>OY856411.1:315519338-317006004 GCA_963693085.1 Alisma plantago-aquatica | reverse complement strand
TTCCAAAATTGGTCACGCACTCAATCGCGAGAGATTGGCTTTGGAACGATCATGCACCGTATTCTGACTTTCTTGATCTGTCTCAAGGTAGGGGATGGTTTCCTAATCATCGGATTTGAATCCTACGGTCAGAAGTTCACGCGGCCACCACACTGAGTCAGAATATACTTTATGATATTTAGAGTTTATTCATTCCTTTTAGGGATTTTCAAAAATCCGTATCTCTTAAAATATACATCCAAATGATCCCAAATTTTAAAGGAAAGTCTATAAAGACTTAATCCTCGTGTGTACAAAATTTGGGACTCAAAATCGAAAGTATGAGATACTTTACTTTATATGCAACTTAACTCTTAATTATTTATATTTCTCACATATTTTCTCTTTCCCTTGTCATTAAATTTATTATTCTGAGTTCCATGAACCTCAAGGAACCTTAATGGCTCGGAATACCATATTGGGAATATTCCTTAGCCTTTTAATTAATTTTCATCTATTTTCTCTTTTTTTCTTATTCACTTATTAAAATATCTCCTTTCGAGGACTTCTATTTACTTTTCTTTTTATTTTCCTCATTGGAGTCCCTTTTAATATTATAAACCTCATGGATACGAAAATTCATCAAAGATAACTTAATTATACCTCTTTCCACTTATTTTCCACATTTAATCATTATTTTCAATTTCTTTCTTAAAAAAGAAAAACTTAATTAATCTTTTCTTTTCTTATTGCTTTTTCTTTGCAACTTTGGACTCCTTAGAACCCAAGGAACCCAAGAGGAACGAAATCCCTCTTTGGATTTGCCTTCTCAAGGTTTCCATCTCATTCTTTTCTCAAAAACTCAATCATTCATTTATTATTGTAATAGTTGAATTTCCTTTCTTCATTTCCTTGTTATTGGGCCCAATAGCCAATAAATCCCACAACACAATCATCAAGGCTATTGTAAATGAAATACATTTACTCAAAATAGATTATCTCATTATTCGTTCAAATATCTTTAATATGAGAAATTACATTTCTCATCAAAGGAACCCAAAATTTGGGGTTGCAACAAAAGCAAAGTATGAGGAATGAGAACATCTAACTAAAATATTGTGGGATTAGAGGATCCATATAAAATTCCCATCACATAAATGTCCAATATAAACATCCACTACAAAAAGTAGGCAAATTTAGGGATTCATCAATAATAAAGGCATTAGATAAAGTCAAAAGAAAGTCAAATTAAAATAGGATGATAGAAATATCATAATCAAGTTGGATGGTTCACATTGATTAAATTCTCAAAAAGAGATATTGTGTGGGTTAGCAAAAGAGTGATAATTTAGGATAATTTCTCAACATAGAATTATTGGGGATGCAAACATACCTTAATCCTGAGTCCTAGAAACACTCTTCACTAAACTAGTTGTTTCCAAGATCAACTTTGCTTATTTACAAATTATCTGCATGTATTAGGGTTTGGTGGGTAAAGAAACCGTAATTCTAGAGCTTTCTATAAAAACTCAGATTTTGATCGCAAAACCTAGACCAAACAATTTATTAGATTCTTCTGATAAAACATATTTTTATGTTTTGTTTGGAATTTATATGACAAAGTTACAATTTTTATGGATTTTATGCATTAAATACATTCTCTAAAAATCACCCTTGAATAAACCTTGAAAAATAGACTTGAGAACTATTTTTATTAGAAAGTTCACATTTTTCTAATTCCAAATTATATTTATATATAATATTTGGATAATCAGATCAAAATATATGATTTTTGCAAAATTGACCAACCAAAAAATTAGGAAAATCCACGCAGGCTAGAAAATCTACAAAAGAAAAGAAAAGTAGGATGGGCCCGTGTGACTTGTCCCAATCACGGGTGGCCAAGTCATGGGTCAAAGCATGCATGGCTCTAGCCGGTCAAGCTGTGACAACTAGCAGAAAGAGGATTATGCCCCTTAGCATGAAAACGAAGAAAAGGATGAGGAAGGGGTAAAATAGGAAAAGAACGTTAAGAATTCTTTCCATAATTTGCACCAACCATGGTGTCAAGCATATTTGAGTGGATTTGGGAAAATCCACAGATCAAGAGGAAAGAAGCAATTAAGGGAAGAAAAAGAAAATCTAGTATAAGTTGAACTCACCAAGCCAATGAATTGATATGATGGTATCATCCTTCTACTAAGATTGGCGTCGCTAGGTTAACACATAAAGAAGCTGAGTAAAGGGTGTATGGAGGATCTATGCGTAAATTGAAGTAGGGGCTCAGAGAACGGGTGATGAAGAAGAAGTGTGCACCAATATTTATAGGTGGGGTAGTTATCTTAGGATTCTAGGTGGTTGTGCTTTAAGTCTTCGAGAAACTGATTTAGGAGTTTCATAAATTCTAAAAAAACTAGCAAGTTCTATGGATCAATACATGTGCAATCTAAAAAGGAAAGCACAGTAGCAAAAATCATGAGAAATGGTTGAGTATTGATCGAGAAATTCTAATTAGAAGAACATGTGTGAACAGTTCTAGTTTCCCAATCAGCATGAGGAAGAGGACAAACATAGACCGTGCAATCCTTCATCTGAAGATTCTCATTGCACGTGAGAAAATCTAATAGGAAAATAAGCCGCATGACAAATAAATGAATTTCTAATATGATTCGAATAAAGTGATGATTTAATTAATTAATTATTTATCTCTCTTCCAAAAAGGGTACAAACAACCTCCGTTTATAATGAAATTTGGCACTCA
Source organism: Alisma plantago-aquatica (assembly GCA_963693085.1). Classification (NCBI taxonomy): domain Eukaryota; kingdom Viridiplantae; phylum Streptophyta; class Magnoliopsida; order Alismatales; family Alismataceae; genus Alisma; species Alisma plantago-aquatica. The sequence goes on along the minus strand of OY856411.1, from coordinate 317,003,264 downwards.
GCCCAATTTGGATGTGTAGAATCTATATTTGTCAATACTTTTTAGTTTTGAGGCCTATAAGTATTTTATTTATTTATTTTACATTAAATCATATTTTCTCTTTCTTTTCACTTTAGAGACTTATAGAATCCTTCAATTAATGTGAAACTTCATCTTTAAGCAAACTAACACATATGGAACATGATTTGGCCTTTAATTTTATCCCATGAAATTATTTATCATATTTGTTTTTTATCATTTTGACCCCTTTTCACCCATTCTCTCTCCTAAACTTTACATATACATTAAAGGGTATCCAATTTGCATGCAAATTCAACTAAAGGCTATTTTTAGTATGTAGATTACAAACCAAAGATTACTTTTTTATTTTGGTGTAATTAAATTTTGGATTTGATATTTTGGAGGAAAATCACCTTTTCTGTTCTAAATAAAATAGATATGGTTATTATTACCCTAAATTTGTGAATCTTTGCCTCCATGCCAAAACATATCTAAAGAACATGAATCTAAAATTATTCTTAACCAATTAGTCTTCCTTTTATGAGTTTTACACTTGTGGCCCATTATTATTTTCATAAATATATCATTTTATCACTATTACCATCATATTACAACCAAAAGGATATATGTCATTTCTATGCATGAAATATTATATATTTATCTTTTATCTCATTTAGTTTATTGATTCTATATTTGTTGGATAATGTAACATTTTCTCTCAATTATGAGCACATTGTTTTCCTATGCATATGATCTATTTAAACATCATACCTTAATCAACATTATCTCATGTGACATATTGTATGTATCCTTTACTGGTCTAGAGATTAATTATGAGAGCACTAGGTCATATTTGTTTTCATGCTTATATGTTAGGGTGATTAACTATTGTTAGGTATATCTTTATACTTGTTACACTAAGCCCAAAGAACTAAGGTCTCTAACCTCTTAACCTTGGAATAGGATAAGGTTCTAGATTTTGATATGTTACAACATACTACCCCTTAAAAGCATTTCACCCTCAAAATCTAAACATAAACTATTTAGCACCCCTTAAAAGATTCATCTGAAAAAGTTAGACTACTCTATAGGTACAAGGATAACCTCAAACACTTCGTTACATTTATCCACAAAGGTATCATGGAAAAAAGAATTATAACATTAAATTCTAATTATGGGACAAAGGGTTACCTTCAACATGATCATCATTATTGACTTATTCACCATACAAAGCAAATATACTTCCAACACATCTTTCTACAGATCTTCGTTTATTATTGTTGCCATTATTCTGAGGGGGGCGCATGAGGTTGCTTTTGTACTGGTGCTTGTGTATTAAGAATATGGGGACATCTAGGGAAAATATGTCCATGTTCATTGCAATAATGAAATATCGGTTTTCTATCCATCCTCCATGCAATGGGGTCCTCTGGTCGATGACACCTTTCATACTTATGATCACCTTCGGTGTGCTTCCTTTTATTATTATTATTCTCATTGTATGTGAGGTATGGAAACCAAGATTTGACTCAACGGTTAAGGCCTTATCCACTGTTTGTTGAAAAGCTAGGGGAAGTTGTGAAATAAGTGCACGACCCACATTGTAGTTCAATACTTATAGGAATAGGTCATATCTATGATCCTCACTTAGCCAAGAATCATAATGCTCAAGCAACCAAAACTTTTGCACATAAGCAGAAACAAACAGGGAACATTGCTTCAAAATGTAGAATTTTACTTCCTTCTTCTTTTGGGAAGCAGTGCAGATGTACTTCCCATGAAAAATCACCAAAAACAGCTCCCAAGTCATGGTAGAGATGTCATGAGTCCTTGCTATCCCATTCCACCAAACTCAAGCCACTCCATCTAGAACATACGAAGCAAACCTAACCTTCTGGCGTACAGGACATGCCATACCATTAAAAGTACACTATGACCAACACCCAGTCATGAACTTTATCGACCATCTCTAGTTCACCTTCATCATTGAAGTAGGGTGGTTTATTCTTCCTGAATTCCATTATTGAGTACTTGTTAGGCTTATCAGACACAAGTGGGTTGTTCATCTTCCCTTCCAACGAAGTGGTAACAAGCTGTTGAAGCATGGGTAGCTCTTGCTCAAGAGAGATGACTATGTCTGCATTAGAAACAACAAAGTCTGGGGTTTCCTGACCTCTTGATGGTCCACTTCTAGTTGGAGGAGTAACTTGAGTCACCAGAGGGGTAAAGGGAGGATCCATCCTTGGCATCCTAAACCTAGGGTTCTGGGATGTCTCATAACCAGACTAGTCATCAAAAAATGAGTTATCTCTCACCATGAGGATTATGCCTATAAAAGGCAAGGGTACTAGGTATAAGCAAGCTATGAAAAGGAAACCATCCTAAGGGAGACAAGTTTGAAATAGTTAGATAACCATCAACCATTGGCTATTATACCATGCTATAAGGAGTGGGATTCTAGAGGAGATCCACTCCCTACGAAAAAAAGACATCATCCCATATACCCAAAGACCAACATAAATTTTTCACAAAAAGGGATGATAACCAATTTATTCAACATGTGTGTATCGTAAAACTAAAAGTAGTAGCAGAATTTGAAGATGTATCTAACCATTACAAATCTTGTAATCATCACTATCCTTCCCCACACAGGGTGAGATCAAAGAAAAACTAACTAAACATAGGACTATTTGAGGATCACCTAAAGATTTCAAGAAAGTCCCCCACAAAGTTCCAGTTAAACTTGTTGAGATCCTGGTCCAACTTGGTTGTCTCCTCCTTGACCTATACTTGGGGTTGGAAGCGTACCTATTACAACCCCAACTTTTGGGTTCATTTGGTGAGAAATGTGATTTCTCACATTAAAGATGTTTGAATAAATAAAGACATAATTTGTTTTGAATAAATGGATTTCATTTACAATAGCCTTGATGATTGTTTTGTGGGCTTTATTGGCTATTGGGCCCAATAACAAGGATATTCAATTAGTAAATGAATAATTGAGTTTTTGAGAAAAGAAAGATGTAGAAACCTCTAGAAGGCAAAAGAATATAATCCAAAGGTGGATTTCGTGCCTCTTGGATTCCTTGGCTCCCAAGGAGTCCAAAGTTGCAAAGATAATGCAACAAGAAAAGAAAAGATCAATTAAATATTTCTTTATTAAGAAAGAAATTGAAAACAATGATAAAATGTGGGAAATAAATGGAAAAGAGATATAATTGAGTTATCCTTGGTGGAATTTCGTATCCCAAGGATTCCTAATGTTAAAAGGAATACCAATGAAGAAAATAAAAGAGAAATAAAGAGAAATCCTCAAAAAGAGATATTTTAATAAGAAATAAATAAGATAATGAGAAATAATGTGTATAGATGCATCTAGAAGGATAATGAATATCCTTAAAAAGGAATTTAGAAATATTAGAGTTTCTTGGGGTCCAAGGAGCCCCAATGAAGAAAAAGAAAGGGAAAATATCAATAATGCAAAATAAGAGGATAATGTGATGCATTATTAATGAATTATGGTGGCATTGTTAAAAAGGAAGTATTTTCTACTGAAAGAAAATATAATTTCGTGGCCAATGAATTAAAAGGCAAGTCTAAAGAGAATAAGGGAGAGGATTTTCATATTCCTAAAAATGAAATGAATATGTTGTTTTAAGAAGATGTTTAAGAGAGAGAAGCTTGCTTATCATGGAAGGAATAGGATTCCTAATAAGAGAGGGCTTGTTCCCTCTTGGATGAACGTCTTGGGGCATGGATACCCTCCCTTATATAAGGGGTAGAGCCTATGGCTCGAGTTTAAGAGGATCCCAAGTCCTTTCTCTCTCTTCCTCATCTTCTTCTTACTTGTTTGCATTTGAAACCCTAACCAAGAATGCATAGGGCTATCTCAGCGGCAACTAGAATTCGTGAAGGGATATGGGTGAAGGCACGAAATAACTCTGAGGATCTAGGGTGGTTGGCCACCTTTCCCTGCCAACCACCATCGCGCAGCACCTGGAGCACGAATGCAGGGCCGTCCGCATGGGCAGACCTGGCCAGTGCAAGTTGGCGGCTTTATCTGTGAGATTGTGGTTTCCATTGAAGCGTAGAGGAGCTTCGGTGGCAAGGGACCTATCCCCAATGGCTACCGAGTTCCAGGGAAGGAGGAGAAGCTGCGCCCTTGGCCGCTAGGGCAGTAGCAAGTAGTTCTCGCAAGGTAGAAGATGATCAAACTGCTCTGGACCGATATGCCCCTCCACGGGATGAAGAGATAATCACTTATCTGAGGAAAATTTCATCATTGCGTTATATTTCCAAATAGCCAAGCAAGGTTGCATGGAACGGAGTGACGTGGCACCCTCTGATTGGCCCAAAGTAAGTGAATTTTGCATAATTCATATCTAATTAACCGTAGCTCGGATGGATACACGTAATATATGAAGTTTGCTCAAAACATGAGAGGAATCCAATAAAAATATATTTAGAAGCTAATTCCTCTTGAAATTCGAAAACAGTGTAAGTTATCAACTTTAATGAATTAAAGATTAAGAAACCCTCTTTTGAGATGATTAATATAGTTAGTAGGGTTTAATGGATGATTAAAGTTGATATTAACATGTTAATTACAAAAAGGTACATTAGGAACAAAAAGGATGAACTTTGCACGTAATTGGTTAATTTAGAGTTCCATGTGCATAAATATGTTTTAATGGGCCTTTAAACCCTAATATTAATAAATGAGACTCTTAATGGATTTAATTGATCAATTTCATGATTAAAGTTGAGATATTATAATTCTAAGTTATTTCGAGTAAAAAAGTCCCTAATTATGGATAAATATCCTAAATGTAGTAATTAGGGTTTTCTCATGAATAAAAGGTAGAATTGTGGCAAATCGAGTTCATATGTGAATTAGACCATAATGAACTTTGAATTGATGATAAATGAGCATAATGATCTTGTCATGGATTAAAAGGATAAAAATAGTAGCTTTAATGTAAAAGAGGCTTAATAGACTTTTAATTGTTCCTTAAGTTGACATTAGGGTTATATGTTGTTAAAAGATAATGTTAATATCTTTTGTGAAGAATAGATGAGATAAATAGGGTTTATGAGTAATGGTATATAATTAGGGTTTAAAATACTAAATGATGAAGTGAAACCCTAATTTCAAAGGAAACCCTAAAAGTGAGATAGAAACCCTAGGAAGCGAGCTAGGTTTAATAGATCTTGATGACATGAGTAATAAAACAGAATTGCATGATTATTTCAGGATCTTGTTGTATGTGCTTGCTTGCTTGGATTTCATACTTGCATGGAATATTTTTGTCCCAAATCAGCCCGATAGGTATGTGGTTACGCTTATGATTATCCTAAATTAGTTTTCTGAGGATTTTCAAGGTTTTTATGAGTGACTTGAATTAAAATGTTGGATGCATTTAATTCTAGAAAATTATAATGCGGATATGACTATCACTTAAGATATGTGCCTACTAGCTCAGATCCTAGTCCCCTCTATGGCTTAATAGGTTGACCTAGTACATGGATACCTATGGGGTAGGTCCATCAGGTCATTGGATGACTTAGTACATGGCTACCAATGGGGTAGGTCCATCAAGTCACTTTGAGTCAGGGATTGGGCTACCTATGGGTAGTGCCATGCGACTCTTTAGCACACCATGAGTTAGGGATTGGGCTACCTATGGGTAGTGCCATGCGACTCAACCCTAGATATTGATCTACCTGTTAGGTAGGATCATGCGGGGTTTAATGGGGATCTACCATGAGGAAGGTAGCATCCAGGTCCACTGCAGGGATATCACAGAGATAGGGGATAGGTAAGGATTGAGTAGTATTGCTTAAGACATAATCTTGGTTGTTAAATGATAATTGGTTGATTACATTGTTATCATAGTTGCACAATTATTGTTTCCCCCGCATACCAGCTTTATGCTGACCAACATTTTGTTTGTTGGTGTTTTAGGTACAAGCGAAAAGAACAAATAGTAAAGTGGCATATGTGGACTTAAATATGAATTAAAGTTCAAAGGAGGATTACTTAGAATAGACTCCATGTGGATAGAAGTAGATATAAAAGTTTTTGAAAATGGTAAGAAAAGTTTAATTTTATTACATCCTTTCAATTTAGTTTGGTAGAATTTGTTAATTATTATTGATTATTTGTCGAACCCTTGATCTGAAAATTGGGATAATGGCTCTGACCTCTTGGTCTCCCTTAATTGGGGGTTACTGGGAGGGGGGTCGTTACATTTGGTATCAGAGCATATGTTCCTCATTTAATCTTTAATAATTATTAAATTTTACAAACTCTGTAGAACCTAAGGGAGTTATTAGAGGAATTTCTGAAAGACAGAGGTGTCTAGAAAAGGATCACATCTTGGGGCTGGCAAGATTTTCCTCCGCACTGCTAGTCAGAATACGAGGACTCCTAGATTAGTGTGATTGCCTGGCCAAAGTCTCAGGATTTGACTCAAAATAAGATACCTTTAGGACTCTCTCATCTTGTTCATCCCTTCTCAACTCAAATGTTGTTAAGGATTATAAGGATTAGGGTTTTCTCTCTTTTCCTCACCCTCTTGAGGTATGGGTAAGGTTGATAAGGTTTAAGGAATCCTCCACCAAATTAATGAAAAGCATGTAAATAAGATGTCATGGACATAAGCTTAATAAGACTAAGTGCAAATTAAAGAATGGATACATGCTTAGGTCATATGACATGAGTTGTCATTGTCCTCAGGAGAGACCTGAGGCTAGACCTTCTCGTCAGGAGGATAAGTAGAGAGAGTCAGTCTTGGAGGTAGAGACCTCCATTATACGTAGAGACCTGGAACATCCTCAGTATGATGTTAACCCTAACCCTAAGTGAAGGTTAGAGAGAGAGATGGCATGATGAGTTAGATGTCATGGTAGACCAGGTGTTTGGATGGACATGCCTTGGATGCCACATGAGCCATGAGAGGTTGGATGACCGAGTACCTTTGGCGACCCAACCTTGGTAAGGGTCGTGCATGTTAGAGTGAAGAATAGCTCCTTCATTGATGAGGTTAGAGAAGAACCTATAGAATCCCTATGGGCTTATGCAAGTAGGGCATAGCATGCACCTAGAGTACGTCAATAGTGATGGCATTAGGTTGAAACCCTAGCCAGGAGAGTATGATGAATAGGTTATGAGATGAGCATGAAGGGTTATGGATAACCTTGAACAAACATAAGGTTGAACATAGGTATCACCCATGTAGGGGTATGCTTGTGAGCTTGATCCACCTTCATGAAGAGAGGATATCTAGTAGTGAGGTTGTTTGTAGGGTTACCTCTAAAGAGAGAAAGAGTAGGACCCATGCAAGAAGGTTGGAAGACTAGACTCTGAGGTATGAGGAAAAGTGGGAGTTGAGGATGATGTGATCTAAATGGATGATAGGGGTTGCTACATCCCTGGAGGCTGAGGATATCTTGGTTGGCTTTAGAGGACCCAAACCCTAGAGAGAGGATGAGGCTGATGGTACCTATGAGCCTATGGTATAGTTGTTTACCTTTTGGGTTAAGAAGAAGAGTTCCTTAGACCCTGAAGAGGTTTAGTAACAGGCTGTGAGGCCTTATACCTTAATGGTTGTCCTTGAGGAGGACTCCACTTTGAAGTGTTGTTCAAGTAGAAGGATCATGGGAGGTTCATGTCATACCTTGTACACACTTGGTTCATAGTGGAAAGGTTGAGCATGCAGTGAGACATCCAAAAAGTGAACCTAGGGTTCCTAGGCCTAAGAGGGGAAGTGGTGTACCTGATGCTCATGACAAGATTCGAGTTTCTATAGTTTCGAGCATGGCACTTCTCATGTTTAGAGGGAAGGGAAACCCCTTAAGTAGAAGGTATGTTTGATGAATCCCTTATAGATAAGGTGGTGACATGAGAAGGTTGTTCTTGGTCCAATATTGAGAATGAGAATAAGCATGACCTAACATTGTTTAATAGGTTGTCTGCTTATGCCTTAGTAGCCTTCTAGGGTTAAGCATGCTCATATGGATGTAAACCCTAGACATAAGGATGTTTGTGACCTTGTTATCAAGAGTTGTAGTTTCCTCCCATCCTGGGAGAGGTACCCTCTGATAGGGAGTATACCAATTTTGTGGGTTTCTAGGAAACCTAAAGAGGTCTCATAGGATCTTGAGAAGCTAAGTGAAAAATACATGGTATGAGAATGAACCTGTAGACCCATAGATAACCATCTCTAAGTGCATGTGGATGTGTTACCATGGAGGTAACCGATATGAGGCCTGACCAAGGTAAGCAGGCCGCCATGACCCCTGTGAAAGGATGAAAGCTAGCCCATGAATATAGAGAGAGATGATGGAGACTTGGGTAAGGTTCTAAGTTGGACATGTACTATGTTAGAATCCTAAGAATATCCTAGGGTCAGGTAGGGATAAGACTGATGGAAGTGGTAGTTGCCTAATTCCCTAGTTGCACATGACCATAGGGTCGGGAGGTAACATCTATCATTGTCTGATGGCCATGGGTTAGGAGATTGATCACCTTCATGAACTCATGGGACCCAAAGGGTAGATGAGTAGGGTACTCTCTAGATGCATAAGGGAAGAGGGATGATGTAACGACCCTGCCTCCCAGTTACCCCCAATTAAGGGAGACTAGAAAGTCAGAGCCATTATCCCAATTAACAGGATCAAAGGTTTGACAAATAATCAATAAAAACTATCAAATTTTACCAACTAAAATGAAAAATGGTATAAAATAAAATTTTGCATACCTTTTCCAAAAACTAGGATATCTATCTGCATCAGGAGTCTATTCTAACTAATCCTCCTTTGTACTTTAATTATTATTTAATTCCACATGTGCCACTTTACTATTTTTCCTTTTCAATCTTGTACCTTAAACACCGATAAACAAAACGTCGGTCAGCATATCGGGATATGATGGTATGTGGGGACAACCAAAATTTTGCAAATATGGATAACAATCTAATTATCACAATCAAGTTAATTAACAAGCCAATTTACACTTTTCAGTATGACATTCTCCACTACTTTTGCCCTAACCCTGGCATACCCCCTTTCGGGTTTCACTTTTGCCATTGACTTAAGACCACCTTCTCAATCCCGAGCTTGGTGCCTGGGGTCACCACTCATGGTGCGATCTAGTCATGCAATATCATAGGCCACCTTCTCAATCCCGATCTTGGTGCCTGGGGTCACCACTCATGGTGTCCATGGGTCTTCCCTCCTGGGCTTCACCTCTTTGCATCATCCATCAGGGTGGCATGTAGGTGCGAGAATACACACTAATTTATAATTGTGATAACCATAGTGACTTTATAATTTTGCAAGTATGAACATCCAACTGTATAGGTTGCATTCAATGCGAGGAAATAATCAGAAAACCCTCAGGAAACTAATGTGATTAACCATAATTAACCACATACATGATCTGCTGATTTCAGATAGAAATATCCAATCAATTAAGACATCCAATCAAGCAAGTACAAGAAGCCTAAAATGACATCCAATTCCTTTTATCATAATCTATTCAAACCATCTTTCTACTTAAGGTTTCTATTCCTTTTTAGGATTTCTACCTCTTTTAGGGTTTACTTTGCAATTAGGGTTTTTAACTCATTTTACTCTTTTAAACCCTAATTTCTCATCTATCCTTCATGAAAGTTATTAAGGTTACCTTTTATCAACATATAACCTTAATTTCTGAAACATCACAATTAATCATTAATTAAGTCCACTAAGCCTCTTTTACATTAAAGCTACCATTTTCATCCCTTTTATTCCATGGCAAGATCATTATGCTCATTTATCATCAATTCATACTTCATTATGGTCTAATTCACATATGAATTCTAATTGACATTAATTCTACCTTTATTCATTAGGAAAACCTAATTTCTACATTGAAGGTATTTATTCACAATTAGAAAGCTTTATACTCAAAATATCTTAGAATCATCAAATCTTAACTTTATTCATGATTTTGAATAATTAAAGCCATTAAGAGTCACATTTATCAATATTAGGGTTTCAAGGACCATTAATGTATATTCATGCACATGAAACTCTAAATTAAACCAATTACGTGCAAAGTTCATCCATTTTGTTCCTAATGTTCCTTTTTATCATTAACATGTTAATACCAACTTTAATCATCTATTCAACCCTACTAAGTATATTAATCATCTCAAAATAGGGTTTCTTAATCTTTAATTCATTAAATTTGATAACTTACACTACTTTTCGAATTGCAAGAGGAATTTGCTTCTAACTATATTTTTATTGAATTCCTCTAATGTTTCTAAGAAAAATACATATATTACTTTATACCATCGGAGTTACTAATATGTAGATATTAATTTTGCAAAGATTACCTTTCTGGACCAATGGTAAGCCACCACATTGGCCTCTCGCATGCAAAATATGCTTTGAGAAACATTTCAAAATGTCTATTTTACCCTTGGTAAGTTGAGCGTGTCTTCAGTCCGTGGAGGGGCAGAACCATCCAATGACCCATAGGTCGTCTTCCTCCCCGCAATGGCACACTACGTCGTCCTAGTCGCACCTTGTGTGGCCTCTCCTTCCTCTCCTGGACCTCGACAGCCACCGACGCTGGTCCCTCCTGCTCCGTCGTGCCCTAGTGCACCCGTGGCGCCTGCCGTTCTCGGCCAATGCGGCCATTGCAAGTGTGCTCAACTGGCACTTTTCAGCTGGTCATGCAGCCTATTGCTGGCGTCTGCGCGAGGTCGAGTGGAAGCAGATGATGGTCGATCACTCCTCGATTAATGTGGGGGCATCCTACTTCCATTAAGACCTCCACACCACTCCCTGGTTCCCTTAGACAGATATATACCCTCGACTAGGGTTTACAAGAAAAGAAGATGAAGAAGAGAGGGATCGATCTGTGGGACTTCCTTTGGCCCTAGCCAGTGACTCTATCATTTTATAGAGTAGGAGAGCAACACCCTAGGAAACTTGCCCACGAAGACAACAAGGTCCCTACTCAAAAGGAAACCTTCTTTATCTTAAACAAGCATGAGATTTCTCTTTTAAATGATTTTTGGATTATCTAGGATCCTTGACTATTAGGGAATTAGAAAATCCTCTCTCTTATTCTCTTTATGTTTGCTTTTTAATCCATGGGCATGAATTTCTATTTTCTTTTAGTAGAAAATATTTCCTTTTTAATAATGCCACACAATCCATTAATATTGTATTCACATTATCTTCTTATTTTCTATTATTGGTATTTTCTCTTTCTTTTTCTTCATTGGGACTCCTTGGATCCCAAGAAACTCAAATATTTCGAAATTCCCTTTTAAGGATACTTATTATCCTTCTAGATGCATCTATATTCATTATTTCACATTATCTTTTTTATTTCATATTAAAATATCTCTTTTTGAGGATTTCTCTTTATTTCTCTTTTATTTTCCTCATTGGTATTCCTTTTAACATTAGGAATCCTTGGGATACGAAATTCCACCAAGGATAACTCAATTATACTCCTTTCCACTTATTTCCAACATTTATCATTGATCTTTTCTTTTCTTATTGCATTCTCTACGCAACTTTGGACTCCTTGGAACCCAAGGAACCCAAGAGTCCTAAAATCCCTCTTTGGATTTGCCTTCTAAAGCTTTCTACATTTTTCTTTTGTCTTTTCTTGTTATTGGGCCCAATAGCCAATAAAGCCCACAAAACAAACATCAAGGCTATTATAAACGAAAGTCATTTATTCAAAACAAATTATATCATTATTTGTTCCAATATCTTTAATATGAGAAATTACATTTCTCATCAAATGAACCCAAAAATTGGGGTTGTAGCATCCTTCCCCTGTTATAGGAATTTTGTCCTCAAAATTCCACCAGGCACACAAATAACCAAGATAAGCCATTCTTATGTCCATCAGGGCTCCCATGTGGCTTCACCCTTTCTATGGTGCTTCCCAAGAACCTTCATTATCTCATATTCTTCCATTTGGGTTCTTTCGTACCTCGGTATATTGTACCCTCATAGGTGACTCAGGACATTTCAGCCTCTCAAAAGTTGAATAGGTTCAGGGCTCAGCACATGGCTTGGGTACCTCACATAGTGCTCTAGATCGGACTAATGGAACACATTGTACATCATGTTATCCTGAGGGGTAAGGCTAAACACAACCATCTCCACCAATCCATCTCAAATGGACCCATGTATCGGGGACTCATCTTTCTCATCTATAGCTTAGAGGGGTCAAATTTTCATGTCACATATTCACCCACAGTGAACTGCATGTCAGTCTACTTTGCATCAGCTTACGACTCATGCCGCCTCTGGCTCCCTCTCAGCCATTATACGATCAAAGTGACTTCATCTACACACATTGTGGTTCTTTTCTGACCTTCGCAAGGCCTCCTTCACAAACATCATCTTAATGAAGTGGTGATCGACACAACCTCCCTTGTAGAGCTTCTTTACATCCCGATACTATATATGGTGGTTAACATCACATCTTAAGAACTGTTTCTTTGTATCACCCTGAATAAGAACACATGCTCTCATTAAACCCTCTATTCTGGGTCATACCGACCATTAGTATGGCATGATAAACTATACTGACATCGAGTTCTTCATGTATCTACTTCCACCTAATGGAAGTGAATCTTTAGATTAAACTCAAGAACTTGCATCATGGTGTAGTTGAACCATCTCTCTCTCTCTAATAAGTAGTTCAACCGGATTTGTCCCTTGATAATACTCTTTCTTTCTCATGGCATCTAGGTAAGGCAATCTACCATAACCCATATTGCATTTTGATCTTTCTTGATCAAGGGGAGACTTACCACAACATCCATAGTAGTGAACTCCCATTCCCTCTCGGGGACTCTTTATCCTCTATGTCAAAGCATTGGGTTACTGGTGTTCATCCTTCACCTCCTAGGTGCATGGCAACAAGCTACGAACAACATCATCTTAAGAAACCTTGGTACTAATGCAACTTACTATGTAGTAGTACCACAGTGTACGCTGATCTTAAAATCATGATCTCCTATTAGTCATGATTCCTCAAGATTGATTTCCTCAAAAACCCTAAACCACTCTAATCGGGGTTTCATTGCCTTCTTTTCCATAGGAGTGTATCTGAGGCTCTACCACCATCCTTCCATTGCATCAAAGACTAGGTTGGATAACCAATCAACCATTAACTTGATCAATCGGTATCGTTGCATCTGAGGGTTAGCCCAACCTATCTTCTTTCCAAACTTAGGGTTAGCCTAACAACCTCTTCTAGTCTCTAGACAAACAAGGTAGCTATATCTCAACCAGAGCATCCATTACCACTTCACATCCTTAGGTATTAGGTAATGTTGAATACATACACTTCCATGTATTCCACTTATCATCTCCTCTCAAACTCTAAGTCTATCTTCATCAAGAAACTCTGAGCTCATCCACTTAGTTTTCGAACTCAACCTTGTATAACTCATAGCTCATGGTGAAAACATCCTCATAAGATGACTACCTTATTTCTCTTAGTATTGGTAAACCATCCATGTTTCGTTCACCCCATAAGGGTATGTTATCGTTTCTATCCTCATACCTCATAGCAATGTTCCAACTCACATCATCTTTTATCCTTGGTGTATGGCATGCGTATTGTCCTATCTCTCACTCCCGTAATAATAGGAAATATGCATTTGGCTGTAATCCAAATACAGAGTTCTTCCTATTACAAGAGTAGAGATGGTACATCCCACCCTTCCAGTACACCTTTAAATCTTAGTTGAAACGTGCATCTTATGTCTCAACATCATTCTCGATATCAAAGTTACTTCCATGGAAAACTAGTCTCGAACCTACTGGGGCTTACACACGATCCTTGGTCATCTCCTCTAGATCTGTAGGGTGTTGGCACTTTTAAGGTCATCCCTCTTCCCTCATGCATCTAGATAGTGCCCTACTCATCTTCCCTTTGGGTCCCATGAGTTCATGAAGGTGATCAATCTCCTAACCAATGGCCCTCAGACAATGATAGCTGTTACCTCCTGACCCTATGGTCATGTCCAACTAGGGAATTAGGCATCTCCTACTTCCATTGGTCTTATCCCCACCTGACCCTAGGATAGACTTAGGATTCTGTTGTAATACATGTCCAACATAGAACCTTTCCCAAGCCTTCATCATCTATCTCTGCATTCTTGGGCTGTCTTTCATCCTTTCACAGGGGTCATGGTGACATGCCTACCTTGGTCAAGCCCCATACCGGTTACCTCCATGGTAACAAACCCGCATGCACATAGATATGGTTATCTATGGGTCTATAGGTTCATTCTCTTACCATGTACTCTTCACTTAGCTTCTCAAGATCCTCTGAAACCTCTTTAGGTTACCTCAAAACCAAAAAAACTGGTATACACCATACAAAAGGGTCCCTCTCCCAGGATGGGAGGAAACTACACCTTGATAAAAAAGGTCACAAATGTCCTTATGTTTAGGGTCTGCATCTACATGAGCATGCTCATCCCTAGCAAGATACTAAGGCACAAGCAGACACCTACTAAACCATACTAGGTCACACTTGTTCTCATCATCAACATTAGACCAACTTAGTTGTGAGGGGTTCATCAAACATACCTTTAACTTAAGGGGTTTCCTTTTCCTCCACACATGAGGAGTACCATGCTCGAAACTATAGAAACTCAAATCTAATCATGAGCATCAGGTACACTACTTCCCCTCTTAGGCCTAGGAACCCTAGGTTCACCTTTGGGTGCATGCTCAATCTCGTAACCATGAATCCAGCATGTCCAAGGTATGTCATGTACTCCCATGATCCTTTTATTTGAGCAACACCTCAGAGTTGAGCTCTCCTCAAGGACAACCAACTAGGTGTAAAGCCTCACAACTGGTTACTTAAACTTCCTCAGGGTCCAAGACACTCTTCTTCCTATCTCAGTAGGAAACACATACACCATAGGCACATAGGTACTAGAAGCCTCATCCTCTCTCTAGGGTTAGGTTCCTCTAATGGCAACCAAGATATCAATAGCCTCCAAGGATCAAGCATGGGCAACCACTATCATCCACTTAGGTTACATCATCATCAAATCCCCAATTTTCTCAGAGTCTAGGCTTCCAACCTTCTTGCTTGGATCCTACTTTCTCTCTCTAGAGCTAACTCCACAACCAGCTTCACTACTAGAGATCCTCTCTTCATGAAGGTGGATCGAGCGCACAAGCATACCCCTACAAGGGTGATACCTATGTTCAAGCTTATGTTTGTTCAAGGTTATCCATAACCCTTCATTCTCATCTCATAAGCTATTCAACATACTCCCTTGTCTAGGGTTTCAACCTACTACTCGCACTACTGATGTATTCTGGGTGCCTACTATGCCATACTCATATAAGCTCATGGGGTTCCATAGGTTTTTCTCTAACCTCATCAATGAAGGAGATATCCTTCACTCTAACATACACGAACCTTCCCAGGGTTGGGTTACTAAAGGTACTCAGTCATCCAACCTCTCATGGCTCATATGGCATCCAAGACATATCCATCTAACTCATCATGTCATCTTTCTCTCTAACCTTCACTTAGGGTTAGGGTTAACATCATCCTCAGAGGATGTTCCAGGTCCCTACTTGTAATGGAGATCTCTACCTCCAAGATTAACTCTCTTTACTTATCCTCCTAACAAGAAGGTCTAGCCTCAGGTCTCTCTTGAGGGAATGACAACTTATGTCATACGACCTAAGCATGTATCTATTCTTTTACGCATAAAATATTAAGCTTATGTCCGTGGCATCTTATTTAAATGCCTTTTATTAATTTGGTGGAGGATTCCTTAAAACATTATCAACCTTACCCATAACTCAAGAGGGTGAAGAAAAGAGAGAAAACCCTAATCCTTAAGGCCCTTAATAGCATTTGAGTTGAGAAGGGATGAACAAGATGAGAGAGTCCTAAAGGTATCTTATTTCGAGTCAAATCATGGGACTTTGGCTAGGCAGACACACTAATATGGGAGTCTTCGTATTCCAACTAGCGGTGTGGAGGAAAATCTTGCCATCCCCCAGATGTGATCCTTTTCTAGACACCTATGTCTTTTAGAAAATCCTCTAATAACTCCCTTGGGTTCTACAGAGTTTGTAAAATTTAATAATTATCAAGGATTAAATGAGGAACCTATGCTCTGATACCAATTGTAATGACCCTGCCTCCCGGTAACCCCCAATTAAGGGAGAACAGAAGGTCAGAGCCATTATCCCAATTAACAGGATCAAAGGTTCAACAAATAATCAATAACTACTATCAAATTTTACCAACTAAATTGAAAACTGGTATAAAATAAAACTTTGCATACCTTTTCCAAAAACTAGGATATCTATCTGCATCAGGAGTCTATTCTAACTAATCCTCCTTTGTACTTTATTTCTTATTTAATTCCACATGTTCCACTTTACTGTTTGTCCTTTTCAATCTTGTACCTAACACGCCGACAAACAAAACATCGATCAGCATATCGGAATATGCTGGTATGTGGGGACAACCAAAATTTTGCAAATATGGATAACAATCTAATTATCACAATCAAGTTAATTAACAAGCCAATTTACACTTTTTAGTATGACATTCTCCACCGCTTTTGCCCTAACCTTGCCATACCCCCTTTCGGGTTTCACTTTTGCCATTGACTTAAGGCCACCTTCCCAATCCCAAGCTTGGTGCCAGGGGTCACCACTCATGGTGCCCTCTAGTCATGCAATATCATAGGCCACCTTCTCAATCCCGATCTTAGTACCTGGGATCACCACTCATGGTGCCCATGGGTCTTCCCTCCTGGGCTTGACCTCTTTCCATCATCCATCAGGGTGGCATGTAGGTGCGAGAATACACACTAATTTATAATTGTGATAACCATAGTGAATTTATAATTTTCCAAGTATGAACATCCAACTGTTTAGGTTGCATTCAATGCGAGGAAATAATCAGAAAACCCTCAGGAAACTAATATGATTAACCATAATTAACCACATACCTGATCTGATGATTTGAGATAGAAATATCCAATCAATCAAGACATCCAATCAAGAAAGTACAAGAAGCCTGAAATTACATCCAATTCCTTTTATCAAAATCTATTCAAACCATCTTGCTACTTAAGGTTTCTATTCCTTTTTAGGATTTCTACCTCTTCTAGGGTTTACTTTGCAATTTGGGTTTTTACTTCATTTTACTCTTTTAAACCCTAATTTCTCATCTATCCTTCATGAAAGTTATTAAGATTACCTTTTAACAACATATAACCTTAATTTCAGAAACAACACAATTAATCATTAATTAAGTCCATTAAGCCTCTTTTACATTAAATCTACCATTTTCATCCCTTTTATTCCATGGCAAGATCATTATGCTCATTTATCATCAATTCATAGTTCATTATGGTCTAATAAACATATGAATTCTAATTGTCATTAATTCTACCTTTATTCATTAGAAAACCCTAATTTCTACATTAAAGGTATTTATTCACAATTAGAAACCTTTATACTCAAAATATCTTAGAATCATCAAATCTTAACTTTATTCACAATTTTGAATAATTAAAGCCATTAAGAGTCACATTTACCAATATTAGGGTTTCAAGGCCCATTAAAGTATATTTATGCACATGAAACTCTAAATTAAACCAATTATGTGCAAAGTTCATCCTTTTTGTTCCTAATGTTCCTTTTTATCATTAACAGGTTAATACCAACTTTAATCATCCATTAAACCCTACTAAGTATATTAATCATCTCAAAATAGGGTTTCTTAATCTTTAATTCATTAAAGTTGATAACTTATACTACATTTCGAATTTCAAGAGGAATTAGCATCTAAGTACATTTTTATTGAATTCCTCTCATTATTCTTAGCAAAATACATATATTACTTGCTACCATCGGACTTACTAATATGTAGATATGAATTTTGCGAAGATTACCTTTCTGGTCCAATGGTAGGCCACCACGTCGGCCTCTCCCATTCAACGTATGCTTTGGAAAACATTTCAAAATGTTTGTTTTACCCTTGGTAAGTTGAGCGTGTCTTCAGCCAGTGGAGGGGCAGAACCATCCAACAACCTGTAGGTCGTTTTCCTCCCCATGACGGTTCACTACGTTGCCCTAACCGCACCTCGTGTGGCCTCTCCTTCCTCTCCTGGACCTCGACATCCACTGGCGTTGGTCCCTCCCACTTTTTCGTGCCCTGGTGCACCCGGGGCGCCTGCCATTCTCTGCCAATGCGGCCATTGTAAGTGTGCTCAACCGACGCTTTTCAATTGGTCGTGCATCCTGTTGTAGGCGTCTGTGCGAGGTTGAGTCGAAGCACATGATGGCCGATCGCTCCTCGATTGCTGTGGGGGTGTCCTGCTTCCATTAAGACCTCCACACCGCTCCCTGGTTCCCTCGGACAGATTTATACGCTCGACTAGGGTTTGTAAGAGAAGAAGATGAAGAAGAGAGGGATGGCTGCATGGGACTTCCTTTGGCCCTAGCCAGGGACTCTATCCTTTTATAGAGGAGGAGAGAAACACCCTAGGAAACTTGCCCACGAAGACAACAAGGTCCCTTCTCAAAAGGAAACCTTCTTTCTCTTAAAAAAGCATGAGATTTCTCTTTTAAATAATTATTGGATTATCTATGATCCTTGACTATTAGGGAATTTGAAAATCCTCTCTCTTATTATCTTTATGTTTGCTTTTTAATTCATGGGCATGAATTTCTATTTTCTTTTAGTAGAAAATATTTCCTTTTTAATAATGCCACACAATCCATTAATAATGTATTCACATTATCTTCTTATTTTCTATTATTGGTATTTTCTCTTTCTTTTTCTTCATTGGGACCCCTTGGATCCCAAGAAACTCAAATATTTCAAAATTCCCTTTTAATGATACTTATTATCCTTCTAGATGCATCTATATTCATTATTTCACATTATCTTGTTTATTTCTTATTAAAATATCTCTTTTTTAGGATTTCTCTTTATTTCTCTTTTATTTTCCTCATTGGTATTTCTTTTAACATTAGGAATCCTTGGGATACGAAATTCCACCAAGGAATCCCTGGTGGAGTGAATGACACATGGATGGAAACAAGGTAGTCATCTTATTAGGATGTTTTTATCATGAGATGTGAGTCATACAAGGTTGAATTTGTAAGAGAATAAGCTCAGAGTTTCCTTGATGAAGATAGACTCAGAGTTGAGATGAGATAATAAGTGGAATACATGGAGGTGTATGTCTTCAACGTTACCTAACACCTAAGGATGTGAAGGGGTAATGGATGCTCTGGATGGGCTACAGCTGCCTAGTTTAGATGGAGGCTAGAAGAGGTTGTTAGGTTAACCCTCAGATGGAAAAAGAGATAAGTTTGGCTAACACCCAGATGTAACAATATTGGTTGATCAAGTTAATGGTTGTTTGGTTATCCAGCTTAGGCCTTGATGTAATGAAAGGAAGGTTGTAAACCTCAAAAGAAAGTGATGAAACCCTGATGAGAGTAGTTTAGGGTTTCTAAGGAATCAATCTTGGGGAATAATGACATACAGGAGATCATGATTTAAGATTACCATATACTACCAAGATAATAAGTGACAATAGTACTTTGGATGCTTAAGATGAAGTTGCATGGGTTAAGTTTCCATGCAAGCCAGGAGGTGAAGGATGAACACTAGTAACCCAGTGTATCGATATGGAGGATAAAAGAGTCCCTGAGAGGGAATGGGAATTCATCACTATGGATGTTGTGGTAAGTCTCCCCTAGACCAAGGAAGGTCAAGATACAATATGGGTTATGGTAGATCGCCTTACCTAGATGACATAAGAAAGAAAGAGTACTATCAAGGGACATATTAGGTTGAACTACATATGGGGGAGATGGTTCAACTACACCATGATGTGAGTTCAAAAGTTCTTGAGTATGACCTAAAGGTTCACTTCCATAAGGTGGAAGTAGGTACATGAAAAACTCAATGTTAGTACAATTTATCATCCCTAACTAATGGTTAGTATGATCCAGACTAGAGGGTCTGATGAAAGCATGTGTGCTCATTCAGGCTGATACATAGAGATAGTTTTTGTCTTTTGTAAGATGTGATGATAATCACCATAGCCAGTATCGGGATGTAAAGAAGCTCTGCAAGGGAGGTTGTGTCAGTCACCACTTCATTAATATGATGTTGGTGAAGGGACCTCATGAAGGTCAAGAAAGGACCACAATGTGTGCAGATGAAGTCGCTTTGATCGTGCAATGGCTGAAAGAGCCCATAGATGACACGAGTTGTAAGCGGATGCAAAGTAGACTGACATGCAGTTCACCATGAGGGAATATGTGATAATAAAATCTGACCCCTCTAAGTTATAGCTAAGAGAGCTGAGTCTCTGATGCATGGGTTCTTTCGACATAGTTTGGTGGAGAAGGTTAAGTTTGCCCTTACCCCTCAGGATAATGTGATGTGTGATGAGTTCCATGTGTCCAATTTAGAGAACTATGTGAGGTACCCAGGCCGTGTGTGGAGCAATGAACCTAGTGAGCCCCAAGGGAGGCTGAAATGACCTGAGTCACCTATGAGGTTTATAGATGCCAAGGTGAAAGAACTCAGAGAAAAGAATATGTGATGATAATGGTTCTTTGGAAAGCGTCATGGATAAGGTAAAGCCACATAGGGGCCAATGATGGACATGTAAAAGTCTTATCCTGAATTGTTTGTTTTCTTGATGGAATTTTGGGGACAAAATTCATATAAGAGGGGAAGGATGTTACAACCCCAACTTTTAGGTTCATTTGGTGAGAAATGTGATTTCTCATAATAAAGATATTTGAACAAATAAAGATATAATTTTTTTTGAATAAATGGATTTCATTTACAATAGCCTTGACGATTGTTTTGTGGGCTTTATTGGCTATTGGGCCCAATAACAAGGAAATTCAATTAGTAAATGAATAATTGAGTTTTTGAGAAAAGAAAGATGTGGAAACCTCTATAAGGCAAAATAATATAATCCAAAGGTGGATTTCATGCCTCAAAGTAGCAAAGATAATGCAACAAGAAAAGAAAAGATCAATTAAATATTTCTTTATTAAGAAAGAAATTGAAAACAATGATAAAATGTGGGAAATAAATGGAAAAGAGATATAATTGAGTTATCCTTGGTGGAATTTTGTATCCCAAGGATTCCTAATGTTAAAAGGAATACCAATGAGGAAAATAAAATAGAAATAAAGATAAATCCTCAAAAAGAGATATTTTAATAAGAAATAAATAAGATAATGAGAAATAATGGGTATAGATGCATATAGAAGGATAATGAATATCCTTAAAAAGAAATTTAGAAATATTAGAGTTTCTTGGGGTCCAAGGAGCCCCAATGAAGAAAACGAAAGAGAAAATGTCAATAATGAAAAATAAGAGGATAATGTGATGCATTATTAATGAATTATGGTGGCATTGTTAAAAAAGGAAGTATTTTCTACTAAAAGAAAATATAACTTCATGGCCAATGAATTATAAGGAAAGTCTAAAGAGAATAAGGGAGAGGATTTTTGTATTCTTAAAAATTCAATGAATATATTGTTTTAAGAAGACGTTTAAGAGAGAGAAGCTTGCTTCTCATGGAAGGAATAGGATTACTAATAGGAGAGGGCTTGTTCCCTCTTGGATGAACATCTTGGGGCATGGATACCCTCCTCTATATAAGGGGTAGAGCCTATGGCTCAAGTTTAATAGGATCCCAAGTCCTTTCTCTCTCTCTTCCTCATCTTCTTCTTGCTTGTTTGCATTTGAAACCCTAACCAAGAACGCATAGGGCTATATCAGTGGAAACTAGCAGTCGTGAAGGGATCTGTGTGAAGGCACGAAGCAGCTCCGAGGATCTAGGGTGGTTGGCCACCTTTCCCTACCAACCGCCGTCGCGCAGCACCTACAGCACGGCTGTAGGGCCGTCCACATGGGCAGACCCGGCCAGCGCATGTTGGCAGCTTTATCCGTGAGATTGTGGCTTCCATGGGAGTGCAGAGGAGCTTTGGTGGCAAGGGACATGTTCCCAATGGCCGTCGAGGTCCAAGGAAGGACAAGAAGTTGCGCCCTTGGCCGCTAGGGTAGTAGCAAGTAGTTCTCGCAAGGTAGAAGACGATCAAACTGCTCTGGACTGATATGCCCCTCTACGGGCTGAAGAGATAATCACTTATCTAAGGACAATTTCGTCATTGCGTTATATTTCCAAATAGCCAAGCAACATTGCATGGAAAGGAGTGATGTGGCTCCCTCTGATTGGCCCAAGGTAAGTGAATTGTGCATAATTCATATCTAATTAACCGTAGCTCGGATGGATACGTGTAATATATGAATTTTTCTCAGAAAAATGAGAGAAATCCAATAAAAATATATTTAGAAGCTAATTCCTCTTGAAATTCAAAAAATAGTGTAAGTTATCAAATTTAATGAATTAAAGATTAAGAAATCCTATTTTAAGACGATTAATATAGTTAGTAGGGTTTAATGGATGATTAAAGTTGATATTAACCTGTGAATTATGAAAAGTTACATTAAGAACAAAAAGGATGAACTTTGCATGTAATTGGTTAATTTAGAGTTTCATGTGCATAAATATGTTTTAATGGGCCTTGAAACCCTAATATTAATAAATGAGACTCTTAATGGCTTTAATTGATCAATTTCATGATTAAAGTTGAGATATGATAATTCTAAGTTATTTTGAGTACAAAAGTCCCTAATTTTGGATAAATACCCTAAATGTAGTAATTAGGGTTTTCTCATGAATAAAAGGTAGAATTACGGCAAATCGAGTTCATATGTGAATTAGACCATAATGAACTTTGAATTGATGATAAATGAACATAATGATCTTGTCATGGATTAAAAGGATAAAAATAGTAGCTTTAATGTAAAAGAGGCTTAATGGACTTTTAATTGTGCCTTAAATCAAAATTAGGGTTATATGTTGTTAAAAGATAACCTTAATATCTTTTGTGAAGAATAGATGAGATATATAGGGTTTAAAATAATAAAAGATGAAGTGAAACCCTAATTGCAAAGGAAACCCTAAAAGTGAACTAGAAACCCTAGGAAGCGAGCTAGGTTTAATAGATCTTGATGACATGAGTAATAAAAGGGAATTGCATGATTATTTCAGGATCTTGTTGTATGTGCTTGCTTGCTTGGATTTCTTACTTGCATGGAATATTTCTATCTCAAATCAGCTTGACAGGTATGTGGTTATGCTTATGAATATCCCAAATTGGTTTTTTGAGGATTTTCAAGGTTTTTATCGGTGACTTGAATTAAACTGTTGGTTGCATTTAATTCTGGAAAATTATAATGTGGATATGACTATCACTTTGGATATGTGCCTACTACCTCAGATCCTAGTCCCCTCTGTGGCTTAATAGTTTGACATAGTACATGGCTACCTATGGGGTAGGTCCATCAGATCATTGGATGACTTAGTACATGGCTACCAATGGGGTAGGTCCATCAAGTCACTTTGAGTTAGGGATTGGGCTACCTATAGGTAGTTCCATGCGACTCTTTAGCACACCATGAGTTAGGGATTGGGCTACCTATGGGTAGTGCCATGCGACTCAACCCTAGATATTGATCTACCTGTTAGGTAGGATCATGCAGGGTTTAATGGGGATCTACCATGAGGAAGGTAGCATCCAGGTCCACTGCAAGGATAGCACAGAGATAGGGGATATGTAAGGATTGAGTAGTAGTATTTCTTAAGATGTAATCATGGCTGTTAAATGATAATTGGTTGATTACATTGTTATCATAGTTGCACAATTATTGTTTCCCCCACATACCAGCTTTATGCTGACTGACATTTTGTTTGTCGACATTTTAGGTACAAGCGAAAAGAACAAACAGTAAAGTGGCATATGTTGACTTAAATATGAATTAAAGTTCAAAGGAGGATTAGTTAGAATAGACTCCATGTGGATAGAAGTAGATATCCAAGTTTTTGAAAAAGGTATGAAAAGTTTAATTTTATTACAACCTTTCAATTTAGTTTGGTAGAATTTTTTAATTATTATTGATTATTTGTCAAACCTTTGATCCGGAAATTGGGATAACGGGTCTAACCTCTTGGTCTCCCTTAATTGGGGGTTACTAGGAGGCGGGGTTTTTACAGTACCCCACAAAAAAAAAGATGACAACAGAAAAAAGTTGGTATGAGCATACTAAATTGGAATTGAGCAATATAATGAACTAAAGAATGTAAATAAAAGGCTTCCCATGGAAAGGAAAGAACTGCCTAATTGAGCATAAAAGAAATAAGATCTCAATAAAATAAGAGCAAGGCATCCATGTGTTTCACCTGTGACAATACTAGAACAATATAAATAGGATGGTAGGAAATAACACATGTACCATAAAAATTGGGTGAGTAGGATCATATGCACATCTACTCAGAATATGGGGTGAGCATGAACATATAAATATCTGCTCTGAGTATGACAAGACATACATCTGCTCGTATAATATCTATCACATGAATTATCACCTCTGCATTTTCAAATTTGTAGGAATATACACATCCACATAAAATGACACATTTAACATTATACTAGCAGTCACCACATGATGCATAACAAAAGAGTAAGTAAATCCAAAGAAAAGTATGGGGTATGAGAACATATAACATATATATTGTGGGATCAGAGGATGCATATAAAATTCCCACCACATAAATGTGCTATATAAACATCTACCACAAAAGTGGGCAAATTTAGGGATTCATCAAGAATAAATGCATATGTTGAAGTCAAATGAAAGTCCAATGAAAATAGGATGATAGTAACATCATGATCAAGTAGGATGATTCACATGGAGATATTGTGTGGGCTAGCAAAAGGGTGATAATTTTAGATGATTGCACAATATAGAATATTGGGGATGTAAACATACCGTAATACTGAGTCTTAGAAACACTCTTCACCAAACTAGTTGTTTTCAAGATCATATTTGTCTATTTACAAAATTATTCACTTATATTAGGGTTTTATAATGTACAGTGTATAAAGAAACCCTAATTCTAGACCTCTCTACAAAATCTCAGATTTTGGTCACAAAACCTAGACCAAACAATTTATTAGATTCTCTTGATCAAGAAAACACATTTTGATCAAGAAAACAATTTATTATATTCTTGTTGCATGCAAGAAAATCAATAGGAAAATAACATGCATGACAAATAAATGAATTTCTAATATGATTCGATAAAGTGATGATTTAATTATGTAATAAGTTCTCTCTCTTCCAAAAAGGTACAAACAACCTCCATTATAATGAAATTTGGCACTCAACCTATTTTGGATGTTTAGAATCCATTTGTGTCATTAGTTTTTGGTTTTGAGGACTCTAAGTATTTTATTTAATTATTTTACATCAAATCATATTTCTCTTTGTTATCACTTTAGAGATTTCTAGAATCCTTCAATTAATGTGAAAATTCATCTTTAGAAAACTAACACATATGGAACATGATTTGGCCATTAATTTTACCCCTTTAAATTATTTATCATATTATTTATCATTTTCACCCTTTTTCACTCTTTCTCTCTTCTAAACTTTATGTATACATTAAAGGTTATCCTATTTGCATGAAAATTCACGCAAAGGATATTTTTTATATGAGGATTATGAATCAAAGATTAGTTTTCTCTTTTGGTGTCATTAAATGCTTGATATAATATTTTGGAGGAAAATCACCTTTTCTGTTCAATATAAAATAGATATGGCTATTATTACCCTAAATTTGTTAATCTTGTCCTCCAAGACAAAACATATCCAAAAATAACAAATATGAAATTGTTATATACCAAATAGTCTTCCTTTTATGAGTTTTACACTCGTGGACCATTATTATTTTAGTTAATATATTATTTTATCATTATTACCACCAAAAGGATGTATGCCATTTTTACGCCCAAAATATTATATATTTATCTTTTATCTCATATAGTTTATTAATTCTATATTTATTTGGATAATATAATATTTTCTCTAAATTATGAGCACATAGTTATCCTATGCATATTTTCTCGTTTATTATCATACCTTAATCAACATTATCTCATGTGACATATTTTATGTATCCTTTATTGGTCTAGAAAGTAATTGTGAGAGCATTATGTCATATTTGTTTTCATGCTTGTATGTTTGGGTGATTAAATACTATTAGGTATATCTTTGTACTTGTTTGGATAATCCCAAAGAACTAAAGTCTCTAACCTCTTAACCTTGGAATAGGATTAGGTTCTAAATTTTAGTATGTTACATAGGGGCTTCAAAAATACAACTCAATTTCCTTTGATAGTTGTTTGTCTTATCTAGTTGTCATAATCGAGAGAACCCAAGAAAGTCCTATCCAATAAAGGGAGGGATGGCAAGGGAGAACAATTATTTGAGCAAAAGTTGGTGCTACTACATCAATGAGAGGGGATAACTCCTTCCAGTCAGTTCCAGTAGAAAGACAAGAGTTCATGGTTGTCTGTGTGGACTACCATAGAGGCGTGGAGCTTTTCCTGCCGGGAGGACAACATCGAGTTGCTATATGTGGTGTTCAACTAGGAGCTGCTACTGACATTGTCTGAGTGCGACTTGAAGAAAGCACATACTGCAACGAGGAAGAGTCTCTAGACTTTCTCTAGGACCGGGTATGACCTAGTAAACCATCCCTTCCAATTACATAGTTATTGACATGATAGTCAATAAAGGGGAATATGGCGAATACTTTTTTTTTGTTTCCACTACCTATCTGAGTCATATTTCCCAACATTCATGTCATTCACCATATCAATTCAGCATTCAACAAACCTTGAGAATATGAAAAGTATGTTAGAAATGGTTATTTATAATTTAAAACACGTATCTAATTTAGTTTAGAGATATGTCCAAAGCAACTAAAGAAATATGCATAATTAAGATTTGATATGAAAAATGAACTTCAACCAATATGTCGCTAACTTTTTCAAAGTCCTTAGTTTGAGTTCTAGCACCTTGATATGGTTATGATTGTCAAGTATGGTTTGGTGCCATGGGTCCCTAGTTTAGGGTTAGAATCCCAAAATACTTATGTTGATCCTAGTTTTACATAATCTTCATAAATGGTGAAGCATATTGAAGATTTCATCACAATGTTCATTAGATTAATCTTTAGAAGATTTAAAACTAGGGTTTTGTACATGTAATCCAGGATGAGGAGATATAAAGGTAATTATTTTTTAAATTTTGTATAAATTGGAGTACTAAAATCTTGTTCGTTACAATGTACTCGTGTCCTTATTGATTTGATATATGTAATACTTGAACCTTACTAGCTCCTTCTAGAATTTTAAAATGGTTTGTCATTTATAAGAATTGCTGACAGTTAATTTTAAGTAGGAGCTACTCCCTAGATTAGTGCCACATAAACTTGTTGGGTGTTCCTATATGTACAGTTGGGTCAACAACCCTTTTTTGGCCTTTCATGGTCTTCATAATTGTCTTGTCCCAGTATGG
Organism: Alisma plantago-aquatica; assembly: GCA_963693085.1. NCBI lineage: Eukaryota > Viridiplantae > Streptophyta > Magnoliopsida > Alismatales > Alismataceae > Alisma > Alisma plantago-aquatica. The sequence continues at coordinate 316,975,693 of OY856411.1, read as the reverse complement.
CATCCTTTGCTCTCTTGTGTGGTGCAAGATAGATTTTGCTATGTATGATAATTTTTTTTTTGGTAGCTTCACCTGCACGAGGGCAATGTTTTAGGGACCACTATACAATTTACCTCCTACAACATGGAGTGATGGCTTGAGGCCACAATACCATCAAAAGAGACAATCAGTGTATGTTCCTTGGTACAAGCAGCTGGGAGACCCTCACTGGAGTCCGACCTCCCTCTCCCCCTCGTTCTCCTCTAGGTCAACAGTAAGGAGTCCTATAGAGGAGGTTCAAAGCCAGATCTTGGGGGTCTAAGGCTCCTAGTAGCTTCAAAAATGTCTGTGGGAGCCATGATAACATAAATTTCCTAGAGAAGGAAGGAGATACCCAAAGGTGGAACCTCCAAGGTTGGGGGTGGGTGTTACGACCCCTCCTCCCGGTAACCCCCAATTAAGGGAGGAGGGGTCGTAACATTTGGTATCAGAGCATAGGTTCCTCAAGTAATCCTTAATAATTATTAAATTTTACAAATTTTGTAGAACCCAAGGGAGTTATTAGAGGATTATCCGAAAGACAGAGGTATCTAGAAAAGGATCACGACCGGGGGCTGGCAATATTTTCCTCCGCACCGCTAGTCGGAATACGAGGACTCCCGGATCCGTGTGACTGCCTGGCCAAAGTCTTAGGGTATGAATCGAAATAAGATACCTTTAGGACTTTCTCATCTTATTCATCCCTTCACATCACAAAATTCTGTTAAGGACCTGAAGGATTAGGGTTTTCTTTCTTCTCCTCACCCTCTTGAGGTATGGGTAAAGTTAATAAGGTTTAAGGAATCCTCCACCAAATTAATGAAAAGCATGTAAATAAGATGTCATGGACATAAGCTTAATAGATTAAGCGTAAATTAAAGAATAGATACATGCTTAGGTCATATGACATAATTTGTCATGTCCTCAGAAGAGACCTAAGGCTAGACCTTCTGGTCAGGAGGATGAGTTAGTCTTGGAGATAGAGATCTCCATTGCAAGTAGAGACCTGGCACACCCTCTGAGGATGATGCTAACCCTAACCCTAAGTGAAGGTTAGAGAGAGATGAGTTGGACCAGGTGTTTGAAAGGACATGTCTTTGGGATGCCATATGATCCATGGGTGACCTAGCACCTTTGGCAACCCAACCCTGGGAAGGGTCGTGCATGTTAGGGTACGGGATAGCTCCTTAGATGATGACATTAGTGAAGGTCCTTAGAAACCCTATGGGCTTGTGCAAGTAGGGTATAGTTGGCACCTAGGCACGTCATGGTGCTGACAGTAGGATGAAACCCTGGATAAGGAATCATGAGGGAACACAAAGGGTTATGGATGATCTTGAGCAAACATAAGTTTGAACCTAGGCTTCACCCATGTAGGGCATGCCTTGAGTTTGATCCTTCATGAAGAGAGAACCTCTAATGGTGAGGTTGGATGAGCAGGAAACGCAACAAGAAGGTTGGAAGTCTAAACCCTAAACCATGGATGATAGTGGTTGCCTCATGATCAATCCCTGAAAGATGATGATATCTTGGAGGACCCAACCCTAAGTGTTGCTCAAGTTGAAGGATGACAAGAAGTGCATGTCATGCCTTTTGCATGCTTGGTTCGTAGTTAAGAGATAGGACATGCAGTTGGACACCTAAAAGTGAACCTAGGGGAAGTGGTATACCTGATGCTCATGATGAGAAGTTGAGTTCCTATAGAAGTGAGCATGGTACTCCTCATGTATAGAGGAAGAGGGAAGCCCCTTAAGTTTAGGGTATGTTTGACGAATCCCTCACAACTAGGTTGATGATAAAGGAAAGTATGATCTTGATCCAACATCGAGGAAAGAGGACAAGTATGACCTAGCATGGTACAGTAAGTGTTCTGCTTGTGCTTGCTAGGGTTAAGTAGGCTCATGTGGATGTAAACCCTAGACCTAAGAGCTTTTGTGACCTTTTTGTCAAGAGATAGTTTTCCTCCCATCCTGGGAGAGGGATCCCTTTGGTAGGGTGTATATTAGATTTGTTAGTTTAAGGTAACCTAAAGAGGTCTTGAGAAGCTAAGTACATGAATGAACCTATAGACCCATAGATAACCATCTCTAAGTGCAGGTGTTACCATGGAGGTAACCGGTATGGGGCTTGACCAAGGTAGGTAGGTTGCCATGATCCCGATGAAAGGATGAAAGCCAGCCCATGAATGCAGAAAGAGAGATGATGAAAACTTGGGTAAGGTTCTAAGTGAACATGTATTATAATGGAGAATCCTAAGTCTATCCTAGGGTCAGGTGGGGATAAGACCGATGAAAGTAGGAGTCACCTAATTCCCCAGTTGCACATGACCATAGGGTCGGGAGGTAACAACTATCATTGTCTGAGGGCCATGGGTTAGGAGATTGATCACCTTCATGAACTCATGGTACCCAAAGGGCAGATGAGTAGGGCACTCTCTTGATACATGAGGGAAGATGGATGACCCCAAAAGTGTCGGCGCCCTATAGACCTAGAGGAGATGACCAAGGATTGTGAGGTGACCCAAGTAGGTTCGAAACCAGTTTTCCATGGGGGTAACTTTGATATCGAGATGAAGGTGATATTGAGACATATGTGGCACGTTTCAACATAGATGTAAAAGTGTATCGGCAAGGTGGGATGTACCATCTCTACTCTTGGAATAGGAAGAACTCTGTATTTGGACTGCAGCCAAATGCTTATTTCCTCTTGTTATGGGGGTGAGAGATAGGACATTCTGCATGCCATACACCAAGGATAAGAGATGATGTAGGTTGGAACGTTGCCACGAGAAGTGGGGATAGAGAAGATAACCTACCCTGGTAAAGTGAATGATACATGGATGGTTTGCAAACACTAAGTTAGTCACCTTATGCGGATGTTTTAATCATGAGCTATGTGGAACTTACAAGTTATACCAGGTTGAGTTTGATCACCATGACGATGAGAGAGTGTTCTTAATTGAAGATAGACATAGAGTTTGAGGTGAGATGATAAGTGAAATACATGGAAGTGTATGTCTTCAACGTTACCTAATACCTAAGAATGTGAAGTGGTAATGGATGCTCTGGTTGAGATACACCTGACTTATTGGACTAGAAGCTAGAAGAGGTTGTTTGGCTAACCCTAAGTTTGAAAAGGAGAGGTGTTTGGATAACACTCAGATGTAACAAGATACATTGAAAAGTTAAGGGTTGTTTTGTTAGCCAGTCTAGTCCTGGATGCAATGAAAGGATGGTGGTAGAACCTCAAGTGCACTTCTTTGAAAAAGAAGGTGATGAAATCCCGACTAGAGTGGTTTAGCGTTTCTGAGGAATCGATCTTGAGGAATCAGGACATACATGAAATCATGATTGAAGATCACCATACACCATGGAAAATGGTAATAGCACTTTGGATGCTTAAGATGAAGTTGCATGTGGTATATGGCCATGCAAGCTGGGAGGTAAAGGACGAACTCCAGTAACCCAGTGTATCGATAAAGGGAACAAAGGAGTCCCTGAGAGGGGATGGGAGTTCATCACTATGGATGTTGTGATAGGTCTCCCCTGGACTAAGGGAGGTCGAGATGCAATCTGGGTTATGGTAGATCGCCTTACCTAGATGACATGAGAAAGAAAGAGTTCTGTCAAGGGACAAACCTGGTTGAACTAACCAGGAGAGAGATGGTTCAACCATGAAGCGAATTCAAAGGTTTTTAAGTTTGACCTAAAGGTTCCCTTCCAAAAGGTGGAAGTAGGTACATGAAGAACTCAATGTAGTTATAGTTTATCACCCCATCTAATGGTTAGTATGATCCAGACTAAAGGGGGTCTGATGAGAGTATATGTGCTCATTCGGGGTGATAGCTAGAGACAGTTCTTGTCCTAGGCAAGATGTGAAGTTAACCACCACAGCCATTACCGGTTTTTATATGAAGCTCTGTAAGGGAGGTTGTGTCGGTCACCACTTCAGTAAGGTGATGTTGGTGAAAGGACCACATGATGGTTAGAAAAGTGACCACATGATTGTTAGAAAAGGGATCATAGTGCGTATAGATGAAGTCACTTTGATTGTGCAAGGGCTGAAAGGAGCCTAGAGATGATGAGAGTCATGAACAGATGCAAAGTAGACTGACATACAAGTTACTATGGAAGAATATATGAAAATTCGACCCCTCTAAGTTATAGCTAAGAGAGCTGAGTCCCCGATGCATGGGTTGTTTTGATATGGTTTGGTGGAGAAGGTTAAGGTTGACCTTACCCCTCAAGATAAAGTAATGTGTGATAAGTTCCATGTGTCCAGTTTAGAGCACTATGTGAGGTACCCCGACCATGTGCTGAGCAATGAACCTAGTGAGCCCCAAGGGAGGCTGACATGGCCTGAGTCACCTGTGCAGTTTATAGACGCCGGGATGAAAGGACTCAGAGAAAAGAATATGTGATGATAAAGATTCTGTGGAAGCGCTATGAGTACGGTAAAGCCACATAGGGGCCAATGATGGACATGGAAAGTCTTATCCTGAATTGATTGATTGTTTGATTGATAGAATTTTGAGGACAAAATTCCTATAAGAGGGGAAGGATGTTACAACCCCAATTTTGGGCTCAGTTGGTGAGAAATGCAATTCCTCATATTAAGGATAATTGAACAAAGAATGGTATAATTTGTTTTGAATACATGGATTTTGTTTACAATAGCCTTGATGTTGGGTTATGGGCTTTATTGGCTATTGGGCCCAAATAACAAAGAAAATTCAATTAAGTAATGAATAATTGAATAATTGAGAAAAGAATGATGTGGAAACCTCTAGAAGGCAAATACAAAAAGGATTTCGTGCCTCTTGGGTTACTTGGGTACCAAGAAGTCCAAAGTTGCAAAGAAAAGGCAATAAGAAAAGAAAAGTTTAATTAAGTATTTCTTTAATAAGAAAGAGATTGAAAATAATGTTAAAATGTTGGAAATAAGTGGGAAAAGGTGTAATTAGGAGATCCTTTGTGGAATTTCGTGTTCCAAGGATTCCTAATGATAAAAGGAATACCAATGAGGAAAATAAAAGAGAAATAAAGAGAAATCCTCAAAAAGAGATGATTTAATGTGAAATAAACAAGATAATGAGAAATAATGAATAAAGATGCATCTAGAAGGATAATAAGTATCCAATCAAAAGAATTACGAAATAATGGAGTGTCTTGGGATCCAAGGAGTCCCAATAAAGATGAAGGAAAGAGAAAATATCAAAATTTTCAAGATAAAAGATAATATGATACATTATTAATGATTTTGGTGGCATTATGAAAAAGGAAATGATTTCTATTAAAAAGAGAATATAATTGTGTGCCAATAAATGAAACGCAAGTACAAAGAAGATAAACGATATAATTTTCAAAATCCTAAATATCAAAAGAAGGAGGAATATTAAGGAAATAAGAGAGAGAGAGAAACTAGCTTCTTAATGAAGGAAATATATTCCTATTAGAAAAAGGCTTTACTAATGAATGGATGAAGGATGTAGGGCGTGGATACTCTCCCCTATATAAGGGGTAGAGCCCTTGGCCGAGTTTAAGTTAGTTCCAAGCATCCATTCTCTCTCCTTCTTCATCTTTTATGTTCAAAACCCTAAAACTCGAGTGGTGTCTTCTCGAGAGCAATGAAGGGATGTGGGGTCATCCCAAGGAGGGCATGAAGTACCTCGAGGACCAGTGAAGGATCAACTAATGATCTTGAATGCCGAGCTTCACCCAAACGTCGGCGGCGCACCTACAGCACGGCTGCAGCCTGGACGCGGGTCGCAAGGTTGCAGAAGCCGTTACCGGCCGTTTCGGCCATGGTAGGAGGCGCCTCGCATGCGCCAGGGAAGGGCGGAGACAACGGCACCCTCCCTGGTGGCCGAGGAGGTCAGGGAGAAGGAGGAGGCTTCGCTCCCACGGCCGCTAGGGTGGCAGCAAGCGACTGCACGAGGTTGAAGAAGCAGCAAGCGCGTTGGACGAAATTGCCCCTCCACGAGATGAATGAGCCGGCAACTTACTGATGGTAATAATGTAATTTGGTTATGTTTCCTAAAGCAACAACGTTGCATGGAGCAGATGACGTGGCGCTCCCAGATTGGCTCAAGTAAGTTTAAATTTGCAAAATTCATATCTCATAAACCGTAGCTCGGATCAATACAAATAATATATGAATTTTGATCAGGAGAACGAGAGGAATCCAATAAAAATAATATTAAATATTTATTACGTTTCTAGTTGCAAAAGTACGATAAGTTGATGAAAAGTGCATTAAAGTCGAGTTAAAAACCCTATTTGTAATTAAAGGTTGAATCTAAGATGCTTAATGGGTTAATTGAAGTGTTAATAACCTGTTGAATGATAATGTTAGATTTGAACCTGATCTAAATGTAGAATTGCCTGATTTAGGGTTATACCTCATATGAGAATGATTAAATAATTTAGAAAACCTAATTTAGGGTAAAAGAAGATAAGATCATATTTAGATTGAAAAATGTGAAAATATTATTGTTAAATGATAGTTCTTAGTTATTTGTATATGAAAGTCCTTAATTCTGGATAAATACCCTAAAAGTAGTAATTAAGGTCTTTTCATGAATAAAAGGTGGTATTGATGGCAAAATGAGTTCATATTTTAATTAGACCCTAATGAACTTTGAATTAATGATAGACGCACATAATGATCTTGTCATGTATTAAAAGGGATAAAAATAGTAGCTTTAATATAAAAGATGTTTAATGAAATTAATTGATGATTAATGTGCCTTTAAATATGGAAATAGGGTTATATGTTGTTGAGATAACCTTAATATTGAAGAATAGATAAGATAACTAGGGTTTTTGAGTAATGACATAAAATTAGGGTTTAATGTGGTGAAAGATGAAGGGAAACCCTAATTGCAAAATGAAACCCTAAAATGGATACAGAAACCCTAGAAAGTGAATCCAAGTTAATAAAGTGAATTCTTGATAAAGCGTGTAATAAATAGAGTACATATTCTTTTTAGGAATTATGTGATTGTTGAATTACTTGGATTGCATGCTTGGTTGGATTTTCTTAATGCTTCTGAAATCATCAAATCAAGTATGTGCTTATGCTTATGAATATCTCGAGTTAGTTTTCCAAGGTTTTCCGTAGTTTTCATCGATGACATGAATTAACTGCTGGATGAATTTAATTCATGCAAACTATAATGTGGATATGACTATCACATAAGATATGTGCCTACTAGCCCAGATCCTGGTCCCCTCTGTGTCTTATTGGATGACCTTGGCTACCTAGAGGGTAGGTCCATCAGGTCATGGAATGACTTAGTACATGGCTACCTAGAGGGTAGGTCCATCAAGTCACCGTGAGTTAGATATTGGGATACCTTTGGGTGGTGCCATGCGACTCTACCTTTACAGAGGTATTTTATAAGTCCTTACAGGGACAACACAAAGTTGTGGATAGGTATGGATTGAGTAGTTTGGCTTAAAACATAATCTTGGTTGATAAATGATTAATTGAATGATTACGTTGTTAATATATTTACATGATTATTGTTTTCCCCCACATACCAGCCTCGGCTGACCGACGTTTTGTTTGTCAGTGTTTTAGGTACAATGAAAAGAACAAACAGTAAAGTGGCATATGTGGTATTAAATGAGAATTAAAGTGCAAAGGAGGATTAGATAGATTAGTATCCACGCCCTTAATGTGATTGTTGAATTACTTGGATTGCATGCCTAGTAGTGTTTCACCAATAGAGATGGGGAGAGGATGAGGGTAGTAGATATACTCCAACATCCCACCTTTGTTTACAATTTAGAAGCCTAGATGTGAATGTTGTGATCACGAATCTAATGATCTTGTCAAACTTTTTTTTGATTTGTGATTGACACAACAATTTGTAGGGAGATATCTACATTTATTTTCCTCCTAACTTCTTTATATGATCCAAGGTAGAAGAAAATGTTTAGGTCATTGATTAGAGATTTGATGGTCTACTGGGTGCGTGACACATTAAGGGGATCTAGTCAATGATTCCCTTAAGATTTTTTTGAATTTAACTATCAAACTGATTAAATCATCAATCAACTAGGACATAAAATGCAAACTCATAAGTATTAAACCATAATTTTGATTGAAACAAAATTTCATTGCTTCTTCACTATCATAAAATCTCATTCTTGACCAAGTTCATCCCATTAGGATATTGATTCATTGCCAAACAAAAAACCATTAAGGCACACATATAAATAGATGGGACCTAATACATAAATAATGCATTTAGGTCACTAGGAAAGTATATATGACTTGAAATTATAGGATTTTCTTTATTTCTATCTCACCTTGATATCATAAAAGTTAGAAATGTAAATATTGATTTAACATCCTTTTCTTGGTCTTAAAGTCACCATTATATAATATTCAAGTAAAAGTCTTCAAGAACACATATAATCTCATTAATTACTAGAAAGATGAAGGTATCTTTCTTAGGAAGTAAATAGAAAAAAGAATAACAACAAATATATATTTAATCAATTATACCATTGAGTATTCAATTATCACCCCAAAGGAATCATGAATAAATAGAAAATTACCACATGATTTATTTAGAGGATTACAATTAATAGTCATTTTGAATTATAATTCTAAAAAAAAGGAAAAGGTGGAAATTCCAAGTCCTCACAAGATGTCACACTATGAGGCCCAAAGTCCCTACACTCATCAGTTCCTATAGATGTGAATTTGTTCCCCAATTTTGAATTTCCAAATAAAACCATTCTTTATAGCTTTGACAATCCCTTGTATGCTTCTCCATATATAGCTTAGGTCATAGCCTACTTTTGCATCTAGAACATTAATATTCATGTAGTTTCTACCTCTAAGGAATCTACTTATATTGAATTTAGGTTATGGATAGTACCTAACCTTATTAGCTAAAAGAGACTGGTTAAAAAAATTTAGATCATCATAACCATTACTAGACACATATTTAGGTTTACATATGGATATCCATAATACCAAATGGATTTTCCTCTCTCTCTATATATATATTTGGTTCCCCACTAGAAGAATGTTATCATCCCTTTAATCTTGTCATGAAAACACTCATCGCATACATTGGGACAGATTGAATTACTGCCTTGATCATCACCTACTTTGTTAGTCTAGAAAGTTTCTATCCTTCAAACCATAGTTTCTTCAAATACTTCCTTTTACTATGAAGAAAACTTATTTATTTAATCTTCCCATCCCATGGAGAGACCTAGGTATTTGGTGTCTATGTCCTACTCTACCTAAATCAGATTGTTTATCTCAAAATATCATGCCTTATCAACATCTCAACTAAAAGTGACCTATGACTTCCTATTGTTTATCTTCTATCATGAGGTAGTTCTATAAGTCCCAGTGATGTCTGCAACATGTGTGCAGTCACCTAGCATTGCCCTTGTTAGAATGATGCTATCATCAATGAAAAAATGATTTGAGCATCCTATGCGGCTTTAAAAAGAGAGTGAGAGATAGTTTTATCACAAATAAAGAGATAAGGATATATTGGGTCACTTTGGTATAGACCTCTTGCATAATATATTGATAATCATCGTTCCCCGTTGATGATGAAAGAGTGAGATACACTAGACACACAATCATTGACTTTGGATACCCATACACCGGAGATGTCTTTCTTCTACATGACTTTACCAAGAAATATCAACTAAGATGTATCATGATCTTTACTCATGTTCATATTAAGTACCTTGGCCCCCAATTTTTCTTTGTCTTGTGCTTTATCATGTGGAACAACTCATGCAAAACAAGGACATCATGGTAATGAGCCTTACTTTCTAAAATCGCTTCGGTTCATAGAAAACATATTATTAGAAGAGGATTTATCCTGGTTTCCATTACCTTGGTGATGTTCTCGTAGGATACATTGTATAGACTAATTTGACAAATGTAGCAGTTCTCTTTGTTTTTAAATTTTTGCAGACTTTGAACACATTTCCCACTCACCAAACCAGTGTGTAAAGAGTTACTTTTTCATGCATCCCAATTTTTTTCCAAAAACATCAATCTTTTACTTAATTCTAGCCACACTATCTTTTGTGAAATATACCTAAAAGGTTGCACAATCCTAAAAGACCACCTTTTAGTTGTACTTCACATAAGATAGTGTGGTCATAACTATTCAAAGTATAGATTGTTTTTGAACCCCACTCTACACCCAATTTTATGCTTGGCCCAAAAATTGTGCTTGTTCTACATCAAATGTTGTGTTCAGACAACTCAACCATTCTCATTATCTTATGTAGCTCACCTCTTTTTTATTATTTCTTATTTAAACTTTCAAAGTTTAATGAATTTGGATTTTGTCATTACTGAATGTATTAAATCCAATACTTAGGTCAATTTTGGGTTCAAAATAAACTAAGATTACGGAGCAGGAACAAATCCAATTTGAATTTTACATTTGGGGTCGATTGTATACTTGGTAATATCTCAGTCTTGGTTAATTATTATTTAGAGTAGTAAAAATTATATGTTATGTGGAGATAAATTTTTGACACCCCAAACTTATAGGTATCGATTTTGATGCATGCGTGCTAGTTTCAAGTTTTGCAGGCTGATCTATATCTGGTTCTATTTTGGGGTTGGGGTTCAATGGCATGAGTTTATATAGATGAAATCTGATACATTAGTTAATTCTTAGTTTGAATGTCAAAAAATAAGGTCATCAATTTCTTACCTAGAATTTATCTAGACCAAAAAGTTGACAAACTTATTGATTCTAATTTCAACAAAACATTAAATTCATGACCCAACATGTTCAAATGATCCCAAATCTATATTACTACCAATTTTTAAAATTAATAAATGACTTGGTTTTGCATTATTAAAAATATTCTAAATGCAAAAATAGATCAAGTTCGGGTTCATAGAAATAGTTTAGTCCAAAACTAATCTAAATGTAGGATCACTTCAAGATGACTCTTTAACAAAATTTTTTGCTTGAGTTGGCACAACTAAAACTGTTGCGAGCATGGATTTCTACTAACACTTAAAACTCAGACAAAAAATATATTTGACAGTCACTTTTAAGAAAGTTATAATTTTGAATTTATGAAAACTTGGAGATGTCAAAAGCATTAGAATCAACAAATTCAAGACCCATTAACAATCATGTTTTTCAATTTCTAGGAAAAAAATAAAATATGAGACTTACCATAACGCACCAACCTACAAATTAAATTTGATAATAAAAAAATCTAACAATCAAATAACCCATCTCTAGAAATATACAATTGTTCAATTTTGGTGTACAACAATAATACTCAAACCCATAATTATTTTGTAGAAGACATATGGATTTGGTCTAATAAAGTCCACTTATGGGTAGTAACAAATTCATCCTTTTGTGTACTTTGTGTAATACCTATGCAATCTTTGTGTTATGCTCTTTATATAAGTGTGTACTATAGATAATCAATTGTTTTGATCTAAAAATTCAATAGCAATACAATAATGAGCAACAAGGATCTAATTTCTTATGTACTTTGGGACCTATCTGGAAATATACGAATTATGGGTAAGGGAACGTAGAAAAAATATTTAGAATATGTTATACACTATGCAATGGGGAAGGGAAGGGAATGGGGTTTGATGAAAAGGAAACACTGATATGTATTTTCGACCACTTATCTTCCCATCAAACAAGAGAGAAGATAAGGGAAAGGTGTAAGACTTGGTGAGATTTTTTAAAAATAAAGAGGGAAATGGGAAAAACTTGGGGATTGAATGGAATAAATATCATAGGAAATGCAAAAAACATAAAAGAAAACTAGAATATTATATGCCACCAGTACAAAAAAAATACCCAGTAGTGGCCTTTCAAAAATGCCACTGAATAAAAGCCAGTAAATAGGTTTAGCGGCATTTGTTGACATTTAAAAAAATGCCTCTAGCACCACTAGGAAGATAGTGGCTTAAGTTATAAAAGCCACTAAACGTTTGTCTTTAGTGGCTTCGAAAAAATGCCACATAAAGGCCACTAAACCATCATTTGGCATTTATAGAAAAGCCACTATCCATCATTTGGCTTTTATACAAATGCCACTATTTTGTATAATGTTGTTATATAAAATGGTTTTGATTGAATGTAGTGGCTTATGAAAAAATCCACTAATGACATACTAGTTCTGCATTACTAATTTTTTATGGATTTTAGTCAGTCAATTTGTAGTTCATGATCAAGTTTTCTAATTGAATGTCAATTGAAGTCGAACACATTCCAGAAGTATTGAACTTTTTTATTTATAATAAAATGACAATTACATGGGGAGGACATTTTACCTTGCCCCTTGTATTGAATACAACAACATCACATATGACTATATATGGTACATATTGTATACATGACCACTAACTGGATAACAACTCATTTTGCACTTGGAGACCCCCCAAAGGAATACAAACTCATTTTCTTACAAAAATATACAGCTCCATTCTAGCATTCCAAGTAGTTGTGAGCTTCTACAGGAGTAGACCAGCTACACTGCAATGAAGGTTCATCCTTCTTCTCAGCTGTAGTGATATATAGCATTACAACCATATGGTCATCAGATTCCTCAGTAGGTTCTTCCTTCTTCTCTTCCACCTTGGCAGCAGAAGTGACAGGTGTAGCTGCATATCCTGAAGCAGCAGTAGGGGAAACAACACTGCAAACTTGCTAGGATCCTATAATGAAGTGAGCAAAATGTTGAGCACTTGCATGCAAATGTAAGAGAAAAACACTTAGAGCACTAGCATGTTGTTAAGATAGTATCAGGGAAGATAGCACCATTGCCAAATTTATCAATAAGGTCATCTTTAGTAAGGTGAAGGACTTCAGGGCTGAATACAGATCCACTGCCATAAACTGACAGCACAACCAGTCCATATGAGAAGGGCCTGATGCCAAGCTTGGCAAGAAGGGCAGCCTCAGAAGAACCCACCTTCTCACCTTTCCTAATAAGTTCGACAATGGTGATAATTTCAACTGTACCATTCACATTATGTCAGTTGAATAGAGTTTGCCATGCAGTAAAGCTATAGACATTTAGCTAAGCTCACAACTAAGCACATGATAGAAAGGGTGCAAAGCTGATAATCTTGACAATTATGTAAAAAGCAAAAGATGGTTATCAAACTCAATGTCGTCCAGGGTTCTCATAAAACTATAGTCTATACATAATAAGTTGAAAGATTTTTAGTAAGGTAAGAAAGCCTATAATGATTAATAAGAGAAGAACACGGTGAAGGCCTTCATGTTGTTATAGATAGATCTCCCTTTGCCAACTGCAATAACTATTGCACTAAAGTTATCATCAGCAAGAACCATGTCTGAAGCCTCCTTGGTAACCTGGACTGACACATAAAAAGAGAAGAAACAATCATTATCAATAATAATTACTAAAAGACAAGAAGATAGATATACAAATTGACATATAGAGAATATACTTACCTCAGTTCCAGCAATTCCCATGGCAATACCAATGTGTGCCATTTTCAGAGTAGATGCATCATTGACACCATCACCAGTCATGGCAACCACCACTTGTAATAAACAACTAACAGCAAAACATGCAAGTTGACTATGTAGATTAGCAGGAGGCTTCAGGTCTTCAAATCTATACTAACATGGCCACCGAGAATAGATTCACTATCCCTTGATAAGAAAGAAGTGTTTCCAGAATAGATTCACTATCCCCTTCAACTGAAAAAAAAATCAAAGTGAAGTAGTGAAATATACCTTATCCAGGAATCCTTAAAACAACCCAAAGCAAAACTGGAAACCAATGTTGGCTAGGCTGCAATACATCAAGAACATGTAAGCATGCACCATTTTTTTGGATTGCATGTAAGACCAGTTCCAGGGTGAGGAATCCCATCTTTGAGTCCTAACAGCAGCTCTGTTCTTGGAGATTAAAGTCCAATCACAAGAGTTGAGCTGAAGCCTTTCACAAGAGATGAGATGACAACCTTAGCTCTTGAGAGTGGCCTTTAATCTCCAAAAACATGCCTTTTTAAGTCCTATCAGCAACACTGTACTTGGATATTTAAGGTCATTCTTTGTACATGATCTTAGCAGAGGATCCTTACAATAGTTATTGGCTTTTAGGGCCTGCATCACAACCACATGTTACCAAAAGGGTATTATTGTAGATGTTGTTTTAACAATTAAGGGAACATGGAGGAACCAATATTACTAAGAGCACCCATTATTTCTTGAGGCTTCTTCCTTGACTTCTTAACAAAAGCATAGTATGGAAATGTTGCAAATGACTTGTTGTACCATGGAAATGTTGAAAATGACTTGTTGTACCTCTATAGAGAAATTAGGACGCATAGAAGCATGCAACTAAAATATCTCAATTACATTTCAGACATCTTAATAGCCTAAATATTGAGCAATCACAGAAGCTCAACCACAAACCATCTTGAGGCGAATCACCACAACAAAATATGTTGTGTAAATCTCACACACAAGATTCCAAAAACACTTATCATAGCTAAAAACCACTTTGGCTAGGCTGCAATACTACCTTAGATACTAATTTTAGATACTACTTCGGCTAGGCTGTAATACATCAAGAACATGTAAGGATGTACCATTTTGTTGGATTGCCTATAAGACCAGTTCCAGGGTGAGGAATCCCATTTTTTAGTCCTAACAGTAGCTCTGTTCTTGGAGATTAAAGGCCATTCACAAGAATTGAGCAGAAGCCTTTCACAAGAGATGAGCTGACAACCTTAGCTCTCGAGAATGGCCTCTGATCTCCAAAAATTGGCCTTTTATGCAGTGACATGTTGTTTTTTGTGGAAGGCACAAAATGTACAATTATTCATAGAAATATTGACTTAGTAAGCTATTATGCAACATGTGATCAAGTTATGAAAGAAAAATTTACAAAGAACTATTGAATTAGGAAGTAAAAAAAGACATTCACATTCAACATGTCAAAACAAAATATGTTGTGTAAATGTCACACACAAGAAGGTAAGACACTACTCATAGCTAAAAGAAAAATACGATTGTCATTTCGCAACATTGTCTACGACAATGGACATGAAACAACAATATCTGTATCGTTATGTACTAATAAAAAAGTGGACCAAAGAAACACAACTATAGCTTTCATCTCTCTACACAATATCCAAGAATGCAATTATCTATCTTTACACTTCATAACCTACAACAAATGGAAACGACTTTAGATACTAGTTTTGTTTTCAATTATGTCATATTATAATCAATACTATATGCTCACTTTGGCAGTAAATGTGATTTCGGCAATGCTATGACATTGTCAATAACTTCATCCATATATTGATTTTGCTCAGAAGGTCTGACTAGAGGTTCGTTGGCCATCACCACAACCTCTACATAAACACCAACACATGATGAGCCTAAAATTGCACCTCCCACCATTTGCAAGGGGTCAACCTCAGATACTCGACCGATTGGAACTTTATCATCTCCATCTGCGATACTCATCACATACACTTCCTATAAACAAAATACAATTTAAATAAAAAATTTATATAAACATAGAATGATGTGCAATTTACACAAATACATACATACTTGTCCCTTATAAATTGTTAAATGTCTCATTCCGATCTGTAAAATTATTTTATCTTTGTCATAATTCCATCAAAATTCAACATGGAAAATAATTGATACCACACATCTCGTATAAAATGTATTCATACCTGGCCAATGCGTACATGTTGTGCTGATTGACCATTTCCTGCTCTAGACAAGGCTAGTATCTGCTCTATTTTTGCATTTTGTTCTTGAATTTTAGCTTCAAATTCCATCTGTTGTTGTTCAAGCTGATCCTGGAAATGCTTCCTTTGCTCTTCATCAACTTCTCGAGATTTACGGTTCTTGCCCCAGATATCAGAAGGTGATGGTCCAAGTCCATAACCACGAACATATCCTGGTCTCTCTTCTCCCATAACCTGCCTAAAAATTTCAACTGAAGTAACATCTGGTTGGTTTCTTTGCAGCTCGTCACCTACCTCAGAAAATTTTTCCTACACACAACAGATGATAGGAGATGAATTTTATACCAAACATATAAATGTTTCCATGTAGTAAATGTAACATAATACTATAGGATAGGAATCCTTATACCAAAATTTTGGCGGATTCAATATCAACTATGCTCCCATCTTTTTTACGATGAGTTTTCTCAAAAAACTCAATGGGATCAACTTCCCCACCTGTTTCCTTCTCCAACTGTATCATTCAAACAAGGTTATTGCTAACATTATTTAAACAGATGTGTCCAAATTGTCCAATTGGATCACAATATTGACTAACTTACATCAGGTTTCAGACAAGAAAATGACTTGGTTCCTGTTGTGTGGCTAACCTTTTGAATTTTTTTGCTTGTCTTGTTAGTTATACACTTCCTCTGTGAAAAAAAATGTAGTATTGTCCATAGTAATTATATGTGAGGTAAATTAAATATCAATTAATAGATACAAAAAATTACCTTTCCTTTATTGCTCCTCTAGTAATCCACAAGAAATTTCCATTGAGACGTTTCCACGTGGGGAACAACTTGTTCAAGTTGTTGTTCATATGGACTATCTTCTATGAAGTATAGTTTTCATAACTCCCACTTGTGGTCCTTCCATTTCTTTCCCAGTCTCTTCATTGTCCACTCCTTTAATTCTATGTCCATTATGAATTTACTCTACCAATTTAAAAATAAATTTAAATATTGTACCTTCACAAAATTCCATATGGATTCTTTTTTATTTGCTGGAAATTGTCTCCAATCCTCATAGTTTAATGGACAAAGATTGGGATCTCTTGCAATGGTTGTCAAAAAATTTGAAAAGTGACATTGGTTTTTACCCACTAGTTGTCCAAATTGATTAATCTCAATGGGAATTTGATCGCTGGGCTTTCTTTTCCAGACTTGCAAACATTGTGTTCGGTCACGTGTGCGATGTCTTTGACCTAAGCATTCATTTATATATCATTATATGCAACACTATAAATGCAATGATATGAATAAACCGAATACCTAACACATTAGTAGGTGTTGGCGTAGCATTCAACGACTCATCATGGTGATTAGAGACGTCATTTTGCTCCATGGTTTCTTGAAATGCATTGCTATTTTGGCTATTGCCAACTCTACTCTCTACTCTTCTTGATTGATTGGACATGGGAACATTGACAATAGGCACCGGGGGTCGATGTCGTTGACTTGAGCATTCATTCATAAAGGATACAACATAAATGGAAATTATATATCTTTAGATGTAGCACTATGAATGCAATGATATGAATTAACCGATTACCTAGCCCATCAGAAGGTGTTGTTGTAGCATTCAACGACTCTTGATGGTGATCAGAGAGGTCATTTTTCTCCATGTGGTCATGAAATGGATGGTTGTTTTGGGTATTAGCAGCTCTACTGTCTACTCTTCTAGAATGATTGGACACTGAAGCATTTCCATTAGGCACCCATGGTCGATGTCTTTGACCTGAGCATTCATTCATAAAGGATACAACATAAATGGAAATTATATATCACTAAAGGCAACACTATATATGCAATGAATTAACCGATTACCTAGCCCATCAAAAGGTGTTGTTGTAGCATTTAACAACTCATCATGGTGATTATATAGGCCATTTTGCTCCAAGAAATGCATGGCTTTTTTTTACTATCGGCAGCTCAACAATCTACTCTTCTTGAATGATTGGACACCAAAGCATTGCCATTAGGTACCCATTGTTGATGTCTTTGACCTGAGCATTCATTCATAAAGCATACAACATATATAGAAATTATATATCATTAAATACAGTACTATAAATGTGATGATATGATTACCTTATCCATCACAAGGTGTTCTTGTAACAACAGAGCTAGCAACAATGTTTTTGAATTTCCTTGGTCTATCATTTTGAACATTAGGTGGAAGGGAAGCTAAATTTTTTTTGGAGCGATTACTGGATGACAGGTTCAAAGCTTTCCAACAACCTTGTGGAGTAATGCTAGGTAAATGAGTCCCCGTACAAGAGTCAATGATGTTGTTCTGATCATTCCTTGTAGCTATCTTATTATGGAAGTTGTCACTTAACGGTTCTCTCATCCTGAGTATATCAAGTCACACAAAAATGAAGACACTTAAAACAAAATTGAACAACATAAAAGGTATTTACTACTCGTATGGTCATCCTCTGCCATCCAACAATTATCCATTCTTAAAAATAGTAAAAAATATAACATTTATGAGTAAGTCTGTCATACAAACAACATAGTTATAATAAGGATAAAAGTAGAACATCACTTTGAGGCAATCCTCAAAGAAAAACATCACTTAAAACCACACCAAAGAAAAACATTTGCAAGCCATCATCAAGATCACATTGGGTACCTTAAATTCACAGTACTTGATTGATTACTAATGCTCATTAAGTAATACAACACAAATTACATTTTTTTATTATTTCCTAATTTAAAAGTTAAAAAATTTCATCAACAATTATGACGGCCGTTATGAATGTGACGTGTCTGTTTTGTTGATGATGTTGTGTCGAGGATGGAGTCACTGGAAGACGAATCTGAACTGATGGTCATGGGGTACAAGGCGGTACCAACGGGAAAGGATTGCACCTCAGGCATGCCGAATTCGTCTAATGACATATCCTCAGATTCGGTACAGACTAGCTCGTGCATATACCGTCTCAGGTGAGAAGGAAAACTATTGTTGTAGTTATGTATATAAGCCTATATGGTATTTTCGCCAATCGGACGAAGCAAAACCTGGTTCGTACGTCCAATTCCCATTCTCCCAATCCACCCACACCAATTGGTTGTGGATACCAGATTGTCGTCACCATCATACTAAACCTCGATTACATCTGTCGAGTTCCCAAACTTTAAGGTCATTTGACCAGCCGTGTAGCTTCTTCCGTCCAGATGACGCCTGTCTGGGAATGGTGAGTTGTGCAAGTGTACGCTCGTCTAGGGTGATGTCCAGCTTTTCTGCTTCAGGGAAAAGGACCGGGGGGGGTAGACGCCCAGGCCATAGTGACTGTTGTCGGTGAACAGATACTGCAAAATATTAGTACTAACAATTGTAAGTATATATAATGATATTATAAATTTTCAAAAAAAGTAGTATAAATTTGCAAAATATAGAGCAATATATTTTTTAAAGTGAAGCAAGTAGTCCATAAACAAATCCCCCATGGTTTCTATCAACATCGATAGGAATGAACCCAATAGAGAATGAGCAACATCATTATCTAGTTTGATGAAACCTGGTCAGGGACCATACAAGTGTACAACTTGTATAAGATCTGAGTGTAGAAGACCCAAAACTTGGAGGAACTGGTGTGCCAGCCAGTTGATGGTTCCTGACCCAAGGCGAGAGGTTGGAGTACATATATAGTAAAGATGTATAATTGGCTATAAACTTCTTGTGTAACAGAACATGCCATCAAAAGACAAAAATTGATTGACGATATGGAACTGAAGTAACCATAATGTAATGTGTTTACATTAAAGCAGTACTGAGATAAGATGTACACTCCAAAAAAAAACATGAATCAACCATTATGTAAACATCACTGAATAGAAGCCATGCAATTTCGTTCAATATAGAAATCAAGAGGGCAAACCATACATCCTATAGCAGAGAAAACATTATTGTTGTTCCACAATGGAACCCTTGCATTTTGTGCAATCATAGCTTAGTGTTAATAGCAACTTGACTGGATGCCCTTGGTATCTTGCTTCATTGTTGCTTAAAGACCCTAATTTTCAGGGATGGTGAAGGTTTTAGTCAATTGGTAGTCCAGAAGAATATAGACCATTCAAGTTTACGGTAATCAAAGGAAAATTGAATAAACCACACCCAAAAAAACATGTATACTATAAGTAATTATACAAAGGTCTTATTCTTCCTTATACATTTTTGAATCCTAGAATATTACACAAGAAATGACCATCTCATAAACCTTGTTCTCTCCTTAGCCTCTTCCTACATACATAAAGATGAGTATCTCTCCCCTTCATTAGCCCAATGGTGGGAACCCCTATTCTCATCAGAGAGTGCCAACCCACCAAAGGTGGTGGCCTAGGTAAAGATACATTACTTGCCTATTCATTAATGATTTACAAACAAAGATACATGAGATGTGCAGACATCACATGAGCACCTAAGCGACCACTTTTTAAAAAGTGGATGCTTCATTTTCCTTACAATTTAATACAACAATACACACATTTTTATATGAATACACTAACATTTAGCAAACTTATATACATAACCAAAACCAATGCGACACTGTAAAATAAAACAACAGAATCATCATATTTCAAGACTGTAAAATAATCCAAGTTTAAATCTAACAAAGAAGGATGGTCGATGGCTTGATATAAACGATTAAGGAAGTGATTGCTGGATATAAAACAACGGAATCATCATATTTCAAGACTATCTTCATAAACCGATTATCATATATGCCTTGACAGAATGGAAACTATGAGAATGGATGGGAAAGACCATGTGTGTTTATTGTTTCGTGGGGTGTACTTACCTGTCACACGTCGAAGCAATAGGGTGGCAAACCGCCGCAGTCCTCGCTGGCAAGTTGGGAGACTGATCTCTTCCTCGGCGTCCCCTCCAACCCTTGGCAACATCGTCGACACCTTGGAGAAGAGCAGAGAGTGTTCCAGCAGGTAGCGTCCACGGTCTGGTAGATTAGGGTGAAAAGGCTAGCTAGGTTGACTTCGCGGGTTCTGCGAGCAGAGAAAATGTCACGAGTAAATGTCTCTGCCAAACACGTGAAGAAGACGAACTATTTTGCATGTCGGGGAAGCCACGTGGGAATAGAAATTTTTTACTAATTGTGGCCCGCTCATTGGATTTGGCAATTTTGAAATGCCACTAATTAATTATAAAAATGCCTTAATTGGTAAGTCTTTTCTATAAACTCCATAATACGTGGTTTAGAGGCATTTAAGTTACAAATGCCACTACATTACATAGATAATGGCATTTTTTTAGAAAAGCCATTGGAATAAAAGCCACTAATGGGTATTTTTGCTATAGTGCACACAATTTGAAAAGTACTTTATAAAATTGTGAAAAGAAGTTGGTTGAAAATTTTGAATGAGTAAAGTTTGAAGTAAAAAATGCATGGAAAGATAGAAAATTAGTGTAAAGAAGAAAATATGGTTGGAATCAATAAACTAATGATACATATTTATACATTCTTATATACCACAATCATAATAAATTTATAACAACTAGTCTATGTTGTGTTGTAGATGTTTTTTGTTGCTTCAATCAAAATAGGAAATGGTGTAGAAAAAAATTGGGGTGAAGTTGGACAGAGATATAGAAATGTAGAGGGAATATTTAATCATGATAGAAAACATAATAAAATTTTAGTACATATTTTGAAAAAGAAAAGAAAAAAAGAAACAATTTTGGTAGAATTTTATACAAAATAAAATTTTAAGCATGAAAATCAAAAGAAAAAATGACCATTC
Organism: Alisma plantago-aquatica; assembly: GCA_963693085.1. NCBI lineage: Eukaryota > Viridiplantae > Streptophyta > Magnoliopsida > Alismatales > Alismataceae > Alisma > Alisma plantago-aquatica. The sequence continues at coordinate 316,954,124 of OY856411.1, read as the reverse complement.
AAGGGAAAAATTATGAAATTTAGAGATTATATCATTTCATTTACCTATATGTCACTGGTGTATGGATATTTTAAATAGTATAGACTGCAAAAGAAGTGACACATTTATTAAATTTATCTTTTTCTAGTGAAGTCCTTACCTTCCCCTTCCCATCTAACCAGACAGGTGAAAATAAGTGTCCATTCCCCCCTTCCTTCCTTTTTCGGCCACCATCATTCACCGCATAGAAAACATAACATTACTCTAATAATTTAATATTACCACATATATTTTGTATGGTTTTATTTGAAAATTTATACACTTTGGTAAATATAAGAATATTTTATTTTAAGATTATCCCAACTAAAACTCATATTTTGTTTATCTGACTCTGCTGCCATTGTAATTTAATGGTTGCACTATTGTTTAGTGTTTAATTTGGAAGATGAAAATGTTAGTGTTATGAAGGAGTATGCATACCTAATGTTGAATGTTGACAATGTCAAATAAATAGTAGCTTTTTAACATCTTGATCATGGTTTCCACATGCCACATACATAATTGTTTCTTGTGATAGTTAGTAATGTAATCTACAATAGCAATAATCAATGTGCTCCTTCACCTTGTGGGTGTGAGAGTGAACTACACTAAATAGAGGTTTAGATGAAAGCTTAGGGGAATAACTACACTAAAGTGAATAGGGTATATGTTGGTAAAATAAGCATGGACATGTTTCTAGTAATATGGAAGACACAACGACATAATGAGTTTCTCTATGAAAGACATTTACAATAATTGAAAAGGATCCTCAAATACAATGAATAGGGTACCTAAATTGTGAAAATTAATATATATCAAGTATAAGGTCATGAAATGACATATTTCAAGCCCTCTAACATATAGGTCAGCTATTTGGGGAATGCAAAAAGAAAGATGGGTGGTGTGCTAAATGGGTAAGATGAGAAAGGACTAAATGCATGATAATTGTTACAACCCATGGCTTGTTTCAATAACAATAATAGGATTAGAGATAATGTTGGTTCTACTTATACCTTTAATAATGATTTAAATCATGTGTTGGTTGATTATGTTTTAATTCAATATAGACTTATTTCCCAAAAATAATTAAATATAAAGAAAAATAGAGAATTCAATTATGAATACAACACAAAAATAAGGAACCAAATTATAGAGCATTAGTCTTCTAGTATACGTCTCCATGTTAGGGCTCGGCGGGAGAGGGGGCAGGGGCGGCGACCGTGGTGGCCGCGACGCTGGCCTCACTGGATCCCGTCTCGCCTCTGGAACAGGTGATGAGCAATCGGTTACTGCAATGAACATTGATCCAAAACAAACCATGAACATCGACATCTCCATGATGCCGCCCACTGACCCCCGCAGCCGGCTGCAAAGTCGTATAAAGAAGTGATGGTAGGTCGAACAACCAAAGCTCTGACTTCATTAGTCCAAGTTCCTCCGGATCTACTCAAGTCTGAAGATATTAGGATTGACTGCAGCGGAAAGCTACCGAAGATTGCTATTAATCCTAATTCACTTCCCCCGCTTCTTAAGCCATGGAAATATGTTGTTATCATCAAAATCATTGCTACGACTATCAGTTTTAATGCTCTAATGAATTGAATCGCTATCCTCTGGTCCCCTTCTGAAGAATTCCGGGAAATCGATCTGGAGATGGGCTACTATATCATCCAGTTGGCAAATAAGGAGGACTTTGTCCGGGCCATGACTGGCGGCCCGTGGACGATCTTCAACCACTACCTTTCGGTTCAGTCTTGGTCAAAGGAATTCCGACCTTCAGACCCAATCCCGCGACGACTAGTTGTCTAGTCAAGGATCGTGGATCTGCCAATCTATCTATTTCAGAATGAACTCCTCTCGAGCATTAGTGATCTTATTGGGAAGACCATCAAAATTGACACTACAACCCAACAAGGTCATCACGGTAAGTTTGCTCGAATCGCCGTGGAGGTCGACACGAAAAAGCCGCTTCTCCCTATGATTGAACTTAATGGCGAGGAATATAGACTCGAATATGAGAACCTGCCCACACTTTGCATGAAGTGTGGACGCCTTGTCCATGTCGAAGGCGACTGCAAATTCAGTCCGCAGTTCCCTAGTGTGGTTGACCCATCTGCACCGGTGGCACCACTATTGTCTGGTCCTACCTATACGGTTGGCATCCACGCAAAAATGCCCCAAAGGAAGCCCCACCCAAAGCAACAACATGCTAACCAACCAAATGCATCATCAAGGGAGAAGGTGCCGCTCCAACAAGGAACAGAAGCCACTAACTAGGCCGTTGGGGGCCAAGCTTCCTTGGAAGACGACTGGACAGACGTCATAAGTAGGAAGAATAAGAAAACTAATAAAAATAAGTTGAATGAGCCTCCTGTGAATAACTCGGGCAAATCATCCCATGGCACCCAGGGTCACACCTCTCTATCAAAAGGGGTTCCCCATCAGGATGACACGGTAGTGACATTAGTTGACGATGAAACAGTCGACGGGCAAAATATTAACCAGATGTTGGACAAGTTTAAGTTCCAAGCAAACATACCCTCCTCCTCTACCATGGTACCTATAGATTTCAACTGGGGGACGCACAGAAGCAATGGTGGGGTGATTCTAAGAAGCAGGAAAGTGATCTACCAGACCGTCAGTTCGGGCTGAGAACGGAAAAAAGGAAAACTGGCTCAGTCCATTGGGCAGTGGCACTGAGCACAATCCTTTTGTCAAGAGGTCCCTTCCCTTCAATGCGGAAGACTTAGGAGTTGATTTGCCAATTGATGGCGAGAAGGAGGCTTCTGGCCTTCTGGCTGCAATCTGATGAAGATCCACCCTATCTCTGTATATTAATGACTAACATCTACTGCTAGAATATCCAAGGAGCTGGCTCCAAGGATAAGTTAAACCTCATAAAGGAATACAAAAGGAAATACAAAATCAATATTCTTTCCATCATTAAGCCACATTGCAGTGGACTCAAAGCTGACAGCATCATAAAGAAACTCAGTTTCACCTCCTCTCACTGTGTTGAGGCACTGGGATTTTCTGGCGGCATATGGATCCTCTGGGATAATCATAAATGTCAGGTGGACATCGTCCAAAGCCACCGACAGTACATTCATTGCTATATAAACAACTCTTGGCATCTCACTATTGTCTACGGTAGTCCCAAACCTACAAAGTGGGACCTACTATGGCAGCGCCTTTCTAATCTTGCCTCGTCTATGAATGGAGCATGGGCTCTCGTCGGCGAGTTCAATACCATGCTGGACCCTACGGAGAAATAAGGTGGCAAAGGTTTTGATCGACGTTCTAGTATTAAATTCAATTCCTTCCTACAACATGCGGGCCTCTCAGACATCAGATCTTCTGGCAATCGTTTTACCTATAAAAAGGGAATGCTCTTGGAGAAGCTTGATCGTGTTGTTGCTAACATTGATTGGTTGTCCATTGAAAACAGGATGACAGTCAGTGTCCTTCCACTTATACACAGCGACCATAACCCCATTCTGATCTCTGGGTGAAGTTCACCTCCGCGTCAGAGGCCTCACTTTAGGACGAGAATGAGTTGGGGATAGATCCCTGGCTTTAAAACTGAACTCTTACCAACGTGGGATAGTTCATTGCCCTTCTCGGAGGCCATTCGAGTGTTCCAGACGACTGCCATCAAATGGGACGCCCAACAGATCCACCAGCAACACAAACAAAAGAACGACATTTTACGGTGACTGGAGGCATGTCAGGTATCCATTCATTCCACTAGTACTGCTAACCAACAACTTTCCATTGATTTGCAAGAGCAATTTAATTCTATCCTTCTACGTGAAGAGGCAGATTGGCAGCAAAAAGCAAATATTAACTGGCTTCAATACGGAGATGGAAACAATAAATTCTTCCAATCTTACGTCAAACCTCGTCGCCATTTTAATAAAATATCAAGACTCAGGGACGAAGGTGGTAGATGGGTAGAGGAATCACAGGCCCTTCAGGACCTGGTCCATTATTTCTTCTATAACTTGTTATGCATCCAGAACTCTTCAACGCCAAGTCATGCAGCTATTTCTGACTATATTGGAGCTTTCCCGGGCATGCCCCATGACTCTTCCCTTTGTAGTGCACCAGAGGCTGATGAAGTCAAGCGAGTTCTCTTCCTCATGGCTCCAGCGAAGGCTCCAGGCCCAGATGGAGTCCAAAATGAATTTGTTCAGTCCAATTGGACACATGTTGGCAATTCCTTTGTCTCTACTGTTCGTGAAGCTTTCATCACGGGTGATTTTGATCCATGTCTTGCAGATTCACTAATGGTTCTCATACCAAAGATTTCTAATCCTCAGAATTGTTTGGATCTCAGACCCATCGCTTTGAACAATTGTTGCTTCAAGCTCATCTCAAAAATTATTGTAGAGCGGATCAAACCTTTTCTCAATAGTTGGATCTCAAAAAACCAAACTAGCTTCATACCGGGAATTCGCATTAGCGACAAAATCCTATTGGTCCAAGAAGTTATCCATTCCATGAAATTATTGCGTGGTAAAAAGTAGTGGGTGGCGATAAAGCTCGACCTCTCAAAAGCTTTTGATCGTATGAGTTGGACCTTCATTGAAGACACTCTTACAAAAACTGGGCTACCACACACCCTTATTCATCTGATCATGAAGATTATTTCCTCAGGTAGTACTTCATTACTCTGGGAAGGTAAACCCCTTAACCCCTTCAGCGCTCGTCAAGGCATCTGACAAGGTGATCCTTTGAGTCCTTATATTTTTGTGTTATGCATGGAGCGTCTTAGTCAAGCAATCACTGAGTCAGCCAGGAAAGGTGACTGGAAATCCATCATACTCTCATGGGCAGGAGTTCCTCTTACACATGTCATGTTTGTGGATGATCTCCTGCTGATGGCAGAAGTATCTAATAAGCAAGCAACAAATATAAAGTCTATCCTCAAAGATTTTGCGTGGCTGTCAGGGCAGGTTATATCAAATGAGAAATCCCGCTATTTGTTCTCTCCAAATACCTCTGCTGGGGAAAGGAATGGCTTCTAAAGTAGACTGGGCATCTCTAGCACTAACGATCTTGGCCACTATCTGGGGGTCCCCCTTTTGCACCATCGCCTTAATAAGCATACTCATGCTTCCATTCTATAGTCTATGAGGACAAGAATGAATAGCCGGTCCACTCGTCACCTTTCTCTGGCTGGTCGAGTAACACTTGCCAAGAGTACTCTTTAGACAATCCCTTCTTATACCATGCAGACAGTAAGGCTCTCATCTACATTATGCGATGATATCAACCGTCACATTAAGGATTTTATATGGTCCGGATGTCGTGAGCAGCACAAGCTTTCCATGGTGGCCTGGAAAAAAATCACCCAAAAAAGGACCTCGGTGGCTTAGGTCTCAAAGATGCTCGTTCTCTGAATGAGGCACTAATGTTAAGGAATGGTTGGCAATATATAAACCAGCCCTCGTGTCTTTGGGTGCGAGTGATGCAGGGGAAATATACCAGGCTCGGATCCATCTTAAAAAAGGCTGGTTCTGCTGCATGGTCCTTCATTAAATCTTATCTTCCTAAGATGGAGGCCCTTTGTCACAAAACTATTAACTCATGGAATTCTACCAACGTATGGCACGATAAGTGGCATCTAGGAAAGTCTATTGCTAACCTTGCCCCATCATCTGCAATTCCGGAGGACCTTACTGATCTCAAAGTCAGCAGTATGGCCATGGAAGATGGTACTTGGGACTGGGATTTTATTCATTCCTTTCTACCGCCAGTAACATGGAAGTTCATCCAGAGCATTCTGCCCCCGGCAATGGACGCAGGCATTGATACTTGGTCCTGGCCGTTTGAAACCAATGGGGAGTTCTCGACCCGCTCAACATACAGTTGGCTGCAATCAAAACCCCAGCAAGCCACCCACATGAACTGGAAGGTCGTCTGGTCCTTACCTGCGCCCTTGAAGATCAATACATTCTTATGGCTTCTCATGCATAGGGCCATCCTTACCAATGCCGAGAAAGTGCGGAGGCACATCGTCAATGACGACTCATGCCCGAGATGTTTTACAGCCAGCGAATCAGTAGTGCACTGTCTCACGGATTGTCCAGCCAGTAAACAAGTTTGGCTCCTTCTAGGAGTAGATCAATCCTTCTTCAACCTGATGGACGGAAAATGGATAGACCTCATTACCCATGGCAATGGGAGTTTAGAGGATAAGCTCATTCGTAGCATTGGAGCATGGGAACTTTGGCGCGTACATAATGACGTTGTCCACAATGGGAGTCATCAGCCACCGGCCACCCATGCACTCTATATCAAGCACTATACATCAGCTATCCTACTGCTAGCCCAAGGTCAGAATCATGCAAAACAAATTATACGCAGCCCAAACCTCCTAATCCCTGGGGAGTCTGAATACATCATCTTCGTCGATGCTGCTTTCCAGATTCACATCCTCAAAATAGGTATCGGTATTCATGTTCTGAATAAAGAATGTCGGTGCATCCTGGGCATCGGAGAACCTGACCTCACTGCTTCAGCAAAGGAAGCAGAGATGAAGGGCATACTAAGGGCGTTGGAACTGTGTAGGGCAAATGGATGGATGCGTTCCGCCATCTATTCAGATTCCACCACTGCAATAGAATCCTTAATCCACAATAACTGTAAAGCTACTAGATTTGAGCCACTGAGAAGGAAAGCAACAAGTATATTGAATGTTTCACCTCAGATCCAGATCTCCTTCATCCCACAAACGAAGAACTTAGTAGCAGATCATATCGCAAAACACACCTTGTATTCTTTCCTTCCCCAATTCTTCTCGGGAAACAAACCTCCCTGGTTGAAGTTGGATATCAATGTTTCCTTTTCACAATTTCTAGTCCGTATTAGAGAGCAGGGTGAATAATAGTTAATCTCTACGGGTTTATAAAAAAATAAGGAACCAAATTAAAGTTTACATAAATGAGTTATGAAAGTTTTTAGTTGTGTAGAGAAACCATCGGTTGTCAATCAATGACTTGGAGATAGAGAGGCTAATGGTTCAGAGATTTATGACCCTTTGAAGTTCATTTAGGAGAATCCTCGATATGCAAAGTGATGTATCCATGAAGGTTTCTACATTGACAACTTTTCCTTCTCATAGATTTGTTTGTTCCAATAGGGGGGATATGTCTACTGATGGTTTGATAGGGAAGTGCCTTCTAATGGTTTTGTTGGGAGCCTACCTCACAAAGGTTTCTTTGGATAGTCATCACTAATGGTGTCATTAGATAGCTACAACTAAAGGTTCTTTAGTTGAAGATTTTTCTAGTGAGTATAAATCAATGGTTATGCTTACTGACCATTGTGTAAACCTCTGACTATGCAAACTGATGATTCTCTTGCCAAGGGTGACAATCAATGAAGCATAAATTGGAGGGTTTCCTTCTGAAGGCTTGGTTTCTGATGGTTTCTCTATGATATCACTCGTATCTGCCAATCACAAAAATGATCAGATTTTTGTATATAGTATATGGAACCTAATGGAACTAAGCTTCATTTGTAGACCCCCTTCTCATTTAAAATCCTAGAGAAGAAGAAAAAGGAAATGCTAGAGATTATTTTGGGAGTGAAGACCAAGAAGAACAAAAGAACGAAGGAAACCAAAGTCTTCACCATAGATTAGATCTCGTAATCAAGTTTTAGTTGTATATTTCTTATTTTATCTGTGTTTCCTTTCTCAAAACACTATGATGCACCAAATGGAGGTTCTTCTTGACCTTCCTTTTTTTATCTTTTATCTCCAACATGTTTTCTTTTAGGTCTGAGGTTTCAAATAAATTGTTTATTAATAAATTATAATGAGACATGTGAACTTGTAGGGTATAACAAGAGTTTTAGGTTTTCCCTAACTTCTATAACTAATGGATATACACAATTTGTAGTTTTTTCGATAATTGTTGGTAGTCAGATATATATAATATCATGTGAACAATACATTTTGACAATTTTTTAGTATGTACCGCTTATCAGTTCAAGATTAATAATCTATCATTGTTAGTGATTGGTTGATACCATAAGTTAGAAAACTTGAGTGTAAAGTTAATATAATATTAGCATAAGAAGATGTATTAATTATAAAACTTATTGATCACCAGACATTAGATGCCTTCAATATTGTAGAATACATCACATAGGTCTACACTATGAAGGAGGAAAGATACATACTGACTGATAGAGTCTAGGATGAGGTAGTCACAATATATTAGAGGGGTACAAGAGTCTAAGAACAACAACGGATGGACTCCTAAAATACTAGAATACCCAAATAATAACCAAAGATCTGGTGGTAGTCAGAATAAGACCATTTTTTGCAAGGTACCAAAAAATAAGCGAAGATTTTGGTGGTACCCAGTTCAATTACTGGGAAGTTGGTCAGCCCTTGAGGAACCACTGATGCATGTAGATAAGTCAGAGTGCTTGACTCTCTATATGAGTACTATGTTTAGAGAATGACTCAGGTTAATCTAGCCGCTCCCATTAGTTGTTGAGACCATATGTGGTGAGGTACTTTGTAGATCGATTAGCTAGTATGTAGACTTAGACTCCCCAAGTTTACTCTAAGTATTATACAATAAGATTAGCTTGGGGAAAGTCTTTCACAAATTATGGAACATCTCATGTGGGTCTGGAGTATATAATAGAAAATTTAAAGAAATGGAGTTAGTATTATCCATTAATGACATTATTTATCATAACTTACTACAATGATATGGGATATACAATCTTTAATTGCCATTCTTATAATATGTTGAAGTGTATATCTTATTAATGTCATATAATTGAATCATTGTGATTTTCTACACACATCCAATATTGCATCAAAATAATGAAACATTTTTTAGAAAAGGGTCCAACTCTACAAGAGGAGACAAAAGTCAACTATCAATAGGAGTAGACCAATTGATGTCTCAAAAATCTTAGCTAAAATAGTTAGATAGTCTCTTATCCTTCCTCTAGATCCTAAGAATGAAAGAGTGAGAAATGAGATTAGTTTGTATTAATTTATACTTGGTGTATATTAAATGGGAACTCTTACTTCTACGTCCAAGTTAAACTTTGTTGTGAGTCTCTATGTTATGCATAAACTGGGTGTTATCTTTTAAAGTTAACATGACATGTCATTAGTAATATTAACTCAAAGAAATAATAAAAATTAAGGCTATTTTTAGTTAGTGATTAAAAGTGAAAGTGAATGGTCAGTCTAATCCCTCTTTTGTGAGAATAAACCATGTTAGTAGGTTTGGGTCACATCAACAACTTTAATATCAGAGAATAGGTTTGAACCTAGTGAAAACTAAGGTTGGGGACAAGGACAACAAGAGACCAATAAGTTATGATGTTTTTCCTTTTTGAATTGTAATTTTTTAATAGATGTATCCTATTATAAATATGAAGATGGAAGGAAGAGGACAAGGACGTGGTGAGGAACGCCAAGAGAGCCATTGTGGCCCTAACTCTCAAGCATTGGACTAGGGAAGTGATGATAGAGACATCAACGAAAGGATGTACTACATCATTCTGGAAATAAAAGAGAAGTATAATATGGAAAAGTAGTTAACATAGTCAAGTATATACTTGATGGGATCTTCTGAATGGGTAAAAATCTTAGTGGGATTGAGTTCTCTAGAATAATAGATCCATTTGTGGAAGATTTTTCACTTTGATATCTGAAAAATATTTTTAATCTAATGGATCTATTAGAGGATAAGAATATTAACCATGCTATTTATTTACTTAAGGGAGATGCTGAAGTATGGTGGCATGAAATAGGAGATAAAAGGAGAATTGTAGTGTTGACATGGAAGCATTTTGTTGATGAGTTTCAGTTGAAGTATTTCCCTCCTACATTCTTGAGTGATAATATCAAACATCTAGACAACATTAGGCAAGACAATATGACATTTGACACATTTTAAACATATTCACAAGGTTGGCTAACTTCTCTGGAGCTTGTATTATATGATTTAGAGAAATGTATGAGATTTTAAGGAGGTTTAAGAGTAGAGATCAGACATTCCATATGTGCTATTAGTAGAGGAGATAGGGAGAATTTTGGTGAATTTATAGAGGTAACAAGACATATTGAAAAGTCAATTAATGGTGATAAGGATTCATAGGAAAAAAAGATCTAGAGACATTGGTAGAGGTGGGCAGAGCATTAGTGGGTACAAAGGAGGTGACCAACTCTTCTCCAAAATAGGAAAAGGTCATGGTTGTTTTGGAAGGCAAGGATCTAAATCAAATGATGTTATATCTCATCATAGTAGGGAATATCTAGTCCTAGAAGATGGAATACATCACCAATGTGGGAACCCACATCAATACTATTAGGATCATCAACATCAATGATAGGTCCATAGACAGATGACACATATGTATGTAAAATTTGTGATAGGGAACATCCTAGAAAGTGTTGGGGAGTTGAATTTCAAGGATGTCAGTACTGTGGACAGATGGGACACTTTAAGAAATATTTTCTAAAGCTTTACTTTGCATTAGCATAGAATTTACAACCTAGTTTCAAACTCCATTGAGGCAAGCTCCAGTTAGAGGAGTGGGTTCTTCAGTAGCTTTAGGTTTTATAGGGGATCATCTATTAGTGGCACTAGATAACAAGGATGCCAATGTAAGGGGAGATCAATACGAAATTGTTTCTCTGTGACATAGTATGAAGGTGTAGTCCTAAAGGTGAAGTCTTGCCTCGAGTTGTTACAGGTGGTGTTGGGAAATAGGGGCACAAAGTAAGGTAGCAAAAACAAAAATATTATCTAATATGTATTCCCCATAACAACAAGATCACATCAACTACTATGAAATTGGAAGAATGGTTTTATGAGTTTATAACTAGTCCTAGAGCAAGTCTAGTGAGTACATCTCATTACAGTGTAACTATCTTATAGAGGCTCATGCATGGTGTATGTGCAACTCGTGGTCTTCACCACAAGTGACAGACTAGACAACTTCTGTGGTGAATTTTGCAGTCTCGCCACAGACTGGATCAGATTCTGCAATGTCTCCTATGGTCTTGCCACAGACTACAGTCCGACGTTACTCTTCTAGCGGCAATCAAAAGACTCCCACCTCTATAGTAGTCCACACAGAATAACAAACTCTTGTCATTCAACTAGAACAAATAGGAACCAGTTGCCCCTTCCGTTGGCGTACTAGTCACCAACTTGCTCTTCCACAACAATGATCCTCAGTTGTTCTCTCCCATCGCTATCCTGCCCTAGTCGGGTAGGACTTGGTTGAGATCTCTTATTTATCACAACTAGAAAGGACAACAATTGTCAGAGCAACTAATTCTCAATTGTCTATGTTGTTCTCTAGGAAGCCCCCAATACCCCTCTATTTATAGGTAGGGTTAGGGTCAAGGTTCCCAGTGTGTTCTAGATTTGTGTGGGAGTGGAAGGGATCAGAAGATCTTAAATTTTCACAACCTACAACATCAAAAATAGTTATTTCACATGTGAGACAGTCGTTTGGTACACCCAAATGATCATTTTGCCATGTTTCCTAATCACACATGAATTTGCCAATTGGAATGTAATTATTGCATGACATGACATCAATAGTAATCCTTTATGCAGTCAAATTTCCACACGAACTAAGCAATCTCGCACAGGCAAGACGGCCACCTCACTCACCCAGATGGTCGTCTAGTGAGCCAAGCTGAGCAGATTGGTTCAACAGAGTGAAGCATTTGGTTCACACCTCAGTTTGGCCAGAACACAATCAATTCAATTTCTACTCAGTCTAACAAGCTAATTGTCTGTTGCAACTCTTAAACTGATTGTTTGGCACTCCAAGCGATCATCTCACCCTGTGGGATGATTGGATGGAAGTGCACTCAGCTGATTTGTTGCATGAATTGAATACCTAAACACCTTCGTAATCAATACAATCATTATTTAATATTGAACTCCTCTTCTAGATGAGTTTCTATGTGTGTGACCCTATCGGTCCCACATCACGTTGGCAGTGAATGACCATAACCAATTTATGACATCACAAGCAGAGAGCGGTGCCTAGTCACACATCAGTGCTATCTAAGGGAATGGAATGTTGGAGAACAACTTCAACCTATAATCTGTGTAAGGTGTTGTAGTGATTACATAATTCCTTTGTCTCTGATATCCAAAGTAAACTTGAGGCATGGAATGGTCATACTTTCAATGTTCAACTCATGTTTCTTGAACCAAGAGTAGACTGTCTGAGATAATGTTACTTCAATATCATATATTGATTCACATGTGCATGCGCATGCACATGCGTTTCTCAATCTCACTTATCAAGTGGCCAGGATATCAAACTCTAATAGGAGGGACAAATCCCATCTCTCTCTCTCACAATCAGTCCCCATGTATAAAACTACCCAATCCTCACCTTTATGGTAACCCATATTTAAGGATTATGTTTGATGATGTCAAAGTATACCCAATGATATGTGATGAGTGTAGTGATTTTAGGTCTAAGAACCATAATCACCACCTTCCTTATGAGAGATGACTATGACCACCAATGATGGTTTCCATGTGTAATTCTCAAGGTATGTCTATCCAATAAATTGTTCCCTAACATGTATATGTGTGCTTGGTTTGAAATTTCCATATCTTGACAAATGAGATTCTATAATGAACCAACCCACAGTCCAGTCTTATGTGTTACTAGTGTCTATCTACCTTCCACAGTAACAACTGACTAGGGACATAATAAGAATGCACATACATATTTGTATGATCTCATTCTCCAAGTCACTTACTTGAATACATACGTCAACTAGTATTGTCATTCTTTAGACATTCATAACGTTTCCTCATTATCTTACAACTGAATGAAACAAAATGAATTAGAAGCTTGCCTTGATGAGCATTAATCAAATCTTTATAGTATATGCCATGTCAACCCTTATATGATTGACTCTCTGGGCATACCTTACCAATAGACTCCCACTTGCACTTACAACCAATCACTCATGAATATCATCCTTAGTGATCTAAACATTCCCACAATGCTTCTTCTACGTAAATGCTAATCTAGCGAATTACCAACATTTTTATATTAGTCGGTATATTGTATATTTGTTATCTCCTTGTTGGGAGATGAAACTGTCATAATATGGTATCTGATATTCCTTACATAACTAGTAGCTCCATTTTCATCATAGTATCACTACTTATTCATCAATGGTTGGAATATCTATAAGTTTATCATATGAACTTATAGATCCATATAGTATCCATTTTTGTTCATAACATAAGTATACTTGACTTTTGTTATAGAATAGAATTAATTTCTATTAGTTTGTAACCCATCCAACTAACAACATTTCTCTTTTTAATTAAACATATTTTATTGTGATCACTTTTGTTATTTTGGAATCTTGCATTGGTGTAACCTTTTACACTCAACTATTCCATTATTGCTATCTTAATTACTAGCAATCTATCCTCAAGTATTGATAGATATATTTAATGACTTTCCAATAACCCTTATTGGAATTTTAATATCATCTTGTCATGTCTAATACATACACATATATATGGGACAAGTACATTTATAGCATTCATGACAAATCCATTGCTACATCATATGGCATCTTAATCATGTTATTTTCATTCTTCACAAGAATTGGAAAATATATGGCTCATAAGAGACTAATACAAATTCTCTCTCATTGAATCATTTCCATGTTGAACTCCTTCAACACATTGCTATAGTATGTTCTTAAACTTATATTGTGAAACATTCAAGAACTATTACTATATGTCTTGATCCTTATCTGATAAGATGTTTCACCTAATCATTCATTGTTGAAGGTTTTTTCATACCATCTCTCAATATTCACAATATTGAGATGTTACTCCTCATTATATGTGGAATATTCATATATGCTTCCACTAACTCTTTTGTAGCCACAGATTTCATCTTTTGTGTTGATTCAAGTCAAACTTCTTGACTATCTTGTCAAGTCAAAAGATTGCTCCTCTAAGATGCTCGTTTCAATCCTAGATTGAACTTTGTATTTTATAGGCTTTATTTGCATTCTTGTAGTTGAAAAAACCTTTTAGGTTGTGTCACATAACATCCTATGATGTATTCCCTTTAAGGAATCCAGTTTCTATCTTCATATGAAAAATCTCTTAGTCTATTTTAACTAGAATAACAAGCTTGACAATTGGTAAAGGAATTTCTATCATGTTCAATAACTTACACTGATTTGAAAAACCTTTTCAACCAATTTGTCCTTATATGTTATCATGTAGGTCTTTACCATAAGACACTTTTGCACCCTTTAGGTATTACCCCTTTATGTGGCACCGCAAGATCCTACCTTGCTAGTTTACATGGACTTCAAAATGACTTTGTGCCATCCCTCAGATTATGGTTCTAAATTGCTTCTAGTTGATTAGCTGGATCATCTTGTCATGACCAACCTGTCTTAGTTGTTGGATTCTCAATCCTCAATCTCATACATGTTCTACTAGAACTACATTATTTTGTGTCATATGACGAACTTGAGATTCCACAAAAATTTCAGATTCTCTTGGTTTTTATTGTACCTTTTCTTGACCTTGAACATTTTGAGTTCTACTTCTATTCCCACTGATTCTTTAGGAACTCACTTATCCTATCAACAATTTTTTTGTTGTTATTGAATTAGGATTAATAGTAACATCAAATAATTATGGTTTGTGGATAAACCTTTTCAAGAAACTACTTTTCCAATGTAGGTTTCAATCCTTAATACATATTGAGAAATTCCAATATCATATCATATACGATGTTTTATAAACCATTAAGATGGTACATGATTTAGTGATAGGTATATATTTATGAGGATATGAGAAGATTAGATTAATTGATAATTATATCATAACTCGTCATGGTATAATTCCTTCATTATGACACATCATCATGTTCATATGTATTTGAGTAGTGATACATTATCACGGTTCTTTCTTTGAAGGTCCTCAAGGTATTGATGTGAAAGTATCTCAACATTCGATCTCATCAAAGTTTCTTAATACTTTTATCAAAGTCATACTTCATTTATAATCTCCTTTTAACACTTCAAGAGATTTATGTTTCTATTTTACTGAGTACATATCATCATATTACTGGTAAATTCAATGAAGTATAAGTAATTATCTATAGAAATCATTCCTTAAGAATTTCATGCATCATATGTAGGAGGTCTAATGGAAGGCTTATCCTCCCACTACATCTAGTGAAGGATGCCACATCATATTGTGTCTAAATAAGGCTTTGCATGTTTCCTTATGTTAAAAAACCAAGGGAATCTATATTAACATCAATATGTATTCTAGACATGCATTTCTTATATGTACGACCAATGTGACTATTGCTAATGATAGTCTTGATTTATCAATTACAATCCTTTGGTATTAACGTTGAAACATTTATCCAAGATTCTTTTAAAGCAAAGATCATTAGATATTTGGGCATTTCCTTGTAAGATCATATTTTTTGAAACAGAAACACTGATATCTTACTTTATTGATTTGTCATTCTTGTCATACAAGATGCTTAAAGTAAGTGTTTCACTACAAAAAAAAGATGATTTAGCTACGATTGTTTTAGTTACATTTAAATAATTTGTAGTGAGAGCTATTTTTACTTATAAAATATCTTTATGTAGCTTAAATAATTTTAGACACCTCACTAAATAAGATGTAGCTACAAAATATCAGTCCTTTTAATTGTATCCAGAAGAAATGTCACTAGAAGGACTAAAGGAAAAAAAAATCCCCCAATCTCTCCCAATTAGCATGAACGGTTCTGTGCCCCCCCAACCCGTGCGTACCCCTTCCCCCATACTCGATAGCACCAGATCGCACTTCTCCCCTACGTCATCTACACCGCAAATACTTCCCTCTCTCCCGATGACTCCCGCTTGCCCTGATCCCGCAGACTCCCGCTCGCCGCTCTCCTGTCAACTCCTGCTCGCCCTGATCCCAAACAACTTCGGCTCGTCCTGATCCCGCCGCATCCTGATGACGCTCTGGTGTGGGTTTTCCTCCCATGCATCCCGACAACACCCTAGCGTGGGGGTGTTCCTCCCACCTTCTATCCAAGGGGAACCATCGGTCGGATTGCCGCCTCACGACCCTCAGCTCGCGCTGTTTGTCTTCATGGGTCCCCCTCACGACGTTGATTCCTCCCAGGAAGACTGCTGCCTCACTGCCCTCAGCTCGCCCTCACTACTTGCCTTCACGGGCCACCCTCGTGGCACCAATTCCTCCCAGAATAGACAATGCTTGTTGACATGTATGTAGAATATTTTACTTGAACAATATCAACCTAAGTTTATTCCTGATGAAATTAGATTGGCTGCTGCTTGTGAACAAGCATTGTCTCTTTTCTGCTGCTTGTGAACAACCATTGTCTATTTAATCTTATGTGTTATCTAGATAGATGGTTTATCTAGGATGTACAGATTCATAGTATTTCACCGGTCTTTGACCCAATGTCTCATATTTTTAAGCATGTCGTTTTGATTTAAGTTGAGATAGCAGACCTGGTCTGCATTTCTTGCCCATTTACTCTATTTTTGGTTGGTTGATGTGCCATGTTATCCCTTACAGTCTGTGGTACGAGAGGAATTTGAAGGTTCATTTCTTGCCCATTTACTCTATTTTTTGGTTGGTTGAGTCTGATGTTTGGATTTTAGTTCGAAATTTTAGTTGGGCCCACTTCCTTGCCTTATAATGTTATTTGCTTTTTCTATTTGCAGTTTTCACTTTTACTGGTCCACGCTTGTTCTATGAGGTATAGAGGTTGGTTAGTGCAGGTTCTACATTTTTGAGATATGGTGAGTAGACAAGTCTTTTGATCTTGATAACTGGTAACTTCCATTGGAATGTTAATTCCAATTTTCTATACGTCCTTCAATGTTGAGTTCTATTTTATTTTTTTTGTATTTGTATTTTTTATAAACAATCTTCAAGAGTATTTTTACTGAGCATACCAAATGAACCTTCTTGGAAGACTTTGTCCTCTTTGATAATGAGCATGCCTCTTCCCTTCATTCAACTAGTTATCGTTTGTTGATTCCATGTTGCATATATGGTCAACTTTGTGCAGGTCAATGTTTTGGCTTAATGTTTTGGTGGGTGGTCTATTATTTTTATGTACATATTGTATGATAGGACTTACAGTAGGAAGGTGATGTTAAATTGACTTCTCTCAGTGAACCTCTCTTCGACTATGATGGATCCATTTCAGGTGATTAGCACTAGTTTTTCTAAGATGAAATGTATGCATGATTACTGCATATAATCCCTTAAAACCAGTTGTCATCTTGGAAAATGCCCATATGTTATCAACTAAATATTATTTTGTAGGAGTGTTGTATTTTCCTAGCTCAGTATGAAGATCAAGTGGAGCTACTCAGCCTTCCCTGCAACTACCATTTCCATATAGGATGCATCGCCAAGTGGCTGCATATTAATGCAATGTGTCCACTCTACAAGTATAATATCCATAGGGGAGACAAGCTAGTATGATTTGTGAACCGTCAGAGACACGTTGATTATACATATCATTCAGGTATGTGGATACATTCTTTTGTTTGACTAGAGTGGTTCTCTAGAGGACAATCTAGGTGCCACATCTTAGGGCATGCATATAACACAATACGGCCTTGGTTTGGAGAACATGCCAAGGAAACTTCAGCCACGGAAAATCAAGGATGGCATGCTAATTTTTGTAGTTTTCAAACATGATGCAGCAATTCCAATCTAAAAAGAACTAAAATTTTAATTTCAATTTTGTTTTGCAAGTTGCGAGTTTTATAATCAACTTTAATTTTCTTTATTCTCTCATGAGAGATCACCTTGTCAGGTTGTTTCTGCATGTGCTCTTGCTACTTGAAAATTGCTAAGGCATGTTTTCATGTATCTTGAGAGAAAAATAGTTATGGTATTAGGCGGAGGCCACCAACCCGTTAATATGAACTACTCTATTCTCTTTAATAATGATGGGAAGATAACTATCTTGCACTTGGATATTTGGCTAACTTTGGGATTTCCTTGGATATTAACCTAGTAATGCCTTTGAATATTATAGAATCACAAAAGAAGTATTATTGGGAAGTATGCAAAACTAACCATTTAACTATGTCAGCCATATGCAACCCTGGAGAGGTTCTGAGATCATTGATTGCTAAATCTATTATTGAGCATGTTGCATATGTTCTCTCAATCGATTCTAATTGTGTTAAGATAGATAAATATGCATACTTTTGAAAACATTGAAGTGTTATGTGAACACAACGTTGGATAGCCATCTGAGTATACTAGGTCTATAACAGGGAGTGTTATTTATAGATCAAACCGAAGTAGCATGACATCCTCTAAAATGGTCTTCCTACTAGGTGTAAATGGAACATCCTCGACAATGCCATTTTGCAACTTTAATTTGAAGATGAAACAGAGAAAGAGAAGTAAGAACCAGTCGCATACCAATGACTATGAACCTTCTTCTCACTTTCACAGAACAAAGTAAGTTCATGGCTATAACTCATTCTATCATTCAACTCTTCATATGACAAAGGAGAAAGATCAAATCCAAGGCACAGGCTCATAAGAAAAAGCGTAGGTAAATTCAATTAATGTTATGTTTCTTGTGAGTAGAGCCATTTTATGCATTGTTTTATCATTTGCCATAGTGTTTAGTTAATATTAGGCTACTTGTTGCAAATTTGTGTAGCTTTATGTGATTTCCAGCACAAGACTATCCAGGTTTCTATTATGTAAAAACTCTCAACATCCATCAAAGGTGCTAGTGTGGTAGCATAGTAGCTTTAATACCTTAAGGATGGATAAGATATATAAGTGCATGCAGAGCACACAAGACAAGGGATAGCCCTTCTTGTTTTGAACTACAAAATATATATAAAAAAAAAGTGATGAGGGTGGTTCTGATCCATAGGCTATGAGCACACTATTAAAGTATGTGGCCTTGCAGTTTATCATAAACATATGTTATAGAATACGTAGTGTGTTTTGATATCTTCCTCTAGGAGGGAAGGTATCACCTGTGATAGTAATGATGCGGGATTCTATGGAACTTACATGAACACTTGGAGGAGTTCCCCTCTCTGTCATTCCTCATTCTGATAGTTCACTTGTGTTGTTCCCATATAGAAACAATATGAGCACCCATGTTGTTATGACCCACTCCATGATTAACTAGTAAGTACCTCGATTAGTGCTAAGAATCTTGTTAAACATCAAGGACAATCAAAATAAACTAATTTGTGAATTAATAGCTAAGATTGAATCACCTGAGGCAATTAATAATGTCAATGTTGATTATTTAGTACATTAAGTTGAATCAAGTAATCACAGTTGTAATTAGAGCTTTGATCCAGTGAAATAGTCCTTTTAGCATTTTATGCACTTTGAGTTTATAGAGAATTTCATGCATAAACCGTTGCAAGAAAAATCACTTGAAACTGACTTCCGAGTTAAAAGATATGGACATTCGAGTGTTTAGGGACCTAGTTGTAAATATTGGATCTGTTTGGGAAATTTGCATCTCGCCCCCTAGCCCTTTCTCCCTTATCCCCTTCTTCACCCGACCACTTACAGAGCGACCGCACAAAGAGGCGCCCGATAGAACAGGGCACGACACAGGGTGCGATTGAGAGGTTCAGAGAGTGAGATCGCGTGGGCGATTTCTTGAGCCCAGAGCTCCAAAGCTGTTGCGCCATCTCCTCTCCTTCTTCCCCTTCATCTTCCTCCTCGCCCTAGGTGCGCAGCACCTCGACCTGCTGGGCGGCGGACTGCAGAAGCAGCAGCTTGGCTGCTGCACGGCGCCGGCCATGGGCCGTTCTGGACGAGCTAAGCACCAAGGAAGGTGCGATTGATCTCGTTCGTTGAGGTTCGTGCACCCAACCGCAGCTCCAGCTGCACCTAGCAACTCAATCGAAGCTCACCTAGCTGGCTGAACGTCGGCCAACTTGCAGCTACTGCTGCACGACGCACGACCAAGGAGGAGTCCGTTGGTTGATTTGAAACTTTGGGAAGGTACTTCCTACCTCCTATTCATGGCCATGGATTCGATTTTGCAGTTATAGATGTGCTAATATCAAGCACGGTTCTTCTTTTCAGTTTGTCAGTAAACGTAGAGGTGTCTGTTCTGTATATAGGTTTGAATCAGAACCCTAAGGCGTGGCTTTTGCCAAGGGGATGATGCCCTTGTGCTTGGTATAGATTTTTAGACAAGAAATTCATAGCCTTAGCTAGACCTAGTTGTCGTTTGAATTAATTTTAGATTCGTGTATGATACTACTGTTCTATTGCAGGGTCAGCATTCCGATCGGCCGAATTTGGTAAGATTCGGCCGAGTTTCCTTTATAAGGAAATCGAACAGGGTTCCAATCGGCCGAGATTGTAGACTGATCGGCCGAGTTGTCAGCCAATCGGCCGAGTTGCCTAGAGTGGATCGGCCGAGTTGTCAGCCGATCTGCCGAGTTCCCAGACTGGTCGGCCGAGTTTCAGTACAGTGAGTAGTAGTTCATTTAGAAATCATTATTTAACTCAATTTAAATGCTTAATTACTTCTGTATTAGTTAGTATAACTTTTAAGCAGCGTAGTACATACAATAGAGTATGTTAGTTTCATTGGAACTTGAAATACCTAATATGCTTAGTGAAATTGATGAAATTTCTTGTATTATACTTGCAATGTATTTGCTGATTTAAAAATAGATGTTTAGCATCGAAAGTGGATAAATGATACTGAATCATGTTTAATGATGATAAAGGATATATATTTGCTTCATGTGTTATTCAGATTGTTCAATATGCATGAAATGTGATATTCCTGTTTAAATGTTTATTTGTTAATCAGTTAATAGACTTAGGTGCCCTAACACCGTAGAACCCCTCGAGAGGTCTGCACCTTGGGGTGAAACGACCTACTAGCGTGTGTCTAGATGGTCGGTGACTCATGTTCAACAATAATCCGTGCGTGTGTCACGGTGGCAGGAGGGCAGAATGGCAGTGTTCAACAATAATCCGTGCGTGTGTCACGGTGGCACTGGAGTATAAAGGGGTTATTCAACAATAATCTGTGCGTGTGTCACGGTGGTAACCCAGACTCTCCGCCTGTGTGCTCAGGTTAGACGAGGAGTCTAGAGTACACTCTTTGAGAGTGCAGTGAGGCCGTGTGAACTTGAGAGTCCTGTAGCAGACCAGGGCATCAGTCAGACTTAGCATTTCCCGGGTGTGTCGCTAAGTCTTGTACGGTGGGACCGTAGCATGAACTTGCTGCGGATCTTTATATGCAGAGTACACTGCATATATTTAGGGCATAATAATAATATGAATAAGTAATCATGTAGGATCACAGTAAATTTATATAACTGTTTATTTACCTGAATTATCTGTTGATGCTTAGAAATGTGATTATTATCTGTATATCTGCTATGTTATTAGAACTGCCTTGCTTAGTTCTGCATTTATGTTTCATTTCAAATTTATAAACATGATGAGTTGTTTAGTGATAGCTAAGGGAAATGCTATTCACTGAGCGAGTAGGCTCATACCTCTACTCAAAACATTTTCAGGTTATCATCAGCAGCAGGAAATCTGAAGGATCGATTCATCCTAACGCCTAGTCTGTAGTAGGAATATGTAGTTAGTAATTAGAGGTCTCTTAGTCCTTTCCCCTCGATCTTTGGGACATGGTGTGGGTGAGAGAGAGTATGTATGGCGAATGTGTAAAAGTTGTAAATTAACTGTTATGCTTTATCTTATGTCAAACAATGTAAAATGTTGTAGACTCTGGTTATATTGCTCGTCAGTTAATAAAGATGCTTCCGCAGTTTGTTTAGCTTAATTTTACAGCATAAATCAGATTTTTCTATTAATGTCTTTAAAATGTTTAAAAAAAAGTGAAGAGTGGTTGGCTTGTGTGTAAATCACATCCTTTCGCGTCCTGATCTTGTGGTTTGTGGTTAATGTGAGATTTGGGTGTGACAATTTTG
This sequence comes from Alisma plantago-aquatica, assembly GCA_963693085.1. NCBI lineage: Eukaryota > Viridiplantae > Streptophyta > Magnoliopsida > Alismatales > Alismataceae > Alisma > Alisma plantago-aquatica. The sequence goes on along the minus strand of OY856411.1, from coordinate 316,932,058 downwards.
GTATCAGAGCTTTGGTTTGAGTACATAGTTACTCAAGGTCAGGGGACGATAAGAGACCAATAGGATTAAGGTTTAGGGGTCTTTCTTCTATTTGTAATTTTCTAACAGGAAGTGTTCTGTTATACTATTGCAGATAGCAGGAAGATGACGTGGTCACGAGAACCAAGTAATGAGCTTAAGATGAGTCATTAAGAATCATTAAGGTCAAAAGATAAAGTTATAGGTGAGACGAATAATAAATGATGTGTCTTAGCTCTGGAAGGTCTGAGTGTTTAGATACCCTGGCCAGGTGTCTGAATACTTAGATTGACCAGTATCAAGCTACTCTGTCTGTTCTTCTCTGGATGCCCTGGCCAGGTATGCAGAGGGAGGATAGGCTAGAGAGAAACCCTAGAAATCTTAGGATTTTGAGATAAGAGATTACATATAAGATGTGATTCAACTCTTGTCCATTATTTCTTATTTGATTTAAAGATCACTAGAAATGCTTTTATATGCATAAAATTAGAATTTTCAGTTTGTAAAGCAAATAAGAATCTTTTATATTGTTGTGTCATGAAGTGAAAAGTTTAATGTTTGTTTTCTTTGTATTAAAGTAGACCCGAAATTATGTTTAATTGAATTTGGCCTGAGTGGATATTCTTTCCCCATGTTTAAGATTAATAGGGGTTGATTAATCTCGAGTAGCTCTTGGCTTCAGGACTACAAGTTCGGCCTGGTCCGGCTGGCAGGATGCGTTACTGGGATCTAATGACTCCTATTAACAGTAAAATAAGAATAGACTCTGGATGATTTAGACCCGTAACATAGTGAGAATGTATATACACTAGGATGTTTTAACTATGATAAGAAGTCTAAATGTTCTTTTGTCTTGAGAATTAGGGCTTGAGAAGCATAGACCCTAATCGGCCCAAAACAGGGTTTTGATGATACATAAATACAAATTTGACAAGTAAAGTGTTTTAGTAAATGATTTTTAGTATCTTATGTGTAACTCTGATTTGGCTAAAACTGGGATATGATTTGGATATATAAAATGTGAACAACATTGGAAGATATCAGAATTTTTGAAAAATGTTCTGACCTGTTCATCGGCTGAGTTTCAAACTCGACCGATCACATTTTCTGAATGATATAGCAGTGTGGTAACTGAATTTTATCTTTTTATTTGTATATCCAATTGATCTCAAATTTTAACTGTGTTTGCAAAACACAATTCTAGACACTCTGTTAAATTGGTGAAATTTTTGGATGACTTTTGACCTCTACAGTAAGGGTGTCGGCCGAGTTTGTAACTCAGCCGAACCTGCTGCAGACTGCAATATAGAAGTGCACTGTTCGATTTTTAATTAATTATTGGTAACATGAAATGATCTGAAATTTTTAATGGAGGTCTATAACTTCATTAGGTATAACATATACAATTTTCTGAATTTTTGGAACTTTTGTTAGCCATTTAATAAACGAATTACAGAAACTATTATGAAAACTGAATTTTCAGCCAATATAATTAAAGTTGAGTGTTGGGTTAATATGCTATTGACCCAAGCAACTCAAATTGATTTATATGATCGACCACACACACACAATAATGCTATGTTATTAATAAAGGATCAAACCCTAGAATGATTAAAGTTGTAGTAGTTTAAGGGATATCATTAGTGATGTAACCTTGAATACTAGTAACCTTGTAAAATAAGACCTTGAGATTTGTTCTATGTAATGTAATCTGGTAGTGATAGTGAACTAGGGTTTTAAGGTAGTTAATCTGAACAGTACATGAACGACATGAAATGACTTAGAGAAAGGAATAAGACATAAACTTGAAATATAACAATAAGAAAGTAGCATAGAAATCGGAGTATTACCCGATATATGATCTGCAGATAGCTGATGTAGTTCATGTTTTTAAGACATGGCGTCACTATCTTTATGACGTGACAATAGATTACCACCCTAGTAAAGAGAATGTGGTGGCTGACGTTATCAGTAGAAAGTCAAGTTCAACAGTTGATGCATTCTCTATGGCAGGTTTCAATAGAGACCTGTTAGTAGAAATGTGGAAGTTGAACTTAGGCTTAGGGGTGACAACACAAGGTGATTTGATTGTACAGATGTAAGTTAAGCCTACTTCTTATGATCAGATTAAGGAACTACTATAGGGTTATAGTGAATTAAACCAGACCATGCATGACATGATAGGAGGAAAAGAGCCCAGAATATAAGTTTTTAGATGATAAGGTGTTGTATTAGCATGACATGTTGTGTGTACCTTGAGATAGCGAATTGAAAGAAAGGATTCTTATGGAAGTGTATATATTAATGTATGCTATGCTTTCAGGAAACACTAAGATGTATATGAATCTCAAGTAGTTGAAACAAGTGGTCATATATGCGGAAGGATGTAACTAAGTATGTGGTTAAAAGTAGTGTATACCAGTAGATTAAGGATGAACCCTAGAAATCTATAGCTACCTTGTAATCTTTTTCTATGCCTGAATAGGAATGGGAATTTATCACAATAGATTTTGTGGTAAGATTACCCAGGACACCTAGAGGCTGTGATTTGATATGAATGATTGTGGATAGACTAATTTAGTCTGCTCGCTTTCTTCATATTAAGTCAACCTTTGACGTCTCGAAACTTGACCAAGATATACATGGATGCAATAGTTAGGTTGCCTGGTAATCCAGTTTCAATCATATCATATTGAGATTCTAAATTCACATTTAGGATTGTAGAAACAGTTGCATTGTGCTTCGGGCACAAAGTTAAGATTCAATATAACCTTTTCAACTGCAGACGGATGGCCAGTCTGAGAGAACCATTCAGACTCTTGAGGACATGCTGAGAGCATGTGTTTTGCTTTTCAGTGGAAGTAAGAATGAATATTTAAGTCTTATACAAGTTGCCTTATGTGAATGTTGAGTTTAGAAATACACAAACGATAATGGTACAGTTTGGGTATAAACCCAGGCAAAACAAATTTAGTAAATCATCAGGTGCATGATTTCAAGAAAGTACGAAAACATTAAAATATGCAAATAAATCTAATTGCATGCTTCTTGTTATGTTAATGTGTGTGACCTGACATTTTACATGAATTGGCACATTTCTCTGAGATATTATCAGAAATTCTCAAGTACTATTAAATATTTGTGATATGATACATAAATAACTCTTAATTGAGTTATGTGATCCATAAACCAGGATTTGGGGTTAATATGCACGTACTTTGAGAAATTTCAGATAATTGAAAAATATTACAGATGGCTTCTTATAGTTGAAGTAAATCATTCTTATTGGTGTAATAAGATGTTCAATTACATGAATTTAGTATGTATGTGCAAAAAATTGATTTGAGTTTGGAATATTTATGAATTTTTAATCTGTCTGCATGCATGATATAAACATTACTCAGTAATTACAATGATTTGAAAATATACTGTTCTGCCAGTTTCAGAATGATACCGTATTGTGATTTGAATTGCAATCAAACAGATGAGATAATGAGATAACCCTAAGAGTAGGGTGTTGGCATGTGATGAATGAACAAGGCAAATGAAACCCTAAGGATAGGGTGTACGATGAATCAAGTATCTTGATATCAATTTTTATTATAAGATGTGATGATGTTTAACAGTTAAATTGCATGATTTTAATTTTAGTACCAAATTGACATGCATTCTGTTTATTTAAGAACTTTAGTTGTCTACATATATACTATAATGATTTCTCAGTAATTACCATGAATTGAGATACTGTTATAACAGTTTTAGAAAGACCATGTATTGCGGTTTGATCTGGAATCAGATCAAGATGTGTCCTATGTTGAAGGACCAATACCGATAGTTGATCAGAGGATCAAAAAGTTCATGAATTCGTGAGATACCATTATTGAGGGTTTTATGAAGAAACCATAACTTAGAAGAAGCCACGTGGGAACTTGAGTTTGAGATGCATAACAAGTTTTCTTTCCCTTTTAGGAATTTCGGGATGAAATTCTTTTAAGGGGAAAAGGTTGTTATGACCCACTCCATGATTAACTAGTAAGTACCTCGATTAGTGCTAAGAATATTGTTAAACATCAAGGACAATCAAAATAAACTAATTTGTGAATTAATAGCTAAGATTGAATCACCTGAGGCAATTAATAATGTCAATGTTGATTATTTAGTACATTAAGTTGAATCAAGTAATCACAGTTGTAATTAGAGCTTTGATCCAGTGAAATAGTCCTTTTAGCATGTTATGCACTTTGAGGTTATAGAGAATTCCGTGCTTAAACCGTTGCAAGAAAAATCACTCGAAACTGACTTCCGAGTTAAAAGATATGGACATTCGAGTGTTTAGGGACCTAGTTGTAAATATTGGATCTGTTTGGGAAATTTGCATCTCGCCCCCTAGCCCTTTCTCCCTTATCCCCTTCTTCACCCGACCACTTACAGAGCGACCGCACGAAGCGGCGCCCGATAGAACAGGGCACGACACAGGGTGCGATTGAGAGGTTCAGAGAGTGAGATCGCGTGGGAGATTTCTTGAGCCCAGAGCTCCGAAGCTGCTGCGCCATCTCCTCTCCTTCTTCCCCTTCATCTTCCTCCTCGCCCTAGGTGCGCAACACCTCAACCTACTGGGCGGCGGACTGTAGAAGCAGCAGCTTGGCTGCTGCACGGCGCCGGCCATGGGCCGTTCTGGACGAGCTAAGCACCAAGGAAGGTGTGATTGATCTCGTTCGTTGAGGTTCGTGCACCCAACCGCAGCTCCAGCTGCACCTAGCAACTCAATCAAAGCTCACCTAGCTGGCTGAACGTCAGCCAACTTGCAGATACTGCTGCACGACGCACGACCAAGGAGGAGTCCGTTGGTTGATTTGAAACTCCGGGAAGATACTTCCTACCTCCTATTCATGGCCATGGATTCGATTTTGCAGTTATAGATGTGCTAATATCAAGCACGGTTCTTCTTTTCAGTTTGTCAGTAAACGTAGAGGTGTCTGTTCTGTATATAGGTTTGAATCAGAACCCTAAGGCGTGGCTTTTGCCAAGGGGATGATGCCCTTGTGCTTGGTCTAGATTTTTAGACAAGAAATTCGTAGCCTTAGCTAGACCTAGTTGTCGTTTGAATTAATTTTAGATTCGTGTATGATACTACTGTTCTATTGCAGGGTCAGCATTCCGATCGGCCGAATTTGGTAAGATTCGGCTGAGTTTCCTTTATAAGGAAATCGAACAGGGTTCGAATCGGTTGAGATTGTAGACTGATCGGCCGAGTTGTCAGCCGATCGGCCGAGTTGCCTAGAGTGGATCGGCCGAGTTGTCAGCCGATCGGCCGAGTTCCCAGACTGGTTGGCCGAGTTTCAGTACAGTGAGTAGTAGTTCATTTAGAAATCATTATTTAACTCAATTTAAATGCTTAATTACTTCTGTATCAGTTAGTATAACTTTTAAGCAGCATAGTACATACAATAGAGTATGTTAGTTTCATTGGAACTTGAAATACCTAATATGCTTAGTGAAATTGATGAAATTTCCTGTATTATACTTGCAATGTATTTGCTGATTTAAAAATAGATGTTTAGCATCGAAAGTGGATAAATGATATTGAATCATGTTTAATGATGATAAAGGATATATATTTGCTTCATGTGTTATCAGATTGTTCAATATGCATGAAATGTGATATTCCTGTTTAAATGTTTATTTGTTAATCAGTTAATAGACTTAGGTGCCCTAACACCGTAGAACCCCTCGAGAGGTCTGCACCTTGGGGTGAAATGACCTACTAGAATGTGTCTAGATGGTCGGTGACTCATGTTCAACAATAATCCGTGCGTGTGTCACGGTGGCACGAGGGCAGAAAGGCAGTGTTCAATAATAATCCGTGCGTGTGTCACGGTGGAACTGGAGTATAAAGGGGTTATTCAACAATAATCCGTGTGTGTGTTACGGTGGTAACCCAGACTCTCCGCCTGTGTGCTCAGGTTAGAGGAGGAGTCTAGAGTACACTCTTTGAGAGTGCAGTGAGGCCGTGTGAGCCTGAGAGTCCTGTAGCAGACCAGGACAGCAGTCAGACTTAGCATTTCCCGGGTGTGTCGCTAAGTCTTGTACGGTGGGACCGTAGCATGAACTTGCTGCGGATCTTTATATGCAGAGTACACTGCATATATTTAGGGCATAGTAATAATATGAATAAGTAATCATGTAGGATCACAGTAAATTTATATAACTATTTATTTACCTGAATTATCTGTTGATGCTTAGAAATGTGATTATTATCTGTATATCTGCTATGTTATTAGAACTGGCTTGCTTAGTTCTGCATTTATGTTTCATTTCAAATTTATAAACCTGATGAGTTGTTTAGTGATAGCTAAGGGAAATGCTATTCACTGAGCGAGTAGGCTCATACCTCTACTCAAAACATTTTTAGGTTATCATCAGCAGCAGGAAATCTGAAGGATCGATTCATCCTAACGCCTAGTCTGTAGTAGGAATATGTAGTTAGTAGTTAGAGGTCTCTTAGTCCTTTCCCCTCGATCTTTGGGACATGGTGTGGGTGAGAGAGAGTATGTATGGCGAATGTGTAAAAGTTGTAAATTAACTGTTATGCTTTATCTTATGTCAAACAATGTAAAATGTTGTAGACTCTGGTTATATTGCTAGTCAGTTAATAAAGATGCTTCCGCAGTTTGTTTAGCTTCATTTTACAGCATAAATTAGATTTTTCTATTAATGTCTTTAAAATGTTTAAAAAAAAGTGAAGAGTGGTTGGCTTGTGTGTAAATCCCATCCTGTCGCATCCTGATCTTGTGGTTTGTGGTTAATGTGAGATTGGGGCATGACACATGTACCTACTGATCTGGTTTCTTGCACATGTTTCCTTCCTCTTCTTGCAGTCACTCTGGCCTTGTGAAAGAAGGATACCACGAATTCCAATTAATGACCAATCAGTATCAGATTGTTCCAATCATTGAGCACTACACATGCATGGTAGATCTTCTTGCACATTCAGGTAATCTCAGAGAAGTTGTTGCTTTTGTCCAAAAAATGCTTGCAGAGCCAAATGAAAAAATATGGGGAACTTTTCTTAGTGCTTGCCATGTTTATTCTAATATAAATGTTGGTGTGACTGTTGTTGATGAGTTATTTAATATGGTACTAGAGCAGCCTGAATACCATGTCCTTTTATCAAACATGTACGTAAAAGCTGGCAGATGGGTAGATGTTTCATCTGTGAGGAACATTATGAAAAGCAAAGGGATCAAGAAAATTGCAGGTTGCAGCAATTTTCTATGGAAATTTTACAAGACATCTTCAAAATTAAGTGCTTATTAAGCAACTTCAAACAATTTAACATTGTGGTTTGGGGCTTCTTGACTTTATATCTCACTATGGACACTTAATAGTAGCAAGTTTTAATAGTAGGATTCTCAAATCCGTTCATTTGCAGCAACTATACTAATCAGGGAGCTACTTCTTCAAACATGAACCAACATAAGGTACCATCAAACTTTAGAGGATGATAACCCAGCTGATATATATGTTTCATGTATACTAGGATAGTATACTAGGACAATGATGATATATATGTTTCATGTCTTCTTTTTATAATTTTTTTCTATTTTGAATATAGCTCTGTTTTGAATGCTCTTGTGGCTGAAATTTAGAAAGCCCAAATTTTGCTTGTTTATTAATGAATAGATTTTTCTCAGCCCATGCACAATTGGGGTCACACTATGTTTTGGATAAACACATTGAATACATCAATATATTTGTTTTCAACCAACTATACATGTCGACCTAATTTATTTATTTTAATTTACTAAACATAAGTTAGAAGTCAAAAATGTTCTGGTTTGGTTAGTTTGATCATGGAGGAAGGGAGAATAATGAAATTTGAACAATAATTAAGTGGCTACACATAGGACAAGGATGTAATCATCTTTGAAATATGCAGATCTAGTATATGGAATCTAATCTTATCCAGGGGCAGTGGAAAGCCAAAGACTTTGTATGGCAATATTAAACTTGAGTCATGGGGTCTTCTTTTCATTCACCGCTTATTGATTTCATTCACTAGGTTTTTAATAGTTCTTGTCCTTCGATAACCCAACCAACATTCTTATCCTGTTTTGTGAATGTGTGGTACTTCTAATTAAAATTTTCCTCTTCTATTAAATCCATAATATAGAAGTTTGATTCAACTCCTGTTCATTGGAAAGAAGCATGTGAGTTATGATTGCATATCACTACTGATTAGAAAGAATCCTCAGAATTCATAATAACTACTAAGGCATCAGTCTATTTTCTAATCCAAATTCATGTTACCCCTTGTTTTTATTTATCCCTTTGTAGTTGTACAACATGTAAATTATGGTTGGAGATTACAAACTAATCTCCCTAATCTTGCAGACACAAACAGTCTGCCAACCAGTTATCTTACTTTGATTACATGAGTAGCATAAAACAAAGATAAGAAGGGGGGTCACACAGAAAGAAAAGATACAATCAAACCTAAATCTTCATCCCTTCCCACCCATATATCTATTGTGTCTCTAATGTTTACAATCATTTCTTTCATAAGCTCTGGAACACATAATGGTCACTCTAGTGGTTGACCACCAATAACATTGTTAATTGACATATCTGGCTATTGAGTTGTTTTTTTAACATTCTTATCATCTATTTTCTACTGTTGACGAGATTATATCTACAATCTATATTTTTTGTTGTCATCATATCTATCATGGATTTTTGTAGGAAGAAGAACCTACTGCCTGAAGACAACCCTGTAACCCTGTAGAAGCCTGACATGAGTGGGGTAGGTAATCAAGGGATAGTGAAATCCATTGGAGCTCAAATCAAGAAGCAAATTAGATCATATTGCAAAGTAGCTGGAATTGAATGTTAGATATTTGAGCTACCTCCTAGTTCAACTAAATACTAAACCACACCCTTGTGGGTCAGGTATGTTTTATTTCTGCAATTCATGGCACGAGTTTGAAATGTGTGGATGCCAATAAACCTGAGTTGTTTTATATTCATCTCCAATAGGAATGGTTGGAAAGAATGGTTTGTAATCTACAACAGATTGCATTATATTCTGATTTTAGATTAACCTTCACTTTGAGTGGAACTCTAGAATTATGTCTCTCTCAGCCAATCTGTATTGCTTGAGTCTTTATGTTACTATCTACTTCAAGAACTCAACTACTATGTTCAGACCAAGCAACTCACAGGACTATGGCATCCTTTGATGAAGCAAAATTTTACTGATATATATGTACCTATGCTCATCGATAATAACACAATGACAAACATACAGGAATCCACGTGAAGGTGTTGATGGGTGTTAGTTTTCCTATTGATTTTGTGATATTCCTACTACATGTTACTTGCTGATATACATACATGGTTTCATTCAATCCCATGGTGCCCATTTCCTCAGACAACTACTCTCTAATTTTAATATGCCATTTGTTGTTATGTTGTTGTTTATTGAAAACTAATCATATTACTTATCCTAATTTCAGACTCATTTACTAGAAGTAAAATTTATGGTTTTTGATACTAAAATTCCTAACTGAAGCACCTTGCATGGTCTCATACCTAGGGCACCTTCAAGTTGGATTTAGATATGATAATGAATATTGCCCTTGAAGCGGCAAAGAGTGTAGAATATCTTCATGAACATGGTATCCCACCTATAATACACTGGGACTTCAAGAGTAGCATTATTCAGTTGGGCAACAACCTTCATATTGAAGTCTTTGATTTTGTTCTAGTGAAGCTTGGTTCTAATAAAAAACTAACTTGTTAGTTAAATTTTTTAAATTCTTATCATTACATTGTAATTCTCTTTATAGTCACGCAGTATACATGGGCGACTCATTTTGGTAGTATATTTGCAGTGAATATGGATGCCAGGATAGTTTGAAATAGGGCCTTATAATGATTATAGTTTGTTTCAGTATGGTAGTGCTCAATAGGGCAATGAGTTATGGTGACATGATAGAGATGTGGAAGGTGTGGGGGTTCATTACCGGGACAAGATCAATAAGGGTTTAAGAACAAGAATTGACAGGACTAAATAGGGCCTAGTGGGGTAAAGTTGGATGTTAGTTGGGAAGGGCTTGGGTGATTCTACGGTGTTTTTGAGGGGGGTCAGCCATACAATTGAGATTTAGAAAATCTTGGCTGGCACCTCCATATGGATAATTTGTTGGGAAGGGCATCAGACTTCGAGTTCAGTTGATTTGAGGGGGTGTTCATACATGTTAGAGCTTGGACCATAAAATATCGGTGGTGGACCCCCATTAGGATGCAAACTAAGTGGTGGTTTTGGATGTATGCTAGGTGTATATATCAACTGTTGTGGTTTCCTATAAAGCAATACCTCAGATGGACACTGTGGAAATGCTGACATGCTTGTGGTAGACAGAGGAATTGAAGAATGTAGAGGGAGTGCCTTCTGGTACTACTGTGATGGTGGTTGGGATGATGTCTATTGCATTGATAGTTGGTATTTTGTGGGAGGGTGTTCATGAGCCTGGCCTTGGGTGGTGGGTATAGTGGATTCTGAACTGAAGCATTCTATACCTTAGGGACTTGTAAAGAATAGTTAGAAGCAAACTAGGTGGGTTTTGTGAGTAGCACGGTCGTGGTAGGTCACCACGGCCGTGGTAGGTAGGGTAGACCATGACCGTGGTGGATGGGTACGGTCGTGGGGTTTATTCCATCAAAGTTAACATGGTTTTGGTCGATTTTGGACTGAAATGACCACGACCGTGGTGGTGTCAGGGTGCCACAGACGTGGTGGCTAGCACGAACGTGGTGGGCTGGGTGAAGTTGGATTTGGTGATGTTGCACGGCTGTTATGGTCTACTGTAGCATGGTCGTTTTGTGGTGCACGACTGTGGTGGATGTCACTAGCACAGCCATTCTGTTATGCATGGTTGTGCTGCTCTCTTCTTGACTTGGAGGTTGTTTTGTTGATTTGTAAGTGATGACTGTTTTGTGGTACCACGGCTGTGTTGGGTCCTGGATTAGCACTTTGATTCTAGGTATGCTCTAGAATGTGATTCTAAAAGCTACAAAATCTACATATTTCTACTGCAAGACATAACTAGCAATCTACATCTGTCTCAAATTTAGCTTTTACTAGCAATCAATAATGGATTTTTTTATTGTAACTGTGAGTTGTGCCGTAGTCACATTGTGCCAACACTTAACTTGCCCACATTCAGCTATGTTGGCTAGAGTTTATACACTGTCATTGCTGAAACACTGCATATTCATTTCTTTTTAGGTCCTCTTTAATGTAGCAATGGTTGGTTGCACAATCTCTTCATTGAAGAGTGTACATTATTCTTTGCTATGCTCTTCATGAATAAAGGGGGTTGTTTTTGGGATTGAAGAGACTAGTCATTCATTATGGTATATTTACATGCAATGTTGAGTGATGAACTTAAATTCCATCATAGTTATCTCTGAGGTATGACTTTCTATAGTTTATAGCTGAATTAATACATAATATCAAACTATTTGATTGTTGAATTGAAGCTTATTTTGTATCTTTCAGTGTGCTTTGCTCAAATGACAATATGATGTCTTGTATGCTTTGAAGTTGCTATTGATTCTTTGTGAATATCAAAGGCTTATAGAGAAACTTCTACAACAAAGAGAGGCAGCCAGAAAAGGATAATACAATTGGTGGAATAAATATAAAAGAAAAATCAAGATACAAGAAGATGTGCATGATCATGTGGCATATAGAGTCTACAGTGGATAGATGTAGTTAGAAGAACATATTGTATACATGTGTCTTTTTCCCATGCATAATGTAAAATAGGGGCCAGGTTAATGTCCTCCCCATGTGTACTCATTGTTTAAATATAAATAAGAGTATCATTGTTGACATTGTAAGCATAACTCGATCTTGATTAACATTCATTTGTTTTCTTATTGAAAACCCCTCTATATTGGCAAGCGACTGACTGGATACATAATGTTTCTATACATGAACTACAAATAAAATTAGGGTTACATATGAATTTGTAGCTAGAGGCATAACTAACTACAAGTTTGAAAAATGTAGCCTAAACAATTAGCTACACGGGTATTAGCTATATATTATAAATGTAAGGATAATTGTAGCCAAAGCTTTTGGCTACACATTTTGGGGTTTTCGCTACATTTTTTTTGTAGTTAAATACCATATTTTTCGTAGTGTTTCTATTTTCTTAGCATAATGAAATAGTAGTTCAAATAACTCTATTACATGCCATTGGGCTAATATACATTTAAATGTAGACTAAAGCTTCCGTAACTCTTGCTCTGCCTTGTCCATCTTTGTCCTTCCATGAGGCTTTTACTTCTTGTCAGATCCTACACATCAAGTATGTCAGATCTCTATCTGGTGTCATATATCAAGAAGAAGTATTCACATTTATCTTTTAACATTTATACCTGAAGTGGAGGCTTGAACGCCTTCTTTCTTATTCTTTAGTTCCTCTAACTAGAGTGGGAAATTACTTTTCCAATGTCCACGCTGATGACAATGGTGACAATTACCTCTTTTCTTCATTCCTCCCTTTTCTTTGAGATATGAAGATTTGGGCTTTTGGCTAGCTTTAGAACTCTTCTTACTTTTGCATTTGCCTTCAGAATTCCCCTTTATCTTGCTAATCACCATCATAAACTTGGGCTTGTCTTTCTTCATCAGTATCTCAGCTGTTCTCAACATGTCCAACAACTCTATCAATAATTTTTCAAAGTCGTTCATATTGTAGGTCACGACAAATTGACTATATGATTCTGGAAGTAACTGTAGAATCACATCACTGGCCAACTATTAACCCAAGGGGAATCCTAGTCTATCTAGGTTCTCCAAATACCCAATAAGCTTAAGCACATGAGGGCCTACTAGATCTCCCTCTGCCATATTGCATTTGAACAGTGATTTGGAGACATCATATCTCTCTTTTCTTGCCTAATCTTGGAACATGTTTGTGAGATGTGTGACCATCTCAATCACATCCATGTTGTAACGACCCCGCCTCCCAGTAACACCCAATTAAGGGAGACCAAGAGGTCAGAGCCGTTATCCCAATTAATAGAATCTAGTAATAATTATAAAATTCTACGAAACTATATTGAAAATTGGTATAAAATAAAACTTTGCATACCTTTAAAAAACTTTAGATATCTACTGCTATCCACAACATGAATCTATTCTATCTAATCCTCGTCACAATTTATTTCTTATTTTCACAATGTGTCACTTTTCTATTTGTTCTTTTTAGGGTTATACCTAAAATGCCAACAAATAAAATGTCGGTCAGCATATATGAATATGTCGGTATGTGGGGACAACCAAAATTTCACAAATATGGCAAACAATCTAAATATCACAATCAAGTTAGTTAACAAGCTAATTTATGCTTTCAATGTGACATTCTCAACCAGTTTTGCCCTAACCCTGGAATACCCTCTTTAGGGTTTCTCTTTTACCAATGACTTAAGGCCACTTTCTCAATCCTGAGCTTGGTGCATGGGGTCACCTCTCATGGTGCCCATTAGTCATGCAACAAAGTCCACCTTCTCAATCTGAGCTTGGTGTTTGGGGTCACCACTCATGGTACCCATGGGTCTTCCCTCCCGGGCTTGACCTTTTTGCATCATCCATCAGGGTGGCATGTAGGTGCGAGAATACACACTTATATTATAATTGTGATAACCATAGTGACTTTATAATTTGCAAGTATGAACATCCAAACTGATAGGTTGCATTAATGTGATTAATCATCTAGAAAACCTTCGGGAAACTAATGTGATTAACCATAATTAACCACATACCTGATCCAGAGCAACTTGATGTCCAAGCAATAATGAAAAAGAACAATCAAACAAGTAATCAACAATATCCTGAAATTAATGCATAACATCCAAGTGTTATAGTTTATCCAAAAACATTCTCAAGATAGACTTTGATTCCATCTTAGGCGTTCTAGGCCACTTTAGGGTTTTATTAAGGTTTTAGCCTCCATAATACTTTTATCACATTTAATGCTCTGTTAATTATCAAACCCTAACTTCAACATCATAAGCCTACTTAAAAGTCAATTATTTCTATTATTCCCCTTTTACACTAAAATTACCATCTTTATCCTTTTAAGTTATTTCAAGATCATTAGACTCAATTATCACCTACAGTTTCTTTCGAATTGACAACTCATATTTCATTATACTTCAATTCACATATAAACTTTATTTATCACTAATTCCACATTTATCCACTAGAAAACCCTAATTACCAAATTAAGGGTATTTATCCAGAATTAGGAACTTTTATACTCAAAATATCTTAGAACCATCATATCTCAGCTTCATACATGAATTTGAACCATTAAAGCCATTAAGAGTCATAATTACCAAAATTAGGGTTTCAAGGCCCATTAAAGCATATTTATGTACATGGAACCCTAAATTAATCAAATTATGTATAAAGTTCATCCTTTTAGATCTAATGTGTCTTTTTATAAAAAACATGTTAATATCAACTTTAAAGATCCATATAAACCTTCCAAATTCATTAATAAAAAAAGATTAGGGTCTCTTAATCATTAATGCATTAAAGTTGATAACTTCAACTAATTTTCGATTTGTAGGAGTAATTAGGCTCTAAAACTATTTTTAATGGATTCCTCGCATTTTTCTAAGCAAATTTCATATATAACTTGCTAATTCTGAATTACTGATTTATTTCTAGAATTATTTGAAGTTATCATTATCTAGACCAATCATGTGCTGCGATGTCAGTAGAAAATAGATTACCTTGTATTAATTCGGCCCAGATCTTGATTAGGAGTGAAAGGAATCATGTACCCTTGGTTGTTGAGCATGAATGTTTGGGTAGATGAGTCATTTTGGCTCTTATCTTCTTCTTTACCTCACACGATGCCTGTGACAGCGTGAAGTCGTGTGCCCACTGCCGGCTCCGTAGGCAGGGCACCGACTCCAGATCCTGCGTAAGCTCTGCCGCCCCTTCCTCGTGGTGTCACAGATGTGATCTTGGAATGTCGAGCCTCCCCAAGGATGAGGGTGTCATTCCCCCAGCTTTTCCATGTCGCCTGCACTCTCGGCGTCTACAACCTGTTCTACGACGCACTGTCGTGTTCTCAGCACCCAGGACGGGCACCGCCGTCTCCAAGGCTAGGCACCCACCTCACTTTCTTTTCTGAAAATTCAGACAGTTCTAGGGTGTCCTTGACAGCAGCCTAAGGTCCCCGTCATCTCTACAAGATGCCCCGACCCAACCTGCTACAGTGACAGCAGCACAAGTTGGGGGGCAAGGAGGGTATTCGTGACACGGTTGCAAAGTTCAACCTTGGTCCATCCTCGGCGCCCCCTTGCCCTTCTCCCACCACTCCCTTGTCTCCCTTTGTCATGGCCGCATATGCCTCGACACCAAGAGTAATGGTGGTTGACTGACCAGGGTTCCTTCAACCTAGAATTTTGTCTTTAGGAAGGCCTACTTGTCACCACTAGGAATCCAACGAATTCATAGAATAAGAACTGCCTAGACTAGGAGCAGATGGGGGGGAGGAAAGGTGAGGTTCCCTCTATGTGAAGGGATGGAGTCTATCGCAATATATATAGTCTGTAGCACTTAGGGTTTGTGAGTCCGCATGGTTCCAGTTTCCTTAGATGTTTATACATAACTTGGCAGTGCCAATGTCAAACAAGGAAAGGATATTAGAGGATTCCATCCCACTTTCCTTATTGGATAAATTTACAACTTCTTGATTAAAGCACTTGGTTAGGAACCCATTAAAGGTGAAACACCTATTCTAGATGCATCTACATCCATTATTTCATATTAACTTACTTATTTCTTTATTAAGATATCTCTTTTCAAGGATTTTCCTTTTATCTTTTATTTCATTTCCTCTTTTCCTATTTCCTTCATTAGAAATCACATAGAAATGAAATTTATTTAATTGTGGCCATTAATTCCACTTTCTAGAGATTTCTATGTATTTCTCATACTTACTTTGCTTAATATCCATTATCTTGTATCTTTTCCTTTTATTTGGACTTTTCTTCTTTTCTTCTCTTTTATATCCATTATTAGATTAATCTAATAATAGAAATTACGAAATTCCTATCAAAAGGGAGTTTTGCAAATAAATCCATCTTTTGAAGCAAATCATACAACCTTTTAAATTATGTCCATATTCACAAAATATTTACAATTCAATTATGAAAACATATGCAAAATTGAGGTTGTAACATCCTTCCCCTCTTATAGGAATTTTGCCCTCAAAATTCCCTAAAACATACAAACAAAAAGGATAAGACTTCCTCATGTCCATCATGGCTCCCATGTGGTTTTACCCTCTCCATGGTGCCTCCCAAGAACCTTCATCATCTCATATTCTTGCATCTAAGTTCTTTCTCACCTTGTACCCTCATAGGTGACTCGGGACATTTCAACTTCTTTCAAAGCTAACTGGGTTCATGGATGAGCACATGGCTTGGGTACCTCACATAGTGCTCTAGATCAGACTCATGGAACACATCACGTTATCCTGAGGGGTAAGACAAAACATAACCATCTCCACCAATCCATCTCAAAAGGACCCATATATCAGGGACTCAGCTTTCTCAGTTGTAGCTTAGAGGGGTCAAATTTTCACACCGCATATTCTCCCACAGTGAACTGCATGTCAGTTTGCTTTGCATCAGCTCACGACTCATTTTGCCCCTAGTCTTCCTCAGCCATCTCATGATCAAAGCAACTTCATCTGTACACACTATGGTCCTTTTCTGACCTTTGTGAGGTCCCTTCACCAACATTATCTTAATGAAGTGGTGACCGACACAACCTCCCTTACAGAGCTTCTTTACATCTTGATACTGGCTATGGTGGTTATCATCACATCTCTCATAGGGCAAGAACTGCCCCCCATGTATCACCCTAAATGAGCACACATGCTCTCATCAGACCCTCTTGTCTAGATCATACTAACCATTAGTTAGGGGTGATAAGTTGTACTCACATCGAGTTCTTCATGTATCTACTTCCACCTTAAGGAAGTGAATCTTTAGGTCATATTCAAGAACTTTTGAACTTGCATCCTGGTGTAGTTGAACCATCTCTTTTACTTGTAGTTCAACCAGATCTATCTCCCGACAGTATTCTCTCTTTCTCTAAGATTATGTCATCTAGGTAACATAATCTTACCATAACCCATATTGCATCTTGACCTTCCTTGGTCCATGGGAGACTTACCACAACATCCATAGTGATGAACTCCCATTCCCTCTCGGGGACTCTTTATCCTCTATATCAACTCATTGGGTTACTGGTGTTCGTCCTTCACCTCCTGGCATGCATGGCGATAGTCCACATGCAACTTCATCTTAGGTATCAAAAGTACTACTGCCACTTATTATCTTAGTAGTACCATGGTGTATGATGAACTTAAAATCATGCTCTCCTGAATGTCATGATTCCTTAAGGTTGATTCCACAGAAACCCTAAAACACTCTAGTCGTGAGTTTCATCACCTTCTTTTCCAAAGAAGCGCATCTGAGGTTCTATAACCATCCTTCTATCACATCAAGGCCTAGGCTGGCTAACCAAACAACCACCAACTTAATCAACAGATCTCATTACATCTAAGTGTTAGCCAAACATATCTCCTTTTCTAAACTTAGGGTTAACCTAACAACCTCTTCTAGCCTCCAGCTGAACTAGGCAGCTGCATCTCAACCAAAGCATCCATTACCACCTCACATACTCATGTATAAGGTAATGTTGAAGACATACACCTCCATGTACTCCACTTATTATCTCATCTCAAACTATAAGTCTATCTTCATCAAGAAAACTCTAAGCTCATCTTCTTAGTTTTCAAACTCAACCTTGTATAGCTCGCAAATTCCACATAGCTCATGATAAAACATCGTCATCAGATGACTACCTTAGTTCTCTTAGTGTTTGTAAATCATCCACTTATCGTACACTCTACAAGGGTATGTTATTATCTCCATCCTCATGCATCATAGCAATATTTCCACTCACATTATCTTTATCCTTGGTGTATGGCATGCGTACTGTTCTATCTCTCATTCCCATAATAAGAGGAAAGAAGCATTTGGCTACAGTCCAAATACAAAGTTCTTCCCGTTCCAAGAGTAGAGATGGTACATCCCACATTTCCGGTACACCTACAAATCTAAAATGAAACGTGCCTCACATGCATCTACATCATGAAGATCTCAATATCCAGGTTAATTCCATGAAAAACTAGTCTCGAACCCACTTGGGTCATCATACAATCCTTAGTCATCTCATCTAGTTCTATAGGGTGCCAGAACTTTTGGGGTCATCCCTCTTCCCTTATGCATCAGAGAGTGCCCTCTTCATTTTCCCTTTGGGCCCCATGAGTTCCTGAAGGTGATCAATCTCCTAACCCATGGCCCTCAGACAATGACAACTATTACCTCTTGACCCTATGGTCACGTGGAACTAGGGAATCAGGAAACTCCTACTCCCATTGGTCTTATCCCCACCTGACCCTAGAATAGACTTATGATTCTAACATAGTACATATCCAACTTGAAACCTTACCCAAGTCTCCATCATCTCTCTCGACATTCATGGTCTGACTTACATCCTTTCATAGGGGTCATGGAAACCTATCTACCTCAGTCAGGCCCCATACCGGTTACCTCCATGGTAAGACATCCACATGCACTCAGAGATGATCATCTATGGGTCTACATGTTCACTCTTATACTATGTACTCTCCACTTAGCTTCTCAAGATTCTATGAGACCTCTTAGGGTTTCTGCAAACCCAATAAAATCTAATTCATACCTTACAAAAGGGTCCTCTTGCAGGATGGGAGGAAACTATCTCTTGATAGTAACAAAGGTCACAGACGTCCTAGGGTTTACATCTAGGGTTTGCATGAGCATGCTTAGTCCTATCAAGCTACCAAGGCGTGTAGCTCACAAGAAGACCACCTTCTAAACCATGCTAGGTCTCCATGGTATTCAGACATAAATAATACAGTAGTGAATACTAGTCATATAGACAAAGGTTGATTGTATAGTCATAGCCGTATAAGTTTTATTTATGTCTATTTGTGTCACACAATGTGTCAATCGGGTCTGTGTTTGTAATCAGACTCCAAATCCCGAACTGTTGTATATATTGGTAAAGCCAAAGAGAAATGATAGTGTGGGACTTCATTTGCATATTCCCACCTCTCTCTTCTTCAATCCTAAAATGGTATCAGAGTGATTGAGCATCACTGCTCAACTATCTCGAAGGAAAAGAGAGAAACCCTAGCTTGGGGAAGAAGTCAGGAAAATAACGAGGAATATGTCTACTATTGTTCCAATCTAAGATCTGAACTGCTTCCGTAATTCCTTCCTCATCATCCTATTCTTGCATTCGACTGGATCAGCTTGAATCATAATCTATATCAGCGTCCAGTGACGATGGCAACAACAAGGTTCTAGCGTCAGGCGTTCGTCCATGTCATCATCTCGTCTACATCAACAATCTATTGTCACGACTTACTTCTGGTTTTCGATCATCTTCGACTACTCGTCGGATCTACTGGTCTTCATTTGATTTGTCATCTAGTGATCTCCATCATCCTGTACCAGAGATCCAATTTCCTCCATCTCTGCTTCTACATTAACAAGGCATCATGCGTTCATCCATGTCGTCATGTCGTCTACATCAACTTTTTGCTGTCGGGACTTCCTTCCAGTTTCTGATCATCTTCGGCTTCTCTAAATCAAGTTTGACAAGCCACTTATCTCGATTCAGATATCTACATCCTATTCTCGATCTATCTTGTTCTTCTCAGTAAAATCGATATGGAATTCTCTAGCGAATCTGTAATAAGAAAAGGGAAAGCAGCTATGGATGTTGAATATCCATATCCCTTAGGTCTGAATGTATCAAACTTTGTGTTGATTAAACTCAATCAACCCAACTTTCTGTTGTGGGAATCTCAAATTAGAACATTAGCTGAAAGCTGCTGCCTCGAGGGATTTCTAGACGGAACTAAAAGGCAACCTGCTATGGTCATCGCTGAAGATGGAGAGCCGGACATAAATCCAAAATACCATGCGTGGACCAGAACTGATCGTCTTGTTAAAGGATGGATCTGTGGATCTCTGTCTAAAGAAGTTATGGGTGAAACGATTGGTTGTAAGACAGTTGCTGATGTTTGGAAAACTCTGAACAAAAAATTTGTTGAGTCATCCCAATCTAGAGAATTTGAGTTAGTATCACAGCTTTGTACTTTTCAGAAAGGATCATCTACTATAACTGAGTACTTGAGGAATTTCAAAAGCATTTGTGATCAATTAAATGCCATTGGACATAACGTAACTGAAAAAGAAAAAGTATTCACCCTACTGAATGGGTTGGATGGGTCTGAGTACGAAAGCTTTGTAGTATCCATGTTAAAGCCTCCAATACCTACTTATACTGAAATTATATCCTAACTTCAAGATTATGAAAGAAGAAGAATGAGGAAAGGTAATACTTTGTCTGCTACTATCTTCTATGCTGACAAACAAAACAATTCTGGTGCTCAAAGAACAAGTCTGAATAACAGTGTACCGCAGAATAATAGCTAGAATCATGGCAGAGGAAGATCTTATGGTAGGGGGAGGGGAAGAAGTCAAACTAACTTCTATTCTACCAACTATAATACTGGTATTTTAGGAAGTGGTCCATCCAATAGTAACTTCAATTACAGCTCCCAGGGAAGATGCTTTCCTCAAGCCGCAAAGCAACCTAACAATGATCCTGGAAATAACTACACAAATAGAAGAATGATATTCTGTCAAGTCTTTCACAAACCAGGTCATGAAGCCTACAAATGTTGGCACAGGTTTGACACAAACTATCAAAACACTAAGGTACCATGAGCTATTGTTGAAAACTCTACTGCTTTGGCTGCACTGAGAATAAATGATAATGATTTCACTGAATGGCACGTGGACTCTAGAGCTACTGATCATGTGGAAAAGAATGAAGGTAAATTTAATTACATAACACCTTACATTGGATCTGATCTGGTAATGATGGGAAATGGAAACTATGCATCAATATCTCATATTGGACATGGATACATCTCTAGTAAAATCAAAATACCTTTGCAGAAAGTTCTTCTTGTTCCCAGTATAAAGCATAACAATTATCTGTCTCTAAGCTTACAAATGCCTATCCTTGTTATTTTATCTTCACTCATGATGCTTATTACATAAAGGATGTGAGAAACCACCTAACTTTGGCCCAGGGGAGGTGTAGAAATGGTCTGTACCTGCTGGAGGAAGGAGGACATCAAGTTCTCTTCTCAAATAGATTCACAAGAATTGTTGTTGTGACATGGCACATAAGACTGGGGCACCCATACCCAAAGATTCTACAAATACTGATTCAGAATAAGCAAATCTGCAGTACAGATAGTTTTAAAGGAATTTGTAATAGTTGCGAAATTAGCAAAAGTAGAAAACTACATGTCATTTCCAAGCATATAAGGTCATCACGACCATTTTCTGTAATTCATTGTAACCTTTAGGGCAAGGAACCTACTGGTTCTCGTCAAGGCTTTGAGTATTATGCTTTGATAATGGATGATTATAGTCGATATTGTTGGAGTTTACCTTTAAAGAACAAGGACGATTTCTTTCCTGCGTTTGTTTCATTTAATTCCATGATAAAGAATCAATTTGATACTACTATTAAGGTGATTCAATCTGATGGAGGTGGAGAGTTTTTGAACTCAAAAATGAAGAAGCTCATGGATGACCAAGGTATTATTCATCATATATCTTGTCCTCATGATCTTGCTCAGAATGGAGCAATTGAATGAAAGCATCGACATCTTGTTGAACTTGGTCTGGCTTTAATGTTTGAAACTGTTGTTCCAAAGAATTTCTGGGTTGAGGCGTTTACTACTGTAAATTTCTTGATTAATAGATTGCCCTCTTCTGTGTTGGATTTTAAATGCTCAATCGAAGTTTTATATAATAAAACTCCTATCTATGATTGTCTAAGAGTTTTTGGCTCTCTTTGCTATCCTTATCTACGAGATATAACAAAGAACAAGCTTGAACCAAGGTCTTTACCATGTGTTTTTATTGTCTACAGTGAGCAATACAAGGGTTATAAATGTTTGCATATATCTAAAAATTGTGTTTTCTTATCAAAACGTGTGGTTTTTACTGAAAATGTCTTTCCCTTTAAAGAACATGATTTTAGAGATCATTCAAGTGGCGCTGTTATAACATATCAGGAGTTTGTTCAAGGTTGTCCAGTGCTTATTTCAAAAATTAATGATACTAATAAGGATAATGCACAAGTTTCACACAACATGGGGTGTAGTAATCCATTCAATGTTTTTTCACATGATATTCCGTCTGCAAATCTAGATGCGACTCTTGCAGGTGTTACTCCTAATGATGGAAAACACCGTGACTTAAATACTCAATCTAAAGATATTGATATTACTCATGCTGAGCCTGTTTGTGATGATTCCTCTTCTGACAAAAAGTATGTTTGTGAAGTTTCTTTCTCTAATAATAACTCTGACAAGCATGTTACTAATGATAGTATTGTTGTTGAAAGATCTGAACAACCAGAGTTTCCAAGTCCTTTATAAAACAGTCACCCCATGATAACTCGCTCCAAAGCTCAAATACTTAAGGCAAATTCTAAGTATGCTTTAAGTGTCATTGATGTTCCCTATACGCCCAACAATGTCAAACAAGCTTTGAATCACCCTGAATGGAAACAAGAAATGCTAGATGAGCTGAAAGCTCTTGCACATAATAACACTTGGACTTTAGTGCAATGACCTGCTCATACAAATATTGTCAGTTGCAAATGGGTGTTTAAAACAAAGCTCATGCATGATGGTTCACTTGACCGACTTAAAGCTAGGTTAGTAGCTCGAGGATTTACTCAGGAAGAAGGAGTGGATTACTTAGAAACTTTTAGTCCTGTGGTAAAATCTCCAACCATCAAAACTGTTCTGACTGTTGCTATCTCCAGAAAATGGAACATTAAGCAAATTGATGTTTGTAATGCTTTCTTAAATGGAACTCTAGATACTGAGGTTTATATGGAACAGACACCAGGTCTACATACTCATAACCGAAAACACTATGTTTGTAAGTTGAATAAAGCGTTATATGGTCTGAAACAGGCTCCACAAGCCTGGTATTACAAAATCAGTTTGTTTCTTAATGAATTGGGGTTTTTTGCCAGTGGAGCTGATCCTTCTCTATTCGTTTATCAATGTAATTCTATCATCATGTTCTTATTGTTGTACGTGGATGATATTATCATTATTGGCAATGATCCAATTGTAGTAGACACATGCATTACAAGGCTGGAAGCTACTTTTTCTTTACGCGATCTGGGCAAGCTACATTATTTTCTGGGGATCGAAGTTGAATATAACTATTTGGGCCTGCTATTGCACTAGTCCAAGTATGTACGAGACTTATTACACAAACATGACATGTTGGATTGTAAACCTATCTCAACTCTTGTTTCCTCTGATTTTCAACGACAACTAATATCTAATTCAAATACTACTCTTGTTGATCCTACTCTATACAGACAAATAGTTGGTTCCTTGCAGTATTTGACCATCACACGACCAGATCTTACCTTTGCAGTGAATCTTGCTTGTCAGTTGATGCATACTCCTAATACCTCACATATGTCTCTTGTTAAATGTATTCTGAAGTATATAAAAGGGTCCATCAATAAAGGAGTTCAAATATATGCGCAAGATTCTATGTAGGTTACAGCTTTCTCCAATGCTGATTGGGCAGGTTGTCCATTGACTCGACGATCCACCAGTGGCTATTGTACCTTTCTTGGATCAACCTGCATATCCTGGAGTTCCAAAAAGCAATCAACTGTGGCACGCTCTAGTACTGAGGCAGAGTACCATGCTCTTGCTCACACTGCTGCTGAATTAACTTGGCTAGCTTCTCTTCTCAAAGACTTATGTGTTCCTCAGCTAGTTCCAACAATTTTATACTGTGATAATCTGAATGCTTTGCATCTATCTGTTAATCTAGTGTTTCATGCTAGAACGAAACACATTGAGTTAGATTGTCATTTTGTTAGAGAAAAAGTGGCCCTTGGATATATTGTCACGCACTATGTTTCCTCCAAGGAGCAAATAGCAGATATATTCACCAAAGTTGTCACTAAGCACATCTTCAGAAATTTATCTTTCAAGTTGGGCCTTCGAGCTACTGCGGCTCAGCTTGCGGGGGAGTATTTAGACATAAATAATATAGTAGTGAAAACTAGTCATATAGACAAAGGTTGATTGTATGGTCATAGCCGTATAAGTTTTATTTATGTCTATTTGTGTCACACAATGTGTCAATCGGGTTTGTGTTTGTAATCGGACTCTAAATCTTGAACTGTTGTATATATTGGCAAAGCCAAAGGCAAATGATAGTGTGGGACTTCATTTGCATATTCCCTCCTCTCTCTTCTTCAATCCTAAAACATGGTAGGTCCTACTTGTTTCTATTCCTTCACATTGGAGCAACATCATACATGCACATGTCACCAACCTATATGTGAGGGGTTCATCAAACATATACCTTAATCTCAGGGGTTCCCATTCCTCTAAACATGAGGAGTGCCATGCTCAGATCTATGGAAACTCAAATCTCATCATGAGCATCAGGTACACCAAGCACTACTACTTCCCCTCTTAGGTCTAGGAACCCTAGGTTCACCTTTTTGATGTCCAACTACATTCTCAACCCTGTAACCTCATACCAAGCATGTACAACGTACGACATGCACTTCCTATTATCATTCCACTTGAAAACACCTCAGAGTGGATTCCTCCTCAAGGACAACCAACTAGATATAAGGCATCACAACTTGTTACTAAACCTCTTCATGGTCTAAGGAACTCTTTTTCCTATCCCTAGAAAACACCTATATCGTAGGCACATAGGTATCAGCAGTCTTGCCTTCTCTCTAGGGTTTGGTTCCTATAAAGGAAACCAAGATACCATAAGCCTCCAGGGATCATGCATGAGGCAACCGCAGCCATCCTCTTAGGTCGCATCATCCTCAACTTCTCAGGGTTTCTCCTAGCCCAGAGTCTAAACTTCCAACCTTCTAGCTCGGGTCCTGCTCTCTCTCTCTAGAGCTTAACCCTACAACAACCTTACTACTAGAGGTCCTCTCTCTAAGGTGGATCAAGCTCACAAGCGTACACCTACATGAGTGAAACCTATGTTTGCTCCAGATTATCCATAACTCTTCATGCTTATCTCATAAGATATCCAACATACTCTCCTGGCCAAGGTTTTAGCCTACTGTCAACCCTACTGACGTACTTTGGGTGCAACTTTACCATGCTCATATAAGCTCATAGGGTTTCTATATGGTCATCACTAACCTCATCAATGAAGGAGTTATCCTTCACCCTAACATGCACGACCCTTCCCAGGGTTGGGTTGCCAAAGGTACTAGGTCAACCAACCTCACATGTCTCATATTGTCATGGTTATCCAAACCAAAAGCATTTCCACCCACACACATGGTCTACAATGACATCTAACTCATTGTGTCATCCCTCTCTAACCACCACTTAGAGTTAGGGTTAGCATCATCCTTAGAGGATGTACCAAGTATCTACCTTTAATGGAGATTTCTACCTCCAAAACCAACTCTCTACTCGTCCTCCTGACCAGAGGGTCTAACCTCAAGTCTCTCATTACAGCACATGTCATACGACCTAAGCATGCAACTATTCTTTAGTTTATGCTTAAACTATTAAGCTTATGTCCATGACATCTTGTTTACATGCTTTTATTAATTTTTGTGGAGGATTCCTTAACCTTATCATGCATACCCTATCTTCAAGAGGGTGAAGAAGAGAGAGAAAACCCTAAACCTTATAATCCTAATAGAATTAGGATTGAGAAGGGATGAAAATAGATGAGAGAGTCCTAAAGGTATCTTATTTTGAGCCAGATCCTAAGACATTGGCCAGGCAGTCACACAGATCCGAGAGTCCTCATATTCTGACTAGCGGTGCGGAGGAAAATATTGCCAGCCCCCGGACGTGATCCTTTTCTAGACACCTCTATCTTTTAGAAAATCCTCTAATAACTCCCTCAGGTTCTACAGAGTTTTTAAACATTAATAATTACTAAATACTAAATGAGGAACCAATGCTCTGATACCAAATGTAACGACACCGCCTCCCAGTAACCCCCAATTAAGGGAGACCAAGAGGTCAGAGCCATTATCCCAATTAGCAAGATCAAAGGTTCGACAATAATCAGTAATAATTATAAAATTCTACCAAACTGTACTGAAAGCTGGTATAAAATAAAACTTTGCATACCTTTTTAAAACTTTGGATATCTACTGCTATCCACAGCTTGAATCTATTCTATCTAATCCTCCTTGCACTTTATTTCTTATTTTCACAGTGTGTCACTTTACTTTTTGTTCTTTTCAGGGTTGTACCTAAAACGCCGTCAAACAAAACCTCGATCATCATATATGAATATGCTAGTATGTGGGGACAACAAAAATATCACAAATATGGCAACAATCTAAATATCACAATCAAGTTAGTTAACAAGCCAATTTACCCTTTCAATGTGACATTCTCCACCGCTTTTGCCCTAACCCTGGAATACCCTGTTTAGGGTTTCTCTTTTTCCATTGACTTAAGGCCACCTTCTCAATCCCGAGCTTGGTGCATGGGGTCACCTCTCATGGTGCCCATTAGTCATGCAACAAAGACGACCTTCTCAATCCCGAGCTTGGTGTCTTTGGTCACCACTCATAGTACCCATGGGTCTTCCCTCCTAAGCTTGACATTTTTACATCATCCATTAGGGTGGCATGTAGGTGCAAGAATACACACTTATTTTATAATTGTGATAAACATAGTGACTTTATGATTTGCAAGTATGAACATCTAAACTGATTGGTCGCATTCAATGTGATTAATCATCTGGAAAACATTCAGGAAACTAATGTGATTAACCATAATTAACCACATACATGATCCAGAGCAACTTGATGTCATAGCAATAATGATAAAGAACAATCAAACAAGCAATCAACAATATCCTGAAATTAATGCATAACATCCAAGTGTTATAGTTTATCCAAAAATATTCTCATGATAGACTTGGATTCCATCTTAAGCATTCTAGGCCACTTTAGGGTTTTATTCAGGTTTTAAGCCTCCATAATACTTTTATCACATTTAATGTTCTCTTAGTTCTCAAACCCTAACTTCAACATCATAAGCCTACTTAAAAGTCAATTAATTCTATTATTCCCCTTTTACACTAAAATTACCATCTTTATCCTTTTAAGTTATTTCAAGACCATTAGACTCAATTATCACCTTTAGTTTCTTTCGAATTGACAATTCATATTCCATTATAGTTCAATTCACATATAAACTTTATTCATCATTAATTCCACATTTGACCACTAGAAAACCCTAATTACCAAATTAAAGGTATTTGTCCACAATTAGGAATGTTTATACTGAAAATAGCTTATAACCATCATATCTAAGCTTTATACATGAAATTCACCATTAAAGCCATTAAGAGTCATAATTACCAAAATTAGGGTTTCAAGGCCCATTAAAGCATATTTATGTACATGGAACCCTAAATTAATCAAATTATGCATAAAGTTCATCCTTTTAGATCTAATGCATATTTTTATAAACAACATGTTAATATCAACTTTAAGCATCCATATAACCCTTCCCAATTCATTAATAAACAAAGATTAGGGTCTCTTAATCAATAATGCATTAAAGTTGATAACTTCAACTTTTCTCGAATTGCAAGAGGAATTAGTTTCTAAAACTATTTTTTAATGGATTCCTTGCATTTTTATGAGAAAATTTCATATATAACTTGTCTAATTATGAATTACCGATTTCTTTCTAGAATTATTTGAAGTTATAATTATCTAGACCAATCATGTGCTTCCATGTCAGCAAAAAATAGATTACCTTCTATTAATTCGGCCCAGCTCTTGATTAGGTGTGAAAGGACTCATGTGCCCTTAGTTGTTGAACATGCATGTTTGGGCAGATGAGTCATTTTGGCTCTTATCTTCTTCTTTCCCTCACGCGACGCCTGCAATTGCGTGAAGCAGTGCGCCCGCTTCCAGCTTCGCAGGCAGGGCACTGACTCCAGATCCTACACAAGCTCCACCGCCCCTTACTCGTGGTGTCACAGAGGTGATCTCGGCATGTCGAGCCTCCCCAAGGCTGAGGGTGTTTTTCCCCTAGCTTTTCCCTATCGCCCACACTCTCTGCATCTGCAACCTGTCCCGCGACGCACTGTCGCATTCTCAACACCCAGGATGGGCACCACCATCTCCAAGGCTGGGCACCCACCTCGCTTGCCTCACCGAAAAGTCAGACGATTCTAGGGTGTCCTCAATAGCAGCCTAAGGTCCCCGTCATCTATGCAAGACGCCCCGACCCAACCTACTACGGTGATAACAACACATGTTGGTGGGGGAAAGGAGGGTATTCGTGACGTGGTTGCAAAGTTCAACCTTGGTCCATCCCCGATGCCCCCTCGCCCTTCTCCCACTGCTCCCTCATCTCCCTTTGTCCTAGCCGCTAGTGCCTCGACACCAAGAGTAATGGTGGTTGACTGACCAGGGTTCCTTCAACCTAGAATTCTGGCTTTGGGAAGGCCTACTTGTCACCACCAGGTAACCAATGAATTCATAGAAGAACAACTGCGTAGACTAGGAGCAGGTGAGGGGGGGAGGAAAGGTGAGGTTCCCTCTACGTGAAGGTATGGGGTCTATCCCAATATATATAGTCTGTAGCACTTAGGGTTTGTGAGTCTGCATGGTTCTAGTTTCCTTAGATGTTTATACATAACTTGGTAGTGCCAATGTCAAACAAGGAAAGGATATTAGAGGATTCCATCCCACTTTCCTTATTGGATAAATTGCCATCTTCTCGATTAAAGCACTTAGTTAGGAACCCATTAAAGGTGAAACACCTATTCTAGATGCATCTACATGCATTATTTCATATTAACTTACTTATTTCTTTATTAAGATATCTATTTTCAAGGATTTTCTCTTTATCTTTTATTTCCTTTCCTCTTTTCCTATTTCCTTCATTAGAAAACACATATAAACAAAATGTATTTAATTGTGGACATTAATTCCACTTTCTAGAGATTTCTATGTATTTCTCATACTTACTTTTCTTAATATCCATTATCTTGTATCTTTTCCTTTTATTTGGACTTTTGTTCTTTTCTTCTCTTTTATATCCATTATTGGATTAATATAATAATAAAAATTACGAAATTCCTATCAAAAGGGAGTTTTGCAAAGAAATCCATCTTTTGAAGCAAAGCATACAACCTTTTCAATTAAGTCCACATTCACAAAATCTTTACAATTCAATTATGAAAACATATGCAAAATTGAGGTTGTAACACATGTTCCCATGCTGCCTCTACAACTCATAGTTCTTAGAGAATATCATATGATACTTGACATCCACGACATCTTCAATATGCTTCTTATAAGTATCCCTGTCAGCCCTAGGTGTAGTCGGAAGGGGTTCATATGGTTCTAGTGTCTCCAGAACATAGATCTTGCACTCCTGTGTGAGAACAATTCTTAACATCCTAAACCAGTCGTGGAATTTGTTCCCATTAAGTTTTTACTTCTCAAGGATTGATTGCAGAGAAAAGTGATTGTTGTTTGTTCCCATTTGATTCTACAAAAGAATTTGCAATTTTGTTCAAACTCATTTTGATTTGATTTGATTAAAATTTTGGCAATATTAATTAGATCTTTAATTAACTACCATTCTCATTATATAGTTCAAATTAATAACCCTTAAGTATAATTTTGGAAAATTGTAGTGAATAAATTTCTAATGAGCCAAGATCCATGTTTCATTAAAACACGAGTCAGCTTTTGTTGATTGCCCACAACTTGACTATATCTGTAGGCAACTTTTACCAATTGCATCTATATGCAACTCTTATATAGATGATATGAGCAACTCTTTTCCATGATCATCTACATGCCTCTGGGCTTAGAATATCTATGAATCGCTAGTTAAGCCTGACCCAAAAGCCAACATGATAACAATGCATCCTACTTTTGCGGATCCTATATTACTACTTTCACACTTCCACGAGATAGAAAATGCATTACATTTTTGTGTATCCTACGCTTGGTTGATCAAGCTTTTCATGTATGCTGCTAATGCAAAGTATCTTAGACTTAATATACATTAATTGAGGGATTTATATATATCATATATATATACATATACTGTATCCAATCACCACATATATAGTACACATCATATACATGCTATTTACCACAACATAAATAAAAAGTGATGGTTATGTCCATGTTTACTATAATTCCTTGGATCCAAAAGGAATTACTACCACCTAAGTCAATTATCACATCATATGTATGAATTTATTTCTGGTGTAGATATGTGCTTGCCAAACTGGGTTGATCGATTCATCCATTGAACCGGTCATCTTGCCTCATGGATGGTCAGGCTGGTCCTCAGGAATGGTCATGTGGCCTCCTATCCAACTGAGGTATGAACACCTTCTAGATGGTCAATTGGGCCTTCTGAGATAGTCGTCTGGCCTCGTGTTCAATTGTTTACTAGAAATCTTCCAAACTGTCATTTGGGTCCACCAGGCAGTCGTCTAGCTCTTTCATTATTTCCTCCTTGGTCCTTCAGATGGTTGGCTCATTTCACAAATTGGTCGTCTCTTTGGGTGACAATCATGTTCTTCATCTTTGCAAGAAAAGGAAACTATCCTATTAATATTTTATTACATTTATTATAGAGAAACCTTGAGTTACATTTGAGGAGAACAAAGGTCCATATATTGACATTTTCCTCTCACAATAAGCCCCTAAAAATGCATTTGGGTGAAGTTTGAGCCCATATCATGACTATCTCCTCTCAATGGACTTGCTGTGAGAGGACATTGTCATAGTATGGGCCATGACTCCTACCAAATACATTTTTATGGGGATATATCCATACATTTATTTAAAAATTCATAAAGGTAATGTGTGAGAAAAATTGCTATTGTGAGTCAATATAACTCATTCTAAGAGTAATTTAGAAAGGTTTGAAATTATTCCCTGATAGTGACTTGCATCGATCACCCACCCCTTCAGAAATTGTTGTGACAAGTGAGTGTTGCAAGACCAGTTAGCGAGAGATGCAAGCCAAGCAAGCAACAATTGCAAGCCAAGCAAACGACAGTTGCAAGCCAAGTAAGATGTTTCTCTCTAAATAATGGAAAAAGAAAAAGTAGTAGAAATAATACGTGGCAAGTACAATGAAAAGCTTGTTGAAAACCCTTAAGCTTCAGAGAAAAACAAATTTGTATGGCAATCTTATATTTGGCTCCTAGGTCAAATTAGTGGATCCCTAGATAGACTTCTTCCCATAAATAAATCCTTTTCTCTACTCCTAAGGGTGAGATCTAAGTAGCTAGTGTAAGAGTGATTAGAGAAATTGACTAGGGTTTCCTAAAAGCTAGATAGGGAATGCCATGAGGTGAAATATCCTCATCCTCATTCCTTATTCCTACCTTTGTCCCTCAATTGCACTACTAACCCTTACATAGATTAGTCAATCCAATTGTAATTTCACCTACATTTTGATCCAAATGTGCCTCGTAAGGCTAGATAGGGTGCGTAAGGGTGTAGTTCCCCTTCACACATCTTATGTTATCTATGGTCAATCAATAGTGTAGGGTTATTTAATTTCATATGGCTTGTTGTTTGATTTGGTAACCTAGAATGAACCTAGAATGAATGTTGGATTTTGCTTGTGATGTTTTACCCAACCAATATCTAGTTCATTCCTAGACTTGATCCCTTACTATCTTAGTGTAATTCAATTTTCTAGATTAGTGTAGTATTTCTCTTACTCCTCATAAATGCATTTTAAATGACTTGTTCTGAGAGGAAATTTCCATGATATGGGCTATGGAACCACAAGATGTGTGAGAGAAATTGTTGTTAGAGAAATTCATTTATTAATTCTTGTGAGAGGAATTTTCCATGATATATCAATTCATTTATTTAACAACTCATAAGGGAGATGTGTGAGAGAAATTGTTGTCGAGAGTCATTCCAAGTCATTATGAGAATCATTCATAAAGGAACATTGTCATAATACGGTCATGCATCCTTACAAATGTATTTTGAGGGACTTGTTGTGAGAGGACATTCTCATGATATGGGTGCTAACTCCTCACAAATGCATTTTCAGAGACTTGTTGTGAGAGGATGTTTTCATGATATGGGCTCCATTTTCTCAAAATTGCATTTCAATAGAATTACTATGAGAGGACACTATCATGATTTGGACCATGATCTTACCAAATGCATTTTATGGGAATATATCAATGTATTTATTTGACAATTCATAAAAGAGATGTGTGAGATAAATTGTTGTAGGGAGGGTGACACAGCTCAAAACCTTTGGCTATGAAACCATCGACTATGGTCATCAACTCAAGCACCATGGCCATGTCCATCAAAATGGTCGTCTTGTCCAAAACATACCACGACGGCCCTGTTGTCCAAGAATAAAAAAGCTACAACAACTCAACCACCATGGTCATGGCCATCAAAATGGATGTGTTGTCCAAGACCTACCATGACCATGCGAGTCACCACTGACGTAAGTGATTGCTACAAATAGTAGATACCTCAACCACCTGACCAACTATGCTATGATCGGCCCCAAAATTATACATCTCCTTTATGAACAGTTGAGAGGACAATGCATTTATGCACCTCTTCGATCAAATCACTTATGGAGACTTGTTGTGAGAGGAAATTGTCATTATATGGGCCCTATTTCATCTTAGAAGTATTTTTTGGGACTTGCTATGAGAGGACACTCTCTTGACATGGTCCTTGACTCCTCCTATATACATTTCTAAGGACTTGTTGTGAGAGGTCAATGTCATGATATTGTGACTCATCCATGAGATTGACATTGAGACCTCTTCGCATCCCTTTGCTACTTTGACATGTACACTTGTGACACACTTGAGTTGTGTCACCTTCTCCCAAACACTCTTATAAATTTAATTTCGGGGAAAATGGCCTTATAACTTCATTAGTTGAAAAGGTATAAGAAGAGGGAAATGATTTATTATACCTAGATTTAGGTATGTTATATCGAGTCCCCAAGCCATTTCTTCCCATGCCATGCAGTCTATTAAACTATCACCCTTAGTATGTGATGTCGTCAATAGGCATTTTAAGGATTTCATTTTGGTGGACGTGAACAAAAGAATCTGTCAATGGTTTCTCATAAGAAGATTACAATGAACAAAGATATCGACAGTCTCGACATCAAGGATATTGGTGATCTAAACACATCTCTTATGCTTAAGAATGTGTTTTTTTTCTTGCTAAACAAGTTGTCTGTTCTATGAGTTTACATTAACAAATAAAATTTTAACAACAATGTTTTGGTTAACCAAATTCAAAATCATGGTCTGGAACCCTCCAACAATGAATCTCCCTCACTAATACCTCATCTCACCTAGGAATACCATACCTCCATGATGTGATTTATTTCACTTATCCTGAGAGGACTATCTCATAATGAGGACCTATGCTCCTTGTCAGGACTATTTTGGTGATAATAAGTTTCATATTGTATCCACACTAGAAGGAATAGAAACAAAATTGAATGTTTGAAAATTAGTTGAGCTATGAAATATAATGGTATAGACATAAAGGAGCATACTATAAGATATTATTTGGATCTCTTTAGTCAAGATCCTTCAATTAACAATGATTCACTAGATCATATTGGATGAGGTTAGTTATCTTACATAGTGATAGGAAGAAAGTAACATTCTAGGATTTGAGGCCTCGAATGAAATGATCTTAAGTGGATGATTTGACTACCCATATTATCAAGGTACACCTCCTAAATAGGTAGCCATCAACATGTACTTTATGTTTAAGCATGCTCAGGCCACAATAAGACTAGGATGGGTGACATGTTGAGAAGTTGATATTGGGATGTATGTTGAGTTGTGTTAAAGCACATTTAACAACATGTGATCCTTATAGTGGATTTAGGTCTCAGGACCACAATCAACATTGAGATATGATTTTGAATACCATTTCTTATTTTCATGTATCATACTCACGTTGAGCTTATCATGTGCACTTATCCATAACAAGTATCTATGTGTTTGAATTTATACTCAATGCCATAACTAATGAGAGTAGTCATCAGTCAACACACAAATTAGTGTCTTAATGCATTATTCTTGCCCTAGTTTTCACAATAATATTTGTGTAAGGACCTAGACACAAATGATTATTCTTATAATACCCATGATCTCATATTCAGGTACTCAACCCAAAATCAAATGTCATTGAGTCATACATTCTAAGGAAATAATTATATTTATTCAAAATATTTATGGTAAATATACTCACTCAAGCATTTATTAGCTAAAAAACATTGGATAAGGTTACTTACCTTAAATAATATATAAAAAATTGTAGAAGTAGTAAGTTCAATATAATAGAGAAGGTAGGAGGATTGGTGGTATGATTAATTAACATATACAACTAAAATTTAACTTAATGTATGGGTCAAATTAAATGAATATAGTGCCCTTAGTTGTTGTTTGGATCTCCACAAACTACTGTATAAAATAATAAAATGTTTGGACTCTATATATTGGAGGCAAATAACCTCTCCCTCTCAATTATAAGTCACGGGTGTATAAGTAAAATATTCTTAAATTATGGCCCAAGTTGCACAATTTTCACGTAAAACCTCAATTTTAGTCAAGAAATCACGTGCATTATCACCCACACACACACTAATCTTGGGGACTGCGGTGCTGACCCCACTTCCAACTCCTAGCCCCTGGAAGAAATACCCCTTCTTCCTCCCTCACCTTCCGTTGACTGCGCCTCCTCCACGCCCCAACCCCAATTCCGATTTTGTGGCACCAACCCCCAACCCACCATCATTTTCGGCTCTGTGATCTCCGCGCTTCTACCTCCACTCTCAGTTTCACTCTATGGCCTGCACGCCACCACCTCACCCTCACTTTCGTTCTGTTGCCTCTACTCGCCCTCCTACTTCCTAATTCACAGTCTCCGCACCCCTTTCTTTCTTGCTCGACGTCCTGTGGGAGCCACAGAGTGGACCCAAGTCTTCTTCAGCATGAACTATGTGATGGTAGCATAGTCATCGTATAGCTGCAAGATGAACCCACCGCAGGCAACATGAGTGACCTGTATCAGCTTAAGAAGGGAGTCAGGACGCTTCCAGGTTCCTCTAGAGGCGATACTCTAGGCATGGGAACAGAGGCTACAGGCACTGCCCCCTACCCAAAGTCACTTCTGGCACCACTAATGTAGACAACATGCTCGAGAAAATGTGTAAGAAACCTCTTTGTCCCAGTCTAAATAGAATTTTAAAGGCTCGTTGTATTAGATGTCTTCAAGCAATCCTAACATAATGAGAGACTTAATATCATTGAAACTTCTTTGCTCCTGGGGACTTAATATAATGGTATCTATCATCAAAAAGAAAAAATATTTTCTATTGTAATATTTATATGACGTGTCTCTTTTTTGTATCAGGTAATTCTACTCATATGACTTATGGTCCATTTTTCTGATAGAAAAACAATTGCCCAGAAGGGGTTTCCCGTATATGGAGTCTTCAAGTACTTGCAACTACTGACTTTTGATGATGACATGCTTGGATGATTCTCTTATCATTATGATTAATTTATTCCAAACTATACAAGTGCTTGTTTCTATGATGCGTAGTTTGATTCTCTAGTTAATCGCATAGAAAGTAATCATATTGGGATTTAAAACAAGGTGACTTTTCAATTAATCTTATGGTAGTGTAATACTTTATTTCACTTCTTAGAATGTTACTTTCTTTATTCATTTAAGGAGGAACCCTATGAGGAGTTACTTGGGTGGATATTTCATCATGCATCCTCAGCCCATTGGATAGAATAAAACATGCGACGGTGACCACTTTCTGTGTGATGTTGTTGAGAGCCTTGTTTGGCCCAACGAAAGTGCTAGGAAGGGTATTGCTCGAATGACCATTATCCAGAATGACAACCTTTTGACGGGGTTTGTTGCATACAAATACAGAGGTAACAACACCCCATATCTTACATTTACTTTCACCTCAGCTTGGATTCATGTTGGTGGTTAGTCACAAGGGTCAATGATTGCAAGCCACATCATCTTTTTCTAGCATGTCCTAATATATTTCCTATAGGTACTGATTTTTCCTTTTAGAATATGGTATTATATAGTTCTAGGGCTATGTCATTTTTATCTTTTCCCTTAATGGTAGCATCTAAGAAGATTACCATATGCTCTGTTGTCCATCTTTAAATTTTTGGCTCGGTTCCTTAGTCATTTGTCTCCACCCTATAGTAATAAGGCGTTGGAGGTTTCCTTGACCATGTAAAGAAGTTTCCATCCTATAGACTCAAGGTCAATTAGATCAATGTTGACTCACGTCTAAATTGACTAAACCCATGTTTTGATGGACTAACCATTCCACATATTGGTGTCTAATGTCTCTACTTGAGTGATTTCTGATTAGGTATAGACACACTCCAAATGCCCTAACTTGCGCTTATCAAATTGGAGAAAAGACAAGTCAAAGTCAATACAAGTGCACATTTTTGTAATATGATGTAAATCCATTAGAATCATGTTGTAAATCACTTGTAATGATTGTATGACTTGTAATTGATCTTAGAAAAAATCAAGAGCGCTTAGATCGAATGTTTAAGAACTCAAAAGCCATTTTCCAAAATTCACATCAGGTTGTTCATCGGTCGAGTTCTGTGAGTTGCAAACTCGATCGATCCTGATTGGATCTTGAAAATGACTTTTGATCGGTCAAGTTTACACTACACAGAACTCGACCGATGGAGTAACTGACCAATTCGATTTTCATTGGTCGGTCGAGTTTCCCCAGGATAAACTCGATTGATGGTCTGAATATCGACTTTGTCTTTTACTCTATCGGTCGAGTTACCCTTATAGAAACTCGACCGATTGCACTGTACGAAAAAGTGCAGAAAAGTGCTTCTAGCTGTTGTGGAGTTGCAACAAGTGAAAATATATCCTTTGCAAGCCACAAAATGGCTAGTTTTCATTCTCAAGTGTTCCCAAAGGTTATGAGGCATCCCCAACTATAAATAGGACCCCTTGGGCTTCATTCCAAGGTTGAGCATTTAATTTAAACTCTATGTGAGGTTCGTAGTCTATAGTTGATTGCTTCCTATAGCCTCCTCTCTCTCTCTAAGCTTAATCACTTGCTACATCCATTAGAGTGAGTAGGAGATTTGTAAGAGAGCTAGTCCTACATGTATATCTTATGAGTCTCTCACTTCCAAGACCTCCTTATCTCTCATTTCAACCATGAAGGTGAAGGTTCTCTCTCTTAGCTAAGAGAGGTGAAGAAGAACAAGGGAAGGCATCCCTTGGTGAAGATTAAGGCTGAAGACTTGGAGCTAGAGTGGGTAAGCCCTTGGTGAAGGCAGAAGACTCCTTGCTCAAGTGGGTAAGTCCTTGGTGGAAGCTTCTCCGAGAGAAGGTGAAGTCAAAGGAAGAAGATCCAAGAAGAGTGGGTAATTCCTGTAAGGCTGAAGACTTGTGCAAGGGTAGGTAAGTCCTTGGAAGAAGGCGGAAGACTCCTTGCAAAGTGGGTAAGTCCTTGGTAAGGTTGAAGACTCTTTGTATTGGATAGGTAAGTCCTTTGGTGGTCATGTATTGTATCTCTTATAATGAATATAATGAAGATGCAAGGTTAAGAAATCCTAGAGGTTGACCTCTCTAGGTAGTGGACTGACTCACTTATAGTTTGAAGGGTGGAACCACTCTAAAACAGATTATCAATTGGTGTATGTTCAATCTCTCTCTCCCTTGCTATGCATGTTTTAGATGCACTCAAATTTCCTATTTAGCACCCTTATCTTATGATATATCTTGAAGGTCTAATGAATTTTGTTTATGTGCATTCAACTCTATTCACCCCCCTCTAGAGCATATAATCACCCATCTAGGATCCAACAATTGGTATTAGAGCGGGTCTTCTCCAAGCATACTTCAACAAGTAGGAGAAGATAGGTGACTACCAAGGAGGGAGATACTTGATCAGCCTACCAATCTTTGATGGGAGGAATTTCCTCTATTGGAGAAGAAGGCTTCAATTCTAAATCCAAGGATCAAGTCTTGAGATGTGGAAAATGGTGAACAACCCATACATGCTACCAAAGACAAAGATTGAAGAATGGGATGAAGCTAACTTGAAGAAAGCAACCTTGAATGCTAGATCCATGCACATACTCTATGACTCCATGACCCCCACCGAGTTCAACAAGATTTCTTCATGTGAAACAGCCTATGAGGTATGGAGAAAGCTATGCATCACTTATGAAGGGATAGATCAAGCGAAGGAAAGTAAAGTCTACATGCTTAAAGGACTGCTTGAGAACTTGAAGATGGGAAAGGAGGAGAGGATAGACAACATGTACTCTAGGCTCAACACCATTGCAAATGGTCTCGCTGTTCTAGGACATCCTATGTCTAGTGGAGAGATCAACTAAAAGATCCTTAGAACTCTCCCCAAGAGGTGGGAACCCAAGGTGACTTCCATTGAAGAAGCAAGGTCCCTTAAGGATATCCCTATCGAAGAGCTCATTGGAAATCAACAAGCACACGAAGCCACACTTAACAAGAAGGAGGAAGTAGAAAGACAAGAGGAGAAAGAACTCAAGAGAATGAAAAAGGCTGAAATCAAAGCTCAAATCAAGGCTATTGTCGGTCAATCTTCTCCATCCTCTCAAGTTGAAGAAGATGTCATGTACTCCAAGGGTAGATTCTACAAAAGCAAGCCCTCCTCCATCTGGTGCTTCACATGTGGAAAGATGGGTCACTACAAGGAAGATTTCCCACAAGGCAAAAAGACCCATCTTTACATAAAGAAGGAGAAATGTCACTCAAGCTCAAGTGGCTCCTCCAACTCAAGCTCAAGCTCTAGTGATGAAGGAGAATGCCATTTTGCTGTTATGGCATCAACAAGTAAGGACTCAAGTGAGGTAAATCTAAACTCTTTAGATAAAGAATTTTTTATTGCTATTATTCATGATACTTGTGCCTCTCTTAAGTCTTCTAAAAGGAAAAGGAAAAAGCTTGCTAGAATTGTTGATAATTTGCATGTAGAACTAGATGATCTTGAAAATTCTAATTCTTGCTTGCTTGATGATAAAAATGCTTGTCTTAGCCAAGTAGACTCTCTTAAACTTGAAAATGCTAGTTTTCTTGATAAGATTAGATTTTTAGAAGCTCAACTTCTCACGCCTAGTTCTAATGAAGAGCATACTTTAATTGTTGATTATCTCATGCATGATATTGATGTTCTTAAATCTGAAAACAAGGACAAAGATTTTTTTTTGTAAGAATTAGAAACAGAAAATGCCTCCTTACTTGCTAAAATCAATGTGCATGAATCTTTTTTTAGTTCTACTAGTAGAGAAAATGATGTTGCTACTCTTCATATTGATAGAGATTCTTATTTAACTAAAGCTCTTTGCTTAGAAAGTGATCTTTTGCATGCTAGAGATAACATCAATCAATTGTCTTCTACTGTTTCCTCCCTTATGCATGATAATGATGGTTGAGATCTTCTTTGCAAATTTTTTTAGTTGGTAAAAAGAATCTTAATGACATCCTACACCATACTACTAAACAAATTCGTAGACATGGTTTAGGGTATGATAGTAGTCAAGGGAACAATAAAGATAAAGGACCTCCAATATTCCATGGAGAATCCTCTAGTTCCAAGACTATGGGCACATGCAACTATTGCAATGAAATTGGTCATTATTCTACTTGTTGTCCTTTTAGGAAATCACCCAAGAGAAATAGTACTTGGGTTGCTAAACTAACCCCTCCATGCATAAATAGGACATGGGTTGCTAAACTAACTATGTGCAATCATTTCAATTATAACTTGATTAAGTAGCAAGTCATTCATTTAATAAGGAATATGAAGAACATGTATATCCTTTATCTTTCTAAGACATAATAAACAATGTATCATCAAAAATTGATTCTTGTAATTCAACCCTAAGCAAATATGCTACACGGTTGATTACATTTTACAAACATATTTATGCCATGAGGAGATGAGGTATACCGCTCATACTCCAACCGACCATTGCGAAATCGAAATCGGTACCATACATAGGTCATTAGAAGAGCCAGATTTCTATGACCTCATCTTCCTCAGTCAGTGTGAGGAACATCATGCAGGACATCTTGTGTCTCTACTATAAATATAGCTTTCCAGGGTATATTGGCAACTTCGCTATTAGAGTTACAGTGGCATGTTGTACTCTCTTTGCAATCGAGGGATTTCTTGTTAATCTCACATCGATTCGGCATTAACATCATCATCGGGAGATTAGTGATACATCATCCCGACATATACATATAATGAAGGATTGAGAGATTTAATGTTTATCTCACATCAATTCCTCCATTAGGGCATAAGGATATTCACGCCCATTACCCCCACATACTTAAAAGTATGCTCTCCAGGAGTTCCCATAGGAAAACCTATTTCACCATCACCTAACTGCTGACGATGATGGTTCTATGGTTAGGGCTCTACATGATATCATTTCATTTGATTATTTAAGTACATTACAACATTCTTTTAGCATCAGGCATGTTGTCAATCATAAAACATTATAACAATTGCTATAAAGAATGAGTACTATTTCTAGCAAGTTCATTTCACAACTTTGCTAACATTGGGATCTCAATCCCTTATCATCTCATCATCATGATTCAAGAATATGGGTTTCAAACCCTTAGATCATCACGATACTTGTTACCACTTTAACATGTAACATAATGCTAACAAGTCATTTGACAGTGTAAACATGATAATTGTAATGCAGGTACTTCACATGGCTCTTACAGCCTATCAATCTCTTTTGTTACCTTTCACTAGGCAACATAGCAAATAATTTCTTACAAAGCTCATAAAGTACTTTCAATAACCAAAGCATCATAACTCATACCTGGCTATGTTCAATATCTCATAAGACCTGCATGATTAGTACAGATGATAACAGATACATCAATTTCCTATCATCACAATGTAAAATAATTATGACATCATTATTCAAGGGTTATACAACTATGCCCTTGCTAGGGTTAGGGTTTCCTATTTTAATTCAATTAGGGTTAATCATCCCCTTTAGCTCAAATAGGATAAATGAATCATCATTTCATTATCCAACCTTAGAGCTTCTTAGTATGAAGTATAACCCAAAATTAGGGTTTCACGCTTCCATATACCTTATTTGGAATAAGGGTTTACTATTCACATTGCATCACCCTTGATTAGGGTTTAAGTTCAATAACCCACAATTAGGATTTACTATTCACATCACATCACATCACCTTAGATTAGGGTTTACTATTCATATCACATCACCCTAGATTAGGGTTTACTATTCATATCACATCACCCTAGGTTAGGGTTTGCTATTCATATCATATCACCCTAGATTAGGGTTTACTATTCATATCACATCACCCTAGGTTAGGGTTTACTATTCATATCATATCACCCTAGGTTAGGGTTTACTATTCATATCATATCACCCTAGGTTAGGGTTTACTATTCATATCACATCACCCTAGGTTAGGGTTTACTATTCATATCATATCACCCTAGGTTAGGGTTTACTATTCATATCATATCACCCTAGGTTAGAGTTTACTATTCACCCTAATTAGGAGTGATCATCATAGTACCTTGAATTAGGCTTTCTCATGTCATCATTATGAATTAAGGTTATACTATCATCATGTATTAGGATCTCACCTATCAATACCCTTAGTTAGAGTTATGACTCATTAACCATCATAATTAGGGTTTCATGATCTCATTATGAAGGATCATACCCTAATTAGACATTCATTCATATTAGAAGTCCATTACTTAATTATCATCCATGTAGGCAATCTTCTCTTTCATCTTCGAAAGATGATGTATGCTTCAGTCTTGATTAGGTTAAGTCAACTCACTCTTGAGGAAGAATTGACATTATGGGTTATGTCATTGTCACCATGACCATTAAGGCTTAATTATTCAAAGCGTACTAATCACCTCATACCATTAAGATGTAATTACTGTAATCATATTTGATTACATCATGTATTAGTCAATTAATCACTTTGTCCTTTAACCACTTTAAGCACCCATGCAGTTTTGGTTAATTATCCACTAAACGATCTTGGCCTTATAGGCCCCAAATGGTCTTAACCAAATCAGACCTCAAACGGTCTTGAG
This sequence comes from Alisma plantago-aquatica, assembly GCA_963693085.1. Lineage (NCBI taxonomy): Eukaryota > Viridiplantae > Streptophyta > Magnoliopsida > Alismatales > Alismataceae > Alisma > Alisma plantago-aquatica. The sequence continues at coordinate 316,889,513 of OY856411.1, read as the reverse complement.
AAACCAATGAAAATGTTTGCTAAAGTACCAACTTGAAATCGTTTAGTAAAGTAGGTGGTGAAGACCATTTTCCTAAAGTTGACTTTTGAAACCGCATGAACTCAATCGGTTTGGAAACTGCATGAACCTAAACGGTTTGGGATCGTTTGGTCCCAAATGGTCTTGAGACCGTTTGGTCCCAAAAGGTCATGAGACTATTTGGTCCAAACCTCCTCAAAACCGCAAGGACCAAAAATAGTCTCAACAAGTCAAATTGAATTAGGGTTTCCAATGTTGGTTCCTTCCACCATTGAATTCATGTAACCGATCAACAATTAGACCAATCACCATACTTAAATTGAGATAATTAGGTCATCATTCAACTGATTTGACCCTCAATTGACCCTCAATTGATCATCAATTTGGGTTTGGATCAATTGGATTAGGGTTTGGAATTGATGAACTTTCAACATTATACAATGTGAAACTAATTACTTTCAAACTATTGGATCATCATCCAAAATGGACATGACCTGACCCCAAACGGACTTGAGGTCATTTGGATGACCTCAAAACGGTCTTGAGACCGTTTTACCATGTCCACATCAAAATCCAAGTCAACCAATTAAGGTTTGGTTCATTGGATTGTTCACCAAATCAGCAATTGATTACTCTTCAACACAATACCTTTAGATCTCCAAACACCTCACTATAGTCAACCCTAGACCTCCAAACGATCTTGGGTGACCCCCAAACGATCTTGGGATCATTTGGATGACCTCCAAACGGTCCTGAGACCGTTTTCCCATCACATCATCATCAACCATGTCATTCAATTAAAGTTTGGATCCTAGGATTGGTCACCAAATCAGCACTTGATTGTACTTCAACTTAATTTCTTTGGACCTTCAATTGCTCAACCATAATTAACCCTAGACCTACAAATTGTCTTGGGTGATCACAAAATGGTCTTGATACCGTTTGGGTGATCCCCAAATGGTTTTGAAACCGTTTAGGTCAATCAACCCAAAACATCAACTCATTCCAATGCAAAATCAGCACTTAGCCGATTAGGGTTAATACCATATCTTTGGACCTTCAAACACTTAACCATATCCAACCCTAGACCTCCAAATGGTCTTGGGTGACCCCCAAACTGTCTTGAGACCGTTTGGGTGATCCGAAAATGGTCTTGAAACCGTTTGGGTCAATCAACCCAAGTTTCAAACTCAAACACTTATGAAATCAGCACTCAATCCGATTAGGGTTTTGGTGATTGTTGGGCCTTCAACTCATGAACCACTTATAGTTAATCAATTATATTTAGTGGATCAATAACCAACATTATTAGAAACAAATTCCCAAATGGTCAACACCTCCAAATGGTCTGAAACCGTTTTCTCTCATGCGGTCAGGTGAAACTTTTTCATCTCAAACGGTTTGAAACCGTTTGCTCCCAATCAGTTTGGGAAACCGTTTGAGCAACTTAGGAGACCGTTTGACCTGGTATTTTTCTTGGATAAACATCTAAGATGATTTCATCATCGTCCTCTTTAGAAAAACCAAGAACAGCAACCATTTTTCATGGGAATTTCAGCAATGAACCAAAAGAGTTCGAAATAGAAGAAAATAACCACAAATCATAGAGAACTTGATGCAATATCAATGTTTAAGGGTTAAAGTTATAAAACCCACCTAAAATCTGATATCCAAGATCCAAGCTCGACGGCTCTAATGGTGGATGGAGTTCCAACAACTGTGCAAGGTCCTTCTTGAGCTATTGGATTAAAAAGATGGCTAGAATTGGAAATCGGGTGAAGAAAACCAAGAATCAAGCATTGCTTTAGGGTTTCCACCATGAATCCGAGGTAGAAGATGATCAAAACCTTACCAACAGGTTGTGTTCGTCCTTCTCCTACTCTTGAGCTCTTCCTTGGTCAGACAAAGCAAAGTGATAAGAGAAAAACTAAGGAAAGGTCCTTATGTGTATTGGAAAAAGAACATGTATAAGGGATTTTCAAGGAAAGAGAAAATGGATTATTTTCTTGTAATTCCAAAATAATTTCCATAAAATCCCCCTCCATTTCTTGGCCATGAAGCCATCTTCATTTTCTTGCAAAACCTCTCCATTATCCAAAGATTAATGGAAAATAAATTAAGCACCTTAAAGAGTTTTATATTAATATCCATCCTTTTAGTGGATATTACTTTTTATTATAATAATGTGAGTGGCTTCCACTCAACCAAGATCTTTTTGTGCCATAGAAAGGCACAAGCTCGTCCAACTATATTGCAAACACATCCTTCAACTTTTGGTTGAAGGGCTCCTCAATTAATTTATTTCTTTTTGCATTAAATTAAATTAAAGTTCCATGTATGCTTAAATCTTGAGTATTTTAATGTCAAGATTCTCTCTCCTACAAGATAATTCAAATGAGGTGCCCCTCTCATTTTCTTTTCTCTACTTGATGCCAATAAATATGAGAGACCCTCTAGAGGTGGTATTTTGCATGTTGAACCCTAGATTTTGGGTAAATTGCACATTACACCAAAACTAGGTTTTAATGCACAAAGATAGCTCTACAAGCTTTATCTTGATGCCCAAGCTTGTGGAAACCATACCACTACATCATATTCATTCTTATGATGTATCAAAATCAGAGGAACATATTACCATGTGTAATTTGCAAGTTAACCCCTCAACTTGGGTAATTTGCACTATAGTCCAGAATTAACAAAACAATGTTTCAAAATTGAAATATAAGTTCCTCAAAAACCTTAATTACTTTTCAAAATATAAGAGCAAGCATCTAATAAACTTTGTTAAACAAAACACCTAGGGTTAGTACATAACCCAGGTCAGGGATGTTACAAATTATCCACCCCTTACAAGGATTTCGTCCCCGAAATCATAAACAAAACATTTTAAGAGAAAAGAGTAGGGTATTTCATCCTCATTTCTTCCTCTAGTTCCCAAGTAGCTTCTTTAACTCCACGGTGATTCCAGAGGACTTTTAAAAGACTAATGTCTTTCTTATTTAGCTTCTTGATCCTTCTATCAAGAATCAACATAGGTCCTTCAACATAGGATATATCATCGTTCAATTCTATTTCCTTAGGCTGCATAACTAATTTTGTGTCAGGATGACATTTCCTTAGCATGGAAATGTGGAACACTGGGTGTAACTTTTGCATCTCAGGTGGTAACTCCAGCTTATAATCTACCTTTGCAATTTGTTCAATGATTGGATAAGGCCCCATAAATCTAGGAGCTAACTTTCCTTTCCTTCCGAATCTAAGAACTCCCTTCCAAGGTGAGACCTTGAGGTACACTCTATCTCCAACCTGGAATTCTAAAGATCTACGACGCTTATCAGCATAGGATTTCTACCTATCATGGGCAGTCTTCAACTGTTGTTGTATTATTTTAATCTTCTCAGTGGTCTAATGCACAAGATCATGACCCAAAAGTTGATATTCACCAGTTTCATACCAACATAGGGGAGATCTACAATGTCTACCATACAAAGCTTCATAAGGTGCCATGTCGATACTATGTTGATAGCTATTATTGTAGGAAAACTCTATCAAGCTTAGATGTAGATACCCACTTCCTGTAAACTGAAGGGCACATGCCCTAAGCAAGTCCTCTAAGGTCTGTATAGTCCTTTCTGATTGTCCATCAGTCTGAGGATGAAAGGTTGTACTAAACCTTAACTCTGTGCCTAAAGCTTCATGAAGTCGTTCCCAAAAATGACTCATAAACTGGGGACCTCTGTTAGAAATAATGGTAACTGGGACTCCATGCAGGCGCACTATGTCATCCACATATAATTGTGCCAGCTTCTCAACAGAATAGGTTGTTTTGATAGGTAAGAAATGTGTTGTCTTTGTCAACCTATCAACTATTACCCAGATGGAATCATGACCTTTGGATGTTCTAGGTAAACCAACCACGAAGTCCATGGTTACATGATCCCACTTCCACTGTGGTATGGGAAAGGTTGCAGTGTTCCTGCAGGCTTCTGGTGTTCAGCTTTAACCTGCTGACACACCAGACACCGCATAATGAACTCATCAACATCCTTCTTCAAACCAGGCCACCAAAACATATATTTCAAGCTATGATACATCTTGGTGCTTCCTGGATGCATAGCATACATTGAAGAATAAGATTCTTCCAGGACTAACTTCCTTAAGTTATCGACATCAGGTACTATCATTCTACCATGATAGCAGGCTGCCTGATCATCTGAATCATGGAAACCATCTCATTTCTCACTACCATACTCTGATCTAATCTACTGAACTACAACATCTGCTTGTTGTGCCTCCTTAATCTACTGTCTCAGAGTAGGTTTTATGTGCATCTCAACTAGCAACCCAGATAACAATGATACTTTGAATTGTACATTGTCTTGTCTTAAAGAGGTAAGCATATCCCTCCTAGAGCACACCAAAGAATTCAACTGTGCTCTATCTAGGGTTGGTATTGCTAATTTCCTACTCAAAGCATCAACAACCACATTGGCCTTCCCGGGATGATAATCAATCATACAATCATAGTCCTTGATTAACTCCATCCAGTGACATTGCCTCATGTTAAGCTCATGCTGAGAGAAGATGTACTTTAGGTTCTTATGGTCTGTGAAAATCTGGAATGTCTCTCCATAGAGGTAATGTCTCCAGATCTTCAAGGCATGGACTACAACAGCTAGTTCTAGATCGTGTGTTGGATAATTCTCCTCGTGTTTCTTAAGCTGTTGAGAAGCAAAAGAAATCACTTGTTTATCCTGCATTAACACACATCCTAGTCCATTCTTAGAAGCATAACAGAAAACTATATACCCTTTCCCTTGTTCAGGTAACACTAGCACATGTACACTTGTCAGCCTCTCCTTCAACAACTGGAATGATTGGTGACACTTGTCATTCTAGGCAAAAGGAACATCCTTCCTGTCAACTTAGTTAAGGGTAAGGCTATAGAACTGAAGTTCTTAATGAACCTCCTGTAATAGCCTGCTAACCCTAAGAAACTGCAAATTTCTGTCGGTGTCTTCGGTTGTTCCCATTGTAGGATAGATTCTACCTTTTTAGGGTCAACACGAATACCTGAAGCAGATATTATGTGTCCAAGAAAAGAAACTTCTGGTAACCAAAACTCACACTTTCTAAACTTAGCATATAACTAATGCTCTCTTAACGAAGTTAAAGATTGACGAAGATGCTGCTCATGCTGTTGAGCATCTCTACTGTAGATCAGTATGTCATCTATAAAGACGACTACACACTGATCGAGAAAAGGTCGAAAGATTCTATTCATGAGTTCCATAAATGCAGCTGGTGCATTAGTTAGTCCAAACAACATAACTGTGAACTCATAGTGACCATACCTTGTCCTAAAAGTAGACTTAGGTATGTCACCCTCCTTAATACGCAATTGATGATATCTCGACCTCAAATCTATCTTTGAGAAGACGGTTGAACCATGCAACTGGTCAAAGAGATCATCAATCCTTGGTAAAGGATACTTATTCTTTATCGTTACTTTACTTAACTGCCTGTAATCAATGCACAATCGCATTGACCCATCCTTCTTTTTCACAAAGAGGACCGGAGCACCCCAGGGTGAAGTGCTTGGTCAGATGAAACCCTTCTCAAGCAACTCTTATAGTTGTTTCTTGAGTTCTGCCATCTCAACAGGTGCCATCCTATACGGTGTTTATGCTATTGGTTGCGTGTCCGGTGTTAGATTAATCTCAAAATCAATCTCTTGGGGTGGAGGTACACCTGGAAGTTCTTCAGGAAATACATCTTCAAATTCCCTTACTATAGGAACTTCAATAGGACTAGAACTCTCCATAGTGGTATCTACTACATGGGCCAAGAATGCAAGGCATCCTTGCCTCAACAACTTCTCAGCTACCATAGCTGATACAAGATAGGTTGGAAGAATCTTTCTATCTCCTTGAAAGATCCATGAGTCACTTTCATCAGTGAACACAGCTTGCTTGGACTCACAATCCAAGACAACCTTATACCTTTCTAAGGTATCCATCCCAAGTATTATATCGAACCCATGCATTTCAAATGGTATAAGATCCACTTGAATGCGATGTTCAGAAAAGAAAAGAATGCAGGGAGAACACACCTCCCGCAACACAGTAGATCCCATTAAAGGAGTTTCTAACAACAGACTATCTGCTCTATGACTGATAGTCATGTTGCAGTCAAAAATCACTCTTCGAGTGATAAAGGAGTGCATAGCACCTGGATCAATTAAAACAGATACAATGCAGGATGTAGACTTATCAGAATAAAACAATTTCATCTGACCTGTCACAAGCCGAGGGTTGATCACTGCATCAGGTGGATTCATCACATAGAATCTCGCTGTTTCTTGAGGTTGATTCGGTGCTCTATGACTAGGTGTTGATGATCTAGCTTGGGACGCTTGTCCACGTCCTCTAGTGCCACATGGAAACTGTCTCCTTTGGGAACCTTGCTGACTCTACCGTTGAGGTTGAGTCACGCTTGCCTCTCGGGCTCTGCAATCCTTCATCAGATGTCCCATATTTCCACATATAAAACAGCTTCTCATCCCTTGTTGTGGTCTGGGTGGTCCTATAACTGACACAGATGCTGAGATACGAGCTCCTTCTGGTGGTAAACTTCATCCTCTACCCCTATTGGATGTCCACTGTGTCTGGGTACTGAATCTAGATGGTGGTGTAGGCATGGAAAACCTTGGTTTCTTGAAACCCTTAGATGAGGACCCTTGGAACTGGGGGTACACCTTCTTGTTCTTGGTCTGTCATTTCTCCGCCACAGACCTCTCTATCCTTCTGAAAGACTCCACAAAAGTAGAAAATCTTTCCGTATTCTCTAGAGCAGATACAGGGGTGGTCAACTCTGCGTTTAATCCCTTCTCAAAATGTCGTATCCTCTCTTCATCTGTGGTTGCCATATGCGAACAGAACCGCAAAAGTTCCATGAACTTAGCCGTGTACTCGCTAATGTTCATTGGTCCTTTCCTTAACCTCTCAAACTGAGAGATTTTCTCATCCAGAAAGGTCTTAGGAAAGTATCTATTGACAAATTCCGGTCAGAACACTTCCCATTCAATTTCCACACCTAGCCTTTTCCCTTCCTCTATGGTCCACTAGTGACCAGCACTCCCTTTAAGAAGGTACACAACATGTCTAACCTTCTCAGCTTCTGGGATGTTAAGGATTCTAAAGGCCTTCTCTGGTTCAGTTAGCCACATGTCAGCATCTGATGGGTCTGCTGTCCCAGCATATTCTATGGCTCCAACCTGGTGTAGTAGTTCAAACGTCTTGCTGGTTCCATGTCCTTCATGGTGGGTAGGTGCCCTAGGTGCAGGTATGGCATTCTATCAGTCATATGTGTCATGGCAGTCATGAACTGCCCAAACATAGCCTGGAAGGCGGGATTCCCCATGTCAGCTGGATTGAACTGGGGAAATTCAGGCACAGGTTCCTCTCTTCCTTGGTCTCTTGCACCTCCTCCGTGTGCAGCGACACTACTTTCTGCAACATGTTCATCATGTGATCCAGACATCTTTAGTTTTCTCTTCTCCTCCTATATGACTAGAAGACACTATCAGATAGACTGGAAGACACTATAACAGACTTAACAACCCTAGTCCTATGTCTCTGTAGACTCAGTGAACCTAGAGCTTTGATACCACTTAATTGTGGCATCCAACTTATGAAAATAGGATTAACTAATGCAGAAGCGAATTAATAGCAGCGGAATTATTGAAAATCACTAAAAATTTAAATTTTTTTGTAAAGAAGTCCACAAACGGTAAAACTCTATCATAAATAACCAAAGTAAGTTATTTACATTCTGATTCATCAGTACATCTCTGTATCATCTCATCTCGAGAGTCATAACATTGACTGCCCAGTTAAATAATACATGAGCAGTATACAAAATCTCGAGGCATTAAGCCAAAAATCTCATATCTATATTGAACCATCTACTGACTCCTAGGACCTGAGAGTACAGAGATGACACATAGGACTCTCTCTATATACAAGATTTGACAAACAATGTCTCCACCTATGGATCACTGTTGTCCTTGCTATTGCTGCTGCTGTTGTTGCTGCTCACCCACTGAAGGGTTTCTTCTTCCTCGGCGTCTACCTAAAAAGTTGAATCCCATGGGGGTGAGACAATTGAAAATTGTCCCAGCGAGAGATATAACTCTCTGCCAGAAACATTGTTATTGCTGGTAATAGAATAACACTGAGCAGTAGAATTATAATTATTCAATAGTAGATAAATCATTGATTGAGCTAAGTAGAGCAGTATTCTCTATGCAATCATTTCAATTATAACTTGATTAAGTAGCAATTCATTCATTTAATAAGGAATATGAAGAACATGTATATCCTTTATCTTTCTAAGACATAATAAACAATGTATCATCAAACATTGATTCTCATAATTCAACCCTAAGAAAATATGCTACACGACTGATTACATTTTACAATCATATTTATGCCCTGAGGAGATGAGGTATACCACTCATACTCCAATCGACCATTGCGAAATCGAAATCAGTACCATACATAGGTCATCAGAAGAGATGGATTTCTATGACCTCATCTTCCTCAGTCAGTGTGACGAACATCATGCAGGAGATCTTGTGTCTCTACTATAAATATAGCTTTCCAAGGTATACTGGAAACTTCGCTATTAGAGTTACAGTGGCATGCTGTACTCTCTTCGCAATCGAGGGATTTCTTGTTTATCTCACATCGATTCGGCATTAACATCATCATCAGGAGATTAGTGATACATCATCCCGGAATATACATATAATGAAGGATTGAGAGATTTAATGTTTATCTCACATCAATTCCTCCATTAGGGTGTAAGGATATTCACACCCATTACCCCCACATACTCAAAAGTATGCTCTCCAGGAGTTCCCTTAGGAAAACATGTTTCACCATCACCTAACTGCTAACGATGATGGATCTATGGTCAGGGCTCTACATGATATCATTTCACTTGATTATTTAAGTACATTACAACATTCTTTTAGCATCAGGCATGTTGTAAATCATAAAACGTTATAATAATTGCTATAAAGAATGAGTACTATTTCTATCAAGTTCATTTCACAACTTTGCTAACATTGGGATGTCAATCCCTTATCATCTCATCATCATGATTCAAGAATATGGCTGTTCAAACCCTTAGATCATTAGGATACTTGTTACCACTTTAACAGGTAACATAATGCTAACAAGTCATTTGATAGTGTAAACATGATAATTGCAATGCAGGTATTTCACATGGCTCTTACAGCCTATCAATCTCTTTTGTTACCTTTCACTAGGTAACATAGCATATTATTGCTTACAAAGCTCATAAAGTACTTTCAATAACCAAAGCATCATAGCTCATACCTGGCTATGTTCAATATCTCATAAGACCTGCATGATTAGTACAGATGATAACAGATACATCAATTTCCTATCAGCACAATGTAAAACAATTATGACATCATTATTCAAGGGTTATACCAATATGCCCTTGCTAGGGTTAGAGTTTCCCTTTTTAATTCAATTAGGGTTAATCATCCCATTTAGCTCAAATAGGATAAATGAATCATCATTTCATTATCCAACCTTAGAGCTTCTTAGTATGAAGTATAACCCAAAATTAGGGTTTCACACTTCCATATACCTTATTTGGAATTAGGGTTTACTATTCACATTGCATCACCCTTGATTAGGGTTTAATTTCAATAACCCACAATTAGGGTTTACTATTCACATCACATCACCCTAGATTAGGGTTTACTATTCATATCACAGCACCCTAGGTTAGGGTTTGCTATTCATATCATATCACCCTAGATTAGGGTTTACTATTCATATCACATCACCCTAGGTTAGGGTTTACTATTCATATCATATCACCCTAGGTTAGGGTTTACTATTTATATCATATCACCCTAGATTAGGGTTTACTATTCATATCACATCACCCTAGGTTAGGGTTTACTATTCATATCATATCACCCTAGGTTAGGGTTTACTATTCATATCATATCACCCTAGGTTAGGGTTTACTATTCACCCTAATTAGGAGTGATCATCATAGTACCTTGAATTAGGGTTTCTCATGTCATCATTATGAATTAAGGTCATACTATCATCATGTATTAGGATTTCACCTATCAGTACCCTTAGTTAGGGTTATGATTCATTAACCATCATAATTAGGGTTTCATGATCTCATTATGAAGGATCATACCCTATTTAGACATTCATTCATATTAGAAGTCCATTACTTAATTATGATCCATGTAGGCAATCTTCTCTTTCATCTTCGAAAGATGATGTATGCTTCAGTCTTGATTAGGTTAAGTGAACTCACTCTTGAGGAAGAATTGACATTATGGGTTATGCCATTGTCACCATGACCATTAAGGCTTAATTATTAAAAGGGTACTAATCACCTCATCCCATTAAGATGTAATTACTATAATCATCTTTGATTACATCATGTATTAGTCAACTAATCACTTTGTCCTTTAACCACTTTAAGCACCCATGCAATTTTGGTTAATTATCCACTAAACAATCTTGGACTTATAGGCCCGAAACAGTCTTAACCAAATCAGACCTCAAACGGTCTTGAGAAAGCAATGAAACTGTTTGCTAAAGTACTAACTTGAAACTGTTTAGTAAAGTAGGTGGTGAAGACCGTTTGCCTAAAGTTGACTTTTGAAACCGCATGAACTCAATCGGTTTGGAAACCGCATGAACCTAAAAGGTTTGGGATCGTTTGGCCCCAAACGGTCTTGAGACCATTTGGTCCAAACCTCCTCAAAACCGCATGGACCAAAAATAGTCTCAACAAGTCAAATTGAATTAGGGATTCCAATGTTGGTTCCTTCCACCATTGAATTCATGTAACCGATCATCAATTGGACCAATCACCATACTTCATTTGAGATAATTATGTCATCATTCAACTGATTTGACCCTCAATTGATCAGCAATTAGGGTTTGGATCAATTGGATTAGGGTTTGGCATTGATGAACCTTCAACATTATACAATGTGAAACTAATTACTTTCAAACTATTGGACCATCATCAGAAATGGACATGACCTGACCCCAAACGGTCTTGAGGTCGTTTGGATGACCTCCAAACGGTCATGAGACCATTTTCCCATGTCCACATCAAAAATCTAAGTCAACCAATTAAGGTTTGGTTCATTGGATTGCTCACCAAATCAACAATTGATTACTCTTCAACTCAATACCTTTAGATCTCCAAACACCTCACCATAGTCAACCCTAGACCTCCAAACGGTCTTGGGTGAGCCCAAAACGGTCTTGGGATCGTTTGGATGACCTCCAAACGGTCTTGAGACCGTTTTCCCATTACATCATCATAAACCATGTCATTCAATTAAAGTTTGGATCCTAGGATTGGTCACCAAAACAGCACTTGATTGTACTTCAACTTAATATCTTTGGACCTTCAATTGCTCAACCATACTTAACCCTAGACCTCCAAACGGTCTTGGGTGATCACCAAATGGTCTTAAGACCATTTGGATGATCCCCAAATGGTTTTGAAGCCGTTTCGGTCAATCAACCCAAAACATCAACTCATTCCAATGCAAAATCAACACTTAGCCGATTAGGGTTAATACCATATCTTTGGACCTTCAAACACTTAACCATATCCAACCCTAGACCTCCAAACGGTCTTGGGTGACCCCCAAAAGGTCTTGAGACCGTTTGGGTGATCCCCAAATGGTCTTGAAACCGTTTGGGTCAATCAACCCAAGTTTCAAACTCAAAACACTTATGAAATCAGCACTCAACCCGATTAGGGTTTTGGTGATTGTTGGACCTTCAACTCATGAAACACTTAGAGTTAATAAATTATATTTAGTGGATCAATAACCAACATTATTAGCAACAAATTCACAAATGGTCAACCCTAGTCAACACCTCCAAACGGTATGAAACCGTTTGCTCTCATGCGGTCTGGTGAAATTGTTTCATCTCAAACGGTTTGAAACCATTTTCTCCCAAATGGTTTGGGAAACCGTTTGAGCAACTTAGGAGACCGTTTGACCTGGGATTTTTCTTGGATAAACATCTAAGATGATGTCATCATCGTCCTTCTTAGAACAACCAAGAACAACAACCATTTTTCATGGGAATTTCAGCAATGAACCAAAAGAGTTCAAAATAGAAGAAAATAACCAACAAATCATAAAGAACTTGATGCAACATCAATGTTTAAGGGTTAAAGTTATAAAACCCACCTCAAATCTGATCTCCAAGCTCCAAGCTCCATGGATATAATGGTGGATGGAGTTCCAGCAACTGCCCAAGGTCCGTTCTTGAGCTATTGGATGAAAAAGATGGCTAGAATTGGAAATCGGGTGAAGAAAACCAAGAATCAAGCATTGCTTTAGGGTTTCCACCATGAATCTGAGGTAGAAGATGATCAAAACCTTACCAACAGGTTGTGTTCATCCTTCTCCTGCTCCTGAGCTCTTTCTTGTTCGGCCAAAGCAAAGTGATAAGAGAAAAACTAAGGAAAGGTCCTTATGTGTCTATAACCCTCTAAATAAGAGGCAGTGTGTCGTCTGCTTTCAAGCAGCCTGCTTGGCTACTTTTGAGCAATCTTCTATAATAATAATAACCCTCTAAATAAAAAATAGTGTGGTGGCTGCTTTCACCTCGACTGCTTTTTCGAAAGTAACGTGCACCGCTCACAAACACTTTCTCGAAGGACAGGTGTCGCTGGATGGACGGACGGTGTCTGGTGGAGAAGGTAAAAACAGTGTCATGTTACCTGCCTATGTGGTAGAGTCGGACCACGTGCGGGTGGGTTCACGAGTGGCTGCGTCACACGACTCATGCTGTTATTTGTTTTCTTAATCTATAATAATAACCCTCTAAATAAACAATAGTGTGGTGGCTGCTTTCACTCCTGCCTGCTCGACTGCTTTGTTTTGTTTTGAAGCATCAATATTTAAGTATCCAAATCGTCAATTGGATAAATTTTACAAAAAGGTTTGTTGTGTGTATGTGTATCAGTGTAAAATTGGATAAGCATGAGAATAACTCAATAGTTTGGTCGCTTCTTTCACTCTTGTGTGCTCGACTGCTTTGTTTTGAAGCGTCGGTATTTAAGTATCCAAACTGTCAATTGGCTAAACTTTACAAAAACGGTGTGCTGTGTGTATGTGTATCAGTGTACAATTGGATTAGTATGGGAATAACTCATATGGGTAATCATGCAAATAATAAAATAACTCCTTTTGTTTAGAGTGGACGGTCACTTGCACGTCGTAGAACTCTTTAAGTGTGTGTTATCTTTCGTTCATTACTTTTTTGGTTGCTTTTTGTTTTGTCATGTCAAATAGGAGCCTCCAGGTTTTGGGTCTATTTAAGCATCAATCCAGTTTGTGTTTGCCAATCTATTAGTTTTTGTGTTCTAGAAGTATGTTTGTATGATTATTAGTCCAAACTATATGTATCGTAGACTATACGTATCCTTACATACTAAAGGGAGTCCACTCCTGTCAATCGAGTTACTCTCTCTTGGTGATATGTATATAAATTATTGTGTATGGTAGTGTGATATTCATCTTGCACCCATCAAAAAAATCATAATCTATGACACATGTTTATCTCTCTCAATAAACAAGAGGTGGTAGGTTGATTTCTGGCTGATGACATCTCGACATGACAGACAAGTTGGGTTTCAAAATTAGTTATGTGACGAACAAAGAGGGTGGAGTTATAATATAAGTGCCATAATTTTTGTCTGTGTGGTCATCGTTCCAGTTTATATCTGCATTCTAGCAACCAGGTTGTGTGTTCGTGGGTCTAATCATTTTGTGCATTCTAACAATTTGTTTTTGTGCTTATCAATATAAAGTGCATGTGCCGTTACACATCGTAGGTAGTTAACTTGATGTTAATTAATTTGTTCTCTCTTAATGTGATATGTATAATTACCGTGTGCCTATAATGAAGCAAGGTCTTCCAGCCAGTGTGCTAGCGACCAGGCCGATTGACTATTTTTTTTAAAATTCATCATTATTCAAGTTCTAGGAGTTTTATGCTTAGTCCATGTATATGCATTATTACATACTTCATTAGTATGTGTGTGATTTCTATTTGAATATTTTAGCGGCACATATACATGTTTTATATAGCATTGTTGGTTGTAGGGAGGGAAGCAACAATTGGCTATATATTAGTTGTCAATAGACATGCTAAAAATGAGAGTATGTGTAAGTTTAGTAACGACAAACTACATGCTAGAGTGAGTCAGTTGGTAAATAATCAAATTGTCATATTTTGCTGAGTTGTGAGTATTAGTTGAATAATTTCTTAGAGCAGAGTAAACTTTGATTATCACACATACATGATAGAGGCAGTCGGTCGGACAGTCAATCGAGTTCGTATCTTTTAGTATATTATATTTATGTTATATTGAGTTATATATATAATTTTCTAGAGCATTAATAATATTGATAATCAAATATATCAAGTTATTCTATTTTAGTGAGTTGTAAGTATTAGTTACATAATTTTTCATAGTAGAGATAGTTTTGATAATCACAGATACATGTTGGAGGGAGTCAGTCGGTTAGCTAATCGAGTTCTTCTCTTTTAGTGTATAATATTTTAAGTTGGTATTAGTGTTATATACATTATTTTCTAGAGTATAAATGATTCCAATAATCAAATGAATTGAGTTATTCTTTTTTGGTGAGTTGTGAGTATTCATTATATATTTTTTGGAGCATATGCAATTTTGGTAATCACACATACACATTGGAGGGAGTCAACCAGATAGTTAATTATGTTCTTTTCTTTTAGTGTGTTATATTTAAATTATTATGAGTAAAATATCTATAATTTTTAGAGCATAAGAAATGTTAGTAACCCCATCATTCAAGTTATTCTCTTTCAGCGAGTCATGGGTATTAGCTACATAGCATAGACAATTTTAATAATGACACATACAATCAGAAAAAATCTTCCAAACAATTTATCAAGTTCTTCTCTATTAGTGTGAGTACTATATATTAGTTTTCTAGAACATAAGTAACTCCAGCAATCGCAAGAATCATATTATTCTCTTTAAGTGAGTTTTGAGTATATTAATTACAAAAATTTTGGAACAAAGACAATTTTGATAACCACATATACATTTTGAAGGGAGTCACTCAGACAATTAATTGAGTTCTTCTTTTATGGTGTGTTAAATTTAAATTATATAATTTTATACAGCACAAGTAATTCCATTATGTCTCACAAAATCAATTGAAATATTCTCTTTAAATAGATTTATTCAATATTTTATTTTACTGATTAATTCAATTATGTTACACGTGCTTAGCATGTGTCTTCCTACTAGTATTAGAAAAAGAACATGTATAAGGGATTTTCAAGGAAAGAGAAAATGGATTATTTTCTTTTAATTCCAAAATAATTTCCATCAAATCCCCCTCCATTTCTTGGACACGAAGCCATCTTCATGTTCTTGAAAAACCTCTCCATTATCCAAAGATTAATGGAAAAGAAATTAAGCACCTTAAAGAGTTTTATATTAATATCCATCCTTTTAGTGGATATTACTTTTTATTATAATAATGTGAGTGGCTTCCACTCAACCAAGATCTTTTTGTGCAATAGCAAGGCACAAGCTCGTCCAAATCTATTGAAAACACATCCTTCAACTTTTGGTTGAAGGGCTCCTCAATTAATTTATTTCTTTTTGCATTAAATTAAATTAAAGTTCCATATATGCTTAAATCTTGATTATTTTAATGTCAAGATTCTCTCTCCTCCAAGATAATTCAAATGAGGCGCCCCTCTCATTTTATTTTCTCTACTTGATTCCAATAAACATGAGAGACCCTCTAGAGGTGGTATTTTGCATGTTGAACCCTAGATTTTAGGTAAATTGCATATTACACCAAAACTAGGTTTTAATGCACAAAGATTGGTCTACAAGCTTTATCTTGATGCCCAAGCTTGTGGAAACCATACCACTACATCATATTCATTATTATGATGTCTCAACATCAGAGGAACATCTTACCATGTGGAATTTGCATGTTAACCCCTCAACTTGGGTAATTTGCACAATAGTCCAGAATTAACAAAACAATATTTCAACATCATTCAAAAAGGACTGAAATTGAAATATAAGTTACTCAAAAACCTTAATTACTTTTCAAAAGATAATAGAAAGCATATAATCAACTTTTTTAAATAACATACCTAGGGTTAGTACATAACCCAGGTCAGGGATGTTACAGTTTGTATTTTTAGCATGCCTTTAAATATGTTTTTATGAATTATATGTGCCTTTTGACAATAGCTCTATCAGTCGAGTTTGCCCTGTTTGAAACTCGACCGATAGGCACCAATGGGTGTTGCCAACAGCTGTAATCGGTCGAGTTGTCAATGCACAAAACTTGACCGATAACACTGTGCACATAATATACATTTGGCTTATTGAGTGAGAATTTCCCTCTCAACTAGATTTTCTCAACCAATAGCCTTATTCTTTGGCACTCTCATTTGGTACCTTTATATATGCATATTGCAATGTTCTAAATTGCCTATCTTGCTCACAACTCTATCTCTCTAATTTCTCTAAATTGGTATATCTATATCTTGTAATTACTTGCTTTGAGTTGTTTTGTAGGTTTTGATGATGACCTCTTTGGATCTCTTGGTTGTGTCTTAAATTGCTTTCGTTGTGCTCTAACTTTCTACATCTATCTAGGTGTATATCTTGTTTGGATACAACCTTGAGGTTATTAGTGGTAATCATCTTTTGTTAAAGATGCATATTTGTATGTGAGTTATATCCTTTCATGCTTCTAAAATTGTATATCTCTTTGTTTGGATATATCTCTACATCTACTCATAGGTTGCTTTATCTTGTGTATCTTTTGGTATCTCTTGCTATGATCTAGATCCTACTAGTAGTCCTAACTTGTGATATCATCTACTAGTAGTTCATATACATGTAGTTCTAACCTTGTTTATAATTGGCATCTTTGCTCTTATATGCTATGCTTGTATCTTGTCTCATACATGATCAAGCTTGTTCCTTGAATTGCATATCTACTATCTTGAGTTGCTTCAATAACATTGTGATGCAAGGTACATAGATCTACATTATATGTAGAAATTGGAGTATTTTTGGATTTTATGCAGATTTTTCTCCAGTTTCAGTTTTTGCTGCAAGACTGGTGTTTTTCATGCAAAAATGACCTTCTGAGCAAGGCTCATCGCTTTGCCACCCTGACACTTTTTGGGCAAATTCTATCATCTTGAGGGTAAAAATTGTGATTTATTGTTTTTTTGCAGCACCTTATCTTGCATTTTGGGTTGTTCAAGTATATGCTTTAACTTGCTTTTCTTTCTATGCTTGGACAAGCCCCTATCTGTGCTCTTCTACTCTCCTTATATATATTTGTGTTATCTCCTTTCTCTTTAACAAGTGATGTTTCTTATTTCTTCATAACCCCACTTTTTGAAATGACAAAGGGGGAGAAAGGTATGTCTTCTTTTAAAAGAGGAAGAAGGCATGTCTTACATGAAGAGGAGAAGTATGTCCATGTAAAGGGGAGAAGGTAAATGGGAGAAGACATATATGTGTAGAACATATATGAGTAGAAGACATAGTATTCTATAAATGTTGTGAGAGCTAACCATGTAGGAGAAATAGCATCAATTGAGGGGGAGTATGAGAACTCCACTAGCATCAATTAAGGGGGAGCATATGAACTCAATTCTATTGAAACCCATAGGTTTCTCCATAGGTATGACTTTACTTAAATGCTTTGAATACATTTATGGAATGGTTTGTCATCTTCAAAAAGGGGGAGAATGTTGACTCAAGGTCAATGTTGACTCACGTCTAAATTGACTAAACCCGTGTTTTGATGATGACTAACCATTCCACATATTGGTGTCTAATGTCTCTACTTGAATGATTTTAGATTAGGTATAGACACACTCCAAATGCCCAAACTTGCACATATCAAATTGGAGAAAAGACAAGTCAAAGTCAATACACGTGCACGTTTTTGTAATATGATGTAAATCCATTAGAATCATTTTGTAAATCACTTGTAATGATTGTATGACTTGTAATTGATCTTACAAAAAATTAGGAGCACTTAGATCAAATGTTTAAGCACTCAAAAGCCATTTTGCAAAATTCACATCAGGTTGTTCATCAGTTGAGTTATGTGAGTTGCAAACTCGATCGATCCTGATTGGATCTTGAAAATGACTTTTGATCGGTCGAGTTTACACTACACAGAACTCGGTCGATGGAGTAACTAACCAATTTGATTTTCATTGGTCGGTCAAGTTTCCCCAAGACAAACTTGACCGATGGTCTGAATATCAGCTTTGTCATTTACTCTATCGGTCGAGTTACCCTTATAGAAACTCGACCAATTGCACTGTACAGAAAAGTGCAGAAAAGTGCTTCTAGCCATTGTGGAGTTGCAACAAGTGAAAATATATTTGTTGCATGCCACAAAATGGCTAGTTTTCATTCTCAAGTGTTCCCAAAGGCTAAGAGGCATCCCAATCTATAACTAGGACCGCTTGGGCTTCATTACAAGGTTGAGCATTCAATGCAAACTCTATGTGAGGTTCCAATTCTATAGTTGAGTGCTTTCTACAGCCTCCTCTCTCTCTAAGCTTAATCACTTGCTACATCCATTAGAGTGAGTAGTAGATTTGTAAGAGAGCTAGTCCTACATGTATATCTTGTGAGGCTCTCACTTCCATCACCTCCCTATCTCTCATTTCAACCATGAACATGAAGGTTCTCTCTCTTATCTAAGAGAGGTGAAGAAGAACAAGGGAAGGCATCCCTTGGTGAAGATGAAGGCTGAAGACTTGGAGCTAGAGTGGGTAAGCCCTTGGTGAAGGCAGAAGACTCCTTGCTCAAGTGGGTAAGTCCTTGGTGGAAGCTTCTCTGAGAGAAGGTGAAGTCAAAGGTGAAAGATCCAAGAAGAGTGGGTAATTCTTGCAAGGCTGAAGACTTGTGCAAGGGTAGGTAAGTCCTTGGAAGAAGGCGGAAGACTCCTTGCAAAGTGGGTAAGTCCTTGGTAAGGTTGAAGACTCTTTGTATTGGATAGGTAAGTCCTTTGGTGGTCATGTATTGTATCTCTTATAATGAATATAATGAAGATGCAAGGTTAACAAATCCTAGAGGTTGACCTCTCTAGGTAGTGGACTGACTCACTTCTAGTTTGAAGTGTGGAACCACTCTAAAACAGCTTGTCAATTGGTGTATGTTCAATCTCTCTCTCCCTTGCTATGCATGTTTTAGTTGCACTAAAATTTCCTATTTAGCACCCTTATCTTGTGATATATCTTGAAGGTCTAATGAATTTTGTTTAAGTGCATTCAGATCTATTCACCCCCCTCTAGAGAATCTAATCACCCATCTAGGATCCAACACATCCAACTCTGGTATACCAATGATAATACTTTTCTAAAGTGGAGAGTGCGGGAGATACTAGAATACTCACGACCATGGACATGTAAGTTATCTCTTTATTTATGCACACGTTCTAGTGATCTTCTTTCAATTATAATTTTTAACTAGTTGTTGATTTCTTCAATACTAATTCAGCTACTTGGCAAATGCCTTGTTCTCTCATAATAATTCTGAACATAATGTAAAACAATATAATAACAACCTTCCTACAAATGCAGAACACAACTTGATTTACATTAGAACTAGTAATTAGACATTGTCTCTCCTAATCAAATTGGGGTATAAAAAATTATCCACTTAATCTGCAACTTGTCTCATAGATTTTCATTAGGATGTCTAGATCATGATTTCGGAGTAGATTTTATGTTTTAGGACATCCTCCATGGGTCACCTTGACATTTTGGTCCCTCATGATGAAATTTGTCTCACTTGTCATAAGAGGGCTCTCTCATGATGAGGGCCTAAAGTAGTTCCCAATGATGTTTCAATGGATTTTTCATGATAGGACAATTCCCCATTTGACTTCGAAGGCCCATCCTATATGAGTCACATTGGAATATCACTCCACCGTGGTGCAATATCTCTAGCTTGACATGATAAGCCATCCCATCTCATTCATCTCCAAACCCCTCACCTGGACGGACTCCCCACCCCCACCTCCCTCTCAAAACCTTCACCCCCCAAATGACTAACCCTTTTCTTCCTCCTAAGCTCCTCGCCTAGTAAGCACAACATTTATATAGAACCTTGTCTGCTAGGTTGTTCCAACGAGTCAAGGCATGCTATTGAGATCGGTGAGTAGTAAGTGAACGCCTTGACATTAGAGGAGAAGTTTTCATTGTATTTTATTTAGACAAGTCACTTTCAACTCATTTAGAAATGTATAGATAGATTTTATCCATATTAATATGTTTTTGGTACTGTTTCATTTATCTATTACATTTCTAGAATTTTCTTGTGCCGCTTCCATGAAATCAAAATATCTATATTCCCTTTGGATGTGTCACATATCTAGTTCTAGAGTTGTTTATGTTATATTTTTGTGTTCATATAATTTTAATTGCAAATGTGGTTGGGAGGCCCAAAGTTAGGGTGTCAAATTATTGGCAAACCCTATTAATGATTTGGGTGGACCCAACTTGAATGTGTGTACAAGGTGTATTTGTTGTTATTCTTCCCCAACTGCAGGTGATATATAACTTGTACATGTGTCATGGACCTCTATCGATTATCTACAAGTTATGTTTCTTAGCACTACATGAACCCCAATGCTTGTTGTCATGGATACTTGTTGTGTGTTAAGTTTTGGTTTACAATGTGTTGAGATGGGCATAAGGAGAATTCAATTTTTATGCCCTACTAATGAATTCCTTATTCTGGCCTTGTAGGGATCTGTAGGTATTTGATAGGGTGATCATCATTATCACCAATCATCTCGAATACATGTCCATCCACTGATAAATATAAGCACTTCCTTTAGTAAGTATGGTGGATTTGAGCCTCAACTGTGACAGGTAAATCTTAGAATCTTATTGATTCTATATATTGGTGTGAACTTCTGCAATATTTTGTAGTAATTCAACAATACTAACTTTATTGCAAGGAAAACAATTTGTTCATTGAATTCGCATTAGTTTTAAAATTAATAGAGATCATCATATAGCTACCTAGATTTTGGTTTCACAAATAGCAATGGACCAACGGGCGGCCATTGTGTTCATTTCTTGTTCTAGATTTCTTGCTTTAGAGGAAAAGTGTGCAATCTATAGACAGTTGCAGTTCCTTTTGTTATGTAAGAAGTGGAGATGCATCTCTATTTACATTCATCTTCAAAAAAAATCTATGAAACCATATAGTCGTTCCATTTCTTACTGACATATATGCATATACTTTCCTATTTCTTGTGCTTCCAAATTGAGTCACTGTTTCGCTAGCTTTTGGGAAAGTTTTTGTCTTTCTGAGCTATGAGTCGGTGATTGTCGTCTTCCTCTAAAAATATCTCAACAAAAAGTAGAAAGAGTGAACATTGTTATGGAATCAAATCATATTGGATTCAGAGATGGAATTATTTTTCATTTCATTCATTTTCAGTGACTTGTAAATTTCATTAAGTAGCCAAGGGAGGAATCAAAACAATGATCATGACAATGGTTCCATTCATTCATCGACTAGCAGTCTCCCATCATGTTTGTAGAAGTATAAGGAAACTAAGAAGCTCAATTCAGCAAATCACTAACATCAGGTACAATATAGCAATCAGGACTGAAGCTTTTCTAGAGCTTGAGAAGCACCATGTTGCATTTTCCAAGGCCCGATGGAGGAAAGTTTCTCTTGAAGAAACACCAAAAGGGATGACGGTTTCTAGTTCAACACTTGATGATTCATATGGAGATAACTAATGGTCACTAAGAGATCATGCCATTAAGAATGAAGAATCAAGAAGGAAGATTACCGTGCTAATTCAGGTTTTAGTTACCATTTCGATAAATATATGTATCTTACCTCTTCAATCGATCATAATTCTTAGGTGGATTTCTATAAATTGTTGCTGCCATTATTTTTTTCATCTAAAGTATAAAAATTCATGTGTTTTCCAGCTTCTCGAGGTAGATGCAAGTATGATAAGACATTATAATGAGATACTGCACCGGAAGAGGTTGATCTAAGAGGGGTACACCTTTGAGTTCAATGTGGCTCTTTCTAATACTTTCATGGAGGTAATAACGTCCTAACGAATTAGATGTCTTTGTATATCTTCACCCTACTTAGAAGTTCTCACAACTACATGTCCATGCTTGAGTTTTGTCTAGGAAACCTTGATCAAGTGGATGGATGAGGCTGTAATGGAAATTTATAGTCTTGGTAGAGATCTCACCGTCATGGTAACAAGTCAAGAAGAAAAACAACATGATGAAATCAAAGAAGTCTAAACAAACTATAGCTAAAAAGGTAGGCATTATTATATCTAAATATTACAAGCAATCAATGATTACATTTGGCTGGCATAAGGTATTCACTAAAATTACTTTCCTTTTCAATTGGAAATAATGTATGAATCTATCTTTTGTGTAAGTTGTGCATGGTCTTCTTCAAAAAATGCAAGCAGGTGATAGTAGTGACTATGAATGGCAAGCTTATGTGGCAAAAAATGGACATAGTGTTCATGGTTTATGGGGGAGGATTTAGTGATTTAGTGGGTCAATGACATACCTGGGGATACAAAAGAGCCTAGCTTGGTACTGGCTGGATGGTATCCCCTGTGTCTGTTGGAAAGAAGGCTCTAACACACAACTCATGTGATCATTTGAGGATGATTGCTCCATCTCAGACTGGAAACACGCCTTTGAGGATTCTATGGGTCACCTTGTGCAGATGTAGGCTCACATGGAAGATATACCTATGCAGGTTGGAGTCAACTACTTTGATTTATGTTTCATAACAACGTTATCCTAGGTGGCAAAATAGTAAAATGGTTTCCTGATTGTCTCCTTTCGGGCATTGGATTCTCTTTATAGGTATAAACTTCCTCTTCATCAACTACAAACATTGGACATTGAACCCCTGCTCTGGAGGCCGCATTCTTCCTTGGGCACCTTTGAGAATCACTAGGGAGACCATCCCCTGCCATCCACTTCTGCAACCTGTGGGTGCTAGGTTTGGACGAGGCAAAAGTGCTACCTGACTCATAAACAATTGTATGATTTCATTGGGTTGAAGGTTTTATCATCTGACCCCACTGACATGATATGTAAGAAGTAGATCAGAGTAGTGTTGGATGGAATCACTCATGGCATTAAGAGGATAGAAGGTACCCATAGAAGAGTAGAGGTAAATCAAGGGATTTGGATGGTGCCAAAAACCATTACTGTTTGGGACCACATCAACCAATTATGTTCACGGCAGTTGTTAGAGCTTGTGATGAAATCACAAATTCATACGCTAATTCAAGAGTAATGCTACCCACACCCGACAGCCCCACCCTGCTGCCCACCCGGTGCATTGGTAACCCGTAAAAGGACTCCACTCAGCCATTTTTAATTAATGCCAACCTTCTGCATACCTCGGAAGCCGAAAAGAAGTGCAAGACTCCCAAACTTCTCCCAACTGTTGTCTGCCGTCCAATTTTTTTTTTTAAATGAAAATTTTTATTACTTAGGTTCAACACCTCTACATTCTCGCGGGAATCAGTTATAAAGTGAATCCAAAAATATGGTACAAACTACTTGTTAGTTTCAACTTAGTTACTGACGCATAAGTATAGTACTCACGTATTTGTAAAAGAATACAAATTGAATACATATTTTTACAGTACTCAACATGAACAAATGGTATATACAATACTTACTCAGTGCTTGGAGGAAAATGCATCCATAAGTACAATAGTCTACTTGTTAATTTTAACTCATTTACTCAAGCATAAGTACAGTACCTAGCAAATTTAATCTATAAGTACAGTACCTAGCAATATATACAAGAATGTACCACTTGGATGACTAATGGCTTGTTGAGTAGAATAATTAGGTTTGATACTGATATGGGAATAATAATTATGTATTGTACTTATTATTGAATTGTATAAGTGATTACTGGTTTGTTGGGTATTGTACTTTTACATCTTACAGAAATGAATGTCATAGTGGGGTACTGTACTTACTGAAATAATTTGAAACAACTTACTCAGTGTTGGGCGGAACTGGTTCAAAATAAAATGGTACATACAATACTTAATCAGTGTTGGGCGGAACTAGTTCAACATGAAAAAATGGTACGTACAGTACTTACTCAGTGCTGTGCAGAACTGGTTCAATATGAAAAAATGGTACGTACAATACTTACTCGGTGTTGGGCGGAAATGAACAAGGAGGGGGATGATTGAGGGATTTGCAGCAATATACGAAATTCAAAATAAAATGGAGGGAATCATTACAGGGAAATCAAATTTTGACAGAAAATATAGGTGATAGATTCATTTTCTGTAGCGAGATAATTATTCTGAACAGTTTTCTATTTGTTTGTGTTTTTGCATCAATTCTTATTATCGATTCTGACTATCTAAAAAGGTTAAACAAATATAGCCTACTATTTTTTTAGTTTCATTATCATAAATCTTATGATGACCAAATCCAATGATTTTGTTTTTATTTTAAGATGACGATTGAGCACGTACACCTAGCCTCTATAATTTAGAAATACAATCTTGAAGAAGAGTAGATGCTTTGTAGTTTATGAGAGCTATGAAAAAGTAGCCCATCATATTGATTGTGACAAGGTATAGATCTCTTTAAACTACAAAATGTCATGGAAGTAGTCTTCACTCTCTTGATTCTGGACAAAATCTCAACTGTTGCATCAGGCTACCTTCTTTACGATTTTTTGATAGATTGTAGGATCAAATCTAATACAGTATGCATCAATAAAGTATACCCAATATGATACCACCCAAAAACAATACATGTAATATCATTTTTACCTGGACATTTTGATTTTTAAACCAAAACTACTATATGCATTCACAATTTTATAGAAACTATTTTATTAACATTGATAAGAAAAATATAACCATTCAGTGGCGACTTTTTTATTTTTTTTATTTTTCTTATATCAATCCCATAAGTATTGTAATAAACATAAAAAATATATCACATCAAGTGGCAGTTTCAATTTTTTGAGACTTTTTCGATTATGGAATCACATTTTTGCTAAAACCAATATTTGAGGAGGAGTTTTCAAAATGAAAAGTCAAAAACCAGTATGACGGACAATTTCGATTGAAAGTGTACTATTGTGGGTCGAAATTGTTTCTTGAAGGTATTTTTCTTATCAAAATGTATCATTATGTCTTTCATCCTATACTGTAGTATATATGAAGATATCCACACATGTGCATGTGGATTTTCATAAAAGTGCAAAAAATGGAGCTTGAGGTTTAGGCCTTAGGAGAACCTCCCAATCTTTGATTTAGCATCACTAGCCTTGTTTTGCCTTGATCATAGATGTACATCTCTCTATAAGACCTTTGTCTTCTCTTCTTTGGCGATCCATGTTAATGTCATAAACCAGGAAATACCACCACCATTTTGAGTTTTGCTCAACCTTGTCTATCTCACTACATCATGCGTACAACACACATAAGCGAATGTACACATGTATTGGTTAAAAAAGTTGGTCCAACTATATGTGCATCTTTAGTATTATTAGGATATGATTAAGATAAACACAAACGACTCAAAAGAGTAGTCTATAAACAATTATGTACTTATTATATTTGCTATTTTAATACAAATATGGACTTCTATCTATGTCCAACTACAAACCATTGTTGCATGTAAGATGCATAAAAGGGGATCCAAGAAGCCAACTTGGCAAACAATATATATTGAAATTGTGACTGTTAATATCATCTCTTCCTTTATAACCCTAAACAACTATATGACACTACTACTTTTTTGTACTACCCACATAATCATTCTTCACATATAAACTTGATGCCACCATGGTACCACCAAAATAGGAAATATCGCCATGCAAATACAAAGTTGGGGAGGAGATTGTTATAGTACTAAACATGTATTAAAGTAGTTCAACGAGCGAACCTTAGAGTTGAGTGCATTTTTGAAACTTAAGACGTTTTGTTTTGAAGTGAAACATGTCCAAAAAATATTTTTTTTCAAATTTATATATGAATACATAAGGAACTCGACCCAATCAAGTAAGATAGATGTTCAATGATATAAATAAAATTCTCAAACAAGAAACATGACAAATCTATGTGTAAAATAATACCTACAAATTTTTTGTCTATGCTTAGAAGGAGTGATGTTCGGTGCCAAAGATGTGGTACCCAATTGGTAAAAGTATTGATGTATGACTGAGAGGTCACATGTTTGAAACCCCCCGAACACGTGATGAAAGAATGACCAATTTGTTAAAAAGAAGGAATGATGTTTGGTTACCTGATTGAAATTCATCATCAACTTGGATTGAACTCATTCCTTAAGTCAACAAATTATTTCAATATGGAAGCACAAGTAATGCTTATCATTGACAACCAACAACTATATTGCATTGTGGTGATGAAATGTTAACAACAATGAAGGTAATAGACTGTTTTGACTGTAGCACTTGATATTTGAATGACTAGCACACAAAACTTTTCAATAGCATAACACATTGATTCGATATTATTAGACTATTAAAAACAATTAATAATTTTCTACTATAATTTTATTTACTTACAAAATATATAATATAGTACAAGTGTATATATTATCCCACATAATCCATCAACATTAATATAAAAAATGGCATGGAAAATGACCAATAAATTATTCCTTAGCTATTAGGAACTATTTATAATATACACCTCACATACATTTATTTCATATTTCAACATTACTAACTCAATTAACAATTGAATTTAGCTTTTTAAAAGTCTCCTGTCTCAAATCATAACACTCATCCTATGTGAATCTGTAATGTAAAATTATGACATTGTCAGAAGAAATTCAAAATTAAATGAAATATATGGATTCCCAATGGAAAAAACATATAGATTTGACTACTTGAAGAGTTCTAAAACTTTTAAGTAACAACTTATTTGAATTATCAACTACATATGATACACTCATCATAACAGATTCTTCATATCATGAAAAATGTCTTCAAGTAAAGGTTATCATATGTTATCTCTTTGCATATAATTGTTGATAATTACATAATTCTCTTAGGAAATATATTTATTATGTATTGACCATGCGTGACCTAAAAATGGAAATTTTCCAAGTTGATAGGAAGTCTTCATCTTCACAATTCTATAACTTAATCATAGCAAAAAAAATACATCATTGGTGGAGTGTGATTATGAATCTACAACAAGTTTTCTATTTATAATGTAAAAGGTTCCCAATATTTATAAAAAATTCCATATATTTCGTAATAATATCTTAAAATTAAATCTCAAAATCTTAAAGTTAATAAAACTCAATGTAATATATGAGAATAATTCTTTTTTTATTAAATAAAGATATAGTAGTAAGCATAAGATTTTTTCTCTCTCATAAACTATCAATAATTCAAGTAAGGTATTCTTTTGAAACTTCAATAACAATCAAATGATAACATAGTTTCTCACTTTTTTGAGTGCATATGTCGTGCAAAAACATTTTGTGTTCTTATTTTAGATAATATATTATCTTTTCCCTTGATCATTTGAAAAAAATCAATTACATATATGCATGACGTGCAAAGCACGTGCATAGACTAGTAATAAGAATACATACTCTTAACATTCATATGATATAATTCTCCAAATAATGTACTTGAATACATGTCATAGAGTATTGTCATTCTTTAGACATTCATAATGTTTCCTTAATATCTCATAATTGAATGAAACTAAATGAATTAAAAGCTTGCCTTTATGAGCATTAGTCAAGCATTTTATGGTATATGCCATGTAAACCATCATATGATTGGCTTTCTGGGCATACCTTACCAACAAGTGGGACATTTCTCTTGAACAATATTTCATTTATAGTTTGGATAGAT
Organism: Alisma plantago-aquatica; assembly: GCA_963693085.1. Lineage (NCBI taxonomy): Eukaryota > Viridiplantae > Streptophyta > Magnoliopsida > Alismatales > Alismataceae > Alisma > Alisma plantago-aquatica. Next base: position 316,861,403 of record OY856411.1, on the reverse strand, counting down.
ATTGGTAAAACATATCCATTCATTATGAGGTCTATAGTTAGTGGATAGTTAGTGGTTTAAATATGTTAACTCATAATTTATGTTATGAATTATTGTTAACATTATTGTTAGGTGAATCAAAAAGTTTTTAAAAAAGTATGTATTCGATGTCTCTTGAGTTTTATTGAGTTTACCATAGTGGTTAATTTCATAGCCTTAGATATTAATTATTTGAAATAAGTTTGGATATTGATTGCCTTTAGATGTACTACATCCAATTGGATTGCTGCAAGAAAGAGGCTATCTTTAAGTAAGATGATTTTTCTTATGTTTTCTTTGGGAATAGAAAGATTTTACCCTCTTGCATAGTATCACCTATTATAGCTGGTAGGATGATGAGAAAAGGGTGCACTACTACAGAAATGGCTTATAACGTCACTTTTAATGGTGTCAGTTGTATTAATACACTGGCACCTAAACTCTACATCGTCGGTGTATAAAATAAACCGACATCAATCTGTGAAGGGCGACCAGACATGGGTATCGCTTTTATTCAGTGTTGATTCCTTAATAAGAAACCGACGCCTAAAAGTAACCACCAAAACCAAAATTTCCAACGAAAAAAATTACCTCCAAATATTAACATACATCTTCGGTTTTTAAAACCGTAACCGATGACTAAAGGTTTTCTACGAGACAGAAATTTGCTCACTTTTTATCATCGGTTTTGTGACAATAACTGACGCCATTGTGTTTTTGCGTGAATAACCGTGGAAATTTTCACCTCCCTTTAGTGTCAGTGTTTAGTTGTAAACTGACACTTAAAGTATTTATTGTCAGTTATTGTTAACAACCGACACCTATTGTTAACTTAACAGCGTGAGGCAGACTCTTCCCCTTCTGTTTCATTCATTTCCGCTGATCAGGGTTTTTGCTCCGACGATTCCGGCCGCTGCTGCTCTGCGTCTGCCTCCACCGCCATTTGCTGGCCGCACTTTGGTCGCTGACACCGCTGCCACTCGCCGCCGGTGATCTGCCGCTGTACCTCTTCTGCCTCCGCCGCCTCTGCTTCCGCCAGCCCCTGTCGGCGACCACAACTCTCCGCCCGACCACAGCTAGCTCTCCGCCTGACGACCTTCTGCCCGACGCCGGCGACTAGCTCTCTGCCCGGAGCCCTTCTTCTCGACGACCAGCCCTCCACCCACTACCTACAACTGTCCATCTTCTCACGGGCACGCCCATTATCAGGTTTTCCCCTGACCTTCCCCCCTATTCTTGCTTTTCCTTATCACAGGCACACCCATTAATCCCGTGGCTCTCCAGTTTAGAAACTTGTCTCTGATTCACATTAATATTACCAGGTTGTATATGGTTTTGATCAGAAAAATGCATAGATTGTGAATAAAATAGACTTAAAGCTCTATTATTCTTCTTGTTACAAAGGTATAGTTAGTACACGAATATTAGATGATATTCAAGAAAACCCTAGTTTGATGAGCATGTTGTTAATCATGTTAATTATGATTCTTTTATTTATTCTGATGTCAATATACAATTATGCGATCCCAACATCTTAAATTGAATTAGATAATCATGTACGTACATGCGGAAATAGGGTTATTAAACCAATAATTATAACATAGTATGATCTTAATCCGATCTGGATGTTAATAATAACGTAGTATGTTAAATATGATGATTAGGGCTATATATATAATGTCTAGTAAAGATTCCTAGACTTTTTTTCATTAGGGTAATTTTTTTAAGGTTAGTCTGTCTACTAGAGATTGCATGTTTGAAACTATTGATTTCTTGATTTATTATTTAATAATTCTCTATAGATTAGGATTAACCACGTTTCCTGTAGTTTATACACATTTATTATATATAAGAATGACAACACATGAATTTGTTGGCCTAGAAACCCGTCCAAGATTTACTCATTAGTAGTAAATCTTGTATAGTCCCCAGTTTGGGACTGTTCTTGAACACCTAATCTCACTTAGGATGTAAGTGTATAATGTGTATTGGATTTTCAAGAAAATTTCGGCAGCATTTCCCCATTTGTTCTCTATGTACATATGTACTTAGAGAACAGGGGGAAATGCTGCCGAAATTTTCTTGAAAACACAATACACATTATACATTTACTAGTGAGATTAGGTGTTCAAGAATGGGATAGGTGGTACACATTTATTATATATAAGAATGACAGGACATGGGATGTCCATTCGCAATCGTTGCACCCCTGTGAATGTGTACTTTATAATGTGAACATTACAATTAGTGTTACTTTACAATGTGAAATTTATAATATGAATGTGAACTTTCAGATGGCTGATCAGGACCATGCTGATGATCACCGTGAGGGTGAGGACGTGCTTGCACCGCCTGACAATGTAAGTTTTAAGAATATATCCCTGAGGTTTATATCTATATGTTCATTTATAATTATATTATGTGTGTTTTTTTATCAAATTTTAGGTTTGTGATGTACCCCCTGAAGAAATTACAACACTTGATGAGAAGCAAAAGAAAATTGAGAAAGCGAGGGGCATCACAATGATGAACAAGTTAATACAGCAAAGGGGCAATAGACCCAAATTGGCTATGGATTTCGATCAGGCAGGAAATCCATATGGAGTGAACCGAAACTCATTTATATCATATCTTGGGCTTCTTACTAGAAGTCATTGCAGTTCTATCCTAGAATTATGGCATAGAGTTCCTAAGGGGAAGAAAGACCACATATGGAAGTAACTATGCGTGAGTTATTATTATTTGTAATTCTATTTGTGTAGATTACTAATTTTTAGGATACTAGTTATTAGAAATTCTATTTAATTTGCAGAGCATATTTGATCTGAATGAAAAGCTGCATCATAAATGTGTGATGCAACATTGTGTGAGGGTCCTTAGGAACTATAGGACCAATCTCACCCGAGATTACATACGCGATGCTGAGAATAGGTTCTTGATTGATTCCAATTCTAGACATTGATCAGTATTTCACTAACTCTACACTAATAATTTTTGTTTGTATTCTCTTTGAAAAATAAATATAGGAAGAAGGAAGCCACACAACAATGGAACTACTTGGACCCCAAAGAAAGGGAGGAGTTTGTTACCCAAAGAAAAATAGATGAATTCAAGGTATTAAGCGCCACTCCTGATTTAATTAATATATTTTTTTATGTATTCACCTATTCAAGATTAACCTTTAGTGTTACTAACCAAATCAATGTGCTAACTAACTAGGCTATCAGCGATTCTCAACGAGCAAGGCGTGCACTGAATGTGCACGACCACACAATGGGTCCAAGAGGATATGCAGGTGTTCGCCAAAGACTACAGGCTGAGTCTACTCATCCTACTGCTACTCAAGAGACTACAGAGTCCTCTACTACTGATCCCACACCTCTGCCTCGTCATGTTATGTGGATATCTGGGAGGCAAAATAGGAAGGGAGGGATATCGAAGCCCGCAACCGCTGAGGCGGATGAAAAAATGGTAAAAATCAAACTCTTAGAGCAATCTATCGATATTGATTATTGTTCTGTTTACTTATGAATTTTTGTTGATGGTGCTTAGCGGGAGCTGTACGAGTAGAGGAAGGAAGGCAAGTTCATCCCTCAGGGTACAAGGGATGAACTGACAGTTTCTCTATGTAACCTAGAGCATCTTGGACGTGTAAGGGGTGCAGGCACTGGTGTGGGCATCAAAGCGTTCTTTGGGCCATCCTAGCGTAAACTTGTCCCAAAAGCAGGACTTTCACAAGCTGATGTAACTTATTCTTATTTTAGAATGTTATTGCGAAAGGGAATTCAATAATCAGCAACTAGCATTTCTATTATCCATTTATAGGTAGATTCCTTAATTGATAGGAGAGTCGAGGAAGCAGTTGATAAAAGACTCCAGGAAGCAGTTGATAAAAGACTCGAGGAAGCATTTCACAAGTGGCAGGCATCTTAGACTGCCAGTCAGACAGTACCTGTTGCGAACCTCTCTTCTCCTACTCCTCGTACTGTAGAGGTTGGGAGTAATCCTATAGACCCACCTAGCACGTCCTCTATAAGTATTTTTATGGCATATATAATATCTAGTCTGTTTAAGATGATATGTTTGTGTATATATGCATATAACATTCTTTACCTAAATTTGTAGGGGTTGAAGCCATGCCGACTACAAAGTGAAGGATATATCGTTACAGATGCATCGGCTTACCCACCCCTTAAAGGGCGCATGTTTCATGGGATTCCAATACCAGATGGCATGGTACGTGTGAGCCCCATACATATACTCGCTGGCTGGACGAATCTTGCACTGCCTCATGCACACCCAGATGCTGAAACACTTGGTGAGGCAGTAGGTGGAGTGATACTGTGGCCCGAAGAAGATGTCCTCTATACTGATATTGTATGATAAATTTTCATTAGTTTACTTTGTTAGTGTGTGTTTATATACATGAGTCAATTGATATGAAATTATATATACAGGTCAAAAAGACGAGAGCTGCTACATGTCGGCATCCACCTCCTCGACTACCAAGTTGGCTTTCAGGGGACCTACATGCCTCGATAGGTCCTAATAGTAGGAGTGTGGCAGTATGGATCGGCGAACATAATCCAAATTTCCCTATAAATGTTACTATTCCGGAGAATGCTACAGGTAAATCATACGATAACAATCTATTTATACAAGTTTAGCATATGTATTAATGCATACGTAATAGAAGTTCTGGATACGTATTAATGCAGGTCAAACATTCAGAAACAACATATTTATACAAGATATTTTGGAGTTGTTTATGAATGGTTGAACACATATATGATAGAGTTGTGGATATGGTGAGATTAATGCATACAACAATCTTGTTTATACATCCATATACCTTGTTTTATATATGGCAATCTGGTTTCTTATATATTAATGCATACGTAATACATGTTTTGCAGCCACTTATACAAGACATGTATAGATTTTGGGTTTTCCCATGTGGGATTTTTAGTTCCATCTTTGATTAGTCTTGTAGATACAAACCCTGGTTCAGTTACTTCATACTACTGTGATGCTTTTGAATATTTTGGTAAAAATAATAAGACGGTGATAATAGCTCCATTCAATGTTGAGTAAGTTTACTTTGCTTGTAATTTGGACTTAAGCAAATTACATTTTTATTGCGGATATTGAGTTATTAATTTTCTACTTTCTTACCTGTAGTTCTAAGCCTTGGGAGTTATTATTTGTTGTCCCCAAGATATTCACCGTCTATTATCTAGATGTTGTGGGGGAGTGAGTTGGATTTATTATATGGACATGCAATTAAAAGGCCATTATTCTCATGAGAAATATTTTATGTTTTTATATCTGTTAACATTTGTTACTGCATTACTATAAAAGGACATTTAATTATGCAATTTAATGTGTTACATTAACATATATAGGGCTTTACAAGAGTACAAAAAAGCTGGAGGAAAGGTCCCCAGGAAAAAAATCTGACACTCATTTGGAAGAATGTGAAAGTAATTTCCTGACTCCAATGTATATATTATTTATGTGAACTGTGCTTATTTGTATTTTTGAATATTTTGTATGTTTCAATTTATAGTGTGCTACACAAGACAACGGCTGGGCATGTGCCTACTATGTGATGTGATTTATGGACCTAATCATCAAACATGATGTATTGGAAATCGATAACATACAACAGGTATTATACATAGTCTCGTTAGATAATATGAAATATATGAATCTTATTATATATTATTATAAATATGTATGTACATCATTCTCTTTGTAGGTCTTTAAAATTGAGGACTTCAACACAGGTGCAAAGAATTTCGATGTACATGCTCCCTATACGAGAGATGAATTAGATGTTGTAAGAGAAGATTGGGCAAAAGCCCTACAAAGAGTGGGAATTTTTCAATATGATTTTGATGACAATGATGACAATGATGATGATGAATAAAGAATAACTTTGTTCTCATAATTAATTTTGTGTGAATGCGAATGAATTTTTATGAATTGTCATGTGTGTGAAAATCATCAGTACACGAATGTTTCTACATGTGTCTGAATGTGAAAAGAGATGAAATAAATGGAACTACAGGTTGCTACTGGTTTCTACATGCGTGTGATAAAAAAATAATATGAATTAAATTTCTTATACTTGAGTGTGAATCACATATATATAATGTGTCCATCATGTTAATTTTGCAGGTTTGTGGCATGTTGTTGGCTGATATCAATGGATGTCATAAAACCTACAGCTCATAACTGAACTGCATGTTTCTCATCCTACGACCAGCCACAGTAGGTCTGCAGACTGACAGAAAAAAAAATCAAATCATAGGCGTCGGTTATTTGTATAAAACCGACGACATACATTTATAGTGTCGGTTTCCTTACTAGTACCGACGTCCATTTCCCTAATGAGGCCAAACACCACGGCCGTGCTGTCCAGCACGGTCGTGGCAGCAGACCAGACATAAAATAGGTGTCGGATATCTGTCTAAAACCGACGATATATGGTTACAATGTCAGTTGCCATACTAGTAACCGACGTCGATTTCACTAATGAGGCCAGACACCATGGCCGTGTTGGCCAGCACGGCCGTGTAAGCGGGTGATATGGCGTCGGTTTCTAAGCTAATAACTGACACCTATACCCCCTGCTGGCACATTTTCGGTGGCGCGCAAAGGGTTGTCGTGTCGGTTTGAGAACCGACGCGTAACGGTTGGACTTTTAGCGGCGCCCACATAGGTGTCGCTTAGAAACCGACACTAAAGGTCTTAAATAACCGACACTAAAGGCTGATTATGTACTAGTGGTGTGAGGTCTTTTTGGCCGGTGTAGTGGATGCAAAGGTAGAGAAAAGAATAGTTGATATGGAAAATGTGCCTATAGTGTGCGAGTTCCCAGATGTCATTCCTAATGAAGTATCTAGTTTACCGACCAAGAGATATGTTGATCTTGAGATATATATCCTACCTAGAAGTCACTCTATAGTACTTCCAACTTATAGAATGACACCTACATAGTCAAAAGAACTAAAAATCCAATTACATGAGTTATCGAATGAGGGTTTCATTCAACCTAGATCACCACCTTGGGAGCTCTAGTGCTTTTCTTGAAAAATAAGGATGGAACTACACTGTTGTGCATAGACTATAGAAAACTGAATAGGATAACCATCAAAAAGAAAATCCTTCTCCCAAGATTGATGATCTATTTGATCTATTGTATGGAGAAACAATCTTTTCAAAGATAGATCTCAGGTAAGTTTATCATCAATTGAGAAGAAAGGCATCATATATTCCTAAATTAGCTTTCAAAACAAGATATGACCACTATGAATCTGTAGTAATGTCTTTTGGACAGATAAATGCCCCATATTTTTTATGAACATGATAAATAGAGTTTTCATACCATATATAAATCAGTTTATATTAATGCTCCTATATGATATTCTTATATATTCCAGAGATGCAAAACAACATGAGAAGAATTTGAGGACACAACTCTGTAGTTGTTGAGACAACACCATTTGTATGCTAAGTTGAAAAAATGTGAGTATTGGTTAAATGAATATTCTTTCCTTAGGAATGTCATATCAATAGAATGAGTTAGTGTAGACCCTAAAAAAATGGAATATGTTCTTCACGGGGTACAAACTACAACCTCTATTAATATCAAAAGTTTTCAAGGGTTAGCAATATGTTATAGGAGATTTACATGGAAATTTAGTGTTTTAGAAGAACCTCTAACACATTAACATAGGAGGATACACCATTTTTTGTTTCAGAAATATGTGAGAAAAGCTTTTAGTCACTAAATAATAAGTTAACCACAGTACCAATTTTTTATTTACTTGATGCAGATAAATGATATGTGGTGTTTGCTGATGCATGCATGATAGGATTAGGACGTGTATGCAATGGCCTATGCTTCTAGACAACTCAAGAAGAATGAAGAGAACTACCCAACACATGACCTGGACTTGGTAGCATTAGTATATACCTTAAAAACATGACGTCATTATCTCTATGGTGAGTCATGTCAAGTATTTATTGATCATAATATCTTGAAGTACATCTACACCCATAAGGATCTCAACTTGAGACAACGTAGATGATTAGAGCTCATATAGGATTATGATGTTATCATTTATTATCACCCTAGGAAGGAGAACGAGGTGGCATGTGCCCTTAGTAGGAAGCCTACATCACCTATAGAAATGTTTTCTATGATGTGTGTGAAAAGGGACTTATTAGTTAATATTAGAGAGATGAATTTTGATTTGAATGTATCAACACAAGGTGGGTAAATTGCATAGATGCACGTTAGACCAACATTCTATGAACATATATTGGATCATCAACCGAATGATATTTTGTTGAAAAAGATTATGAATGTTAAGACAAGAGGTAAGAGGACAATGCTTAGATGTTCATGTTATGTATTGTTGAATCAGTAGAACAAAATGTTCATACCAATTAAGTCAAGTTAAAGAAAACACTTTTATATGTATGCAATGCATCCAAGAAGTTCTAAGATGTATTAAAATCTCAAGGGACCTAAATGGTGGTCATGTATGAAGAGAGATGAAGTTGAGTATGTATCCAGGTGTGGTGCATGCCAACAAGTCAAGGTTGAACACCAAAAGTAGTAGGTATTGTGGAAGCACTCTCTATTCATGTGTCGATGTGGGAACATATTAACATGGACTTCATAGTAGGATTACCTAAGATATTATGTGGATTCAACTACATAGGGGTGAATGTGGATAGATTGACTATGCTTCTCATTTTCTCACTGTCAACTCAACTTTGGATGTACACAAGCCATCCAAGGTTTATATTGATGAGATAGTTTGTCTACGTCAAATACCAATCACTATAAGATCTGATAGAAATCCTAAATTCACATCTACATTTTGGAATCAATTACATAGTGCTTTAGGAACAGTTTAATGTTTAGTACATTAATTCACTATAAGACAACTAGACAATCTGAGTGTACAATTCATATATTAGAAGACATGCTAAGATCATGTGTTTTACAATTAAGAAACATTTGGGATGATCACCTTAGTCTTAAGGAATTTGCCTATAACAATAGTTATCATTTCAATTTAGGCATGGCCCCTTTTGAATTCCTATATAGAGGAAAGTGCATATCTCCTATCTATTGGTTTGAAGTTGATGAAAGGAAGATCTTAGGTTTTTAGTAGATGTTGGGGGAAAAAGGATATATATGATCAAACAACAATTAAGGGTTGCTTAGGATAGACACAATAGTTATGCAGAGAAAATGACATATGCCACTATTGTTTGAGGTTGCAGATGACATCTACTTGAAGGAACATCATGGAAGTGTGTATTAATATTTGTAAAGTGAGGCAAGTTAATTCCTAGATACATGGGAACTTATTGAATTATTCAAAGAATTTTACTAGAGGCATATAAACTTGAATTGCCACTAGATCTAACTAATTTACATGTTCATGTATCTATGTTGAAAAGGCACCACACATGCATAGAAAAGATTATAGACCCAGAACCTATAAAGTTAAGCCAAGATGTCTCCTATATAGAAGGACCTATACATATATTGTACTGTCAAATTTACAAGATTAAAAGAGGGAGATACCCCTAGTACAATTTCTTTGGAGAAATCATGGTGTAGAGGAATCTACATGAGAATTAGAATCTGATATGAGTAACAAGTATTTTGTCCTCTTATAGGAATTTTGAGATGATATTTATTTTATAGGGAGATATTATTACAACCCATACCATGCTTCAAATGTACTAATATGATTAAAGATAAAATTGGAGCTGATGATACCTTTAATAAAGCTTTAAATCACATGTTATTTCATTATGGTTAAATTTAAGTTTAGAATTATTTCAATATAAGAAATAAATATAAGGAAAATCATCATGTGACATCTTGGTATGTTTTTGCATAGTAGAAATATAGAGAACTTAATTATGAGTCTTGTTGAAAAAAGAACAAACCAAATCAGAGTTAAAATCAATAAGTTATGAAAGTTCTAATTATGTGTAGAATGGCCATTAATAGTCAATCAACCTCTTGGAGATAGAGAGGTCAATGGTTTATAGGTCGACAACCCTTTAATGTTTTGTCAGGAGAACCATCAAACCATGACTGAATGGATTCACAAAGGGTTCTAGAGTGATAATTTTTCATTTGCATTCCTTTCGGTATCTCAACAAGGGGATATGTCTACCGGTTGGATGACACAAAAATGCCTTCTAATTGTTTTTTAGGGAGTCTACCTCCCAAAGGTTTCTTTGGATAGTCATCCACTGATGGTTTTACTAGATAGTTACCAACCAATGTTTCATTACTCAAAGGTTTTTTGGTGAACATCAACCAAATATTTTTCACATTAGTGGTCGTGTAAAATTCCAGCTATGCAAACTGATGGTTTGCCTATCGAAGGAAAAAATGGATGAAGAGGAAAATGGAGGTTTTCCTTCCGAAGGCTTGCATTATGATGGTTTATCTATGGAACCACCCACATTTGTCAATTACATAAATCCTCAAATCTCCATATATACTAGATGGAATCCAGTGGAACTAGGTTTGTTTGCTTCATTTTTAGATCCTCTTCTCTCTTGAAACCCTAGAGAGACAACAAGTGTAATCATAGAGACAATTTTTAGAACAATGACCATGAAGTCCAAAGGAAACTTAAGGTTTCTCCATAGATCATATCTAGTAAGTAGGTTTTAATTATAGGTTTCTTCTTCTCTTTCTGTTACCTTACTGGGAGCCCTCTGATTCACCAAATGAAGATTCTTGACCTTTGTTCTTAATCTTCTACTTACAAGTTGTATACTTTTAGGTCCAAATACCTACTATTAGGTAGTTCAAAGTTGTTCTTTTGAGGTCCAGATTTCCAATCCTAGCCTATTGGATCGAGATATGAGAATATCAAGTTCAAGCATGAGATTAGTAAACTAGGATCACATACAAGTGAGTGGGAAATATCTTTAAACCTCTATCTATTAGAAATTTAACCTCTTAGGAATCTAAATATTATCTTTTATTGGTAATTTATATTGTGAACTGATTTGGTTTAAAAATTGGATTTTAGTTGTATTATTGATGGTTAAAGTCTATTTATGATGTATTGTAGACATGTTGAGGTTTAAAATAAATTCCAGTACATGGTGATTTTTTAGGTAGAATTAGAGGCATAATAGTTTTGTGATTTCCCTAAGTTATATAACTAATGGATAGTATTATGAGTTGTAATTCAATTAATAATTGGTTCTAGTTAGATGTAGATGATGTCTACTGAACATTATATTTCAACAATCTCTCAGTATGTACAGATTCTCAGTTTAAGATTAAACATCTACCATTATCAGTGATTTGTTTCTTTCATAATTAATACTTACTAAGTGTATGGTTAATATAATGAATAGATAAGAAGGATGTAATACTTGCAAAATTTAATGATCACTATACATTACATGCCCTGAACATTATAGAATCTATCATAGAGGTTTACACTGTGAAGGAGGAAACATGATAACTGAGTGGTCGAGTCCAAGATGAGGTACCTGGAGTGTACTAGAGGAGTATGTGAGTCAAAGACCAACTATGTACATACTATTAAAATTAATAGAGTATCCAACATTAATCTAAGATTCTCTCATAATTATATAATTTCTAGTAAGGTACGCAACATTAACCAAAGATTTTGGTGGTACCCAGTTCATTTACCAACCATTTGGTCAACCATTGTGAAACCAATGGGTTAATCGGGATGCTCCTATTAGTCACCGAAGTCATCCGTGGTGAGGCCCATTGTAGATAGGGTATATAATTACTAAACTTAGAGTCCCCAGGTCTACTCTAAGTTTTGTATAGTGACATCATAGAATGATGCAAATCCTACAATTGTTGCAATACACCTCATGTGGATCTATGGTACATAATAAATAAGTTCAATGAGATATAGTTATTATTACTCCTCAATGATATTATTTATCAGAATTTAATGATATGAAATTTCCATTCTTCAATTTCCATATTTATAATTTGTTGAAGGGTATAGCTTATTAGTGTCATATGACTGAATAATCATGGTTTTTTTTATTTTTTATGCATTGAGCTAGTAGCTCATCAACTTATTGAAACAATTTTCAGGCAAGGATCCAGTTCTACAGGAGGAGACATAATCCAACTATGAACAAGAGTCCACCAGCTGAGGTCTTGGGAGAATTTTTTTAAATAGTTAGAGGGTCTCTTATCCTTCCTTTAGATCCTAGGAATGAAAGTGTGACAAACTAGAGCATCTTGTAATAAGTTGCACTTGGTGTATGTTAAATGAGAACTCTTACTTTTTGATAAAAGTTGAACATTGTTGTAAATATATGTGTTGTGCATAATTTCGGTGTTATGTTTTAAAGTTATCTTTTTTTTTTTTTTAAACAAGCCAGGAGGTCATCTATTCATCTCACCCTCCTCGTGTGAGCTAAAAAGATCAAAGTACAGCTCCTGCTAATAAGATGCAGGTAATGACCCAAAGGAAAGAACCCCCAAAGCAGCTCAAGACACAACACAGCAAGGAGACGAGAAGGACCACTCAGGAAACATATCTCATCACCACATATGTAGTCTCATGCTTCTCAAGATAAAGCATACCCCTAATTCTAGGAGATAACCTGCGCGGGTCAGAGATGACAATAGGATCAAGGAGATGATCACCCCACTTAGCAAAAGCTCTAGGGATCGAATTCAGGGACCTGTGCACAAGAGAACCCATAATACCTTCCTCCTCAATGTAGTATTTGATCTCCTCATGCATGGTAGCCAATCTCCAAGGGATAGGATTATTACCCCAGAAGAAATTGAAGAGAAGGGGGTTGTCCACCTCAAAAGAAGTAATCCTCAAGTGCTGAGAATCAGCGAATTTGAGACTCACCACAACAGCTTGAAGCAAAGCACAGTCGAGGTTGTCCGTCGTGAGCCAGGATCTAGCAATTTGAACGATCTTCGCATGGTGATTTCTAACAATACTGGCCATCCACCATCGACTAATACCAAACGGATCCTTGTCTTTCCCGATCGTTAGATTGAGCTTAAGGCTGTGAATGTCAGGTCTGTTCCATCTAATGAGCGCAACCTCCTTAAGCACGTAAGAAGGATCGATCACACCATGGTTATGAAACCTGTGGTGAACCTCCGGGTCAGCAATGGCACGAAAGGTCTTCTTCTTGATCATAAGATTAAGCTGATCAGTCACCAGACGTATCGCATTCACAAAGGGACTAGCCTTACCATCAAAGCGAGCTCTACATCTCCATTTCCACAAATGATACGGGATGAGGGTAGCTAGACAGGCCGCTGTCCAAGGGAGCACCTCGGCAGACCTGCCATAGGCGCAAAGGGCAATCAGCTCGGCTCTACTGGTAGGTCTCATCATGTCAGTAACCATCTCAAAAAACTCCCAGAATCTAAGCGCCATCTGACTAAAGAAGATAACATGATCCGTGTCTTCCGTACAATGCTCAACGCAGCACTCGCATTTAGAAGCTAGCTGAACTTGGCACTTCCGGACACTGTCATCAGTCGGGACCGCATTATTCATCATCTTCCAGATAAAAGCACACTCCTTAGGGGCATCAATGGTCCAAATCTTGCTATAAACGCAGCTATTAGATTCATCCGTAGTAGTAAGGAGCTTCTTGATTGATTTGATAGTGAACCTACCCATACGCTCAGGACTCCAAATAATCTTGTCATCATCATCATTAATCCTTTGTCCAGCACGCTTGACCAACTCAACTCCATCGTCAGTAAGAATCTGCCGGAGAGCAGACCAGTCCCACCCTACATCATCAATCCAGAAATCGCGGACGAGGAAAGCATGATTCCTGTCACTGTGAAACCTCGCATAATCAAACAATCTAGACTCACACCACACTGCATCCCAGAAGGGGATCAAACCTCTGCCAAGAGTCCACCTACACCACGGAAACACGGTAGGAAATTTGTCCCACATTTGCTTCCAGTATGGCGAGGCCGTGGATCTATACTGAACATGATGAGGATAATTCGCTGCTCTACTAGGGACACGACCAGCATATTTGGCATTACAGAATCTGGACCACAAAGAATCCACAGCAACAAGCTCCCAACAGGCTTTAGCAACAAAGGCATCAACAGAAGTTCGGATATTAGGAAGATTCAGGCCACCATGCTCAATCGGCTTGGCCACCTTGGACCAGCTCACCCAGGCTCTTCTATGGCAGTTGTCTCGGTCCGCCCAAAGAAAGTTCTTGAGCATACAGTCGATACGATCAATCGTCCCATGAGGAATACCAATGGCTGCAGCAGTGTAGACAGTAGTGGAAGAGAGAACATGAGCAATCAACAACTTGCGGCCTGCGAATGAAAGTAACCTCGACTTCCATGCGGCAATCTTCTGGTGAATCTTTTGGACCAGATAATCAAAGTCATCCAACGTGTATCTTCCAAACTTGATTGGAACACCAAGATATCTGATCGTGTCTGTAGTGCAAGAAATATCAAGGGCCACAGCAATCTCAGAGGAGGTAGTGGCACATCTACTACCTACGACACACGTAGACTTGCTACGATTGATCGCCTGTGCCGTCGCATTCTCATAGTCCATGAGAATCTTCTTAACAGAGGCCAACGTGGATGGATTTCCATTGAGGAAGAGCATAACGTCATCAGCATATAAAAGGTGCAAAGGTGCCAAACCATGGCCTCGAGTATGGAATCTCGCCAGATGAAACTGAAGGTCCACACTAAGAAGATGTCTGGACAGCAACTCTTCGTAGATGATGAACAGGAGGGGCGAGATGGCATTCCCCTGCTTGAGGCCCCGCTTCATAGAAAAGAAACCAGCAGGAGTATCACCAATCGAGACCGTAGCCCAGGTATCAACAAAAAAACGCATCACTGTGTCTGTGAATCTGTCCGAGAAGCCAAATCCAAGTAAAATCTTCTTGAGGACCTCCCAATTAATACGATCAAACGCCTTCGACATATCAATCTTCACCATTAGATTTGGATAATCGGCTTCTTGATAGAGGTCATGAGCAATCTCCTTGACCAATCTAATATGATGTGTAATGTCTCTTCCATGAACGTAGGCAGCCTGATTATCAGAAATGATCCTAGGCATAAGAGACTTCATACGGTTGCTCATTACTCTGGCCAAGATACGCAGAGTCACATTCTCAATAGATATAGGTCTGAAATCTTTGTCAATGTTAGAGGGATTATCAACCTTGGGGATAAGAAGAATATTGCAACAAAACAGACTGCGGTGACAAGGCTGTCCACTGAAGAAAGAGCTCGTCATCTTCATGAAGTCATCCTTAATCGTATTCCAGAAATGGTGAAAGAAGTGAACCGTGAAACCATCCGGTCCAGGCACAGAATGCTTGTCCATCTGTTCTATAGCCATGCGCACCTCTTCTTCATGAGGAGTGGCCGTCAAAGAAGCATCGTCATCAGGGGTAACCAGGTCAGGAATAGACAGCAACATATCATCTAACAGACTGTTGTCATAACCAGGATTCACCTTGTAGAAATCTACGTAATGAGCAGCAGCGTGATTAGCAATGGCCATCGGATCTTCAACTTTGGTACCATCATCCATCTGAAGATAAGCAATGCGATTATACTTCCTTCTCGATCTCACCACCGCATGGTAAAAACAAGTATTTCTCTCGCCATCCTGGAGCCAATCTATCCGAGATCTTTCTCTCCAAATCTTTTCCTCAATGTCAAGAATATGTTGTAGCTCAAACTCAGCAGCCTTGAGATTCATCTCGTTGGTCATGGAAGGATTATCATCAAAGGCCATCTGTGTCGTGTAAATCACGTCCTCGAGGTCTTTGATACGCTGACTTGTGTCACCAAAGGTATTTCTGCTCCAAGACTTCAGCGTCTCTCTAATCTTCTTCAACTTGGAGTAGAAAATAGAAGAGGGAGAGCCCGAAAAGTCCTGCGTCCAAACGTCATCAACAATATTACTACACTCCTCATAATCAAGCCAGACCTGTGAAAAAGAAAAGGGTCTTCTCTTGACCACCATCCTCGAACAGCCTGGAGAGTATAGGATCGGGCAGTGATCAGATACACGATATCTCGTGAGGTGTGAAGCAACAGCATTGGGTCTCTTGTGACCCCAGGAATCATTAAGAAGAATCCGATCAAGACTTTCCCAAATCGTGGGAGTGTTATGCTGCTTATCAACCCAAGTATACTTGCTGCCAAGGAAACGGGCCTCTCTACAATTAATGTCATGAATGAACGTGTTGAAGTCCAGGATATCTTGATAAGGTCTGTCGAGACCGCCTCTCTTCTCAGAATGAAGCCTAATAGTGTTAAAGTCTCCAGCTATGAGCCAGCAATCATCACCAATCTGAGCGGATATGTCAGCAACATCCTCCCACAGTAACCTTCTCTGAGAAACACTACAGCTCACATAAACCGCGGTGATGTAGAAAATCGTGTCATCGGCATCCCTGAGCTTGATCGTGATATGTTGATTGTGAATCTTCACCACAGACGGATGAAGCGAGACATCAGCATATAACCAGATCTTCCCAGCCTCCTCATCATTAGTAATGGACCAATCAAGCCTGACGATGTCAAGTAACTCATCAGCTGAAACCGCGTGCAGGAGAGGTTCAAACAGACACACGACTAAGGGCTTATGCTTGCGGGACAAACGACCAAGTACCCTCCTGGTTTTATTATTAGCTGCTCCCCTAATATTCCAAAAAAGAAAGCTGGAATCCATAAGGTACAGACAGCCCTCCCAAGCTAACAGCTCGATCTAGAAACGCTCACGACCTCCATTGTCCCAATCCTCGTCCGAAAAAGGATCTTGACCATCCGAGTGTCTCCTACGGTGCCCATATCTGCTACGATCCACAGGCTGAGAAGTAGACTGGGATACAGAAGAATCAACAGCATACCGGCTCCTGGATGATAAATACATATCAACTTTCTTGCGGCGCGAGTTGTGCATATGCTCCGCTGTAGGAATATAGTCCTCAAGACAATGACGGCGCAGCAGCCTCCTGTTACCTTCGTCATCAAGGACGACTCTACGGTTCCGGTTATGATCTATCAACTGAGTGTCTGTGTCCGGATGAGACTCTAGAGCACCATGCATGAGATCTTTCTCCGCAATCATATCATCAGGTGTAGCACGTCCATGGTTATCTTGCAAAGGAGCGTCAACAGCAGCAGAAAAATGAGTAGCAAACACTTCCATCGGGATGTTAAGCTCTTCACCAATCTCCGTGCGAGAGAAGAGATTTGATCCAGGTGTCCCTCGGGCAACTATGTTCAATTGCACATCAGATCTCCTGTTCCCGTACGTCAGTGAAACAAACTGCGGGATATCCTCATTAAACGTCTCCACGAGCACAAGGATGCCGGAGATATCGTCGGGATTACGTATCCAACCCGATACAACAACAAGCTTTCCAAAGCTATTAACTAGACTGTCTATAGCATCATCATCCCGGCAAACAATCGGGAGGTCCGTTATCCAAAACCAAATCGCCTGTTTGTGGGAGCAGGGTTCACCTTCTTCCAAGGAAGAGAGGCTAATAACGGAGCCTCTGAACACAAAGGACGGATCTGCGTGGGCCTTGCGAGCATCCTCCTTACTAGCAAAGAAAGCCACCGCTTTTCTCTTCGAGTATCGATACATATCAGAGGCATGCGGCCATCTCATTCTAAGCTCTGGACAGAGCTCCTCCCATGTTGTTCGCGACGGCCAGGTAATCTCCACAGCTCTGTCTAGCGCCTGTGCTTTGCTTCTTCTCTCCTCCGTGTCAGGACCCAAATCGACAGCTATACGTTTGGGGATATGCGTCTGACCACCGCGGGCAGGAATCGCAGGTCTCATCGCCGGGAACTCAGAAAGGGATCGAATATCAGGCGGGGGAGCACTCGTCCTAACCTTGCATCTTCTTGCGACGTGACCCGGTGCATTGCACTTGTAACAGACAACGGCTCGTTGGCATTGGAATTGCCAGTGTCCTTTGGTAAGGCATCGGTAACATGTATCATTAGGAACTTCCATCATCCATGGCCGGCGAGGCGAGGATCTCACCGGTTGATCCTTCGGAGGCTGCCGGGCTTCTCCATGGCCATGAAGATTAGGGTTCTTCTCCGCCACCGTGGGGACTGCAGGACGTCCAGAAGGGGTTATCGGAACCACAGCGGGCGGTGGTACCAAATCACGGGACGAAGAAGGGGTATCATCCGTACTGGAAGCAACAATCAAGGTCTCCTGATCTCCGGCGAGGCTCACGTTTGTCGGCTGGTGCACATCAGTATTAGCCGGTTGTACAACGGGAACGATCAACCCTTGATGGTGATCACCATCATCCAGACGGTGCGTCGGAGATCCAACGACAGTCCGAACATCTTGGATGATCTCGTCAAGCGGTGTGGCGAGGGCCGCAAAACCTTGCCTTCTGTCTTGGACTGCCTGCTGGGCCCTCATGGCCTGAACGCTTTGTCTCGTGATCCTCCTAGAGAATGGGGAAGGCAGCATGGTGGAACCGAGGAAGGTGGCCCCCGGTAGGCGGGGTGCCTAGCCGAGGTGAGGGATGGTGGCGCCGCCAGAAACCCTAGCAGCCCACGCGTAGTCTTTCTCGCCAGCACCTCCAAAAAGAAAGTCAGTTTTAAAGTTATCATGATGCGTAATTAATTCTATTAACTAAAAAATACATATAATTTAAGTTATTGATTAAAAGTGAATGTTTAATCTAATCCCTATTCGGCGGGCCTAAACCCCTATTAGTGGGTTTCGATCGCATCCATGATAATGGATGGAGATGTCTCTATAGGCAGTTACTTAGACTTACATCATGTCTATCATTAGAATATGAAAGGAACATTTATCAAATATGTCTAGTGGTATTTATGTAGTAGTTTCTCTAATTTAACATTTTAAAGTAAAAATTATTAGTGTTTACATAAGAAAGAAAATCTTTGTGTTTTGTTATATGATGAAATCTTTTCCGCCCTATATCAAAAAAGAAGTGGTACTAACAAGGTGTCAATAAGTCCAAATGGCATATTGATTTTCAATCATTCATTTCCTAATTTAAGATCAAAAGCAATTCATGTTATTGAATCTACAATTACAACATTTTCAATCAGAGTGAGTGCCTAGAACCTATTTGACCAAATTCAGGCTTAGTAGCTCGGGTAAAAATAAGTAAATTGAACTAATGTATACATTTCATCATGTACAAATTTATAAAAAAATGAATTAGTTGAGAGTGTATGAAAGAGGAAACTAAATCGAGTGCATTTATGTGACAACTAGTGAGGTTAAATGCTAGAAACTCGATATTACATATCTCATTCTTTGGGAGATCATATACATGAAGTTTGAAAAAAAAACATTATCTATTTAATACTTGCTCATGTTTCAAAATGAAAATTCAATGCTAACTTGTTGGTATGTTAATGTAGTGTATCCTCTATTTTTTGTCATAATTTATTTTTAGTTACCCCGTTATTGGAAGTCAAATAACATGTATATCCTTCAACTTTCTTATTTTTCCCAAACATTATGTGTAGTTCTATAATTATCCGACCACCTATTATATTTATATTGTTAATACCTAACGAATGTAGTAAGAAGTATTAATTAAAAATGTTAACTTAATATTTTTATTTCATGTTGTATTCTTTTTTTATTCAAGTCCACCTCGTGGTTAGGATCGTGTATGAATTAGTCAATAGAAATAAATGTGTCCATTTCCCTTGGAGATGTATTACACAATTTCCAAGCTTCAAATTAGTTGGCACTACCTATTAGCCTCCCACTGTATAATATAAATAGATGAACAACACATGTGCAATGAAGTAAGTACTATAACTTAAGTACTAATTTTGTCTTTGTTATTTTTATTATATCTTTTCCCATATAATTACAATATATCATATCAAATCCATACATCATTATGTGCTTGTAACAAGAAGAACGACATCATTATGATAAATAGAGGTTAGATTTATACAGCCCCACGAACAAAAACTAGGGTTATTTGGTGGCAAAAAAAACCCTGAATCGTTGCTCCATCACCATTTTGAAGGGACTACAAGGTATAAAGACTTAGTCACAATGACCGTCAATAGATACTTACCACAATAGATTCTTATCAAAGTTGAGAATAGTTTGTCTTTGTTTTAGTTTATCATTGAAACTACAAATGGAAACGTACAAGTTGTTTATCAATTTGGAAAAAAATAATAAAACTTGCCTATAACCAAACCCAAGAAGACTAATTTGTAGTGTAGTTTCACTAATTTTATCTATAATTAAAATTTGAAAGATGCTAGACAATTTCATGTACAATCTAAGAAAAATATGTCATTTTTTATATCAGGTCGTCATACATAATGCAAAATTTAATGTTTGAGTATGTGGAATGTTAAACATGTATATATGGTATGCATCAGCAAAATCAAAGGTGTTTGATATCATATGTATTCATAGTTCTTAGTTTATCATCATTTTTATTTATTTATTTTGGTTTCATTCTAACTTATTTTCTATTTTATTTATCATTAATTTGATATATTAACATACACAAACTTATCAACTACTAATAATGTTTTATATGTGTTTAATACAAGAATAATATATAGTATCATTATATGTAATATATTGCCTTCTTTTGATAACAATACATCTTCAAACTAAATAGAATGGTCGTTAACTTGCTTGAAGACCTTAGGAACAAAATCGTTCATAAGTAAAATCAAATATAATTGGTTAAATATATTTATTTTGACTAGGATATGTGTTTCATTTGTCTTTTCACCCGAGTCTAGCTCTTGCTAAGGTAAATGTCTTAGTGGGCAACTGTGGTGGAGCCAATTTCTTTACTAAACAACACATTAGTGAAGCCACCACCTTTCTCTAGTTTTCTTAAACATTTTAAATCATACATTTGATTGGTTATGAAACTAATTCTCTCTATCCATATAAAATATTGTGGGCACAGTTGTCGTACCTAATGTTTTACTAAGCTAAAAGAATTACATGTATCTCTTATATGCAACTATAACTAAGAGGTCATTATGATGTTTTCCTCTGTTGGTCAAGAAATAGTGTCTTTGTATCATGTACATAATGTACTCATATAGCTATCCTCGTCTCACATCTATCGATGTGGGTATGGTCATAGACCTCTTTGGTTACTTAGTTTGGAACGACAATAGCTACGGTCTAGGAGAAATATTGTTTGCAGTCAATTTAACAGAAATGATGAATACACTAAATGGAGTAAAACAAAGACATCAACATTACCGAAAGTTAGTACTTCAAGGTAGCATCGTTTGAATTCCTTAACCTAAAAACCAACTCAATCTATGTGACAGACCGTTAACATTGGAAAAAAGATGATAGCATATAAAATTAATGAATATATGGTTTTTAAAAACCATTTATCTCTTACACACATATATATACATATACATATACATATATATATACACATATTCATATATATATTTATATATACATATATATACATATGTATATATATATGTATATATGTATATATATGTATATTTTGTGCAATCGTAGCCGGTCATAAAAATTTTGCCACTCTTTTTATGATATGGATCCTTATAAAAATTTTGTTAGAGCGTCCCTACCTAACGACACTACATCGGCACTCGGGTGCAATGATAACACAATCATGTCTGGTTGTGTTGAAGGACAGATAACGACTTCCACATCTTGGATGGGTGTGGGTAAAGAAGCTAGTCACACTGTATCATTATCCAAATATAGTGAAAAAAGTGCAAGGGTTACCACTCTTGAATGAGTGTGGGTAAAGCAAGTCCCACCGCATCATTGCCAAGATGTAGTGAAAAATATGCAAGGATAACATTTTTGACAAAGGTAGGTAAAGAAGCAAGTTCAACAAAAAATATTAGAGTTGGATCTTAGAATATTGGCTCTATGACAAGGAAATCTTTAGAGATAGTGCATACCGTGATGAGAAGAAAAGTCAATATAGCTTGCTTATAGGAAACCAAATAGGCATGGGAATGTTGCAGAGAGATTGGAGACACATTATACAAAATATGGTATACATGTATTGATATACATCAAAATGGCATACGTATTATTGTTGATAAGATGTTGAAGGATAATGTTGTCAAGATCATAAGTATGGGTGATAGAATCATAGCTATCAAGGTTGTTCTTTGGGAAAATATTTTTAATGTTATTAGAGCTTATATCCCCTAAGTTGGCCTTAGCAAGGAGACTAAGAAGGTTTTTTGGGATGACATGGAAGAATTGATGTAGGGAATACTGACAGATGAGAAGATAATTATTGGGAGCAATTTAAATGGCCATGTGGGGAGTAGTGATTGTGAATTTGAGAGAGCTCATGGTGGTTTTAGATATGGCAACTGAAATGGAGATGGAGAGAGGATATTAGACTTTGTAGTTGCATATGATATGATTTTGAAAAACACCCATTTCAAAAAAATAGAATCTCATAAGATTACTTTCAAGAGTGGGCACAATTGTAGCTAAACTGATTATATCCTTACAAGGCGGATGGATTGTAAATTATGTAAAGATTGTAATGTGATTCTTGGTGAAGAAATCACGACCCAACATAGATTGGTGGTTTTGAATATTGAAACGAAGATAAAAAAGACAAGCATAACATAATTCAAGATAATATGATCAAGTTGTGGAGTCTTAAAGGAGAAAAAAAATTGACTTTTCATGACAAGCTCATCAAGGAGGATACTTGGTTCTTGGAGTCTGATGTTAATACTATGTGGCATAACATGGGCTTCTGCATAAAAAAATTTGTCAAAGAGGTTTTGGGAGAGTCTAAAGGTTGTGGGCCTCCACAGAAAGAGACTTGGTGGTGGAATAATGAAGTACAAAAGGCTATTAAACTGAAAAGGGAGATCTATAGAGCTTACCCAAGTCTCGAGATGATATAATGTGATAGAGATACAAGAAAGGAAACACAAAAGCTAAAATGTTAGTTCATGAGCCAAGGTCTAGATACTTCGGTGATATTTATAAGAAGTTGGACACAATAGAAGGGGAATACATATATATATAGACACACACATATATATATACATATATATATATATATATATATATATATATATATATATATATATATATAATGTCTTATAAAGAGAAAGGAAAGGAAGATACTTGAGCCAAGTAAAATGTATTAAGAATGAAGATGATAGAGTGTTAATGGAGGATGATGATACCAAGAACCAATGGAGAAATTACTTCCATAAGCTTTTTAATTGAGACATTGTAAATAATGTTAGTGACTCCTATGACATAAATACATGATATATCATTAACATATCATGAATTTCACTATTTGAGGTCAACAATGCTTTATAAAAGATGACTATAAGAAAGGCATGCAGACCAGAGGATATTCCCATTGATGTATGGAAGAGTATGTGGGACGAAAGAGTTGTGGTTAATAATATTTCTTTAATAAGATCATGAAGATCAAGAAGATGTCAGATGAGTGGAGAAATAATACTATACTCTCCATCTATAAGAATAAATGTGATGTCCATAGTTGCACAAACTATAGAGGTACAATTTGATGAGTCACACAATAAAGCTTTGGGAGAGGATTATTGAGCAAGGCTAAGATCAATAACACAGATATCAAGCAACCAATTAGGTTTCATTCCTGGAAGACAACAGATGTTATTTTCCTAATAAGGAGGCTTATGGAGAAGTATATAGAAGGTAAAATAGATCTTCATATAGTTTATATTTATTTAGAAAAGACTTGTGATCGAGTACCCAAGGAAGTGTTGTGGATTAATTTAAAGAGAAAGTGTGCGCCAATCCAATACATTGACTTGATTAAAGACATGTATAATAGCTCTACTGTAAGTGTGAAGACTCTTGGAGGGGAGATACTAATTTTTCCTATCACAGTTGAGGTACACCAAGGACCCACACTCAACCCATATCTTGTCATTTTTATTAAAGATGAGTTGAAAAAGAATGTTCGAGATGATATTCCTTGGTGAATGTTATTTGCTGATGATATTGTATTGATTGATGAAACTAAATATGGATTGAATGATAAAGTTGAAATTTAGAGAAAGACATTAAAATAAAATGAATCGATGCTTCGTAGGAGCAAGAGTGAATATATTCATTGCAATTTCAGCTAATCTCGCAGTGAGAATGGTGGAGCCAAGTTGGACGAAGTAGACATACCAAAATGTGATAAATTTCATTACTTGAATTTTATTATTAAAATAGATGGAGATGTACAAAATGACGTTTGTAATAGGATCACTACATGATGGTTGAAATGGAGGAGCACAATTAGAGTATTATGTGTTCAGAAAATCTATCTCAGATTAAAAAACAAGTTTTATAGATCTGCTATATGACCAACCATGCTCTATGGGAGTGATTGTTGGGCAGTAAAGAAATAATGTATCAATAAGATGAACATAGATAAAATGTGTATGCTAAGATGGATTTATGGGAAGAGAAGAAAATATCACTTGACAAATGACTACACTAGAAATAAAGTGGGGGTGACGAGCATTGAAGACAAGTTACGTGATGGCCGACTCAGATGGTATGGACATGTGCAACACAAACTGACTAAAGAGCATATATGAAGTAATGCTATTCAGTCAAGCACAATTAATAGAATAAGAGGAAGACCTAGTTTGAAATGGGAAAAGCTTATAAAGTGAGTTTTAAATCTCTACATCTCGACCAAAATATGACCCATAATAGAGCTGAACGGGAACAAAAGATCCATGCAGCCGACACCAACATAGTTGGTACTGAAACTTTGATGATATATATATATATATATATATATATATATATATATATATAATGGCTTATAAAGAGAAAGGAAAGGAAGATACTTGAGCCAAGTAAAATGTATTAAGAATGAAGATGATAGAGTGTTAATGGAGGACGATGATACCAAGAACCAATGGAGAAATTACTTCCATAAGCTTTTTAATTAAGACACTTTAAATAATGTTAGTGACTCCTATGACATAAATACATGAGATATCATTAACATATGATGAATTTCACTATTTGAGGTCAATAATGCGTTATAAAAGATGACTATGAGAAAGGCATGCAGACCAGACGATATTCCCATTGATGTATGGAAGAGTATGTGGGACGAAGGAGTTGTGGTTAATAATATTTCTTTAACAAGATCATGAAGATCAAGAAGATGTCATATGAGTGGAGAAATAATATTATACTCTCCATCTATAAGAATAAAGGTGATGTCCGTAGTTGCACAAACTATAGAGGTACAAGTTGATGAGTCACACAATAAAGCTTTGGGAGAGGATTATTGAGCAAGGCTAAGATCAATAACACATATATCAAGCAACCAATTTGGTTTCATTCCTGGAAGACAACAGATTCTATTTTCCTAATAAGGAGGCTTATGGAGAAGTCTTCATATAGTTTTTATTGATTTAGAAAAGACTTATGATCGAGTACCCAAGGAAGTGTTGTGGATTAATTTAAAGATAAAGGGTGTGCCAACCCAATACATTGACTTGATTAAAGACATGTATAATAGCTCTACTATAAGTGTGAAGACTCTTGGAGGGGAGATACTAATTTTTCCTATCACAGTTGAGGTACACCAAGGATCCACACTCAACCCATATCTTGTCATTTTTATTATAGATGAGTTGAAAAAGAATGTTCGAGATGATATTCCTTGGTGAATGTTATTTGCTGATGATATTGTATTGATTGATGAAACTAAATATGGATTTAATGATAAAGTTGAAATTTAGAGAAAGATATTAAAATAAAATGAATCGATGCTTCGTAGGAGCAAGAGTGAATATATTCATTGCAATTTCAGCTAATCTCGCAGTGCGAATGGTGGAGCCAAGTTGGATGAAGTAGACATACCAAAATGTGATAAATTTCATTACTTGGATTTTATTATTAAAATAGATGGAGATGTACAAAATGATGTTTGTCATAGGATCACTACATGATGGTTGAAATGGAGGAGCACAATTACAGTATTATGTGATCAGAAAATCTCTCTCAGATTAAAAAGCAAGTTTTATAGATCTGCTATACGACCAACCATACTCTATGGGAGTGATTGTTGGGCAGTAAAGAAATAATGTCTCAATAAGATGAACATAGATAAAATGTGTATGCTAAGATGGATT
Organism: Alisma plantago-aquatica; assembly: GCA_963693085.1. Taxonomy (NCBI): domain Eukaryota; kingdom Viridiplantae; phylum Streptophyta; class Magnoliopsida; order Alismatales; family Alismataceae; genus Alisma; species Alisma plantago-aquatica. The sequence continues at coordinate 316,835,119 of OY856411.1, read as the reverse complement.
TATGGGAAAAGAAGAAAATATCACTTGAGAAATGACTACACTAGGAATAAAGTGGGGGTTACGAGCATTGAAGACAAGTTACGTGATGGCCGACTCAGATGGTATGGACATGTGCAACACAAACTGACTAAAGAGCATATACGAAGTAATGCTATTGAGTCAAGCACAATTAATAGAATAAGAGGAAGACCTAGTTTGAAATGGGAAAAGCTTATAAAGAGAGTTTTAAATCTCTACATCTCGACCAAAATATGACCCATAATAGAGCTGAACGGGAATAAAAGATCCATACAGCCGACACCAACATAATTGGTACTGAAACTTTGATGATATATATATCGATCTAGTAAAAAACAAATCTTGGTGAGAGCATGAGAAGCATTTGAATAACTCCTCACGTAGATCCAATTTTCATAATCCAACCATATAGATTACAAGTATATCTTAATATTTACCTTCCTATAAAATTTTGTCACCATCCGATTTGTAGATCATTCACAACTACATAATACTTTTTAATGCTCTACATTGAATTTTAGGCTGACCGTTGGATATAACAAGTGTATATTGTACATATGGACATGCAAACAATGTCTGATTGCAATGATTTTTTTTATAAGATAAATGAAATGATATTTTTTCCATCTATATGGTTGGGTTTTAAAAAATAGTTCAGAATTTGTAGTTATTCTAATGTCTCGCATGCTCTCACCGTAGGATGTTTCTTACTGGATCTCTACCCTATATATATGTATTTATGTATGTGTGTGTGTGTTTGAGAGAGATAGAGTTATCTGATGCGAAGATTGTATGCGAGTGTAAGAGGCTTTGTGTTTGACTACTCATTTATTGAATTGAACATGGCAGGACGGTCCGCAGCTTCTCTAAGGGTTGAAAAGATGGCGCTCAATTCATTCTGTCACTCTTCTCAACCATTCAATTAAAATAATATTAAACTATTGTCCTTCCATCCATGTTCTTCCACCTTGCATCAAACAAGTCTTCTACAAACAAAAGTACCAGCTACAATACTTTGATCACCGAATGAATTGGTTAAATGAACACGGTCCCTAACTCCCTTCTTTCTGATCCTGCTCTCCAATTACATTTCACTTCCTATTGTTTATTTTTTTAATTATAAAAATACTTTTTTTTTATTTCAAAGAGTACATAGAAACCAATAAATTCAAGGATATCGCATTTCCCATGGGGGATATATTTTTGAAGTAGTTCACTATTTAAAAAAATACCATAAAACATATTATTATTCATGCATGCTTACATAAGGAATTTGGATAGTTTTTATTTTTCAATTAAATTTACCTTGACTGGGGTCTGTATATAATTTTGTGCAGATGCCATATGTAAATTATATATGTTAGATCCAGAAAGGTTTTCTGGTACATGGGACTGGTGAGGTTGATATGGACCGATACTCTTCCTTATATAAGAAGTAAATGTACATGCCGATGCAAAAGTTATGTATTAGTACAAAAAGGATAAGATCATTAAATTGAGATATTGGTCAATAGTGGACACATTTGTTACGGTACATATCTATACAAGGAAAATTCGAGAAGATTTACATGGTTCTACCAAAAATTATTCATTCACTAAAAATAAGTGGATCATTAATGGTTGTTACAAAGTTGTTACTTGAGTACTAATTATGTGTTTTTTGTAACTTTATATATAAGGTGATTGGATCCTTATTTTACTTTGGACTAGGCATTATAAAGCCGTGTTTGGATAAAAAATTATCTTTTATTTTTAAAATAGCTCACTAATGACATTGTTAGGTTTACAAAGATCCAAATACAAAATATGCTCAAACAAACATTCAATCGTCTTTCCAAGATAGTATCGAAAATTCTCAAAAATTGGACTTACAATAAACTCACACAATGTGTCTAATTTCAAAGAAACTATAGACATTTACTATGGTGATATTATAATTTATTTATCACGTATAAAGTATTTCTATATTATGATAAGTGATCACACTAGATTAATTCTAGAGCCATGTCTCTTCACATTTTGCTAAAAAATCAGATATAATACTAAATATTGTTTATTGCACTATTAAACATCATCCTCAATGAGACAAAATATAAGGTAGGACATTGGTTACAATCATGGAAGTTATATGATCGAAGAAATAAAGTATAAGACAACGTAGCCTCACTTTATTTTTCCAGAAATTTTATATCATTAATTCATTTATATGTTCACATTCTTCCCCTGGTAACAAAATAAAAATTCAATTACAAATATCAAATTACCAAATTCCATTCATTGCATGTCTAATTGTGTATACTATAATACTAAGCCTGAGTAGCTAACTAATAATTGAAGATGATTAAAATCGTCAACATTAACGAGTGATTTAGATGAGCGACGTCACGAATATGGTGGTGTGAAGAATGTGTCAAATTTATTATATTATAGTAAGAATATATATATATATATATATATATATATATATATATATATATATGGGGATTTATTTAATACCCGCACGATTAGTTACCGCACACCCTTCTTGATATTTTTTTTTCGTAATTGTAGAAGAGCATTTTATCTAACTCCTCAAAAAATTTTATCCAAAAATAATATCATTTGCCCCCTCCAAAAAAAAAATCTGTCCATTTATTTACAGACTGTATATTTTCTACGCAGTTACTTTTTTGGTCTTAGAGTTACTCTTATGTACCACATAGTTACTTTGTTGATCTCAGTGTTACTTTTGTGTACCATATAGTTACTCTTTTAGATGGATTGACAGCGAAAAATCATACTACGCACGCGGGTATTAAAGATGAGTCATATCTATACTACTATAAAAAGAGCGAGTTTTTGAAACCAACTACAGGAAACCACTTCAGCCAATGAGAACACTCTATTTTGAATGCTGTGTTCTCCTTCATCCTCTCTGTTCTCAGAATTTTTCTCATTTTATTGGTGTTTTATCTTTTATATTTTCTCTTTCCTTTCAGTTACCACGTTGTATTTTCCACAACCACGTCAACCCCGTCCCCTCTATTCTCACGCCAACTTTCCTCAACTTCCCTTTTCACCCACTCAGTGAACAGTTATTAAAACACCAATTTTCCGGTGGCCCTTATAGTCTCTATCTTGTTCGTTGTTGATCGTCCTCCACACCAACGATTCAGTTGCCACACAAAAACTTCTTCCTTATTCTCCAATCCTCCCCTCACATCCCTCTAAATGTCAACGCAAGACTACATACACCATAATGAATCTTTGGAGAGAAAACATAGAAGACAGACAATACTAATTGTTTGGTTTCAATGTTCACAGCCCGATTGGCTTCTAAGAAGTCACACATCCAAAGAGCCATTGTCTCTGACGTCAGTATGTTTTATCTGTTCTCTACATTCATGACTTCCATCATATAGCATATATACTTTGTTATTTACATCTATTCAGCATCATAATTATCATTACCTACGAGCAGTTCAAGTCAGGATCAATGTTTACAGCCCGATTGGCTTCTAACAAGTCACACATCCAAAGAGCCATTGTCTCTGGCGTCACGTATGTTTTATCTGTTCTCTACATTCATGACTTCCGTCATATGGCATATATACTTTGTTATTTACATCTATTCAACATCATAATTATCATTACCTACGAGCAGTTCAAGTCAGGATCCTTGGATGATGGCTCAAAACTATTAGACATTGAATGCACAGAAATATTCTAAGACGGTGTACCCATCTCATGACTCTGATGCCTGAAAAAAGTTTACCAGAGTTAAAGTTTGATAGCAACAGTTGTCAGTGAAAGGGACAATGACCAATCAAGGTGAGGACTCAACGAAGAAAGGCAAATATAAGTCAGAAACACATCAATGTGATTATATTATCGACATATTTTATTTGTCCTATCATATACCAGAATGTCAGAAAATTCACATAGTTCATCCACAATTTACGAACCTCCAATAGATGTATAACTAATCTGAGATGCCAATCCTGTCGTCAGTATCTTAGACCCTATGCTACTGGATTTTTTTTTTAATTTTGAGTCACGGCCTACGTCATAGGTGGATCATTCTTTTATTATATTATATTATTTATCTTATTGTGACATTAACAACTAATAGATTTTTTTTCAATTTTTGTTTCATTACTTTTGTATTGCCTTACCAACTTTGTGAAACAGACTGATATACATAGAAAAGTCATGATTATTATTAAATTATGAATTAATTAGTTTGCTATTGATTTTTATACTACGTCAACCAATGGTACCTATATACATAATAAATCATTCAAAACCAAAAAATTTGAAAATATGTATCACCTTACTTTTTTTTGTGTGTGCCAAAACTACATGATTTATTGGATTGCGCAAAACACAGAGTTGTAAACTGTTATAATTTCTCCTCACTCTTGGGCAACGTTCACCGTTTAAGAACATGTTAATAAATAGAATTAGAAATTTTCAGTTTAAGATTTTTATGTAGGACAAATTGTAAGAGCACATCATGTACTTTCTATTAGATTCTATTGCATATGTTATATAATAATTCTGCAAGCTTCACAAACGTGTGCATGCGGACCTATTCATTTATCTTAAAACAGTTGTTAAACTTTATTATTAGTTAAATATTTTATTTAGGTAAAATTTTCTCTTTGCAATCACAACCTTTTTGTTCCTCCGGGGCTATATCTTTACAAAATTAAATCGTAGAAAAATGAAGCCATTTGATTGAGGTATTTATTTTCAAAAATTTTACTTTGATCTTGATAGGTTGCTACGCTATTAATATAACTATTTTTCAAGTAAATTTAAACAAAGAAACTAAAATATCCTCTCCTGTCACCGGTATCTTGCACCCTACGTTACTGACATTGATTTTTTTGCTTTAAATCGTTGCCTATAGTGTTGTTTCACCATTCCCTTTATTGGATTTTATTATTCATCTAATTGTGGCATTAACTATATATATATATATATATATATATATATATATATTATATATATATATATATATATATATATATATATATATATATAGGATTGCTTAACAAATTTTCTAATACAGAGTCATGATTATTGTCAAAGTATCAATTTATTGGTTTGGTACTAATTTTCCTAATATTTCATCCAATGGTACCTATGTACATATTGTATTGTTCAAAATTGAAAATTTCAAAAATATATGTCACCTTGTTTTTTCCAGTGATTGAACTACATGTTGAATTACTGGATTGCACAAAGCATTGTATGTCTAAGTTGTTTCCATTTGCCCCTCACTCTTAGGTAAAGGACTGAGGATTGACATTCTCCAATTAAGCACATGCCAATAGGCATCATTAGTACATAACATTCCAATGTTTTAAATATTTTAAAATTAGTAAACATTTCATCAAGATAAAATCTTAATTTAATGCATATAGACTAGGTGTGATACATATTCAAGTTTACAACATATCTATACATTTAAATTTGGTTGTAACAAAGATGAATATATTTCAAATCAAATTATCTCTTTTGTTTCCATCATGAATATATAAATAATTTACAATTATTTCCATAGTATCTGGAAGAAGGAATAAACTTGATATATCATCTTATAGTACTATAGTTTTTCTTTGAAGATAAAATTACTGCTTAAGAAAATGAAATGTTAAGCAGATAAGCTTTATCCTGCATCTACCAAAAAATGACATTCCCTTAAAAGTAGAAATTATGTACATACGAAGTTTATATTCTGATATTCTTTGATGATATATTTGAAATTACTATATATATTTAGAACTGTCATTAATTTCCATTTATAGCGAGCTTAGAAAAATTAATTAATGAATAATAAGGTTGCTCTTTCTCCTGCCAATGAAAACCACAACTTCCTGCTCACCATTTTTTCTCTTCCTGTTCGTTTAGGTGAATGTGATTTTGACTTTTGAGAAATAGTTGATCTGAATGTGATTTCTTATTATCTACATGGCCAAAATATTAATTTTGGTCTAATACATTGAATTACATATATGACAGTTTGGAAACAACTTTTATTCTTCATTTCTAGAAGAAAAACCAAAATAATAGATGAAAAAGTGATTGAAAAAGGATATATAGATAATTCAATATTTATAATACAAAAATTATAATATTTTTCAAAATATGTCAATTTAAGATAAATGTTGTTATATCAATACAAACCACGATGATACATCATTGATTGATACAAACACTATATAGATAATGTTTTCAACAAATAGTTAATTTCTTAACGTGAAATAATATTCGCATACCAACACCTCTTTTGAAAGAAATCTGTTCACAAAAAATATTGTAAGTTTATATTTAATGTATATGTATCTTTTAAATATAGAAGCTTACTACCCTATATTAAATGTAAAAACCTAAACATAGTTTTGAATACATAATTCATCTTATTTTCTTTATAAGAAATTTCATATGCAAACACTATAACCTACCACTTATTGTTTTCTATAATTTCTCTTCATTTTGTTTTTAAATTTATCTTTCTCATATCTTTTCCTTCATTTTGAATCTATGCATTTTGTGTTATGATCAATGAGATTTTACTAATAGTAAAAACTCACTTTTTTTACATGTCTGGACACTTTTTTTAGAATGTTATACTTAATAAGGAAAATATCTAATCTACCTTTATTTGTGCAAGTGGGTATGGATATGCACATACATACGCAATATCTTAATATTATGGCGGTTATATTGTGTTTTATATTTTATAATAATACTTTATATATATATACTTATATAATACTATTCCCTACACCTTCAATATTATAGTGTGTACTACATTGATATGTATATTTTAAGAAAAAGTTATTCAATTGTCCAAATATTTTTTAACACTTGAGTGGCAATAAAAAAGAAATATATATATAATGAGAATAATACAAATAATGTGGATGCATCCAACCATATTACATATTAGTAATACTTCATATATATATATATATGCATTCATTTTTAATGCATCTAACTATATTATATATTTACATGTACTTGGCATTTACTTCTATTAATATACAAAAAATATGAAGATTTTCTTTTTAATATATTGGATTTTTTAATATATGTTCAACATTTTAAAAAGGTACGTGCATGAGCATGTGTGTGTTTACTAGTATATATATATATATCTGTACAATACAGCCCTAAGCGGCCAATGGGACTCTCTCTACCTCTCTTCCTACTAAAGGTAGACTTTACATGAGACAACGGTAGGGTGGACACGACTGCGGCCTTAACGCATTGGCGTGGTAGGAAGTGTTTATGTGGCGCGGGTGCCCAGTTGCAATGGTTGGCAGAATTATTGGCACGTGTAAGGGTGGCGGTGTCACGGCAATGGGTTAGAGGAGGCGTTACATTGACGTTGGCACAACAACGATGCAGACATGGTAGCAGCGGGGACACATATACGATGACAGCGTGGGCGTTGGAGTGGTGGCGGTGATTGGCGTGGGCGTGTGCGTGTCGCGATGGCTGTGAGATTGTAGGCGCGATGATGGCGCATGTGTGGAGCAAGATGGCATGGACACGACCACGACGGAGAACAAGAGGGGTTGTGGACGCCGCAGAGGCATGGGCGCGACGATGGTTGGTCTAGGGTGGGAGAGATCCAGGGGAGTAATGATATCAGAGTTTAGAGGTATAATCATATGTTTTGACGTCTTTTCATTTATGACTGTACAAGTATTTCCTCGATGCTTCACGTAAAAGTTAATGGCTGGTTTATTGGCTATTGTAGTTCCCGCCGCTGGATGAGAATACCGGTATGTATAGTGTGTTCTATATAAGTATTTTAATGTATATGTTTGTCGCACAAATTTTAATACAAACCGTAGCCAAGGTAAACTTAGACTTAAAAATCAAAATGATCTAACTTTATGTATGTATGCATTATAATATTATGCTTTATGATTTGTTTTTACACAGTGCACAACACCAAAAGTAAATACTCCACACTGTTTTCTTTCCTTGGAAGTTATTGGTTATTGGTATCCAGTACTCCGTACAACGAAAAAGTGATTTTCTTTATTACTGAGAAGGGCTATCCTTTAAGTGCGGGAGCGGTATCAAGGGAGTTAAAGGAAAAAGTGATTTTCTTTATTACTGAGAAGGGCTATCCTTTAAGTGCTGGAGGGGTATCAAGGGAGTTAAAGGATTTGTGTTCATTTTATCATTTAATTTGGTGATCCGATGCTTGTGTTCGTGGATATTTTGCTTGATGGGAGGAGCCTGACAGTTGAGTGAAGGTCAATAGTATATAGTGAATAGTTTAATTGTCTTTTCAGCAATGCAGAAAGCCAGCAGACTGTCGCCATATCTATACTATATATGACAGCTCGTTGGGGGTGTTCGATGCAATTTTAACCAACATTTTTCTAATTTACGTATCCATCCTTTATAGTATACAGACGGTCTGTGCAATGTGTTAAATATAATATGTATAGCAGAACCAATCCCTGGCTAATCCATGGCTGCGTTTGCATAGAAAAAAAGGGTTTGAATATGCAAACTTTTCGAACTTGACAGTTCGCTGCCGTCTGGCCCAGTTCGTCGCCGTCCTCCTGTCGGAGGGTTTGCTACTACAGGAGAATAGTGGTTTGGAAGGCGACTGGTACGGTGCGACGGCTTCCCGGTGGTAGCATTTAATCATTTTTTGTTTTACCAGATTCTTCCACTCCTCTGAACGATTCTCAGTTGTCTTTGGTTTCTCGTAGGATTTATCACTAGAGGAGAACGACAGTTTCGAAGATGATTGGAACGACATAGAGAGAGGGCTTTTTGGTGGTAGTATTGCCAAGATAGCTTTTCGTTTTTCCAAATTCTTCTGCTATATGGATACTCTCCCTAATCTCCATCAGTTCTCTTGGCTGCAAGTTCCATTTGCTCCGATGATGCTAATGCGATTCCAGATAGTGATTTTGATGTACCTCGCTCAGAAATTGATAGTCATGATTTTTGCGGTCCATGATTTGACTTCACTGTGTCAACCATGATTCTTTCGCAAGATGGCTCTCTATTTTTGTTCTCTCTCAATGTTAGTTATTTGTCCGGCTTTGTTCTTCCTTTCTTACCTATATTTTTCCGTTCTTCCCATATTTTTCATACCTCCTAGACCATGTAGCATCCGAGGTGGTAGCTTACTCAATAATTAATTTTGAGTATGAAGATGTAGACAGTGGTTTATCTACTAATATGATTCACCTCCTTGGTAGATTTAATTGATAAATCTTTACATGTGATACACCATGCCTGCTGAAATTATATATGTTTTGGTTCTTTTCTATCTGGAATAGAGAAATAGAAAACAAGAAATGGTACTATGTATGTGTAGTTGTGTTGGTTCCCGCTGCCACCTCCATGACGTGTGCCCTTTAACCATCATCATTACTATATATGTTTTGGCTCGCCTTCCATTTCAAACGGTATCAACGAGACCTGAGTGTACCCTACTGCCAAAGAGGAAATGAGAACACCCCTGCGACCAACTAGGTATGACTATCACGGGCTCTTATATGTGGTGGCTGCTGCTAGCTTACAGCTGATAGCAGCTCACACTTTGCCTTTTCCTTGCCTCTATGTAATGTGAAATAATAGAATATATATTTTTAATGTTACGAAGCTGCCTATACAAATCTATCTAGAACTTGCTTCGTTGACATATATGTTTCAATTTTCATGGAAATGTCTGTATAAACTTAGAAATTAGTTTTCGTTAGTAAGACTTAAATTTTTGTGATGCTAGCAACTATGCTTACACCTGTGAAATCTTTGGATACATACCAAGACCACAATTATGTAGTAGAAGCCATATAGGTTTGCAGCTATGCAGTAACATTTTTTGAGCAGATGTCTTTGCACATCTGTTGTTGTTGTTCAATTTTATTTAAAGAACAAAATTCTTAATTATATTGAAACTTTATTTGTGATTAAATACACTCCTAATGTTAATATGCATGTTACTTTACTTCTATTTTGTTCTGAATTCAAAACATTTGGTGATATGGCTACAAACTTTTTTTGAAATGAAAAAACAAACATTGTTGTGTCCAATTCTTTTCTTTTACTTTTATTAAAATCAATAATTTATGTGTGATTCACAATTTTCTCCTACCCGTGCATAGCACGGGTTTCTTCCTAGTTCTATTTAAGATAAACGAGTGGTCACAAAACAAAACCTCGCATTACTCTCTCTCTCTCTCTCTCTCTCTATATATATATATATATATATATATATATATATATATATATATATATTTCACTCGTTTGGTTGTGTAGTGAACATCAAAGCTATTAAAAAATATTTTAAAGCTCGACTGTGTCCAATCCAATGTGGTCTTAAATGAAGTAACTTGCGGAACTTGTAAGATAAATAAATTTGTGATATGCGATACAACTCAAGAATGTACAAAAAAAATAATGACCCCGTTGACGCAAACAAAACCACCAAGAAACTATCTAACAAGAGAATAGATTTGGCAAATAAGCTTGCATTGCATAGTTAATTTTAAAAGATTATAAGGATTGTGCTCACAATTCAACTCTCAAAATAGAATCCAGTAACCCTGTCTCGCTCTCTCTTCTCTTAGTCTATTCTTTGACTTCTCTCTTTGTCTCTATATTCTAACACACATTGACACACCAAAATCATATGACTTTTGCTCTTACTTATTGTATTCTAGTAATACTATATAAAACTATCCCAAAAGACATTGTTGTTATTGAAGAGGATAATGAGAAGATATGACAAGCTAAATAAGACACGACGAAACCAAAAATCCAATTAGTATATCTGACTCCAAACTTTAAACTTTCCATATATTTGAAGATATAATTTATTTTCTTATATATAGATAAGATATGTCATCCTAATAATCTCCACTTAAAATCTAATACGCTACGATATATTTATTTGTCCAATAAATTTGATCCCATTCATCTTCTATACTTTCTTTTCTGGAAGCACTCTACCAATGCAGGTCTACAAGAGTGTGTATCCAACCTTAGCCGCACAGAATATCCATATGAGAGCTCTGCAAATGGTATAGTTTGATAAAGCAAACTACCTCCAATGTGGTTGGAAAAATTACATCCTTCTTACCTTTGACAAATGTTATAACACTTAATGTAATTTGTTGAAGCTCAAACTTGAGAAATCTCTTATGCGAGACATATCCAAGCATACAAAATAAAAAACAATAATGACCAGTCGATGGAGCTAATGTCCACCAAGAAAATATCCAACGAAAGAACATATATGATGAAATCCAGGAATTATTTAAAGAATACATCAAAATTGAAGAATTGATGCACTCTCACAATCTCACACGCACAATAGAATCTTGCAATCCACTCTAATTCTCTCTCATCTTTGATTATTTTTTGGTTTTTCTTTACTAGTTTTTGCTTTTTGGTTCTCCATTTTGATGCACATTGACGCACAATATTGTATATCTTTTAGCATTACTATAGCATATTAAAAGATAAGGCTAAACCACAAAAGACAAAATAAAAAGATGCGTTTAAACTATACGAAAAGATAATGAGAAGATCGACCACACTAAATAAAACATGAGGAGAGGATAAGGCAAAATAAGATCTTAGACTCCGAACATGTCGAGTTTGAGCTTTTTCCATTTTTCAAGATAATATTTATATCCTCAAAATAGAAAAATATGCATTATCCCAAGTAAAGCATTCTAATAAGTAGATGGGTCTTCAATTTATAATTGACCGAGAGAATCTGGGGAAGCACAAAACTGAACAATACCGAGACACGTCTTGCTTCTAGGTGTAGATGAAAAAATAAGCACCCCCAAGTGTAGTCAACTCGATTGTAAATTGTTGCATCCATTATCTAGATGGCTAGTTTATTTCTTTGGTAACCTGTTCAAGAAGATGACATTTTCATATTGACAGAATAAATTCTCCTTAAATGCATCAAAAAAATTAAGAATCAGGTTGTTCGAAGTGGCGGCTAATTCAATAGTGACAAAGCTTATTTTACACATGATTACAGCATTTTTCCCACTGATGCCCATTATGAAAATAGAATCGGACTTGTTGATACCCTTCACTATCAAGGCCAAATAAAAGCCTAAACCCCATTTTATTGTATCTCCACCCGCATGTCCTCAACAGATATATAGATAAACTTGATGTGCCTATGCCATACAAGTGTAATCTATTCTCACGTGTTACGTTCCATTAACCTGATCGCTAGGGATTATGAATAAGAGGATGGAGAACGTCCATTGAAACCACAGATGGACTGATGATATGTAGCTTCATCAATTCGCCAAAGCTCTAGAAGGACTGCTAAGTTTTCCTTCTATAGTTTTAAGCCTCGATGCACATAGAGTCAACAAGCGTGATTCTGATCTTCAAGGGTACCGTCTTTTCACCATGTATCAGATTATAATCCTCACAATCGACCTCCACGATAGCTTTATTGTTCTATGATGACCCCTTTAACTGCATAACATAGATCCATTTGTAGCTTTCACTACAGGATAATCCAAACGCCATTAATATCATGCAGCTTTTAAACTTTTAGTATCAACTTATAAGAATGGTTTTGTTGAGTACCATGCACCAACGTGAGAATTGTGGTATCTGTGAAATTTTATCCCCCTTTATGCCCGTGCTAGTTATGTTTTTAGTCTATTTAAGAATTGATGTTTCATTTTCAGTCTAGAAGAGAAAATAGTGATAAGCACAGTTGCATTATCTAGACTCAGTTTTCATGTTCTCTCAATTAATAATCTTATGAATAAAAGAAAATACTTTTGTGTGAACTATTCTATTGTATATTAAGAGTAGGGAAAACATTGTCTTTCGAAGTTTATTAGTTAAGAGAACCTTCATAATGTTTTCTTTAATTTTCGATGTTTTGTAGTACTTCTTTCTTAAGAAGGATCAAAATATTTAACTACGTAAGAGATTGAAAAGAAAACTGAAACGTGTGTAAAATGGGTAGACATTTTATAGAAACCACAATTTCACCGTTGGTTCAATTGCCCAAGACTACATCACATCTTTTTAGTTACATCCAATCCCCAACTTCTTGGGATGGGAAAATCAACCATTTCCCACTAACCACCCTCAAATTGTTGCACACCACTTTAAGAGATCAAATCTAGATGTACACATTTGAATTGTTTAGCATCACCTAGGTCACAATTGTTTCAAGGTATTAGGCATGGGTAATGATTCTCATTATGTACATAATCTTAATATTATGATTGGTAACAAAAATACTCATATTAGAGAGACATCAATTTGCATCGTATTAGAATTGTAAATGATTAACAAAGAAAAATGCCCCAACAGAAGAAATGTATTATCTGTTCCACACAACTTGACATTTTCGTCCACGACACTACCTCCCCAAGTTGTGTGAAGCCCTCCCCAACTCTCACTGACTCCCAAGGACCTTCACCTTGTTTCCTTATGCTATCCAAAAAAAAAATAAAGTTATATCTGAGTTGGGTTAAAACTTTTCAGAGAACTATTTTTTTTGACATTTGATTCACATCTCCAAATTTTTTAAAAGTCATACTGTGACGTTTCAGATTCAAAATATCATATGGTGTGAGAACCCATTGCACTAAATGAGATTACTCAAAATATAAAGTACAATTGATCATTAATTAATCACATACCCAAAAATATGGGTAAATTACAACTGATTTCAACGTTAACACCTACTCAGAAACATTTGCATAAGAGTCCAACATCTTTCTTATATCCATACTATGCCAAGAATTTGATACGAATTGTTCTATCGCCTTAGCCACAACATATATACACAGGAGAACAATGTTTGTATATGCCACACAACAAGCATTAATATGCTAACAAAATTCTTATTCATTTGAAACACCATATACAATCTTATCCTGTAGGGACCCAAGAGTATAGGGACGACTCTAGGACACACTAGACATCTAATCAAATTTCTTAAAGATTCATTACTATAGCTCCTCTTTATTGTTACAAGTTTATTTTCATCGCTTCAGATTACCTAAAAAGATGTGGTGAACCACAAGGGTGAAACCCATATCCCAGCAAGAGATATAACCTCCAACAACGCTTATTGATACCAACATTTTAAATAGTAGATTACTAAGTAGTTGGAGTATTTAATAATCAATTGAACAAATTGAACGGTTCAAGTATGCTAAATAGATTAAGCAATTAATCTTAGCAACAAGTATGATCATCAGTGCATATATAGATAACAAATAAATCCATTTCTCTAGATAGATATGTACTCAAATATCATCAAATTGCATCTAATAACATTCATTATCATTAATCTAACTATCATCACATTCCTTCCTAACAACACAAGAAATCTAGTGGCATAAGAATCCCTGACATCATGAATATGTCTAGTAACATAACATGGCTATCGATCTTGGCATCTCAAATAAAGGGACCATATCTATATCATAAGTATAACTAACATCATAACACAATGAACTACATAGGCATGATTAGTAGTTTAAGAATTTTTAATTAAATAGGCATGGCTAGCAATATTAAACATAGCTAGCAGCATCATTTTAACCACCAGTGTCAGTATATTTGACAACATAAGCATGTTTTTAACATGAGCATAACTACAACATAAGCATATCTATTATCTCTTATTATACTATACATAATCTCAGTGAAAAGAAAGCAAACAAGGGTTATCATCCAATACAAAGCATTGTGTATAACCCTGAACAGATATGCTAGACAGTTGTCTTACATCTTTTGTTACACCCTAGGGAATTTGAATCGTACCATTCACAGTCCATCCGACTCGTGCAAAGGGCTATTCGGTTCCGTACAAGATCTAGGAGTGTGAGTATCCTAAGATCTATTCCCCTCCGTCAGTACAAGTAAAAAGGCAGTGACATATCAGTCAAAGCTTCCACTACAACGACATATAGTCAAGCTGCTAACCACTAGTCCGCCCTTGCTACATGCCATGACACTAGAAACTAGGGTATACAAAACCCTCTAATCTGAGGTACAACCGTAATTGTCCTCAATCACATCAAATGTCTGAGGCGTGACCATAGCCATCCTCCATAACCTGCTTGTGGATGACAAGGATATATCCTCAACTTACCACTCCCACATACTCAATAATAGTATGCACTCTGAGTTTCCCTTAAGAATACTCATTTCACCATCCAACACGTTCTGACACTGAAGATGGCTCTACGGCACAGGACACTACATGATTAGAGTTGTAGTTGATTAGTTATGCCAATTGGGTGAATTAAGGTTGCATCAAATAAGTGGACATACAAACCCTAATTCACTTCTAGCAAGCATATAAATATCACAACTTCAAAAAAAATATGTGAAACATAATTTCTCATCTCATCATCACATGGTACTATTCACTTGCCATCCATGAGACCACACTAGTCATCATACTATCACAATATATGAATCCTTTTCACAATATCACAGGGTATCAACCCTTGTCAACACAAGAGGATCACACATCATTCAGGGCTCAACCATTCAGGAAGGTCATTAAGACCTTCATACTATTCCTTGCAAGATCATCATTATCTTTCCATGCCTTATAACAAGGCTCAACAATATCACTTACATGTTACACATCGGATCAACACATTATTACGTTAATGAGCTAGGAGATATTCATAAACAATCATAGTAGGGTTGCACTAACATTAAGAACATTCCTTTATTACATCAACATGCAAGGAATCTAGATATGATTAACCCTCATCATATTCATAATGCACATGTTTAGAATAAGAAAGTACCAAGCATGAGGCTATGATAACCACCAATTAACACATTAAGGTTATGATCATATTAAGGAGATTATTCCACCATCATGCCATCATATAAGAAGGTTAAACATGAATACTCATATTTATCTATTTGCATTAGAGTTAGGTTCAATAAGATAAATTATATTAATGTTACTAATCAACACTCATACCCAAACCTAACTCACAACATCCCCATTGGATCATGGATGCATAAGGTGAAGCATCACCATCACATTCCATACTATTCTCAGGTATGAACCCACACATAAATCACGGTGTAACTATCAGGTTATAGCATACTAGGATTTCAACAATAATAAGAGAGTAATCCATGATTGTATTAGTCATTCAAGGACTATGCATACCCATCTACCATCATTTAGTTATATTAAAGCTAGGTATAACAAGCTATACCTCATTAGGGTTATCCATTAATTCATTATGTTGATTATGAATCATAATCATACCAGGGAAAGTGTAAGACTACAAGTTTAAGGCATTGAACCATCAACTTCTCATCATTAGAATCATAACATTACACTATAGGCTTCACCCAAAACAATGTGAATATTGAGGCATCAACTTCTAACCATTAAATGTTGAAAAGGTAAAGCCATTGGTCATTTACATAAGTAAACATCTTGAACAAACCACCTATGAAGTCATTGAATTATTATATAGAAAGAGTCACCATATAACCCTAGACATCCCTTTATTAACAACATAAAAAGTTCCATTAATATTAGGGTAAAACCCACAAGCGATTGTTTATTTAAAATAAGACGTTAGTAAATGAGCTTCTTAAGTTGATCTCATAAAGGAAACTATTTAAATAAATTTATTAGGACCGACATATTATATTCAGGCATCATTCCAATTTATTGGATGAAGAAACATTAGATCTTAACCATTAGGTCAAGTTCATATACTAACACCATCAATTGGAATATAGGTTCGACCATTGCACCAAAATGACCCAAGAAACCATTGGTTTAAGGCTTAATTGATGCTACAACGACATGCTTAACTCACCATATGTTGTGGAGACCTGATCCACCATCACTAGTGGACATTAAGTCACCATAGGTTATTAGATCAACATTATATTCATTAATCACCATCGAATATCAAGCTAATGTCACCATTGATTGATAACATCATTAAGGTACTTATTTGTTGTTCATTAAGTTTGTAATTAGGCCAAAACATGACCTAAGAGGTGAACGTCAGTTGACACCCTTGGTCACCACCATTAGTTGTCATGAAGACAACACCATAGGGTTGTTGCAATGGTACCACCATTGGGTCATGGGTTTATAGAAGAAATCAGCTTAAAACCCTAAAATTGAGTGTTGGTTGATAGGTGTTTAACACCATAGATTGTCAAACCAACCTGATCCAAGTCATATTATACCTTAGAAAGAACGTATACATAAATATAGGTTCATATAGAACTAAAATCAGAATAGGGAGCATTATAAAATCAAAATCCAAGTCAAGCATAGCTTTTTTGTGCATGGATCATCATTTTCAAGCAAGAACATGAACTAGCAAGCTTATGGTAAGCAATAAACATGGAGCAAGTTGTAAAACTTGACTCTAAATATAATATAAACTCCCAAAAAGAAGAAAACATGAGCATGTAGGATAGGAAATCTAAGCATAAGCTGTGCACTCGTCCATCTGGCACCTTTCTTCATCAAATGAGCAAACCCTAAGCATAAGGAGTAAGAAAGGTAGGGTTTTAGAACTTTAGAGCAATTTCTACCATGGAACAACAAGGTTTCAACCTAGATAAAGGTAGGAGGAATGAAAAAAAATAAATAAATGGAGGAGAGAAGGGGATTCTTACTCTTTTAGGTCAAGATTACTAGAAGGGAGCTTTTTAAACCCTAAAAGGAAGTCAATTGCAACCCTAAATTCTTTTTCCAAGAAGATCCCTTCTTTCTTCTTCCTTGGATAGGAAATTCACAAAATCACCTAGGGAGGATTAGGTTTGTAGGAGGAAGGAAGTGGTGGAGAGAAAATGGCTTGTTTGGGTTCTTAGGGATAAGTATATGAAACTTTAAGATAAAGAAAAAGAAAAAGTTGAGTTCTAGTATCTTTCCAAGTGTCCATGGATTTAAACTATTAAGAATATACAAGCATACACAAAAGAAGCTCCCCCATCATCCATATACACCTGATTAGATCTCCTTTTTCGAATTTCCTAGCCAATCCAATAATTCATTAGTTGATAGCTACTAAATGTAGCTCATCCATGAAGGGGTAAACCTCAAAATACCCTTGAGGAAAACACCTTCAAACCAAGGTTTAAAATGTGCCCCATGGCTCAAAAATATCAATAATGATGAAGTAATATCCAAGGAACATAATTCAAGTGATAAATTTCTAAGAAAACCTCTCAATTGGGTAAATTGTAGAAAAGTCCAAAATGTTCATAAAATTGCATAACTTGCTCAAACAATGTTCAAATTGGACCAAATTTGAAACATAAGCTTGTCTTATGATTTCAAAGCATATCACAAGGTTATATTAGGGTTATAAGAATTCAATTATGATAATTAATCTTTTTTAACACTTTAAGCAAGGTTAGAGGTCTCACAACCATAAACCCCTAACATGGATTTTCCCCCTGAAATCCAAGATACACATAATTGGACACTTCTCATTCATGTCATCCTACATATTACACATGGTTACTTCCATATTATGGTAATGTCACATCACTCTTATAGAGGTCATGTTCTTCTCTTTCAATTCATACATATCTTATCTTGGATCAGCACAAACCCCCCCCCCACATAAGAAGACATTTGCAAATATGGAACATAGAAACTTGTTGTGCTACCTATACAAATCTAATAATAACTTTCAACATTAAATTCTATCTATCATCCTAAAATTATATCTATTGTATCAACACATTACTCTAAAGTCATACTCGCTGGCTCTTATCAAACATAGAACATTATGCATCTCTTATCATATGTAACTTTACAAGGTTTCATCTCTATGCTCCTTTAATGGTTGTTGTAACTAACAAGTCAATCAACCATGTAGGTATCCCCAAATTTTCAAGAACTATGAGGAATATGTTTTTCGAGGATTCTCCAATCATCTCAATGGTGGACTAACCATCTGTTTGGTTGAAGAATCATACACTTGTATGTAATTGTTAACAAATATAACTTCCTGATTTACCTTGTTAGGGGTGGAGTAATGACATTGTATTCATCTTATCAAGATTCACATAACATACTTAACAAATGTATCATAAGTCCTCGAGGATACTCTAGTCAACCAACAACTCACTCTTGCTAAAATTGTCACACATAAGTACAATTGCTTCAACATTCTTAAGGTTTAGCAAAGATATTAACCATGTTAATGACCATATTTGAAATACGTTGAGAATTCATCATTCAAAGCTTGATATAACTTGTAAGACATGAAATGAACACTCATGTTCTCCTATTCATAAATTCTATTGGTACATTGGTTAGTCTAAAGGACATAATCCTAAACTCATCATGGTCATGTAACTTGTGTCATCCACTCTAACTCTTGTCCATTAATATTCTGATCCTAGGTTTATCTTAAAGGAATACGGTAACACATGTCTGCTGATCAACAAACCATCTATCCTTGATAGTGGTCTTGCCCATCTATCACTAAACCATACATAACATTATAGAATCATTTTTATTTTTCCTTCAAAACAACATTTAAAGGGTCATCATCAACTCTCTCTCTCTCTAAGGGAGAGGAATACTTGTAATGTTCATTTAATAAACATCTCCAACCTTCACATACTTCCTATACTGGTAATACATCTTGGATACTAGCATTCATTACCTTGGTATCCACCTTATGCACTATAAGGAACTCACATCCTTATCTCATCTACTTTTAACAACATAAGAAATATCAAGACATATAAGAGGAGTCTTATTAATTATTGGAATGCTCAAAAGAAAACTCATCACAAAATTTATGATCTTGGAACCATAGTCCAAGCAACCTTATCTTATAATAAGCCATCCACCCTCATGTTTACAAAGAATCCACACATACCAAGTGGAAATGATCCACTTAAAAATTGTGCCCTAGAAAGGAAAGACACAAAGGGAAACACACTTCCCACATCATAGCAGCATTGTTTAAGGGTCGCTAGCAAAAAGGTAACCAATTCTATTTTTATTATGCAGGTTACAACTTCTTATGTATCATTTTACCTTTTTCATTTTGGGTTCCTTGCCACTAGCGTAGGAATCATCATGATTAACATATCTCATTACTCCTTCCTTGATGACTATTTATGCCACTAGGGTATGTTCTCTTATTTTATTATGTTTTTCAACCACTTATCAACATGTAAGTCATCATATACTTCATTTTCTTCATTAAACATGGATCATCTCCCTTAATTTTTTTCACATGCCATGCTGATTTTACTTTAAGATTTTCTTACATACATAGGTTGGTGTGAGATTAACTCAGGTTCCACTTTATTCCTTTGTTATTGTTCCCAATAATCTTCTCATTTTATACTTCTCATTTTACAAGAACATACTTATCTGACTTTTCATTTTTATTATCTTCTTGAATTACATCTTCAAGAACTCCTTTTTTGCTTATTTGTATTCAAATTTAGATTGCGTGTTATTGTATCTTTCTCTTATAGTTACCAATAATTCCAGTTTTGGTAGTTAATGATGTAATTCTCATCTTCTCTTGAGGTAATATTGAGTTATCTGCACCAAGAATTCTGATTCATTATGCTCCTTAGATTGTTTCAAAATGACTACTTGATCAAAATAATAAAAAATATAACAATCTAAAAGTTCCATACTTATGTTTTCTTAAATAATTGAATACCTGGCCAGGGCACCCAAGTATTAAGATTAGGCAGTATGCACCATGTTTATATGTCATGTTCCTAACTTAGACATCATCCTAGTACAAAGTCCCAGTGTCCCTATAGACTTAGCGAACCTAAAGCTCTAATACCAACTTGTGAGAACCCGTTACACTAAACAAGATTACTTAAAATATAAAGCACAATCGATCACTAATTAATCGTATACCCAAAAATATGGGTAAATTAAAACCAATTTCAACGTCAGCACTTGCTCAGAATCATTTGCATAAGAGCCCAATATCTTTCTTATATCCATACTATGCCAAGAATTTGATATGAATTGTTCTATTACCTTAGCCACAACATATATACATAGGAGAACAATATTTGTATATGCCACACAACAAGCATTAACATGCTAACAAAATTCTAATTCATTTGAAACACCATATACAGACTATTCCTGCCCAGACCCGAGAGTATAAGGATCACTCCAGGACACACTAGACATCTAATCAACTTTCTCAAAGATTCATTACTATAACTCCTCTTTGCTGCCACATGTTTTTTTCGTCACTTCAGATTACCTAAAAAGATGTGGCGAACCACAAGGGTGAAACCCATGTCCCAGCAAGAGATATAACCTCTGAAAACACTTATTGATTATAACATTTTAAATAGTAGATAACTAAGTAGTTGGAGTATTTAATAATCAATTGAACATATTGAACAGTTCAAGTATGCTAAACAGATTAAGCAATTAATCTTAGCAACAAGTATGATCATCAATGCATATATAGATAACAAATAAATCCATTTCTCTGGATAGATATATACTCAAATATCATCAAATTGCATCTAATAACAATCATGATCATTAATCTAACTATCATCACAGTCCTTGCTAACAACACAAGCAATCTAGTAGCATAAGAATCCCTGACATCAATATGTCTAGTAACATTACATGGCTATCAATATTGACATCTCAAATAAATGGAACATATCTATATCATAAGTAGAACTAACATCATAACACAATGAACTACATAGGCATGATTAGTAGTTTAAGCATTTCTAATTACATAGGCATGCTTAGCAATATTAAACATAGCTAGAAGCATCATCTAAACCATCAGTGCTAGTATATTTGACAACATAAGCATGTTTACAACATGAGCATAACTACAACATAAGAATATCTATTATCTATTATTATACTATACATGATCTCAGTGAAAAGAAATCAAACAAGGGTTATAATCCAATATGAAGTGTTGTACATAACCCTAAACAGATATGGTAGACGGCTGTCTTACATCTTTTGTTATGCCCTAGGCAATATGAATCGTACCATTCAAAGTCAAACCGACCCCTACGAAGGAATATTCAATTCTGTACAAGATCTAGGAATGCCAGTATCCTAAGATCTCTTCTCCTCGGTCAGTATGAATAAAAAGGCAGTGACATATCAGTCAAAGGTACCACTACAATGACATATAGTCAAGATACTAACCACTAGTCCTCCCTTGGTACATGTCACGAAACTAGAAACTAGGGTATACAAAACCCTCTAATCTGAGGTACAACCGTAATTGTCCTCAATCACATCAAATGTCTGAGGTGTGACCATAGCCATCTCTATAACCTGCATTGTGGAGGACAAGGATATATCCTCAACTTGCCACCCCCACATACTCAACAATATGCGCTCCAAGTTTCCCATAGGAATACTAATTTCACCATCCAGCAAGTTCTGACACTGAAGATGGCTCTACGGTACATGGAACTACTTTATTAGAGTTGCAGTTGATTAGTTATGCCAATTGGGTGAATTAAGGCTGCATTAAACAAGTGGACATACAAACCCTAATTCACTTCTAGCAAGCATATAAATATCACAACTTCAAAAAAAAGTAAAACGTGTGAAACATAATTTCTCATCTCATCATCACATGGTACTATTCACTTGCCATTCATGAGACCACACTAGTCATCACACTATCAAAATATATAAATCCTTTTCACAATATCACAGGGTATCAACCCTTATCAAAACAACATGATTACACCTCATTCAGGGCCCAACCATGCCCAAAGGTCATTAAGGCCTTCATACTATTACTTGAAAGATCATTATTATCTTTCTATGCCTTATAACAAGGCTCAACAACATCACTTACATGTAACACACCCAATGAACACATTGTTGCATTAATGATCTAGGAGATATTCATAAACAATCATAGTAGGGTTGTACTAACATGAAGAAGATTCCTTTATTTAATCAACATGCAAGTAATCTAGATATGATTAACCCTCATCATATTCATAATGTACATGTTTAGCATAAGAAAGTATCAACCATGTGGCTATGATAACCACCAATTAACACATTAAGGTTATGATCATATTATGGAGATTATTTCACCATCATGCCATCATATAAGAAGGTTAAACATGAATACTCACATTTCTCAATTTGCATTAGAGTTAGGTTCAACAAAATAAATTCTATTAATGTTGCTAATAAACACTCATACCTAAACCCTAACTCACATCATCCCCAGTGGATCATGGATGAATAAGTTGAAGCATCACCATCACATTCCATACTATTCTCAAGTATGAACACACACATAAATCAAGGTGTAACCATCAGGTTATTGCACACTAGGTTTTAAACAACAATAAGAGAGTACTCCATGATTGTATTAGTCATTCAAGGACTATTCATATCCAATTACCATCATTTAGTTATATCAACGCTAGGTATAACAAGCTATACCTCATTAGTGTTACTCATTAATTCATTATGGTGATTATAAATCATAATAATATGAGGGCAAGGGTAAGACTACAAGTTGAAGGAATTGAACCATCAAATTCTCATCATTAGAATCATAACATTACACTGTAGGCTTCACCCAAAATAATGGGAATATTGAGGCATCAACTTTTAACCATTAAATGTTGAAAAGGTAAATCCATTGGTCGTTTAGATAAGAAAACATCTTGAACAAACCACCTATGAAGTCATTTAATTGTGCTCTAGAAAGAATCACCATCTAACCCTAGACATCCCTTGATTAACAACATAAAAAGTTCCATTGAGAGTAAGGTAAAACCCACAAGAGATTGTTTATTTTAAACAAACCGTCAGTAAATGAGCTTTTTAAGTTGATCTCATAAAGGAAACCATTTAAATCACTTTATTAGGACCAATATATTATATTTAGGCATCATTCCAATTTTTTGGATGAAGAAACATTAGATCTTAACCATTAGGTCAAGTTCATATGTTAAAACCATCATTAGGGATCATTAAGTCCCCATAGGATATTAGATCAACACTATATTCATTAATGACCATCGAATATCAAGCTAATGTCACCATTGACTGATAACATCATTAAGGTACTTAGTTGTTGTTCATTAAGATTATAATTAGGAAAAAATATGACCTAAGGGGTGAACTTCAATTGACACCCTTGGTCACCACCATCAGTTGTAATGAAGACAACACCATATGGTTGTTGCAATGGTACCGCCATCAGGTCATGGGTTTATAGAAGAAATCAACTTAAAACCCTAAAATTGACCATTGGTTGATAGGTGCTTAGCACCATAGGTTGTCAAACCAACCTGATCCAAGTCTTATTATACCTTAGAAAGAACGTACACATCAATAGAGGTTCATCTAGAACTGAAATCACAACAGGGAGCATTATAAAAATTGAAATATAAGTCAAGCATAGCTTTTTAGTGCATGGATCATCATTTCCAAGCTAGAACATGAACTAGCAAGCTTATGGTAAGCAATAAACATGGAGCAAGTTATAAAACTTGCCTATAATTAGAAGATAAAATCACAAACAGAAGAAAACATGAGAAGTTAGGGTAGGAAATCCAAGCATAAGATGTGAACTCATCCATCTAGCACCTTTCTTCATCAAATGAGAAAACCCTAAGCATAAGGAGCAAGAAAGGTAGGGTTTTAGAACTTTAGAGCAATTTCTACCATGGAACAACAAGGTTCCGACCTGGAGAAAGGTAGGAGGAATAAAAAAAAAATGGAGGAAACATGGGATTCTTATTATTTTAGGTCAAGATTACTAGAAGGATGCTTTTTAAACCCTAAAAGGAAGTCAATTGCAACCCTAGATTATTTTTCCAAGAAGATCCCCTCTTTCTTCTTCCTTGGATAGGAAATTCGTAGAAGAACATAGGAAGGATGAGCTTCATAGATGGAGGGAAGTGGTGGAGAGAAAATGGTTCATTTGGGTGCTTAGGGATAAGTATATGAAACTTTAAGATAAATAAAAAAAGGTTGAAGTTCTAGTATCTTTCCAAGTGTCCATGGCCTTAAACTATTAAGAATATACAAGCACACACACAAGAAGCTACCAAACTGTCCATATAGACCTTCTTAGATCTACTTTGTCAAATTTACAAGCCAATCAAATAATTCATTAGTTGATAGCTACTAAAGGTAGCTCATCCATGAAGGGGTAAACCCCAAAATACCCTTGAGGAGAACACCTTCAAACCATAGATTAAATAGGTGACCCATGGCTCAAAAAGCTCAAGAATGATGAAATAATATCCATGGAACATAATTAAAGTGATGAATTGCAAAGAAAACATCTCAATTTGGTAAACTGCAGAAAAGTCCAAAATGTGCATAAAATTGCATAACTTGCTCAAACACTGTCCAAATTGGACCAAATTTGAAACTTAAGCTTGTATTATTATTTAAAATCATATCACATGGTTATATTAGGTTTATAAGAATTCAATTATGATAATTAAGCTTGTTCAACACTTTAAGCAAGGTTAGGGGTCTCTCATATGGTGTATTATGAATCAATTTTGAAGGTACATGATTAAATGTAAACAAGTTAGTTTCAAGAGTATATAATCACAAGGTATTCAAAATATTAGCTAAACTCATAATTGATTGAACCATTTCCAACAAGGTGAAATTTCTTTTTTCAGACACTCCATTATCTTGTTATGGTACAAGTGGTGTCGACTGTGATGCGATACCAATGTCTCTTAGAATGACCTCCAACGCTTAGATTATAACTTCTTCTCTAGGATTAGATCATACTTCTTTAATATCATTTCCATGTTGATTTTTTACTCATTCATGAATTCCTTAAAATTTTCAACATTTGATTTGCATTTCATACGTTACAAATGTTCATATCTACTAAAGTCATCGATACATCTGATGAAGAACTGATATCCATATCTAAGACTTGTGCTAAGAGGTCCACATAAATCAATATGTATAAATCCTAATAAGTCATTTTTTCTCTCATCATTACTAGTAAAAGGTTCATTTTTTATTTTTTCCAATAAACAAGATTCATATATCTCTATTGATTTGAAGCCAAACATGTCCAAATAATCAACCATCTTTATGAACTCTAGAAATGGATTTCTTATTTATGTTTCCTAGACTATGGTGCCAAAGGTTAGTTTTATATTTGACATTTAGGTTTAACATCTTAGTATCTATATTATACACACTTGTCTCATAATCTAATAAGAAAATACCATAAGACATTTGTACAATTCCATATAATATCTCATCTATAGAATTAAAATTTGATCATTCTTTATTAAAAATTCAAACTTGTTCTTGTCCAAATAAATACACAATCAATATGGAAGGAACATAATAGTAGTTCTTTGACTCTATCACAAGTCCACTAGAAAGAGATAAGCTATGGGTTCCTATAGTTGTGGATGCAACTCTTTCTCCACTAGAAACTCATAGATCCACTTCTCCTTCTAGTAAGTTTTTCTTTCCTCTGCAGATTATGTATCTTAGAGCATATGTAAGATCTACATCCAGTATCCAACACTCAAGATTAACAAGTAGTTAAGTTTATCTCTATAACATCCAATATCTCTATAACATTAAGTAGTAGCTCAAAAAGCAGAGATCTCAATTTCCTCCTTTAGTACCTCAAGGGAAAGAGGGAATTTCTTTTTCAATGTCTATACTCATGAAAATGGTGACAATTTCCTTTGTTACCTACTCCTTCTTTACCTTTAAATGTATAAGACTTGAAATTTTGTCTAGCTTTAAAAATATTCTTAGCTTTTTCCTTACCCTTTGTCATTCTCTTTTCTTTCTTGGCCATCAACATAAACTTTGTCTTGTTTTTCTTCATCTAAGTATCGACATTTCTCAATATTTCTAAAAATCTAAAAATGGTTGATCAAAGTTTTCTTGTGTTATAATTAATGTCAAACTAATTATAATAATTCCACAAGGATTGCAGGATTACATTAGTGTCCAACTTTTGGCACGTGGGAAATCCCACTATTTCTAGGCTTTTCACATATTGTATCAACTTGAGTACATGGGGTCCAACTAGATCACTTTCAGTTATGTTGCACTTAAACATGGCCTTGGAGATACCTTACTGGTCTTGTGTTTTCTGTTCTTGGAAAATATTACTTAGAGTTTTGGTCATGTATATAATTCGCATGTTCTCATGTTTCTTGTGAAGTTCATGATTCATGGAACATAGCATGAGGCACTTACTATCAATAGACTCATTAATATGCTTACGATAAACTTATCGTTCCTCACTAGCCGCATTTGGAGGTGGTTCTTCAATTTCTAGTATTTCTAAGACATAGATTATGCTCATGACTGAGAATAATTCTCAATGTTCTATATAACTCATGGAATTGATTTCCGTAACAATTTTTTTCTTAAGGCCCAATCACAAAGAGGAGTTGTTATGCGTGTTTGACATTAGATATAAAAACAAAATATTTGCAAAATTTAAAAATTGGATTTTAAAATTATTTGATTTCGTGATATTAATCTTTCCATTTTAATAATTCTTGCACTATTTTTTTATCAAAGTAATATCCCTTAGTATTAGTTTGGAATATTAAAATGACACATGTTCAAGTGCACCATGATTTGTAATACATTAAGTTATGAGTCAACTTTGGATGATTGATCTTTGCTTGGTAACAATTAACACTTTCATCCAATAAAACACTTGGATAAATGGTTTCACAATCATGTATGTTACAAAAATTATTATCAAGTATTTTCCATCTTTATGCCTCTAGGCATTTAATCCCATAGAGATCATCATAGTTATATCAATTAATATCAAAGGCTAATACAACAAAACACCATAGTTATGTCAATATCAAAGGCTAATACAATAAAATAAACACCCTACTTTGGTAGACACACATACTATCATAAGATGGATGGTGCACCACATTGTATGATGCCCAACATAGTCGATTAGGATTTTCATGTGTATTTCACATTGGATGGCATCTTACTTAATATCAAGTGAGTTATTTAATATTATATTTGTACCTACGCAATCATCATAACATATACATTATTAAACATATCATATAGTATAACTATCGCCACAAGTGGTAAAACATGATATGAAAACTAGTATAACATCTTGGTCTAACAATAATTGTACATAAAAAATGAAAATATTCACGTATCATGTAACCCTATTTACCTTTACAAGTATTCATTGACTAGAAATCTAGTTGATTGTTGATGGAGTATTTCTTTATCATCATCACTAACCCTCTAAGGACCTTCCTTGTTGGTGTGGATTTTTATGACATCCTTTTCCACCATGATCCACCGGTGATGTCAATACATTTTCCTAATCTAATTGCAAGAATTAAACTTTACATTGAGAATGCAGAGAGGGGGGGCATGAAATTTAAATATTTTAGATCATAAGAAGTACTAAACCAAGTTGCCATATCCAAATCCACCAAACAAAACAACTTCAAGGCAACACATTGGTTAATGTAATTAAGGTATCATATCTATATGATATTTGGTGATTAGCATGCACACACATTTCAAAATTATCCATTCATCTTAAAAAACCAATATTTCATTAAAAGTGTACAACATTGGTTTTGATACCAATGTAGGGTTTTGAAAGAAGGGGGAGAAACACAAATATAAATACTTTCTCAAGAAATCTATTAGGAAATGGAACTATCGCATCCATGAAACATTGGTATACTAAATATATAGAAGGGTTATCTAATATAATTTAGCACATGTTAATTTTCCAACAACTAGACACATTTTATGTCTATGTAGAGCATGCACTTTCTGAAGTAGACCCATAATTGTTTTTGTTGTTTCAGCCTTTTGTCATCATAGTAACACCTTGACTTCTCCATTATAAAGTAGTTTATTATCAAGTCTCTGTCCAAGGGCCTTGATTTTTACATCATCCACATATATTCATGAACTATTGGTGCATGACCTCGGTTCCAAGAGGAAGCAAAAATCCCAAATTTTCAAATGCTAGTGTTGCTTGCTCCCTCCTATTGCAGTTTATCATCCTTAGAATGTGTTTCTATCTCTTTAATAGGAATAAATCCAATAGAACTCATGTCTCAATGTGTCTATCTCCCTTTAGATACCCACCATTTTATACAATAGATTCATGTCCTTGGATTTCCAAAAAATTGATTCTCATTCCTACTAAAACAATCTAAATAGGATCAAACTAGGACAAGGTAGACAAACATTTAATGTACCATCTCATTATCCAATCGACTGGTTGGGTCACCTGGTTAATTAATTGATATATCTAGTCAACTATAGTCCTGGTCTAACTCGATGACCAGTTTGACTCCACATTGAACATGTTTTTTTTCCTTGTTTCTTCCTAACTTCAATGCAACCTACTGAGTGGAATGAACAATCATCCGATTCATCACTTTTCCAAAGTGGCGATCAATTTATCAGTTGGCAGTCAATCTTCTAGTTGATGAAAACCATCATGTCAACCAAATGTCTTTCCCAGTTAGCCAGTTGAGTAGGAAATCAAAATGTAAATGATTTAGAACCATTCTATCATGTATTTCATTGCAAACTTCAATTTCATTATGTATCCTTATGCATGTTATACCATAGGTTGCTTTGGTAGTGATGTCAAGGACCACCCAAGAAAAGACTAGTATCCAGAAACAAGTCATTGCTACCCAAGTACATAGAAGAATTTGAGAACAACTCTAACCAGTAATTGATCAATGTTACCATGACCATATAGTCTATGTGTCAAAGATATCCAGATGTATTCAATGCATGAATTTGTCATCATCTTAACATTCAACCTATGTTTATTGAACCTGAGTAGAATATTTAATTTTTTGATATCAATATCATATATTGATTTACATGATCGTGGCCATGCATTTTATATCTCACTTATCAAGTGGCCAACATATCATTCCAATGAAAATAATTCAGCTACACAACTCACAATAATCAACAAGAGTTACAATCCATTTGATGACTAACAGACAATAGGCCTTATTTGGAGTACGTTGGGTAGTGTTTTAAGTACACAAAAAAACATGTGTTTATTGTAGTGACTTCAGTTTATTGATCATCTTCACCATTTTTACATTTATATATAACTTTATTTGTCATGAAATGGCTTCCATGTGTCATTCTCAAAGTCGATCTTACAACTTTCTCTCTAACAAGTTCCCTTGTACTTAAATTTCTATCTAATTTTATTACCAAAGAGACATAGTAGTCATTCAACATACACACTAGTATTATGTATTACTATTGACCTATAATATCAACAATATTAACAAAGATAACAAGAATTAATGCTATTCAACATACATATGTCTCATTTTCAGGTCCTCAACCCAAAACATACATCATCATAATACTTTTAAGAGATTATTACATGTATTCATTATCTCGATACTTAAAAAGAATAATAAGTGAAACTGTCTCATATTAATAATCAAAGCATATATAATGTATCCCTATTACAACAATCATATGATGGCTCTTAGGGCATACTACCAACACCTATGTTGTAGCATTGTGGAGGAACAAGCACCTCATACATCTCACAAGGGATATGCCCAAATCAACAATATTTGCTGCTCTAATTTGGGTTAAGAACAATACATGTGCTGCTGACTTTTTCTTGTTCTCTACCATTTTATTGGCTACTTGGAAAGCTTGCAATGATCACCTTTATGGGTATAGCCATCCTAAGATCTTAATTATTGCTTCTAGCCCACACTAATGGGCTGTCTTTTCATGGATTATAAATTCTAGGATATTGTATAACTGGGCTCTCATAAGAATAGATATTACTCAAGTTGAATTCATCTTGTTCCTTGTGTAATTAAAGTTAGTAGTGATGTACCCTAGATAGATATTTCAAGAAGGTTAGTTGTGGAATCATTTTCTAAAATTATTGAGGCTTTTCCATTGTATTGGCTGCAATATCAGATACTTGGAGATGATTAACATGTAATATTAAATCTTATGTAGTTCTCCTTGATGTTGAGGTTTCATCAACCATGGGTATGAAAACCATGTGTTTAAACTGATGCATTGGTTGTGGTTTAAGATTTCAAAAGGAATTTTAAGGGTGGATGCCCTCTTTTGCATATCTTTAAAGCCATTGATATGTCAGTCATTGAATTTATTTGGGACATTTTGGACATGCTTTTAGAGAGAGAATACTATTTATTATCACTCTCTAACAAAAAATGGATTGGGTCTCAAGGACATGATTTGGGTGAAGGAATTTCCAGTCCAATGTTTGGATTCTTGTTGTGATTGTTAAATATCTTAATGAATACTAGTTTGTTATATAAAAAGAGTTTAAAGTCCTACATTGCAATGGAGTAATTATGAATGGGATACATGACATATCACACATTTTGTTATGGATATGGTACTTGATTATAGAATCTATTTCGTGAGGGAGTATCACATGTTGATATATTGTTAAATATCTTAATGAATACTAGTTTGTTATATAAAAAGAGTTTAAAGTCCTACATTGCAGTGGAGTAATTATGAATGGGATACATGACATATCACACATTTTGTTATGGATATGTTACTTGATTATAGATTCTATTTCGTGAGGGAGTATCACATGTTGACATATTGTTGTTTTAATCATCTATGTTACTAATATATGATATTGTAACGTACCAAGATTTGAGGCCTTGGATAAAATAATTTTATAAGGAATGATTGGACTACCCATATCACCAAGGTGCATCTCCTTTTTGGGGAGCCCATAACTAAAGAAATCCATAGTTAATAGTGCTCAACTTGGAGTAGTACTAGGATGGGTGACCACGTCTCACGTATGAGTGAGGAAAAAGTGTGCAGTTAAGGCTAGTGGTGGTTTGTGGGGCCAGTTGTCATTCTTGAAACTCTACTGGAGCCTTGGGCAGTGAGCCCGTGCATTACAAATGGTATTAGAGCCAAACCCCTCCAGTCGGTGGGGCCCAAATAGGCATGACATGTCAGTCTTTGAGATGTGCAATTCAGGCATGTTGGAAAGGGTTGTCAATTGTGATGTATCCACCCTTTCGATGGTATTCTGTGATTGAGAGTTGGGAGTCCATGAGCCATTCTGGGTCTGGATTTGAGGCCTCAGATAAAATGATCTTATAAGGAATGATTGGACTACCCATATCACCAAGGTGCATCTCCTTTTCTAGGAGCCCATCACTAAAGAACTCCATAGTTAAGTGTGCTCAGCTTGGAGTAGTACCAGGATGGGTGACCAGTTGGGAAGTTGACCCCATCTTGCACATGAGTTAGGAAAAAGTGTGTAGTTAAGTTTAGTGGTGGTCTGTGGGGCCAGTCATTATTCCAAAAACTCTACTAGAGCCTTGGGCAGTAGGCCCGGACATTACAAACCTAGAAATGTAAAGTATGGTAAGGTTTCCTATCTGGGATATGGATTTGATAGTTAAGATTGAAAATTAGATGTCAAACATGTTCCTAGTTATAAGTTGACCTTTATGGAAAGTTACTATATTGGTCCACCATCTGCTCCCTACAACATATGTAATCTTGTAGGACAAAGTTATCAGAAGACTGCTAAAACAAGTAGAGATTAAGTATTAGGTGATAGTACAGTGCTAAGGTAGTCGTTGAGATGTTTTCCTCTACTAGTTCATCATATATTTTCTTAGATTTTGATGAGTGATTATCCCCAATTTTCTAGTTCTCACTTTCTTTGAGTGCATGTAATTACTAAAAACTTCCTACCATATGTAGAAATAAAAAGATTGGAAGGTACAAGTGTGTGGGGGAAGTGGCAGTGGTGTAGGTGACACATGATACAATCCAGAGGTGGAGAGGGAACATGATCGTGGACCTAAAGATCTTGGAGATACCAGTCTTGACAAGAGGATGGAGTCTGAGAATATGAGACCTCCATCTCCTAGGAACCAAGGTGCACCTCCTTTTCTGGGAGCCCATCATTAAAGAACTCGATAGTTAAGCATGCTTATCTTGGAGTAGTACTAGGATGGGTGACTAGTCGGGAAGTTGACCACGGCTTGCGTGTGACTGAGGAAAAAATATGTATTTAAGGCTAGTGGTGGTCTGTGAGGCCAGTCGTCATTCCCGAAACTCTACTTGAGCCTTGGGTAGTAGTCTTGGGTGTTACGATATCTAGAAAGAACATGTGGTGAGAGGGAGTCTTTGTAGTGGGTGAACTAGAAATTGTACCACATATAGAGTGTATGGTCTGAGAGACATGGTGTGTTGTATCAAACATTGACAAAAATGTTGTTATACTTCCGCAAAAGAGTGTTTATGGAGCCATAATTCTTGATTCTCTAAGGAAAGATCTAACCCATCTTCAAGATTGTTCCAACACATAGGAGGAATATGGGGTAATGAGGTAGTTTCTATAGTTGCCAATGCACGTGGAGAACATCCTAGTGGTGTTTCTATTGAAATGAAAGTAGGAATTTAGGTTTGGAGACAATTTTCTACAGGTTGGGCAAAGATTTTTGTAAGCATGGGTGGTTTTAGGGAGATGTATCATATATATATTATTCCTTGCATGAGTTGCAAAAGATGAGAATTAGAGATATGGAGAGGGGTTTAACGATTCATGTACCTTCAATGATATGGTTTGAAGGATATGGGAATGAATTTTGAAGTAAGAGGGACACAAAATGTTCATACACTATTGTTCTCGTGAGCGGTTGTACATACCCAACTAAGGGTAGCATATGACAGATCACCTCCTTTTTATTCAATCTTGGATTGACAACTGATAGCTCAAACTCCCGTTATGCATTAACTTATTGATTTTATACATGATTCTTAAATAGTCAAAATAAGTTGCAATTGGGGCCACATCAATATTCTATTGTATAGGATTTTATGTAAACAGTAACAAATGATTCACCACAACTTCAAAATTGAATATTATTACCATGGTTTAGGCTTGGTCATGTTATTTGTGTAAGACAATTTTTCATTAATGAAATGATAATACAATAAATAATGTAGTGAAAATCAAAACCTCTATATTATGTCAAAATGAGTTTCAACTAGTGGAAGAATTAGGTTTCCAACTATAAGTTAGTTTTTATGATATAAACAATAGGTTTAGATTCGTTTTATAAATTTCCCATATAATATTGGGTATTTTGCAAATTTACTACTCTTAAAAGGATATTTTATTTCTAAAATATTAATTCAGCAAATGAGGGACGAGTAGAGTTTAATCATATGTCTCACAACTCCCCAGTTGACTCTATAGAATCATGTTTTTTCTTAGACATATCACTATTTCAATCTCCCCATTCTTTGATGCCCTAATCCATCCATCAAGAATTCTCACTGGGTACTTTTATTATTCAAATACACTTGAAGTCGTATGGTTTCAAGTTTCAAAAAATTTCAACGTGACATACTTCTTAATAATATACACATGAAACATATCGTGCATCTTCTTATCTGAAGGCGGCATTTTTTGTCAAGGAAGAAGAACACCATCAATTCTTCCAGAGGAGCTCAAAATATCCTGCATATCTTAATCTTAGCTTTCCCTCAATGGTTTAATCTAGAAAAAACCTTTACCAAATTGTTTATCTTTTTAGAGGAACTATCTCTGACAAAGAAACTGTTACGCGTCCAAGTTTAATCATCCTACATCTTTTGGAAGTGTTGACTTGTCATCATTCGTCTCTTCACTAGTTCCACTTCATATCTCTTAAGTGAATGCCATCTATATTATTAGTTAATTCTCTACAACATCTTTCTAATGCATGTGAACTTGACAAGGAATATTGTACTATGCTTTGCAAGTGGTACCAAAATTGTATACTAGTTACTATTCTTACATAGAACGTTTCCAGGGTAGATACCTATCCCGTGATCAATTCTCGTCAATGAAACATGATCAAAGAATTTTCTCTAATATTTTAATGGTTTGCTCAAGTTTCCAATTAGTCTGAAGGTGGTATATCTACTAAACTAAGATCAATTTCCCAGCTCATGATACATCTTTTTGTGCAATGTGGAGGTGAATTTGTGGTCTTTGAGATAAAATATCTTCTATATGGTAGGATGTAGACAAGATATATATAATCTACAATTTTCGAATAATT
The DNA here is from genome assembly GCA_963693085.1 of Alisma plantago-aquatica. Lineage (NCBI taxonomy): Eukaryota > Viridiplantae > Streptophyta > Magnoliopsida > Alismatales > Alismataceae > Alisma > Alisma plantago-aquatica. The sequence continues at coordinate 316,799,941 of OY856411.1, read as the reverse complement.
GGTAATGCATGGTGGTTTTGAATGGGATAATGTGGGCTAAAAACTAATATAGTCAGCCATAGCCCACATGGCGTTGTATCCATTTTTTCTCTTCATAAAATGAGTGATATATTCCATAGTTAGACTTTCTCCCACTTACACTCATGAATATATAGGGGATAAACGTCCAATTATATATTTCCCTCCCAATCTTAACTTACTTTATACAAGGGACTTTGTTAGACCGTCAACTATGTCATTCCTCGTGTCTTTCTGCCATTAACAAAATTATATGTTATGCCAAGTTTTTATAGTAACTATATGGATATATTATTTCAGATAATGTATCTCCGTATATACGTCCTCAATCAGATCAACCACATTGGGGAGAAAAACTTTTTATATATAGTGTTTAGCTCCATCAAGTCCTTTGTAGTTTTTCTATTTTTTCCAGTCACTACTAAAATAATGGTCTATAGCGTCATTTTTTTAAGCCTGTAGCATCACTTTTTAACCGACGCCTAAGTGGCTGTCACTATAGAATTTTTTCTATAGGGCCGGTTTTTTTGACTAATGAAAACTGACCTTATAAAGTAAAAACCGACCCAAGAGGCTATAAAAAACTTGACCCAAGCAAGAAAGAAGAGGATGTAAGGTCGGTTATTCCTAAAAAATCGACCCTAGAAATGACTTGTAAGGTCGGCTATTGCTAGAAAACCGACCCTATAAATCAACAGATGTTTTCTCGGTCGAGAAATATGTCGACCGAGAAGATTTTGGTCGAGAAAATTGTTGACCAAGAAAGTATTGTCTTAAGCTTCTTAGATGTCTTCTAAGGTCGGTTATTTCTAAAAAATTGACCCAATAGAGTACAAAAAATGAGCTTTCTGATCCCATTGCCTATAAGATCGGTTATTCCTAAAAAACCGACCCAAGAAATCTATAAGGTCATTTAAAAAAAAATGACCCTAGAAGTAAAAAAATTGACCCTATAAAGCAATAGAGTTCCTGTAAGGTCAGTAACTTGCTCGATCGAGATATTTTTCGACTGAATTGATTTCGGTCGAGAAAATTGTTAAGCAAGAAAGTACTGTGTTAAGCTTCCCAGATGTCTTGTAAGGTTGGTTATTTCTAAAAAACTGACCTTATAAAGCAATAGAGGTTTGCTCGGTCGAGAAATACGTCGACCAAGAGGATTTCAGTCGAGAAAATTGTCGACCAAGAATGTACTATCTTAATCTTCTCAGAGGCCTTGTAAGGACAGTTATTGCTAAAAAGTCCAACCATATAGATCTATAAGGTCAGTTTTAAAAAAAAACCAACCCTAGAGTTACAATTTTTTTTTAAAGAAAAATTTTACAGAACAAAAATCTTCAAAACAATATCCTACAGAACATAAATCTTCTTTACAAAGATCAAAACCTACAATAGAAAGTAGACTTGCAAATGAAATGATGCAAGCCAGAAATTCATTCCAAAGCCACATTTGCTAGCTTTTATGTCCATTCGAATTATCAATTTCCAAACCACACATTCATAACAAAAATGATTCATATATATATTCAATTGAGACATTCATACACACAACACATCATACCATTCACAAAATGCTAGATTGCAAGTCTGAGATGATATTAAAAATTAATGTCAGATACAAAAGTAAATTTAAAAGAGTTCCAAACCCACATACACAATGGAGCTGACATATGCATTCTAGCCAATGCTATATTGACTTCATTTAGAAAAGCATATGACCATTTTTCTCAGAATTCATTTAAGTCCTCAGGTGTGTAAGACTGAGTTGTAAAGATATGTAACAGAAAATGCACATGCTAATATTTTATAAAATGACTACAACTCACTTGTAAATTTATGATGTTATTCTTTATTACCTGATCTATAGTCTGAATATCATGTGATGCTTGTTTGATAATATCTTGTATAGGACACATATATTTCATTACATAGTAGCCACAAGCCCAACCATTATTTTGTATAGGACACTATAAATAACAAATTATACTTAATGTTAGTAAACTACTATAAACAGAGTTGCGATAAGACTATAAGAGTTGATATATAAGAGTTGAAAATTAATACATATAAGACTAAGAAGTTGTCAAAGTATCTACCTTGACATTTTTCAAAGTCAATATCTTTAATTTTGTGGGTATTTGTCCTCCACCTTCACGAAAAGCCTTTAAACCCCTATCAATTAAATGATAGTTGGTAAAATAGAAATTCTAAATAGAAATATCATGTTGAAAAATTGACTAAATTTATGCTTACTCCATAGCTGGAAATTTTAGTTTGTGACCCTTTGTTTTTTTTCCCATTGGGTCAAGATAATAAAGAGTCATCAATTTTGGGAAAATCACCACTAATTCCCAATGTCTAGATCTGATTAAGAATAAAACAAACATTAAAATAAATAAATTTATTCATTATTAAAATTATATTGAATTATAATACTTACTGGACGTTAAAAGGAATTAGGATAATTTCCTTTCCCACACTAGCAAAATATTTGAATGCAGAAGAGAAGTACTCATTCACATCCTCAATATGTGTCTCCACTTGACTAGTGACTGAAGGAACTGAGAATCCGACATTCCTTAAAGATTGGTATAAACCAATACCTGGCTGGAACATATTCACAGGATTGGTATAATCCAATACATGGCTGTAATTTCACAGGATTGGTATAAACCAATACTTGGCTAGAACATATTCATAGGATTGGTATAATCCAATACATGGATGTAATTTCATAGGATTGGTATAAACTAATACCTGGCTGGAACATAATGATGCATATTCACAAGATTGGTAGAAACCAATACCTGGATAGTAGATTGGTTGAGGCCAACAACTAGAAATGAGAATGATTATTGGATATCATACCATGGTAATATTATCATAGGATAAGCTTGATATGTTGGTATAATTGAGGGGTAAACAATACATGTGTCCTTCATATTCCTTATAATGTGAATAGATGATTTACTGATCTATCATAGACAGTTCCAATGCTTTAAAAGATGAGAATGTCCTAATCTGCTTATCAACAATGATTAATCTTTCTTATTAATATAAAAGAACCTCTGATCAGTTTTATATTGTTTACTTGTGTTAATAACATTGTAGGCGGATAGTTATATCTCTCGCTAGGACTTGTGTCTCACCCCGTGGGATCCACAATTTTTAGGTGGATATGCACGAGGAGTTTGAGATCGTACTGCAGAGGAAGGACATCATCAGGGGCAGCAGTAACAACTCATGTTTAGTGTCTATCATGTCTTGTAGATAGAAGTCCCAAGCGTCTTCTCTGTACTCTCAGGTCCTTGGATTTAGTACGTGATGGTTTTATGAATGATCTGAGATTTTGGTTTGATTGCCTTGAGGGTTTTATGTTGCTTATGTATAGGTTATGGAAAACCAACTGTTATATGTTATCCTCGAGATGAGATGGTACAATGTATGTCTAACATAAACCATGATGTATATAAAGTTTGGTTCTTCCTTTAAGAGTTTTCCTGGAAATAGTCTCTTTACAAAATGGTTTTAATTTTTAGTGATTTTGTTAACCCGCTGCTTATGATTATTTTACAATTATTACTAGTGGTGATTTGGCTTGATTCAATGTCAGGTCATCACACTAGAGGTAGTAATTTGCATATCAACCCTACATTTTGGGTAAATTGCAATTTGCTCAAAAATTGTTACAAAAAGCACAAGCATTATTCAAACAAGCTTCAACTTGGAACTTAGGCTTTCCACAAGCCACCCCTTAGCATCATTTTCTCTCTTATGATGCTAAAGCACTTGAGGAACATTCAAAATGTGACATATTGAAAGGGTTGTTATGATGCAGTGTAACCCAATGTGCTCTTATATCAAAATTTGGAGCATTGATGGGAGGAGGTTGTACTGGGTGATTAACATCAGCAACCTTGGGGATTGAGAATTCTCTAAGGTCTTTTTGTAACTCAGCTTGTTGAGCTGTTGCTTGGACTGCTTGGATTTCCTCTTGAATCGTAGCTCGGTCTTCTTGCATAAGCCTTTCTCTTTGTGCATTAAGGGCTTGATCCACCCATCGGGAAATTTCCTCCTATTGATCCATCCAAGCCTTTTTCTCTCTACTCTGATGATGAAAGTTTTGTTCTATCTCAGGGTCAAAGCTAGTAGCAAGGACAGAACTGTTTGAGTGGTGCATACACTAGTCATTGGGGGTACCTAGGATGGAAATATCTTTCTCGAGTAAGATGGGTAGAGTAGAGTCAAATTCAAGTAGATGCTCAATAGTATCTAAAGTAAAAGTAAAATACTAGATTAGTCTCAATAGAACAAGATTTAACTAGAAGATTATGTTGTCCCCGACAACGACGCCATAATTTGACGTGGTTTTTACTGCACTAACAAATTCACTCGGGGCTGAAATCCCTGAGTTTTTACCAAAAACTTGTGCAATAATACAACCCACAAGCAAATGGGTCTTATCGCAGTTTAGTTAAGGATTGAATCCCAAGGAATAATGTTTTTAAGAATTTTTCCAGTTGGATCTAGCTTGACTAAGACTAATATTTAGAACAAGGAGTTGATTGGGTTTAGTTAAACTACTTATAGGAAAGTAAAGAGTAGGATTAAAAGTTGATTAAAGATTAATGATGGGAATTGCTAGGATGGACCCGGGTTTCACCACCGCTACACATGCAAACATATTCAAACTCGCACATCCAGGCTAGATATAACCATCCAAGTGGAGCTGCTGCAAACCCTCCATACGAACATTAGGTTCACGTAAGCATCACCTTAGGCATCAGATGTCTGGTCTCCATCTAGATCACACACTTGCAACTCCAAAGATACATATATCCAAATGAAGTTGTGGGCCCCCCATACGGGCGTTAGGCACACAGAAGCATCACAGTGGGCTAGATGTCTCGTCCCCTCATGGATCACACACTTATGACTTCAAGGAATCCCTTCAAAAGTTCTTGTCAGGGAGTCAACTGTGTTAATCAATATTCAAAACCTACGTATTGAAGTTCTCACAAGATAGGAACAAAATAGATCATGCAAGCAGGTGATCAATCCACAAGCACACATCAAATGATTAACAATTAAATGAAAATTTATATACAAGCGATGGAATGTTTAATAAAAGGACATTTAAGAATGGGCATTGGGGCTAGTCCCCACACCCCAGCGAAAGGAAACTACTCGCTCATGGTGATAGAAACAAAAAGAACAAGAGAAGGGGAAGATTTTGCCATGGGCGTGGTAAAGAAGACGACCACAACTCGGTGGAGAGGTGGTCTTCTACACAACGTCGGGGCAGATCTAGATGAGGAGGGAAGGACACCATGACATACGGGGCAAGCCTTCTCTCTCCACCTTCCTTCTCTTCTCATCCTCCTTTCTCGTAGTAGGAGGAGCAACCTATGGATGCATTGGCAGTGTGAATGGTGGCTGAACAGGCCAGATATGGGTTTCCATCATAGATCTGGGAGGGCAGAGAGATGGACGGACCATATCTGTTGATTCCACACAGACCTAGGAGAGCGAAGGAGATGGATTGGATGCGCAAGACCACCGCAGAGGAGGCTCTTCGCCGTGGATCAGACTCCCCAGAGGTCGAGTGCTCAGGGCGTAGCCTATGGACAGGTGGATGGATGGATAGAGAGGAGGCTTGTGCGAGAGCACCATGGTGACTAGCTCTCGGAAGATGGAGATCGAACTCCTCCAGGGGTCGAGTGCTCAGGGAGGCAGCCTAGCAGTGGCTGGAGTCGATGAGCGGAGATGAGGCTTGCGTGAGAGCACCATGGTGGCTAGCTCTCAGTAGATGGAGATCGAACTCCCCTAAGGGTTGAGCACTCAGGGAGGCAGCCTGGAGGTGGCTAGAGTAGATGGGCAGAGAGGAGGCTTGCACGAGAGAACCACAGTGGCTAGCTCTCGGCAGATGGAGATCAAACTCCCCTAGGGGTCGATCACTCAGGGAGGCAGCCTGGCGCTGGATGGAGTCGATGCCCTGGAAGGTTGGATCATTGGGCTTTCATAGTAGTGGCGGCGGGGATAGGGTCTGCTAGGGTCGCGATCTCACCCTACTATAGACTGTGGTCGAGATTTGGTGGGAGGTAGAGGTCGCAATCTGGTGGGTAGTTTACGTCATGATGTTGGAAGGAGGTGCTGGCATCAAAAATCGTGAACTAGAGGAGGAGTTGTGCTCTGGGATCACGATGTTAGGTGCTGGTGGTGAGCATGGGTCGAGGTGTGGTGAAGAGGACATGAGTTGACTTGTGGTCGCGGTCTTGCGAAGATGATGATCGTGATTGGGTGATCTCGGGTCGAGGTCAGACAGGGAAGATGATTGCGATGTAGAGGAGGTCAGAGGAGTAGGTCGTGCTCTGGTAGGAGGGATGTGGAGGTTGACATTGTGGGTCGTGGTCCTCTAATGGGTGGAAGTGTTGATCGTGTAAAGAGTGTGAGATCAATCCACCACTCTACTAATAACAATGGTAAACAAAATCCAATTGGGATAACAGCGCAAGATAAATTTTTTGACTATATTAAATTTAAATAAAGTGTACAAAAATTTTTCCCCAATTTGGGTGTACATTCTTTATAAAAAATGAGGATCTAAGTAGAGGGAAGTCTAGACTACTCCACTTTTATCTCCAAGCAACATATCCATCAGCTAGTCCATGCCTAAACTATGATCTTCATTCCATATCCAACACCTTGCTCCGCATCAGGGTGGTTGGGAAGGCACCCAGCAAAACGGGAAGGAAAATAAAAGTATGTGTCACTAAACTATACTAAAGGTGACAAGGTAAATATAACAAGTAAATTAGGCTAAGGATTCATCAAAAGATGAGACATCAAAAGAATGAGGCCATATATATATAAAAGAATATTTCAATAGATGCTTGCCACAAATAAAGTAAAATAACAACATTGTTTTTTGGAAATGGGTAAATATATTGCCAAAAAAGGGGGTATAGCAAGGCTATACTATACAAGAGCTAGTCATAACAAAAAATATACACGGGTTATCTATCCAAAAAAGCCCAGTATAAACTAGATAAAGGGCTTAGCCCTCTGGAGAGGCTCTTCTTAGCCTTCATCACAGCAGTCAGATCGTGTTCCACCTCATGAAACACGTCTTGGTTCTCTGTTCTTTTATGAATTAGCATGTTCCTGCCCTTCCAAATGTTAAAGCAAGCATTTGTGAGGCAAAGACCACAAAAAGCTAACTCATACTGATTTGAGCTTCTTGCTATGATCTGCATCATAGTCTCATGCAGGGTTCTTGATGTTTGCAGACCCCAGCCGTTCTTAAGCCAAATCAACGCCCAGATATGTCTCGCTTTGCTGCAATCATGGAAAAGATGGTTGTGGTTTTCATATTCTTTGCAAAAGCAACAGACCGGATGGACATTTAGACCCCATGTCCTCATGCGATCTTTAGTGGGTAACCTGCCAAGAAGGATTCTATAACAGGTTGTGCTCCATTTAGGTACAAAGCCTTTGCCCCACAAAATTTTAGCCCAAAGGACAGGGGGATCTGTGTCAATGTGGATCCACGGTTTCAACTGACTGGAGAGTAGGTAGAGACCGTCTAAGTTCACACTTTATAGGTGGCCAAATTTCCGCCACAAGTTGCACAAAGCATCCCAAATTCTAGAGGACAAAGAATAGGGTTGGAGGATAGACCCATATCTCTGTCTCATCCACTTCACCCAAACACTTGTTCTGTCAGTCATAAATCTGTCCAGTCTACGAAGGTTAGCATATTTAATGATGTCTTCCACCTTGCTGACATTCAAGCCTCCCTGGTTGTAGCTTCTGGAAATAGTCCCCCACCCTATGCCATGGTGCTTGCCACCCCAAATGAAATTGGTAATCAGTCTCGTAATGCTATCCGAGGTCAGATTGGGAATGATACACATCTCACTCCAGTACCTGATCATCATCTAGATGACAGTGCGTATGAGCAACAGCCTCCCCACCATCGACATATGAATCCTCATCCACCCTACAATTTTATGCATGATTCTGTCAAGGCAAAACATAAAATCTGCGGAGTTACCTCTACCACCTGCTATCGGTACCCCAAGGTATTTGGTAGGTATCTTTCCTTTGCGTAGCCCGACTGCCGCTTTGAGTCTTCCACGTCTGTTGTCGCAAAATTTGGAAAGGTATATGTGCAATTTTATGGTATTGATGTAAAGACCAGTAGCCTTACCAAATAGCTCAAGTAGCTTCTTGTACTCCTTCAATCTCTTCGCGTGACCCATCGAGAAGAGCAACACGTCATCTGCGAAAATTAGATGGTTGAGAACTCTTATGCCTTTGATCTTGAAAGATCTAATTTTGTTCCTCATCACCGCTTCTTTAATCATCATGGTCAGCCCCTCCATCACCAAGGTGAAAAGGGGGGGGGGGACAAAGGATCCCCCTATCTAAGGCCATTCGTGGCCCTAAACATACCTTCAGGGGCACCATTGAGCAAGATAGAAAACGAAGTCGTAGTCACGCACTGCTTTATGAGCTTAACCCACCTACTCGAGAAGCCCATCACATCCATTATGCCCCACAACACATCCCAACAAATGTGGTCATATGCCTTGGTAAGGTCAATCTTGATACACGCCTTGGCATTAGATCTTCTTGTGTTGAAACCCATCATAAACTCCGTCGCCAGGAGGGCACCGTCAGCAATCTTGCACCCCTTAACAAAAGTGCATTGTTCTTCAGATATCATGTCGGGTAGCCACTTCTTAAGATGACACGCAAGTATCTTGGCCCAGATCTTGTACATAGTTGAGCAGTAGGAAATAGGTCTATAATCATTCATCGTGCTTGCATCTTTAATCTTGAGCGTGATATGGTGAGGTTGTGGGAAAGCATAAAGAATATTAGCCAGAACGAGGTGCCTTGGTTGGCTTGGGGTGATTTCAACAACATCAGAAAAACAAAAGAAAAGCATGGTGGCTTACCAGTCCCTGGCCGTATCATGGAAGTGTTCAATAATACCATGGATACAGCAGGCCTTATGGATCTAAACTCTATTGGCGGAGGAGCCTCCAGGTCGAATAAGAAGGGGAGAGGTAGAAGAATATCAAGTACACTGGATAGGGGTCTGGTGAACGTAGCTTGGCTCAAAGTGTGGCCCAACACAGTTATTAAACATGGGGCTGACCCCCTTAGCGATCACAGCTAGATGATGATGGACCTCACGCACAAACCTGAAGTGATCGGACCTTTTAGATTTTGTAATTGGTGGTGTGATTGGGCGGGTTTCAAGCAGATTGCTCAGGAAGCGTCGGACTTTGACGTGGTTGGTAACCCTTTATATGTTGTAACTAAGAAAATCCAAAACACTAAAAAGGTGATTTGTAAGTGGTCTAAAGAGGTGGTGAACCTGAAGAACACGATCATCACTGCTAGGCAGCAATATGATGATGCTGCTACCAAAGCAAGAGCACAACCTGACGATGACAACATTCACGAAGACAGGATGAAAGTTGAAGAGAGACTGACAAGAGTGCTGAAAGCTGAAGAGGTGTTTATGTGGTAGAGGAGCAGAATGAAATGGCTTACTGATGGTGATCTTAGTACACACCTTTACCACACAACAGTTCGCAAAAAAGAAATGAAAGAAATTATACACCAACTCATTGATGAAGAAGGGAGAGTTGCTGAAGTAAGGAATGAGTTGAAGACAATGACAATTAATTATTTCGAAGGGTTGTACAACAACCACATTAATAGAAGCAGGAACATTGATGGTGCCATATACCCAACGCATAGAGTTAATGATGTCATGAATGAAGATTTTTGTACGGAGGTGGATGAAGATGAAGTTAAAGCAGCAGTGTTTTCAATCAGCCCTGCCAAGGCTCCCGGGCCTGATGGCTTTAACAGCAAGTTTTTCCAATTTATGTGGGCTCATATAAGGCATGATATAAAAAAAGCGATTGTCTGGCTGATGAACGGTGGTAATATAGTCAGGGCTACAAACCACACCTTTATTAAGCTGATACCAAAATAACAACATTGCATGTATGATTGATATTGACTATCTTAAGTATGTAGGGTTCAGGCACCTAACGGACCTTCAACCAAAAGGGTGAGGGGAGAGTAACACGTTCCCAGTCACATGCACATATTTCATGTGCGGGGGAGAATAACACGTTCCCCAGGGGATAAATAACACATTCCCCAACTATGGGTGGTTGTACATACAAGTACCACTACACTAGTTAATTAGTCTAATAGGGTGTCAAACCCCCAATTAAGGGAGACTAAGAGGTCAGAGCCGTTATCCGGGAAACTGAATTGATAAGGGATGAACAAGATGAGAGAGTCCTAAAGGTGTCTTATTTTGAGTCAAATCATGAGACATTGGCCAGACAGTCACACTAATCCGGGAGTCCTCGTATTCCAACTAGAGGTGCGGAGGAAAATCTTGTCGGCCCCCATACGTGATCCTTTTCTAGACACCTCAATCCTTTGGAAAATCCTCTGATAACTCTCTGGGGTTCTACAGAGTTTGTAAAATTTAATAATTATTAAAGATTAAGTGAGGAACCTAAGCTCTGATACCAAATGTAACGACCACGCCTCCCAGTAACCCCCAATTAAGGGAGACTAAGAGTTCAGAGCCGTTATCCCCATTTCCAGATCAAAGGTTCAAAAAATAATCAATACCAATTATCAAATTCTACCAAACTAAACTGAAAGGCTGTAATAAAATTAAACTTTTCATACTTTTTTCGAAAACTTCAATATCTACTTCTATCCACATGAAGTTTATTCTAACTAATCCTCCTTTGAACGTTAATTCATATTTAAGTCCACATATGCCACTTTATTGTTTATTCTTTTCACTTGTACCTAAAATGTCGACAAACAAAACGTCGGTCATCCTAAAGCTGGTATGTGGGGGAAACAATAATCACACAATTAGCTGTAACAACATATTGCCGTCAAGTATGATTTAACAAACAACTTTACATTTTCAACATAACTTCCCAATCCTTACATACCCTAACCTTTGCGTTGTCCCTGCAGTGGACCTGGATGTTACCTTCCTTATGGTAGATCGCGATTTAAACCCTCAGGATCCTACCTGATACGTGAATCAGTTTCTAGGGTTGAGTCACATGGCACTACCCGTAGGTAGCCCACTCCTTAACTCATGGTGTGCTATAGAGTCTCATGGAAATACACGTGGGTAGCCCAATTTCTAACTCATGATAGCCTAGTCCTTACTCTAGGTTACCCTTTTTATCATTTGCAAAGCCATCAAGGAGGACCAGGATCTGAGCCAGTCATGTATACATACTTATGGTGATAATCATAATCACTTTATAGTTGCATGAAATAAGAGTCATCCAAACAATTATTTTCAGGCAACCGATAAAACAACTAAGAATCGCCATAAAACTAAAGAAATTATTCATAAGCGTAACCACATACCTATCAGGATGATTTGAGACAAAATAATCCAATCAAGAAATCCAAATAGGCAAGCAAGCACATTATGAGATCCTGAAATATGCATACAATTTCCTATTATTAATCATGCCATAAAGATCTATCAAATGTTGCTCACTTCCTAGGGTTTCTAGTCTACTTTTAGGGTCTCCATTGCAATTAAGGTTTCCCTTCATCTTTTACTATTTTAAACCCTAATTATATCAGCTATTCATCATGAAAGATACTAAGGTTATCTTTTAACAACATATAACCCTGATATCAGAAAAAGCATAATTAACCATCAATTAAGTCCATTAATCCTCGTTTACATTAAAGCTACCATTTTTATCCTTTTCATCCATGATAAAATCATTATTCTCATTTATCATCAATTCATAGTTCATTATGGTCTAATTCACATATGAACTCTATTCATCATAAATTCTACCTTTATCCATTAGAAAACCCTAATTACTACATTAAGGGTATTTATCCACAATTAGGAACTTTTATACTTGAAATAGCTTAGAATTATCATTTCTCAACTTTATTCACAGTTTTGAATAATTAAAACCATTATGAGTCACTTTTACTAATATTAGGGTTTCAAGGCCCATTAAAGCATATTTATGCACATGAACTCTCAATTAAACTAATTACTTGCAAGGTTCATCATTTTTTATATTAATGTATCTTTTCATGATTAACAGACTAATATCATCTTTAACCATCCATTAAACCCTACTAATTTCATTAATCATCTCAAAATAGGGTTTCTTAATCTTTAATTCATTAAAGTTGATAACTTACACTACTTTTTGAATATCAAGAGGAATTAACCTCTAAAACCATTTTTAATGAATTCATCTCGTTTTTCAGAGCAATTTTCATATATTATTTGCTACCATCGGAGTCACGAATAAGGAGATACGATTTTTGTAAAATTAACTCACCAGAGCCAATCAAAGCTAGCACGTCACCCATGTCATGCAACGTTGTAAGTCGCTTGGAAAACATTTTGAAAAGATAGTTTTATCCTTGGTTAAGTTGGTCGGCTCTTCAGCCCATGGAGGGCAAAATTGTCCAACACCACCTCCTTCTCCTTCAACCTCACGCATCTCTATTGTGTTGCCCTAGTCGCTGACCTATAGCGCTTCGCGAGCCGCCTCCTACCACCTCGAGGCTTGGAGCTCACTGGAATCCTTCTCCCTGACTCTGCCACTCCCTGTCGCATCCAACAAGGTCTCCATCCATGTGCAAAACGACTGGGGATAGGAGCATTAGGTCTATGAAACTCGGCTCTCTGTAGATGATTTGCAGGTGACCAGGGCGAGGGTTCCTCAAGAATTGGCAACGTACTCACACGAATTTAAAGGGAGGGGTGTCTGTACTTCCATCAAGCTCCCTCTGTGGCACCAGGGATAGACTTAAGCTCAAGGTTAGGTTTGCACGAGGAAGAACAGGAAGAAGATGGGGAAGAGAGAGAAATTTGTGGGATATCCTTTGGGCTTGACCCTGGGCTCTTCCCTTATATAGGGGAGAGTATCCATGCACCAACACACTTGCCCTCGAAGAAACAAGGCTTTTCCTAATAGGAAAGGAATTTTCCGTAATTAAGAAGTATTTTCTCTCTCCTTAGCAATTCCTTGTTTATCCATGATCCTTGGTCATTAAGGAATTCGAAAATTATCTCTTTTAATCTCCTTGTACTTGGCTTTTAACCCTTTGGTACGAAATTATGTTTTCTTTTAATAGAAAATACTTCCTTTTTATCAATACCACAAAATTCATTAATAATGTATCACATTATCCTCTTATTTTGCATTATTGGTATTTTCTCTTTCTTTCTTTTCCATTGGGGCTCCTAGGACCCCAAGAAACTCTAAGATGTCGAAATTTCTTTTTAAGGATACTTATTATCCTTCTAGATGCATCTATATTCATTATTTGACATTATCTTGTTTATTTCTTATTAAAATATCTCTTTTTGAGGATTTCTCTTTATCTTTCTTTTTATTTTCCTCATTGGCATTCCATTTAACATTAGGATTCCGTTAGATACGAAAATCCATCAAGGGTAACTCAATTATACCTCTTTTCACTTATTTTCCACATTTTATCATTGTTTTCAATTTCTTTCTTAATAAAGAAATATTTAATTGGACTTTTCTTTTCTTGTTGCATTATCTTTGCAACTTTGGATTCCTTGGCACCCAAGGAACCCATGAGGCACGAAATCCACCTTTGGATTAATCAAAAGATGAGACATCAAAAGAATGAGGCGATATATATATAAAAGAATATTTCAATAGATGCTTGCCATAAACAAAGTAAAATAGCAACATTACATGTATGATTAATATTGACTATCTTAACTATGTAGGGTTGAGGCACCTACCGGACCTTCAACCAAAAGGGTGAGGGGAGAGTAACACATTCCCAGTCACCTGCACATATTTCATGTGCAGGGGAGAATAACACGTTCTATAGGGGAGAAATAACACATTCCCCAACTATGGGTGGTTGTACATACAAAAACCACTACACTAGTTAATTAGTCTAATAGAATCAACATGCTAGAAAAAGTGTTATGGAAATATTAATCAAAATATTTATATAATATGGCAGTGGGATATAAAAACCCAAACAAGATAATAATACAACTGATTTTTAAGGCATAAACAAATTAAGTTTCAAGAATCAAGAATTAGGTCAAATTAAGCCTCATTAGGGAACATGTGTAATGGTATGATAAATTTCCCAACTGAAGGGGGTAGATGCACATACCTTATTATTTAGAATCCTAGAACCACTTTTCATAACTTTTACATGAGATCAGTTCCACTTTCCCTAATATGATCATCATATTTATGTATTAGATATATGTACATTCATTAAAGGCTTAAAACCTCAAAACCATGAAATTTTTCCACAAACGATCAAATTAGATTCTAAAAACCTCACTAATGACATATTTACATTCTTCTGATCAAAATTATATATATGTTTGTATATTTTCGAGATACTGACTTTTTAGGCTATTTTCCATATTTTTAAGTAATTTAATTCATCCTTAAAAACACATATTCGAAAATATCAGAATCAAACCACAAAAGTATTTTTATTAGATAGACCTCATTCTCCCAATTCCAAAACATATTTTAGATTTAGTTTTGGACAAACGAGTAAAAAGATATCAATTTTGAAATATCAGCCAATCGGGAAGTGCCACGTAGGCAAAAGCGTTTGAAACAAAAGCAAACCAAAAGACTGGAGTGCCCCCGTGCGAGCACATCAAGAGAAGAGAGGAGATTTTGGGGGTAGAAATGTAAAAACGTGAGGGGACCTTCTTCCCCAACACACTCGACACCATGAACAACATGCGCAAGCAGCTGCTTGCAAGGGATATTGGGCGAATGCGGAATACTCAACCAAATTTGATGTTCAAGCATGGAAAAGAAAGCTTAGAGCAACACGAACCTGATGGTACCATTACTTCAACCGGAAGTGGAGGGAGGTGAGAGAGAGGGATGCCACAATCCAGGGGCATCGGCGGCTGGTCGAGGGTGCAACCGGCAACAAAACGTGAAATCAAAGGTTGGGTTGAGTTGCTAGGGTGATAGCGGATCTAGGGGTATGGATATTTATAGGCGAGGAGGCCTAGGGTAGGGTTTATCTAGGTGAAAGTAAAGAGAGGTGGCACCCAAGTTGGGCATTTCTTGAATCTTCGTCAAAACACAAAAATCTTAGATTAACATAGTGCGGAATTGTGCAAGGAATTCATAGAATCAAGAATTATCAAAATACATCGAGTATATCTCCGGATATTTGGATTTGAAATCTTGGAAGTCAAGAAACCTATTGCCAAATTGGGCCAACGAAGAAGACAATCCACAGACCCTCCGATCGAGATCCAACGGTCAAAGATCATCACGATATAACAACTCATTCCTATTCAAAATCGATTAAAGGACATTTACATTTAAATGTTTTTATCTCTCCTCATTTGGAGGCCCAACGTTATCCAAAAATTACCAAACTTTATATTCTGACTGATATTGATGCGTATGAATCCAAATATGAAATAAGTTTTGCCTTTTAAGAATCTTTAATGTGTTAAATAATTCAAAACACATTTTCTCTTTCCTCATTTATTTAAGACTCTATGATAATCCAAAAATTAAAAACCTTCACCCATAACTCATATTAAGTATTTTGGATACGAATTTGTCATTATTTCTATTTTTTGAAGTTGTTTATTATTTTAATTAATGAGTTAAAAGTTTTATACACTTTCTCTCTCCTTAATTTATCGTCTCATCAAATATTTTCCAAATCGATTCAAAATTCATCCAAAGGTCTATTTCAACATGTAGAATGCAAATTTGGCATTATTATATTTTTTGAAGAATTTATTATTTTATTTAATTCATTTAATTTTATCACTTATTTATCCTTTTAATTTATTTGAAGCATCTAGAAACCATCTAAAAATATAAAACTTGGTATACAAGCAATAATAAACGTGTGGAACACGATTTTGGCATTAATTAAATTTTTGCAACATATATTTAATATTTTTGGTCTTTAAGTCATTTTCTCTCTCCTGAATAAAATAAAATATTAAACATTGACCAAATTAAATGAAAATTTTCCCAAATGCTTATTTTTATGTTTAGATTACGAATCTGGAGTTATTTTTCTAATTTGAGGGCATTAGATATTTTATTTCACCTTATTGGCTTATTTCCCATTATCTTGTAATAAAGGCTTTAAGATATTTATTTATTATCCAAATTAGATGATACTTGGCCATTAAGCAACTTTTAAGTCAAGAAAACGAAATTGATATATTTATTATCCAAATTATCTTCTTGGGTTTCTATTTAGGATTTTTGGAACAATATATTCCTCATTATCTTCTTTTATCCAAAATATTCCATATTATCCCCTATTATTGCATTTATCATCTCCTTTATTTATATTTCGGAATTTTCTTTCTTTTTCATATTCTAAAAAGTACTAGAAATTTCTAGTAAAAATTTATATTATTATCTTTATTACTTAAGTGGATATTCTGCATATTTGACTCATTACTAAGCTTCCACTGAGGTATTTGTGCATAAACCCAAATATTGGAATAAAAGGTGAACAAATGTTCATTAAACCATCATATTGTCCACAAATTAAATAGAACGGCCAAAGAGGATAGAAATAGAAGGAAAAGATGGAAAAGAGGACCAAAAAGGCAAAAAGTCTAGAATTCAATATGTTACAATACTCTACCCCTTAAAGAGGATTTCATCTCCGAAATCACTAGAAATTAGGGGAGGGTGAGTGTGCAACCTCACATCACAAAACTTTAGGTTGTTCCTCCACCAAAACTTATATACTTCAACTACACCTAAGGGTTCAGAAACTTCACATACAGCTCATCGTAGGTTGGGTTCTCAAGGATCACTTAGGGTTCCACTATTAAGATATTCTTTTTAAGAGATTTAACTTTATTTACATTTTTTTAAACCCATAGAGATTAACTGTTATTCACCCCACTCTCTACTGTGGGCTAGCAATTGTGAAAAGGAAACATTGATATCCAACTTCAACCAGGGAGGTTTGTTTCCCGAGAAGAAGTGGGGAAGGAAATAATACAAGGTGTGTTTTGCGATATGATCTGCTACTAAGTTCTTCGTCCGTGGGATGAAGGAGATCTGGATCTGAGGTGAAACGTTCAATATGCTTGTTGCTTTCCTTCTCAGTGGATCAAATCTAGTAGCTTTATAGTTGTTGTGGATTAAGGATTCTATTGCAGTGGTGGAATCTGAATAAATGGCGGAACGCATCCATCCATTTTCCCTACACAGTTCCAACGCCCTTAGTATGCCCTTCATCTCTGCTTCCTTTGCTGAAGCAGCGAGGTCAGGTTCTCCGATGCCCAAGATGCACCGACCTTCTTTGTTCAGAACATGAATACCGATACCTATTTTGAGGCTGTGAATCTGGAAAGCATCATCGACGAAGATGATGTATTCAGACCCCACAGGGATTAGGAAGTTTGGGCTGCGTATAATTTGTTTTGCATGATTCCGAGCTTGGGCTAGCTGCAGGATAGCTGAAGTACGGTGCTTGATATAGAGTGCATGGGTGGCCGGTGGCTGATGACTCCCATTGTGGACAGCGTCATTACGTACGCACCAAAGTTCCCATGCTCCAATGCTACGAATGAGCTTATCCTCTAAACTCCCATTGCCATGGGTAATGAGGTCTATCCATTCTCCGTCCATTAGGTTGAAGAAGGATTGATCTACTCCCAGAAGGAGCCAAACTTGTTTACTGGCTGGACAATCCCTGAGACAGTACACTACTGATTCGCTGGCTGTAAAACATCTTGGGCATGAGTCGTCATTGACGATGTGCCTTCGCACTTTCTCGGCATTGGTAAGGATGGCCCTATGCATGAGAAGCCATAAGAATGTATTGGTCTTCAAGGGCGTAGGTAAGGACCAGACAGCCTTCCAGTTCGTGTGGGTGGCTTGCCGGGGTTCTGATCGCAGCCAACTATATGCTGAGTAGGTCGAGAATTCCCCATTGGTTTCAAACGGCCAGGACCAAGTATCAATGCCTGCGTCCATTCCCGGGGGCAGAATGCATGCTCTGGATGAACTTCCATGTTACTGGCGGTAGGAAGGAATGAATAAAATCCCAGTCCCAAGTACCATCTTCCATGGCCATACTACTAACTTTGAGATCAGTAAGGTCCTCCGGAATTGTAGATGATGGGGCAAGGTCAGCAATAGACTTGCCTAGAAGCCACATATCGTGCCATACATTGGTAGAATTCCCTGAGTTAATAGTTTTGTGACAAAGGGCCTCCATCTTAGGAAGATAAAATTTAATGAAGGACCATGCGGCAGAACCAGAGTTTTTTAAGATGGAGTCGCGCCTGGTATATTTCCCCTGCATCACTCGCACCCAGAGACACTAGGGCTGGTTCATATATTGCCAAAAATTCCTTAACATTAGTGCCTCATTCTGAGAATGGGCATCTTTGAGACCTAAGCCACCGAGGTCCTTTTTTTGGGTGATTTTTTTCCAGGCCACCATGGAAAGGTTGTGCTGCTCACAGCATCCGGAACATATAAAATCCTTAATGTGACGGTTGATATCATCGCATAATGTAGGTGAGAGCCTTACTGTCTGCATGGTATAAGAAGGGATTGTCTGAAGAGTACTCTTGGCAAGTGTTACTCGACCAGCCAGAGAAAGGTGACGAGCGGACCAGCTATTCATTCTTGTCCTCATAGACTGTAGAATGGAAGCATGAGTATGCTTATTAAGGTGATGGTGCAAAAGGGGGACCCCCAGATAGCGTTCGAGATCGTTAGTGCTAGAGATGCCTAGTCTACTACAGAAGCCATTCCTTTCCCCAGTAGAGGTATTTGGCGAGAAAAAACAGCGGGATTTGTCATTTGAAATAACCTGCCCTGACAGCCATGCAAAATCTTTGAGGATAGACTTTATATTTGTTGCTTGCTTATTAGATACTTCTGCCATCAGAAGGAGATCATCCACAAACATGACATGTGTAAGAGGAACTCCTGCCCGTGAGAGTATGATGGGTTTCTAGTCACCTTTCCTGGCTGACTTAGTGATTGCTTGACTAAGACGCTCCATGCATAACACAAAAATATAAGGACTCAAAGGATCAACTTGTCGGACGCCTTGACGAGCACTGAAGGGGTTAAGGGGTTTACCTTCCCAGAGTAATGAAGTACTACTTGAGGAAATATTCTTCATGATCAGATGAATAAGGGTGTGTGGAAGCCCAGTTTTTGTAAGAGTGTCTTCAATGAAGGTCCAACTCATACGATCAAAAGCTTTTGAGAGGTCGAGCTTTATCGCCATGCACCCACTTCTTTTTACCACGCAATAATTTCATGGAATGGATAACTTTTTGGACCAACAGGATGTTGTCGCTAATGCACCTTCCTGATATGAAGCTAGATTGGTTTTCTGAGATCCAACTGTTGAGAAAAGGTTTGATCCGCTCTACAATAATTTTTTAGATGAGCTTGAAGCAACAATTGTTCAAAGCGATGGGTCTGAGATCTGAACAATTCTGAGGATTAGAAATCTTTGGTATGAGAACCATTAGTGAATCTGAAAGACATGGATCAAAATCACCCGTGATGAAAGCTTCACGAACAGTAGAGACAAAGGAATTGCCAACATGTGTCCAATTGGACTGAACAAATTCATTGTGGACTCCATCTGAGCCTGGAGCCTTCGCTGGAGCCATGAGGAAAAGAACTCACTTGACTTCATCAGCCTCTGGTGCACTGTAAAGGGAAGAGTCATGGGGCATGCCCGGGAAAGCTCCAATATAGTCAGAAATAGCCGCACGGCTTGGCGTTGAAGAGTTCTGGACGCATAACAAGTTATAGAAGAAAGAACGGACCAGGTCCTGAAGGGCCTGTGATTCCTCTACCCATGTACCACCTTTGTCCCTGAGTCTTGATATTTTATTAAAATGGCGACGAGCTTTGACGTAAGATTGGAAGAATTTATTGTTGCCATCTTCGTATTGAAGCCAGTTAATATTTGCTTTTTGCTGCCAATCTGCCTCTTCACGTAGAAGAATAGAATTGAATTGCTCTTGCAAATTAATGGAAAGCAGTTGGTTAGCAGTACTAGTGGAATGAATGGATAACTGACATGCCTCCAGTCGCTGTAAAATGTTGTTCTTTTGTTTGTGTTGTTCGTGGATCTGTTGGGCGTCCCATTTGATGCAACCGTCTGGAACGCTTGAATGGCCTCCGGGAAGGGCAATGAACTGTCCCACACTGGTAAGAGTTCAGTTTTAAAGCTAGGGATTTGTCCCCAACTCATTCTCGTCCTGAAGTGAGGCCTCTGACGTGGAGGTGAACTTCGCCCAGAGATCAGAATGGGGTTATGGTCATTGTGTATAAGTGGAAGGACACTGACTATCATTCCATTTTCAACGGACAACCAATCAATGTTAGCAACAACACGATCAAGCTTCTCCCAGAGCATTCCTTTTTTATAGGGGAAATGATTGCCAGAAGATCTGATGTCTGAGAGGCCCGCAAGCTCTAGGAAGGAATTGAATTTAATTCTAGAACGTCGATCAAAACCTTTGCCGCCTTGTTTCTCCGTAGGGTCCAACATGGTATTGAAATCACTGACGAGAGCCCATTCTCCATTCATAGACGAGGCGAGATTAGAAAGGCGCTGCCATAGTAGGTCCCACTTTGTAGGATTGGGACTACCGTAGACAATAGTGAAATGCCAAGAGTTGTTTATATAGAAATGAATGTACTGCCGGTGGCTTTGGACGATGTCCACCCGACATTTATGATTATCCCAGAGGATCCATATGCCGCCAGAAAATCCCAGTGCCTCAACACGGTGAGAGGAGGTGAAACCGAGTTTCTTTATGATGCTGTCAGCTTTGAGTCCACTGCAACGTGGCTCAATGATGGCGAGAATATTGTTTTTGTAATTCCTTTTGTATTCCTTTATGAGGTTTAACTTATCCTTGGAGCCAGCTCCTTGGATATTCCAACAGTAGATGTTAGTCATTAATATACAGAGATAGGGTGGATCTTCACCGGATTGCAGCCAAAAGGCCAGAAGCCTCCTCCTTGCCATCCAT
The DNA here is from genome assembly GCA_963693085.1 of Alisma plantago-aquatica. NCBI lineage: Eukaryota > Viridiplantae > Streptophyta > Magnoliopsida > Alismatales > Alismataceae > Alisma > Alisma plantago-aquatica. The sequence continues at coordinate 316,778,799 of OY856411.1, read as the reverse complement.
TGGAAAATCAACTCCTGAATCTTCCGCATTGAAGGGAAGGGTCCTCTTGACGAAAGGGTTGTGCTCAGTGCCACTACCAATGGACTGAGCCAGTTTTCCTTTTTTCCATTCTCGGCCCGGACTGACGGTCTGGTAGATCACTTTCCTACTTCTTAGATTCACCCCGCCATTGCTTCCGTGCATCCCCCAGTTGAAATCTGTAGGTACCAAGTGATAACACCAAATTTTGTGATGTTTTCGACTGTTATTCTATTATCAAAACTGCCTTTTTAACTGTTTTCCTCTCTGTTTATATGTACTTTTGCAATAATTGGCCAAACGACGCTCTTAATTCAAAATTTCCATATTTTGCAGTGTTTTCCTCCAATTTTGACTCATTTATCGTCAATAAGGCCATCCCGGCCCACAAGCAAGTTCCACCTACATCGACCTTCTAGATGTCCGATAAGATCACTGCCCGATAGGGTAAGCACAACGCACTGACACACGACATGAGGATGCCACGCGAGAAGGAACTAGCGGGCGATACATCTTTTACCCGACAGGTAGCCGAGCTCGCCACGACAACAAAGCTTGTCGCGCGACACAGCCACCCACCGACGGGCGCCACTCGTCACGTGACTGACAGCCGACATCCTTGTGCCGGGTGATACCGATATCGGCCGTCCACTGACCGCAAAGATAAGGGGGACACGTGGTGCCCTGAGCACCATAACTTCCCCCAACCGCTGCCTATAAATAGCAGCTACAGGAAGCCGAAAATACAGGTCAAAACGCTGCGCAAGTCATCTCAGGAAGGCTGCAAAGAGCGAGAGTATCGTGCCTCAGTGGTTGTGATGGGCGACACTAGGTGAGCATTTCCCCATCCCGAGAGGGAGGGAATGGTTCACTTAGTGTCATCCCGAGCACAACTGTAGGCCGATATCGGCCGACATAACGTAGATATTGGATACAAGTGACCGATACTAGATGCACTTCATTTTATCCCGGCATGATACTAACCCCGATACGTGTCACCCGTTGTGGCGTGCCACCTGAGAGGGTGCCGCCTGAGAGGGTGTGCCACCCGACGTGGCCGTATCAGGCCAGGGTTCTGCCCGGTATCAGGCCGGAGGGTTAGCTATAGCCTGTCGACCTTCTATGTCAAGAGGGTGACGTTTATCCTTTATTTTTGTCATTTATTTCTTTTATTTCCACAATGTAATCAAACCTTTATATGTTAATAGAATTAGAAGAGTTTAATTAACTGCTTCTTTATGCTTGGTACCCTTGTTGGATGAATGCTATGTTTAACATATGAAGTCTAGCTTGTACGTTGGATCGCGTTTCTATTAGCTACTGAATCGTGTTTTCCCGTTGCAACACCCTTGACAGAGGTGTTGTGGCTCTAGTGTTTGGTCTGATTCTGGAGTACAAGAGTGCCCAGAATTGGAGTTGCTTTAATAACCTTGCCACTCTAATTTAAGTCCAGCAACCTCGAGAGGGGTGTAGATGCTTGGTTAGAGGTACCCACTCTGAGAGGAGGGGTACAGGATGTTTCTGTTGCCGCTTGTTTTACCAAAGTTTTCTCCTTGGTACCCTGCTTTAGCTTTAGTATTATCTCTCTGTTTCTGTTGCATGAAAATCCCTAAAAACTGATACATGCCTAAAACCTTAATCTTTTTCGTAGCTCCATTTGGAGATAGGGTTTTCTTTTGTTTTATCGATCTTGTTATGTTGTTCCCTTTTGGGAATTTTATCATCTCTTTACCTCTCTTCCGGAGTGTAGCGTGTCGATTCTGAGTTCTCAACACTACCACCCTTGTCCCTGTGTTCGACCCCGTATATCTACTTCGACCCCGTAAACAAAGTTGCGGGGGCCTAGAAGGATTCCAGTTATAAATGTAAAAGCTCGACTACCTCAAATCCGCCTCCAATTTTAGGACACGCGATTTAGGTCGGTCAACTTTTTGTTGCCGTTGCTGGGGACAAGGCAGAACGACACTATTGATGAATCTGAATCCACTAACTACACTCCCGTGCCTCAAGCTTAGAAACGAGCTTGACAACACCCTTTTCTTTTATTATTATTATTATTATTATTCTTTGCCTAAAAATTAATAATTCAATTTTCTAAAAATAGATTTCTCGTGCCATTTCAGGAACTCTGAAGAACAGTGACCTGTTCTACTAACCACTGAAACCATGCCGCCCCGCGTCGAGCCACCCCAGTCTGAAGGAGAACGCCCAGGGCGAGCTCGGCCCCATTCGCCTCCACCAGAAGTCAATGATCGCTATGATGGTGATGATAAGATCTAGAAACGGAGCAGTTCGAGGAAGGCCATCGCCGCGATAGACGTCATCGCCACCAGAGGCACAGAAGAAACCACAATAATCAGGAACGACGCCGAGACACCAGTGACAGCGATGACTCAGAGGAAGAAGAGAAAACGCTGAGGGAGTTGGCATCCACAAAGGCCAACAACTCTCGGTGTCCCGTCATTATCCCGCGTTTCAACGCGACAAATTTTGAGCTTAAGCCGTCGGTTATCTCAATGATCCAGAATAAAAGTTTTAGGGGAAGTTCCAAGAACGACAACCCCTACCACCACCTAGATGCCTTAAAAAATATATGCGATACCATAAAGATGCGGGGGGTCCCCCAAGAAGTCATATACTGCAAGGACTTCATTTTCTCCTTGGAGGACAAAGCTCTGTCATGGTATCTTGGGTTACCTCACCAATCTCTAAATAGATGGGGAGCACTAGCCGATGCATTCGTGAACAAATTCTACCCCACTGAAAGGACTGTGATAAATAGGCAGAAGATAACCTCTTTTATGCAGAAGCCCAATGAGAGTCTCCATGACGCTTGGGAAAGATACCAGGAATATCAAAGGGACTGCCCTCACCATAACTATAAGAAGGGTTTCCTAGTCACCACCTTTTGCAATGGTCTGACCCCAGATGAAAGGGTGTCACTTAATGTGGCAGCAGGAAGTGACTTCCTTGGGAAAAAGCCGAGCAAGTCCGAAAAGATCATCAAAAACATGGCCGAGCTGCTAGCCGGCACTAATTACGATAGATCCGACAGAGGACAGGCTAAAAAGAGCGGTGAAGGGCCCTCTCTTGAGTCTAAGGTGCTAGAGTCCATTACTTCACAAATACAAAGAATAGCTATAGATGTTAAGAAACTAAGGGAATCTGGCGGGAAAGGAAAGAAGCCAGTCGAAAAAGTGATGAAATGTGTAACCTGCGGTGAAGGAGGGAATGGGGTAGATAATTGCGTCTACACCGGACCGGATGCAGCCAGTGATTCTGACTCTAAAGACGAAGGGACTGAAAATGTCTGTTTTGTGAGTTTCAAAAGGCTAGACCACCCCGGTTTCAGTTACGGCAACAAGGACACGGCTGAGAACTCACATCAGCTGCATAGCTCATCTAAGCCGTCGCAAGCCTTCGAGAAAAGAGGGGGGCCAAGTCAATATACCAAGAACACCCAGTTTCAACTAGCCAAGGGAAATTTCCAGGTACAAGGTAAATATCAAGGGTCAAACAAAGAACAGGACAAGGGCTCGAGCAAATCAGATGTGATTGTCTAGCTTTTCGATTTCGTGACGAGGCAGGACACTATCAACAATCAACTAGCGCAAAGTGCGCTGTCGAACTCCGACATTTTGAACTCTCTATAGGTACAATTGGCGGACATGCAGACGCATCAATGCCAAATTGATCAGCAACTAGCTCAGTTGGCCAAGATCGGGAAGAACCCGTCAGGGAAGATACCATCAAATATGGAGACTGCCAAGAAGGCAGGACTGTGACCGCGGAGGCAAGGATAAAGATGCAGGAAGGAGAAGCTAAAGACGGAAAATGCAACGCTTCTCGGGAGGCATCCCGAGCTCTCTTTTATTTCTTAGAATAGGATGCAATTTATTTTCCTACAAAACAAACATTACAAACATTATGGATTGTAATAAGGCCTGAGTCGGTACATGCGCCACATGCGCTGACTCTTTTGTTTTATGGGCCACCGCGCTGCTTTATAGACCGGGATGGGTAATACCATCTGAGGCCGGGGGCTTAGCCTTAAGCCAATGATGTTTTACTCATAAACCGCTTTCTCCCGCTCTGTTTTCCAATTTTTCTTTTTGTTTTGGCTCTGAAAGGTTCGTATCAGGCAGTTCATATTGGGCAGCCGCCTAACTGACTTGCTGAACGCGCCCATATCGTGCAAAGGAGTGACTACCCTCGTGTGATGGATGGACTGTCCGTCTCGGGGATGACTTACCCCAACGGCCGACGCGCGCCCGAAGTTACCCATTTTTACCCCAGGTTGGGACCGCTATAAATATCCTGACGAGTTTACTGTGTCGGGCTACTACCTTACTATTTCCACCTTCCCGTGTTGTGCATTGATTTTCTGAGTTAGCTCCCGCATCATGCAAGATCCCTTCTCTCGTATCGCGCGGAAGTTTAAGAACACAGCAAGGTATAGCCCAGTAGACCGTATCGCCCGACACGATCTTCCTTTTACGAGTAACTTATCGGGCATGAGCCCTTGTTAGCTGAGCGATCTTTTATCGCCTGATACATATGTCGTGCATCATACCTTTTATTCACGTTTGCCCGATACACCCATGACGGGCGATATCCGTGTCGCCCATCTTTGTACCGCCTCTCCCGTTTTGTTGGCGGGTGACGCACCACTTTCTTTTCAGAGAACCTTGTCAGGTGTCTTATCTTTCGCGACTGTATTGCCCGCCACACCCATGGCAGGCGACATACCTGACGTGTATCTATCACCGTATCGCCTTATTCTTTATCGCATGTACGATCTCTCGACGTGATGGGCGATACCATATCTCATATCAGGCACGAGAATTCCCCTATGAAAATCCAGTGACGCCCGATATAGTGGCATGGATCATTGTCATATCAATCCAATTCTTTTTTTTCTACACCAGCACATTTTAACTAATCAACTAATTTGTTAACAGAAATGGCCCGCGTCAAGCACATAGTTGTTCGGGTTGATGAGCAAGGCAGGGGGTCACCTCCGAAGCAACCAACGTCGGGCAAAAATGCCCGAATCCAGAAGCAGTCGGGCCGTCAGCTACGGAAAAGAGGGCGAGGGTAGGAGAAGTGACAGCTCCAATCACCACTTCATAAGCAGCAGTAGAATCCCTGGAACACACCAGAGAGGTTCATGCTGAGAGTCGGCGAGCACGCACATCGTTATGCGGATCTGGAAACCAGGCTCTACAAGCCAAGCCGGTTCTGCCACCAATCTTCGTTCGTCGAGCTGGGCATCTATGAAAGACTGAAGGGCATCCTCGCCGTTGCAGGGCTGAGAAGGATCTACTTTAGCCGGTCCACTTCCTACACCGAACTCACGATGGAGTTCATGTCCTCTCTCTTCCAGGTGAAGAACTTTGCTGCGGAAAAAGAAGAATATGGCGGGCTGGATAGACTCTAAGCCCGGCTATATAACTCGGAGCACGCTATCTCCGAGAAGCTGCTAAACAAGATCTTCTTTTCCAGCGAGGAGGAGGAGAATCTGATGAATAATGGTGAGAGAATCACTGAAGGAGACGAGTTCAGTCCCGTGGAGATCAGGGGTAGGCTAACCGGTGAGACATCTTATAAGCCGGGATGCAAAGTGGCAGCCGTGTACTCATGCTTTTGGAGGATAGTGCACAAACTGGTGGCGTGCTTGCTGTTCAGCAAGAACGAGTCCAACAATATCTACACAGAAGAACTCCATGTCATGTGGCACATGATGGAGGGACGAGTGATCAACCTCGGGCAGTTTTTGCTGAACAGGCTGCACTCGATAAAAGATGCCACCAAAGAATACTGTATGGGCGACATTGTCAACCTGATTGCGGTTGGGCTCAGGTACCCAAAAGAGCCGCGTAGCCTTTTGAGGATACAGGGCGATGAAGTGATCGACATCAAGTACCTGATAAGGACCATCATCGTAAAGGAGGGGAGGGACTACTTCTACAAGTTTACAAGGATGAACATCCTCCTCCCGATTCCTCAATGCACCAATTACGACGCAGAAAAACTGGTCTTCACTACCGCAGAGATTGAAGCTCTGGCAGTAGACGCAACCTATGCCACCACCACCAGAGCCTAGGAAAGGGTGGTCACGAGAGGAGAACATATTTCTCTCGGTCCAAGGCGGGAAAAAGCCCCAACAACCTGCACCGAGCCAGCAGAAACTCCATAGCTACCGACGACAGCAGTCTTTAGAGATGTCGTCACTCCTTCTATACCAGCTACTACCACAACAACAGCTGTGGGGGCGGAAGAAGAGCCGGTGACCGTGGAGGTCACCGAGCCCACGGCTATGGGGGCTGCCGCGGGAGAGACATCCGCAGCCCCCGAAATTCCTGTATTGCCTGAAGAGGTAGAGGAAGGGCCGCAACCAGACACCAGTAATGAGGTGTTCGCCGTGATCCTTCAGACAGAGCTCGAAGGTGTGCAGCTGACGCCGACACCATCGCCGGTGTCTCCTGTTGCAGCTGCTGACGAGATCGCCGCCAACGTAGAGGTTGAGTAGCATCCGCCCACACCACGACCTTCTCCACCATGACAACGAGGCAAGGCGGTGATAGCTGAAAGAGCGCCAAAGCCTCATCTGGCGGCATCTGCATCGCGAACGATTGAGATAGATTCTACCTCACCCGGTGGACCATCATGCGAGCAAGACGTCGCGAGAACAGGAGGGAGACCCATGGGAACCCCTCCGTCACTCAGGAAGATGTTAGGGCACGAGCTCGACTACTTGCGGGAGGTAACAGATAACAACTCAACTACCTATATTTCCTTAACCCGCAATTTTGCATTTTTCCAAGACAGGCTTAATAGCCAAGAACGAGAGCTACTGACTCTAGCTAGCCTTCCCAGCAGACTAGAGACTTTGACTGTGACACTTCAGCAAGTTCTCTAATGCCTCGACAAGATCGAGGAAAGGTTGGACAGGGGGGACGACCATCCGCGACAAAGGTAACCGAGAAGGTTGTCGTCACCCCCAGCTGAGGCTCTCCTCCTTCTTCGTCAACGTCCTCCTCAAAATCATCGTCCTCCGCCGCCTCTAGCGGGCGATCAACAACACCCGAGGAGGGGGCGCCACAAAGATCAGCCGACGGAGCTCCAGCAGGATGGGAGAGCTCCCTAGGCCTGGAAGAAGAAAATCCCTCAGTCCCCCTAGACGAAGCTGAAGACGATAACAGAGATATAAGCATCAGGGTAGACTCTTCTGATGAATCTGAGGGAGAAATGGGGGATGTTTATGTTGTCAATGAAAGACATCTCCCCCGAAGAAGAAGCTCGATGGCGGATAAGTTTCGTGAGCCATCTGAGATACCCTCCTTTGAGATGGCCGACTTCGACAGAAGAGCTATCGGATACCTGACGATCAGAGACCAGAATTTGCTGAACATGGTCTTAAGATTGCAGGCTGATGAAGAAGACGTCGTATGGAGCGATGGCTACTTCTCCGTACGACGGGAAGATCTTCGAAGCATGTTCTGCACGCCGGCCGTCATCGGCAAAAGGCTATTTAGGGTCCTTGAAAGCACGATAATAGAAAATATCGATAGCAGGATAGGTCGGAAGACAATATACAACGCCACCCCGACCTTGGCGAGAAGGCTGATGAAGGTAGATTCAGACTCCAGTGCGGTGGCCGACATGCTGAACCACATTAAAAAGAATAGACCAAACTTCGTGTTGGCCCCGTATAAGCACCACAATGTGTGGTTCCTATGCATGGCAGATCTCAGGAACCACGACGTCCAGCTGTTGAGCTACAGCAGCGATGAGGTGCCACGCTCTGGGAATGTATTCAGCCGCCCGGAGGATAAGAAATTGAGGCTCCTGCCGCTGCATCTCCTAAGAGTTATCAAGCACAGAAGCCAACGTCACAAAGACATTTGGAACTTCTTTTCTACCTGAGACCTCCCCGTCCAGGCAGAAAAGGGAAGCGGAAACAACGCCTTCTCCATCTTGAGTGCCATGGAGGTGCTCAATACATTCGGAAACCTGAGAGCCCTTAGGGGCACATGCTTCTATCGCCGCAGGAGCATTTACGCCATGCTGCGAATCAAGGACAAGCATTATTTCCATGACGCAGGGGTTCCTGAGAAGCTACTGGACAGTGACCTAGAAGAAGACACTTCGCAATCTAGCAGCTCCCCGGAGAAAGAGGCAGAGATGGAGACTGACACCCACGGGGCAGGCAAGTAGTTAGAGATCCTGCGGAAAGTGCACGGGATGGAAGACACTACTTTGCCTGAAACTACAGAAGGGCTGATAAAAAATTTTGACCGCTTCTCGTGCGCTACTCTCACGCAGGAGCAGGTCAACGATATCCTTCTGAAGTTGTTTGATTCCACCCCAACAGATGTAGCATATGAGATAGGCAATGTCATCGTCCCAGTCGATGACTTAAGGGACATGGTAAAAGAAGGAGGATATCTGGCTATAACTGTGGCGGCTGCTTACATTCAAACAATACAGCCAAGGCTCGAACACGCATACATAGCTCATCCTATGTTGTTCAAAGACATTTGCCTCGCTGATGAAATAGGAGCGAAATGAGCATTTCTAGAAGAATTGGAGAGCGAGGTTCCACACACGATCTTCCAGCCCGTCCTCCACTATAGCCATTGGACGCTCCTGACAATGTACACTCGGCAACGAGCGGGAATCTTCTATAACAGCTCAGACAACAAAAAAACCATCCAGTGCCGTGTACATCAGAACCGTTGTCTCGAACGTCTAGTTCGAAAATACTATGACGAGGTGTCAAAGATGATCCAACCATTCCTGGACATGCAAGCAAGCAAATGGCACAAACTCCAATTCTGCCACCGCAGTCCGCAGCAGATTCCCTTGTCCAACGACTGCGACATCTTTGTCCTGAAATGGATAGCAAATGAAGCAACGCCTGACCAGCTCCACCACATCGATTATCACAGCAAAAGAGGAGAATATGTGCGTGAGCTTCTATATGACACTGGCACGCTCACCAACTAACCTCACTGGAGTAACATTACCTCACCTTATCTACCTCACAACTCTGGAACAGAGTGTGGAGTAAGTTTGGGGGGTACCATCTACCAGTGAGGGAGATATAAAATTTTTGAAAATTTTCTGATTTTTCTGCCTCAAATTCTTCATTCTTTTGTCTCATATTCTTTATTCTTTTGATTCTTTCCTATATCATGTGTACATATATATGTTCATACCAAAGTGTTGAAAATTTTTGCTTATTTTGTTCCCATACATATGTACAACGTCACTATATTAGTAAAAACCTGATGCGACTTCTTGCCAGTTTGTTTTTATGTGCTTAACGAGATGCAAATTTCATTATATCTTTCTGATAATGCTGCCTCAAACAAACAAAAGATTACGTTTTTCCGTGCCAAACAATTTTGAAAAAAAATATAATCTCACAACAGCTAAGAGACGAGTATGGAGAAGGAAAAAGCTGCCCAAACAGCAACAATCCCTCTTATTTCCCTTTACCCAACAAAAATCCCAAAAAAGAGAAAGCAGCCTTAGGAGGGTGAATAAAAGCATGAGAGTTGTTCCCAATAAAAGAAAAAAAATTTATATACACACTTGTCTTCCAAAAGTACCCATATTTAGGCATGGTAGATCTGGGGCAGTGGTACGTAGGATGTGAAATCACTGCTCTAAAGCCAACTGGCTTGGACTGCAGGGACTACTTGCCCGTTAACGGACCCTTACCTGGATGGACTGATGGGAAATAAGAAAAACCCCAAAAAGCCTCGACCTTCCCAACACACAACTTTCTGCCCCAAAAATAAGATGTTTGGTGTGAAAGCTAACTTCGGAATCATGTACCAAAGTCTCGCTGAAGCTGTAGAGAAAAATTTTACTGAAATAATAAAGCAGGAAACACGAGGTCTTTTGTTCATTGTGGGACATCATTATCTCTAAAGGCATCACGATTCTTGTTTTACCTCTTGAGCTGAAAACTAAACCGAGCAAGAAGAAACATCACAAAATAAAGTTTAAATATTGATTGAGGACAATCAAAATGCTAAGTTTGGGGGAGTTGATAACACCAAATTTTGTGATGTTTTAGACTGTTATTCGGTTATCAAAACTGCCTTTTTAACTGTTTTCCTCTCTGTTTATATGTACTTTTGCAATAATTGCCCAAACGACACTCTTAATTCAATATTTCCATATTTTGCAGTGTTTTCCTCCAATTTTGACCCATTTATCATCAATAAGGCCGTCCCGGCCCACAAGCAAGTTCCACCTGCATCGGCCTTCCAGATGGCCGATAAGATCACTGCCCGACAGGGTAAGCGCAATGCACTGACACGCGACATGAGGATGTCGTGTGAGAAGGAACTAGCGGGCGATACGTATTTTACTCGATAGGGAGCCGAGCTCACTACGACAACAAAGCTTGTCGCACGACACAGCCACCCACCGGCGGGCGCCGCTCGTCACGTGACCGACAACCGACATCCTTGTGTCGGGTGATACCGATATCGATCTTCCACTGACCGCAAAGATAAGGGGACACGTTGCACCCTGAGCACCATAACTTCCTCCAACCGCTGCCTATAAATAGCAGCTATAGGAAGACGAAAAGACAGGTCGGAACGCTGCGCAAGTCATCTCAGGAAGGCTGCAAAGAGCGAGAGTATCGTGCCTGAGTGGTTGTGATGGGCGACACTAGGTGAGCATTTCCCCATCCCGAGAGGGAGGGAATGGTTCACTTAGTGTCGTCCCGAGCACCACTGCAGGCCGATATCGACCGACATAATGTAGATACTAGATATAAGTGACCGATACTAGATGCACTTCATTTTAGCCCGACGCGATACTAACCCCGATACGTGTCGCCCGTCGTGGCGTGCTGCTCGAGAGGGTGCCGCCCGACATGACTGTATCGGGCCAGGGTTCTCGCACGATACAACACCCCGTCACTACGTGCCGCCTGAGAAGGTGTGCTGCCTGACACGGCCGTATCGGGCCAGGGTTCTGCCCGGTATCGGGCTAGAGGGTAAGTTGTATCCTATCGACCTTCTATGTCAAGAGGGTGACGTTTATCCTTTATTTCTGTCATTTATTTCTTTTATTACCGCAATGTAATCAAACCTTTATATGTAAATAGAATTAGAAGAGTTTAATTAACTTCTGCTTTATGCTTGGTACCCTTGTTGGATGAATGCTATGTTTAACATCTGAACTCTAGCTTGTACGTTGGATCGCGTTTTGATTAGCTACCGAATTGTGTTTTCCCGTTGCAACAGCCTTGAGAGAGGTGTTGTGGCTCTAGTGTTTGGTCCAATTCTGGAGTACGAGAGTGCCGAAATTTGAGTTGCTTTAGTAACCTTGCCACTCTAGTTTAAGTCCAGCAACCTCGAGAGGGGTGTTGATGCTTGGTTAGAGGTACCCGCTCCGAGAGGAGGGGTACAGGATGTTTCTGCTGCCGCTTGTTTTACCAAAGTTTTCTCCTTGGTACCCTGCTTTAGCTTTAGTATTATCTCTCTGTTTCTGTTGCATGAAAACCCCTAAAAACTAATACATGCCTAAAACCTTAATCTTTCTCGTAGCTCCATTTGGAGATAGGGTTTTCTTTTATTTTATCGATCTTGTTCTGTTGTTCCCTTTTGGGAATTTTATCATCTCTTTACCTCTCTGCCAGAGTGTAGCGTGTCGATTCTGAGTTCTCAACACTACCACCCTTGTCCCTGTGTTCGACCCCGTATATCTACTTCGACCCCGTAAATAAAGTTGTGGGGGCCTAGAAGGATTCAGGTTATAAATGTAAAACCTCAACTACCTCAAATCTGCCTCCAATTTTAGGATGCGCGATTTAGGCCAGTCACCAAGGTAGAAGAGGAGGGGATGTTTGCTTGGAATTTATACTTGTCCAACATCTGGTTAATATTTTGCCCGTCAACTGTTTCATTGTCAACTAATGTCACTACCGTGTCATCCTGATGTGGAACCCCTTTGGATGAGGAGGCATGACCCTGGGTACCATGGGATGATTTTCCCGAGTTATTCATAGGAGGCTCATTCATCTTCTTTTTATTAGTTTTCTTGTTCTTCTGACTTATGACGTATGTCCAGTCATCTTCCAAGGAAGCTTGGCCCCCGACGACCTGGTTAGTGGCTGTTGTTCCTTGTTGGAGCGGCACCTTCTCCCTTGATGATGTGTTCAGTTGGTTAGAATGATGTTGCTTTGGGTGGGGCTTCCTTTGGGGCATTTTTGCATGGATGGAAGCCGTATAGGTTAGGACCAGACAATAGCGGTGCCGCCGGTGCAGATGGGTCAACCGCACTAGGGAACTGCAGACTGAATTTGCAGTCGCCTTCGGCATGGCCAAGGCGTCCACACTTCATGCAAAGTGTGGGTAGGTTCTCATATTCGAGTCTATATTCCTCGCCATTAAGTTCAATCGCAGGGAGAGGCGGCTTTGTTGTGTCGACCTCCACGGCGATTCTAGAAAACTTACCGCGATGACCTTGTTGGGTTGTAGTGTCAATTTTGATGGTCTTCCCAATAATATCACTGATGCTTGAGAGGAGTTCATTCTGAAATAGATAGATTGGCAGATGCACGATCCTCGACCAGACAACTAGCCATCGCGGGATTGGGTCCGAAGGTCGGAACTCCTTCGACCAAGACTAAACCGAAAGGTAGTGGTTGAACATCGTCCACGGGCCGCCAGTCATGGCCCGGACAAAGTCCTCCTTATTTACCAACTGGATGATATAGTAACCCATCTCCAGATCGATTTCCCAGAATTATTCAGAAGGGGACCAGAGGATAGCGATTCTATTCATTAGAGCATTAAAACTGATAGTCGTACCAATGATTTTGATGATAACAACATATTTCCATGGCTCAAGAAGCGGGGAAACTGAATTAGGATTAATAGCAATCTTCGGTAGCTTGTCGCTGCCGTCAATCCTAATATCTTCAGACTTGAGCAGATCCGGAGGAACTTGGACTAATGAAGTCGGAGCTTTGGTTGTTCGACCTACCATCGCTTCTTTATACGACTTTGCAGCCGGCTACGGGGGGTCAGTGGGCAGCATCATGGAGACGTCACTGTTCACGGTTTGTTTTGGATCAATGTTCATTGCAGTAACCGATTGCTCGTCACCTGTGCCAGAGGCGAGACGGGATCCAGTGAGGCCAGCGCCGCAACCACCATGATCGCTGCCCCTGCCTCCTCTCCCGCCGCCCCTACCCCCTCTCCTGCCGAGCCCTAACATGGAGACTGACTTATGAACATTATATTCATTATGATAACACATTGTCATCATTATTTTAATTATGTCATGTCACATTCACTTAGTTGCCAAAAAGAATTATATTTCATTATTATGCACAATTAGAGGTTACTCAATTATCTTAACATTCATTATTATATTTGATCATTGTCCTTAATAATTTGGATTTATATTTCCTTATCCTCATATTATCACTTTATTAATTATAAAAAAATATTTTACATGAATATAATACATTCTATCCAATTTGTCATTAAGCATACAATTATTTCAATTAATGTCACATTAGTTACTTATATTCATATTAACGTTGTCACAATGTCACAGTATCTTTATTGCTCACATTAATGTCATCAGTAATCATTATTCATATTTATTCATTTATATTATTGATTTTGCACATTTATGTGAATTCCAATCATTTCATATTCATATTGAATCCATTATATGTATTTTAATGATCAAGGTGGAACATATGTCATATTAATGATTTGATTCACATTAAGTGACTAATAACATGTATATTAGTTAACAAGGTAACATGCGTTTTATATTAATGACTTGATTAATAAGTGGTTAGATGATTATATATATATATATATATATATATATATCAATTATGTGTATCAAGGTATGTTAACTGATTGTAGCACTTAACATCATAAATGTATCATGAAAGGCATTAAAGATGTATAAATTAGGGTTAGCTATTAAAACTTAGGGTTTAGGTCAACATGACCATTATATTGCACTTATTCATTTCTTGGCATGCATTAAGTTATGAATTATAACCTTACTCATCATATCATTATGTTTTATTGGTTCATGACATTATTAACATCTTACTTATTGACAATTAGCATTGATATTCATATTATGTGCATTGGATGTACATTAGGGTTCAAGCACATGCATTATTCCTTAGATGATAATTATATGTTCATTAATATATATACAAGAACGTTAGGGTTACAACTATTTACTTGTTTGAACAACATTAAGGATTCAAGCACAACAACCTCCTAAGCATGGAGTTAGGGTTTGTAAAGATAGATTAGATAGACTTCAAGATATTATAGGGTTCCATCCCCCTAAAGAGGATTTTGTCCATGAAATCTAACCACTCAAACATCTTCAATTATCCATACTCCACCCCTTAAAGGGTTTGACCTACTACACTAGGGTTAAAGGATAACTCTAACTAAACCATTATCAAGATCCATCATGCTTCAACTGCGCACTCTGATATTCTCACAAACACCCAAACTCTAAGGTCTAGGTTCAAAGGACATAAGAAATTATCTTGGTAACCATACTCAAACAAATCATCATACACATGAAACTTAGGGTTCCCAAAGATATACAACATATAAGTCTAAGGTCACTATTTCCTAAAAGTAAACTATTTTGGGCAATTCGTATCAGCGTAGGCCAGCTCGGTATCATATGGGCACGGGAGTCCTCATATACCAAGCTAGTGGTGCGGAGGAAAATCTTGCCAGCCCCCGCAACCCTGATCCTTTCTAGACACCCTTGCTTCAACTGCATGCCCTAATAGTTGCCTAAAGGCAAACCTAAACAACATCAAGTTATGCATATTTTAATTATAAGTATTTTAAGATTTTATTCATCAAGGTTCTAATGTGGAACTATTGGTTCCTAAGTCAACCTATCATCAAGGTAGATCAAATCTAGGCAAACATGTCACTTAAAGGAAACTATGCAAGTCTAGGGTTCTAATTAGGGAGACAAACTAAAATAGTCAAAGATTCGACTACCATTGGTTCTGATACCATGCTGTAAAGAGTGTGAGATCAATCCACCTCTCTACTAATAATAACGGTAAATAAAATCCAATTGGGATAGCATCGGAAGATAAAATTTTTGACTATATTCAATTTATATGTACATAACATTTTCCCCCAATTTGGGTGTACATGCTTTATACAAAATGAGGATCTAAGTAGAGGGAAGTCTAGACTACTCCACTTTTGTCTCCAAGCAACATATCCATCAGCTAATCCATGCCCAAGCTATGATCTTCATTCCATATCCAACACCTTGCTCCGCATCTGGGTGGTTGGGAAGGCACCCAGCAAAAAGGGAAGGAAAATAAAAGTGTGTCACTAAACTATACTAAAGGTGACAAGGTAAATATAACAAGTAAATTAGGCTAGGGATTCATCAAAAGATGAGACATCAAAAGAATGAGGCCATATATATATAAAAGAATATTTCAATAGATGCTTGCCATAAACAAAGTAAAATAGCAACATTACATGTATGATTAATATTGACTATCTTAACTATGTAGGGTTGAGGCACCTACCGGACCTTCAACCAAAAGGGTGAGCGGAGAGTAACACATTCCCAGTCACCTGCACATATTTCATGTGCGGGGGAGAATAACACGTTCCCCAGGTGAGAAATAACACATTACCCTACTATGGGTGGTTGTACATACAAAAACCACTACACTAGTTAATTAGTCTAATAGAATCAACATGCTAGAGAAAGTGTTATGGAAAGATTAATCAAAATATTTATATAACATGGTAGTGGGATATAAAAACCCAAACAAGATAATACTACAACTGATTTTTGAGGCATAAGCAAATTAAGTTTCAAGAATCAAGAATTAGGTCAAATTAAGCCTCATTAGGGAACATGGGTAATGGTATGATAAATTTCCCAACTAAAGGGGGTAGATGCACATACCTTATTCTTTAGAATCCTAGAACCACTTTTCATAACTTTTACATGAGATAAGTTCCACTTTCCCTAATATGATCATCATATTTATGTATTAGATATATATATAAATTCATTAAAGTCTTAAAACCTCAAAACCATGGACTTTTTTGACAAACAATCGAATTTGATTCTGAAAACCTCAGTAATGACTTAGTTACATTCTTCTGATCAAAATAACATATATGTTTGTATATTTTCGAGATACTGACTTTTTAGGCTATTTTCCATAATTTTAAGTAATTTAATTCATCCTTACAAACACATATTCGAAAATATCAGAATCAAATCACAAAAGTATTTTTATTGGATAGACCTCATTCTCCCGATTCCAAAACATATTTTATATTTATTTTTGGACAAACGAGTAAAAAGATATCAATTTTGCAAATTCAGCCAATCGGGAAGTACCACGTAGGCAAAAGCGTTTGAAACAAAAGCAAACCAAAAGACCGGAGTGCCCCTGCGCGAGCACAATAAGAGAAGAGAGGAGAGTGTGGGGGTAGAAATGTAAAAATGTGACGGGACCTTCTTCCCTGCTTGCAAGGGATATTGGGCGAATGCGGAATACTCAACCAAATTCGATGTTATAGCATGGAAAAGAAAGCTTAGAGAAACACGAACCTGATGGTACCATTACTTCGACCAGAGGTGGAGGGAGGTGAGAGAGAGGGATGCTGCAATCCAGGGGCTTCAGCTGCTGGTCGAGGGTGCAAACGGCAACAAAATGTGAAATCAAAGGTTGGGTTGATTTGCTAGGGTGACGACGGATCTAGGGGTATGGATATTTATAGGCGAGGAGGCCTAGGATAGGGTTTAGCTAGGTGAAAGTAAAGAGAGGTGGCGCCCAAGTTGGGCATTTCTCGAATCTTTGTCAAAATACAAAAATCTTGGAGGTGCGGAATTGCGCAAGGAATTCATAGAACCAGGAATTATCAAAATCCATCGAGTATATCTCCGGATATTTAGATTTGAAATATTGGAAGTCAAGCAACCTATTGCCAAATTGGGCCAACGAAGAAGACAATCCACAGACCCTCCGATCGAGATCCAACGGTCAAAGATCATCGCGATATAACAACTCATTCCTATTCAAAATCGATTAAAGGACATTTACATTTAAATGTTTTTCTCTCTCCTCATTTGGAGGCCCAAACGTTATCCAAAAATTACCAAACTTTATATTATGACTGATTTTGATGCGTAGAATCCAAATATGAAATTAGTTTTTCCTTTTAAGAATCTTTAATGTGTTAACTAATTCAAAACACATTTTCTCTTTCCTCATTTATTTTGGACTCTATCATTTTCCAAAAATTACAAACCTTCACCCATAACTCATATTAAGTATTTTGGATACAAATTTGTCATTATTTCTATTTTTTGAAGTTGTTTATTATTTTAATTAATGAGTTAAAAGTTTTGTACACTTTCTCTCTCTTTAATTTATCGTCTCATCAAATATTTTCCAAATTGATTCAAAATTCATCCAAAGGTCTATTTTAACATGCAAAATGAGAATTTGGCATTACTATATTTTTTTGAAGACTTTTATTATTTTATTTAATTCATTTAAATTTTATCACTTATTTATCCTTTTAATTTATTAGAAGCGTCTAGAAATCTTCTAAAAACATAAAACTTGGTATACAAGCAATAAAAATGTGCGGAACACGATTTTGGCATTAATTAATTTTTTTCAACATATATTTAATATTTTTGGTCTTTAAGTCATTTTCTCTCTCCTGAATAAAATAAAATATTAAACATTGACCAAATTAAATGCAAATTTTCCCAAAGGTTTATTTTTATGTTTAGATTAAGAATCTGTAGTTATTTTTCTAATTTGAGGGCATTAGATATTTTATTTCACCTTATTGGCTTATTTCCCATTATCTTATAATAAAGGCTTTAATATATTTCTTTATTATCCAAATTAGATGATACTTGGCCATTGAGCAACTTTTAAGTCAAGAAAACGAAATTGATATATTTATTATCCAAATTATCTTCTTGAGTTTTTATTTAGGATCTTTGGAACAATATATTCCTCATGATCTTCTTTTATCCAAAATATTCCATATTATCCCCAATTATTGCATTTATCATCTCCTTTATTTATATTTCGGGATTTTCTTTCTTTTTCATATTCTAAAAAGCACTAGAAATTTCTAGGACGAATTTATTTTATTATCTTTATTACTTAAGTGGATATTTTTCATATTTGACCCATTACTAAGCTTCCACTGAGGTATTTGTGCATAAACCCAAATATTGGAATAAAAGGTGGACAAATGTTCATTAAACCATCATATTTTCCACAAATTAAATAGAACTGCCAAAGAGGATAGAAATAGAAGGAAAAGATGGAAAAGAGGACTAAAAAGGAAAAAAGTCTAGAATTCAGTATGTTAAAGATCACGACTTGGTGTAGGTGAAGGATGAGGTCGCGATGTGTGAGGAGGAGGTGAGCGCCATCACGAATGAGGATGAAGGGGGGCAGGTGCAGACATTGGTGCTAATCACGATCGTGAGGGGGAGTCGAGGTGTGAGTTGCATGGCTGGGGACGAATACGACGATAGTGGTTGTCGATCGCAGTCTGGTAGTTGATGGCATCAGTGTAGGAGTAGATCACGATCAGGCGGGAGTGCAGGAGTTTGTCGCGATCTAGTAGGATGGAGATCATCGTGCTCGGTGAGTAGGAGTTCCAGCGATGATGGGCTTGAATAAGGAAGGGCCCGTGATTAGCGGATGGGCCCCAGTTATTGAAGGTTTGACTCCCTCGTGGCCCACTCAACCTACATGAATACAAATAGATATAGTCTACAAGCATTGATAATCCAGTGAGTTGAGTAAGATTGTATATCATAAGGTTTTAGGAAACAAAAGCAAGAATACTAGGCAAAACTTGGCCAAAGTTGGGGACTAAAACCATGATGAATATGCATTCATCACTGTTCCACTAAACTTCTGGACCTTGTGAGCATTGTAGAATATGCCTTGGGTGTTGGGTCACCTTATTATTTCTTCTAGGAAAATGCCTCCTCAGATGCCCTATCTGTCCACATTTATGGCAAGCTCGGACCCCACTTTGTGACTTAGACAAAATCCTTGATGATACTAAAGGTACACTTGGAGTTCCTGGAGGTATACTCCAACCTCAGTCCTCACTTGGTGACCACTACATTGGTGTACTATATTGTTGTTGAACCGGTGATACCGAAGATTTTATCTATTTAATACCACCAAACAAATGTGACCCTGACTGTGTAGACCTCCTTTTGAGGTTTGCCTCATGTTTCTTTTTCATAGACTTTTCTATCCTCTGGACAGATTCCACGAATGTTGCAATCTCTCTCTACTTTCTAATGCGGCTGCCGAGATAGATACCTTAGCATTCAGTCCTTTCTCAAAACACTAAATCCTCTCCTGCTCAGTAACAACCATTTGAGGATAAAGCTACAAAAGTTCCATAAACCTAGCCTCATATTCATTAATGGACATGGTTCCTTGCCAAACCTCTCAAACTATAAGATCTTTTCATCCAAGTATGTTTGTGGTAAATACTTATTGATCAATTCTTGATGAAAATCCTCCCAACCAACCTCTTCGTCATTCCTCTTTACCTCTTCTATGGCCCACCAATGGCCAGCACTACCTTTCAAAAGGTATACGACATGTTTAACTTTGTCAGTATTTGGGATACTAAGGATCTTGAAAGCCTTTTCTAACTCAGTGAGCCACAGATCCACATATGCTAGGTCAGTTATTCCAGCATATTATATAGCTCCTACACGGCATAGCCGTTCAAAAGTCTTACCATACCCATGTTTCTCATTGGAAATTGGTTCCATAGGTGCTGGTGCTAGCATCTGTTCTGTCATATGTATTACTGTGGTAATGAATTGCACAAAAAGAGCATGAAAGGCTCAGTTTTCTAGCATAGCTTCATCATAATGGGGATTCTTAGGCACTGATTTCTCTCTTACCTGATCCCTTATACCTCCTACTGGTGTAGCAACATTGCTCTCAGCAATGTGTTCCTCGTGTTCTGCAGACATCTTTAAGCTATATCCCCTCTTCTCCATAAGTAGAAGTCACTATAAGATATAATGGAGAACACTAGAACATACTCAACACCTTAGTCCTTTGTCTATGTAGACTTAGCGAACCTTAAGCTCTGATATCAAAACTTAGCGATGACCCAACATCAAATCAAGTTGTCACCAGTAAATAATTGCGACATAACCATAAGCAGCAGATTTAACAAAAATCACTAAAAATTAAAACCATTTTGCAAAGAGATCCATTTCCAAGAAACTCTTAAAGGAGGGATCAAGACTTTATATATAGCACGGTTCACATTATACACACATTGTACCATCTCATCTTGAAGATAACCTATAATAGTTTCTTTGCAAAAACCTATACATAAGCAACATAAAACCTTGAGGTATACAAGCCAAAATCTCAAATCATTTATAAAACCATTATGTACTGACTCCAAGGACTTGAGAGTATAGAGACGAAACATAGGACTTCTATCTATAAGACACGATAGACAGTACACTCAACCTGAGCTATTACTTCTATCCCTATTATTGTTGTCCTTCCTCTATAGTATGGTCTCTACCTCCTTGTGCATGTCCACCTAAAAATTGTGGATCCCACAGGGTGATACACAAGTCCCAAAGAGAGATATAACTCTCTGCCAACAATGTTATTATCACAAGAAAACAATATAAAACGGTGCAGAGGTTCTTTTATATTAATAAGCAATATTAATCACTGTTGATAAGAAGATTAGAACAATCTCTTCTGTTAAAGCATTGTAGCTATCTATGATAGAGCAGTAAATCATCTATTCACTTTATAAGGAATATGAAGGACATGTGTATTGTGTACTGATCATATTATACCAACATCTCAAGCTTATCTTGTGATAATATTATCATGGTATGATATCAATTAATCATTCTCATTTCTAGTTGTTGGCCTCAGTCAATCCTCCAACTAGGTATTGGTTTCTACCAATCCTATGAATATACATCATTATGTTCTATCCAGGTATTGGTTTATACCAATCATGTGAATATACATCTTTATGTTCCAGCCAGGTATTGGTTTATACCAATCCTATGAATATACATCATTATGTTCTAGCCATGTATTGGTTTATACCAATCCTATGAATATACATCTTTATGTTCCAGTCAGGTATTGGTTTATACAAATCTTGTGAGTATACATCATTATGTTCCAGTCATGTATTGTTTTATACCAATCTTGTGAATATACATCATTATGTTATAGCCAGGTATTGGTTTATACCAATCTTGTGAATATACAACTTTATGTTCCAACTAGGTATTGGTTTATACCAATCCTATGAATATACATCATATTGCTCAGGATTCTGTAGCAGTTGGGATAGCTTTATGATTAATTTCACTTTCATTATGGGATATCAATCCCTTAAACTCATCATTGAATACCACATCACCTTACTAGACATTATACCTTAGCCAGGTCATATACACATTCACATCCTTTATGTGATACAAGTACTCCTCATATCTCATTTTGGCATATTCAAAACATTGTAGCCCTCATTTTTCTATAACCATAATGCATGTATGACCAATATTTCATTATTATCATTATAACCATTAGTTAGTATTATTATGTTATAGGATTTCCATTTTCTTAGTTTATTTTGAACATTTCCATCTCTTACAACAATCTATAGAACATGAGGCTTATATAAATATCTTGTCACCCCTCACTAGGCAACAACCATCTTTAGGTCATAAGACCTATATAAACATTAAATTGTTGAACATATTTTTTTGTATGGCTTACAAGGCCCATTTAATCTGTATTATATGAAACATCTTAGCTCACACCTAGCTATGCTCATTGTCTCCTGATACCAATATGGTTATTATTTCAAGATAATAACAATATCAAATACATATCATCACCCTGCAATACAAGAGAAATGTATCCTTCCCATAGTTAGGGTTGGGGTTTTACTTTCTAGTTAATTAGGGTTTCAAGATCATATCATCACCCTTTATTAGTGTGAGGGTTTCTCTTTTCAAGTCGTTTAGGGTTTTAGGTTCATATCATCAACAATCAAACCCTAATTCATACTCCATACATATTAAGAGTATCAATGTATTCTCATTACATGATTATCATATAAGTATGAGTTTGTCTCTCACCCTTACTAGGATGTTGATTACATCACACTTTATAAAATTGTCTCAATCCTTCTCTCAATGTACATTGGCCCACAATTATCAAAATGTATTGAACTCCATACATATTAATGTATCACTTTACATAACACACTTCATGTGTTACTCAATCAAGTATACTGGATTGAGGTACCTCCACCATATCGGACATAGACATTTGTGTGTGCTTCACACCATATCAAGAAAAGAGGTGTATCCTTGATCACCATATCATGCTTCCATATCGGGTTAGACCCTTATGCTCATATCTCTTCAAACCTTCACGGTATCAACCTATCATTGGGTTGAGTGACATGCTTGATAATTGGTTGAACCCTGCACAAATCATTATTCAAAACGACAGGGGTGTGGGGTTATGAGGTATATCAGTTTTTATATCATATTGGGTTTGAATCACCATATCACGTTAGAGGTATATGCTTGACACCATATCATGCATAAGGTGTGTGTTGGACTCCATATCATGCATGAGATGTGTGTGTGTCTCACTCATATCATCCATTAGGTATAAACTCCTTATTATGTCATCCTAGTGGTGTGTTCACACCACCATATCAGGTTACTCAAAATCTAGGGTTTGTCATATCGGTTTAAGGGTACTTCAACCTGATATTGGGTTGAGACATGATGATGTCATCATCTTCAAGCTCCAGTCCTTTGTTCTTACAATTCTATTTCATGGACAACAACCCTATGTCACTAATAGAACTCATGGATTCATTGATTATTTAAAGAAACTCGAAAATTGAAAGTAGATCATTAAGTATAGCAAAATTGAAGGTGAATAATAACATAATTGGGTTCAAGTTATATAACTCGCCTCAAGAACAACTTCAAAGATCCAAGATCCAAAGCTTCACTTTCTGTTACAACCCCAACTTTTGGGTTCATTTGGTGATAAATGTAATTTCTCATATTAAAGATATGTGAACAATTAATGATATAATTTGTCTTGAATAAATGAGTCTCGTTTACAATAGCCTTGATGATTGTTTTGTGGGCTTTATTGGCTATTGGGCCCAATAACAAGGAAAAGACAAAAAGGAATTCCATTATTACTAAGAAATAGAGAAAAGAAAAAGGTACAAACCTCTAGAAGGCAAAATAAATTAATCAAAAGGTGGATTTCGTGCCTCATGGGTTCCTTGGGTGCTAAGGAATCCAAAGTTGCAAAGATAATGCAACAAGAAAAGAAAAGTCCAATTAAATATTTCTTTATTAAGTAAGAAATTGAAAACAATGATAAAATGTGGAAAATAAGTGAAAAGAGGTATAATTGAGTTACCCTTGATGGATTTTCGTATCTAAAGGAATCCTAATGTTAAATGGAATGCCAATGAGGAAAATAAAAAGAAAGATAAAGAGAAATCCTCAAAAAGAGATATTTTAATAAGAAATAAACAAGATAATGTCAAATAATGAATATAGATGCATCTAGAAGGATAATAAGTATCCTTAAAAAGGAATTTCGACATCTTAGAGTTTCTTGGGGTCCTAGGAGCCCCAATGGAAAAGAAAGAAAGAGAAAATACCAATAATGCAAAATAAGAGGATAATGTGATACATTATTAATGAATTTTGTGGTATTGATAAAAAGGAAGTATTTTCTATTAAAAGAAAACATAATTTCGTGCCAACGGGTTAAAAGACAAGTACAAGGAGATTAAAAGAGATAATTTTCGAATTCCTTAATGACCAAGGATCATGGATAAACAATGAATTGCTAAGGAGAGAGAAAATACTTCTTAATTAAGGAACATTCCTTTCCTATTAGGAAAAGCCTTGTTTCTTCGAGGGCAAGTGTGTTGGGGCATGGATACTCTCCCCTATATAAGGGAAGAGCCCAAGGTCAAGCCCAAAGGATATCCCACACGTTTCTCTCTTTTCCCCATCTTCTTCCTATTCTTCCTCGTGCAAACCTAACCTTGAGCTTAACTCTATCCCTGGTGCCACAAAGGGAGCTTGATGGAAGTACAGACACCCCTCCCTTTAAATTCGTGTGAGTACGTTGCCAATTCTTGAGGAACCCTCGCCCTGGTCACCTACAACTCATCTACAGAGAGCCGAGTTTCACATACCTAATGCTCCTATCCCCAGTCATTTCGCACATGGCTGGAGACCTTGTTGGATGCGACAGGGAGTGGCAGAGTCAGGGAGAAGGATTCCAGTGAGCTCCAAGCCTCGAGGTGGTAGGAGGCGGCTCACGAAGCTCTATAGGTCAGCGACTAGGGCAACACAACAGAGATGCGTGAGGTTGAAGGAGAAGGAGGTGGTGTTGGACAATTTTTCCCTCCATGGGCTGAAGAGCCGACCAACTTAACCAAGGATAAAACTATCTTTTCAAAATGTTTTCCAAGCGACTTACAACATTGCATGACATGGGTGACGTGCTAGCTTTGATTGGCTCTGGTGAGTTAATTTTACAAAAATCATATCTCCTTATTCGTGACTCCAATGGTAGCAAATAATATATGCAAAGTGCTCTAAAAAATGAGATGAATTCATTAAAAATGGTTTTAGAGGCTAATTACTCTTGCTATATAAAAAGTAGTGTAAGTTATCAACTTTAATGAATTAAAGATTAAGAAACCCTATTTTGAGATGATTAATGAAATTAGTAGGGTTTAATGGATGGTTAAAGTTGATATTAGCATGTTAATCATGAAAAGAGACATTAATATAAAAAATTATGAACCTTGCAAGTAATTAGTTTAATTAAGAGTTCATGTGCATAAATATGCTTTAATGGGCCTTGAAACCCTAATATTAGTAAAAGTGACTCATAATGGTTTTCATTATTCAAAACTGTGAATAAAGTTGAGAAATTATAATTCTAAGCTATTTCAAGTATAAAAGTTCCTAATTGTGGATAAATACCCTTAATGTAGTAATTAGGGTTTTCTAATGGATAAAGGTAGAATTAATGATGAATAGAGTTCATATGTGAATTAGACCATAATGAACTATGAATTGATGATAAATGATCATAATGATTTTATCATGGATGAAAAGGATAAAAGTGGTAGCTTTAATGCAAAAGATGATTCATGGACTTAATTGATGGTTAATTATGCTTTTTATGATATCAGGGTTATATGTTGTTAAAAGATAACCTTAGTATCTTTCATGATGAATAGATGATATAATTAGGGTTTAAAATAGTAAAAATGAAGGGAAACCTTAATTGCAATGGAGACCCTAAAGGTAGACTAGAAACCCTAGGAAGTGAGCAAGATTTGATAGATCTTGATGGCATGATTAATAATAGGAAATTGTATGCATATTTCAGGATCTCATAATGTGCTTGCTTGCCTATTTGGATTTCTTGATTGGATTATTCTGTCTCAAATCATCCTGATAGGTATGTGGTTACGCTTATGAATAATTGCTTTAGTTTCATGGCGATTCTCAGTTGTTTTATCGGTTGCCTAAAAATAACTGTTTGGATGACTCTTATTTCATGCAACTATAAAGTAACTATGATTATCACCATAAGTATGTATAAATGACTGGCTCAGATCCTGGTCCTCCTTTATGGCTTTGCAAATGATAAAAAAGGTAACCTAGAGTAAGGACTAGGCTATCATGAGTTAGAAATTGGGCTACCCACGTGTATTTCCATGAGACTCTATAGCACGCCATGAGTTAAGGAGTGGGATACCTACGGGTAGTGCCATGTGACTCAACCCTAGAAACTGATTCACCTGTCAGGTAGGATCCTGAGGGTTTAAATCGGGATCTACCATAAGGAAGGTAGCATTCAGGTCCACTTTAGGGACAACGCAAAGGTTAGGGTATGTAAGGATTGGGAAGTTATGTTGAAAATGTAAAGTTGTTTGTTAAATCATACTTGAATGCAATATGTTGTTACAGCTAATTATGTGATTATTGTTTCCCCCACATACCAGCTTTAGGATGACCGACGTTTTGTTTGTCGACATTTTAGGTACAAGTGAAAAGAATAAACAATAAAGTGGCATATGTGGACTTAAATATGAATTAACATTCAAAAGAGGATTAGTTAGAATAAACTCCATGTGGATAGAAGTAGATATTGAAGTTTTCGAAAAAAGTATGAAAAGTTTAATTTTATTACAGCCTTTCAGTTTAGTTTGGTAGAATTTGATAATTATTATTGATTATTTTTTGAACCTTTGATCCGGAAATGGGGATAACAGCTCTGACCTCTTAGTCTCCCTTAATTGGGGGTTACTGGGAGGCGGGGTCGTTACATTTGGTATCAGAGCTTAGGTTCCTCATTTAATCTTTAATAATTATTAAATTTTACAAACTCTGTAGAACCCCAGGGAGTTATTAGAGGATTTTCCAAAGGATTGAGGTGTCTAGAAAAGGATCACGTCTGGGGGCCGACAAGATTTTCCTCCGCACCTCTAGTTGGAATATGAGGACTCCCAGATTAGTGTGACTGTCTGGCCAATGTCTCATGATTTGACTCGAAATAAGACACCTTTAGGACTCTCTCATCTTGTTCATCCCTTATCAACTCAAGTGCTATTAAGGATTATAAGGATTAGGGTTTTATATCTTTTCCTCACCCTCTTGAGGTATGGGTAAGGTTGATAAGGTTTAAGGAATCCTCCACCAAATTAATAAAAATCATGTAAATAAGATGTCATGGACATAAGCTTAATAGATTAAGCGTAAAAGAATAGATACATGCTTAGGTCGTATGACATAAGTTTCCATGCCCTTAGGAGATACATGAGGCTAGACCTTCTTGTCGGGAGGATAAGTAAAGAGAGTTAGTCTTGGAGGTAGAGACCTCCATTATAAGTAGAGACCTGGCACATCCTCTAAGGATGATGTTAACCCTAACCCTAAATGAAGGTTAGAGAGAGAGATGACATGATGAGTTAGATGTCATGGTAAACCAGGCATTTGGATTGACATGCCTTGGATGCCATATGAGCCATGAGAGGTTGGATGATCGAGTACCTTTGGTGACCCAACCCTGGGAAGGGTCGTGCATGTTAGAGTAAAGGATAGCTCCTTCATTGATGAGGTTAGAGAAGAACCTATGGAAACCCCATGAGCTTATATGAGCATGGCATAGTAGGCAGCCAGAACACGTCAGTAGTGCGAGCAGCAGGTTGAAACCCTGGCCAAGGGAGTATGTTGGATAGCTGATGAGATAAGCATAAAGGGCTAGGGTTAACCTTGAGCAAACATAAGTTTGAGCATAAGTATCACCCATGTAGGGGTATGTTTGTGAGCTTGATCCACCTTCATGGAGAGAGGACCTCTGGTAGTGAGGTTGTTTGTAGGGTTAGCTCTAGAGAGAGAGAGAGCAGGAACCATGCAAGAAGGTCAGAAGCCTAGACTCCGAGATATGAGGAAAAGTAGGGAGTTGAGGATGATGCGACCTAAATGGATGATAGGGGTTGCCTCATGCATGATCCCTGGAGACTGATGATGTCTTGGTTTCCATGAGAGGAACCAAACCCTAGAGAGAGGATGAGTCTGTTGGTACCTATGTACCTTTGGTATAGATGAGAAGAAGAGTTCCTTAGATCTGGAGAGGTTTAGTAACAGCTTGTAAGGCCTTGTACCTTGTTGATTGTCCTTGACAAGGAATCAACTCTAAAGTGTTGCTCGAGTAGAAGGATGATAGGAAGTGCATGTCATACCTTGTACATATTTGGTTTGAGGTTAAGAGGTTGAGCAGACAGATGGACATCAGAGAAGTGAACCTAGGGTTCCTAGGTCTATAAGAGGGGAAGGGGTGTACCTGATGATCATGATGAGATTTGAGTTTCTATAGATTCGAGCATGGTACTCCTCATGTTTAGAGGAAAAGGAAACCCCTTAAGTTTAAGATATGTTTGATGAACCCCTCACAGCTAAGTTGAAGACATGGGAAGGTATGATCTTGATCTAATGTTGAGGATGAGAACAATTGTGACCTAGCATGGTTTAATAGGTGGTCTGCTTGTGCCTTAGTATCTTGCTAGGGTTAAGCATGCTCATGTGAATATAAACCCTAAGGGTGTTTGTGACCTTTGTTATCAAGAGTTGTAGTTTCCTCCCATCCTGGGAGAGAGACCCTTTTGTAAGGTGTACACCAGTTTCTATTAGTTTTGAAGTAACCTAAGGAGGTCTCATAGGATCCTGAGAAGCTAAGTGAAAAGTACATGATATGAGAATGAACCTGTAGACCCATAGATAACCATCTCTAAGTGCATGTGGATGTGTTACCATGAAGGTAACCGGTATGGGGCCTGACCAAAGTAGGTAGGTTGCCATGAACCCTATGAAAAGATGGAAGTCAGCCCATGAATGTAGAGAGAGAGATGATGAAGGCTCGGGTAAGGTTCTAAGTTGAACATGTACTATGTTAGAATCCTAAGTCTAACCTAGGGTCAGGTAGGGATAAGACTGATGGAAGTAGGAGTTGCCTAATTCCCTAGTTGCACATGACCATAGGGTCGGGAGGTAACAACTATCATTGTCTGAGGGCCATGGGTTAGGAGATTGATCAACTTCATGAATACATGGGACCCAAAGGGCAGATGAGTAGGGCACTCTATGGATGCATGAGGGAAGATGGATGACCCCAAAAGTGCTGGCACCCTATAGACCTGGAGGAGATGACAAAGGATTGTGTGTGGACCGAAGTAGGTTCGAGACCAGTTTTCCATAAAAGTACCTTTGATATAAAGATGATTGTGATATAGAGGCATAAGTTGCACATTTTAACTTAGATTTAAAGGTGTACTGGAAAGGTGGGATGTACCATCTCTACTCTTGGAACATGAAGAACTTTGTATTTGGACTGCAACCAAATGCTTATTTCCTCTTGTTATGGGAGTGAGAGATAGGACAATACACATGCCATACACCAAGGATAAAAGATGATGTGAGTTGGAACATTTCTATGAGGTATGAGGACAGAGATGATAACATGCCCTTGTGGAGTGAATAATATGTGGATGGTTTACAAACATGGTAGTCATCCTATGAGGATGTTTTATCACGAGCTAAGAGTTATACAAGTTTGAGTTCGAAAAACCAAGAGGACGAGTTCCAAGTTTTCTTGATGAAGGCAAACTTAGATTTTGAGATGAGATGATAAGTGAATACATGGAGATGTATGTCTTCAACGTTACCTAACACCTAAGGATGTGAAGTGGTAATGGATGCTCTGGATGGGATACAACTACCTAGTTAACCCTTAGTTGGAAAAAGAGATAAGTTTGGCCAACACTCAGATGTAACAATATTGGTTGATCAAGTTAATAGTTGATTGGTTAGCTAGTCTAGGGCTTATCATGATGAAAGTATGGTTGTAGAACCTCAGATGCACTTCTCTGCAAAGGAAGGTGTGGAAACCCCGATTAGAATGGTTTAGGGTTTCTGAGGAATCGATCTTAAGGTATCATGATAATACAAGAGATCATGAGTTAAGATTACCATATACCATGGTACTACCAAGATAATAAGTGACAATAGTACTGTGAATGCTTAAGATGAAGTTGCATGGGGTATGTTGCCATGCAAGCCAGGAGGTGAAGGATGAACACCAGTAACCTAGTGTATCGATATAGAGGATAAAAGAGTCCCTGAGAGGGAATGGGAGTTCATCACTATGGATGTCGTGGTAAGTCTCCCTATACCAAGGAAGGTCAAGATGCAATATGGGCTATGGTAGATCGCCTTACCCAGATGACATGATAAAGAAAGAGTACTGTCAAGGGACAAATCTAGTTGAACTACATGTGAGAGAAAGAGATGGTTCAACTACACCATGATGTGAATTCAAAAGTTCATGAGTATGACCTAAAGGTTCACTTCCATAAGTGGGAGTAGGTACATGAAGAACTTGATGTTAGTACAGTTTATCACCCTAGCTAATGGTTAGTACGATCCAGACTAGAGGGTCTGATGAGAGCATGTGTGCTCTTTCAGGGTGATACATGGAGACAATTCTTGTCTTCGGTAAATATGACGATAACCGCCATAGCCAGTATCGGGTTGTAAGGAAGCCCTGTAAGAGAGGTTGTGTCGGTCACCACTTCATTAAGATGATGTTGGTGAAGGGACCTCACAAAGTTCAAGAAAAGACCACAGTGTGTGCAGATGAAGTTTCTTTGATCAAGCAATGGCTGAAAGGAGCCCAGAAATGACATGAGTTGTAAGCTGATGCAAAGTAGACTGACATGTAGTTCACTGTGGGGGAATATGTGACATGAAAATTTGACCCCTCTAAGTTATATCTAATAGAGATGAGTCCCCGATGCATGGGTTCTTTTGACATGGTTTGGTGGATAAGGTTAAGTTTGACATTACCCCTCAGGATAAAGTAATGTGTGATGAGTTCCATGAGTCCAATATAGAGCACTATGTGAGGTACCCGGACTATGTACGGAGCAATGAACCTAGTGAGTCCCAAGGGAGGCTGAAATGACCTGAGTCACCTATAAGGTTTATAGATGCCAAGATGAAAGAACTCAGAGAAAGTAATATGTGATGATAAAGGTTCTTTGGAAGCGCCATGGATAGAGCAAAGCCACATAGGGGCCAATGATGGACATGCAAAAATCTTATCTTGAATTGTTTGTTTGCTTGATGGAATTTTGAGGAAAAAATTCCTATAAGAGGGGAAGGATGTTACAACCCCAACTTTTGGGTTCATTTGGTGAGAAATGTAATTTCTCATATTAAAGATATGTGAACAAGTAATGATATAATTTGTCTTGAATAAATGAGTTTCGTTTACAATTGCCTTGATGATTGTTTTGTTGGCTTTATTGGCTTTTGGGCCCAATAACAAAGAAAAGACAAAAAGGAATTCCATTATTAATAAGAAATGGAGAAAAGGAAAAGGTAGAAACCTTTAGAAGGCAAAAGAAATTAATCCAAAGGTGTATTTCATGCCTCTTGGCTTCCTTGGGTCCCAAGGAGTCCAAAGTTGCAAAGATAATGCAATAAGAAAACAAAAGACTAATTAAATATTTATTTATTAAGAAAGAAATTGAAAACAATGATAAAATGTGGAAAATAAGTGAAATGATGTATAATTGAGTTACCCTTGATGGATTTTCGTATCCATAGGATTCCTAATGTTAAATGGAATGCAAATGAGGAAAATAAAAATAAAGATAAAGAGAAATCCTCAAAAAGAGATATTTTAATAAAAAATAAACAAGATAATGTCAAATAATGAATATAGATGCATCTAGAAGGATAATAAGTATTCTTAAAAAGGAATTTCGAAATCTTAGAGTTTCTTGGGGTCCAAGGAGCCCTGATGGAGAAGAAAGAAAGAGAAAATACAAATAATACAAAATAAGAGGATAATGTGATACATTATTAATGAATTTTGTGGTATTGATAAAAAGGAAGTATTTTCTATTAAAAGAAAACATAATTTCGTGCCAAGGGGTTAAAAGCCTAGTACAAGGAGATTAAAAGAGATAATTTTCGAATTCCTTAATGGCCAAGGATCATGGATAAATAAGGAATTGCTAAGAAGAGAGAAAATACTTATTAATTAAGGAAAATTCCTTTCCTATTAGGAAAAGCCTTGTTTCTTCAAGGGAAAGTGTGTTGGGGCATGGATACTCTCCCCTATATAAGGGAAGAGCCCATGGTCTAGCCCAAAGGATATCCCACATGTTTCTCTCTCTTCCCCATCATCTTCCTATTCTTCCCCATACAAAACCTAACCTGGAGCTTAACTTTATCCCTGGTGCCACCGAGGGAGCTTGATGGAAGTCCAAACACCCCTCCCTTTAAATCCGCGCGACTACATTGCCAATTCTTGAGGAACCCTCGCCCTGGTCACCTGCAACTCATCTACAGAGAGCTAAGTTTTGCAGACCTAATGCTCCTATCCCCAGCCGTCTCACACATGGTTGGAGACCTAGTTGGATGCGACGGGGAGTGGCGAAGTCAGGGAGAAGGATTCTGGCAAGCTCCGAGCCTCGAGGTGGTAGGAGGCATCTCGCGAAGCTCTACAGGTTAGCGACTAGGGCAATGTAGCAGAGCTGCATGAGGTTGAAGGTGAAGGAGGTGGCACTGGACAGTTTTGCCCTCCAACTGTCTTTTTGAAATGTTTTCCAAGCGGCTCTGGTGAGTTAATTTTACAAAAATAGTATCTCCTTATTCGTAACTCCGATGGTAGCAAATAATATATGCAAATTGCTCATAAAAATGAGAGGAATTCATTAAAAATGGTTTTAGAGGCTAATTCCTCTTGATATTTAAAAAGTAGTGTAAGTTATCAACTTTAATGAATTAAAGATTAAGAAACCCTATTTTGAGATGATTAATGACATTAGTAGGGTTTAATGGATGATTAAAGTTGATATTAGCCCGTTAATTATGAACCTTGCACGTAATTAGTTTAATTGAGAGTTCATGTGCATAAATATGCTTTAATGGGCCTTGAAACCCTAATATTAGTAAAAGTGACTCATAATGGTTTTAATTATTCAAAATTGTGAATAAAGTAGAGATATGATAATTCTAAGCTATTTTGAGTATAAAAGTTCCTAATTGTGGATAAATACCCTTAATGTAGTAATTAGGGTTTTCTAATGGATAAAGGTAGAATTAATGATGAATAGAGTTCATATTTGAATGTCCATAATGAACTATGAATTGATGATAAATGAGAATAATGATTTTGTCATGGATTAAAAGGATAGAAATGGTAGATTTAAATGTATAAGAGGCTTAATGGACTTAATTGATGGTTAATTATGCTTTTTCTGATATCAGGGTTATATGTTGTTAAAAGATAACCTTAGTATCTTTCATTATAAATAGCTGACATAATTAGAGTTTAAAATAGTAGAAGATGAAGGGAAAACCTAATTGTAATAGAAACCCTAAAAGTAGAATAGAAACCCTAAGAAGCGAGCAAGATTTGATAGATCTTGATGGCATGATTAATAATAGGAAATTGTATGCATATTTCAGGATCTCATAATGTGCTTGCTTGCCTATTTGGATTTCTTGATTGGATTATTCTATCTCAAATCAGCCTAACAAGTATGTGGTTATGCTTTTGAATAATCACTTTAGTTTCACGACGATTCTCGGTTGTTTTATCGGTTGCCTGAAAATAACTGATTTGATGACTCTTATTTCATGCAACTATAAAGTGACTATGATTATCACCATAAGCATGTATACATGACTGGATCAGATCCTGGTCCTCCACTATGGCTTTACAAATGATAAAAAGGGTAACCTAGAGTAAGGTCTAGGCTATCATGAGTTAGAAATTGGGCTACCCATGTGTAGTTCCATGAGTATCTATAACACGCCATGAGTTAAGGAGTGGGCTACCTATGGGTAGTGCCATGTGACTCAACCCTAGAAATTGATTCACTTGTCAGGTAGGATCGTGAGGGGTTAAATGGGGTTCTACCATAAGGAAGGTAGCATCCAGGTCCTATGTAGGGACAACGCAGAGGTTAGGGTACGTAAGGATTGAGCAGTTATGTTGAAAATGTAAAGTTGTTTGCTAAATCATACTTTACTGCAATATGTTGTTACAGTTAATTATACGATTATGGTTTCCCCCACATACCATCTTTAGGCTGACCGATGTTTTGTTTGTCAAAGATTTACGTATAAGTGAAAAGAATAAATAGTAAAGTGGCATATGTGGACTTAAATATGAATTAAAGTTCAAAGGAGGATTAGTTAGAATAGACTCCATGTGGATAGAAGTAGATATTCAAGTTTTCGAAAAAGGTATGAAAAGTTTAATTTTATTACAACCTTTCAGTTTAGTTTGGTAGAATTTGATAATTATTATTGATTATTTGTCGAACCTTTCATTCAGAAATGGGGATAACGACTCTGACATCTTAGTCTCCCTTAATTAGGGGTTATTGGGAGGCGGGGTCGTTACACTTTCCCAAGGTTGAATATGAGCTTATTAAAGGTACAAGTCTTGTTCAAAACTCTGCTTAGGATTAAGACTTGATCTCCTCAGCACTATGCATGATTCCTCACCACTTGTGGTCGATATCCCTCACTTGGCTGATATCACCTTGCTATGGCCGATATCACTTCACTATGGACAATACCAAGACTGTATGCATGATACCCCTTCACCTATGCATGATATGAAGATAGTATGCATGATATCTAAGAGAAATAGGGTGGTAAGTTTCGAAAAGTTTCAGTAATAGGTGAAAGGAATGGTATATATAGTTGAGGTTCATGGAAAAGAGTGTATATGAGGTGTCATCATTTAAGATACTAGGTTCCACGTGTCCATGTATGGTTGACACATGTACCTGCATGCACTTATATTTATCTTGACATGTAAAACACTTGAGGATAATCTAGAGATGAAATTTTGGCCAACACTTATCTTGTTCGATAAGGTATCTCAACTCAATCACCACTTTATTCACAACCCGATACAACTTTTTTAAGGAAGTTGTAAACTGCTACACTTCACCTCCTTGAGGTTCTTAGTCCATCATGGACAAAACCAAGAGTTGAAAAACTGATATGAGACTCCCTCTATGGATTTTTGGCTGATAGGCACTCTCATATAAACTCTACAACCCGATACAACTCAAATTAGGGTTTCACATTCAACCCATTCTTGGTCTTTTCATCACTAAGAGTAAAATCACTCAAATATGATTCAAACATGGTGTATCATTCTTTACCTCTCCTTAAAATGATACATATAGGGAGTAGGGACACTATAGAGGTGATAAATTCCATATCAACCCTACATTTTGGGTAAATTACAATTTGTACCAAAATTGGTACACAAGGCACTAACATTATTCAAACAAGTTCAAGCTTGTAATTTAGGCTTTCAACAAGCCTTCGCTTGGCATCATTCTCTCTTTTATGATTCAAAAACACTTAAGGCACTTTCAGCATGTGACATATTGCTATATAACCCCTCTTCTTGGGTAAATTGCATTTTGGTCCAAAACATGAGAACATTGCTCAAACATCATTCAAACAAGATCAAACTTGAAACATAAGTTTGTCACCTGATAAAAAAACACATTAGAGAATTATATTAAAGTTATAAGAAACGTAATTAAGCCAAAAAAATAGGGTTAGACTTGAACCCAGGTCAGGGATGTTATAATTATCAACCCCTAACAAGGATTTCGTCAATGAAATCTTAAGAGAAAAGAGAAGGGTACTTCCTCCTCATTTCTTCCTCGAGCTCCCATGCAAATTTTTCTATGCCATGGTGATGCCAGAGAACTTTCACAAGAACTATGCCTTTCTTTTTCAACTTCTTGATTCCTCTGTCAAAAATCATCATTGGACCTTCCACATAGGATATATCTTCATTCAATTCTACCTCTACAGGTTGTAACACCAACTCTGCATCAGGATGACACTTTCTCAGCATAGATATATGAAACACTGGATGTAGTCTATGTAGCTTAGGTGGCAACTCCAACCTATAGGATACTTTTCCAATCCGTGTTGTCATTGGATAAGATCCCATAAATTTAGGAGCTAACTTACCCTTCTTCCCAAATCTGAGAACACCTTTCCAAGGAGAGACCTTGAGATACACTCTATCTCCAACTTAGAGTTCTAAAGGTCTACGACATTTATCAGCATATGACTTCTATCTATCATGTGCATCCTTCAACTATTGTTGTATTACTTTAATCTTTCTAGTTGTCTATTGTACTAATTTAGGACCCAGAAGTTGGTATTCTCCTATCGCATACCAGCATAACGGAGATCTACAATGTCTACAATATAACGCTTCATATGGTGCCATATTAATACTATTCTGATAACTATTATTGCAGGAAAACTCTATTAAGATCAACTGTAAGTCCCAACTTCCTACAAATTGAAAAACACATGCCCTAAGCAAGTCGTCCAAAGTTTGCATAGTCCTTTCAAATTGTCCATCTGTGTGGGGGTGAAAAGATATGCTAAACTTTAACTGCGTACCCAAGGCTTTATGTAGTCATTACCAAAAATGACTTGTAAACTGGGAACCTTTGTCAGTCACAATTGTGGGTAGAACTCTATGCAACCTCACTATCTCATTTATGTAGGTCTGTGCAAGTTTTTCAGAAGTATAGGTTGTTCTAAGAGGAAGAAAATTTGCTACTTAGTCAACCTATCAACTATCACCCAAATGGGATCATGACTTTTAACTATTCTGGGTAGACCAACCACAAAGACCATTGTCACATGATCCCATTTCCATTGCAGTACATGTAAGGGTTGCAATGTTCCTACAAGCTTCTGGTGTTCTTCTTTAACTTACTAACACACTGGGTACTACATAACAAACTCAACTACATCCTTCCTCAAACCAAGCCTCCATTACATATCTTTTAAGTTATGATACATTTTAGTACTCCCTGGATGCATTTCATACATGGATGAATGAGATTCCTCCTTAACTATCTTTCTTAAGTCATTGGCATCAGGTACTACCATCCTACCATGGTAATAGACTACCTCATCCTCTGACTCATGGAAACCATCCCGTTTCTCACTACCATATTCTGACCTGATCTGTTGAATCACAGTATCACCCTATTGTGCCTCCTTAATCTATTGTCTCAGAGTAGGTTTCACATGCATCTCGGCCAGCAATTCGGCTAACAAAGATACTTTTAACTGTACATTTATTTGTCTCAAAGAGACAAACATGTCCCTTTTAAAGCACATTAAAGAATTCAATTGTGCTTTATCTATGGGTGGAGATGAAGATTTTTACTTAGTGCATCTTCCACTACATTAGCTTTTCATGATTGATAATCAATTGTACAATCATAGGCCTTGATTAATTCCATCAGTGGTGTAGTCTCATATTCAATTCATGCTATGAGAAGATGTACTTTAAGTTGTTATGGTATGTGAAAATCTGACATGTTTCTCCATAAAGATAAAGTCTCCAAATCTTCAACGCATGGACCACAGTAGCTAACCCTAAATCATGTGTCAGATAATTCTCCTCGTGTTTATTAAGCTGTAAGGAAGCAAAAGAAACTACATGATCACTCTACATCAGCACACATCCTATACCATTCTTAGAGGCATCACATAAAACAATGTATCCCTTTCCCTGCTCAGGTAAAACAAACACAGGTGTACTAGTCAACCTTTCTTTTAACAACTAGAAAGAACGCTGACACTTGTTGTTCTAGAAAAAATGAACCTTCTTCCTGGTCAACCTAGTTAGTGGTAATGCTACAGAACTGAAGTCTTTATTAAACCTTCTATAGTAACCTGCCAAACCTAGGAAACTACGAATCTCAGTTCGTGTGTTGGGCTATTCCCACTCTACAATAGACTCCACTTTCTTAGGATCAATATGAATACCTGAAGTAGATATAATGTGCCCTTCAAAAGACACTTTTGACAAACATAACTCACACTTACAAAACATAGCATATAGCTTGTGTTGTCTCAACAAAGTCAAGGCTTGACGAAGGTGTTGTTCATGCTGTTGACCATTTTTACTATATATCAGGATGTCGTCTATGAAGACCACTATGAAATGGTCAAGGAATGGCTAGAAGATTCTATTCATCATCTCCATGAATGCACCTGGTGCATTAGTTAGTCCAAAAGACAACTACAAACTCATAATGTCTATACCTTGTCCTAAAGACTGACTTAGGTGTGTCATCCTCCTTGATATGTAACTGTTGATATCCTAACCTTAGATCTATCTTAGAGAACACTATTGCACCACACAACTAGTTAAACAGACCATCTATCCTTGGAAGAGGATATTTGTTCTTTATAGTCACCTAGTCAAGCTGTCTATAGTCTATGCATAATCTCATAGACCCATCCTTCTTTTTAACAAAAAGAACTGCAGCACCCTGTACTCGGTCGAATGAAACCTTTCTCAAGCAACTCCTGTAACTATTTCTTGAGTTCTGCCATCTCAGTAGGGGCCATTTTATATGGTGTTTGGTCTATGGGTTGCGTACCTAAAATTAGATTAATCTCAAAATCAATCTCTCGAGGTGGAGGAATATCTAGAAATTCTTCAGGAAACACATCCTTGAATTCCCTGACAATAGGAAATTCAGAAAGACTAGGACTTTCTACTTTGGTATCTACCACATTAGCCAAGAATGCTTCACATCCTTGTCACATCATTCTCTAGATACCATTGTTGATACTGGACCGGTTGGAAGAATCTTTCGATCCCCTTAAAAGGCCCATGTCTCATCACTATCTTTGAACATAGCTTGCTTGGAACCACAATCCAAGACAACCTTATACTTTTCTAGGGTATCCATCCCAAGAATTACACCAAACCCGTGCATCTCAAGTGGTATAAGATCCACCTGAATGTTGTGTTCTGAAAAAGAAAGAACACATGGAGAAATACCTCTCGGAACACTACAGATCTTACTAACAAAGTTTCTAATAACAAATTATCTGTTGTACGACTGACAGTCATATTGCATTCATGAATCACTTCTCGAGTGATAAAGGAATGGGTATCACATAGACCAATAAAAATAGATACAAAGCAGGATGAAGACATATCAGAATGAAACAATTCCATCTGACTTGTCACAACTTGTGGATTGACTACTTCCTCTGGCTGATTCATAGCATAGAATCTCACTGTTGCATGTTGCTGACTCCGTGCTCTCTTGTTTGGTGCAGATGATCCTACTTGGGAAGCTTGTCTACATACTCACGTGCAATGCTAAATTGTTGCCTCTGAGAGCCTTGTTGACTCTGCCTCAGTATTTGGGTTTCCTCCATGTCTCTAACTTGACAATCCCTTATCATATGTCATGTTTGCCCACACTTGAAGTAGTTTTTATCCTACTATGGTTTAGATGGTCCTGTTACTGACATTGATGATGTACTATGGGCTTAACTTGGAAGAAAACTATGGCCTCTACCCTTGCTTGACATCCACATCATAATGGTGCAGGAAACCTAAGTTTCTAAAAACTTCCAGACCTCTGTCCCTGGAACTATGCAGGTCCTTTCCTACTATTAGCCTCATGTTTCTCAGACACAGACCTCTCTATCCACCTAACTGACTCCATAAGGTGGCAAACCTCTCTCTATTCTCTAGAGAAGCTACAACTGTGGATAACTCATTGTTTAGAGCTTTCTCAAAATATCGAATCCTCTCCTCTTACGTAGTAGCCATGTGTGGACAAAACCATAGAAGCTCCATGAACTTAGGTTCATACTCACTAATCTTCATTGGTCCTTTGTTAATATACTCAAACTGTGAGATTTTCTCATCCAGATAAGTCCTGGGAAAGTATCTACTGAAAAACTCACATCGAAACTCCTCTCATCCGACCTCAACACCTGGTCTTTTCCCTTCTTCAATGGCCAACCAATGGCCAGCACTTCCGTTTAAAAGGTACACATCATGCCTAACTTTATCAATTTATGGGATGCTAAGGATTCTAAAGGTTTTTTCCATCTCAGTGAGCCATAAATCTATGTCTGCTAGGTCAGCTGTACCGACATATTTGGAGGCTCCTACCTAGCGTAACCGCTCAAAAGTCTTACCAGACCCATGCCCCTCATTGGGAACTGGTGCCCTAGGTGTTGATGCTGGCATCCGGTCTACCATATGCATTATTGTTGTCATGAACTGCCTAAAAAGAGCATGAAAGGCTGGGTTTTCTAGCATGGCTTGATCAATATGGGGATTCTCAAGCACTAATTCCTCTCTTGCCTGATTCCTTGCACCTCCTCCTGGTGCAGCAATACTGCTCTCAACAACATGTTCGTCATGTTCTCTAGCCATCTTACAACTTTACTTCTTCTTTTATATGAACATAAGTCACTATAAGATAAACCGGAGGATACTAGAACAGACTCAACAACCTTAATCCTATGTCTCTTTAGACTCAACATACCTTAGGCTCTGATACCAAAAACTTTAGATGACCATTATCAAATCAACAACCAAATCACATAGTAATTACGCGAAATAACCATTAGCAGTGGATTAATGAAAATCACTAAAAATTAAAACCATTTTGCAAAGAGATCCATTGCCAGAAGACTCTTAAGGGAAAAACCAAAGCAATATATACATCATGGTTCACATTGTACCATCTCATCTCAAAGATATCATATATCAGTTGCTTTGCCCAAACATATACATAAGCAACATAAAACCTTGAGGCATACAAGCCAAAATATCAGATCATTTATGAAACAATTACGTACTAACTCCCAAGGACCTGAGAGTACAGAGATGACACATAGGACTTCTATCTACAAGACACGATAGAAAACACACTCAACCTGAGTTATTACTGCTATCCCTATTGTCGTTGTCCTCCCTCTACAGTACAGTCTCTACCTCCTCATATGTGTCCATCTAAAAAAATGTTGGGACCAATGGGGTGAGACAAAAGTCCCAGCGAGAGATATGACTCTCCACCAACAACATTATTATCACAGGCAAATAGTATAAAATTGAGCAGAGGATATTTTATATTAATAATCAAGATTAATCACTATTTATAAGAAGAATAGAGAAATATCACCTTTTAAAGCAATGCAACTATCTATGATAGAGAAATATATCATCTATTCACTTTCTAAGGAATATGAAGAACACATATAACATTTATCCATTTAGGATGTATAAAAGTAGTGTAACATCAACCAATGTTTCTATATTCAATTCTTAAGCAAATATGCTACATGACTGATTAAATATTTACAATCACACTTATAATGTGAGGAGATGAGGTATACCGCTCATGCTCCAACCGACCACCACTTAGTCAAAATCAGTACCATACAATGTCAAAGGAAGAGATGGATTCCAATACCTCACCTTTCTCATTTAGTACGAGACCACTGGAAGTGACATCACGTGTCAAATTGCAATTAGCTTGCCAAGGTATAGTGGTATCTTCGCTATAGAGTTGCATATGTAACTTGCACTCTCTTTGGGGAGATCACACAACAACCTCGATATATTCTCTTCATGAGGAGATCACACAGCAAGCCCAGTATATGAGGGAAAGATCACACAGCAACCCCAGTATATGAGGGAAAGATCACACAACAATCTATATTTGGACGTAAGGATATTTTCACCCATCACCCCCACATATTCAAAAATATGCTCTCCAAGTTAAATTTGTTTCACCTTTCAGCAAATTTTGACACTGAATGGATCTATGGCCAGGGCAACTACATGATAAGGTTCCACTTGATTAATTAGGTGTATTACAATATCTTTTACAATCAACCAAGTTACAAACATGCATTATAACACATGCTACAAAGGAAAGTGTAATACATTTATCAAGTACTTTGTGTATAACACTCGGTATCTCAGTCCCATATCACGTTACTCGGGATTCTCATCCCTTAACATGATCATCATCATGATTTCTAGATTTGGGTATTCAAACCCTTAGTTCATCACTGAACATTGTCACCTCTCATTAGGTAACTATTACCTCTAGGTCCTCAGACCCAGGTATACATTATACTTGTTGCACAAGTATTTCACATGGCTCACAAGGCCCATTTAATATGTATCATATGTAATATCATAGCTCATACCTGGCTATGCTCATCATCTCATGATACCTACAGGGTTAGTATTTCATGATAAAAACAATATCAAGTATATATCATCACCATGCAATACAAGAGAAATATAACCTCCTCATTATTAGGGTTAGGGTTTCCTTTTTATCCAATTAGGGCTTCAAGTTCATATTGTCAAGAATCAAAACCCTAATTCATATCTCCACACATATTAGGAGCATACATTGATATCATAAGTATTCAATCATACTTGTTTATTCTCATCAATTATCATTAAATGATTATCACACAAAGCATGAGTTTCTCTTTCATCTTCACTAGGATATTGATTACATTATACGTTATTAAGTTTGCTCAACCCTTTTCTCAAGGTACATTGGCCTATACTTATCAGAATGCATTAAACTCTTTACATCTTAATGTATCATTTGACATAACACACTTCATGTGTTACTCAATCAAGTATATCAGAGTTGAGGTGCTTACCTCCATTTTGGGTTTTAGGTGCTTCCACCATATCGGGCAAGAGGTGTGTGCTTGCACCATATTGGGCAAGAGGTGTGTGCTTTCACCATATTAGGCAAGAGGTGTGTGATTTCACCATATCGGGCAAGAGGTGTGTGCTTTTACCATATCGGGAAAGAGGTGTGTGCTTACACCATATCAAGAAAGAGGTGTGTTCTTTCACCATATCGGGTAAGATGTGTGTGCTTCCACCATATCGGGAAAGAGGTGTATGCTTATCACTATTATCGGGCAAGAGGTGTGTGCTTATCGCCATATCATCCAAGAGGTGTGTGCTTACCACCATATCAAGCAAGAGGTGTGGGCTTCCACCATATTAGGCTAGAGGTGTATGCTTATCACCATATCGGGCAAGAGGTGTGTGCCTATCACCATATCAGGCAAAAGGTGCGTGTCACTTATATCGGGTTACTCAAGTGTAGGGTTTTGCATATCGGGTTAGACCCTTATGCTCATACCTTTTCAAACCTTCAAAGTATCAACCTATCATGTGTTGAGTGACTGCCTAGACAACTAGTTAGTCCTTTTCCAACCAACCCAAATGTGTAAAATGATAGGGGTGTGGAGTTCCAAGGTATAACAAATTTCCTATCACCATATTGGGTTTCATCACCATATCGGGTTAGAGGTGCTTCAACCCACTATCGGTTTGTTCCATGATGATGTCATCATCACAAAGCTCTATACGTTCATCCCTTATTGTTCTAGTTCATGGACAATAGTCCTATGTAACTATTAGAACTCATAGATTCATCAATTATTCAAGGAAAATCGACATTGAAAGTAGATCAACAAGTATAGCAAGATTGAAGGTGAATAATAACATGATTGGGTTTAGGTTATATAACTTACCTCAAGAACAACTTCAAAGATCCAAGCTCCAAAGCGTCATGTTCCCAAGGTTGAAGATGAACTTATCAAAGATCCAAGACTTGTTAACAACTCCTCTATATGCAAAGAATCACCATATATAAGAACTTGGTGAAGAAGAAAAGAAAGGAAGAATCATGACCCAAGATTCATGCTTCAACCAAGGTT
Source organism: Alisma plantago-aquatica (assembly GCA_963693085.1). Lineage (NCBI taxonomy): Eukaryota > Viridiplantae > Streptophyta > Magnoliopsida > Alismatales > Alismataceae > Alisma > Alisma plantago-aquatica. The sequence goes on along the minus strand of OY856411.1, from coordinate 316,735,401 downwards.
GAAGATGACCATGGCTTCACCTTAATCTTAAGGCTCGAGATCCTCCTTTATCCACAACTTCTATGCATGATATCTAGTAGAAAGAGAGTTGTAGGATTCAAAAAGTTTCACTAGTAGGTGAATGGAGTGGTATATATAATTGAGGCTCATGAGAGAGAGTGTATAAGAGGTGTCATCACCTTATACTACTAGGTGACACATGTCCATGCATGGGTTGACACGTGTCCATGCATGCACACATATTTATCTTGACATGCAAAACTATTGGGGTTAATCTAGGGATAAGATTTCAGCCATTAGTTATCTTGTTGAACAAGATCTTTCAACCCAACATCACTTTATTCACAAATCGATACAACTTTTCCAAGGAAAGTTGTAAACTGATATCCATCAACTTCATGAGGTGTTTAACTCATCATGGATTTTTACAAGAGTTGACAAAATGATATAAGATCTCCTCTATGGCTTCTTGGCCAATAGGCACTCCCAACCAAGGTCTACAACTCAATACAACTCATTTTAGGGTTTCAACTATACAACTCTTCTTGAGCTTTTCATCACCAAGAATACCGTCACTCAAATATGATTCAAACATGGTGCCTCTTTCTTTATATCTACTCTAGATTATGCTAACAGAGAGTATGTACACTATATATGTGGTAATTTGCATATCAACCCCTCATTTTGGGTAAATTACAAATTGCACCAAAATTGGTACACAACGCACAAACATTATTCAACAAGCTTGAACTTGGAACTTAGGATTTCCACGAGCCACCCCATAGAATCATTATATCTCTTATGATGATAAAGCACTTGAGGCATATTAAAAGTTTGACATATTGCAATATAACCCCTCATCTTTGGTAAATTGCAATTTACACCTAAACTATCATATAATGCACAAACAGTTTGCAAATAAACTCAAACTTGAAAATTAAACTCTCCTTAAGTCTTAATTAATTTACAAAAGATTAAAACAAGTATATAAATAACGTAGATAAGCAAAAATTCTAGGTTTATGGCATAACCTAGGTCAAGGATGTTATAGATGATGATAATGTTAAGTGATGAGAATCCCCAATAATGTGATAAGGGACTAAAATCTCGAGTGCTATGCATTCAATGTGTTCTAAAGATTATGAAAGTACTTGATAAATGTATTACACCTTTCTTTGTAGCATCTATTATAATTTATGCTTGTAACTTGGTTGATGCTAAAAGATACTGTAATGCACCTAATTAATCAAGTAGAACCTTATTATGTAGTTTCCCTGGCCATAGATCCATTCAGTGTCAGAATTTGCTAAATGGTGAAATGAGTTTAACTCTGAGAGCATATTTTTGAATATGTGGGGGTGATGGGCAAAAATATCCTTACGTCCAAATAGGGATTGTTGTGTGATCTCCCTCAAGAAAGTATACTAGGTTTGTTGTGTGATCTCCCCAAAGAGAGTGCATGATGTGTCTATAACTCTATAATGAAGATGCCACTATACCGTGGCAAGATAATTGTAGTTTGAGGCATGATGTCACTGCTAGTGGTCTTATACTGACTGAGACAGGTGAGGTCTTGGAAGCCGGGTCTTCTTTTCACCTTGTATGGTACCAATTTTGACTAAGCAGTGGTAGGTTGGAGCATGAGTAATATAACTCATCTCCTTAGGGCATAAGTATGATTGTAAATATGTAATTAGCCATGCAACATATTTGCCTAAGGATTGAATACATAAACATTGGTTAATGTTACATTACTTTCATACATCTTAAATGGATAGATGTTATATGTGTTCTTCATATTCCTTATACAGTGAATAGATGATTTATTGCGCTATCATAGATAGTTGCATTGCTTTAAAAGATGATATTGCTCTATTCTGCTTATAAACCATGAGTAATCTTGATTATTAATATAAAAGATCCTCTGCTAAGTTTTATACTATTTACCTATGATAATAATGTTGTTTGAAGAGAGTTATATCTCTCACTGGGACTTTTGTGTTACCCTGTTGGTCCCAACATTTTTAGCTGGACACAGATGAGGAGGTAGAGATCGTACTATAGAGGGAGGATAATAGTAACAAGGACCATAGTAACAACCCAGGTTGAGTTTGTTGTTTTTCATGTCTTGTAGATAGAAGTCCTATGTGTTGTCTCTGTACTATCAGGTCCTTAGGAGTTAGTATGTAATAGTTTAATAAACAATATGAGATTTTGGCTTATCTGCCTTGAGGTTTTATGTTGCTTATGTATATGTTTGGGCAAAGCAACTGGTATATGATATCCTTGAGATGAGATGGTACAATGTATGTACAATGTGAACCATGATGTATATTTTTCTCTGGTTCTTTCTTTAAGAGTTTCCTGGCAATGGATCTCTTTGCATAATGGTTTTACTTTTTAGTGATTTTTGTTAATCTGCTGCTAATGGTTATTTTGCATAATCACTGTGATGATTTGGCTGTCAGTTTGATAGTGGTCATCACACGTTTTTGGTATCAGAGCCTAAGGTTCGCTGAGTCTACAGAGATATAGGATTAAGGTTGTTGAGTCTGTTCTAGTGTCCTCCAGTTTATCTTATAGTGACTTCTGCTCATATGGGAGAAGAAGTAAAGCTAAAAGATGGTTGGAGCACATGAAGAACATGTTTTTGAGAGCAATATTGATGCACCAGGAGGAGGTGTAAGGGATCAGGCAAGAGATGAATTAGTGTCTAAGAATCCCCATCTTGATCAAGTCATGCTAGATAACCCAGCCTTTCATGCTCTTTTTCGAGTAGTTCATGACCACAATAACGCATATGGAAGACCATATGCCAACACCAGAACCTAGGTAACTAGTTCACAATGAGGGACATGGGTCTGGTAAGACCTTTGAGTGGTAAAGTTGTGTAGGAGCCACCAAATATGCCGATACAACTGACTCAACAGATGTAGATTTATGACCCACTAAGCTAGAAAAAGCCATTAGAATCCTTATCATCCCAGAAACTAATAAAGTTTGACATGTTGTGTACCTTTTAAAAGGAAGTGCTGGCCATTGGTGGGCCATTGAAGAAGGGAAAAGACTGGGTTTTGAGGTCAAATGGGTGGAGTTCTGACGTGGTTTTGTCAGTAGATACTTTCCCAGGACTTATCTGGATGAGCAAATGTCATAGTTTGAGCACATTAAACAAGGAGCAATGAAGATTAGGGATTATGAAATTAAGTTCATGGAACTTATGTGGTTTTGTCCACACATGGCTACTACAGAGGAGGACAAGATTTAGCATTTTGAGAAGGGTCTGAATGCTGATTTATCCATAGTTGTAGCTTCTCTAGAGAATAGAGAGTGATTTTCCACCTTTGTGGAGTCAGTTAGGAGGATAGAAAGGTCCGTGATTGAGATACATGAGGCTTACAATAGGAAAGGACCTGCCCAGTTCTAGGGACAGTGGTCTGGATGTTTCAGGAAACCAAGATTTCCTGCACCATTAGCACCACAGAGGTTCAATGCATAGATGCAATGGACGTCAATCAAGGGTAGAGGCCATAGTTTTCTACCAAGTGGAGCCCATAGTACGACATCAGTGTCAATAAAAAGACCATCTAGACCACAACAGGACAAAAACTTCTTCAAGTGTGGGCAGGAAGGACATATGATAAGAGAATGTCCAGTTAGAGACATGGAAGTAACCCAACCACTAAGGTAGAGTCAACAAGGCTCTCAGAGGCAACAGTTTAGCAGTGGCACATGAGGACATGGATAGGCGTCCCAAGTAGGTTCATCTGCACCAAACAACAGAGCACAGATTTGGCTACCGGCAATGACGAGATTCTATGCTATGAATCAACTGGAGGCAATATTCAATCTATGAGTCGTGACAGGTCAGATGGAATTGTTTTATTCTGATATGTATTCATCCTATTTCATATTTGTTTTGATTGATCTGGGTGTTACACATTCCTTTATCACTCGAGAAGTGATTCATGACTGTAATATATATGCTAGTCGTATAGTAGATAATCTGTTATTAGAAACTCTGTTAGTCAGATTTGCAGTGTTGGGGGAGGTATGTTCTCCATGTGTTCTTTCATTTTAAGAACACAACATTCAGGTGGATCTTATACCACTTGAGATGCACATGTTTGATGTAATTCTTGGGATGGATACCCTAGAAAAGTATAAGGTTGTCTTGGATTATGGTTCTAAGCAAGCTATGTTCGTAGATAGTGATGAGACATGGGTCTTTCAGGGGGATAGAAAGATTCTTCCAACTTGTCTAGTATTAGCAATAGTAGTTGAGAGACACATGTGATAAGGATGTGAAACATTCTTGGCACATGTGGTAGATACCAAAGAAGAAAGTCCTTGCAACATCCCTGACTTGGGTTTAGGGCTATCCCTATTTGTTTGAATTAAATAAGTTACTTAGAACCTTAATATAATTCTCTAAAGTGTTTTGTTATCAGGTGACAAACTTATGTTTCAAGTTTGGTCATGTTTGAGTGATGTTTGAGCAAAGTTCTCATATTTTGGACCAAAATACAATTTACCCAAGAAGAGGGGTTATATTGAAATATGTCACATGTTGAAAGTTTCTTACGTTTTTTGGCATCACAAAAGAGAGAATGATGCTAAGGGGTGGCTTGGGGAAAGCCTAAATTCCAAGCTTGAACTTGTTTGAATAATGCTAGTGCCTTGTGTACCAATTTTGGTACAAATTGTAATTCACCCAAAATGTAGGGTTGAAATGCAATTTACACCCTCCAGAGTGTCCCTAATCTATCTATGTATCATTTAGAGGAAAGAGAAAGAAGGAGACACCATGTTTGAATCATATTTGAGTAATGGTACTGTTGGTGATGGAAAGACCAAGAAAGGGTTAAATGTGAAACCCAAATTTGAGTTGTATCAAGTTGTAGAGTTCATATGAGAGTGCCTATCATCCAAGGAGCGATAGAGGGAGTCTCATATCAGTTTGTGAACTCTTGGCCTTGTCCATTATGGGCTAAGAACCTCAAGGAGGTGGAGTGTATCGATTTACAACTTCCTTGGAAAAGTTTTATCTGGTTGTGAATAAAGTGCTGATCGAGTTGAGATATCTTATCCCAAAAGATAAGTGATGGCATAAATTTCATCTCTAGATTATCCTCAAGTGTTTTGAATGTCAAGATAAATATGAGTTCATGCATGAACACGTGTCAACCATGCATGGACACGTGGCACCTAGTAGCTTAAAATGATGACACCTCATATACACTCTTTTCCATGAACCACAACCATATATACCACTCCTTTCACCTATTAATGATATTTTTCGAAACTTACCACCCTCTTTCTCTTAGATATCATGCATAGTGTCTTGTTATCATGCATAGGTGAAGGGGTATCGTGCATACAGCCTTGGTATTGACCATAGTGAAATGATATCAGCCCTAGCAAGGTGATATCGACCAAGTGAGGGATATCGGCCACAAGTGGTGAGTATTGTGCATAGTGATGAGGAGCTCAAGTCTTAATCCTAAGGGGAGTTGTGAACAAGCCTTGGACCTTTTATAAGCTCATATTCAACCTTAGGAATGTGAAGCTTTGGATCTTGGAGCTTTGAAGTTGTTCTTGAGGTGAGTTATATGACTTGAACCCAATTATGTTATTATTCACCTTCAATTTTGTTATACTTGTTGATCTACTTTCAATTTTGAATTATCTTAAATAATTGATGAATTCATGAGTTCTATTAGTGACATAGGACTGTTGTCCATGAACTAGAATAGTAAGAATGAAGGACTTGAGTTTGATGATGATGACATCATCATGGTCCAACTCGATATAGGGTCGAAGCATCTATAACCCGATATGGTGATATGAATACACCACTAGCACGATACAATGATCATGCATATATTTTATGCCCAATATAATGATGAAGTACATGCCTTGTACATGACATGGTGTCAAGCACACACCTTGTGCATGATATGAGGTCAATCCCACACCTTATGCACGACATGGAGTCAGGTATATATCTCAAACCTGATGTGGTGATTGAAACCCAATATGATATAAAAACCGATATACCTCATTACCCCACACCCCTATCATTTTGTAGAATGGTTTATGAAGGGTTCAACCAATTGTCTAGCCTGTCACTCAACCCAATGATAGGTTGATACCATGAAGGTTCGAAGAGATATGAGCATAAGGGTCTAACCTAATATGAAAACCCTAATGTTGAGAAACCCAATATGGAAGCACGATATGGTGATGAGGATACACCTTAAGCATGCTATGGTGATCAAGGATACACCTTTTTGCTCGATATGGTGTGCAGCACACACACACCTCTATGCCCGATATGGTGGAAGTACCTCAATCCAATATACTTGATTGAGTAACACATGAAGTGTGTTATAACAAGTGATACATTAAGATGTATAGAGTTCAATGCATTTTGATAATTGTGGGCCAATGTACCTTGAGAGAAGGATTGAGCCAATTTAATAAAGTAAGATGTAATCAACATCCTAGTAAGGGTGAGAGACAAACTCATACTTATATGATAATTGTGGGCCAATGTAGATTGAGAGAAGGATTGAGCCAATTTTATAATGTGTGATGTAATCAAAATCCTAGTAAGGGTGAGAGACAAACTCATACTTATATGATAATCATGTAATGAGCATTCATTGATACTCTTAATATGTATGGAGTATGAATTAGGGTTTGATTCTTGATGATATGAACCTGAAACCCTAAATGACTTGAAAAGAGAAACCCTAACACTAATAAAGACTAATGATATGATATTGAAACCCTAATCAGCTAGAAAGGGAAACCCCAACCCTAATGATGGTAAGGATATATTTCTCTTGTATTGCATGGTGATAATATATATTTGATATTGCTATTATCTTAAAATACTAACCATGCTAGTATCATGAGATAATGAGCATAGCTAGGTGTGAACTATGATGTTTCATATAATACAAATTAAATGGGCCTTGCAAGCCATGTCAAATACTTGTTCAACAAGTATAATGTTTATATAGGTCTTATGACCTAGAGATGGTTGTTGCCTTGTGATAGGTGATAATATGTTTATATTAGCCTCATGTTCTAGAGATTGTTGTAAGAGATGGCAATAATAAAAATAAACTAAGAAAATAAAAATCCCGTAACATAATAATACTAAGTAATGTTTATAAATGAAATATTGGTCATATATGCATTATGGTTATAGTAAAATGAGGTTATAATGTTTTGAATATGCCAAATAAGATATGAGGAGTACTTGTATCACATAAAGGATGTGAATGGTTATGATGACTTGGCCAAGGTATAATGTCTAGTAAGGTGATGTGGTAGTCAATGATGAGTTTAAGGGATTGATATCCCATAATGAAAGTGAAAGGGAAACATAAATGTATCCCAACTGCTACAAAATCCTTAGAAATATGATGTATATTCACACGATTGGTATAAACCAATACTTAACTGGAACATAATTATGTATATTCACAGGATTGGAATAAACCAATACCTAGCTGGAACATAAAGATGTGTATTCACAGGATTGGTATAAACCAATACCTGGCTGGAACATAAAGATGTATATTCACAGGATTCGTATAAACCAATACTGGGATAGAACATACTAATGTATATTCAAAGGATTGGCATAAAACAATACCTGGATGGAACATAAAGATGAATATTCATAGGATTGGTATAAACCAATACCTAGCTGGAACATAATGATGTAAATTCACAGGATTGATAGAAATGAATACCTGGCTCGAACATAATGATGTATATTGACATGATTGGTATAAACCAATATCTAGTTGGGACATAAAGATGTATACTCATAGGATTGGTATAAACCAATACCTAGCTAGAACATAATGATGTATATTCACAGGATTGGTAGAAACCAATACATGGCAAGTTGATTGACTGAGGCCAACAACTAGAAATGAGAATGATTCACTAATATCATACCATGATAATATTATCAGATGATAAGCTTGAGATGTTGGTAGAGTATGTTGGGTAAATGATACACATGTCCTTCATATTCCTTATAAAGTGAATAGACATAGACAGTTGCAATGCTTTAAAATATGAGAATATTCTAATATACTTATCAACAATGATTAATCTTGGTTATTAATATAAAAGAACCTCTGCTCAGTTTTATATTGTTTACTTGTGATAATAACTTTGTTGTAGAGAGTTATATCTCTCATTGAGACTTATGTCTCACTCCATGGGATCCACAATTTTTAGGTGGCCGTGCACGGGGAGGTAGATATCGTACTATAGAGGAAGGACAACATCGGGGCAGTAGTAAAAGCTCAGTTTGAGTGTACTACTTGTCATGTCTTATAGATAGAAGTCCTATGTGTCATCTCTATACTCTCATGTCCTTAGAAGTTAGTACGTAATAGTTTTATAAAAGATTTGAGATTTTGGTTTGTATGCCTTGAGGTTTTAAGTTACTTGTGTATATGTTTTGGACAAAGCAATTGGTATATGTTATCATGGAGATGAGATGGTACAATATATGTACAATGTAAACCATGTATATAAAGTTTGGTATCTTTCTTTAAGAGTTTCCGCACTACAAAAAATAAGACTTTTAATGAAGGCTAATTGCGAGGGATGAGGGGCCTTCAAAATAAATATCTATTATTGAGGGTTTTGTCCTAACAAATAAGGTTTTGTCCCTCAACCGTGTCTGCAACAAAATACCAAACTCTTTGTGACCACTTTTCCTTCATAAATATATTATGAATTACAGTAGTCCCTCACAATAAAATTAGGAGTTTTCCCTTCTTTATTTCCCTTCGAAATCAATGTAATACACAATTTCTTACACTAATATATGTCCCACCATCTCTCGAGAAACCCTACCCAGCCGTCTTTCGCTGGCAAATCTCATCCACAGCCATCGTATGTCTCCAGCAAGTAGGATCTCCACGACTTCAACGAACGGACCGGCAATGTTCTTCTACGCATGACTCTCTATGCTTATCCTCGAGACCGGCTCAACTGTCCGCCGTGAGTCTGGCTCAAATTTCAGCAGCCCCTCTGTGTGACATCTATTTCCTAGTTTTCTAATTAGCACCAGATCATTTCAGACCCAAGATGTGGAGCCAAGTAAAGGCACCCTCAGGCAACGACCTCACCCATATCTTCAGCAAAAAAAATCATCGCTGGGTTAAATGAAGTAGTCACGGAATTAGCTTTCGCTTCAGAATTATTCCCAATTCCATTTATCTCGGCAGGCGGTGAACAATCATCATATACAAAAAGGTATTGTCTAATATCTCGCAATCTATTTAAAGTACATAAGAAACCAGAGGACTAACGCACATCATCTGTTTGACTTGTGAATGAGGTACTTTTATCGATCTTGTACATGCTTGCTATTATTTTTAAGTAAGTAGTCTTTTTCACGGGCCTTACTGGATCCAAAAACTTACTATAGGACCAGTCCTATAGGATTTTTATAGGACCACCAATCACATTGCAGTATTTCTCTCTCTCTCATCTTCAAAACCCCAACCCTTAAAAAAAATAAGGAGAGAGAAACGCATTTTATGCTGTATAACGAATTTCTATTGGATCCTACCAACTTATACGGTCTCAATAATTCAAGCACGAATGTTGATGGTGCCTTGCCAAAGGTATGAACATTATCTCAAGTGTATAGTGGCTGCAACATTCATTTAATTTTTCTCGGAACATAATCACTCTTCGCAAAATTATAATCATACAACTTCTGTAGGTCTCGTCCAATTTCTAAACAGGTATGACATTCACTCTCTTGTTCTGTCTTTTTGTTTCACTGTTAATCAGTTTAGTTCTCATTCAAATTTAAAGTAACTCTGGATTAGTTTTGTAAAATGTGAAGAAATTCTTAACTAAAAAAAAGCATCCAATTCAAAAGTTGAATGGAGTAAAAGATAGTTCACCTAATAGTCATGCGAGGTATGTTAGACTAGTTTTGCCACGTGGGTCTTCATATGTCATTGGTGGATTCAATGGTAAAACAAAGATATGATATTATATTTAAAATTAGACATCTAACATTACATTATGACCCTAATGTCCGTGACATGGTTAGGAGGGTATATTGAACTAAATGTGTGGTTTACTACGTCATTATAAATTCACACGGGCATATTCCATGTCTAAGAAAAGTCATTTTAAGCCAAGTCGATTTGACAATCTTGCAATTTTGAGGAATATAGCGTTGCAAAATATGGACATTTTCTATGATGAAGATTAGAAAGCATTTACGGTGGAACAAGATGTGTTACGAGAATGTCAACGACTTCTTGGTGGCTTATATTGAAAGAAGTATCTCTAACGACATGACATGGAGGTCATTATGTAATAATTCAAGAAAATTGGACCACAATAAGAATCTCTATCTAAAATATTAATTTCTACCTTATTAAATATCTTTTTACATTTGAATTTATGTGTCATTTCTTATAAGTCTACAAGGATTATGGTCAAAGGAAAACCCACATATACATGTTTCTCACCTATCTTATAATCCCGAATCTACCACTAGATCCAGCTCCATCCAATGACAGAGTCAATAAAGAGCACGGAATCCCTATTGGGTTGCATGGGGCCTAAGCCCCTCATCTGTATAAAGAGTGCCTATTTAGTCATGACAATCCCGAATTTGTATTTTAGCATCAATGAGTACCATAAGTTGAAGTTTGGCAACCTAAAGTTTGCCATGAAAAGACTAAAAAAATTATTAAGTAAGATTGTATTGCTTTTCTCATGTGTGCCTTTTTTGTCACTCCAACAATAACATTAACTTGAAATCTTCCCCTTGTCCATGTTTAACATTTTTAGGTTGTTTTTAGTAATAGTCAACAATAAATGGTCAAGGAAAAAGGGATGCGGAGAGGATGGTGACAAGAATGGGAATATTGTTAAATTGTGTTGTTTCGTAACATGTGCATGAAGAAATGAATAAGATTCGAAAAAAAATAATAGTGTTGTTATTACATGGGTATGGGGATTGGGAGGGAAATTTTTTATATAGAAAGTACTATGCACAAATATATATCATTTATTTGAAAAAAAAATTGCATGTGCCTTAATACGTAGTGGAGCACTAAAATAAATTTTTCTTCGCATGATTCACCATGTGTTTCCATGGGGACAAAAATGAATAAAATTTTCTTGAGGGTTCACCATGAAATATTTATCATTTCCCATCACCATGTTACACAAGACATAATTTTTGTTTTCCACCATTCCCCTCCCCATGATTTACCATGTGACATACACATGCTCAAGGATCAGGTCATGCCACAACCATCATATTTAGTTATATTTGGAACTGTTTGATTATTTGAAACATGTCCCTTTCTTCATATTAATAATGACAGACGACAATTGTAACAAATTTCCTACCAAAAGTATATAAAGCATAGCCAACCATGATTGGTTGGACTCTCAATTTAAATTAGACCTAAAAATCCCACTAGCTACTTCTTGAGAACCATTTATATTTGCATGCTATGTACCCTTACAACTTATGTATTAAATGAAGTAGGTGTTATCATCCTAAAGGAGCATAAATTGTTTTTTTATCAAGTAGAACATAAAATTAGAGTATATATACAACTTCCTTGTCACAAAAAGACATTTTCATCCTTAAATTGAGAAATGTTTTAGCCTTATGCTTAAATCTGAACACTATAACTATAATATAATGCTTTATAGGTGTTTTAAAATGTAGTTACCCATGATATTTTATTAAGTTTGTCTCATGAGTAGCCTTAAATCCTTTGATCTGGACAACAAACATTTTATCAATCATGTACAGGTCAGTGAAGAACAACCCAATGTACCCTTTAACAATTTTTTGGAATAGGTTTACCACAAAAGCCCACAAGTGATTAGTTCGTATCCAACTTTTTATTTTATTCATGTAGAGAAAGCTTCACATGTTTTCTAGTATTTATTTTATGGTCCTTTGCAGTTACAACAAAAAAATTTGAAATTATAGAAAGTCAAGTGCCAAACCAAGAAGAATCAAATCCTAGAGAAGCTAATGAGATGACATGTGAAGGTTATTTTTAAGTTTTAAAACCTACAAAAAAAGTCTAGGATTTAAGGTATGGAACTGGCCATAAGATTTGTTAGCTTTGACATTGAGGGCATATGTTATAGGATTTCATATTTCTTGGAAAGATTGTGCATATAGATTGACATAAGGTGCACCAACAAAGTACATTTATCAACCCTCTCATATATTCTAGTTCTTTTTCCTTATATTAGATATAATTTATGTATTTGAGACATGATACTTCTTGATCAGTTAATATTTCTATGAGTTGTTGAAGCCTTAATGTATTATAAGACCTTAATGAATTATAAGTCTACTAAGAATTTGATTTTTTTTTTCATTTCATGAATTTATAATTTTTGAAACATAAAGATACTTCCATTACACTAATGGTATAATTATTTACACCATTTCCAAAAATAGACCATGTTGCTTTATATATAGGATCTGACTAGTATCTATGATGAAAAGAATGTGGATCATTATGATCAATGACTGAAAATGTACTAATGTTTTCAATTTATTGTATTTTGTTATATTTTGAACTGACTGACTATGTGAAAGCCCTTTTGCCATATTAATAATGGTATATGACCATTTTGACAAATTTTCTAAAAAATAATATAAAGCATAGCCATCCACAAATGGTTGGACTGATAATTTAAATAATACTTAAAACTTGTAGGAGCTACTTCTTGAGAATCATTTATATTTACATGTTATGTACCTTTACAACCTATGTATTTAAAGAAGTAGGTGATATCATCCTAAACACACATAATTTGTTTTTTTATTGAGAAGTACATAAATTTATAGTAGATGTACGACTTCCCTATCATGTAGAGACATTTTTATCCTTAAATTGAGAACTTTTTATGACCTTATCCTGAAATATGAAAACCATAGCTAGAATAATCTTTGTCGAAGGTGTTTTAAAATGATTCCCTGATATTTCATCAATGAATGCTTGAATAACATCACATTAGGATTAGATTTTAAACAATGAGCTTGCTTATGTGATGAACTTGTAACATATTATATTTTGTTCTCATGTAAATGGATTTTCTAGTAGGTTAGAGCGGGATGTATGTTGGGAATAGAGTGCGAAGTGATGTATTCAAGTCACGGTTACAAAAAAATCATTGAATTTGCTTTAATCTACCAAATATCAACTAGAAAAGGAAAATTAATATGTCCATGCAAGGTATGCTTAAATACATACCTTAACCAACAAGACTTATTCCCACAACCGTGTCTTTAACAGAATGTAAAATTCCTTGTGACCACCTTTTCTTCATAAATAAATTATAAAATACAATAGTCTCTCACAATAATATTAGTAGACTTCCCTCCCTTATTTCCCTCCACAACCCGCTCAATACACAAGTGCATTTTTATTCAATATAAATACTCTACCGCGAACTACAGGTCGCGCCTCTGTGGAAACCCTATTGAAGTCATGCTTTCTGGTATTTGTTCTACGTGCGCAGTGAGTCACTCTGTTTGCAAGTCTTCTTCACGCTGTGCAATAGGTCATTTACTTATCTGCAAATCGTTCACTTCCGATCATCCCCGCAAGCATGTCTGCAGAACTGTGAGTCCTTATGCCGGTCTGAACTTTTTTTTGTTTCAAACGTCAGGTATTCATGGTTATATCTCATACGCCGGTCTGAATTTTAGTACTCCATGCTCTTTTCTTTTGAAGGCTAATGTGTCGTTATTTTATATTTTACAGAACAATAGACTCTGTGAAGGCCAATTCTCCATGAAGGTTCATACGCCATCCAATATAATCCACCTATCGTCGATATTTGTCTCTTTGGTGGCTTAGACTCCGCGAAAGAGAATCGATCACGCTGCTCCAGGTTTCGACTGTGCCTTTCCAATATTTAATCCAAACAACGAATTATTTATTCCATGTTTCTTTCGTGACAAGGGAACAATATCACATGCAAGGCATTCATGTAATATCTTCTCACTATGATTAGTCACCCAGATCAATTGCTAAGGGAATATATAATGATAAAATACTAGACCATCCAAAAACTTGAAGCCTATAACATGATCTATAATTATTTGGTCAAAACCGATGTCACAAAGAATTATTTTTTTAACTCATATTAAACACATTTTGTCTTTATTGTCTTCATCCACCTCTTGAATTCTACATTACACTATTGTTTACATGTAGGTTGTACAAATATATTATATTACGTAGTGAAGTAACAATAGATTAACTTAAACTTCTATAGTTGGCACAACATACAAAACCATTTTCTTATTAGCATGCATTAGTATTATATATATGTTTGTAATTATTCATAACTCTTTTATATTTTATTTTATTAACTATGATGAATGCAATTTGCTTTGTAATAACAATGAATAACCTTTGATTCAACAAACTATTTATATTTTATATCAAAATTCTTAGCTTGGGTGATACACGATGATATTGCTTTCAATATTGATATCAAAGTACAAATATGTTTGCATATGAAAAAAAAAAGATTTGAACCAGTTCTATTGAAAGTAGGATGTTGTAAGGCACATTAATATGTTAGATTACCAGTAAATTTACAATACCACTAATCCCTAATAGAGAGTGATTGACTTATATTACACTTCAAATTACATAGAAATCATTTTTTATGATAAGTTGGTTTGCCTAATTGTATCTTCCTCATGGGCAAGGCAATTCAAGGGAGACTACAGTAGGTAGGCTTTCCACACCAGGAAATTCAAGGGAGAATGGAGTAGGCAGGCTTTTCACACAAGGAAATTCAAGGGAGAATGGAGTGGGCAGTCTTTCCACACAAGGGGTTGAAAGGGAGAATGGAGTAGGTAGGCTTTCCACACAAAGGGTTGAAAGTAGTTCTTTTGGAGTCATGTCTCCCATGTAGAGTGCTAGAAATGGACATCCACTACTCTTTCAGCCACATGTACCTCATAACAGCTAAAGATTATTTTCAATATTCATACACATGAGAGTATTAAAGTGTACACTTTATCAAAGTCTGTAGTTGAAAGTTGGTGCCCTACATTTGGTAATAATCCACAAAGTCGTCCTCAAATGCAGAACACCCAAAGCAGATCGTCATTAGTGTCTTTCACACCAAGAAATTAGCGTTTAAATGAGGTGAACCTTATTAGAAAATTTCTATATCAGTGTCTTTCACTACTTAAAAAATCTACATGATACCTTTGATTGCATCTTCATATTGAACTTTTGTTGATATAACTAAAAAAAGCATGATGGGCTAATGTTTAGTTCATTAATCTATCTGTTTTCATCAAATAATTTTGTTTGCAACTCTGGGATAATTATGTTTCTTAGAAACTTGACCTATCAGTCCATTTCAGGTTTGAATAGACACTGATCGGTCAAGTTCTGGGAAGTGGCAACTCGACCGATCGGTTCATTTCAGGTTTGAACAGACACTCGATCGGTCGAGTTCTATGAAATGGAAACTCTACCGATCGAGTGTCTATTGGGAAATTTGGCAAATTGGATTTGGCTGGTTTAACCATGTATTTTTGTGTCCCAAATATTTTTCTAAGCTTAATTACAAGTCATACAATCATTACAAGTGATTACAAAAATTGTTCTAGGTCATTTGGGCCTTGAGTCAACAATATGGCATATTCTACTTTGCACTCACTATGATTCCTTTTTGTATTTATATTGATAGGGTAGAATTGCTTTTAATGATGGATTTTGACTGATAATGCACTCTGGAGTAGAACAGAACCGAAATATAAGGGTAATTTGTTTGTTTTACTATGATTTATGTATAAACTTTAAACTCTAGTAATATAATGATTTGTCATTTTTAGGAGAAGAATACTCAAGTACCCAACCGTATGAGGCCTGACATTGATGAAGAGCACCACACCATTTGAAGGAATATGGAGACATTACAGATCTTAAGGGTTTCTAGCATGATATTTTGATTGTCATCAATCTCAAATTTTAGAACCATATGTATTCGTTATTTATATCAACATTGAGCATGCAATGTATGGATAATATTTTGCTTCATTAACAGAAATTGGTTTGAGGTGGTTTAATATTTTTATGTGTCATTTTGGTGTTGAAACTTTTTATGATGTCATGTGACTCTTATAAAAATATTTCTTGAGGTTATATATACAAAGTTTTCATTTAAAATTAATTAACATTCAACAAATCATTCAACAAATCAATAACCAAATCATTTACAGTAATCCCTCAAAAATATATTAATGAAGGTCTTTAGTCCCTAAAAAATGAGATCCAGATTGGCCATCACAGTTGCATTGATGACGACCACATAGCCCCTCAAAAATAATATTAATGAAGGCATTAGCCCTTCAAAAATATATTCTCCAGGACCATCAAGTCCCTCAAAAATGTATTTATGAGAACTAAACATGCCCTCAAAAATGTATTTATGAAGGCTAAATAGTCCCTCAAAATGTATTTTGAAGGCTAAATAGTCCCTCAATATAACATTCTTGAGGGTCAGTTGGTCTGTGACAATTGTATTCGTGAGGGCCATTGGTATTCGTCACATGAGTTCTCTTCACGGACCATTTGTGAGGGCCAGACTCACAACCATCCCTATTTGTGAGGGCCTGTAGAGAGGGGTTTGTGACAGGACTCACTCATGAATAATGGCCCAATTTTTACTAGTCCTGGAAAACAATCTCTTTACAAAATGGTTTTAATTTTTTTTAGTGAATTTGTTAATTTTCTACTTATGATTATTCCACAATTATTACTGGTGGTGATTTGTCTTGATTAGATGTCAGGTCATCACAAAGTTTTAGTATCACAACTTAAGGTTTGCTGAGTCTATAGAGACATAGGACTAAGGTGTTGAGTCTGTTCTAGTATCCTCTAGTATATCTTATAGTAACTTCTACTTATGCAGAAGAAGGGATATAGCTTAAAGATGTCTGGAGAACATGAGGAACACGTTGCTGAGAGCAATGTTGCTGCACCTATAGGAGGTGCAAGGGATCAGGCAAGAGAGGAATCAATGCCTAAGAATCCCCATTTTGATGAAGCTATGCTAGAAAACCCAGCCTTTCATGCTCTTTTTGGTCAATGGATGACCATAGTAATACATATGACAACCCGAATGCCACCACTGACACCTAGGCCTCTAGTTCCTAATGAGGGACATGGTTCTGGTAAGACTTTTGAATGGCTATGCCATGTAGGATCTATAGAATATACTGGAACAAATGACCCAGCAGATGCAGATTTGTGGCTCACTGAGTTAGAAAAGGCTTTCAATATCCTTAGTATCCCAAATGCTGACAAAGTCAAACATGTTGTATGCCTTTTGAAGGGTAGTGTTGGCCATTGGTGGGTCATAGAAGAGGTAAAAAGGAATGATGAAGAGGTTGGCTGGGAGGAATTTCTTCAAGAATTTGTCAATAAGTATTTTCAACAAACATACTTAGATGAAAAGATCTCACAGTTTGAAAAGGTTCGGCAAGGAACCATGTCAATTAATGAGTATGAGGTTAGATTCATGGAACTTTTGTGGTTTTGTACTCAAATGGTTGCTATTGAGTTGAAGAGGATTTGACGTTTGGAGAAAGGACTAAATGCTGAGGTGTCTATCTCAGCAGTCGTGTTAGAAAGTAGAGAGAGACTCACCTCATTCGTGGAATCTATCCAGAGGATAGAAAGGTCTGTGACAAAGAAACATGAGGCAAACCTCAAAAGGAGGTCTACAAAGTCACATGAACAGTTATTTGGTGGTACTAAATAGTCAAAATCTTTAGTATCACCGGTTCAACAACAATATAGTACACCAATACAATGGTCACCAAGTGAGGATTGAGGTTGGAGTATACCTCCAGGGACTCCAAGTGTACCTTTAGTATCAACAGGGATCTTGTCTAAGTAACAAATTGGGGTTTGAGCTTGCCATAAATGTGGATAGATAGGACATCTGAGGTGGCAGTGTCCAAGAAGAAATAATAAGGTGACCCAACACCCAAGGCATAATCTGCAATGCTCACAAGGACCACAGTTTAATGGAGTAGAAGGACGAGGACGAAAACAAGTGTCACATATTGGTCCATCTACTTTGGGTAGTAGAGGATAAAGGCAATAATAGACAACAACTAGACTTCATGCGTTGAGTCAGTCAAGACTCTAGATAACCCTTAAGAGGTAACATGTCACATAGAACTTTTCATTCTGAATTATCTTTCCTTTTTCTTCTCTCTGCCTACTAATTATAAGAAAGGTAGTTATTGTTGAGCTTCCTTTAATTAGTCCTATGAGGACATGGGGAAGAGATAAAATAGGATGAGAACCTATATTCAGTCCAATATTCTCTTATATGTTTTGAAATTTCTCTCTTCATGTAGAAAGGGAAGAGATGTAAAAGAAACACCCAGAGAAAATTAGAGATACTTGAAAGAAAAAAAAATCTCTCCTGTGAGTTCAGGAGTTTCCATCTCCCCCTCAGGGGATTGTTAATCTTTTATTCGATGATCTGTGTAAGGGTAGTAGTACTACCTCATTTACTTTAGACTACTTGATTAGTGAATGTAAGATTAATATTGATTTTCTCATAAGGGGAGGGTGGGATGAATAAGACAGCCTCCCAACTTCTATACAAAAAAATTAGAGATATTCAGTAGTAAAATTTAAAGAGACGTCAAAAGTAAGAAACATAATATAAAACAAATGCATACTACCTAATTTCAATTCTTGCATACCCTGGCCAGGTATTCATCTATTGAAGGCAAGGTAAGTATGGGACTCTTAGATTGCTATCTTTCTGATTAGTCTAATCAAGAAGTCATTCAGATACAATCTAAAGGGCATAATGAAATAGGAGATGTGGCATGAATATTTCTACCACATACTAATTGTTATAAGAAGGAATCTGAGTTAATCACAGATCAACTTATAAACAAAAGAAGATGTTAAGTATAATGTATACCTTAGTCTGAGGACCTAGAGGTAACAGTTACCTGATGAGAGGTGATAATGTTTTGTGATGAACTAAGGTTTTGAATACCTATATATAGCAATCATGATGATGATAATTCTAAGGAAGAAGAATCCCTAGTAATGTGATAAGGAACTGAGATCCCGAGTGTTATACCTTCAATGTGTTCCAAAGATCATGAAAGTACTTGATAAACATATTACACCTTTCTTTGTCGAATATGTTATAATTCATGTTTGTAACTTGGTTGATGCTAAAAGATATTGTAGTACATCTAATTAATCAAGTGAAATCTTATCATGTAGTTTCCTTGACCATAGATCCATTCAATGCTAGAAATTATTGAATGGTAAAATGAGTTTAACTCGAAGAGCATATTTTTGAATATGCAGGGGTGAAAGATGACATATATTCTTACATCCTGGTGAAGAATTGATGTAGAACCTTTCTCATTTATTTTATATCACAATTGATATGTGAATCTCCCGACCAAATAAGGAATTGATGTATAAACTTCCTTATCATTATAATTCGGGGACAGATAATTGAAATCACCCTAAAGAAAGTGCATGATGCGGCTGTAGCTCTATAGCAAAGATACCAATATACCCTGGTAAGCTAAATTTTAGATGAAATAGGATTGAATGACACATGGATAGTTTAAAGTTCATGCACTAATAAAAGGAGGTGATAATCTCTTTTCTTTGACAAACAACCCTGAATAATAAGAAAAAATGTTTCCTTGTATTCTTTCCTTTGAAGTAAATTGCAATCAAGTAAGTCTCATGACAATTGATGTGCATTGATTAGAAGTAATCTATAGATGGGTACTTTGAAAAGTATCATCTAGTCTTGGATTTTGGTTCCAAGACAAAGTTATATGTGATAAGTAATGTTCCAAGATGAAAGAAAGGTCCTATTATATGTTTGATTTTGACAACAACAATAGAAGGTGGACATGATGAGGATGTGATGTGTTTTTGGTACATATAACAAATACCAAGGTAAGGAATCCTAGTATCCCATAAGTTTTAGTGGTATGATAAAGTGAGAACATAACTCTTAATAAGATGATTAATGTTCACTACTATAGAAAATGCCTTTGGCGTCAGTTCTTTAGAGACTTTAGCATCAGTTTCCAAGAGACACCCAAGTGGGCACTGCTAAAAGTCGACACCTTCAACGTCGATTTCTAACCGACGACATAACCCTTCCCTCCACCAAAAATGCGCCAGCAAGGGAACTATAAGCATCGGTTCTTAACAAAAATCGACACTATATCATGATCAAAGATGTCGGTAATGAAACAAAATCCGATGCCATAACCCTTCCCGCCACCAAAAATGCGCCAGCAAGGGAACTTTAAGCATCAGTTAGTAAAGAAAACTGACACTATATCATGGTTAAAGATGT
This sequence comes from Alisma plantago-aquatica, assembly GCA_963693085.1. Lineage (NCBI taxonomy): Eukaryota > Viridiplantae > Streptophyta > Magnoliopsida > Alismatales > Alismataceae > Alisma > Alisma plantago-aquatica. The sequence goes on along the minus strand of OY856411.1, from coordinate 316,714,932 downwards.
CAATTATTAAACATAAACTGATGCCATTACCCTTCCCCCCACCATGCCAGCGAGGGCACAAAGACGTCAGTTTTTTGCTAATAATCGACGGTGTATGTCTTTGGTGTCAGTGTTATACAAATAACTGACGCCTATGTTCTGATTTTGTTTTCTTATCAATTTGCAGGCCTACTGTATGGCTGGTCAGCAGGATGCAGAACCTACAATTCAGTTCTGAACTACATGTTTACAACATCCATTGATATCAGCCAACAACATGCCACAAACCTACAAATTCATTCACATTCAGACACATGTATTGATCAGATACATGTAGAAACCTGCTAAGTCATTTACATTCACATTCCGCTCCATTCATTTCATCTCTTTTCACATTCAGACACATGTAGAAACATTCATGTAATTGATCAGAAAAAGTCATTCACATTCACATATATGACAATTCAGAAAAAGTCATTCACATTCACACAAAAATAATTATGAGAACAAAGTTTAGAAATATCATTCTTTATTCATCATCATCATTATTGTCATCAGAACCCCAATTATATTTAAAAATTCCCACTACTTGTAGGGCTTTTGCCCATTCTTCTCTTCTAACATCTAATTCCTCCCTCGTATAGGGAGTATGTACATCTAATAACTTTCCACCTATACTGAAGTCAGTTTTAAACACCTGTAAAGAGAATGACGTATATATATAACTAATAATATATAACAAGATTTATATATTTCATATTATATAATGAGACGATATATAATACCTTATGCATAGTATCGATTTCCATTGTGACATGTTTGATGATTAGGTCCATAAATCACATCACATAGTAGGAACATGCCCAGCCGTTATCTTGATAAGCACACTATAAATTGAAACATACAAAATATTCAAAATTAAAAATAAGCATAGTTCACATAAATAATATATACATTGGAGTCAGGAAATTACTTTGACATTCTCCCAAATTAGTGGTTGATTCCTTTTCCTGGGGACCTTTACTCCAGCTTTTTTGAACCCTTGTAAAACCGTACATGTTAATGTAACACATTAAATTGCATAATTAAATAGTAATATAATAACAGATGTTAACGGATATAAAAATATGAAATATTTCGCACAGGAATAATGGCCTTTTCATTGTCCATATAATGTATTCAATTCCTTCCCTGCAGGATCTAGATAATAGAAAATGAACATCTTGGGAACAATAACTAGTAAATCCCAATGCCTACCACTACAGGTAAGAAAGTTGAAAATTAATAACTCAAAATCCACAATAAAAATGTAATTTTCTTGAGTCCAAATTATAAGCAAAGTAAACTTACTCGACATTGAATGGAGCTATTATCACCGTCTTCTTATTTTTACCAAAATATTCAAAAGCAGCACAGCAATATGAAGTAACTGAAGACAAGTTTGTATCTACAAGACTAATCAAACATGGAACCAAAAATCCCACATGGGAAAATGCAAAATATGTACATATCATGTGTAAGTGGCTGCAAAACATGTATTATGTATGCATTAATATATAAGAAACCAGATCATTATATATAAAACAAGGTATATGGATGTATAAACAAGATCTCACCATATCCACAACTCTATCATAGATGTGTTCAGCCAATAATAACGAAACAACTAAAAAATATCTTGTATAAATAGCTTATTATCATATGATTGACCTGCATTAATATGTATGCATTAATGCGTATGCAAAACTTTTATTACGTATGCATTAATACGTATGCAAAACTTATATAAGTAGATTGTTATCATATTATTGACCTACAACATCCTCTAGAATAGAAACATTTATAGGGAAATTTGAATCATGTTCGCCTATCCATACTACCATACCCCTATAATTAGAACCTAACGAGGCGTGTAGGTCCCTTGGAAGCCAATTTGGTACTTTAGGAGGTGGAGGTGGAGGCAGAGATGTAGTGGGTGTCTTTTTTTTGACTTGTATATATAATTTCAGATCAATAGACTCATATATACACACAAACAAATTAACGTAATGTAAATTTATCATACAATATTAGTATAGATGACAACCGCTTTGGGCCACATTATCACTCCACCTTCTATCTCACCAAGCGTTTCAGAATCTGGGTGGGCATATGGCAGTGGAAGATCACTCTAATCGGGGAGTACATGTATGACATATGTCCCCTGGAAGGGTTGGGTAAGCTTGTGCCTCTGCAACGATATATTCTTGACTTTTTAGACGGCATGGCTTCAACCCCTACAAATTTACATAAAGAATGTTATATACATATATACATAAACATATCATCTTGATAAGACTAGGTACTATATATGTCATAAAAATACATACAACGGACGTGCTAGGTGGTGGGTCTATAGGATTACTCCAACCTCTGCAGTAGGAGAAGAGAGGCTCGCCACAAGTATTTTCAAAGTGGCAGTCTGAGACGCCTGTCACTTGCTAATTGCTTCATTGAGTCTCCTATCAAGTGTTTCCTCGAATCTCCTATCAAGTGCTTCTTCGACACTCCTATCAATTAACTGATCTACCTATACATGGACAAAAGAAATTCTAGCTTATGATTATTTAATTCTCTTTCGCACTAACATTAAAAAAAAAGAATAAGTTACCTCAGCTTGTGAAAGTCCTACTTTTGGGACTAGTTTGCGCTATGATGGCCCAAAGAATACTTTGATGCCCACACCAGCGCCTGCACCCCTAACACGTCCAGGATGCTCTGGGTTACCCAGAGCAACTGTCAATTCATCGCTTGTGCCCTCAGGGATGAATTTTCCTTCCTTCCTCTACTCGTGCAGCTCCTGCTAATCGCCATCAATAGAAATTGGTAAGTAAACATAACAATGATCAATATCGATCGATTTCTCTAAGAGTTGAATTTTACCATTTTTACAGCCACCTCAGTAGTTGCGGGATTTGTTATATCTCCCTTCTTATTTTTCCTCCCAGCTATCCACATAGCTTGGCGAGGCAGAGGTGCGTGACCAATAGTAGAGGACTTTGTAGTCTCCTGAGTAGCAGTAGACTGAGCAGTAGACTCAACCTGTAGTCATTGGCGAACGCCTGCATAGCCTCTTAGACCCTATGTTTGGTCATGCACATTCAATGCATGCCTTGCTCTTTGATCATCACTAATAGCCTTGTTGGTAAGCACATTGATTTGGTTAGTAACACTAAAGCTTAATCTTGAATAGGTGAATACATACGAACGTTTATTAATTAAATTGGGAGTGGCAATTAATACCTTGAATTTCTCCATTTTTCTTAGGGTAACAAACCCCTCCCAGTCTTTGGTGTCCAGGTAGTTCCATTGCTTAGTGGCTGCCTTCTTCCTAAATTTATTTTTGAAAGAGAATACAAACAAAAATTATTTGTGTAGAGTTAGTCAAAAAGTGATCCATGTCTAGAATTAGAAATCAATCAAGAACCTCTTCTCAACACCGCATATGTAATCTCGGGTGAGATTTATCCTATAGTTCCTGAGGACCCTCCCACAACTTTGCACCACACATTTATGATGCAACTTTTCATCCAGATCAAAAATACTCTACAAAATAGAATTTCTATTAACTAGTATCCTAAAAATTAGGAATCTACAAAAATAGAATTGCAAATAATAATAACTCACACATAGTTCCTTCCATACTAAGTCTTTTCTTCCCCTTAGGAACTTTATACCAGGATTCAAAAATAGGACTACAATGGTTGTGAGTAAGAACCCCAAAATAGGAAATAAATGAGTTGTGGTTCACTCTAACTAGATTTCCTACATGATCAAAATCCACAGCCAGTTTGGGTCCATTGCCCCATTGTTGTAGTAACTTGATCATCATTGTGATGCCCCTCACTTTCTCAATTTTTTTTTGCTGCTCATCAAGTGCCTCAATTTCTTAAGGGGGTACATCACCAACCTAAAATTTGAGAAAAAAACACACTTACAAGATATAACTATAAATGAACATATAGATTGAAATATATGATATATTTTTAAAACTTACATTGTGAGGCAGCGCATTGATATCCTCACCCTCACAGTAATCATCATCACGGTCATCATGCTCATGCTCATCCATCTAAAAGTGTCATTAAAAAATCAAACATTTAGCATTTGACATAACTAGAAGATAATAAAACATTGTAATGATCACATTTAGAAAAATAAAACATATAAAAAAATATAAACACGCATGCCTCTAATATTGTGATCATTTATCAGTTAACAATCCTTCATTGTGATCTCCGCGCACATATAAGTCGTCATTAGCTTCAATATTTGGTGTTGTTGGAAACCCAACTGAGAATGGACTGGAGTCATCATACTTATCATAGTACTCTTCTTCATCTATAGGATCTTCAATGAACTGTCTTTTACCATGAAGAACAACCGACCATTTATCATTTGCAGGATCATCGATATAAAATACTTGTTTCTCCTATGATGCCAATATGAATGGTTCACCCTTCTCACCAATCTTTTCAAAGTTCACTAATGTGAAACCCAATTCATCCACTATAAATCCTACGTAGTCAAACTCCCATATGTCTTCAATGGCACCTTAATATGACATTTTAGCTTCACGTGGACTCTTATCATTTGTACTTGCAAAAAACAATGAAGACACTTGAAGGGTGACCCCACTGTTTTAGATGACACTCTTATCATCTTGACACTTTGTGTAATATGAGAATCCATTTCTGTCAAACCCTTCATAAGACATAACATTCAATTTTGGTTTAAAGGTGAGGCATTTGATAGTTTTAGTAAGATTATCTGGTGTTTGAGATAGTTGATGTAAGACTTTATTTTCAAACCACTTAATAAATGTCTTGTTATGCTCTCTAGAAAGCCACATTGAATTGGCTCGAGGATATTGTCTCTTGATGAAATTGGTATGTTCCTCGATATAAACACTCACTTTGTCGATGTTGTGTAAAATATACAAGTGACCTTGTTCCAACTGCTCACAGCTGATTACATTCATCTGTGATCCCAAAATTCCTTTGCCAAAATGCTCCTCAATATTCTTGTCATTAACAGGAGCATCATTAGCACTCAGAAAGTTATTGCAGAAATCCATAACCTCTCTCACCACATAGCCCTCAATAATACTCCCATCAGGATGATAACTGTTTCAAACATCACCTTTAAAAATGCTCATGTATCGTTCAAAGGGATACATCCAATGCAAGAAAAATAGTCCCAACATTTTCACTTCCCTACTCAAGTGAACAACAAGATGTACCATGATATCAAAGAACGAAGGAGGAAAATACATCTCAAGATGACATAGGGTAACAACCACTTGTCTTTGCAATTTATTGAGAGTATCAGGGTCAACAACTTTGCTACACAGACTGTTGAAAAAAAGAAAAAGTCTGGTGATTACAAACCTTACATGCTTCGACGATATAGATCGAATTGCCACGGGAAATATTTGTTGCATTAGAGTGTGACAATCATGATATTTAAGACCTATCAACTTTATATCTTTCATTGATACCAATGTACAGATGTTGGATGATTAACCCCGTGGCACCTTAACATTTACTAAGCATTCACAAAAAGCTTTCTTGTCCTTTTCAGACAACGTGTAACAAGCTGGAGGTAAGTATGTTCTCCGATTGCTACTATCTACTTCTGTTAATTTTGTCCTTATTCCCATTTCACATAGGTCCATTCTGGATTTTATCCCGTCTTTAGTCTTACCTGGTATATTCAACTGAGTACCGATGACGCTATCACAGACATTTTTCTCAATGTGTATGACATCGATACAATGCCTGACTGTCAAAGAACTCCAATAAGGAAGATTACAAAATATTGACTTCTTCTTGAATAAAGATTTTTCACTCCGTGTGGCCATCATACATTTTGATCTCTTACCAAATTCATTGGAAAAGTCTTTTACTCTTTCATAAACATCCTCCCCTGGTATAGGTTTAGATGCACTCTGTTCCTCATTCCATCCATTGAATGCTTTGTGCAACCTACGATACTGATGGAATTTTGGAAGAAACCTTCGATGACAAAGATATACAGTCTTGCCACCATGTTTTAGTCATATTGAATCAGCATTCTCTTCACGTATAGGACACGCTTTAGATCCTTTGACACTATATCCAAATAAATTCCCATATGTTGGAAAGTCATTCACAGTGCAAAACAACATAGCGTGCAAACAAAATGTCTCTCTTCATGAGGCATCATAGGTCATCACAACTTCACCCCAGAGTTTCTTCAAGTCATCAATCAGAGGTTCAATATAAATGTCAATATCATTTCTAGGTTGTTTAGGGCCCGATATCAACAATGAAAACATAACACACTTATTTTTCATACACAACCAGGGAGGAAGATTGTATATAACAAGCATAACTGGCCAAGTGATATGTTGGCTTCTCAATGTCTCGTACAGATTCATCCCATCTGTACAAAGCTCAAGTCTTAGATTCTTGGCTTCTTCACCTAATTTAAGGTACAATAAATCAATCTTCTTCCACTATGGCGAATCAGACACATGTCTTATGATCTCATCATTATTTTTCTTAACATCTGCATGCAACCTCAAATTCTTCGCATCTATCAGATTGGCAAACAAGCGTTGAAATTGAAGTATTATAGGTAGATACCACATGACCTTAGCAGGGGAACCAATTTTGGACTCCCTCGAAGTCGTCAATTTATACCTTGACGCACCACATTTTGGACAATCTTTCAAATCCACGTAGTCCTTTTGAAATAATACACAATCATTCGGGCATGCATGTATCTTCTTGGCCTCCATTCCCATTGGGCACAACAATTTATTTTACTGGTATGTTGATATTGGCAGGTCGTTTCCTTCATGAAGAATTTCTTTCAACAAAGACAACAATGACGTGAAGCTTTTGTCTCTGCATCTATTGTTAGCTTTCAGCTTATACAATCTCAACACAACGCTAAACTTCATAAACTTACAACATTTATATAACGGTATCTCAGCATCATGCATAATGTTTTTTTAACATGGGAGGTGGATCGGTGTGCTCTACCCCACAACTATCCAGCATCACATCAACAATGTCTACTGGAACTAGTTCGTTCACATCTATGTCATCGGAGGCAATTTCTTCTTCCACAAAAGCACTGATATCGACATCCACTGATTTCATGTTTGAAATTTCTCCATGCCAGTGCCATTCTGTATTGCCTTGTACAATCCCGTTGCACATGACATGACTTTTGATTTCATCACCAGTGCTGACTTACAAGTTGTTACCGCAATGTCTACATGGACAGTAGAACCTATCTCCAGGTTGTTACCTATATTCCTCGGAAAATCTAATAAATTGATCAAGACCAGAAATAAACTCTGGGGTGTAGCGATTTGGAATGGACATCCATGATCTATCCATTCTATCATCAAAGAGAAAACAAGTATATATTAGAACACGATTAGGGTCTAGGATTAAAAGATTAGGGTTTATGGTTAAAACTTTAGGGTTTAAGGACTTATATATAATAAATGTGTACCACCTATCCCATTCTTGAACATCTAATCTCACTAATGAGTGTATAATGTGTATTGGGTTTTCAAGAAAATTTCAGTAGCATTTCCCCATTGTTCTCCAAGTACATATGTACTTAGAGAACAAACAGGTAAATGCTGCCGAAATTTTCTTGAAAACCCAATACACATTATACACTTACATCTTAAGTGAGATTAAGTGTTTAGGAATAGTCCCAAACCGGGGACTATCCAAGATTTACTCCTAATGAGTAAATCTTGGATGGGTTTCTATGCCAACAAATACATGTGTTGTCATTTTTATACCTACAATCCTAGTTTCATCATTCATATCCTAGTTCTTCAAGTTAGGGTGATTATTGATGTCTTTAGAAGAATGATTGACAATCTAGGGCAAAGTTCATCATTTAAAATCCAAGCATGTCATGTGAGTTCATTAGTATTTTCCTTTTACTAAAACCAAATTGGTGTATTAGTGAGTCTTAAAATAGATAAACCCTTTAAGATGACTCAATGAATCTTATGAATAGTCAACTCAACTATAGCTTATTGGTTCTCATTCATGACTTGCATAATATTTTGTTGATCCTAAATAGAAGAAAAATTTTACATGCCTCATATGACCCTAGAATTTTGACATGCCTAGGTTTAAAGCACTCATCAATATTGAATAATGTTGACATGCCCCATAATAGGGAAAAATCAAGATGAGATCAATGAAAACACAAATCATAAAAAATGGATTGCATAATGAAATAATTGCTTAGTAATAATATATATTGCAAGATAAACAAAAGATCAACTCATTATTTTACAACCAAACATTTTTTTCATGCATCTTTCATTACACATTTATGGCCATTATTCATCTAGTGATTATGGTTCTAGATTGCCTTTTACTACTTGCTACTTAATGATTATAATGTTTGGTTGTTGTACAAGAATCACCAAATATAAAGTCCATGAGAATAAACTAATATTTGGGAATGATAATGTGGCTTCTCTATTAAATCTAATCTAATCTGTCTTTCTTTCTTCTTCTCTATATTTAATTATTACATAAGTTGTGTGTGAACTTTGAGCTATTTAGGGACAATCACACTAAATTACTTTATCATTGTCTACACAAGCAATTGTATTGGATCGATGTAATAACACGTCTATGACAGTTGGTATCAAAGACTAACACACTATGCATATATGTAATTGTGAACTTAATTTTGAAATCCCTCATTTTCCTCTTATTAGGATTTGAACTATTATTTTGTTTTTGTAATAGTAATCATCTGGTTCATATAGAACAACCATGTTTGGCTATTGTTAGGGTTTGTGTTAACCCACAGGGCTACACATCTATTCCAGGTGGAGATAGAGCGAACACATCTCTTTTTTTTCTCATAGAAAACCAAGGATGCTCTAAGGAAATGAGGTGGAAAAAAGGGGGTTGGAAGTCGGCAGCGACAGCTAGCTCAGCCGGTGGAAAAAGGTACATGTCTAGTGGTGGCGAATATAGGTTCTGAGTGGTAGGCTGTGGCAAGCAGCAGTGGCGGTAGGCGACAGTGAGCAGTAGCGACGGCACTAGGCGGAAGGCAGCAACAGCGGCAGGCGAGCAGTGCAGTGGCGGTAGTGGCGATAGTGGTAGAAGCGGTACGAGAATCACCTGACCTAAGAATGTTGGGAATGAAACAGAGAAAGGGGAAGAGTCTGGTTCGCGCGGGTGCCTTAAAGTTAACAATAGACGTCGGTTATTATAAACAACCAACGTCACATTTATAGTCTTCGATTCTTGTAGAAAACCGACGCCAAAGGGGGGTAAAAAATTTCACGGGGACAGTGCGTGAAAGCACTTTGGCGTCAGTTATTGCAAGAAACCGGATGACAAAAATGGGCCCGATTTATGTCTCGTGAAACTCCTTTAGTCGTCGGTTATTTGGTAAATAACCGACGCCTTATGTGAAATTTTGGAGGTAAATTTTTTTCACTGGAAAATTTGGATTTGGCTGGCGATTTTAGGCGTCGGTTTCTTATTGAGCAACTGACACTAAATAAAATATGATACCCATGTCTGGCCGATCTTCACATATAGATGTCTGTTTGCGTATTCAACCGATATTGTAGGGTTTAGGCGTCGATTTATTGGATACAACTGACGCCTCTAAATGTGACGTTATAAGCCATTTTTGTAGTAGTGATTGGTTACCTAGAATGGCCAATTGTGATATCAGTCTAGTTACATAAAATAGTATGGACATCATATGTTAGGGGTTTATGCTCTGCATAAACATGACATCGATAAGGATGTACTAATTGAAGGGAAAATGGTAGAATCATATTGGCAAAACTTATCAAGCTAAGTAGAATTCCTTAAAATATCCTTATCTAAATTTGATAAGGCAACTTATACAAATAACACCTAGAGATACCTCTGAGATAGTTCTTCTTTGATAGGTAGCCTCACATTATGACAAGAAAATAAAAAACTAATGGGATGGTTGGTACAAGTCATAAGTAATTTAGTGTTGTATTAGTAGACTAGAGTGGCACAATAGAAGCATGATAAGACATGTAGTCCCAAATGGGTGACAAAATGTAACTGTAGTCTTTCCTTGGATGAGAAATGCTAAACTAAGTGAGGGGTATGAAAAACATTCAAGATCAAGAATCTTATTACATAAAATATGTAAATTGAGAAGGTGACAAATCAATGAGGTTTGACACCCAAGTTATACAAAGTATGTATAGTACTTCTCTGATGAAGAAAGTGTTACCTGACACATAATTAACTCTACAATCAATAATGAAAAGAACAATTGAATATGTATCTTGTATGACATACTCTATAATGACCCTATATGGAGGGACTTTGTGCTGATCAAAGTTTTATGGCATTTCCATGACATCAGGGTGTTATATAGAGGCTTGATGGTATGATGCATGAGTAACAATTGTCTCCTTTCATCTAGGATTTTGGGGACGGAATCCTTGTTAGGGGTTTATAACTTGTAACATCCCAGACCTGGGTTTATAGCTAACCCTATTTGTTTGGCTTAAATAAGTTGCTTAGAACTTTAATATAATTCTCTAAAGTTTTTTGTTATTAGGTGACAAACTTATTGTGGTGACTGTCTCGCGAAAACAAGATTAACTAATGTGGAAGCGAATTATTAGCAGCGGAATTACTGAAAATCACTAAACATTTAAAACTTTTTTTTTGCAAAGAAAACCACAAACTGTAAAACTCTATCATAAAGAACTAAATTAAGTTATTTACATTCTGATTCATCAGTACATCTTTGTATCCTCTCATCTCAAGAGTCATAACATTCACTGCCCAGTTTAACTGTACATAAACAATATACAAAAATCTCGAGGCGTCAAGCCAAAAATATCAGATCTATATCAAACTCTCTACTGACTCCTAGGACCTGAGAGTACAGAGACGACACATAGGACTCTCTCTATATACATGACTTCACAAATAGTGTCTCCACCTGAGGATCACTCCTGTCCTTGCTATTGCTGCTGTGGTTGCTGTTGTTGCTCACCCACTGAAGGGTTTCTTCTTCCTCGGCGTCTACCTAAAAAGTTGAATCCCACAGCGGTGAGACAATTGAAAATTTTCCCAGCGAGAGTTATAACTCTCCGCCAGAAACATTGTTATTACTGATAATAGAATAACACTGAGCAGTAGAATTATAAATATTCAACAACTGGTAAATGATTGATTAAGCTAAGTAGAGAAGTATTCTCTATACAGTTCATTCCAGTTATAACTTGATAAAGCACCAAGTCATTTATTCAATAAGGAATATGAAGAACATGTATATCATTTAGCAAACTAGGATATAATAGACCATGTATCATCAACCATTGATTCTCATAATTCAACCCTTAGAAAATATGCTACACGACTGATTACATTTTACAATCATACTTATGCCCTGAGGAGATGAAGTATATCGTTCATACTCCAACCGACCATTGCGAAATCGAAATCGGTACCATACATAGGTCATCAGAAGAACTAGATTTCTATGACCTCATCTTCCTCAGTCAGTGTGAGGAACAACATGCAGGACATCTCGTGTCTCTGCCAAAATAGCTTTCTAGGGTATTCTGACAACTTCTCTATTAGAGATACAGTGGCATGTTGTACTCTCTTCGCAATCGAGTAATTTCTTATTTATCTCACATCGATGCAGAATTAACATTATCATCGGTAGATTAGTGATACATCATCCCGGCATACACATATAATGAATAATTGAGAGATTTAATGTTTATCTCACATCAATTTCTCCATTAGGACGTAAGGATATTCGCGTCCATAACCCCCACATACTCAAAAGTATGCTCTCCAGGAGTTCCCTTAGGAAAACCTATTTCACCATCACCTAACTGCTGACGATGATGGATATATGGTCAGGGCTCTACATGATATCGTTTCACTTGATTATTTAAGTACATTACAACATTCTTTTAGCATCATACATGTTTTCAAACATAAACCATTATAACAATTTCTATAAAGAATGAGTACCATTTCCATCAAGTTCAATTCACTGCTTTATTAACATTGGGAACTCAATCCCTTATCATCTCATCATCATGATTCAAGAATATGGGTGTTCAAACTTTGAGATCATCAAAATACTTATTACAACTTCGACATGTAACTTATTGCCATCAAGTCATCTGTCAATGTAAACATGATAATTGCAATGTAGGTATTTCACATGGCTCTTACAGCCTATAAATCTCTTTTGTTACCATTCACTAGGCAACATAACATATCATTGCTTACAAAGCTCATAAAATACTTTCAATAAACAAAGCATCATAGCTCAGATCTGGCTATATTCAATATCTCATAAAACCTACATGATTAGTACAGATGATAACAGATACATCAATTTCATATCAGCATATTGCAAAACAATTATCACATCATTATTCAAGGGTTACATCACTATACCCTTGCTAGGGTTAGGGTTTCCCTTTTCATTTCGATTAGGGTTAATCATCCCCTTAGGTTCTGATTGGTTTTCTCTAAGTGGAGTAAAAAACATAGAAACTCAAATTACACAACATGTTCTTGGTGATTGGTTTCCCGTAATTGCATAAACTAAGTTTTTTGGAATTTTCTAGAGTTCCATGGTATATATAGGGTTTTGTTCCCCAACTTCCATAGAAAAAAAGTGGAAAACAAGTTCCCCTCCGCCGAGATAGGGGTCGTGACGGCGCACAAAGCCTTGGCGTTGTAGAGTCATATGGAGATCGTGCCTTACAGAGATGCACAAAGATCTGGAATTAGAAAACCTTGCACACTTTCTTGAATATAACACTACCAGTCAATTTCTAAATCCATCTCGTCAACCTTGCTCTCGTCCATAACGTTTTTTCGTCGACCTTGTTCACGGTAATACAATGCTGATATTCTTCATACGACCAAACTTCCTATCATCTCATGACTCCCAACATTATGTTCTTTACATAATCTATTCATCAACAACAAAATTAGATTGATTTATTTTTGAATTATGACTCATCAACGGAAACCCTGGATTGGTTTAGTTGTTAATTGCTCATCTCACGTCTTGTTAATTTGATTTGTAGTCATCATTTCTTTACCTAATTATTTGAACGACATGATTAGAATTTGTCACTGCATCTCACAGGCGAGGGTAGTATTTTAACTCCTTTGCATATCACGGCATTAATGATATGCCAACTTTTATTTTTTATTTGACTATCTTATATATTGTTGGACATCTTTGTATATAAATGCTATGATGACCATGATATCCCAATCTACTTCACAAGTTTGACTACTGCACATAATATTCATCTAAAAGATGTGCATCTTGCGCCTAGGCTCCATTCATGTCTACTTTGATGTCTTTGTTATCTAATACATACTTCACTATACAAAATCAAAGGTCACTTATTTGTCACATAGCTTTCATTTGATCAATGTATTACCTTTTCAATGAACGATAACAATTAGAGTTTGCATGTAACTTTACATATCAAAAGACATTTAGATTTTATGTTTGTGTTGTGCATTGTGATTTTCTTGCACTTCATGTATCTTTGACATACAAAAAACCAATCATGCAAAGTCATTTTCTTAGAAAACCACAAAATGTAAACCAATCACCTATACTCATTTTCTTGAAATTGAACTAAACTTCTTGGAAATTGAGTTCCCCAAAAATTCCAGTTACATCAAACCAATCAGAGCCTTAGCTCAATTAGGATAAATGACTCATCATTTCATTGTCCAACCTTAGAGCTTCATGCTATGAAGTATAGCCCAGAATTAGGGTTACACATTCTTATTTACCTTATTTGAAATTAGGGTTTACTATCTACATCACATCACCCTAGATTAGGGTTTACTATTCACATCGCATCACCCTAGATTAGGGTTTACTATTCAGATCGCATCACCCTAGATTAGGGTTTACTATTCACATTACATCACCCTAGATTAGGGTTTAGTATTCACATCGCATCACCCTATATTAGGGTTTACTATGAATTAAGATCATACCATCATCATGTATTATGATGTTACCTATCAATGCCCTCAATTAGGGTTATGATTCATTAACCTTAATAATTAGGGTTTCATGATCTCACTATAAAGGATCATACCCTAATTAGACATTCATACATATTGAAAGTCCACTACATGATTATCATTCATGTAGGAAGTCTTCTCTCTCTCATCCTCTATAGGATGATGTTTGTTCAACCTTGATTAGGATAAGTCAACTCAACCTTGAAGAATAATTGACATCATAGGTTATGTCATCATCACCATGATCGTTAAAGCTCAACTATTTAAAGGGCACTAATAACCCTACCTCATTAGGGTACAAATACTATAATCATCTTTGATTACATCATGTATTAATAAAATGATCAACTTGTCTTTTAACCACTTTAAGTACCGATGCAGTTTTGGTTAATTGTCCACCAAAAGGTCTTGGTCACTTAGACCCCAAACGGTCTTGACCAAATAAGACCTGAAACGATATTGGTTGTATACTTGAAAATGTTTAGTAAAGTAGGTGGTGAAGACTGTTTGCCCAAAGTTGACTTTTGAGACCATTTGCTAAAGTAACATTTGAAAATGCATGAACTTAAACGGTTTGGGATTGTTTGGTCCCAAGCGGTCTTGAGACCGTTTGGTCCAAACCTCCTCAAAATTGCATGGGCCAAATATGGTCTCAACCAATCAAATTGAATTAGGGTTTCCAATGTTGATTCCTTCAATCATTGAATTCATGTAACCAATAATCAATTGGACCTATCTCCATGCTTCAATTGAGTTTAATTAGGTCAACATTCAATTGATTTGAGCCACAATTGACCCTCAATTTGTCATCAATTAGGATTTGAATCAATTGGATTATGGTTTAGAAACGTTGATCCTTCAACATAATCAATGTGAGATTAGTTACTTTGAAACCATTGAACCATCATCCAAATTGAAAATGACCTGACCCCAAACGGTCTTAAGGTCGTTTGGATGACCTCCAAACGGTCTTTAGACATGATTTATGAGAGTTAGGAGTTATGACTTGGGGGGGAATGGGGGAACATTTTTCTCTTAAAGTCTTTTCCCATGTCAACATCAAAATCGAAGTCAACCAATTAGGGTTTGGTTCGTTGGATTGATCACCAAATCAGCATTTGATTGCACTTCAACTTAGTATCTTTAGATCTTCAAACACCTAACCATAGTCAACCCTAGACCTCCAAACGGTCTTGGGTGACCCCCAAACGGTCTTGGGATCGTTTGGATGACCTCCAAACGGTATTGAGACCATTTTCCCATCACATCATCATTAACCATGTCATTCAATTAAGGTTTGGATCACTAGATTGATCACCAAATCACCATTTGATTGCAAATCAACTTGGTATCTTTAGATCTTCAAACACCTAACCATACTCAACCCTAGACCTCCAAATGGTCTTGGGTGACCCCCAAACGGTCTTGAGACCGTTTAGGTGATCCTCAAATGGTTTTGAAACCGTTTGGGTAAATCAACCCAAATCATCAACTTATTCAATTGCAAAATCAGCACTTAGCCGATTAGGGTTTATACCATATCTTTGGATCTTCAATCACTTAACCATGATCAACCCTAGACCTCCAAACAGTCTTGGGTGACCCCCAAATGGTCTTGAGACCATTTGGGTGATCACCAAATGGTTTTGAAACCGTTTGGGTCAATCAACCCAAGTTTCAAGCTCAAACAATTATGAAATCAACACTTAACCCGATTAGGGTTTTGGTGATTGGTGGACCTTCAACTCATGAACCAATTAGAGTTAATCAATTATAATTGATGGGTCATTAACCTAGATCATTATGAACAAATCCCCAAATGGTCAACCCTATTCAACATCACCAAATGGTCTTAAACCGTTTTCTTCCATGCGGTTTGGGTGAAACCTTTTCATTCCAAAAGGTTTGAAACCGTTTACTCCCAAACGGTTTGGGAAACCGTTTGAGCAACTAAGCAGACCGTTTGACCTGGGATTTTTCTTTGGATAAACATCTAAGATGATGTCATCATCATCTTCCTCCATTCAACCAAGAACAACAACCATTTTTCATGGGAATTTCAGCAATAAACCAAAAGAGTGTCAAATAGAAAAGAATAACCAACGGTTATCATAGAACTGGATGCAATAGCAATCATTAAGGGTTTGAGTTATAAAACCCGCCTCTAGAACTGATCCCAAGCTCCAAGTTACATGGCTTTAATGGTGGATGCAGTTCCAACAACTGTCCAAGGTCCGTCCTTGAGCTTTTGGATGAAAAAGATGGCTAGGATTGGAAGTCGGGTGAAGAAAACCAATAATCAAGCAATGCTTTAGGGTTTTCAGCATGAATCCGAGGCAGAAGATGATCAAAACCTTACCAACAGGTTGTGTTTGTCTTTCTCCTACTCTTGATATTTTCCTTGGTTGGCCAAAGCAAAGATGGGAAGTGGAAACTAAGGAAACCATCCTTATGTGTATTGGAAAAAGAACATGTATAAGGGATTTTCAAGGAAAGAGAAAATGGATTATTTTCTTTTAATTCCAAAATAATTTCCATGAAATCCCCTCCAATTCTTGGCCACGAAGTGATATTCATGTTCTTGAAAAACATCTCCATTATCCAAAGATTAATGGAAAAGAAATTAAGCACCTTAAAGAGTTTTATATTAATATCCATCCTTTTAGTGGATATTACTTTTTATTATAATAATGTGAGTGGCTTCCACTCAATCAAGATCTTTTTGTGCCATAGCAAGGCACAAGCTCGTACAACTATATTGCAAACACATCCTTCAACTTTTGGTTGAAGGGCTCCTTAATTAAAAAAAAAATTGTATAAATTAAACAAAAGTTCCATATATGCTTAAATCTTGATTATTTTAATGTCAAGATTCTCTCTCTTCCAAGATAACTAAAATGAGGCACCCCTCTCATTTTATTTGCTCTACTTGATGCCAAGAAACATGAGATACCCTCTAGAGGTGATATATTGCATATTGAACCCTAGATTTTGGGTAAATTGCACATTACACCAAAACTAGGTTTGATTGCACAAGGTTTGCTCTACAAGCTTTATCTTGATGCCCAAGCTTGTGGAAACCATACCACTACATCATATCCATTGTTATGATGTCTCGAAATCATAGGAACATCTTATCATGTGGAATGTGCAAGTTAACCCCTCAACTTGGGTAATTTGCACTTTATTCCAAAATTAACAAATCAATGTTTCAACATTATTCAAAAGGGACTGAAATTGAAATATAAGTTCCTCAAGAGCCTTAATTACTTTTCAAAAGAAAAGAGAAAACATCTAATCATCTTTATTAAGAAAAAAACCTATGGTTAGTACATAACCCAGGTCAGGGATGTTACAAATTATCCACCCCTTACAAGGATTTCGTCCCCGACATCATTAACAAAACATTTTAAGAGAAAAGAGTAGGGTATTTCCTCCGCATTTCTTCCTCTAGTTTCCATGTAGCTTCTTCAATGCCACGATGATTCTAGAGGACTTTTACAAGACTAATGTCTTTCTTCTTCAGATTCTTGATTCTTCTATCAAGAACCAACATAGGTTCTTCTATATAGGATATATCATCATTCAATTCTACTTCCATAGGTTGCAGAAATGATTCTGTATCTGGGTGACATTTCATTAGCATGGAAATGTGGAACACTGGGTGTAACTTTTGCAGCTCAGTTGGTAACTCTAGCTTATAAGCTACCTTTCCAATTCGTTCAATGATTGGATAAGGCCCCATAAATCTTGGAGCTAACTTTCCTTTCCTTCCAAACCTAACGAATCCCTTCCAAGGTGAGACCTTGAGGTATACTCTGTCTCCAACCTAGAATTCTAAAGGTATATGACACTTATCAGCGTAAGATTTCTATCTATCCTGTGCAGTCTTTAACTGTTGTTGTATTATTTTAATCTTCTCAGTGGTCTACTGCACAAGATCAGGACCCAAAAGTTGATATTCACCAGTTTCACATCAACATAGGGGAGATCTACAACGTCTACCATACGAAGCTTCATAAGGTGCCATGTCAACGATGTGTTGATAGTTGTTGTTATAGGCAAACTCTATCAAGCTTAGATGTAGATCACAACTTCTTGTAAACTGAAGGACACATGCCCTAAGCAGGTCCTCCAAGGTCTGTATAGTCCTTTCTGATTGTCCATCTGTCTGAGGATGAAAGGCTGTACTAAACCTTAAATGTGTGCCTAAGGATTTATGTAGTCACTCCCAAAAATGACTCATAAATTGGGGACCTCTGTTAGAAACAATGGTAACTGGGACCCCATGCAGCCGCACTATCTCATCTACATATAACTATGCCAACTTCTCAGCAGAATAGGTTGTTTGGACAGTTAAGAAATGTGTTTTCTTTGTCAACCTATCAACTGTTACCCAGATGGAATCATGACCTTTAGCTGTTCTGGGTAACCCAACCACAAAATCCATGGTCACATGATCCCACTTCCACTGTGGTATAGGCAAAGGCAGCATTGTTCCTGTAGGCTTCTGGTGTTCAGCTTTAACTTGCTGACACACTGGACACCGCATAATAAACTGAGCAACATCCTTTTTCAATCCAGGCCACCAATACATTTCTTTCAAGTTACTATACATCTTGGTGCTTCCTGGATGCATAACATACATTGAAGAATGAGCTTCTTCTAGGACTAACTTCCTTAAGTTATCGACATCAGCTACTATCATTCTACAATGATAATAGGCTACCTGATCATCTGAATCATGGAAACCTTCTCATTTCTCACTACCATATTTTGACCTAATCTGCTAAACTATTGCATCAACTTGCTGTGCTTCCTTAATCTGTTGTCTCAGAGTCAGTTTTATGTGCATCTCAGCTAACAATCCTAATAACAATGATACTCTTAACTGTACATTGTCTTTCCTTAAAGAGATAAGCATGTCCCTCCTAGAGCACACCAAAGAATTCAGTTGTACTTTATCTAGGGTTGGTGTTGCTGATTTCCTACTCAAAGCATCAACAACCACATTGGCCTTCCCTGGATGATAATCAATTGTACAATCATAGTCCTTGATTAACTCCATCCAGCGGCGTTGCCTCATGTTTAACTCACACTGAGAAAAGATGTACTTTAGGCTCTTATGGTCTGTGAAAATCTGGAATGTTTCTCCATAAAGGTAATGTCTCCAGATCTTCAAGGCATGGACTACAACAACTAGTTCTAGATCATGTGTTGAATAATTATCCTTGTGTTTCTTAAGCTGTTGAGAGGAAAAAGAAATCACTTGTTTATCCTGCATTAACACACATCCTAGTCCATTCTTAGAGGCATCACAAAAAACTATATACCCTTTCCCTTGCTCAGGTAACACCAACACTGGTGCACTTGTCAACCTTTCCTTCAACAACTGGAAAGATTGTTGACACTTGTCATTCAAGACAAAAGGAACATCTTTCCTAGTTAACTTAGTCAAGGGTAAAGCTATAGAACTAAAGTTCTTAATGAACCTCTTGTAATAGCTTGCCAACCCTAAGAAACTGCGAATCTCCGTTGGTGTCTTTGGTTGTTCCCATTATAGGATAGATTCTACCTTTTTAGGGTCAACACGTATACCTGAAGCAGATATTACGTATCCAAGAAAAGAAACTTCTAGTAGCCAGAACTCACACTTGCTAAACTTAGCATATAACTTATGCTCTCTTAGCAAAGTTAGAGCCTAATGAAGATGTTGTTCGTGCTACTGAGCATCTCTACTGTAGATCAAGATGTCATCTATGAAGACGAAAACACACTGATCAAGAAAAGGTCAAAAGATTCTATTCATGAGATCCATAAATGCAGTTGGTGGATTAGTTAGTCCAAACGACATAACTGTGAACTCATAGTGACCATACCTTGTCCTAAAGGCAGACTTAGGTCTGTCACCCTCCTTAATATGCAAATGATGATATCCTGACCTCAGATCTATCTTTGAGAAGATAGTTGCACCACACAACTGGTCAAAGAGATCATCAATCCTTGGCAAAGGATACTTATTTTTTATTGTTACTTTATTTAACTGTCTATAGTCAATGCATAATCACATAGACCCATCCTTTTTCTTAACAAAGAGGACTGGAGCACCCCAGGGTGAAGTTCTTGGTCGGATGAAACCCTTCTCAAGCAACTCTTGCAGTTGTTTCTTGAGTTCTGCCATCTCAGCAAGCGCCATCCTATACAGTGTTTTTGCTATTGGCTGCATGCCCAGAATTAGATTAATCTCAAAATCAATCTCTCGGGGCGGAGGTACACCTGGAAGTTCTTCAGGAAATACATCTTCAAATTCCCTGACTACAGGAACTTCAGTAGGATTAGAACTCTCCATGGTGGTATCTACCACATGGGCCAAGAATGCAAAGCATCCTTGCCTCATCACCTTCTCAGCTACCATAGCTGATACAAGACAAGTTGGAAGAATCTTTCTATCTCCCTGAAAGATCCATGTGTCACTATTGTTTGTGAACACAACTTGCTTGGACTCACAATCCAAGACAACCTTATACCTTTCTAAGGTATCCATCCCAAGGATTATATCGAACCCGTGCATCTCAAGTGGTATAAGATCCACTTGAATGCAATGTTCAGAAAAGAAAAGGATGCAGGGAGAACACACCTCCCGCAACACGACAGATCCCATCAAAGGAGTCTCCAACTTCAAACTCTCTGCCCTATGACCAACTGTCATATTGCAGTCAAGAATCACTTTTCGAGTGATAAAAGAATGTGTAGCACCCAGATCAATTAAAACAAATATGATGTAGAATGTAGACATATCAGAATAAAATAGTTTCATCTGACCAGTCACAACCCGAGGGTTGATCACTGCATTAGGTGGATTCATCACATAGAATCTCACTATTGCCTGCGGTTGATTCGGTGCTCAATGACTGGGTGTCGATGATCCAACTTGGGATGCTTGTCCATGTCCTCTAGCACCACCAGGAAACTATCTTCGTTGAGAACCTTGTTGACTCTTCCTTTGAGGTTGAGTCACACTTGCCTCTCGGGCTTTGCAATCCTTCATTAAATGCCCCACCTTTCCACATATGAAATAGCTTCTGATCCCTTGTTGTGGTCTGGATGGTCCTGTAACCGACACAGATGCTGAGCTACAGGCTCCTTCTAGTGGTAAACTTCATCCTCTACCCCTAGTTGATGTCCACTAGGTCTGGGTACTGAATCTAGGTGGTGGTGTAGGCACGAAAAACCTCAGTTTCTTAAAACCTTTGGATGAGGATGCTGGAAATTGTCCCTGGTCTATCGCTTCTCTGTCACATACCTCTCTATCCTTCTAACAGACTCCACGAAAGTAGCAAATCTTTCCCTGTTCTCCAGAGCAGACACATGGGTGGTCAATTCAGCGTTTAACCCCTTCTCAAAATGCTGAATCTGCTCTTCCTCGGTGGTTTCCATATGCGGATAGAACCACAGAAGCTCCATGAACTTAGCCTCGTACTCGCTAATGTTCATTGGTCCTTGCCTTAATCTCTCAAACTGAGAGATTTTCTCATCTAAGAACGTGTTAGGAAAGTATCTGTTGACAAATTCTTATCGGAATACTTCCCATTCGATCTCCACACCTGGCCTTTTCCCTTCCTCTATGATCCACCAATGACCAGCACTCCCCTTGAGAAGGTACATAGTATGTCTAACCTTCTCAGCTTCTGGGATGTTCATGATTCTAAAGGCCTTCTCTAGTTCAGTTAGCCACATGTCAGCATCTGTTGGGTCAGCTGTTCCAGCATACTCAGTGGCTCCCACCCGGCGTAGTCATTCAAATGTCTTTCCGGCTCCTTGTCCTTCTTGATGGGTAGGTGCCCTAGGTGCAGGTATGGGCATTCTATCAGTCATGTGTGTCATGGCAGTCATGAACTGCCCAAACATGGCTTGGAAGGCTGGATTCCCCATGTCAGCTTGATTGAACTGGGGTGGTTCGGGCACATGTTCCTCTCTACCTTGGTCTCTTGCACCTCCTCCGGGTGCAGTGACACTACTCTCAGCAACATGTTTATCACGTGATCCAGACATCTTTAGTTTTCTCTTCTCCTCCTATATGAGCAGAAGACACTATCAGATAGACTGGAAGACACTAGAATAGACTCAACAACCTTAGTCCTATGTCTCGGTAGACTCAGCGAACCTAAAGCTCTGATACCACTAAATTGTAGTGACCGTCTCGCGAAAATAGGATTAACTAATGCAGTTTTTTTTTTGCTAAGAAAACCACAAACTGTAAAACTCTATCATAAAGAACCAAAGTAAGTTATTTACATTCTGATTCATCAGTACATCTCTGTGTCATCTCATCTCGAGAGTCATCACATTGACTGCTCAGTTAAACTGTACATAAGAAGTATACAAAAATCTCGAGGCGTCTAGCCAAAAGTCTAAGATCTATATCAAACTCTCTACTGACTCCTAGGACCTGAGAGTACTGAGACGACACATATGACTCTCTCTATATACATGACTTGACAAACAATGTCTCCATCTGAGGATCACTACTGTCCTTGTTGTTGTTGTTGCTGCTGTTGTGGTTGTTGTTGCTGCTCACCCACTGAAGGGTTTCTTCTTCCTCGACGTCTACCAAAAAAGTTGAATCCCACAGGGGTGAGACAATTGAAAATTGTCCCAGTGAGAGTTATAACTCTCTGCCAGAAACATTGTTATTACTGATAATAGAATAACATTGAGCAGTAGAATTATAAATATTCAACAGTAGGTAAATTATTGATTAAGCTAAGTACAGTAGTATTCTCTACACAGTTCATTCTAGTTATAACTTGATAAAGCAGCAAGTCATTTATTCAATAAGGAATATAAAGAACATGTATATCATTTATCCAACTTGGATATAATAGACCATGTATCATCAACCATTGATTCTTGTAATTCAACCCTAAGCAAATATGCTACACGGCTGATTACGTTTTACAATCATACTTATGCCCTGAGGAGATGAAGTATACCATTCATACTCCAACTGACCATTGCGAAATCAAAATTGGTACCATACATAGGTCATCAGAAGAGCCGGATTTCTATGACCTCATCTTCCTCAGTCAGTGTGAGGAACAACATGCATGACATCTCGTGTCTCTACCAAAATAGCTTTCCAGGGTATTCTGGCCACTTTGCTGTTAGAGTTACAGTGGCATGCTATACTCTCTTCGCAATTGAGGAATTTCTTGTTTATCTCACATTGATGCAACATTAACATTATCATCGGGAGATTAGTGATACATCATCTCGGTATACACATATAATGAAGGATTGAGAGATTTAATGTTTATCTCACATCAATTCCTCCATTAGGACGTAAGGATATCCGCGTCCATAACCCCCACATACTCAAAAGTATGCTCTCTAAGAGTTCCTTTAAGAAAACCTGTTTCACCATCACCTAACTATTGACGATGATGGATCTATGGTCAGAGCTCTACATGATATCATTTCACTTGATTATTTAAGTACATTACATCATTCTTTTAGCATCAGACATGTTTTCAAACATAAACCATTATAACAATTGCTATAAAGAATGAGTACCAATTCCATCAAGTTCAATTCACAGCTTTATTAACATTGGGAATTCAATCCCTTATCATCTCATCATCATGATTCAATAATATGGGTGTTCAAACCCTGAGATCATCAAAATACTTGTTACAACTTTGACAGGTAACTTATTTCCATCAAGTCATCTGTCAATGTAAACATGATAATTGCAATGCAGGTATTTCACATGGCTCTTACAGCCTATCAATCTCTTTTTTTATCTTTCACTAGGCAACATAGCATATCATTGCTTACAAAGCTCATAAAATACTTTCAATAAAAAAAGCATCATAGCTCATATTTGGCTATATTCAATATCTCATAAAACCTGCATGATTAGTACAGATGATAACAGATACATCAATTTGATATCAGCATATTGCAAAACAATTATGCCATCATTATTCAAGGGTTACATCACTATACCCTTGCTAGGGTTAGGGTTTCCCTTTTCATTTCGATTAGGGTTAATCATCCCCTTAGCTTAATTAGGATAAATGACTCATCATTTCATTATCCAACCTTAGAGCTTCATGCTATGAAGTATAACCCAGAATTAGGGTTACACATTCTTATTTACCTTATTTGAAATTAGGGTTTACTATCTACATCACATCACCCTAGATTAGGGTTTAATATTCAAATCACATCACCCTAGATTAGGGTTTACTATTCACATCACATCACCCTAGATTAGGTTTTACTATGAATTAAGATCACACCATCATCATGTATTATGATGTTACCTATCAATGCCCTCAATTAGGGTTATGATTCATTAACCTTCATAATTAGGGTTTCATGATCTCACTATAAAGGATCATACCCTAATTAGACATTCATACATATTGAAAGTCCACTACATGATTATCATTCATGTAGGAAGTCTTCTCTCTCTCATCCTCTATAGGATGATGTTTGTTCAACCTTGATTAGGATAAGTCAACTCAACCTTGAAGAATAATTGACATCATAGGTTATGTCATCATCACCATGATCGTTAAAGCTTAACTATTTAAAGGGTACTAATCACCCTACCTCATTCGGGTACAAATACTATAATCATCTTTGATTACATCATGTATTAATCAAATGACCATTTTAAGTACCCATGCGGTTTTGGATAATTGTCCACCAAACGGTATTGGTCACTTAGACTCCAAATGGTCTTGACAAAATCAGACCTCAAATGGTCTTGGTTGTATATTTGAAACCATTTAGTAAAGTAGGTAGTGAAGACCATTTTCCCAAAGTTGACTTTTGAGACTATTTGCTAAAGTAACATTTCAAAACGCATGAACTCAAACAGTTTGGGATCGTTTGGTCCCAAACGCTCTTGAGACCGTTAGGTCCAAACCTCCTCAAAACCGCATGGACCAAATATGGTCTCAATCAATCAAATTGAATTAGGGTTTCCAATGTTGATTCCTTCAACAATTGAATTCATGTAACCAATCATCAATTGTACCTATCTCCATGCTTCAATTGAGTTTAATTAGGTCAACATTCAACTGATTTGACCCATAATTAACCCTCAATTTGTCATCAATTAGGGTTTGAATCAATTGGATTAGGGTTTAGAAACGTGGATCCTTCAACATAATCAATGTGAGATTAGTTACTTTGAAACCATTGAACCATCATCGAAATTGGACATGACCTGACCCCAAACAGTCTTGAGGTTGTTTGGATGACCTACAAATGGTCTTGAGACCGTTTTCCCATGTCAACATAAAAATCCAAGTCAACCAATTAGGGTTTGGTTCGTTGTATTGATCATCAAATCAGCATTTGATTGCACTTCAACTTAGTATCTTTAGATCTTCAAACACCTAACCATAGTCAACCCTAGACCTCCAAATGGTCTTGGGTGACCCCCAAACGGTCTTGGGATGATTTGGATGACCTCCAAACGGTGTTGAGACTATTTTCCCATCACATCATCATTAACCATGTCTTTCAATTAAGGTTTGGATCACTAGATTGATCACCAAATCAGCATTTGATTGCAAATCAACTTGGTATCTTTAGATCTTCAAAAACCTAACCATACTCAACCCTAGACCTCCAAATGGTCTTGGGTGACCCCCAAACGGTCTTGAGACCGTTTGGGTGATCCCCAAATGGTTTTCAAACCTTTTGGGTCTATCAACCCAAAACATCAACTTATTCAATTGCAAAATCAACACTTAGCCGATTAGGGTTTATACCATATCTTTAGATCTTCAATCACTTAACCATACTCAACGCTGGACCTACATACGGTCTTGGGTGACCCCAAATGGTCTTGAGACCGTTTGGGTGATCCCCAAATGGTTTTGAAACCGTTTGGGTCAATCAACCCAAGTTTCAAGCTCAAACAATTATGAAATCAACATTTAACCCGATTAGGGTTTTGGTGATTGTGGACCTTCAACTCATGAACCAATTAGAGTTAATCAATTATAATTGATGGGTCATTAACCTAGATCATTATGAACAAATCCCAAAATGGTAAACCCTGGTCAACATCACCAAACGGTCTTAAACCGTTTGCTTCCATGCGGTTTGGGTGAAACTGTTTCATTCCAAATGGTTTGAAACCCTTTACTCCCAAACGGTTTGGGAAACCGTTTGAGCAACTAAGGAGTCCGTTTGACCTGGGATTTTTCTTTGGATAAACATCTAAGATGATTTCATCATCATCTTCCTCCATTCAACCAAGAACAACAACCATTTTTCATGGGAATTTCAGCAATAAACCAAAAGAGTATCAAATAGAAAAGAATAACCAACGATTATCATAGAAATGGATGCAATAGCAATGATTAAGGGTTTCAGTTATAAAACCCTCCTCTAGAACTGATCCAAAGATCCAAGATCCACGTCTTTAATGGTGGATGGAGTTCCAGCAACTATCCAAGGTCTATCCTTGAGCTTTTGGATGAAAAAGATGGCTAGGATTGGAAGTCGGGTGAAGAAAACGAATAATCAAGCATTGCTTTAGGGTTTTCACCATGAATCCGAGGTAGAATATGATCAAAACCTTACCAACAGGTTTTGTTCGTCTTTCTACTGCTCCTGAGCTCTTCCTTGGTCGGCCAAAGAAAAGATGGGAAGAGGAAACTAAGGAAACGGTCCTTATGTGTATTGGAAAAAGAACATGTATAAGGGATTTTCAAGGAAAGAGAAAATGGATTATTTTCTTTTAATTCCAAAATAATTTCCATCAAATCCCCCTCCAATTCTTGGCCACGAAGCCATATTCATGTTCTTGCAAAACCTCTCCATTATCCAAAGATTAATGGAAAAGAAATTAAGCACCTTAAAGAGTTTTTATATTAATATCCATCCTTTTAGTGGATAATACTTTTTATTATAATAATGTGAGTGGCTTCCACTCAACCAAGATCTTTTTGTGCCATAGCAAGGAACAAGATCTTTCAACTCTATTGAAAACACATCCTTCAACTTTTGGTTGAAGGGCTTCTTAATTAATTTTTTTTTGTATAAATTAAACTAAAGTTCCATATATTCTTAAATCTTGATTATTTTAATGTTAAGATTCTCTCTCCTCCAAGATAACTCAAATGAGGCGCCCCTCTCATTTTTTTTGCTCTACTTGATGCCAAGAAACATGAGAGACACTCTAGAGGTGATATATTGCATATTGAACCCTAGATTTTGGGTAAATTGCACATTACACCAAAACTAGGTTTTAATGCACAAGGTTTGCTCTACAAGCTTTATCTTGATGCCCAAGCTTGTGGAAACCATACCACTACATCATATTCATTCTTATGATGTATCAAAATCATAGTAACATCTTATCATGTGGCATTTTCAAGTTAACCCCTCAACTTGGGTAATTTGCACTTTAGTCCAAAATTAACAAAACAATGTTTCAACATTATTCAAAAGGGACTGAAATTGAAATATAAATTTCTCAAGAGCCTTAATTACTTTTCTAAAGATAAGAGAAAACATCTAATCATCTTTATTAAGCAAAACACCTAGGGTTAGTACATAACCCAGGTCAGGGATGTTACACTTATTTTTCAAGTTTGGGCCTGTTTGAATGATGTTTGAGCAATGTTTTTGTGTTTTGGACCAAAATGCAATTTACCCAAGAAAAGGGGTTATATTGCAATATGTCACATGTTGAAAGTGCCTTACATGTTTTAGCATCATAAAAGAGAGAAATATGCCAAGGGGTGGCTTGTGGAAATCCTAAATTCCAAGATTGAACTTGTTTGAATAATGTTAGTGCCTTGTGTACCAATTTTGGTACAAATTGTAATTGACCCAAAATGTAGGGTTGATATGCAATTCACACCCTCTAGAGTGTCCCAACACCCTCTGTGTATTATTTAGAGGAAAGATAAAGAAGGAGACACCATGTTTGAATAATATTTGAGAAATGGTACTCTTGGTGATGGAAAGACCAAGAATGGGTTAAATGTGAAACCCTAATTTGAGCTGTATCAGGTTGTAGAGTTCATATGAGAGTACCTATCTGCCAAGGAGCCATAGAGCGAGTCTCATATTAGTTTTTGAACTATTGGCCTTGTCCATGATGGGATAAGCACATCAAGGAGGTGGAGTGTACTGGGTTACAACTTACTTGGAAAAGTTGTATCAGGTTGTGAATAAAGTGTTGATTGAGTTGAGATATCTTATCCCACAAGATAAGTGATTGCCAAAATTTCACCTCTATATTATCCTCCAGTGTTTTGCATGTTAAGATTAATATGAGTGCATACATGCACATGTGTCAACCATGCATGGACACGTAGCACGTATTATCTTAAAATGATGACACCTCATACACACTCTTTTCCATGAACCTCAACTATATGTACCACTCCTTTCACCTATTAGTGAAATTTGTTTAGACTTACCACCCTCTTTCTCTTAGATATCATGCATAATGTCTTGGTATCATGCATAGATGAAGGGGTATCATGCATACAACCTTGGTATCATCCATAGTGAAGTGATATCAGCCATATAAAGGTGATATCGACCAAGTGAGGGATATCAACCACAAGTGGTGAGGTATCATGCATAGTGATGAGGAGCTCAAGTCTTAATCCTAAGGGGAGTTGTAAACAAGACTTGGACCATTGATAAGATTATCTTCAACCTTAGGAACGTGAAGTTTTAGAGCTTGGAGCTTTGAAGTAATTCTTGAGGCGAGTTATATAACTTGAACCCCATTATGTTATTATTCAACTTCAATTATGTTACTTGTTGATCTACTTTCAATTTCGAATCTTGTTGAATAATTGATGAATTCATGAGTTCTATTAGTGAAATAGTACTATTTTCCATGAAATATAATAGTAAGAACAAAGGTCTTGAGTTTAATGATGATGACATCATCATGGTCCAACCCGATATAGGGTTGAAGCACCTATAACCCGATATGGTGATATGAATTCATCACTAGCACGATATAATGATGATGAATATATTTTAAGCATGATATAATGATGAAGTACACACCTTGTGCACGATATGGTGTCAAGCATGCACCTTGTGCATGATATGAGGTCAATCCCACACCTTATGCACGACATGGAGTCAGGTATATGACTCTAACCTAATACAGTGATTGTAACCCAATATGATATAAAAACCGATATACCTCATAACCCCACACCCATATCATTTTGTATAATGGTTTGTGAAGGGTTCAACCAATTTTCTAGCCTATCACTCAACCCAATGATAGGTTTATACCATGAAGGTTGGGAGAGATATTAGTGTAAGGGTCTAACCTGATATGCAAACTCTAATGTTGAGCAACCTGATATGGAAGCACGAAATGGTGATGAGGATACACATTAAGCACGATATGATGATCAAGGATACACCTCTTTGATATAGTGAAGCGCACACACACACACACCTTAAGCACGATATGGAAGCACGAAATGGTGAGGCACACACACACACCTCTATGCCTAATGTAGTGGAAATACCTCAATCTAATATACTTGATTGAGTAACACATGAAGTGTGTTATGTCAAGTGATACATTAATATGTATGGATTTCAATGCATTTTGATAATTGTGGGCCAATGTACCTTGAGAGAAGGATTGATCCAATTTAATAAAGAATGATGTAATCCACATCCTAGTAAGGATGAGAGAGAAACTCATACTTATATAATAATCATGTAATGAGCATATATTGATACACTTAATATGTATGGAGTATGAATTAGGGTTTGATTCTTGATGATATGAACCTGAAACCCTAAATGACTTGAAAAGAGAAAATCTAACACTAATAAAGGGTGATGATATGATCTTGAAACCCTAATCAACTAGAAAGGGAAACCCCAACCCTAATGACGGGAAGGATATATTTCTCTTGTATTGCATGGTGATGATATGTATTTGATATTACTATTATGATGAAATACTAACCATGCTAGTATCAGGAGATAATGAGCATAGCTAGGTGTGAGCTATGATGTTTCATATAATACAGATTTAATGGGCATTGTAAGCCATGTGAAATACTTTTTCAACAAGTATAATGTTTATAGATGTCTTATGACCTAGAGATGGTTGTTGCCTACTGAGAGGTGACAAGATGTTTATATAAGCCTCATGTTCTAGAGATTGTTGTAAGAGATTGTAGTGTTCAAGATAAACTAAGAAAATGGAAATCCCATAACATAATAATACTAATTAATGGTTATAAATGAAATATTGGTCATACATGCATTATGGTTATAGTCAAATGAGGCTATAATGTTTTGAATATGCCAAATAATATATGAGGAGTACTTGTATCACGTAAAGGATGTGAATGTGTATGATGACATAGACAAAGTATAATGTCTAGTAAGGTGATGTGGTATTCAATGATGAGTTTAAGGGATTGGTATCCCATAATGAAAGTGAAAGGGAAACATAAAGGTATCCCAACTGCTACATAATCCTTAACAATATGATGTATATTCATAGGATTGGTATAAACCAATTCCAAGCTAGAACATAATGATGTATATTCATAGGATTGGTATAAACCAATACCTGGCTGGAACATAAAGATGTATATTCACAGGATTGGTATAAACCAATACCTGGCTGAAACATAAAGATGTATATTCACATGATTGGTATAAACCAATACCTGGTTGGAACATAATGATGCATATTCATAGGATTGGTATAAACCAATACCTGGATGGAACATAAAGATGTATATTCACAAGAGCGGTATAAACCAATATCGAGCTGGAACATAATGATGTATATTCATAGGATTGGTAGAAACAAATACCTGGATGGAACATAATGATGTATATTCACATGATTGGTATAAACCAATACCTGGCTGGAACATAAAGATGTATATTCATAGGATTGGTATAAACCAATACCTGACTGGAACATAATGATTTATATTCATAGGATTGTTAGAAACCAATACCTGGTTAGCGGATTGACTATGGTTAACAACTAGAAATGAGAATGATTCATTGATATCATACCATGATAATATTATCACATGATAAGCTTGAGATGTTGGTATAGTATGATGGATAAATGATACACATGTCCTTAATATTCCTTATAATGTGAATAGATGATTCACTGCTCTATCATAAATAGTTGGAATGCTTTAAAAGATGAGAATGTTCTAATCTTCTTATCAACAATGATTAATCTTGCTTATTAATATAAAAGAACCTTTACTCAGTTTTATACTATTTACCTATGATAATAACTTTTTTGGCTAAGAGTTATATCTCTCACTGAGACTTGTGACTCACCCCGTGGGATCCACAATTTTTAGGTGGATGTGCATGAGGAGGTAGAGACCGTACTGTAGAGGAAGGAAAACATTAGGAGTAGTAGTAAAAGCTTAGGTTGAATGTACTGTCTGTCGTATCTTGTAGATAGAAGTCCTATCTGTCGTCTTTGTACTCTCAGGTCATTGGAGTCAATACATAATGGTTTTATAAATGATCTTAGATTTTGGCTTGTATTCCTCGAGGTTTTAAGTTGCTTATGTATATGTTTTGGGCAAAGCAACTGGTATATGTTATCCTTGAGATGAGATGGTACAATGTATGTACAAGGTAAACCATGATGTATATAAAGTTTGGTATCTTTCTTTAAAAGTTTCTTGGAAAAGGATCTCTCTACAAAATGGTTTTAATTTTTTTAGTGAATTTTTTAATCTACTACTTATGATTATTCCACAATTATTATTGGTGGTGATTTGGATTGATTCTATGTCGAGTCGTCACAGTCCTAGTCTTTCTGAAGTCCTTATTGTCAGGGAATTCAAGGACGTGTTTCCTGAAGAATTTCTAGATATTCCTCCACCTCGAGAGATTGATTTTGAGATTAATCTAATTCTGGGTATGCAACCTATATCCGAAACACATTATAGGATGGCGCCTACTAATATGGAAGAACTCAAGAAATAGTTACCCGAGTTTCTTGAGAATGGTTTCATTCGACCAAGTTCTTTGCCATGGGGTTCTCCAGTTCTTTTTGTTAAAAAGAAGGATGGGTCTATGAGATTATGCATAGACTATAGACAGCTTAACAAGGTGACTATAAAGAACAAATATCCTCTACCAAGGATAGGTGATTTGTTTAACTAGTTGCATGGTGCAACAATGTTCTCTAAGATAGATTTAACATCAGTATATCATCAGTTACGTATGAAGGAGAGTGACATACCCAAGTCATCCTTTAGGATAAGGTACGATCATTACAAGTTTGTAGTTATGTTGTTTGGACTAACTAATGCACCAACTGCATTCATGGAGATGATGAATAGAATCTTCCAACCATTCCTTGATCAATTCATAGTGGTCTTCATAGATGACATCCTGGTATTCAGTAGAGATGATCAACAACATGAACAACACCTTCGTCAAGCCTTCACATTGTTGAGACAACACAAACTATATGCTAAGTTTAGCAAGTGAGAGTTCTTGTTGTCAGAAGTGTCATTTCTAGGACATGTTATATCTGCTTCAGGTATTCTTGTTGATCTTAAGAAAGTGGAGTTTGTTGTAGAGTGGGAACAACCCAAGACACCAACTGAGATTTGCAGTTTCCTAGGTCTGACAGGTTACTACAGAAGGTTTATTAAAGACTTCAGTTCTGTAGTATTACCCATAACTAGGTTGACCAATAAGGAGGTTCCTTTTGTTTGGAATGACAAATGTCAGCGTTCTTTCCAGTTGTTGAAAGAAAGGTTGAATAGTGCACCTGTATTGGTTTTACCTTAGTAGGGAAAGGGATACATTGTTTTTTGTGAATTCTCAAAGAATGGTCTAGGATGTGTGCTGATGCAGAGTGATCATGTAGTTTCTTTTTCTTCTCGATAGCTTAAGAAACATGAGGAGAATTATCTGAAACATGATCTAGAGTTAGCTACAGTGGTCCACGCATTGAAGATTTAAAGGCATTATCTTTATGGAGAAATGTGTTAGATTTTCACAGACCATAAAAACTTAAATACATCTTCTCACAATATGAGTTGAACATGAGACAATGCTTCTGGATGGAATTAATCAAGGACTATGATTGCACAATTGATTATCATCCAGGAAAAGCTAATGTAGTGGCAAATGCACTAAGTAGAAAATCTTCATCTCCACCGATAGATTAAGCATATTTGAATTCTTTAATGTGCTTTAAACATGACATGTTTTTTTCTTTGAGACAAATAAATGTACAATTAAAAGTATCTTTGTTAGAAGGATTGCTGGTCGAGATGCATGTCAAACCTACTCTGAGACAACATATTAAAGAGGTACAACAGGCTGATACTGTGATTCAATAGATCAAGTCAGAGTATGGTAGTGAGAAATGAGACAGTTTCCATGAGTCAGTGGATGAGGTAGTATATTACCATGGTAGGATTGTAGTACTTGATGGCAATGACTTTAGAAAGATAGTTATAGAAGAAGCTCATTCATCCATGTATGCAATGCATCTAGGGAGTACTAAAATGTATCACAACTTAAAAGATATGTATTGGTGGCCTAGTTTGAAGAAGGATGTAGCTGAGTTTGTTATGTGGTGTCCAGTCTGTCAGCAAGTCAAAGCAGAACACCAGAAGCCTGCAGGAACATTGCAACCCTTATCTATACCGTAGTGGAAATGGGATCACGTGACAATGGACTTTGTGGTTGGTCTACCCAGAATAACCAAAAGTCATGATTCCATTTGGGTGATAGTTGATAGGTTGACTAAGTCAGCACATTTTCTTCCTGTTAAAACAACCTATACCATTGAAAAACTTGCATAGATCTACAAAGATTAGAAAGTACAGTTGCACAAAGTTCCATCCACAATTGTGTCTGATAGGGGTCCCCAATTTACAAGTCATTTTTGTGAACGACTACATAAAGCCTTGGGTATGCAATTAAAGTTTAGCACAAATTTTCACCCTCATATAGATGGACAATCTGAAAGGACTATACACACTTTGGAGGACTTGCTTAGGGCATGTTTTCTTCAGTTTGTAGGAAGTTGGGATTTACACTTGAGCTTAATAGAGCTTTCCTACAATAATGGTTATCAAAAAAGTATTGATATGGCACCATATGAAGACTTATATAGTAGATGTTGTAGATCTCCATTATGCTGGTATGAGATAGGAGAATACCATCTTTTGGGTCTTGAATTAGTGCAATAGAAAACTAAATTAAATTAATACAACAACAACCTTGAACTACATAGGATAGATAGAAGTCGTATGTCGATAAACTTCATACACCTTTAGAATTCCAAGTTGGATATCGGGTGCATCTCATGGTCTCTCCTTGGAAAGGTGCTCTCGGATTTGGAAAGAAGGGTAAGTTAGCTCCTAGATTTATGGTACCTTACCTAGTGACAACACAGATTGGAAAAGTATCCTATAGGTTGGAGTTGCCACTTGAGCTACATAGAGTACATCCAGTGTTTCATATATCAATGCTAAGAAAGTGTCATCCTGATACAGAGTTGGTGTTGCAACCTGTAGAGGTAGAATTGAATGAAGATATATCCTATGTGGATAGTCCAATGATGATTCTTGACAGAAGAATTAAAAAGTTGAAAAAGAAAGATATAGTTCTTTGGAAAGTTCTCTGGCATCAATGTAGCATTGAAGAATCCACATGGGAGATGGAGGAAGAAATGAGGAGGAAGTACCCTTCTTTTTTCTCTTGAGATTTCGGGGAGGAAATCCTTGTTAGGGGTTGATAATTGTAACATCCCTAACTTGGGTTATGCATAAAATTGGATGTTTTTCTTAAGTAAGTTATTTATAAAATTGTTTTAATCATTTGAAAAATAATTAAGACTCAAGGAGAGTTTAATTTTCAAGTTTGAGCTTATTTGCAAACTATTTGTGCTTTATACGATAGTTTGGGTGTAAATTGCCATTTACCTAAGATGAGGGGTTATATTGCAATATGTCACATTTTGAACATGCCTCAAGTTCTTTAGCATCATAAGAGAGAGAGTTGTTCTAAGGGGTGTCTTGTGGAAAGCCTATGTTCCAAGTTGGATCTTGTTTGAATAATGCTTGTGCCTTGTGCACCAATTTTGGTGCAAATTGCAATTTACCAAAAATATAGGGTTGATATGCAAATTACCACTTCTAGAGTGTCCCTAATCTCTCTCAGAATCATCTAGAGGAGAGATAAATAAAGAGGCACCATGTCTTAATCATGTTTAAGTGAAGGTATTCTTGGTGATGAAAAGACCAAGAATAGTTGTGTAGTTGAAACCCTAAAATGAGTTTTATTGAGGTGTAGAGCTTATATGGGAGTGCCTATTGGCCAAGAATCCATAGAGGGCGTCCCATATCATTTTTTCAACTCTTATAAAAGGCCATGATGAGTTTAGCACCTCAATAAGGTGATGGATATCAGTTTATAACTTTCCTTGGAAAAATTGTATCAGTTTGTGAATAAAGTGATGCTGGGTTGAAATATCTTGTTCAACAAGATTACATAGGCTGAAATATTATCCCTAGATTATCCCCAAGAGTTTTTTATGTCATGATAAATATGTGTGCATGCATGGACACATGTCATCCCATGCATGGACATGTGTCACCTAGTAGTATAAGGTGATGACACCTCTTATACACTCTCTCTCATGAGCCTCAATTATATATACCACTCCTTTCATGTACTAGTGAAACTTTTTGAATCCTACAACTCTCTTTCACTTAGATATCATGCATAGTAGTTGAGGAGCAAGGAGGATCTCGAGACTTAAGCTTAATTTGAAGCCATGGTCATCTTCAACCTTGGTTGAATCATGATTCTCAGGTTCTGATTCTTCTTTTCTTTTCTTATTCACCAAGTTCTTATCTATGGTGATTATTTGCATATAGAGGAGTTGTGAACAAGTCTTGGATATTTGATAAGTTCATCTTCAATGTTGGGAATGAGAAGCTTTGTATCTTGGAACTTTGAAGTTGTTCTTGATACAAGTTTTATAACTTGAACCCAATCATGTTATTATTCACCTTCAATCTTGATGTACTTGTTGATCTACTTTCAATTTTGATTGTTCTTGAATAATTGATGAATCTATGAGTTCTAATAGTTGCATAGGACTGTTGTCCATGAACTAGAACAATAAGGGATGAAAGTATAGAGCTTGATGATGATGACATCATCATGGCACAAACTGATATCAAGGTTATGCACCTATAACCCGATATGGTAATGAAACCCAATATGGTGATATGAAATTCATTATAGCTTGTAACCCCACACCTCTATCATTTTTTACATTTGTGTTGGTTGAAAAAGGACTAACCGGTTGTCTATGATGTCACTCAACACATGGTAGGTTGATACTTTGAAGGGTTGAAAAATTATGAGCAAAAGGGTCTAACCTGATATGCAAAACCCTACACTTGAGTAACCCAATGTAAGTGACACACACACACCCCTCTTGCCCAATATGGTGGAGGCACACACCTCTTTCCCGATATGGTGGAAGCACACACCTCTTGCCCGATATGGTGGAAGCACAAAACTCTTGCCCGATATGGTGGAAGTACATATCTCTTGGACGATATGGTGATAAGCACACAACTCTTGGACGATATGGTGATCAACACACACCTCTTGCCTGATATGGTGGAAGCACACACTTCTTGCCTGATATTGTGGAAGTACATCACTTGGATGATATGGTGATAAGCACACACCTTTTACATGATATGGTGGTAAGCACACACCTCTTTCATGATATGGTGGTAAGCACACACCTCTTGCCCAATATGGTGGTAATCAAACACCTCTTGCCTGATATTGTGATAAGCACACACCTCTTGACCGATATGGTGGTAAGCACACACCTCTTACCGGAGATGGTAATAAGAACAAACCACTTTCCCTATATGGTGGTAAGCACATATCTCTTACCTGATATGGTGGTAAGAACACACCTCTTACCCCATATGGTGGTAAGCACACACCTCTTGCCCGATATGGTGGAAGCACCTCAAAACCAATATGGAGATAAGCACCTCAAATCCAAGATACTTGATTGAGTAACACATGAAGTGTGTTATGTGAAATGATACATTAATATGTAAATAGTTTAATGCAATTTGATAAAGTGTATGCCAATGTACCTTGAGAAAAGGGTTGAGCCATCATAATAAAGTATGATGTAATCAATATCCTCAAGA
This sequence comes from Alisma plantago-aquatica, assembly GCA_963693085.1. Taxonomy (NCBI): domain Eukaryota; kingdom Viridiplantae; phylum Streptophyta; class Magnoliopsida; order Alismatales; family Alismataceae; genus Alisma; species Alisma plantago-aquatica. The sequence goes on along the minus strand of OY856411.1, from coordinate 316,677,563 downwards.
GGATGAGAGGGAAACTCATACTTTGTGTGATAATCATTTACTGATAAATTATGAGAATAAACAAGTATGATTGAATACTTATGATATCAATGTATGGTCCTAATATGTGTGGAGCTATGAATTAGCGTTTTGATTCTTAATAGTATGAACTTGAAACCCTAATCGACTAAAAAGGGAAACCCTAACTCTAATAATGGGAAGGTTGTATTTCTCTTGTATTGCATGGCGATGATATGTACTTGATATTGTTTTTATTATAAAATACTAACCATGCATGTATCATGAGATGATGAGCATAGTCAGGTATGAGCTATGATGTTTCATATGACACACATTAAAATGGCCTTGTGAGCCATGTGAAATACTTATGCAACAAGTATAAGGAATACCTGGATCTGAGAACCTAGAGGTAATAGTTACCTGATAAGAGGTGACAATGTTCATAGATGAACTAAGGGTTTGAATACATAGATCTAGCAAACATGATGATGATAATGTTAAGTGATGAGAATCACTAGTAATGAGATAAGGGAGTGAAATCCTGAGTGCTATGCATTCAATGTGTTCCAAAGATTATGAAAGTACTTGATAAATGTATTACACCTTTCTTTATAGCATCTGTTATAATTTATGCTTGTAACTTGGTTGATGCTAAAAGATACTATAATGCACCTAATTAATGAAGTGGAACCTTATCATGTAGTTTCCCTGGCCATAGATCCATTCAGTTTTAGAATTTGCTAAATGGTGAAACGAGTTTAACTCAGAGAGCATATTTTTTAATATGTGGGGGTGATGGTTGAAAATATCCTTAAGTCCAAATAGGGATTGTTGTGTGATCTTTCCCTCATATACTGCGGTTGTTGTGTGATCTCCCCGAAGAAAATATACTGGGGTTGCTATGTGATCTCCCCGAAGAAAATATATCGGGTCGCTATGTGATCTCCCCGAAGAGAGTGCATGTGATGACTGTAACTCCATAGAGAAGATGTCACTATACACTGGCAAGCTAATTGTAGTTTGACACGTGATGTCACTACAATTTTTCACATGTTAAACATACCTCATGTGTTTTGGACTAAAATGGAATTTACCCAAGATAAGGGGTTATATTTCAATCACATATTAAACATACCTAATGTGTTTTAGCATCAGAAGAGAGAGAATGGTGCTAGGTGGTGGCTTGTGGAAAGCCTAAATTCCTAGTTTGAACTTGTTTGAATAATTCTAGTACCTTGTGTACCAATTTTGGTACAAGTTGTAATTTACCCAAAATATAGGGTTGTTATGAAAATTACCCCCTCTAGAGTATCCCTACTCCCTCTTAGTATCATCTAGAGGATAGAGAAAGAAGGAGACACCATGTTTGAATCATATTTGAGAGATGTTACTCTTGGTGATGAAAAGACCAAGAAAGGGTTGAATGTGAAACCCTAATATGAGTTGTATCGAGTTCTAGAGTTCATATGAGAGTGCATATTGGCCAAGGAGCCATAAAGGGAGTCTCATATCAGTTTTTGAACTCTTGGGCTTTTCCTTTATGGGATAAGAACCTCAAGGAGATGAAGTTTATTGCTTTACAACTTCCTTGGAAAAGTTGTATCAGGTTGTTAATAAAGTGGTGATTGAGTTGAGATATCTTATCCAACAAGATAAGTGATGGCCGAAATTTCATCTCTAGATAATCCTCAAGTGTTTTTCATGTCAAGATAAATATGAGTACATGCATGTACATTTTCCAACCATGCATGGACATGTGGCACCTAATAGCTTAAAGTTATGACACCTCATATACACACTTTTTCATGAACCTCAACTATATATACCACTCCTTTCACCTATTAGTGAATTTTTTCAAAATTTACCACCCTCTTGCTCTTAGATATCATGCATACTATCTTGGTATCATGCATAGATCATTGTATCGGCCATAGCAAAGTGATATCGATCAAGTGAAGGGATATCAGCCACAAGTGAGTGATATCATCCACAAGTGGTGAGGTATCATGCATAGTGTTAATGAGCTCAACTATTCGACCTTTGATAAACTCAACTTCAACCCTGGGAATGTGAAGATTTAGAGCTTGGAGCTTTGAATATTGTTCTTGAGGTGGGTTATATAACTTGAACCCAATTGTGCTGTTACTAACCATCAATCATGCCATAGTTGGTGTTACACTTTCAATTTGAATTTTCTTGCTTAATTGATGAATCCATGAGTTCTATTAGTGACATAGGACTATTGTACAAGAAATCGAACAAAAAGAACAATAGTCTAGAGTTTATGATGTTGACATCATCATGGTCCAACCTGATATTGGGTTGAAGCACCTCTAACCCAATATGGTGAGGTAAACATACCACTATCACGATACAATGAGGATGCATATATCTTATACATGATATAGTGATGAAGTATATACCTTGTGCATGATATGGAGTCAAGCATACACCATGTGCACGAAATGAGGTCAAGTATACACCTTATGCATGACATGGATTCAAGTATATACTTCTAACCTGATATGACACACCCTAGATGATGAGTAAACTGATATGGTAATATGAACACACCACTAGCACGATATACTGATGAGTTTATACCTCAAGGAAAATATGAGTGACACATACACACATCTTTTGCACGATATGGGGTCAAGCACTGACCTTATACACAATATGGTGTTGAGTATACACCCTAACCCAATATGGTGTTGAAACCCAACATGGTATTGTGAAATCCGATATGCATTTGAACCCCACACTCCTATCGGTTTGTACACTTGAGCTAGTTGAGACCGTGATGAAGGGTAAGATGATACCATGAAGGTTTTGATGGGATATGAGAATAAGGGTCAAAATCGATATCCAAACCATAAAGGTTGAGTAACCCGACATGGATGCATGACATGGAGATAAGGATATATCTCATGCATGATATGATGATGAGGATACAACAATATACTCGATATGGAAGAATACCTACACATCTATACCCGATATGAAGGAAGCACCTCAATCTATTACACTTCATTGAGTGACACATGTAGTGTGTTATGTCAAATGATAGAATAAGACATAAAGAGTTTAATGCATTTTGACAAATATGGGCCAATGTATCTTCAGAGAAGGATTGAACCAATTTAATGGAGTATGATGTAATCAACATCCTAGTGAAGGTGAAAGAGAAATTTATACTTGTATAATAATCATGTAATGAGTATACATTGATACTCCTAATATGCATGGAGTATGAATTAGGGTTTTGATTCTTGATGAACGTACTGGAAACCCTAATCGGTTAATAGAGGGAAACCCTAACCCTAATAAAGGAAGTTGATATGACTTGAGAGACTAATCGGTAAGAAAGGGAAACCCTAACCCTAATGGTGGGAAGGTTGTAATTCTCTTGTATTGCATATTAATGATATGTATTTTATATTGTTGTCATCATGAAATACTAACCATGCTGGTATCATGAGATAATGAGCATAGATAAGTATGAGTGATGATGTTTCATATAATATAGATTATATGGGTCTTGTAAGTCATGTGAAATACCTGTACAACAAGTATAATGTTTATATAGGTCTTATGACCTAGAGATGGATGTTTCCTTGTGAGAGGTGATAAGATGTTTATAAAAGCCTCGTGATCTAGAGATTGAAGTAAGAGATGGCAATGTTAAAAACAAACTAGGGAAATGGGAACCCAATAACATAATAATAAAAATTAAATGGTTATAATTATAATAATGAAATCTTGATCATACATGTTTTATGGTTATAGCTAAATAAGGGTATAATGTTTTGAATATGCTAAAATGAGATATGAGGAATACTTGTATCACATAAAGGATGTGAATGGGCATGATGGCTTGGCTGAGGTATAATGCCTAGTACAGGTGTTGTGGTATTCCATGATGAGTTTAAAGGAATTGATATCCCTTAATGAAAGTGAAAGGGAAACCTAAATGTATCCCAACTACTATGGAATCCTTAGCAATATGAAACATATTCACAGGATTGGTATAAACCAATACCTGGCTGGAACATATTCACATGATTGGTATAATCCAATACCTACTTGTAATTTCACAGGATTGGTATAAACCAATACCAGGATGGAACATATTCACAGGATTGGTATAATCCAATACATGGCTATAATTTCACAGGATTGGTATAAACCAATACCTAGATGGAACACATTCACATGATTGGTATAATCCAATACATGGATGAAATTTCACAAGATTGGTATCAACCAATACCTGACTGGAACAATTTCACAGGATTGGTATAATCCAATACCTGGCTGTAATTTCACAACATTGGTATAAATCAATACGTGGCTAGAACATATTCGCACAATTGGTATAATCCAATACCTGGCTATAATTTCACAGGATTGGTATAAACCAATACCTAGATGGAACATGTTCACATGATTGGTATAATCCAATACCTAGCTGTAATTTCACAGGATTGGTATAAACCAATACTTGGCTGGAACATAATGATGTATATTCACAGGATTGGTAAAAATCAATACCTGACTAGCAGATTGGATGAGGCCAACAACTAGAAATGAGAATAATTCATGGATATCATACCATGATAATATTATAACAGGATAAGCTTTAGATGTTAATATAATATGAGGGGTAAATGATACACATGTCCTTCATATTCCTTATAAAGTGAATAGATGATTTACTGGTCTAACAAAGACAGTTGCAATGCTTAAAAGATAAGAATGTTCTAATCTACTTATCAATAATGATTAATTTTCCTTATTAATATAAAAGAACCTCTGCTCAGTTTTATACTATTTACCTGTGATAATAACATTATTAGAAGAGAGTTATATCTCTGGATGGGACAATTGTCTCACTCCATGGGATCCACAATTTTTAGGTGGACGTGCATGAGGAGGTAGAGAATGTTCTGCAGAGGAAGGACAACAATAGTAGGGACAATAGTAATAGATCTGGTTGAGTGTACTGTCTTTCGTGTCTTGTAGATAGAAGTCCTATGTGTCATCTCTGTACTCTTAGGTCCTTGGAGTTAGAACGTGATGGTTTTATGAATGATCTGAGATTTTGGTTTGATTGCCTCAAGGTTTTATGTTGCTTATGTATAGGTTTCGGTAAAGCAATTGTTATATGTTATCCTCGAGATAAGATGGTACAGTGTATGTACAATGTGAACCATGATGTATATAAAGTTTTGTTATTACTTTAAGAGTTTCCTGGAAATGGATCTCTTTGCAAAATGGTCTTAATTGTTAGTGATTTTGTTAATCCACTGCTTATGAGTATTCCAAAATTATTACTGGTGGTGATTTGTCTTGATTTGATGTTGGGTCATCACAAAGTTTTGGTATCAGAGCTTAAGGTTCCCTGAGTCTACAGAGACATAGGAATGAGGTGTTGAGTGTGGTGGAGTGAGTTTTTACTTTATTTTTCTCTCTCTTGTTATTTCTTTTCTCAAGTTATTGTTGACAAAACTACCCTCAATTTAATCATTGCATGACTAAGCTTAAAATGACACTTTTGGCAAAAAGAAAGCAAACCCTAGTTTACTTGATAACCTAAACTAATGCCTTGAGGCAATTGCTCAATTTACCTATCTACAGATCGATTATTGCCACCAAATTTGTACACAAGGTACACCTTGACCTCCCTAGCAAGCACCTAAAATTTGGTAACAATTGGGTTAACCAATTGGGAGTTATGCCTATTTTAATTTCATGTATTATTTTCTTAATCATAAAGACATAGACCTAAGTTCCTTTTATTTGGGCTTTTAATGATATGTCACGTGGCCTATGTTAGGCTGGGCGCAGACCGTTGGGTCGGGGGACAGTTCTAGCCGTCCGATCCATAGCTCGAGGATTCCAGCCTTGATCCAACGGATGGGAAACTGTCTTCAACCTCCCGCAAAGGGCGGGGAAGACAGGGAACCCACACCGCGATTCCCTGGCGCCACCTCGACCCCTTCCACCAAATATCTCCCGAACAGAAATCTCCGGCTCGCCAAGACGAAGTCAACCAGCCCTATCTCGACCCCCATCGCCCTCGGAATAGGGAGAACATACTTCCCCTTCCCTGCTGTTCTCACTCCGGCGGCGGCGTGAAGCCCCGGACCCTCAATCCACCCTAAACCTACCTGATAACCCTATAAAACCACCCCTTCGACGTCGCCCCTCCTTCCTTTGCCTTTAACTCGATTTTTTTTCTGACTCTGGTTGCCACTGAGATCTTCACTCGACCTCCTGAGGCCTTGCGGCGCCGCCACCTGACCTTGAGTCGGATCTCCCCCGCCTCGCTCTCGTCCCCCACACTCTTGCCTCCTCTGTCATCGCGAGGTCACAAGGACCTTGGGCGGCATCCTTTCCGCCTTAGGGAGAGCCTGCTAACCCTTCCCCGACTCAGCTCCGGTGAGCTCTTCTCCCTGCTGCGGCGGCGCTCCAATCCACAGGGAGCCACGATCGGTGGCTTGGCTGTCCGCATTCGGAACGTGCACGCGAAGGCGCTTTCCACTTCACCTGCCCTCCAGCGACACTCAAGAGTGATCGGGACCTTGCCGGAGATCCTCCTCCTCTACTGGAGCGAGTTGCAGGCCTGCGTGGCTAGGCCGAGCCGTTCGATTGGGTGAAGACAAATCTCGACCTTCAGATCAGGTGCAGACCGATCCTGAGCGCCCGATCAACTTGATCGATTTGAGCCGTGATCCAGTAGGATCCGACCGTCGATCGGGGGTAAATTCCCTTTCTTTTATTTCGTTAATCTTTGAGTACCCAAGAAAATACTTTTTCTTAGAAAAATCATAATAAAGGCTAGGATTATCAGAATATAGCAAAACTATATATCATTTTGATCAGAAAATTATTATCTATCAATATAAAATGCTATCAATGCCTGAATCCGTTCCCTATTTCAAAAATAATAGCCTAAAGCCAAAAGGGCATCCTTAATCATAATTAATTATTAAAAATGGCTTTCTTGATGATATATGACTTATATAATGCTTGTAACCATTAGATGCAACCCTGATTTCAGACTAACTCGAAATCCTATTCTAAGTTGATAAGTGATCAAAGGATTAGAAGAAACCCTAATTTAGCTTTCTCTTCCTACATGAATTTATATATATATATTTCTTATGACAAAATTAATATCATTAAATGATAATTAGTGTTTATTAGTAGGTCTGAATCCTTAAAACGAACCATGATGTTATGAATGGTTAACATGTTAAGGATTACCCTCCTTTTTCTGTAATCATCTTAGAAACCCTAATTTTGAGAAAATCTTCTAATTAATCTATTAATTATTATCTTTAATCCAAATAATTTATAATAGATCAGACCTGATAATAATTGTGAACCTAATTAGAACGTGAGGAAAACCCTGATCTAAATTATGTTAACATAAAAGGAATAATAACTAAGAACATATCTTAGTCCTGGTCACATGGATCAATAGTAATATTGTACCCTTGCTTTCTTTGCAGGGTGACTAAACTCCTGTTTGAATCTAGATCTGTGGACTTTTGTTTGAACAAGCAGGTACGTGGTTATAAGTATATGACTAGTTTCCCATGGTTGTTAAAGTATTGTACTTGGATGCAACTACTTTTTAAATATGCTTGGATGAGACACTATAGTGTATTTTCCTTTGCCGACAAAAACTCTAAATATAATGATGAAAGGTTAGATGGATTGTAGCTACATGCACTGCCTAATGCTGGATGTATGTGCCTAACATGGATGTATGAAATCAGGCCCATGTTAGATGTATGTATCCCTCTCTTTTTCTTCTCTATGGCCCACATTAGATGTATGTTGAAAAGGTGCTTGAAGTAGTACAATCGCATCAAATGACATGTTAAAAGAAATGTTTACCTGATTATCGCTTCGCTCAAAGAATATGACTTCTGCTTATCTCGTTCGATTTCAAAAGCTACTTTTCTTATGCAACCATACTATAGTATCTTTTTCTACTACGTACTCTATTGACTCGTGTTTTGTTTCCCGTATTTTTAGGCACAAAGAACTTGTGAAACTATGGAGTAAAAGAGATGCTCAAAGTACCTGAAGGCATAATAAATAAACTTGGAGGATGTTATAGATAGATTCTTTTCCTCTTATCTCGTTTCTTGTTAGATGTCAGTTTTATTCTTTCCTTAGTAATCTTGAGGATGATTGAAATCCCATGTAATAAAGTTAACTTTCTTTAGAACCATATTTCTCTCCATATGTAATGACTATACTATCTTTATGAATGAATATTTGTGTGGCTTTATCCGATGATGTGAACTAGGTCTTGGCTTAATCTCTGTTTTAGTTGACTACCTTAATCTTTTATATTTTCCCTTTTGACATCTATAGATATGAGTGCACGCATATCTATGAATGTCACTATGGAAAGTATATAGAAATTGGGGGACGTCACATTGAGTCTGTTCTAATGTCTTCTAGTATATCTTATAGTGACTTATGCTTATGCAGAAGAAGGGATATAGCTTAAAGATGTCTAGAGAGCATGAGGAACACGTCGCTGAAAGCAATGTTGTTGCACCAGTAGGAGGTGCAAGGGATCAGGAATGAATTAGTGCCTAAGAATCCCCATTTTGATGAAGCTATGCTAGAAAACCCAACCTTTCATGCTCTTTTTGGGAAATTTACGACCACAGTAATGCATATGACAGACTGGATGCCAGCACCGGAACCTAGGGAACCAATTCCCAATGAAGGACATGGGTCTGATAAAACTTTGGAATGACTATGCCGTGTAGGATCTATAGAATGTGCTGGAACAACTGACCCAATATATGTTGATCTATGGCTCACTGAGTTAGAAAAGGCTTTTAAGATCCTTAGTATCCCAAAAGCTGACAAAGTCAAACATGTTGTATACCTTTTAAAGGGTAGTGCTGGAAATTGGTGGGTCGTAGAAGAGGTAAAGAGGAATGATGAAGAGGTTGGTTGGGAGGAATTTTGTCAAGAATTCATCAATAAGTATTTTCCACAAACATATTTAGATGAAAAGATCTCACAGTTTAAGAAGGTCTGGCTGGGAACCACGTCAATTAATGAATATGGGGCTAGGTTTATGGAACGTCTGTGGTTTTGTCCTCAAATGGATACTACTGAGTAGGAGAGGATTCGACATTTTGAGAATGGATTGAATGCTGAGGTATCTATCTCGGTAGATGTGATAGAAAGTAGAGAGAGATTCACCACATTTGTGGAATCTATCTGGAGGATAGAAAGGTCTGTAACAAAGAAACATGAGGCAAACCTCAAAAGGATGTCTACATAGTTACATGAATAGTTGTTTGGTGGTACTAAACAACCAAAGTTTTTGGTACCACCAGTTCAACAACAATATATTACACCAATACAATGATCACCTAGTAAGGACCAAGGTTGGAATATACCTCTAGGAACTCCAAGAGTACCTTTAGTATCAACAAGGAACTTGTCTAGGAGACAATGTGAGGTCTGAGCTTGACATAAATGTGGACAAATAGGACATCTGAGGTGGCAGTGTCCAAGAAAAAAATAACAAGGTGACCGAACAGTGAAGGAATAGTCTATAAAGTTCACAAGGACCACAGTTTAGTGAAGTGGTAGGATGAGGACGAAGACAAGTGTCACATATTGGTCCATCTACTTTAGGTAGTAGTGGACAATAACAACATCAGATGACGACTAGAATCCATGTGTTGAGTCAACTAAGACATAGATAACCCATAAGAGGTAACATGCCAGATAAAACTTTTCATTCTGAATTATCTTTCCTTTTCTTCTCTCTTCCTACTAATTATGAAAAGGATAGTTGTTGTTAAAAAACTTCCTTTGGTTAGTCCCTTGGGGACACAAGAAGAAATGAAGAGGACTAGAATATATGTTTAATCTAATATTCTCTTATATGTTTTGAAATTTCTCTCTTCATGTAGGAAGGGAAGAGATGTAAAAGAAATACCCAGATGAAAATAAGAAATACTATGTAGTAAAGTTGAAAGAGATGTTAAAAGTAAGAAACATAATATAAAACAAAATGCATACTACTTAATTTCAGTTCTTACATACCCTAGCTAGGTATTCAACTATTGAAGGCAAGGTAAGTATGATATTCTTAGATTGCTATCTCTCTGATTACTCTGATCAAGTAGTCATTTTGAGACAATCTAAAGAGCATAATGAAGTAGGATATGTGGAACGGTTATTTCTACCACATCCTGATTATTATATGAAGGGATCTGAGCTAATCACAGATCAACTTATAAATAAAAGAAGATGTTTAGTATAATGTATACCATGGTCTGAGGACCTAGAGGTAATAGCTACTTGATAAAAGGTGACAATGTTCAGTGATGAACTAAGGGGTTGAATAACCATATCTAGTAATCATGATGATGATAAAGCTAAGGGATGATGACATGTAATCATATTTATAATTCCTATGTTGATGGCAAGGAACCTAAGAGGAAACAAGATTGATTGACACATGAACAGTTGAAAGTTCATGCAATAATCAAATAAGGTGATGATATCTTTTCTTTGACAAACAACCTTGGATAATGATGGGCGATAAAAGGAATATGTTTCCTTGTGTTCTTTCCTTTCAGGGACATGATAATCATGTAAGTATTATGACACTTGATGTGCATGGATTAGAAGTAATCTATAGAAGGATACTTTGAAAAGTATCAGCTAGTCTTGGATTTTGGTTCCAAGACAAAGTATATGTGATAAGTAATATGTTTGGTTTGGTAATAACAATAGAGGATGGAAATGATAAGAATGTGATGTATTTTTGACACATGTAACTAATACCAAGTTAAGGAATTCTAGTCTCCAAGAAGTTTTTGTAGAATCGTCTTGGAAAAAGTTTATCAAGCTAAGATAACATCTTAGAATATCCCTAACTAGATCTGTTAAGGTAGCTTATACATATAATATCAACAATCACCTTATAGATAATTCTTCTTGATAAGTAGTCTTTCCTTATGATAAGAAAATAAATAGCTAACATGATGGCTGGTTCTAGTCATAAGTAAGTTTAAAGTTGTGTCAACAGATTAAAGTGGCATAACAGAAGTAAGAGAAGACTTGTAGCCCCAAATGGATGGTAGAATGTAACTCTAGTCTGTCCTTGGAGGTGAAATGCTAAAAACATGTAAGTTGAGAAAGGTGAAAAAGCAATGACGTTTGACACCCAAACTATTTGAAGTATGAATAGTACTTCTCTGATTTAGAAAGGGTTACCTGACATAGGATTGGCACTACAAACATTAATGGAAATGACAATTGAGTATGTATCTTGTACGATAGATTCTATGATTACCCTGTATAGAAGAACTTTATGTTAGTCAAAGTTCTATGGCATCTCCATGACATGAAGATGTTATGTGGATGCTTGATGATATGATGCATGAATAACAATTGTCTTCCATCATCTGGGATTTCGGGGATGAAATCCTTGTTAGTGGTTTATAACTTGTAACATCGCTAACCTGGGTTTAGGGCTAACCTTATTTGTTTGGCCTAAATAAGTTGATTAGAAATTTAATATAATTCTCTAAGGTGTTTTGTTATTAGGTGACAAACTTATGTTTCATGTTTGGTCTTGTTTGAATAACATTTGAGCAATGTTCTTTTGTTTTGGACCAAAATGCAATTTACCCAAGCTGAGGGGTTATATTGCAATATGTTACATGTTAAACATACCTCATGTTTTTAACATCATAAGACATAGAATGATTCTATGTGGGTGCTTGTGGAAAGCTTGAATTCCAAGTTTGAACTTGTTTGAATAATGTGAGTGCCTTGTGTACCAATTTTGGTACAAGTTGTAATTTACCCAAAATGTAGGGTTGATATGCAAATTACCACCTATAGAGTGTCCCTACTCACTCCTAGTATCATCTATAGGAGATACAAAGAATGAGACACCATGTTTGAAACATATTTTAGTGATTGTACTCTTGGTGATGAAAAGACCAAGAAAGGTTTGAATGTGAAACCATAATTTGATTTGTATCGAGTTGTAGAGTTCATATGAGAGTGCCTATCATCCAAGGAGACATAAAGGGAGTCTCTTATCGATTTGTAAACTCTTGGCCTTGTCCATGATAGTATAAGTACCTCAAGGAGGTGAAGTGTATCGGTTTACAACTTCCTTGGAAAAGTTGTATCAGGTTGTGAATAAAGTGGTTATCGAGTTGAGATATCTTATCCAACAACATAAGTGATGGCCAAAATTTCATCTCTAGATTATCCTCAAGTGATTTTCATGTCAAGATAAATATGAGTTCATGCATGTACACATGTGAACCATGCATGCACACGTGGAACCTCGTAGCTTAAAGTGATGACACCTCATATACACTCTTTTTCATGAACCTCAAATATATATACCACTCCTTTCACCTATTAGTGAAATTTTTCAAAATTTACCACCCTCTTGCTCTTATATATCATGCATAGTGTCTTGGTATCATGCATAGGAAGAGGGGTATCATGCATAGAGCCTTGTATCGGCCATAGAAAAGTGATATCGATCAAGTGAAGGGATATCAACCACAAGTGAGGGATATCGCCCACAAGTGGTGAGGTATTGTACATAGTGTTGAGGAACTCAAGTCTTGGACCTTTGATAAGCTCATCTTCAACCCTAGGAATGTGAAGATTTGGAGCTTGGAGATTTGAATTTTGGTCTTTAGGAAGGTTATATAACTTGAACCCAATCATGTTATCATTTACTATCAATCTTGCCATACTTGATGATTGACTTTCAATTCGAATTTTCTTGAATAATTGATGAATCCATGAGTTCTATTAGTGACATAGGACTATTTTCCAAGAACTATAATAGGAATAACAAGAGTCTAGAGGTTAATTATGATGACATCATCGTGCTCCAACCCGATATTGGGTTGAAGCATCTCTAATCTGATATGGTGAGGTAAACCTACCACTATCACGATACAATGAGGATGCGTATATCATATACACAATATAATGATGAAGTATATACATTGTGCATGATATGGAGTCAAGCATACACCATGTGCACGATATGAGGTCAAGTATACACCTTATGCACAATATGGAGTCAATTATATACCTCTAACCTGATATGACAAACCCTATATGATGAGTAAACCAATATGGTAATATGAACACACCACTAGCACGATATACTGATGAGTTTATACCTCATGGAAGATGAGAGACACATACACACATCTTATGCACGATATGGGGTCAAGTGCCCACCTTATACATGATATGGTGTTGAGTATACACTCTAGCCCGATATGGTGTTGAAACCCAACATGGTATTATGAAATTCGATATGTATTGGAACCCCACTCCCCTATCGGTTTGTACACTTGATCTAGTTGAGACTAATAAGCTTTCTACCCTATCAGTCATCACATGATGAAGGGTAGGATGATACCATGAAGGTTTTGATGGGATATGAGAATAAGGGTCAAACTCGATATGCAAACCTAAAGGTTGAGTAACCCGATATGGATGCACGATATGGAGACAAGGATATATCTCATGTATGATATGGTGATGAGAATACACCTCTATACCCAATATGGAAGCATACCTACACCTCTACACCCGATATGGAGGAAGAACCTCAATCTAATACACTTGATTGAGTGACACATGTAGTGTGTTATGTCAAATGATACATTAAGACAAAGAGTTTAATGCATTTTCATAAATATGGGCCAATGTACCTTGAGAGAAGGATTGAACCAACTTAATGGAGTATGATGTAATCAACATCCTATTTGGGTGAAAGAGAAACTTATACTTGTATAATAATCATGTAATGAGTATACATTGATACTCCTAATATGTGTGGAGTATGAATTAGGGTTTTGATTCTTGATGAATGTACTAGAAACCCTAATCAGTTAATAGAGGGAAACCCTAACCCTAATAAAGGAAGTTGATATGACTTCAAACCCTAATCAGTAAGAAAGGGAAACCCTAACCCTAATGGTGGGAAGGTTGTATTTCTCTTGTATTGCATGGTAATGATATGTATTTGATATTGTTGATATCATGATATACTAACCATGCTGGTATCATGATATAATGAGAATACCTAATTATGAGCTATGATGTTTCATATAATACAAATTATATGGGTCAGGTATGTCATGTGAAATACTTATACAAGTATAATGTTTATATAGGTCTTACGACCTAGAGATGGATGTTTCCTAGTTAGAGGTGATAAGGTGTTTATAAAAGTCTCGTGATCTAGAGATTGATGTAAGAGATGGAAATGTTCAAAATAAACTAGGGAGATGGGAACCCCATAACATAATAATAAAAATTAAATGGTTATAAAGATAATAATGAAATCTTTGTAATGCATGTTTTATGATTATAGCTAAATAAGGGATATAGTGTTTAAATATGCTAAAATGAGATATGAGGAATACTTGTATCACATAAAGGATGTGAATGGGTATGATGGCTTAGTCGAGGTATAATTCCTAGTATAGGTGATGTGGTATTCAATGATGAGTTTAAGGGATTGATATCCCTTAATGAAAGTGAAAGGGAAAAATATATGTATCCCAACTACTATGGAATCCTTAGCAATACGAAACATATTCACATGATAGGTATAAACTAATACCTGGCCAGAACATATTCACAGGATTGGTATAATCCAATACCAACCTGTAATTTCACATGATTGGTATAAACTGATACTTGGCTGGAACATATTCACAAGATTAGTATAATCCAATACCTGACTGTAATTTCACATGATTGGTATAAACCAATGCCTAGTTGGAACATATTCACAAGTTTGGTATAATACAATACCTGGCTATAATTTCACAGGATTGGTATAAACCAATACATGGCTAGAACATATTCATAGGATTGGTATAATCCAATATCGGGCTGTAATTTCACAGGATTGTTATAAACCAATACATGGCTGGAACATATTCACAGGATTGGTATAATCCAATACCTGACTATAATTTCACAGGATTGGTATAAACCAATACATGGCTAGAACATAATGATGTATATTCACGTGATTGGTAGAAATCAATACCTTACTAGAAGATTGGATGAGGCCAACAATTAGAAATGAGAATGATTCATGGATATCATACCATGATAATATTATCACATGATATGCTTTAGATGTTGATATAATATGAGGGGTAAACGATACACATGTCCTTCATATTCCTTATAAAGTGAATAGATTATTTACCACTCTATCATAAACAGTTGCAATGCTTTAAAAGATGAGAATGTTCTAATCTGCTTATCAATAGTGATTAATCTTGCTTATTAATATAAAAGAACCTCTGCTCAGTTTTATATTATTTACATGTGAAAATAACATTGTTGACGTAGAGTTATATCTCTTACTGGGACAATTGTCCCACCCCGTGGGATGCACAATTGTTAGGTGGACATGCACGAGGAGGTAGAGACCATTCTACATAGGAAGGACCACAACAACATGGACAATAGTAATAGCTCAGGTTGAGTGTACTGTTTGTCATGTCTTGTAGATAGAAGTCCTATTTGTTGTCTCTGTACTCAAGGTTTTATGTTGCTTTTGTATAGGTTTTGGAAAAGAAACTGTTATATGTTATCCTTGAAATGAGATGGTACAATGTGAACCATAATGTATATAAAGTTTGGTTATTCCTTTAAGAGTTTCCTAGAAATGGATCTCTTTGCAAAATGGTTTTAATTTTTTGTGATTGTGTTAATCCACTGCTTATGATTATTCTACAATTATTTCTAGTGGCTATTTGGCTTGATTCAATGTCGGGTTGTCACATATAGATGTTATATGTGTTCTTCGTATTCCTTATAAAGTGAATAGATGATTTATTGCTCTATCATAGGTAGTTGCATTGCTTTAAAAGATGATATTTCTCTATTCTGCTTATAAATAGTAATTAATCTTGATTATCAATATAAAAGATCCTCTACTCAATTTTATACTATTTACCTATGATAATAATGTTGTTGGCGGAGAGTTATATGTCTCACTGGGACTTTTGTCTCACCCCATTGGTCCCAACATTTTTTTGTTGACATGGACGAGGAGGTAGAGACCATACTGTAGAGGGAGGACAACAACAACAGTAATAGCTCTGGTTGAGTGTGCTATTTGTCATGTCATGTAGATAGAAGTCCTATGTGTCATCTCTATACTATCAGGTCCTTGGGAGTTAATACGTAATGGTTTTATAAACGATCTGAGATTTTGTCTTGTATGCCTCAAGGTTTTATATTCCTTATGTATATGTTTGGGCAAAGCAACTGGTATATGATATCCTCGAGATGAGATGGTACAATGTATGTACAATGTGAACCATGATGTATATATTGCTTTGGTTCTTTCTTTAAGAGTTTTTTGGAAATGGATCTCTTTGCAAAATGGTTTTGTTTTTAGTGATTTTTGTTAATCCACTGTTAATGGTTATTTTGCATAATCATTATGACGATTTGGTTGTCGGTTTGATAGAGTTCGTCACATTTTCCTAGTTAAACCCAAGATTTTTTTTTTGAGCAATCCAAACATCTTCATTACTGAAAAGCCATACGACATCTACACATAGGAAAAGTGATTCTGGAAATACATACAACCAAGAGCAGGGCTATCCGATCCCCAAAACTCATATTGGAATGATAATAGAATGCTTTTGCATTGATCTCGTTTCCACTAGGCTGACATAAGTAGCTTTTGATAAGATATTCCTTCAACCTGAGCATAGATCGGAGATGATAAACCTGCAAATGAAAAATATATAGACCAGTGTTTTCCGCTACATGCAGAGCCATAGACCCAGTAGTGAATCCGAACAAAAGAAATCGAGGCCACCAAGAGCCAAGACTCATAGCTCCCAAATAGAGAGAAAAACATCTTTGACAAACAGCGCCGACAAACAACGACAACAACACCGACGAGCGGTGAGAAACGGCCAGAAGAACCTACCGCAAAGCAAAACAAGAAAAAACAAAAAGGAAGAAAACCTAGAAACTGTAACAATAGGAAGAGAGAAGAAGAAAGCAGCCCGATGCCATGGAGATCAAGAACGGAGGTTTCCACACTATTTTCTGAAGGGCTCTGGAACCACAGGATAGTGTTGGAACTAGCCCTACCCCTTCTTCGTGGTCACCACACCGGTCCACCACCGAAAGCCCCAAATCCAGACTCGAAATTTGGAAACAAGACCTTCAATGTAGAAGGGGCCGTAGAGAAAAAAACATTCAAGCACCACTACAGCTAGATCCCGTTGGCACCTAGCTATTAAGAGCCCAGGGGGAGCGGGCTACCATACACCGGAGGCAAGCGCCCCTCCCCCGCGCTGCCGCAGTTCTCTCGATCCCTAGTCGCCTAGAATGTTCCTTCATCACTCTCCAAAAGAAATAGACTCTTCAAAACCAGACATCCTACCCAAGATAGAGGTACATCATAACAACAAAATGAGTAAGAATATTGATTCTACCCTATAGCACACCAATTGTAAGAAAACTTGAACCATGATCTCGATGTCATTCATCTAATTCTAGATTTGGGTTTGATGTGTGGGAAACAACACCATTTATAAAAAAATACGTCCTAAAACAACCATGAGAAGTGAACATCTTTATTTAAAGATGGAATTCATCCTACCACCTCAGATCATGTGATAAGGTCTCTAAGTTGTTATCACAAATGTTGGGAACATAAGGTGTTCCACATTGGAATCCAAGAAGAAGAAGAATCAGTCTATACGTCTATGCATTGATGGATTCTTTCCTCCTTCTGTTGTGAATTTTTGTCCTTTGGGGACTTCTTTCTCTCTTCAAAGGAATAAATTCATAGTCACATGTGTGTTTTATCTCCTAGACATAACCACATTTATATTGGATAGGAAAATTTAAAGTGGCATAAAATCAAAATTAATTTCCTTGTTGCAATATACAATTATTAACAAATAGGAAAAGCTAAAAAATTTCTCCATTAAACAAAAATAAGAAAAGATCAAAAAGTTGTCTATTCCATGAACATGAAATCCATTTAATCAATTGGAAAACTTAAATAAGTGAAATTTACATCTCAATTAATCATTTGGCATGTTCAATCAATCGTTTGACACTTCAGACAGTTGATTGGTACTTTTCTACTCCTCTCCATCCATGCATCACTCAGATGATTAACCTTCAGACAATTGTTTAGTGCATCTTAAAATTGATACACAATTGATTGTTTCACATAAAACTTACCTACACACTTACTCAACCACTACAATCAACTTATCAATTAGTTCACCACTTGGATCAATATTAATCATGTACATAATTTCATACCATTGTAGTTGTGATTTCAAGATTATTTTTCCATAAGCATCCTATGTGTGCGACCCTGTGGGTTCCTGATGAATGCATACATATCCTAGTTATACTTTCATTTAATATCTAGTTTCACATTCATTTCCATCATTTTTATTATAACTAGCTTGCATTTAAGTTTTCTTTATTTTCTGATAATTTATAAGGTTTTGACCCAAATTCTTAGTTTTCCTAGTAGGCTTCAGCTTCATTGGATGGAAGGAGAATAGGAGGCAATAATTTGTTCCTTTATCAGTCCTCGAAACCATCAGTTTGCATTACACCTGCCAAACCATCCATTTTCATTGATACACCCTTCCATCTATTGACATTCCTTTGCTAGAATCCATATCGGCCTAGACCATCAATCTTATGCAAATAGCCCCCAGTAAGGAGTGGGACCTGAGAGGGGATCAAATCCTGACTTAATTTTAGGAATAAGCCCATCTAATATGAACACACTATCAAGCATGTAGGAATAGGTGTAAATTTTTTATTTCTCAAATAAAGGTATACAAGACCTACAAAAGTATAACAAAAAAATGATATTTCATGACTGTATTCAATTTATACAAGGTTACTAAAGAATCTCCCATTAAGGGTATTATATGAAAGAACAACTTTAGGATCTAAGTATAGGGACATCTAAACTATCTCAAGTATATCTTCCAAGAGTCATATCCTTTAGCTAGGTCCACATTTGCATGTCATGTCCTCCATGTCTTTCACCTAGAAGTTGGAAGCACACCCAACTAGAGAAGACATAATGGATGTTGTAAAAATAAAATTCGATATGAGCATATTAATAGGTATTAAGGAACTTAAGGAAAAAAATGTCAATTACATAAAGTCTTCCTGTAGAAGAGAAAATTATTAACCATGCAGATATTAAAAGAATATGAATTGCAATAAGATGATAATCAAGAATAAAGCATGCCATTAGTAAAACATAAGATGTAGCAGAAAAGCACATATAAATAATTTAGGGTACAAACCCCATCACAATAATAATCAACCTAGATGCATGTGAAATATACATAGCATTAGTGAAATATAAATAACAATGGCAGCTAAGGTTCATAACCTTAAAACGTGATAGAGTAAGGAACATTACTAAACTCCCAAATGTAAAGTGGGCACAAAACCTTGTTATGGGGCACATGACCACTATTCCAAAATAAGGTGGGAACATAACCTGATCATGGGGCACATAAACTTGATCACAAACATGAAGAGATAATAACCTCAAAAATACCAATGTACTTATATATCCCTAGGGATACAAAATAAAAAAGCATGCAAAATGTAGGCTCAAGTGAAAGTATATTCACAAATAAAGAAGTAATGAGATTTCCATCACATAAATAGATAATTTGAAACATGCACCACATAAGCGAGAAAAATAGTTTGTATCCACAATTAACATTTCATCATGAAGTAAATACAACTTATAATCATTAAGAATATCTATTAAATATTTGTATCATCTAAATCACATGGGCCAACCTCTCAAATAAGAGAGATAGAAGTGCATAGGGTATTGTGTCCCTAAGGACCAAGAAAGAGAGAAAATGTAGGCAATTTCTCAATATGAACAATAAGGAATGCAACATACATCATGAGAGAGGAAAAATAGATAAATTACTCAATTTGTTCAAGGGGATGAAACATACATCAAGTGAAAGTAAAATTGGGTTAATTTATTAATATGTATAGTAGAATGCAACATACCTCATGTGAAGTCTACATAATTCCAAAGTCAACTCTAGATACAAGTTAGGGTCCTCAAAACAACTATTAAATATATTATATGGAATTAGTGTTAGGTTCGCATAAATTGCATAAACCCTAAAATTCATCTTTTTATTATTAGTGAGTTAGGTTATCAAAACCCTTCCATATCTCAAATTCTATTTTTCTGAGTCCATATCATATTTTACTATATTTTATGAGTTATAGATTAATATTTTTGAATTTTAAAATTTCTAACTAATAAGGAAAATTAATTCAAAATCATACAATTATAAGTTTCAAACTTGTCAATGAAAGTTTATTATTGGATAGAGAAAAACATCACGATTCCAAAACATATTTTATAATAATTTTTCAGAGCTATAAAGAATTTACTATGGAATTTTCAATATCTAACCAATAAGAAAATTTCATAAATACACATAGATCTTGTTATCCATTTATGAAAAAAAAATGACATGGCCGAACAAGAATTGGACATGTGGCCTGGGCCATCTCTAGCCATGCACATAGCATGGATCAAAGTATATGAAAAAGGCTAATTTTACCCCTAAATGAAAAACAAAATAACAGAGGAAAAGAGAGGGGTAGACAAAAAAATCCACAGAGGGACATCTTCCTCCCTCGCACAACCAACACACATAGTGTCTTCCATCGTCAGTTGTGAAGAACCATAAAATTGGAGATAGATATTTGAGAATCAATCTCACAAACCAAAGCTTTTCGATAACTAAAGCAATAGGAAGGGGTTCTTCAACTAGTTTACATCTCAACAAACCAAGGGAGTAGGTTGTAGGTGTCTCAGAGGAGCAAAACTCAATTCTACCATGGATGAAGGAAGACTGCAAGATTGAAAATCTTACTAAACTAAAATCCCATGATAACTAAGAGGTCAGGATGGTTGGTTAACCTTATAGGAGTCTTCTAGTGAACAAAAGACAGAAGATCATGAGTTGGAGTTTGAAATTTGGATATAGACTTGAAAGTGGATGAAAAGAGGGAAATACTAGATACCCACCTTTCAATTGAATTGAGAATTTGAGAAGCTTCCACGATGTTAAAGGAGATCATTGAATGGTTTTTAGGTGCTGCGATGGTCAGGATCGACATGTTGGGAATCAGATGACCTATTGCCATTATCAAAATGGAGCTCAAAAATGTTTCTAGGGGCTAACAGAGTTAGTTTTGAGGCCTTAGTTGACTTCCTGGATTATAAAGCATCCTTTTTTGAGGATACCCTTCAGAAAGAGGCTCTACATATATACTGGGTTCCTTAGGAGGATCTTCTTCTTTGACTAAGAGGGCCAAAGAGATACAGCATTATAGGATATGAAACCCTAGAAAAGTCAATATTCAAAGATGCAAAAAGTCTAGAGAAGAGTAGCTAAGAAAAAATCTCATCTAGAGAATTAGAACAAAGAGTGAAAGTGGATAGAGAACATCGAAGCGTATTTGGCGCCAAATTGGAAACAAGTCAGAGGTAGAAGAAAGTTCCAAAGCCACTCACTGAGAAAACCAAGAAAAAGCCCCAACCTTTCAACTAGGGAGTTATGATAAGAAATCAACAAATGAAAGGTGTGCCAATTATTTAATCAAAACTTTAGAGAATAAGAATTAAATACTAAATAATTGGAAAATAAAGCCTTTTAAAGTGTACTTTCGTTCCTATTTTATTTGAGGGTCCAAACAAGTCACAATTAATACCAAATATTACACCTATGCTAATTAAGAAGTACATAATCAAATTTTGTCATCAATTTCCACTTTTGAAATCATTAACCATTTTATTTAATATTTTTGATATTAACTCCCATTTTCTTCTTATAAGACAATTAAGGCATCTATGATTATTATATTTATTTGAAACTTGTCACCCAAGCTAATTGGGCCCCAAGGAATGTGATTTTTTGATTTGATTTTGGATGTGAGATTTCCTTGCATAAGTTATAAAACAATTAGTGTTTTAGGCTCATCAACATTATATTATTAAAACATTACATCATTACCTTCATTATGTATTGTTTAGAGTCCCAATATTTTCTATTTTTACCAAAAGTTAACTAATATTATTATGTGCAAATTTATAAATTTTACTTGTTTATCTTGTTTAATCTATTAATTCAATATATATATAGATATATATATAGATATATATATAGATATATATATATATATAGATATATATATAGATATATATATATAGATATATATATAGATATATATATATAGATATATATATATATATATATATATATATATATATATATATATATATATATATATATATATATATATAGATAATGGTACATTATCCACATTCATGGACATGAAAATTCATATTGTTATTTTATTTGCACAAATCACATCACTTTTCGAACTATTTTCTGGTGCACATTTCACTCATTTTGGCCATAATTCTACTCTCAATAACACTAGATTTCCCACTTTTTAGTTATTTTTTATTTCATGTTTGTGATCACAAGTACATGATAATGACACAGAAGTGGTGTTAATCTGACAAAAATCCAAACTTAGTTGGATTCCCCAAGACATTGTACATGTTTAAGGGAAATTCTCAAATTTTCAAAAAGGAACACGATGTGTGTCTATTAGCACACGACATGTGATGATATAGACATATTTCATTCCTCCTTGATGAGCATCGACACAACACGTCTCTCATACGACACACCATGTCCAATTAGTCAGCGATCTTTGTAGAGTCCCTATTAGATAACATGGTGTATGTTTATTAGCACACGACATGTTCATTTGATCTATATCATTCAAGAGCATCACCGATTCTCAACAACACAGTGTGTCAGCCAATTGACATGTCATGCATCTTTCAAGAGGGGAAGTTCCAATGTCAGTTACTCAAGGCAACAATCTATGTCTCTTCTCAGACATGTCGTGCTACCATCAATTTCTATAGTTTTTCATAGAAATCGTCCCTCATTTTTAAATATGAAAGAGCATACATGGGATGGTTATCAATCATCATGTGGAACACATTTTTATCAAAGAAAAAAGAAGAGGAGGAAGGAGGAGCTTTTGGAGAAGAAGAGGTGATTACTCGAGAGAGGACCTCTTCTATACTCCATTCTTCTTCACAGACTGCACCAGGGACTTCTTATTCCATTCCAGCCACTCAAGAGAGAAGTTTATTGGAGTAGAAGCATCAACAAGGATGAAATTTTGCCTTCATTCCAAAGTTCTTACTTGTTATTCTTCTTTCCCTAGATCTTCTTTTCTCTTTCCTTCTCTGATCATGTTTATCGTCACAATATGTCAGTTGTACTTGTGTTTCACCACTATGAGCGAGTAGAAATTTGCTTCTTTGTCATCAGAGAGTAACTCCCAAGTCAAAATTTATATGAACTTGGAAGTTATGTCTGATTCTAGTTAATTTACTATTCCAAGATATGCTTTGGGGCTTATTTTCTTGTTTGCATTACTGGCTATCTTGATTTCATGTTATACGCTTCTTTATGTAATCTGAGAAGTTATGTTAAGAAGTAAGGAGTAGCTATCTTGGCAACATACCTTTGACCACAAAAATGGTAGGGATTACGTTGAGAATCCAAGGTTTTTAGTTTGACATTAAGCATAAGAACATGAGTGTTATGTGGAGTTAGAGCTGTCTCAAATCACCAGGAGGTCTTTGATGACTATAAAACTCCTTTATAAGATTGACTAGTATGTATATTTTATATTATTGAATGTAATTTATGACATGGAACCGAAATCCCAATTCCAAGATTCATGTAATTTGTTCTTAATCTATCATGAAGTAATTCGTTTTACTGTTGTCCCTTAACCTGTTAATTTAGCTTGTTATAAACTAAATCACCCTTCGAAATCAATTTATATTATTGAACATCAACACACTTGTCTTTTACAACCTTGCTCCTTGGACAATCTTGAATATAATACACCCACTCGTATTCATGTGGGGTAGTGCTGGAGCTTATAAATTTAAGAGCTGTGTGCAGGACTAACAAGTTTTTGGCATTGTTTCTAGGGAGCATCATTTTTCTGTTAGACTAAGATGTGTTGATCAGCAAGCGAGATGAAATCATACCCAAATTCCATAATTCCATCATCATTGTTATAATCTATCACATTTTCCATTGTTTGCTAAGTGTTTCTCACTCACATGTGAATTTGCAGGATTTTAATGCGACATTCAAAATGGGGTCTTCAAACATCCATACTTATAGACCAAGAGATCAAGAATAAATTTAGTTGATGTAGGTGAGCAAGGAGGAGTGAAAGATCTTCAAACTTGGAGAGTTCACTGTCATCTTCACCACCATCTTCACTGAACCACCAAGAACCAACCATGGAAGATGATCATTCTCTTAAGGAATTCATTGTTCCTACTTATATAAATATCATTGGGGCTACTAGTAGCCCCTAGATCGAGGTGAACAACTTTTCAATCAACTCGATGATCATGCAAATGATTCAACAAAATCATTTTGGAGGGACTCCCATGGAGGATCCTAATATGCATGTAGCCAAATTCTTATAGTACTTGAACACCTTATAGATTAATGGTGTTTCTCCTCATGGTATTCACCTAATTTTGTTCCCATTCTATTTTAGGGATGGAGCCAAGGCATGACTCTAATCATTGTCAATGAATTATATAAATAGTAGGAAAGAGTTGCTGAAAGCTTTTCTAGATAAATTATTTTCAGCGAAGCAAGACCACTCACCTAGGAGGTAAACTAACTAATTTCTCTCAATGAGATGGAGAGACTCTCTATAGTACATGGAAGATATTCAAAGACCTCCATTGTCTTTATCCTCATCAAAATATTAGCAACTTTCCTTTTCTAGAATTTCTATAATGGGTTGTATTATATCAACAAGATATCTATAGATGTTGTGGCCAATGGGGCATTGATGAATAAATCCTATGCGGTAGAATATGCAATCATTGAAGATATGCCAATTAAACATTTCCAATGAAGTATCGAGAGGAGAAACAAACTGTCATTATATTCTCTTACTTCTGTGAAGCAAGTTGACATACATTCTATTGATTCTGTGGATTTGATTACAACCAAGTTTGATGCTCTTACGTAGAAGTTTGAGAGGTTGAACACTCAACCAACTCAACTGATAAATCTTATTCGTGATGCAAATCGAGCCTTGGGACAGGTAGCTTCTTCAAGCTACCCTTATTTTATTCCTTATGAGGAAGTATGAATGAATGCAACACGATAGGAAACTATGGAAATAAGAAACCTTACAAACCATACTTTAGCACCTACAATCTAGGTTGGCATGATCATCCCAATTTCTCCTACCACAACAACAATTCTTAAAATCATCAACAACCTCAAGGTCAACAACCATTATACATGGGGAGCAGACCACCAATGGAAAACAATCTATTGGGATTCAACAACAATGTTAGCAAAAATTTCAATCAACAATAACAACCAAAGTCCAACATAGAATCCCTTGTAGAAGGTTTTGATTAATCTCAAATGAAGTAAAATGAGGAGTTCTACTGACATGGACAGCTCATGAAAGATGTAATTCAACAACTTTATTCCAAAGTTGGTGGCATTATTACTTACAAAAGGATGTTGGAGAACCAAGTTGCACAACAAGCTCTTGCTAATCAAAAAGTTTCTTCTGATTCCTTGCCTAGCCAACTGTAGATGAATCTAGAAGAGACATGCAAATACATGATATTGAGGAGTGGATCTGTAATTAGAGGACCATAACCAACTTCTAAGAGGAAATTTGATGAGTTTATTGATACAAATGTAGAATAGACATCTAAAAACTCAAGGAAGAAGTCCGTTGGAAATCTGCAACAAGGTGATTCTTCTAGCAAGCATGATGACCCTTTTCCTCACAGGTTCACTAAAATAAAGGATGACATTAATTTTATCAAGTTAATGGATATTCTAGACAAACTTTATGTCATTCTTCCATTAGTTGAAGTAATTTCTAAAATGCCTTTCTATGCAAAGTTCCCAAAAGATATTCTCACAAAGAAAAGGAGGTTTGACCAAGTTGAGATGGTAATGCTTTTTGAAAGAATTAGTTCCATCATTCAAAATTAGTTACCAAAGAATCTTGATTATCTTGGTGCATTAACTCTCCCTTGTAAAATTGGATATTCTACTTTTGACAAAGGACTAATAGGTCTTGGTGCTCATATTAGCTTGATTGCTTTCTCTTTATGGAAAAGATTGGATTTGGGAGACTTGAGATCCACCTCAATGGAACCATTTTGTCTATCAGACATCCAACAAGGATTATTAAGGAAATTCTTGTGCAAATAGGAAAGATTTACATTCCTTGTGATTTTATAGTCCTAGATATGCATGAAGATCCAACAAAACCGGTCCTCTTTGGGAGACCGTATCTCAGGATTGGTGGTTGTATTGTAGATGTGAAAGGAGGGAAGCTATCTATCAGATGAAAGCACTGAGTACAAGGGAATATTCTTACTTGATAGATTGCATTGATAATTTTCTAGAGGATGACAAGAATTCAGATAGATAAATTCTTGATGATTTTGAAGATGAAGAAGACATCACAAACATGATGCCCATTCCTAATGAAGAAAATTACGATGCAAGATCAAGCTCATGTTCCAAAGAAGAATCATAGGAGAAGGAGGCAAGTGACACCACTACATAGATAAAAAGGTAGAACTTAACCCCCTTCCACGAGGATTAAGGTAAGCATCCTTAGACCCCAAATTTCACTTCTTTTGTCATAATAAATTCTAAATTGACCCAAGAACAAGAAAAAAAAAATTGAACAAACTTAGGCTTTGCAAAGATGTGATGTTCGATTCCATTGATGATTTAAAAGGATTTCATCCTACTATTTTCTTGCATCACATATCTTTATATGAAGATGCAAAACCTTGCATAGAACTACCACAGAGATTAAATAAAAGCATTATTGAAGTGGTAAATAAAGAAATATTTAAGTGAAAAGATGCTAAAATAAATTATCCTATTAGTGATAGCCCTTGTGTAAGTGCCATACACATGGTACCTAAGAAAAGAGGAACCACCTTAATGAAATGGGACAATAATTAATAAATTCAAATCACACTGTCATTGGGTGGAACATTTGCATTGACTATAGAAGGTTAAACAAGGCCACTAGAAAAGGCCATTTTCCTTTTCCCTTTATTGGCTTAATGTTGGAGATATGTCCAAACCTGTAATGACCCTGCCTCCCGGTAACCCCCATTTAACGGAGACCCGAAGGCCAGAGCCGTTATCCAATTTAGCAAGATCAAAGGTTCGACAAATAATCAATAATTATTATGAAATTCTACCAAACTAAACTGTAAAATGGTATAAAATAAAACTGTGCATACCTTTTTCAAAAACTTGGGCATCTATTTCTAACCACATCTGGAGTCTATTCTAACTAATCCTCCTTTGTACTTTAATTCTTATTTAATTCCACATATCCCACTTTACTATTTGTTCTTTTCAAACTTGTACCTAAAATGCCGACAAACAAAATGTCAGTTAGGACATCGATATATGTCGGTATGTGGGGACAACCAAAATTTCACAAATATGGCTAACAATCTATATATCACAATCAAGTTAATTAACAAGCCAATTTAAGCTTTCAATGTGATATTCACCATCACTTTTTCCCTAACCTTGGGATACCCTCCTTAGGGTTTCTCTTTTGCCATTGATTTAAGGCCACCTTCTCAATCCCGAGCTTGGTGCCTGGGGTCACCTTTCATGGTGCCCTTTAGTCATGCAATATCATAGGCCACCTTCTCAATCCCGAGCTT
This sequence comes from Alisma plantago-aquatica, assembly GCA_963693085.1. NCBI lineage: Eukaryota > Viridiplantae > Streptophyta > Magnoliopsida > Alismatales > Alismataceae > Alisma > Alisma plantago-aquatica. Next base: position 316,649,584 of record OY856411.1, on the reverse strand, counting down.
GGTGCTTGGGGTCACCTCTCATGGTGCCCATGGGTCTTCCCTCCTAGGATTGACCTTTTTGCATCATCCACCAGGGTGGCATGTAGGTGTGAGAATACACACTTATACTATTATTGTGATAATCATAATGACTTTATGATTTGAAAATATGAACATCCAAATTGATAAGTTGCATTCAAGGTCATGAATCATCCAGGGAACTCTTCGGGAAACTAGTGCGATTAACCATAATTAACCACATACCTATCAAGCTGACTTCAGTGCAGAAATAATTCAACCAAGCAAGCACACACAAGTTGATCCTGAAATATGCATGCAATTTCCTATCATTGATCATGCCATCAAGATCTATTAAACCTAGCTCACTTCCTCAAGTTTCTTGTCCACTTTTAGGGTTTCCATTGCAATTAGGGTTCTTCTTCATTTTTACTCTTTTAAACCCTAATTATCTAATCTATTCTTCATGAAAGATATTAAAGTTACTTTTTAACCAAATATAACCCTAATTTCAAATTAAAGGCACAATTAAATGTCCATTAAGTCTATTATGCCCCTTTTACATTAAAACTGCCTTTTTTATCCTTTTAATTCATGACAAGATCATTAGGATCAATTATCATCTTTGGTTCCTTTCAAATTAGCAACTTACCTCTATTTCACACTAATTCCATCTCTATCTATTAGAAAATCCCTAATTACCATATTAAGGGTATTTATCCACAATTAGAAAGCTTTATACTCGAAATAGCTTAGAGCCATCATATCTCAACATTATTCATGAATTTGAATAATTTAAGCCATTAGGAGTCACAAAGACTAACATTAGGGTTTCATGGCCCATTAAAGCTTATTTATGCACATAGAACCCTAAATTAACCAAATTACGCATAAGGTTCATCCTTTTAGATCTAATGCACCTTTTTATAATCAACATGTTAATATCAACTTTAAACATCCATATAACCCTTCCTAATTCATTAATCATCAAAGATTAGGGCTTTTCATCAATTAAACCATTGAAGATAACATCTTTACATTATTTATGGATTTCAAGTAGAATTAACTCCAAATATAATTTATTCATGTTCCTCTCATCCTGAGGATCAATTTTCATATTTGGATCATCTTCATCCGATATTTCTACAATTAGTTACGTATTTTACAAGATAACCCCTTTTTCCACCAATCAGAATTAGCCACGTCGATTTATCAAAATTAAAACCGAGCTAGAGGGCAATGCACTCGTTTAACAGAAAGGGGCTGTGAAATTACCTTAAAGGACTACTACTTACAAAAGAGATGTGGGGGCAGGTGTAACATACCAGATCTTGAACCCTACCCTAGACGTTTGACCTTTTGAGTTTGACCAAACAAGGTTGAGGTTAGAGTGATCCTAATAATTAAATGCATGAATAATGTAATCTAATATGTCATATAATTCATTTGGTGATAATAAGATGATAACTAACTTAATTTGACGCATAATATGGTTAATGGGCCATTAGTGGGCCAAGTGATATAACCCATGTAAGAAAGCCTCAAAATAAAGAATAGACTTCAAACTCGTAATTTACACATTAAAATAAGCGTACTTGTCAATTTTCATTTAATTTGGACCCCTCAAAATAATATGGTAAGTTAGGAGACAGATTTGCCTAAAAGGTGTAATTAATAAAGAAATATAATTCATGACATCAAAAGTTCGAAATAAAGACAAATTCATATCCAACACATTAAGTTTGACTTGTGGAACAAGTTTCACCCAATTTGGATAATCCTAATGCCATTAATGAAGGAGGAAAGAGAAAATAATATTTTATTTATTTAACCTGTTAAAAGTTTCCAAAAGGCAAAACTAAGTGCATAATTGGAATCTACATGCCAAATTTAACCTATGTGCAAAATTTGGTTTAATTTGGATAATGATAAAACCCTAAATCAAAGAGAGAGAAAAAGATGCTTTATTGTGGCCCCACTCTGGTTTAATCGGATTCCGTTTTGGATTTTAATTTGTCACGCTGACTTTGTTTTCTTTTTCAATCTCAGATCTAATTTGGGTCGTTGGATCTTGATCAAATGACATCTACTTTTTTCCTTCTTCTGTTTCTTTCTAGTTTCGTGCAGCTACAGTACTGCCGTGGAACCTTGCTTTTCTTTCTTTGATTCTCCTCTTACCTTCCTGGTTTGCCTCTGATTTCTTTGCCCTCACCTTCCCCTTATCATCCCGCACTTGATGGTCCTATATAAGTAGGGTTTTGGATCACCAATCCCCACAAACCGTTGGGCGCCCTTTTCTCCTCTGTTTCGTGCCTTGTTCCTCCCTCTTCTGCTTCTCCTTGCCTCTTCGCTTTATCGGACCTCCAGGGAATTTATCCCCGGACTCCTTCGGGATCCCAAGTACTAGTGGTCTGCTTTATTTTAGCTTCTACAGACTCTGAGCATGGTTCCTTACTCCGACCTTTAGCTTGGTTTGCTTCCTTGTGGAGAGGCCTCAGCTGTTCGCGAGGACATCAAGGATTCATTCCTGTGGTCTGAGTTTTTCGCGGGGTTCAACCGGAGGTAAACACATCCTCAATTTGATATTTTAGCCGTGATTACAGTTTACCCCAATCTGGCATGGTGTTGTTTTTGCTTCGCGTATAGTAATGGCTAACGCAGCGAGAGGAAGGGGACGACTCCCTGAGGATTTCTCCATCTTGCCCTTGTCTTATTTCTTTTCCAGTTTTGTCTCATGGGGCATTTTAGTCTTTTGACCGACGAGATTCTTTGTTTTAAAGCACATTCAACCAGACCTTTGACCGAGTAACTTGGCCGCACCTTATTGGGCCAAGTCAGCCGTGGCTCTCCCTCTCTCTTCTCTTTTGCAACTCGTTTGCTGATGTGTTATTTTCTCTTTGGCTGATGTTTACAAATCGAAAACTAATTATTGAATGATCAGAAAAATATGGAAAAATACTCATTGGAATCAACACAATAATGTCTAACTAATGGTATATGTTTTGATAACTAAATCTAAATATTAATAACAAGTGTTTTCAATAGAACTAAACAATGATGAATTAACTTGTAAAAATCATAACTAATTATATATAAATTAGAAAAATATAATAAAATATGTTTTGGACTCCTAATAACATAACCTAAAATATGGATTCATAACCTATATCACATAATAATAAAAAGGTAGTTTTTATGGTTTGGTTAATGTGTATGAAATTGACATAAAATCTGTATATGTGTTTATTAGGCCTTTGGTGACCTGGACTAGGACTTAGGAGTGCTTTGCAGTTTGGACTTTGAAGTTGAGGTATGTTGTATCCCCTATTCCTCTATAATGAGCAATTCACCTATCTTATCATTCTTTTGAATTGAGCCTACAGAATATGTCTTTTCTTTTGATATCATGGTTCATGTGAACTACCTTATTTGTATTTGATCTTGTGATCATAGATATTATTTTGGAATCTTATCTTGTTTCCTTGGTGCAATTTGGACTTCTGATATTATATGCCCACTGTGATGTGGATTTTTACTTGTTGATATGTGCCCACTTTTAAGTGCATGTTTATATGTTTGTGTTGTCCATTGTGTGATGGAAACATGGTATAAATCTGACTATACTTCTTACTTGCCTCTATATTTACATGCAATGTGAATAAGTAGCACTAGTTTAATGCCAATTACTTTGGTTTTGGGGTTGTAATCCCCTATTGTTTATTAAGGAGGGTGGCAGTATACCACTTCTCTATACCTGAGTGTGGCAGTAATCCATACTCAATTTTATATATTTGGGAGATTGGTAGTATTCCTTTCTTTATCAGGTTCAAGTTTTTGCCTCGCCGCCTTTGTATTTATATTGTTCTAGGACTATGTTTATCTCACATGCATGCAGGTTGATGATGTTTGTGGGGTGTGTTCCCTACTACCCATCTATGTGCTTTTGTTGCACAAATTTATTTATTTGTTTATGGAAAGTATCATATTTTATCATGTTATGATGTCTTCTTTTATGCCTATTTGGGTAGTCCTTATCTCTTGCATGGGAAGCCTTTTATTTTGATGTCCCTTATTTTTTATAAATTTCTCAATTTGCTTTTAAGTATGCACATACCAGCCTTTGCTGATGTCTCCTTTTGTTTCTCTTTTGTCGGGGTATGCTTCCAACCCTAGGTGGAGGACTTGGATGCATGGCATGTTGACCCAGACTTAGTTTGAGAAGTTAAAGCTTGGAGACAATCTTGAGGTGGTTTAGATTTCCTCTACAGAGATCCTTGTGATGTAAGTTTGTAACTGTAACATCCCAGGTTTGAGGCCTAGGATAACATGATCTTAAAAGGAATGATTGGACTGCCCATATCACCAAGGTGCACCTCGTTTTTCGGGAGCCCATCACTAAAGAACTCCATAGTTAAGCGTGCTCAGCTTGGAGTAGTACTAGGATGGGTGACTAGTCGGGAAGTTGATCCAGGCTTGCGTGTCAGTGTGGACAAAGTGCGCAGTTAAGGCTAGTGGTGGTTTGTGGGACCAGTCGTCATTCCTGAAACTCTACTAGAGCCTAGGGCAGTGGGCCCGGGCATTAGAAATGGTATCAGAGCCATAACCCCTCTAGTAGGTGGGGCCCACATGGGCATGTGGCATGCCAGTCTTGAGCTGTGTGGTCCGGGCAAGTTGGAAAGGGCTATCCGTAGAGATGAGATGGAGCCGCCCTTGCGCTGGTAGCCGTGGACGGGAGCTGGGTGTCCATGGGCCATTGTGGGTCTGCACTGAAATGGGGTCAGAATATGAGGCCATATAGTTGAGCCTTGACGAGGACGTCAAGAGTCTAACTGGGGGAGATTGTAACATCCCAGGTTTGAGGCCTAGGATAACATCATCTTAAAAGGAATTATTGGACTACCCATATCACCAAGGTGCACCTCCTTTTCCGTTAGCCAATCACTAAAGAACTCCATAGTTAAGCGTGCTCGGCTTGGAGTAGTACTAGGATGGGTGACCAGTCGGGAAGTTGATCCTAGCTTGCGCGTCAGTGTGGACAAAGTGCGCAGTTAAGGCTAGTGGTGGTTTGTGGGGCCAGTCGTCATTCCTGAAACTCTACTAGAGCCTAGGGCAGTGGGCCCGGGCGTTACAGTAACCCTTTGTTTTATAATTGAATATAGTCATGTTTTTATTCCGCTGCTATACATTGGTCTTTTAATTACCATTATATAAACATTTGAAAATGTTACACCCACTCCAAGATACCTTGAAGGTATGTTTGGACTAGAGGTTTTATTGTTCAAATTTTTAGTAAGGAATTGGTTTCGCTTCTTTACAGCATGGTATCAGAGCCCATGGCAGTCGAAATCTGACTATTTCAATTTTGTCTCCCCATTAGAACACTTGACTTTGATAGTTACCTCTAAGTGAGATGTTGACCGTAGATTTGATCTATGATGATCTTTATATGCAATGAGGTTTGATTTTCGGATAAGATTAGGTTATGAGGAAGTATTCATATAGAAATATTGTGATTTGGTTCTCGTATTGATTTTTATGCTGGCATGTTGCGTTTACACTCGTGAAGTATTTCATCAACAAAAATTATTTTCATTACGAGAACCAAATCTGACTTTGATAGTTACCTCTAAGTGAGATGTTGACCGTATTGATAGTTACCTCTAAGTGAGATGTTGACCATAGATTTGATCTATGATGATCTTTATATGCAATGAGGTTTGATTTGAGGATAAGATTAGGTTATGAGGAAGTATTCATATGGAAATATTGTGATTTGGTTCTCGTATTGATTTTTATGCCGGCATGTTGAGTTTACACTCGCGAAGTATTTCATCAACAAAAATTATTTTCATTACGAGAACCAAATCTGACTTGAAGGTATGTTTGGACTGGAGGTTTTATTATTCAAATTTTTAGTAAGGAATTGGTTTCGCTTCTTTACATCATGGTATCAGAGCCCATGGCAGTCGAAATCTGACTATTTCAATTTTGTCTCCCAATTAGAACACTTGACTTTGATAGTTACCTCAAAGTGAGATGTTGACTGTAGATTTGATCTATGATGATCTTTATATGCAATGAGGTTTGATTTGAGGATAAGATTAGGTTATGAGGAAGTATTCATATGGAAATATTGTGATTTGGTTCTCGTATTGATTTTTATGCCGGCATGTTGAGTTTACACTCGTGAAGTATTTCATCAACAAAAATTGTTTTCATTCCTAAAACTCTACTAGAGCCTAGGGCAGTGGGCCCGGGCGTTACGGTAACCCTTTCTTTTATAATTGAATATAGTCATGTTTTTATTCCGCTGCTATACATTGGTCTTTTGATTACCATTATATAAACATTTGAAAATTTTACACCCACTCCAAGATACCTTGAAGGTATGTTTGGACTGGAGGTTTTATTGTTCAAATTTTTAGTAAGGAATTGGTTTCTCTTCTTTACAGCATGGTATCAGAGCCCATGGCAGTCGAAATCTGACTATTTCAATTTTGTCTCCCCATTAGAACACTTGACTTTGATAGTTACCTCTAAGTGAGATGTTGACCGTAGATTTGATCAATGATGATCTTTATATGCAATGAGGTTTGATTTGAGGATAAGATTAGGTTATGAGGAAGTATTCATATGGAAATATTGTGATTTGGTTCTCGTATTGATTTTTATGCCGGCATGTTGAGTTTACACTCGCGAAGTATTTCATCAACAAAAATTATTTTCATTACACTACTATATGTACACAAATTTTCTTTTGTTTGTCGATGTTTTCTTGAGCTAAGTCACAATGAAGAGAATCTCTAGTTTGAGTAGAATCTAACCTTAGTTTTGTGACTAGGATCGATATAAAGGTGTAGTAGGCCTACCCTATGACTTTGTGGATGTTCATGTAGGTTTGATAGGTTAGAGACAAGAGGACCTAAAATATCAACCCTAGATAGTGACTTTAGTTGGGTACATGGGAAATATAAATCTCTAAAGCTTTCACAACTAAAAGATGTGGGTAGCTCTAAAAAGTTATTTACTTTGACTGGTTAGGTTGAACCCTTTAAGGGGTGGAGAGTAGTTAGTTGTTGATGCTTGGATTAATAGATTTCGAGGACGAAATCCTTTTAAGGGGAGGAGTGTTGTAACATACCAGATCTTGAACCCTACCCTGGAAGTTTGACCTTTCGAGTTTGACCAAACAAGGTTGAGGTTAGAGTGATCCTGATAATTAAATGCATGAATAATGTAATCTAATATGTCATATAATTCATTTGGTGATAATAAGATGATAAATAACTTAATTTTATGCATAATATGGTTAATGGGACATTAGTGGGCCAAGTGATATAACCCATGTAAGAAAGCCTCAAAATAAAGAATAGACTTCAAATTCATAATTTACACATTAAAATAAGCCTACTTGTCAATTTTCATTTAATTTGGACCACCTCAAAATAATATGGTAAGTTAGGAGACAGATTTCCCTATAAGGTGTAATTAATAAATAAATATAATTCATGACATCAAAAGTTGGAAATAAAGACAAATTCGTATCCAACACATTAAGTTTGACTTGTGGATGAAGTTTCACCCAATTTGGATCATCCTAATGCCATCAATGAAGGAGGAAAGAGAAAATAAAATTTGATTTATTTAACCCATTAAAAGTTTCGAAAAGGCAAAACTAAGTGCATAATCAGAATCTACATGCCAAATTTAACCTATGTGTAAAATTTGGTTTAATTTGGAAAATGATAAAACCCTAAATCGAAGAGAGAGAAAAAAATGCTTTATTGTGGCCCCACTTTGGTTTAATCGGATTCCATTTTGGATTTTAATTTGTCACGCTGACTTTGTTTTCTTTTCCAATCTCGGATCTGATTTGGGCCGTTGGATCTTGATCAAATGACATATGCTTTTCTCCTTCTTCTGCTTTTTTCTGGTTTCGCGCAACTACAGTACTGCCGCGGAACCTTCTTTTTCCTTCTCTGATTCTCCTCTTACCTTCCTGCTTTGCCTCTGATTTCTTCGCCCTCACCTTCCCCTTATCATCCCACACTTGATGACCCTATAAAGTAGGGTTTTGGATCACCAATCCCCACAAACTGTTGGGCGCCCTTTTCTCCTCTGTTTCACACCCTGTTCCTCCCTCTTCTGCTTCTCCTTGCCTCTTTGCTTCATCGGACCTCCAGGGAATTGATCCCCGAACTCCGTCGGGATCCCAGGTCCTAGTGGTCTACTTTAGTTCATCTTATATAGACTCCGAGCATGGTTCCTTACTCCGACCGTCAGCTTGGTTTGTCGCCTTGTAGAGAGGCCTTGGCTATTCGTGAGGATGCCAAGGATTCATTCCTGTTGTCTGAGTTTTTCGTGGTGTTCAACCAGAGGTAAACACATCTTCAATTTGATATTTTAGCCATGATTCCAGTTTACCCCAATCTGGCATGGTGTTGCTGCTGCTTCGTGTACAACAATGGCCAACACAGCGAGAGGAAGGGGACGACTCCCCGAGGATTTCTCCATCTTGCCCTCGTCTTATTTTCTTTTCCTGTTTTCTCTCAAGGGGCGTGTTAGTCTTTTGACCGAAGAGATTCTTTGTTTTAAAGCACATTCAACCGGACCTTTGACCGAGTAACTTGGCTGCACCTTATTGGGCCAAGTCAGCCGTGGCTCTCCCTCTCTCTTCTCTTTTGCAACTCGTTTGTTGACATGTTATTTTCTCTTTGGCTGATGTTTAAAAATCGACAACTAATTATTGAATGATCAGAAAAATATGGAAAAATACTCATTGGAATCAGAAAAATAATGTCTAACTAATGGTACATGTTTTGATAACTAAATCTAAAGATTAATTATAGGTGTTTTCAATAGAACTAAACAATGATGAATTAACTTGTAAAAAGCATAACTAATTATATATAATTCAGAAAAATATAATAAAATATGTTTTGGACTCCTAATAAAATAACCTAAAATATGGAATAGGTTTCATAACATAATTTACATAATAATAAAAAGGTAGTTTTTAGGGTTTGGTTAATTTGTATGAAATTGACATAAAATATGTATATGTGTTTATTAGGCCTTTGGTGACCTAGACTTGGATTTAGGAGTGCTTTGCAGTTTGGACTCTGAAGTTGAGGTATGTTGTATCCCCTATTCCTCTATAATGAGCAATTCACCTATCTTATCATTCTTTTGAATTGAGCCTAAAAAATATGTCTTTTCTTTTGATATCATGGTTCATGTGAACTACCTTATTTGTATTTGATCTTGTGTTCATAGATATTCTCTTGGAATCTTATCTTTTTGCCTTGGTGCAATTTGGACTTTTGATATTATATGCCCACTGTGACGTGGATTTTTACTTGTTGATATGTGCCCACTTTGAAGTGGATGCTTATATGTTTGTGTTGTCCATTGTGTGATGGTAACATGGTATAAATCTGACTATACTTCTTACTTGCCTCTATATTTACATGCAATGTGAATCAGTAGCACTAGAATAATGTAAATTACTATGGTTTTGGGGAAGTAATCCCCTATTTTTTATTAAGGAGTGTGGCTGTATACCACTTCTCTATACCCGAGTGTGGCAGTAATCCATACTCAATTTTATATATTTGGGAGATTGGCAGTATTCATTTCTCTATCAGGTTTAAGTTTGTGCTTGGCTTCCTTTGTATTTATATTATTCTAGGACTATGTTTATCTCACATGCATGCAGGTTGATGATGTTTGTGGGGTGTGTGCCCTATTACCCATCTATGTGCTTTTGTTGCACAAATTTATTTATTTGTTTATGGAAAGTATCATCTTTTATCATGTTATGATGTCTTCTTTTATTCCCGTTTGGGTAGTCTTTATCTCTTGCATGGGAAGCCTTTTATTTTTATGTCCCTTATTCTTTATAAATTGCTCAATTTGCTTTTTAGTATGCACATACCATCCTTTGCTGATGTGTACTTTTGTTTCTCTTTTGCTGGGGTATGCTTCCAACCCTAGGTGGAGGACTTGGATGCATGGCATGTTGACCTAGATTTAGTTTGAGAAGATAAAGCTTCGAGACAATCTTGAGGTGGTTTAGATTTCCTCTACATAGATCCTTATGATGTAAGTTTGTAACCCTTTGTTTTATAATTGAATATAGTCATGTTTTTATTCCGCTGCTATACATTGGTCTTTTGATTACCATTGTATAAAGATTTGATAATTTTACACCCACTCCAAGATACCTTGAAGGTTTGTTTGGACTGGAGGTTTTATTGTTCAAATTGTTAGTAAGGAAGTGGTTTCTCTTCTTTACAACAGGGATGTACTTTCCCCCTCTATCGTATTCATCCTCAGGTCCTTCTTCCCACAAGTCGGTGGTCAACTACAGAGTTGACTATGCGTTTCACTCCTCCTAGGCGCACGACAGGGGAGGCTTTACCTTCGTCTTGTTCCCCCAAACTCGTTGAATGCCTCAATTTCTTCGAGGCTCACCTGAGTCATCGGGGCGGAGCACCTCTTCTCTGAAGAGGCACAGAGCCTGAACATGGGAGCATAACAGGGCATTTTCTTGAATTGAAGGTGTTTGTGAGTGCACCTTCCCTTCCCGGTTACGTGACGGTAGCTTGTGGATCTGCTCATACCGCACAATGTCCCCCCTATATATAGGGTCAGCTGCAGAGTTTGGGTGATTTGGGGACTTTCTTGTTCGTCAATGTACCTTCCCACAAATAGGGTTAGATGGCTTCGCAACAGCCTCCCAAAGCTAATGGAGCTCTTCTCGCTCTAAGATTTCCTTTCCTATACAAGAAATCCTTCGATCAAAGATCTCTCAGGTGGACTCTACACAAGCAAGTGCCCACGAGACTGGGATTCACTCCCAGCCGTTGGATCTCCGATTCAATGGTCGCGCTTAACCCGAAAATCAATAAAATCGGGATTTAATCCCAGATAAATCATGACACATGATTATTATGTGATTAATGTCCACACTTTAGGATATTGTGTAATTTGCATAACTTAGAAACTGTGCACTATTTTCCAACCAAATTTTAAGGGTTTCTCTCTCTTGCCTTTATCCACTTGTATGTCAAGTTTGAGTCTAAAATTCCTAAAGAAAAGAACTATTTCTTCATAGGCAATTTACTCATTAATCAAATCCATTAAATGGTTATTTTCTCTTTCTTATTTTCTTATTTCCATTATTTCTATTTCTTGCAATCCAAGAAAACAAGTGGGGTTTGAAATATTTCTCATTATGTCCAAACCCTCACTTCTCTCTTTATTTCTTGCATTATCTTCTTATTTCTTTATTAAAATATCTCCTTTTGAGGATTTCTCTTTATCTCTCTTTTTATTTTCCTTATGGGAATTCCTTTTAACATTAGTAACCTCATGGATGCAAAAATCCACCAAAGGTAACTCAATCATACCTCTTTGCACTTATTTCCCATATTTTATCATTTCTTCAATTTCTATCTTAATAAAGAAATATTTCATTGATTTTTTCTTTTCTGGTTGCATTATCTTTGCAACTTTGGAGTCCTTGGGATCCAAGGAACCCAAGAGGCACGAAATCCACCTTTGGATAACATTATCTTGCCTTCTAGAGGTTTCTACATTTCCCTTTCCTCCAATTCTCAATTATTCATTTACTAATTGAATTTCCTTGTTATTGGGCCCAATAGCCAATAAAGCCCACAAAACAACCAACAAGGCTATTTTAAACGAAATCCTTTTATTCAAAACAAATTATACCATTATTTTTTCAATTATCTTTAATAGGAGAAATTACATTTCTCACCCAAAGAATCCAAAAATTGGGGTTGTAACAATCTTCCCCTCTTATAGGAATTTTGCCCCCAAAATTCCACCAGGCACATAAGAAAATAGGATAAGCCTTTCTTATGTCCATCATGGCTCCCATGTGGCTTCACCCTTTCCATGGTGCTTCCCAAGAACCTTCATCATCTCATATTCTTCCATCTGAGTTCTTTCTTACCTTGGTATATCATACCCTCATAGGTGACTCAGGATTTTTCAGCCTCTCGAAATGTTGAATAGGTTCAGGGATCAACAAATGGCTTAGGTACCTCACATAGTGCTCTAGATCTGACTCATGGAACACATTATGCATCATGTTATCCTGAGGGGTAAGGCTAAACACAACCATATCCACCAATCCATCTCAAATGGACCCATATGTTGGGGACTCAGTTTTCTCAGTCGTAGCTTAGAGGGGTCAGATTTTCACATCACATACTCTCCCATAGTGAACTACATGTCAGTCCTCTTTGCATCAGCTCACGACTCATGTCGCCCCTGGTGTCTCTCTCAGCCATTGCACGATCAAAGCAACTTCATCTGCACACACTATGGTTCTTTTCTGACCTTTGTGAGGCCCCTTCACCCACATCATCTTAATGAAGTGGTGACCGACACAACCTCCCTTACAGAGCTTCTTTACATCCCGATACTGGCTATGGTGGTTATCATCACATCTTATAGAAGACAAGAACTATCTCCATGTATCACCCTGAATGAGCTCACATGCTCTCATTAGACCCTCTAGTCTAGATCATAGTAACCATTAGTTAGGGGTGATAAACTATACTAATATCGAGTTCTTCATGTACCTACTTCCACCGCATGGAAGTGAATCTTTAGGTTATACTTAAGATTTTTTGAACTCGCGTCATGGTGTAGTTGAACCATCTTTCTCATATGTATTTCAATCAGATCCATCCCTTGACAATATTCTTCCTTTCTTACGTCATCTAGGTAAGCCGATCTACCATAACCCATATTGCACCTGGACCTTCCTTGGTCTAGGGGAGACTTACCACAACATCCATAGTGATTAACTCCCATTCCCTCTCGGGGACTCTTTTATCCTCTATACCAACTTAGTGGGTTACTGGTGTTCATCCTTCACCTCCTGACATGCATGGCGACAAGCCACATGCAACTTCATCTTTAGCATCCAAAGTACTATTGTTACTTACTGTCTTTGTAGTACCATGGTGTATAGTGATCTTAACATCATGATCTCCTGTATGTCACGATCCCTCAACATTGATTCATCAGAAACCCTAAACCATTCTAATCAGAGTTTCATCACCTTCTTTTCTAGAGAAGTGCATCTGAGGTTCTACCACCATCCTTTTATGGCATCAAGGCCTAGGCTGGCTAACCAAACAACTACTAACCTGATCAACCAATATCATTACATCTGAGTGTTAGCCAAACTTATCTCTTTTTCAAACTTAGGGCTAACCTAACAACCTCTTCTAGTCTCTAGCTAAACTAGGTAGCTGCACCTCAACCAGGGCATCCATTACCCCTTCACATCCTTAGATGTTAGGTAATATTGAATACATACACCTCCATGTATTCCACTTTTGATCTCATCTCAGACTCTAAGTCTATCTTCATCGAGAACACTCTGAGCTCATCCTTGTGATGATCAAACTCAACCTTGGATCACTTACAAATTCCACATATCTCATGATAAAACACCCTCACAAGATGATTACCTTAATACTCTTAGTGTTCGTAAACCATCCATGTATCGTTCACTCCATAAGGGTATGATATCATCTCTATCCTCATAGCAATGTTCCAACACACCTCGTCTTTTATCCTTGGTGTATGGCATGCGTACTGTCCTGTCTCTCACTCCCATAACAAGAGGAAATAAGCATTTGGAGACCGTACAAACACCACGTTCTTCCTATTCCAAGAGTAGAGATGGTACATCCCACATTGCCAGTAAACCCTCAAATCTAAGTTGAAACATGCAACTTATTTCTCGACATCACCATCATCTCGATGTCAAAGTTACTTCCATGGGAAACTAGTCTCAAACCTACTTGGGTCACCACACAATCCTTGGTCATCTCCTCTAGGTCTATAGGGAGGTGGCATTTTTGGGGTCATCCCTCTTCCCTTATGCATCCAGAGAGTGCCCTCCTCATCTGCCCTTTGAGTCCCATGGGTTCATGAAGGTGATCAATCTCCTAACCCATGTCCCTCAGACAATAATAGTTGTTACCTCCTGAGCCTATGGTCATGTGCAACTAGGGAATTAGGCAACTCCTATTTCCATTAGTCTTATCCCTACCTGACCCTAGGATTGACATAGGACTCCAACATAGTACATGTCCAACTCAGAACCTTACTCAAGTCTCCATCATCTCTCTCTGCATTCATGGGCTGACTTTCATCCTTTCATAGGGGTCATGGTGACCTGCCTACCTTGGTCAGGTCCCATACCGATTACCTTCATGGTAACACATCCACATGCACATAGAGATGGTTATCTATGGGTCTACAAGCTCATTCTCTCACTATATACTTTTCACTTAGCTTCTCAAGATCCTATAAGACCTCTTTAGGTTACCTCAAAACCAACAAAAACTGATATACACCCTACAAAGGGTCCCTCTCCCAGGATGGGAGGAAGCTACACCTTAATAACATAGGTCACAAACATGCTTATGTCTAGGGTTTACATCCACATGATCATGCTTAACCCTAGCAAGCTACCAAGATATAAGAAGACCACCTAGTAAACCATGCTAGGTCATACTTGTTCTCATTCCGCAACATTGGACCAAGAACAAACCTTCCCATGTCACCAACTTAGTTGTTAGGGATTCATCAAACATACCTTAAACTTAAGGGGTTTCCCTTTCCTCTAAACATGAGGAGCGTCATGCCTGAATCTATAGAAACTCAAATCTCATCATGAGCATTAGGTACACCACTTCCCCTCTTAGGCCTAGGAACCCTAGGTTCACTTTTTTGATGTCCAACTGTTTGCTCAACCCTTTAACCATGAATCAAGCATGTACAAGGTATGACATGCACTTCCCAATATCATTCCACTTGAACAACACTTTACAATGGATTCCTCCTCAAGGACAACCAACAAGGTATAAGGCCTCACAACATGTTACTGAGCCTCTTTAGGTCTAAGGAACTCTTCTTCCTTGCTCATATGGTAAGCCCCTATTTGCACATAGGTACAAGCAACCTCGCCCTCTTTCTAGGGTTTGGTTCCTCTAAAGGCAACCAAAATATTATCAGCATCCAGGGGTCATGCATGAGGCAACCACAAACATCTACTTAGGTCGCATCATCCTCAACTCCCCACTATTCCTCATATCTCAGAGTCTAAGCTTCCAACCCTCTTTCTTGGGTCATTCTCTCTCTCTCTCTAAAGCTAACCCTACAAACATCCTTACTATTAGAGGTCCTCTCCCCATGAAGAAACATGCTCACAAGCATACCCCTATATGAGTGAAACATATATTCAAACTTATGTTTGCTCTAGACTATCCAAAACTCTTCTTACTTATCTCATAAGCTATCCAACATATTCTCCTATCTAGGGTTTTATCCTACTGCCAGCACTACTGACGTACTCTGGATGCATGCTATGCCCTACTTGCATAAGCCCATATGATTTCTATAGGTTCTTCTCTAACCTCATCAATGAAGGAGCTATCCTTCACTCAAACATGCACGACCCTTCCCATGGTTGGGTCGCTAAGGTACTAGGTCATCCAAGCTCTCATGGCTCATATGGGCATCCAAAGCATGTCCACCCACACACCTGGTCTACCATGACATCTAACTCATTGTGTCATCTCTCTCTCTCTAACCACCACTTAGGGTTAGGGGTAGCATCATCCTCAGAGGATGTGCTGGGTCTCTACTTATAATGGAGGTCTCTACCTCCAAGACTAACTTTCTCTACTCATCCTCCTATGACAAGGAGGTCTAGCCCCAGGTCTCTCTTGAGGGCATGACAACTGATGTCATACGACCTAAGTATGTATCTATTCCTTAGTTTATTCTTAATCTATTAAGCTTATGTCCATGACATCTTATTTACATGCTTTTCATTAATTTGGTGGAGGATTCCTTAAACCTTATCAACCTTACCCATACCTTGAGAAGGTGATGAAAAGAGAGAAAACCCTAATCCTTAAAATCCTTAACAACATTTGAGTCGAGAAAGTATGAACAAGATGAGAGAGTCCTAAAGGTATCTTATTTTGAGTCAAATCATGAGACATTGGCTAGACAGTCACACAAATCTGGGAGTCCTCGTATTCCGACTAGCAGTATGGAGGAAAATATTTCCAGCACCCAGACATGATCCTTTTCTAGACACCTCTGTCTTTCAGAAAATCCTCTAATAACTCCCTTAGATTCTATGGAATTTGTAAAATTGAATAATTATTAAAGATTAAATGAGAAACCTATGCTCTGATACCAAATGTAACGAACCCGCCTCTCGGTAACCCCCATTTAAGGGAGACTCGAAGGTCAGAGTCGTTATCCTACTTAACAGGATTAAAGGTTCGACAAATAATCAATAATAATTATGAAATTCTACCAAACTAAAATGTAAACTGGTATAAAATAAAACTTTGCATACCTTTTTCAAAAACTTGGACATCTACTTCTATCCACATTTGGAGTCTATTCTAACTAATCCTCCTTTGTACTTTAATTCTTATTTAATTCCACATATGCCACTTTACTGTTTGCCCTTTTCAAACTTGTACCTAAAACATTGAAAAACAAAACGTCAGTCAGCACATCGATATATGTTGGTATGTGGGGACAACCAAAATTTCACAAATATGGCTAACAATCTATATATCACAATCAAGTTAATTAACAAGCCAATTTACACTTTCAATGTGACATTCTCCACCACTTTTTCCCTAACCATGGGATACCCTCCTTAGGGTTTCTCTTTTTCCATTGACTTAAGGCCACCTTCTCAATCCTGAGCTTGGTGCCTGGGGTCACCCTTCATGGTTCCCTTTAGTCATGCAATATCATAGGCCACCTTCTCAATCATGAGTTTGGTGCCCATGGGTCTTCCCTCCTGGGCTTGACCTTTTTGCATCATCCACCAGGGTGGCATGTAGGTGTGAGAATACACACTAATACTATTATTGTGATAATCATAATGACTTTATGATTTGCAAGTATGAACATCCAAACTAATAAGTTGCATTCAATGAGATGAATCATATGGGAAACACTTCGGGAAACTAATGCGATTAACCATAATTAACCACATACCTGTCAAGATGACTTGAGTGCAGAAATAATTCAACCAAGCAAGAAACAAAGCAAACACACACAATTTGATCCTAAAATATGCATCCAATTTCATATCAATGATCATGCCATAAAAATCTATTAAACCTAGCTCACTTCCTAGGGTTTCTAGTCCACTTTTAGGGTTTCCATTGCACTTTGGGTTCTTCTTCATTTTTACTCTTTTAAACCATAATAATCTCATCTATTCTTCACGGAAGATATTAAGGTTACCTTTTAACAACATATAACCATAATTTCAGATTAAAGGCACAACTAAATGTCCATTAAGTCTATTATGCCCCTTTTACATTAAAACTACCATTTTATCCTTTTAATTCATGACAAGATCATTAGGATCAATTATCATCTTCGGTTACTTTCAAATTAGAAACTTAGGGTTCTTCTTCATTTTTACTCTTTTAAACCCTAATTATCTCATCTATTCTTCACGAAAGATATTAAGGTCACCTTTTAACAAATATAACCCTAATTTCATATTAAAGCCACAATTAAATGTCCATTAAGTCTATTATTCCCATTTTACATTAAAACTACCATTTTTATCCTTTTAATTCATGACAAGATCATTAGGATCAATTATCATCTTTGGTTCCTTTCAAATTAGCAACTTACCTCTATTTAACACTAATTCCATCTCTATCTATTAGAAAAACACTAATTACCATATTAAGGATATTCATCTACAATTAGAAACCTTTATACTCAAAATAGCATAGAACAATCATATCTGATCTTTATTCATGAATTTGAACAATTAAAGCCATTAGGAGTCACAAAGACTAACATTAGGGTTTCATGGCCCATTAAAGCTTATTTATGCACATAGAACCCTAAATTAACCAAATTACACATAAGGTTCATCCTTTTAGATCTAATGTGCCTTTTTATAATCAATAGGTTAATATCAACTTTAAACATCCATATAACCCTTCCTAATTCATTAATCATCAAAGATTAGGGTTTTTCATCAATTAAACCATTAAAGATAGCATCTTTACATTCTTTATGAATTTCAAGCAGAATTAAGCTCCAAATATAATTTGATCATGTTCCTCTCATCCTGAGGATCAATTTTAATATTTGGATCATCTTCATCCGATATTTCTACAATTAGTTACGTATTTTACAAGATAACCCCTTTTTCCACCAATCAGAATCAGCCACGTCGATTTATCAAAATTAAAACCGAGCTAGCGGGCAATGCACTCGTTTAAAAGAAAGGGGCTGTGAAATTAACTTAAAGGACTACTCCATACAAAAGAGATGCGGGGGAAGGGATGCACTTCCCCCTCTATCATCTTAAACCCCATGTCCTTCTTCCTACAAGTTGGTGGTCAACTGCGAAGTTGACTCCACGTTTCACTCCTCCTGGGTGCACGACATGGGAGGCTTTACCTTCGTCTTGTTCCCCCAAACTCGTCGAACGCCTCAATTTCTTTGAGGCTCACCTGAGTCATCGGGGTTGAGCACCTCTTCTCTGGAAAGGCACAGAGCCTGAACAAGGGAGCATAACAGGACATTTTCATGAATTGAAGGCATCTGCGAGTGCACCTTCTCTTCCCAGTTGCATGACGGTAGCTTGTGGATCTGCTCATACTACACAATGTCCCCCCCCCCCATATATAGGGTCAACTATAGAGTTTGGGTGATTTGGGGACTCTCTCGTTCATCAACAAACCTTCCCACAAATAGGGTTGGATGGCTTCAAAACAACCTCCCGAAGCTAATGGAGCTCTTCTCGCTCCAAGATTTCCTTTCCTATTCGAGAAATCCTTCGATCAAAGATCTCTCAGGCGGAATTTGTGCAAGCAAGTCCCCGTGAGACTGGGATTCACTCCCAGATGTTGGATCGCCGATCCAACGGTCGCACTTAACCCAAAAATCAATAAAATCGTGATTTAATCCTAGATAAATCGTGACGCCTAATTATTATGCGATTAATGTCCACACTTTAGGATATTTTGTAAATTGCATAACTTGGAAACCGTGCACTATTTTCCTACCAAATTTTTAGGGTTTCTCTCTCTTGCCTTTATCTACTTGTATGTCAAATGTGAGTCTGAAATTCCTAAAGAAAAGAACTATTTCTTCATAGGAAAGCTACTCATTAATCAAATCCATTAAATGGTTATTTTATCTTTCTTTTTTTCTTATTTATATTATTTCTATTCCTTGCAATCCAAGAAAACAAGTGGGGTTCAAAATATTTCTCATTATGATCAAACCCACACTTCTCTCTTTATTTCTTGTATTATCTTCTTATTTCTTTAATAAAATATCTCTTTTTGAGGATTTCTCTTTATCTCTCTTTTTATTTTCCTTATTGGAATTACTTTTAACATTAGGAACCTGATGGATGCAAAAATCCACCAAAGGTGATTCAATCATACCTCTTTCCACTTATTTCCCATATTATATCATTATTTTCAATTTATTTCTTAATAAAGAAATATTTAATTGACCTTTTCTTTTCTGGTTGCATTATCTTTGCAACTTTGGACTCCTTGGGATCCAAGGAACCCAAGAGGCATGAAATCCACCTTTGGATAACATTCTCTTGCCTTCTAGAGGTTTCTACATTTCCCTTTCCTCTAATTCTCAATTACTCATTTACTAATTGAATTTCCTTATTATTGGGCCCAATAGCCAATAAAGCCCACAAAACAACCAACAAGGCTATTGTAAATGAGTTGAAATCCTCTCCCCACGGCTGACCCGTTGCTCCGACGATTAGGGTTTGAAGCGTGGGACTCCTTTCTCCACTCGTGGTTATCTCTTGCAGGTTCAAGGTTTGGGCAATCTCCATGGTCCTCTTCCAGCGATGGCAGACAAACTGCCGAACCGGTGTGCGCAGCTACAGTTGACACCGGAGGAGGAAGACTTGATCAAGGTCACAAAGCTGACGGAAGACGAAGAACAAAGTCATCTGAAACTGGCACTGGTAGCGCGGATCGTAGCAGACAGACTGGTGAAGTTCTGGGCTATGAAACATACTCTAACTCAGGCGTGGGGACTCCACGACCAGGTCGTCTTTAAAAAAATTGAAGGAGACCAGTTCATTATTCAGTTTTTTGATTGGCGAGACAAGCTGAAGGTAGAAGAAGGATCCCCGTGGAACTTTGACAACAAATTTCTTATGTTCAAGAACATAGAGGCATAGGAGAAGCCGAGGGACATCATCATAAGCCACAGCAGGTTTTGGGTCCGTCTCTATGGTATTCCTCTAGGGTTTTGACACAAGCAAACCATTGAGGAGATAGCATCCAGGTTAGGCGAAGTGATCACGACGGATCTGGACGAATTGGGCTGGGAAGCGTCGGTGTGAGTTAGAATTAACCTTGATGTGTCAAAGATGTTGAGGAGAGTCCTACAGATACGAGGGAGTCAAAACAAGGTGATAGAGATCGAGGTAAAGTATGAATGCCTCTCGAATTTCTGTCATGGCTGTGGTCGGCTAGGACATGTGATCAGGGACTGTGTGGAAAGCAAAGAAGGTGAAGGACGGGAGCAGCAATGGGGCGCATGTCTTAAGGCGTCACCAAGGAAGCCCAGGCAAACTCTTCAAGAGGAGATATACGGAAATACCAGAGTAAACAAGAAGATACAGTTCAAACACAAACCAGTGACCGAGGCAACGGTGAACAGGGAGCACGAATCAAGTTGGGAGTCCAACCAAAGATATGAAGGCATGGCAGATAGGGTTCATAAAGAAAAGAAGCAGGGGAAGACAACGGCACAAGTGCATCTACAGAGTGAAGAGGAAGGCAGTAGAGAGACAGAGTATAACATCAGAGACCTATTTTCGGAAAGAGCCACAGGCCTAATGAATAGCAGACAAGGTGCAGATAGAGGAGAGCCAGAAGGTACAGGCATGAAGGGCGGGGAAGGAGACACCCATACGGTGGATCATCTGAGAACTCAATATACTAGAGAAGAGGCCATCGCCTTGCGGAAGAGTGTTAACTGCATGGAGGAACCGTTCAACACAGAGGAGACGAACACACATGGAGGCAGAAAGGAAGCACACACAGACGTCCAACAGCCAAGTAATGAAGTCAGTGTGGCGTGGTTAAATAACAAGCAAGTGTCATCAGCAGTAAAAACAAGGGTACAAAAGAGAAAGAAAACATAAGGAAAATAGTGAGGAAGACAAAAATAGACCAACACAAGAAGAAAGAGCCACCATGGGTTTATAAGATGAGCAGGAGCCAACGACTTGGGATCCCAGAGAATGAAGTAGAATGGAGCACTATCACAGGGAAAAGAGGCAGACAATCAGAGCTTTGTGATATGGAACTAGATATGAATGATCCAGTGACTGAGATAGGCAAGAAAGAAAGGAACATGGAACTCGAAGGTCAGCGGATAGGGGGTGCACAACCCAAGTAGCGGAGGCTGGACAGTACCAACCCCACGAAGGGCAATGCAAATCTTAAGCTGGAACTATCAGGGATTAGCCCGCCCTGACATAATTACTGCCCTCAAGTCTTGGTGTTTGAGGGAGGGCCCGAGCATAGTTTTCGTTATGGAAACTATGCTTTCTAGTGCTGATCTGGAGGTGGTAATGAGGAAATGTGGCTTCACGCAAGGAGTTTGTTTATCAAGTGTAGGCAGAGCTGGAGGGATTGGACTATGGTGGAAGGATGTTGATCTCAAAATAACATCATACTCACAACACCATTGCAGTTGTGACATTATGGAGGGTAACAGTGTGGGTATGTGGAGAGATATTGGCATATATGGTTGGGCGGCACAACAACACAAATACAAGACTTGGGAACTTATGAGAGAGCAGAAAGGAAACACGAATATGCCTACTCTTTTTTTCAGAGACTTCAATGAAATTCTATCCAATTCTAAGAAAGACGGAAGGCCACCCAAACCACTCAGGTTTATCCAGGACTTTATGTGTGTCATTGATGACTACAATCTCACAGATCTGGGGTACAACAGTAGCATCTTTACTTGGCAGAGAGGACTCACTCTAGAAACCTTACTGTGGGAACGACTTGACAGAGCACTGGGATGTGAACACTGGGTGGCTAAATTTTCACAGGTGAGAGTGATCCATTGCACTAGATATGAGTCCGACCATATACCGATCATCATCAACATTGAGTATAGAAAGAGGAAGATGGCAAGGAAACAACAACATTTTTTCTTTGAACCGATGTGGGCGAAGGATGAGGCTTGCAAACACATTATAAAGACAATATGGGAAGAGTGACACATGACATATTTGCAAGGAAAAATGGGCTACTGTGAAATTAAACTGAAGGAATGGGCTAATGAAAAATTTGGGGAAAGAAAAAGGAAAATCAAACAGCTGGAAGAGGTTTAAGGGAACAACAAAATTTACCACCAAACATTATGAATCTGGAGAGGTGTACTCGCATTACTACATAGCTCCAAGAATGGCATAGGAGGGATGAGGCATTCTGGCATGCAAGAGCCAGGGTGAACGAGATGAAATCAGGAGACATAAATACTGCATATTTCCACCACAAGGCATCCCAAAGAAGGAAGAGAAATAGGATTGAAGGGATGAAGGATGAAGAAGGATAGTGGAAAACGGAAGAAGAAGAAATAGAAAAGATAGTTCTGAATTCTTTTCAAACACTCTTTCAGACGAACAACCCTACCGGGTGGGAGGATGCAACCCGAGGGATCTCTTCCAAATTGAGTAAGAATGAGAGTAAGGAGTTAGAGAAAGACTTCACCTCTGAGGAAATCTTATCTGCCCTAAAGAATATGCACCCTAACAAGGCGCCGGGACCAGATGGAATGAAAGCTATGTTTTTCCAGAAGTATTAGCACATAGTAGGGGAAGATGTCTCGAACTACATAAAAGGATGGTGGAAATCAGAAAGTAGCATAGCTGACATTAATGATACGCTGGTGGTGTTGATTTCTAAAACTCAGAAGCCTATGTAGATCAACAAGTTTAGACCCATCAGTTTATGCAATGTCATCTACAAGATAGCATCCAAAGTCATAGCAAGCAGGCTGCGCCCTTTCATGGATAGAATCATATCCGAAAACTAAAGTGCCTTCATTTCAGGAAGACTCATTACTGATAAGGCCCTTATTGTGTATGAATTGTTTCACACAATGAAAAGGGGTAAACAATCGAAGAAGGGACATATTGCCCTCTAGATGGATATGTCCAAGGCTTATGACAGAGTGGAATGGAACTTTGTTGACTATGTTTAAGAAAAAATGGGGTTTGGGGAGAAATGGAGGAGCAAGGTCTATAATTGTATGTCAACTATATCCCATTCGTTTTCCATCAATGGGGAGAAGACCAGGAAGATTCAACCAACCTGAGGACTTTGCCAGGGTGACCCCCTCTCTCCATATCTTTTTATTTTATGTGTTGAAGCTTTCTGTACTTCTCTAACCTTGGCAACACAGCAAAAGGCTATACAGGGAATTCGAGCAAGCCGTCGTGGTCCTCGGGTTTCCCATCTTTTCTTTGAAGATGACTCCATCTTGTTTACGAGAGCAAGCAAAGAAGAATGCTTGAAGTTAGCTGAGATTATCAGCCAATATGAGTGGGCATCTAGACAAAAGATCAACCTATCTAAAACTTAGGTTGCTTTCAGTAGAGGGGTGGAGCGGGAAAAGAGAAGTGAGCTAACACAGCTGTTACAGGTCAAAGAAGTGGACAAGCACGGAAGGTATCTTGGGTTGCCAACGGCTGTAGGGAGATTGAAGAAACAAGTATTTGCCTATATACATGAGCGGATATGGAAAAAGCTACAAAGATGGAAAGAGAAATTGTTGTCTAAAGTAGGAAAATAAGTCCTCATCAAAGCAGTGGTTCAAGCCATACCATCGTACATCATGAACATCTTCCAGTTACCTGGGTACCTTCTTGACTCCATCAATAGCACAATATCAAGGTTTTGGTGGGGGGTAAGGGACGGGGAGAGGAAGATTGCATGGGTCAGTTGGGACAACATGTGCAAACCAAAAAATCAAGGTGGAATGGGGTTCAGAAACATACACATCTTTAACCAAGCTCTATTGGCAAAGAAAATATGGAGGCTCTTCCACAGACGAGACACATTGGTCTTCCGAGTATTAAAAGCAAGATACTTCCCTAGGGGGACGGTCCTTAGCGCCAGAAGGGGATATGACCCCAGCTTCACTTGGAGGAGTATATGGAATGCAAAGTCTATCATTCTTGAGGGGATGTAGTGGAGAGTGGGAAATGGATCTAATATCAACATATGGGAGGACCCCTGGATCCCGGGAATAAGAGGAAGCATAGAAAGAGTTTATAACTTCTCAAGCACCAATGTCCGATGGGTGAATCAACTACTGACGGAGGACTCTACCGATTGGAATAAGGAGGTCATCTACACCCTCTTCACCCAAGAATTAGCCCACATGATTCTGGCAACGCCACTGTGTCTCACAAAGCTGGAGGATGACATTTATTGGAAACCAGATAGGTGAGGCGAATTTACTGTAAAATGGGATTACTAGATGGCATCTCAAAGTCCGACTAAAAGGGAAGAACGAAGTCGCCAAGGGGAAGCTAGCAGATGGCGGTCGGTATGGAGGAAGAACCTTATCCCGAAGGTGGCTCACTTTCTCTGGAGATGCATGACGGGCGCGTTGGGTACACTGGGATGACTGTTCGATCGTCACTGCCACCCCGACAGAATCTGCAGTATCTTTGGAAGAGAGAAAGAAGATATCATGCACATGTTGTTCAAATGCCCTGTAGTGTGGGAGCTCTGGAAGGAAATCCCAGGAGCTATGCAAGCAAGGATCCAGGAAGCTGGAGAAAATAGAATGGACAGAGGAATCCTGAGCCTCACAACCCAACAAAGTGAAGAGGACAAGAATGTCATGATCGCAGCTTTTTGGGCAGTGTGGACTAGGAGAAACGCCATCATCTTCAACGAGCAGCCGAAGCCTCCGCTTATCACTCAGAGGTATCTGCTAGCTCTGATCATAGACTTCTGCGCCGCACATCACTCCAGTAATGAACGACCAGAAGCAAAGGAAAAGAAGACTCACGTGTGGAAGCCACCTAAATAGGGAGATATCAAATTGAACTGTGACGCAACAGTCAACATAAGTGCCTTTGACGGTGCTGGACTTGCGTGGAGAGACCACGCCGGAAAGGTGCTACACATTGTAGGCAGTAGACATCCTTCACTCAATGACGTGCAGGCTGTTGATACTTGGGCCATCAGGGAGGGTATCCGACAGTCCAAGGAACAACATATATCAAGGTTAGTGGTGGAGTCAGATTCGGAAGCTATCATCCACTTCATAATGTCAAAAGCTAGGTGCCCAGATCTCCTTGGAACCCTGCTTGCAGACATTCATAGTTTAAAGTCTTTCTTTCAATCTATTAGTTTTGTTTTCTATAGAAGACAGGCGAATGGACTAGCACACCTGCTAGCTCGTGAAGCCTCTGGTAGATCTAGTCTTTTCTTTTTATCTGTGTCTTTCCCTACGTCTGTAACTACTGGTTTGAGCCGTCTTTGAGCTCAGAGTAATAGAAAGCAGGTGTTTGACCTAAAAAAAGGCTATTGTAAACGAAATCAATTTATTCAAAACAAATTATATCATTATCTTTTCAATTATCTTTAATAAGAGAAATTACATTTCTCACCCAAAGAATCCAAAAATTTGGGTTGTAACAAAACCACTCATACTTTTGCTATTCGATGAATATTCCAGTTTCTTCTAGATTCCTATCTACCCATAAGATCAAGAGAAAACCACCTTCACATGCACTTATGGTACATATGCCTATATGAGAATGTCGTCCAGACTACCTAATGCACCCACTACGTTCTAAAGATGCATGATGGCCATATTTTTTGATTTCATAGAAAGGATCAAGGAAATATTTATGGATGATGTGTATATGGTAATTCATTTAATGATTGGTTGTGAAATCTAATTTTTTTTCCAACGCTGTAAACAATTCAACCTTGTTCTTTGGAAAAAGTGCCATTTTATTGTATAATTGGGAGTTGTACTTAGTCATGTCATATCGAACAAAAGAATTGAGGTAGATAAAGCAAAAGTAGAAGCCATTTAGAAGATGTCAACTCCAACCAATGTGAAAGAAGTTTGAAGTTTCCTACGACATGCAAGGTTTTATAGAAGATTCCTAAATGATTTTTTGAAGATTTCAAAGCCACTATGTTCCCTATTAGCAAAGGATGTTGAATTCATATTCAATGAAGAATGACAAGCTGCTTTCTAGATTTTGAAAAATGCCTCATTTTAGCCCCTACCATTCATCCACCAGACTGGAGTTCTCCATTTGAAATCATGTGTGATGCTAGTGATTATGCCACAGGTGTGGTGCAATGAAAAAGGCAAGACAACAAGATTTGTACCATTTATTACACAATTCAGACCTTAGATGATGCCCAAATCAATTATGCAACCATTGAAAAGAGATTCTTGCAATAGTCTATGCCTTTGATAAATTTTGAAAGTATTTTGTGGGGTTCAAATTCATTGCATATACAGATCACATTGCTATTAGATATATCATGTGCAAGAAACATGTCACACCTTGTTTGTTCTACTGGATATTATGGTTACAATAATTTGATTTGGAGATTAAGAGAATAAGGGAACAAAAAATAATGTAGTTGACCATCTTTCCTGTCTCAATACCTACACAAAGGCAATATCTCTATTGACGACACCTTTCCATTGGAGAAGCTCTATGTAGTGAATTCACTTGTGACACCTTGGTTTGCAAATTGTTAAAATTATCTCACCATAAGATGTCTTCCCCCAATAGAAAAAGAAGTTCCTTCATGATGTCAAATTTTACTATTTGGACAACCAATTTTGTATAAGCAATGCATCGATGGGTTGATATGATGATGCACTCGTGATGAAGAGATCTAGAGTGTGATTTTAGAATGTCACTTCTCTCTCTATGGAGGATACAAAAAATTAACTAAAACATTGCATACATGTTTCTATTGACCAACACTAGTTTGAGATGTCCAACATTTGTTAAAGCATGTGATAGTTGAAAAAGATCTAGAGGAATTTTGAAGAAAGATGATATGACACAGAATTCTATTTTGGAGATTGAAGCTTTTAGTCTATGCAGTGTAGACAACATGGGTCCTTTCCCATCCTCATGTGGATAAAAAATATAGTTTGGTTTCTTGTGATTATGTTTCAAAATTGGTAGAGGCTATTCCTAACCAATCTCTATATACAAATTTTTCAGATGATCAACTTTTCACTCTAGAGTTCTAAGATTTATCATTTCATATGGAGGTACACATTTCAATGAGAAACATTTCAACAATCTTATTGTCAAGTATGGAGTTAAGAACAAGATTTCTACTCCATACCATCCACAAACCATCAGTCATGATCTGAAGATTCTTCAGTCTCCTTCGCTTCCATGTGCTCCATCCCATATGTCCAACATCGACCATCTTCTTTGTAGTTGGATCTGAAGCCCGCCATTGGATTCCTAATAGATGTGTCCCTTGATTTTGTGTTCCATCCACCTCTACAAGATGCCCATTGATCCACCTTATCATCATCAAAGCAGTAGAATCCAACTCCACCGCCATTGTAACACACCGTTGGATCTACCCAAGCTCACCGCCATGCTCAGATCTGCAAGTGCAACAGCCACTAGCTGAGTTGTACAACACTCCATCATGATGTGTTCCTTTCTTTCTCCCCAACATGTGGATCTCCTAAACGCATAGTAGACACACTTTGTCCCCACTCGCACATGATGTATCACTCTATACAACAACAATACTTTTTTATGAAAAAGACACACCATGCATGAACATCAACACAAAATTCCCCTCTCTCCAAAAACAACACCACTTTAATCATCATAGATCCCATCAAGAAAGAAGCTAAGCACCATAGGGGAGAATGCTCTTATTCTGAACTAACATACATCTCTTCAAATCAGTTCAATGTCACCAAGGAAGAACATACCACATACCAAACTATGATAACCTATAGGGTCTTACCTATACATTTTGTCTGTGAGGAGACATTGGGTAACTAGGTTTCAAAGATGAAAAATCTTGGGATTTCATGAAGATCTAGTCCTGAAATACACTTTTTGTACTATAAGACCAACTTACCTAAGACTAACTTATGAACTTTTAACTACTCTACATGAACATGTTGGTATTATTACATTTATACTTCTTGGGCATGGTTACAAACATACCTTCAAGCAATTTTTTGATGCATTTCACTGTCATTATAAGGGGGCCATGTCATATCCTAGAAAATTTAATAATGATGACACTGAAGATGAGATACGTGAGGCCGAAAGAGATAGAGAAACACACATCCACAACCGTATATTTCATTACATACATAGGATCCTCAACACACATGTCTTTGCAAGAATAGAAGCATAGGTTTTTTATGGAAAGCAAGATGTATTTTTGTTATGGGAAATGCTACACAATTTCAAGTTCAATGTTGGTTATTATATTCTCCATCATTTCTTCAAGATCAGACAGAAGAAATCTAGTGACATGATGATTGGAGGACTAATCACCCACATTGCCCGTAAAGTAAATGCTGAGTTGATATGATTGGAAGCTACACCCGGGAGGAATAAAAATTGACCTCCAGTTCATTATATCATCAAGATTGATTGTCAGGGATAACTTTGATGACAACATTTTCAGGAAGTACTTTCATCATCAGGAAGAGTTCATTAAACTTCATGATCTAGAGGGAGTTACCTTGATAAACAAAGTCAATTGGAAGTTGAATTTTTAATGATGGGACTAATTTTGCAGACCAACCTGAGGCTTCCAATGTAGGTGCATGAACACCTGCCCATCCCTCTACTAGCATTTAGAGATATTACAACTAGATTATGCTAGATGTCCAACATCTTTATTGGTATGTAGAACAACATTTTAATCAGTAGAATACCTGACTGGACTAGCTAGACCAGATATATAACGATATGTATTCTATGATCCAGAGGATGGATATGTGGAACATATATCAGGGCCACTATTCCATGCCTCTACAACCACCTCCACCCCACATGTGCTGACCTTCACTGACATTCCCGATGATGATGACATTTGAAGCCATCATTATTGGGTTGGACACGATGGCAATATCCCTTCACTCTGATCCACCATGGTAGGTGCCCGATTGCAACCCAGTTGAGTTTTATTATAGGAACTACATTTTTCAAGCATAGAGGGGGGATCAACCAATCAATAGTTTTAGTTTTCCCTTTCATGTAATTTGTTTATTTCATTTACTTATGTTATCTATTTTTGCAATTTTTTTTCAGTTTTTTGCTCAATCTGTTTCACCTTGTCTTGTTGAAATCTTGCATTGAGGCATGCATTTTTCATCCTCTTAACATTCATTGTATGTTTTTTAATATAGAGTATTCTATTTAGATAAAATTAGATCAATATATAATATAGAATCATGACCATGTTCATTCATTTTGCAGTCTCACTTTTCAAGTGGCATGTATTAATTCCGAGAGGATGAAAAATTCCTGGCATGTATTAATTCTAATAAGATGAAAAATTCTATGTATTTCACCAATAATACATATGTGTCATTGTGTACTCGATTACTACCTACATGCAAACCTTATTCAATGACACATTGAGTGTTTTTAACATACATTGAACATCATATGTTAAATGCTATGACTTTAGGTATAAGGACAATATTAAGTGTAACATCCCTGACCTGGGTTATGCGTTAACCCTACATGTTTTGCCTAATAAGGTTGATTAGATACTTAATCTTATCTTGGGAAAAGTATTTAGGGCTCATGAGAAACTTATGTTTCAATTTTGGTACTGTTTGAACAATGTTGAAGCAATGTTTGCTTATTTTGGACTAAAGTGCAAATTACCCAAGTTGAGGGGTTAAATTGCAAATGTTGGATGATAATATGTTCCTCTGATGTTGAGACATCATAAGAATGAATATGATGTAGTGGTATGGTTTTCACAAGCTTGGGCACCAAGATTAAGCTTGTAAATCAATCTTTTTGCATTAAAACCTAGTTTTGGTGTAATGTGCAATTTACCCAAAACCTAGGGTTCAATATGAAAATTACCACTTCAAAAAGGTCCATAATGTTTCTTGGAATCTTTTAGAGCAAATAAAATGAGAGGGGCGCCTCATTTGAATTAAGTTGGAGGAGAGAGAATCTTGATATTAAAATAATCAAGATTTAATCCTAAGTGAAACCCTAATTCAAATTAGGGCAAAAATGTATGTATTAATTAAAGGGCCTTCAAAAAAAATTAAAATGGTTGGATTCATATGTGTGTGGATGATCTTAAAGCCTTGAAAAGGCATGAGCATATCCTAAGGAGGTGAAATTCCACTCACCATTATTATAAGAAAAAGAATTTCCACTCAAATATGGATATTCTTATTATAAGGGTTAAGGTGCTTAATTTCTTTTCCCTTAATTCATGGATAATGGAAGGGAGTTCGGTGGGGATAGATATGTCCTTGCATTCAAGAAATCAAGGGGGAAGTGGTGGCAACAATTTTGGAATTAAAAGACTTTTATAAAAGATTTTCTCTCTCATCAATTTTCTTATAAAAGTACCCTTTCCAAGCCAAAACAAAGGTTTTTTCGGATTCTTTTCTTTCCCCTTGCTTGGAAAACGACCAAGGAGCTTGGGAGGAGCAGGAGGACGATCCCCAACCTGTTGGTAAGGTTCTTGACCTCCTTTCACCTTGAATCCATGGTGAAAATAAAAAATCAATGCATAGATTCTTCATATCTCGATCCCCTCTTCAATTCTAACCAATTCTTTTCACTCAAAGCTTGAGGAAGACCCTTGAAATAGTGAAAGTAGTTGCATCCACCATTGTTTCCATGAGCGTGGAGCTTTGGAGCTCAATTGGAGGCGGGTTTTATAACTTGAACCCTTAATTTTATTATTGCAATCAATTCCTAATCAATTGGTGATCATTTCTACATTTCTGAAATTAAGTTTGGTTGATTGATGCAATATACATGAAAATCACACTAGATTTCATGAGTTTGGAGCTTGATGATGATGATGTCATCATAGGCACACACCTCCCCAAATATCTTGGGCAAACAGTTTCAATGTTGAGTCCAAACGGTTTCACCAAACCGTTCGGTGGTTTGAGCTCCAAACCGCTTGGAATGGTTGACCATTTGAGATGGTTGACCATTTCAAGATATATTCTTTGGTTCTTGGATCTTGATCCAATGGTTTCAATTGGTTTTATCTTGAAGGTTTCAATTGTGAATGATTCCTTAATTGCAAACCCTAATCGACTAAGTGCTGAATTTCCAATTGATTGAGATGATGTTTTGGGTTGATTGACCCAAATGGTTTCAAAATCGTTTGGAGATCACCCAAACCGTCTCAAGACCATTTGGGGGTCACCCAAGACCGTTTTGAGGTCTAGGGTTAAGTATGGATAAGTGTTTGAAGGTCCAAAGGTACCAAATTGAATTGCAACTAAGTGTTGATTTGATAATCAATCCAATGGTCCAAAACCCTAATTGGATGTCATGGTTTTTGATGATGGAATGGGAAAATGGTCTCAAGACCGTTTGGAGATCAACCAAACGGTCTCAAGACCATTTGGTGGTCATCCAAGACCGTTTGAGGTCAGGTCATATCATGTGATGATGATAGTTCATTGATTTCAATTGATTTGGTTCCACATGTCAACCATTGATGGATCCTCGATTTCAAACCCTAAGTGATGGCTTATTGATTATCAAACCTAGTTCAATTGGGTTCAAAAACCTAAATTGAAGGTCTAATTGATTGGTGATTCATTGGTCCAATTGATGAATACTTCCGTGGTTCAATTTATAATTGGTCCATGGATTGAAACCTTGAGTTGATTGAGTGTTGAAGTACATTTTGGGTCCATGTGGTTTTGAGAAGGTTTGGACCAAACGGTCTCAAGACCGTTTGGGTCCAAATGGTCTCAAGACCATTTGGGACTAAACTTTCTGACACCGTTTGGAGACCCAAAGTGCAAATGGTTTCAATACTTACTTTGTCTAATTGATTTCAAGTACAACTTGTTCAAATGGTTTTCAACCAATTGATTTATGAGAACCAAGATCATTTAGGGTCTAAGTAATTAACATTGTGAAGATCAACATGTTAAATCCATTTGAATATCTCATGTAATTGAAGGTCCAATATGGTGAACCTATTTAGATACTTAATGCATTTGAAGATTTCAATGGTTAACCCAATTGATCACTTCGTGGATTTGAAAGTTTAATTGGTCAATTCTTTTGAATTCCTTATATAATTGATGGTTTAATTGATTAGACCATTTGGTCATCTAATATGATCAAAGGTCAATCAACTATGGGATTATTGAAGATGTAGACCCATGATGATTGTGAAGGTTAACCCTAGCTATGTGTACTCAAGAGAAGAGTTGACCTAGATCAATCTTGGAGTACTTAACATCCTAAAGAGGATGAGAGAGAGAGAATGAGAGAGATGAATGCGTATATAATTAATCCCTAATTCTATCATTATGAATAAACTATTTGATAAGGGTTTGATCCATAATAATGAGAATCATGAAACCCTAATCAATGAGCCCTAACCATAATTTAGAGTAATACTAAGTGAAACCCTAATTAGGATTAATAGTGAACTCTATTTGTGGGTTATTGAATGTAGATCCTTTTCTGAAGTGAAATTTATGTGTGAAACTCTAATTAGAGCAAAGCTATGTGTGAAACCCTAATTTAGGGAAAAGTTGAGTGTTATCATAAATCCAGGGTGATGATGTAACCCTAACTTAGTGTAACAATGAAGGAAACCCTAATTTAATTGGAATTGTATATCCTAACCCTAATTTGGGTATGAGATAAGAGAAAACTTACTTGGATGTGAATAGACAACCTTAATCCCTAAAATGGGGTAAGGTGCATGAAACCCTAATATAGGGTAGTTCAACTAATCCTATGTGAGAACCTATCACTGGGTGATGTGTTGTGAAATTCCTAATTTCACATAATACTAGGTGAATCCTTGATAAAGAAGGATGAATATGTAAAACTCTATTGAAGAGTAATACTATGTGAGATCCATAAATGTATGGAATATGCTATGTGAATACTCAAATTATAAATATGGAGAATACTATTCCTAATAATGGAATAGTGATTAATGTTATGACAAATGTAACCCCTAGAGAGGTTGATGATGGATATCCTTATATTAATAGTTCCTAACTCAAGGATGAGTCCATATTTTTGGCAATGATTGTATAATCTAAGTGAGTGACTAATGACCAATACCTTACATGATAAATGTGATGAACTAGTGCATAAAGTATTAGGATGGTGGATACCCTAATACAAGCTAAGTGTATAAACTCAAGTAAGATAATGGTGTTGAGGGAAGTGATACATCAAGATATGATAGATATCACATCCAACTCTCCAATACTACTATATCTTGATGTGTTATAAGTCCAAATGCAATTGGATGAATGACATATGATATGTGTCATGTCAATGGTTACATTGAGATGTAATGCACCCTGTTGAATGTAGGCTAACATGCCTTATGAAAAGGTTAATCCAAATCAATAGACTATAATACAATCATATTCTGATAAAGATGAGAGAGAAACTCATACTTTATGTTGATAATACATTCAATGATGAATGATGAGAATAAATAAGTATGATTGAATACTTATGTTATTCATATTGATTCCTTGCTATGTGAATCCCTAATACAGGGTAATGCTATGTGAAACCCTAACATAAGTTAATTCTATGTGAACCCTAATACAGGGTAATGCTATGTGAAACCCTAGTACAAGATGATGCTATGTGAAGTCTTAACACAGAGTAATCCTATGTGAAACTCTAATATAGATTGATGAGTTATGAATGTAATAAGATAACCCTTGTTTTGTATAGTGCTGATATAAAAGAGATACCATGAACCCTAAAGAGGGAATAGTGGTATTACTTAGTGTTTGTATGGTACTGATGTGAAAGAGAAATCATGAACCCTAAAAAGGGAATAATGATACTACTTAGTGTTGTATGATATTGATTTGAAAGCATTATAATTGTTATCATGAATACTAATCATGCAGGGATGATGAGATGAGATGCATAGCCAGGTATGGGCTATGATGTTTGTTTATTGAGAATGTTTTATAGGCTTTATAAGCCTTAATATGCTTTCTGTAGTAAGAATCATTGAACTTTGTGTACTATGTGCAATACTTTATGTAGCAAGATTTATAATGTCCTTGGTCAGATGACCTGAAGGTATGAAGTTACCTAATAAGTGGTAACAAGTGTTCTATGATGAGATAAGGGTTCAAATACCCAAATTCTATAATCATGACAATAAACTTACTAAGAAGTGGAAATGTACTTGATGAGTTGAGGGACTAAGATCCCAACCCTTTGTGAAAAGAGTATGGCTACAAGACATGACTCCCCAATAACAATGTCAGACATTAGATATATGATCTAAGCCTGAAGAGAGTTAATGTTGTGGTAATGATTCTATAGTGAATAAATATTATACATGTTCTTCATATTCCTTAAAGGATAAGTGACATGTTGATCCTATCAAGTTATAGATGCAATGCTTCTGATAAGAATAATGTTCTAATATGTTAGACATTAAAATATCTGCTGTCAAATAAATATGACTCCTCTATTCATATCTATCTTCTTAAGCTGCAATAATAATATTTCTGGTGGAGAGTTATATCTCTCGCTGGGGCAATTTACAATTGTCTCACCCCGATGGGAATCACATTTTTAGGTGGATGCGGACGAGGAGGCAGGAATCCTTGAGTAGGTGAAGGGCAGCAACAACATCAGTAGGCACATCAGTGAAGTCTCAGGTGGAGACACTGGTTGTTATGCCTTGTATAGATGAAAATAGAGTCCTACGTTTCGTCTCTGTACTCTCAGGTCCTCGGAGTAGTAGTCAGTGCTTTCGAGATTTTGGCTCAGTGCCTCGAGATTTTATAGTGTCTATTTTTAGCTTAGCAGGACAGTTAATGCTTGTAATTCTCTGAAAGAGATGATACAATATATGTACCTTTGAACAAGAATGTAAATATGTTACTTTGGTTCTATGTGAGAAAGTTTTCCTTTGATGGATCTCTTGATAAAAAGGTTTAAATTTTTAGAGGTTTTTGGTAATCCGCTGCTTAGTGAACGCTTCCGCATTAGTTAATTATGTTTTTGAGAGTTGTATGCCACATTAAGTAATATCACTTTGAGATGTGATTATGACTACCACTGGATGACTTCCATGTATCAATCTCAAGGTGGCCTTTCCACTACACTTGTTATGTAATAAGTACCTATGTGTCTAATTTTATATCTAATGTCATCACTAAAGAGATATAGTCATAAGAAACCACACACAACTAATCTTGCATTATTGTTTCCCTTATTTCATTGCACAAAAATATATGACTCAATACTTTAAAAGAATATATATTCTAAGTATACATATGATCTCATTTTTATGTTTTAAACTAGAAAGCATATGTCCTTGAGTTAATAAATTTATGATAAATATATATTCAATAATTATATCACACGAAATAAAATATAATAAGTGAAACACCTTTTGCTCGTATCAAATCAAGTACCAAGAGTCCCACTAAAACCATCATATGCTTAGTTCTCAGGGCATACAACAACAATCTCCACATGAATTAGATCCAATAACTCATAAATATAATTCCAAATGATCTAACATGATTAAAATTCTTCTACAACGATACTTCCTTTGATTGGGGATCAACGACATGGCTTTCAATTAGTACTCAATGAATTTTGACATCTCCTCATTGCATGATCTATTCTATGAGATGATATTTTTGTGTTGTATGCATATAGAGCCAGTGTCATTATGACTTTGTTTAATAATAATGGCATCTCCATTTGATATGTTAACTTCAACAAAAAAAAATAAACATAATAATGTCCTAATAATGCAATATTGGATAACTTGTGATTTTTGGTAGAGGACCTAAACATGAGATCATGGTATTTTAAGAGTATTTGTTGTGTTTTATGCCTCTCATGAGATATTCTTGTGGAAATTAGGATGAAAATAATACATAAGACTAGTATGCATTTTGTCTGATGACTACACCTCATTAGGTCATAATATTTGATATCAATGAAAGCGCATGTACATGTTAATGAACAAGTGTACCAGACAAACCTATAAAGATTATGATAAATGGAAGCTTGAAATGGTAGTGAAAATCATATCTCAATGTTATATTGGTGATTGTGGTCCTTGGACCTGATCTCACAACTATGACCAAATGTTGCTTAGTGTACTTTAGTGCTACTCAATGAAGTAGTAAATTAGGGTTGTCATATATGTAGTACTTGTATGCACTACAAGACATGTGGATTATTGAGAGTGATGTAAATAGAGTGTCTTTATTCTGTTATAATGATATCCGGGGCAGTAGGTGATGAAAAATTATTAAATACATGGCCATGCTAATGTTGATCAATATTTAATATTTATCTCACATGTATAACATATACTGATGATCAAAAGGAACAAAGATTCAATAATTATACGATGATATTTTATGGTGGAGATTAAATTTGGATACCAGAGACAAAGGGATTATACAATCATTATAACACTGATCTCAACACTAGGTTGAAGTTGTTCTCCAACTCATGTAATTGCTTGGGTGGCAATGAAGTGTAGCTTATTACCAAAAATCTTTTGTAAAGTCATAATACAACAATAGGCATAACTTCCAATTTAATGTGTATCATACAGAGTTAGATGCACTAGATGCACAAGGAAGAGGAGTATAATCATAAAAACAAGTTACTAAAAGGTTTAGGTAATCAATTAGAACAAGGAAAAATTATCTAGAATCCTAATTGGTTGACTGGAAGGTCCAATCAATTGAGTAAACAAACTAGTCATTAATAATTAATGCAAGTTGGTCGATGGAGGTAAGCTCAACCCAAATGGTTGATTAGATATTATGGTAGATCAAATGGACTAGATGCGCAATATGAATAATTGTAAAGTCCAATTTGTCGAGTAGAAATTTTAATCCTAACCAATTTGCCAAATGAACTAGACAATGAATTGACTGGTTGTCCACAAGTGATAACGTAATTGTAACCACTACTTCATTTTTGTGTCTCAGGGTTTTATGAATCCTACTTCTTCTCTCTCTTATTTAAAGGGGCATGATGCCTATGGTTTTACATACACACTCTAGCATGTGAATGCTAGCCATAATTATCCATATCTGTGAGATATATAAGGAGATATAGTGCAATGCTAGCACATTATCAATAAGAGGCTAATGCTTCCATGCCTCTCAAGAAGCATGACATGGTGTTCTCAGTCATCTACATGGACTACATAGAGACACAATGTTATACAACTTGGTTGGGAAGATGTCCTCAACTATCATCAGTGCACTACCTTGAGCGACACACACGACCTAGAGTGAGGATAGTGGTTGGATCTCCTTCAATGTGAGGTATATCTCAAACCCCTTCTTCCTAATACACTATTATTTGTGAAACTTTCTTATGGGATGTATGGAAAGTTTTATTACTTCCAATGTGCATGTATCCTCCATATTTTCACAATAGTGATATTTTATCCACAAAAATTTGTGATGTATCAAGATTATAGTTCATCTGATCACATTTTCTATACCCTTTTGTGTAGTTACATGTGATGCAAATGATAGAGTTAATATAAAATATCTTATTAATTCCACCCACATCATTAATATGGATTTTATGATATTCCATAAACCTTTACAAGTCAACAATGAGAAAATGTTATTTTTCCTCATGTAGTAATGTAATATTCCATAAACCTTTACGAGGAAACTTCCTCTATGGCCCCACAAGGGACAAAATCCCCCTAAACCCCACCTATTGATAGGGTAGAAGGATCCCTGAGCAAGGTCACATCTCAAGCGTACCTTGCCTCATTTGTGTAGAAAATTTATTCATGGAGATTGTCCCATATGAAATTCTAAAACCTTAATATGTTTAAGTATATACTGTGTTTTATCTATGAAAAAATATATCACACCTTTGAAATAGAATTAGTATTGGAGGACTTAAAGCGATGAAGTAACCTTTTAAGTACAAGTCCAAT
The DNA here is from genome assembly GCA_963693085.1 of Alisma plantago-aquatica. NCBI lineage: Eukaryota > Viridiplantae > Streptophyta > Magnoliopsida > Alismatales > Alismataceae > Alisma > Alisma plantago-aquatica. The sequence goes on along the minus strand of OY856411.1, from coordinate 316,611,254 downwards.
GAACGTTCATGACCCATTTACTGTGGTGCAAATAAAATGCAGGTATATGTGGGAGTTCATAGATTGATGATGTGTAAGACACAAATGAACTTAGGTTGACAATTATACTTTGTGGCTCCAAAATATTACATTAGTATCATTGTAACCAATATTGTATTCTTCTACATAATGGTATATGACATATATTATAAATTGATGGTATTTTTCTATATATTTATGTATATAAATAGAACCCCTCAAAAAAAATATTAAATCTTTCATGATTTCCATAGTGAAATACACATAAAAAACATGATCCATTGTGTGTGGTTACACTAAAGAGTGGTTATAACATACCAATATCTAGGTTCACAACTTAACCCTCCCTTTCCTAGGCTCTTTTTAAGTGCATTAGGACTAAGTTTCTTTTTCCTATAAATTAATATTAAATTAGGAATTGTTGATGACATATGCTATCATGAATATATAAATAACCTTTATATATGGTATCTTGGAATGGAATACCAATTAAATTTATCATATTCTACAATTGAAATTTCATAGATCAACGAGTCTAGACCTAACTTTGGCACTCTAAAATATTTACTAAGTTTGTTTCATGAAAGAAAATAGATAAATACAAATAAATGTATCAAAATTGGATGAAAAGAGTAATAAACACATTAAATGTATACTTATCGACCAAGTATATAAATGACACATGAAACATTTTAAAAAGGTTAAATAAATGGTAAAATTGAACTTATCACAATTGAATTAGCAAACCCATGCATTTCTAGGTTGATTGGACATTAATTAACCTCCCAATTAATTGAATGAAATGCACAAATTTTATTACATATTTGATCATTCAACCTTGTTAATTTTACCTAAGTCGACTTTGTTAATGTCTGATAATGCCTATGTAGTTATCTTCACCAAAATAATTTTCTTCCATGTGAAGACTTCCATGAGAACCTAAAACCACAACACATTTCTCTTCTCTTCTCAATTTCTTTTGTTCCCCTTATGTTCTTTATCTCTCTCCCATCCTTCCCTGAGTAACTGTGCATCCTAACACATCTTATCTGCCTCTTGTCTTCTTCCTTTCATACCCATAGCCATTGACACTCCCCTCTCCTTGTGCCACTGAATAGGGAAGCAAGAATACTCCCATTGCCACATGCACTTACATATATACGATCCATTGGTGTCCAGTTTAGAAACATCTCTCTTCTCTTCCCCCCTTCTACTTTTCTCTCTTCTACCTTTTCTAATTTCCATATATGCCGGTAGAGTTGAAGATCATTTACCCTATTCATTCTTCTCTAATCTATTTCATGGAGCCATGACCTTACCTAGGAATTTCAATGTCTACATACGAGTTCCCTTCTCATCTTTGTGGATTTCTAGCAAACCTAGACCATGTCTTGAGAATCAAAAACGTCATACACAAGCTACAACCCATGTAAAGGAAATTCCCTATGGAAGGATGACCCTGAGATGAGGTATAAGATTTAGTCATCATCTTTCTGTTCTACAGTTGTGTTGTTTCTTCCTTGAGCATCTAGTTGATGATGGTTCTAGAGCAATCCCAACCAAAGTGCTCATTGTCACTCAGCATATGAGGATTTCCGTTTGAGTCAACAATAAGGTAAATAATTGCTCCCTCTAAATATTCCTCCATCTAAATCACCATGTTGATGATTTTGATGTCAAGGATTCATAAACAAAGGTTGTATTTTTTGATGTGGGAGTACTGGGGTTTCCTCAAAATTCTCTCTGTGTGATATCATTTGATATTGTAGATTTCCTTGATGCATCTTGTGGCTGACCGAAGGTTGGAAAACTCATATTTTCTCCTCCTGATTCATTGGTCTTCTTTCCAATAACATTTGTAAGCTTCCATGTCATGTGAACATCTAGTGAACTAGTTTTGTTTGCCTTTTTTTCTTATTAATTGTGATGTATTGGCCTGGTCAAGTTTGTTTGATGTTTGGGTTTTGGGTATCTCTATCCATGTCTCCATCCCATGTTAGAAGAGCAACTATTAAGCATTGTTGTTGCATTGAATATTGAGCATGGTGAGCATGGAGTTGTCTTGGTGTCAGAAAGACTCATGGGAGTCTACTTCCCAATGAGCCCCTTTGTGATATTTATTTTACTCATAGTTTATGAGGACAAATTGTTCAATGTATGTTTTATTTCATACTTAGCCATGCATTGTCTCATGGTGGGAAAATGCCAATAATTCTCCTATCACAATATAAGGTTACAAGACCTGACGTGGGGCATAATGGTAATTCCCGCAAATTTCAAAAAAAGAACTAGAAATGGATTTATCTTGTATAAATAGTAAGTACCCATTAGAGCATCCAAAAAATATCAAAATTTTTGTTTTTGAAATTAAAAAAATCTATATTTATTGGTGTCATTTTAGGAGTCAAAATCTAAAATTATCAAAAACGTCATTTTAGGCCTTATTGCATTGAAGTATACAACTAATAAACAATATGCACTCATATATTGGAATTAGGTGTTGGGAAGCCTAATAATGAACCCTAATGAGTTTTTTTAGACTACATTAGATATGGTCATCAATGAATGTACAATATCTATTTTAATTTTGGCATTTATATGATTATAAACCTATTTTTTCATAATGGGGCACCTACTGAGTATTTCTCCTTCTTGACACAATTTTTATAGCTCATGAAATATAATTATTTATTGCTTTTGAAATGTGGAATTATCTTTTGGTGTTGGGTTTATTATTCCATTTGAAAAGTTTGGATTCTTGAATATGTTTATTATGCAGTCATTAAATCTTGCCATACTATATTTCATGCTTTTCAAACTAACAATTTATAGTAGCGATACTTTTATACAATCATAAATGTTGGAGATACATCCCACTATATATATATTGGCTATTAGGGTTTGAATACCCCCTTCACTTGGGTTATCAGGATTCTAATCCCTATTATCCTTGGAGCATCATGGTTTTAATCCTCCTTCTTCCATGGATTGAGATCTTATGATTTCATGGCCCTATAACAGATTAACTTAGTCAAACCTGTATGTACATTTTGTTATTGTTGTAGTTTATTTTGACAAGATCTCTCAAATGATTAAAATGTTCTCATAAATTTTATTGCCTCATTCTTTTATTATATACATTTGGACTACATCCTCCTCAAACTTACCTAAATGATGTAAGCCACCTTATGTTATTGGTATCATACTTCTTTCTTCTTACACATCTAATAATGTTGCAGTACGTTTTTATGCACATACTTAGTGTTTACAGACACATACACTTCATTTATCCTTTTTTGGGTATTGTTCCCAAACCACCATGGTGTAGGTTCTTTAAAAAAATGTTTTATAAAGATTATTACATAATTTTGGGGTTGAGGATAGCTTGGGATTCCATATTTCCTTTTGTAATTGGTTTCATATATAATTAGATGTAATAATGTGTTTTCTCATGCCAACTTTGAGGTAAGAAACACGTATCTAAGGAATGCCTTGTAATCTTGCAAATAGTTATACTTTTATTGCTTATTTATCATTTTTCTTTGTGATACATACCATTTGAGAAATAATACTAAAACACATCCTTTTGGGTTTATACATTGTAGTACGATTAGATTTGGATTGTTTTATTCCTCTTATAATAAGGAGTGGATCCCAGTCGGGTCTCACTCATTACAATATGTTATCAAAGACAAAATTAGTCAGTAATGTGAATATTTCAACATACCCTCCCTTGTTCTTCACTTATGATTTTGGATAACCCTATATAGTTTGTTGGTATAACTATCCATGTGTTTTAAAATATCAATTAGGATTTCAAACCCTCTCTAGTTTGGTCATTTCCACTCTCCAAAACCACTAATGTGGTTTATACTCAATTTTTATTAACCCAAATAACCCCTACCTCAACGGAGACAGAAGTATCACTACATAGGAGTTGATAATTATAGGAATTGTTCCTACCCACTACTTTCTAGGAAGCTAATTTGAACAATATGATATGTAGGATGACTTCATTATCAATAGCTTAGTTTAACCCTTGTTCAATCTTCAACTCTTTCCTTTGTTGTCTCCTAGATTGCCTCAACTACAACCACTTTAAGGACTGATCATGCACATACAACCAGCTTTAAACACCAACATAAGTTTTAGAGTTGTGATGTCCCTATCATGAAGTAAGAACCCAAACTACTTCATCAACATGGCATCACCAAAATTACTCTAGAAAAGGGATGGATACCATGAACATGGATCTTATTATGTCTTGCAAATAAAGGTTGGTTGATGGAAGGCATAAGATTTAGTAGATATCACAAAGATCTTACCTCTCTTGGGTGATTTGACTATGTAGTATATCTTCTCATGGATATGTAGGTCCATAGCTTAAAACTTCCTTTGCTAGGCTCTTTTTCAGTGTATTGGTATTAACTTTCTTTTTCCTCTGATTAAGATTAAATTAGGAATTTTGGAGTCAAACAACATTATGAATATATATATATCCTTTCTCTTTGATATATTGGAATAAAGTAACCAAATAAATTTTATAATAGTCTTTAATATAAGATTTCACAAATCAATTATTCTCAAACTAACTTTGACACTCTAAAATCTTTACTAAATTTATTTGATCAATGGAAATAGATTTGTATCAATATGTGTATCAAATTGGATAAACAGAGGAATAAATACATTAGATGTACATATCACCAGGGTAAAAAAGTATCATATCAAACATAACCAAAAAGAAAAATAAATGATAAGATTGGACTTATCACATTTAAATTAGAAAATTCATAAATTTATCAATCAGACATTAGTTACCTTCCCAATATATTGAATGAAATTTATAAAGTTTGTTTCAAATTAAATCATTCAACCTTGTTAATTTCACGTATGTCCACATTTTAATTTCTAGTAACGCCCGAGTAGTTCTCTTCTTTGCACTATTTGTCTTCCTTGCGATAACTTTTGCAGAAATCCTATGATTGTCTAACCTTTCTCTTCTCTTATCGGCCTCTCCTCTTCCCCTTCTAACCTTTATTTCTTATAGACCTTCTCTGAGTAACTGTGGACCATATAACATCTCATTCGCAACTTTTCATCTTCCTCGCATAAGTATAGTTGTCATTGGTCCCCTCTTCTTGTGTCAACAACTAGAGTAGAAAAAAGATTGCCACTGCCACTTGTAGTTGTTGATAGAGCATTTATTGGTGTCTTCATTAGAAACGTTTCTATCTTTGCTTCTTCTCTCCCTCTTTTCCTTCTTCCTTCCAATCGTCCTTCACTAAACTCTGACAAATGCATGTACATCACCTTTTTATTCTGATTTCTATATTAGTTTTACTCATTTTAGTCAAAAATTGCACATGTTTTACACAGTTTCATTAGATTTATTCTTAAGTTTAGTAGTAGGATTTTTATTTAAATTCTTTCTATATGTAGAAGAAAGCTCACCAAATCAACAGAAAGATCGATCAACTCATATTCAAGAATTGAGAATGAATTCACAATGGATTGGAGATAAACAAAACAACTCAGGCAGGTTGATTTAGCGACTAGATCTCCTAGACGGAGGACCAATCTACTCATTCCAAGCATTTTCCAGATAAACTCTAGACTGATGAACACTATCTTTTACCAGATGATAAGTGGGTCATAAAACATACAACAACTCTAAAAAACTTTAAGATTGAATGATTTTCCAATTCACTCAACTTAATTAGCCAATCCACTAGTAGAAGAATCCCTCAAAGATAGCATCGGCCAATCCACCTTGTTAGTCAGCATACCAACTAAAAGTCGCTTCCAAGCTAGGGCTTTCCAACAACTTCAGTTCTCCAGTAGATAGGGCGATCCTCTCCTAGGATCGATCGATCAATATATTCTCCATAAGCCATATCAAAGTAATGACTGACCAATTAGTCTCACTGATCGACCAAGTAGAATTTCATCACTTGCACTACCAAGTAGATAATAAACTAAGCAGAATACCTAGTTTCCTAATTAATATGGCAGATAGAGCACAATTAGACAACCATCGACGAAGAACATTTGTTAACAAAAGGGAGGCTCGACCTAGTATTCATCCCATTCCACTCACTTTGATTCTAGAGCATGTTTAGGGAGAAAGGAGCAAGAGGAGAAGACAAGGTAGAAGACCATCCTAGTAAAGTTCTTTGAAATTTTCATGGTCATAATGGATTATGGAAGTTAGATATTAGAGACCTTTATCTACTTCTTTCTACTCCATCAGTCACATAATCTTTTCTCTATATGCTTGTATTTGTGCTCTTATCATGATGGTGAGTGAGTAGAACTTCTCGCTGAGGCATAGAGTCACCCTATTTCATGTATTTTATGTTCACTATTACCAAACTCAATTTTCTCATTACATTAACTAGTATCAACTAAATTAAAGGTTGCTTCTTGACTTGATAGATCATTTAGCATGTTTGTTTGAATCTTGAGCATAGAAACCACAAAATGTAGGATTAGATACTTGTGTGGATGCGTACGCTTCTGGATGAAATCACAAAAGGGATTCTATAGGATGGTTGAATCATGAACTTGTTGGTATATATGCCTAGAGAGTGAATCATATGATGATTGTGATGGCATATCTTGTAAATGTTTTGATTTGTAATAAAGGAAATCCTCCAATTGATTATGTTTGTTCAATTATAAGATAATGATATAACATAATAAATGCCTAAAGAATGATATTACTCAATGACGCATGTATTCAGGGTGAGGACCTGAACGATGAGATCATACGGATGTCAAGAGTATATACATTCTTGTTATGTCCCTAGTCAGATGTTATTGTGGAAGGTTAATATACAACAACAATACTTAAGACTAGAATGTGTGTTAGTTGATGATAGAATCTCATTAGTTAAGAAATGTGATATCAAACCAAGTGTATAGATAATTGTTAGATAAGAGAGCATCAAACAGACCCACCTTGAGAGTGACACATGGAACTAGGAATGGTATTCAGAGTCATGTTTCATAGTCATGGTGGTGATTGTGGTTCTTGGACCTAAAATCACTACACTCATCACATGTTGTTCGGTGTGCTTTGACAACTTCCACCATGAAGTGACACATGGGGATGATTGCGAGTGATGTAGATGGGATTTGTCCCTCCTATAGGAGTTTGATATCTTGGCCACTTGATAAGAGAGACTGAGAAATGCATGGCCATGTTGATGTGAGTAAATATGTGATATTGAGCTCACAATATCTCAGAAAGTTTTCTCTAGTTTAAGGAACATGGATTGAATGTTGAAGAGGATGATGATTTCATGCCTCAAATTCAATCTGAATATCAAATAAAAAGGAACTATACATTCATTGTAACACCAATCACAAATGATAGGTTAAGTTGTTCTCCAAATTATCCAATTACTTAGGTAGCAATGAAGTCTTCCAAGATACCAAGCATTGCTTGTGAAATCAAAATATGATTATGAATATCCTGCGAACATAATGTGGAGCCAACTGGGTCACACACATAGAATGTGACTGGAATAGGAGTATAATTGTGGACATGGTTGGAAAAGTTTTAAATCAAAATGATTACAAAAGTGTTTAGGTAATCCTCTGTAATAATATTGGATTAATTAATTGTTTCAAGAATATTCTTTTATTGGTCCATGAGCAGCTCGTTTTAACAAGCCTGCGGCCATTTTGTTTCCCAAGGGTTTTGGGAAAACCCTACTTCCTTTCCTCTGCTATTTATAGGGTCATGACGACCAAATTTTGTAAGAGGCTAATGTTTAGACGCTAAGATTATGTTCTTGTACATGAACCCTAGTCGTTATCATCCCCAAGCAAAGGAGAGAAACTGATGCTAGCACATCGTAAAGTAGAAGTTATCTCCTTCCCTTCGGCTTACGGAAGCACGATGTTGAGTCCCAGTCCATTCACATGGTCAAATTAGAGATGCAGACACTGAGTTGCCTGCATTTATAGGATGATTGAAGATCGTCTGTGCATGCTAGGAGAAACACACATCTTTGTGCCAAGGGTCATCGCCAGACTTTCTTTGGGACAAGGTACATCCATGTCCCCACTTTCCAAATACATTGTTTTCGACGAGATCATCGAGTAGGGTATGTGTGAAGAAAATTATATTTCTTCAATCGTGCCTGTCTCCTCAACAAAACCCAAAAAAACACTGGGTAAAAAGACCTCAAGCCCATATGAAATTTATCCCTTGTGCAATTCTCATTCCAAAAGGAGTAAAATTCACTTGGTCATAGTTTAATTGTTGAGGTTACTGAGTTGTAACAATTTAGATAGGTATGTAGGTAGTGACATTGAAACCTAGATGCACCAATGTTTCTTAACGTTGATCAAATCCTAAGTTTAAATTATTCTTTTCCTTACAATATTTTATATAATCATTATTTCCTAACCATTCTCAAACAATCTATTTAAAATATTGCTCTTAATGACTGGCACCAGAGGTGATTTCTTAGAAACTTTATCTCTTGGGTTTGACCCTTTACTATAATGTAATTGATCTTTCCTCTTGCAGGTGAGTTAGTTGCCATTATGATACAGGTTTAAAACTTAGGATAATTCTTGTTAAAAATTTCTATGTGCAACAAATTCACATCAAATTTTGGCATAGTTATTGGGGACAACAAAATCATTTTCACATCCCATTGTTTTCATTATTCAAAACTTTTTTTCCAACTGATGTTCTTTCATTACTACCTAAAATTTTACTACCTCTCACTTGATAATTTAAATTCTATTTTAGGTACCAAAGGTGCATGTGAGACTCACAAAGCATTGACTCTACACATTTGAAGTTTGATCTACAGATTGATAGAATCATTCACTACCTAAATTAAGCTTTCATAACAGGATGGATGAGAAAGAGATAAACCACATGGGGAAGAGGACCTTATCGAAGAGATGAGTAACTATGGACATTGAGAATAGAGATAGAGAGGCATTTATGCTTGAAGAAGAACAAAAGAAACAACTTAAAGACTTCCCAATCCCCAATCCTACCGATGTGCACCATCATGTGATGCCTGTCACAATCACTGCCCCTCAATTATAGAGCACACTCATTGGAAAACCAAGCTATTGAGTAGTGCCTTTACTGGAAATAGAGGCAATAATTTCTAGGCTCACCTGGAGTGGTTCTCTGACCTTTTTGCTTTGAACAAACAACTCAACATTTTTAAAGATGCCATCAAACTCTAAATGTCCAATGTTCTATTGTAAGATGGGGAAAGGAGTTAATAATTATGCCATGGTGGGATATCACATCACAACTTGGGAAGGTATCTAGTCCAAATTTCTATAGAAGTACTACCCAACATCCCTCACCTACCAAATCAGGGGCCAGATCACACAATTCAACATGGTCTCAAGAGAGTCCCTAGCCAAGGCTTTGAAAAGGTTTAAAGAGATTCTTTATTGATTTCCACATCATGTCATTTCACAAGTCTAGCTGATAGAGACATTCTATATATGCATGAACGACAATGAAAAGGAGTTACCCAATTCCTCATGTGGAGAAAATTTCATGTTTTAGAACTTCGAAAACACATGGGATGTTGTTAGAAGAGGTTCTAAAAATTAGTCCAAGTCACGTTCCATCCATGGACAAGGTGGTGTTCTCAAGGTTGCCAAGGCCAAAGACATTTCCTAGCTCAAATCCATAAAATAATCCCTCAAGAATCTAAACCTGAAGTAGGATAACCTTGAGACCTCCTTTCACTGCATATGGAAGAAGAGGACAACAACAACAATTCCCTGAACAAGTCAACTCTGCATACCTCTTATGTGAGGTTTTCAAGGGCCATGATTATTTGACTCTTAATTTCCAACTATTGTGGTAAATAACATACCCATGAAAGATGATAATAAATATATGGATGATCTAAATTCCATCCACATCATATCGAGCCAGGGGTACTACACCACCACCCAGACTAGGAATCACCCTAGTTTCTAGAATGGTAATCTAGTGGGAGCAAAGAATGCATCACATCAACGGCCTTCTCAAGCAAATAACCAAGGACATGGTCCTCTCAGGTTCTAATATAATCACCAACAAAATTTTAGGAATCAAGGTGAATTGAAGCATAATTTGTAGAATCCTAACTACAACTAAGTGCATCAATTTTAAAATCTTAATGAAGTAGCATAGTTACAACATCCCATTCCTTATTTTAACACAAATGACAAGATTTATATCATATAAAATATGCTCTTATATCACCAGACAATGTTGGACCTTCAGCAAGCCTGCCAAAAGTCAATTGACTATCAGTTGTCCCAAATCTCAACCACCTTGTACCCTCCAATGATTACCTTTGTTGGACAGCTGAGAAAAAACCCAAGCATGCTGAGTAGTTGAAGGTTATCTCTATAGATTCAAGAAACATGTATGGACCCCCTCTCTAGTGAAACCAGCCTCTGAACCTATTGATTTTGGTGATGATTTTAGACTTGTCATGGCTAGAGCAAATTAAAAAGTCATAAAACTCTAGATACTTCTTTTTTCTCCATTAATGACATGATCTCTTCTCTTTATTCATGTATTTGTGTTCTTACAACAACAGTGGGAGAGTAGATCTTCTTTCTAGGGCACAGGGAGTAGCCCCATCACCCACATTCTATCTTAGTTGTTATAAAATTTAATTTTCCTCATTATGTTAAATTGTTCTCCATTTAGTTTATGTTTTCTTCTTGAATTGATCACTCATTTAGCCTGTTTCATATAACATTGAGCATAGAGACCATAGAACTTACTATTAGATCCCTAAATAGATGTATAGAATTTTAGATGGGATCATGGAAGGGACTCCACATAATGACTAAATCATGAATTCTAGGTAATGAGACCTCAAACCCATGGGGAGTTCAATACTTGTGCAATTAACATTCTGCAACGAGGGAAATTTAGTTGGTCCTAGTTTGGTTATTTAGATTAGTGACTTGAATTAATTTGGATAGGTACATATGTTTTGGAGGTAAAACCCAAATGTCCCATTGTTCCTTAATATCGATTCAGCCCTTAGTTTAATCCATTCTTTGCCTTGCAATCTTTAATTCAATTACTTTCTAAAAAAAATATTTAATTCAATTAATTAGTTTGTGATCATTCTCAAAACAACTGATTCTAAATATTGTTCTTAACAACTAGTTCTAAAGGAAATTTAGACATTGTTGGGTTGACCCTTTACTATAATTTTATTGATCGATCCACTTTCATGTGAGTTGTGCGTGTGATAAAGATGTAAAACCTAGGATAATTCTTCTTAGGGAATTTGTGTGTGTAATAAACCACATCAAACAATGTTCTATGCCAACAATGTTCAAGAACATTTACCCTATTCATTCTTCTCTTATCTAGTTGGTGAGATTAGAACCCTACCTAATGATTCTATGTACATATTCCCTCCTCCTATTTGTGGCTCTCTAGAAAACCCAAACCACATCTTGAGAATCAAAATCCTCATACACAAGTAGTGAGCCATGGAAAGGCAAATTCCTATAAGATGAGACTATGAGATGATATAGAAGCTTTAGGAAACTTGTTTATGGTCTATGATGGTGTTCTTTCATCCCTTGACCTTTGGTTGATGGTGGTCAGTGGATCAATCTGGAAAAAAGTGCTCTTGGTCGCTCTATTGGTATGTATGACCAGAGAGCCAAACATATGATTATCGTAATGGCATAACTTGTAAATTATTTGATTAATAATAAAGGAAAGCTTCCAATTTATTCTTTTTTATTCAGTTATGAGATAATGATGTAACATAATAACTGTCTAGAGAAATATATTACTCAATGACGTATATCTTCAAGTGTGTGACCTGAATGAGTATATACATTCTTCTTACGTCCCTAGTATGATGTTATTGTGGAAGGTTGATAGACATCAATATCACATACGACTAGAGTGTGTGTTGGATGATGACAAAATCTCATCCATCATGATATGTGATATCAAACCAAGCACATAGATACTTGTTAGATAAAAGTGTATCAGACAAGCCCACCAAAAGAGTGATATATGGAAACAGTAATTAGTAGTTAGAATCATCTGTTATAGTGTTGGTGATGGTTGTGGTTCTTAGACTTAAAGTCACTACACTCATCACATGTCAGTTGATGTACTTTGACATCATCCACCATGATTCTCTATAAGGGTTTCCATAAAGGTGATTCTCAGATACACTCTAACACATGGGGATGAATGTGAGTGATGTGGATGGGATTTGTCCATCCTACAGGAGTATGATATCCTGGCCACTTGATAACTAAGGATGAGAAATGCATGACTATGTACATGTGAGTCAATATGTGATACTAAGCTTACATATATCTCAGATAGACTACTCTAGTTCAAGGAACATGGGTTGAGTGATTGAAGAGGATGTCGATTCCGTGCCTTGAGTTCAATTCCTAATATTAGTGACAAAGGGGATACACAAACACTGTAACACCAATAATAGATTGTAGGTTGATGTTGTTCTCCAACTGTTCATTTACTTGGATAGCAATGATGTGTTGCTAGGCTTTGTTCTTTGCTTGTGATGTCATAAAGTAGTTATAGACATTCACTGCCGACATAATATGGATCCTTTAGGGTCACACACAAAGGACTTACTTGGAAAAGGAGTTAAACCATGAATGATAATTGAATTGATGACTAAAGTGTTTAGGTACTTAATTTAAACAACAATTGATTGACTAAACACTGAACTGACTGGTTCTAGTGATGAACCAGTCAGTTGGAGTGTCAGGTTAATCAGATATTGCATTGTCTAAATTTTGTATGAACCAGTGCATGAACAACCCAGTTCACTGAGTCAACCAATTGGCTCAAGGTCACTAGATGACTGGTTCATGATATGAACCACCCAGTTCACAAGAGCAATTCGATTGCATCAAGGATTAGTGTTGACATCATGTCATGCATTCATTGGATTAGATTTTCCAATACAATTGCGATTCAGAAACATGATGAAATGACTGATTCACTGGGTGAATCGAACTACTCACATGCCAACTAATAGGTTCACTATGAAATAATCATTTTGCCACTCGCAGGTTGAGAAAATTCATGAAATTCCAATCCCTTCCATTGCCAAACAGATTGGGAACCCTGACCATGACCCTCCTATAATTAGAGAGGTATTGGATGCTTCTCAGTGACAAAACTTAATTGCATCTGATAATTGTTTGTCTTCTCTGGTTGTGGTAAATGATAGAACTCGAACAAGTCTTACTTGATAAAGGGAGGGATAGCAAGAGAAAATAATCGTGGGAGAGCAAGTTGGTGATTAGTATGCTAATGTGAAGGGACAGCTTATTGTTGTCTATTCTACTAGAACAATAAGAGTTTCAGGTTTTCTGTGTGGACTACTCTAGTGGTGTTGAGATTTTCCTTCTAGGAGGGCAACATCAACCTGCTACCTGTGTTGATCAACTAGGAGGCCGATGCAAATGATGTTTGAGTGTGACTTAAAGAAAGGGTGCACACCACGACAAGGAAATTATCGCTGGACTTTCTTTTGGACTAGGTCCATCCTATAAAATATCCTTACAAATACATGGCTATTGATGTGTTCTATTGGTTGAAGGGGAATACACCAGTTAAAATTTTATTTCTGGTTCCTATTCTTTCGCCATATTTCCCTACACATTCAACATAAGAAAATTTTTGTTTGAGTCACGGATGAGGTACAAACAAACTACTTGTTAGTATTTCACCATACATCTCACCTTGTAGAAGGTTTCCTAATTATATCTTCCTCAACAATGGTTGTATTTATTTAGGAGGGATTACTATGATTCCCCTATAATTATCAATCTATGTTATTTCATCTCATATCACATATTACATTGATGTGTTTGGAGGTTATCCTTAGGTTCAGATACTCAACTTATTTCCCCCTATTTTATTGGCCTTTGTGTAAGCATGAATTATTTAAGCTTTCATGGTGCCTGGAGATCCAGTGAACTAACATCGTTCATCTTGTTTTCTTCTTTTATGCAATGTATTGTCCTAGTCATGTTTTCTTGATGTTTTAGTTTTAGGTCTCTCTGTCTGGGCCTCCTTTCCATGGTACACTAATCAATTGTGAAGTGTTTCTTCTACATACATGGTCGAGAATTGTGATCATGGAGCTTGCTTCAAGTTAGGAAAACCCATGGGAGTCTACTTCTAGATGAGCCCCTTCACGAAATTTATTTTAGCCATACCTTATGAGGGTCTTTTGTTCAATTTATGTTTCATTTTACATTTAGACATGCATGGTGTTGTGGGAAAATGACAGTACATTCCATGTCATAATATAAGGTTACAAAACCTCTTGCAGGAATTTTGGCCATTCCCTCATATTCTTTTATTAAATTATTGTAAATTGATTGGACTTGTATAAATCTTGAGTAAATTAATGGAGCATCCAAAAAATATGATTTTTTAAATTAGAAAATTTGCATGATTTACAGGTGTTGTTTTTAGAGTCAAAGTCCATATGTTTTAGTAACATCCTTTTTGGTTGTAATACATTGAACTATTTATTAAATCATTATAAATGGATTGGCTTTGTATAAATATTAAGTAATTATTGGAGCATCCAAAAAATATGCATTGGTATATTAGAATTAGTGTTGGGAAGACTAATCTTCAACCTTAGGGAGACCTTTTGGAATACTTAGACATTGTCAAAAAGGGATGTGAATTCCATGTTATAATTTTAACATTTACATGACTATAATAGCATTTTTCCACAATGAGGCGCCTTTTTATTTTTCTCTTTCAAGACACAATTTCTATACCATATAAAAGATAATTCTTTTATTGCTTTTGAAAAGTGGAATTATCCTTTGATAATGGTTTTATTATCCCATTTGTGTCTTTTCATTGTTAAATATGTTGATTGTGAAATCATATCATCTTCCCATACTATATTGCATGATTTTTAAACTAGTAACCTAGAGTAGAGGTGATTTTCTACAACCAAAAATTTAATACATGTTCCATTTTTATATATTGGGTATCATGGTTTTGATCCCCCGTACCCTAATGGTATTGGGTTTCTAACCACCATTCTCCTTGGAGTATCATGGTTTTAATCTTTTGTGCTCCTTGGCTCAAGATCCTATGGTGTGTTAGCCATACAATGGATTAACTTAGTCCAACCTGCATGCACATTTTGTTTTTGTTGTGATTAGTTTGGGAAAGATCTCTAAGAGGATAATAATGTTCTCACAAATTTTATTGCCATATTATTTAATTATATACATTTTGACTATATGCTCCAAATTTTACCTACATGATGTAAGTCCCCATATTTTATTGAAAACACCCTTATTTCTTCTTTCACATCTAATAATTCTCAAATGTGCACATCCTTGTCTAGGTGTTGTTCCTGGACCATCCAAATGTAGGTTGTTTAGAGGACAATGGTTAATAAAGATCATCATTGGAGTTTGGAGTTGAGGATAAGTAGGATGCTAGATTAACCTCTACAATTGGTCTCATATAAAATTAGATCCAATCTTTCATTTTCGCATGCAACATTTGTGGTGAGAGAAAATAATATAAGGATTATCTTGTAACCTTGTAATAGATATACTTCTACTTCTTATTAATAGTTTTTCTTTGTGATACATACAATATTAGCAATATAATAAAATACCACATTTCTTTAATACATTGTAGTACATCTGGATTTTTATTGTTTTATTCATCTTATAGTAAGGAGTAGATCTGGTCACTGTTCTCACTCTTTACTATCGTACAATATATAACTTGGGGAAGTGTGATATTGATATGTGGACATTCCAAAGTAGGTTCATATCATGTTGTGTTGGCTTTTTAGACTGGACTTAATAGGTGATCTTCACATAATTAAGTACTTCAAGCCATATCGATTGTTTATTACAAAGGCTTTTGCATCCCTATTATCAAGAATTGCATTAGATGCAACTACAAAACACTACCTACCGTACCCAAATAATCATGTTGTGGGTGATCAACCAATGTTGAACATGACTTGATGAAATGCATATATTGACACAAGAAGTTTTTTGGTGCAATCTTCCAAATTGATAGCCAATGACATCTAAGACAAAATTATGGGAGTTATATTTAATTAAATACCAAATTAATAAATATTTTCCAAATCTTGCAAATATTTCTTATGGACCAAATGTAAAATAATAATAACCACTTTTTTTTGAGATAATTTCTCAGAGAAGGGAAAAATGAGAATAAATTCCACAACTGGTTCATGAATATGAGAAACATTCTCATACATGATCAGGAGTTATATTTATTAGATACACTAGAACTAGATGAACCACTCCCAATGTTCCTAGAGTGGAAAGGGAAGTTTACATCAACATTCACATCAACCAGTGGACATCGATTTCCTCAAGTTATGCTCAATAAATTATTAGGTTTAGAAACAAAGTGAGAACATGGGAGTTGTTGAAATGGTAAAGCATCTTAGGAACACATACCAACAACAAATAGAGAAATAGAGGTATTATGTCTTCAAGGCATTATAATAGTACAATAAGGTAGAAGATTATCCACTAGGCTCCCATGTTATAAAGATAATTGGACACATTGAAACCCTTGAGAGGCTAGAATTTCTTTTAAGCCCAGAGTTGGCTAGGATGTGATCCTACAACCATTATTAGAATCATACAATACTTTGTGGTGAAGTATAACATGAACAATTATTGCCAAATCTTTGACAGAGTTTCTTGGCATGTTAGAAATAGATGAGGGGAAAATAAAGAAAGCCAAGCCTAAGTATTTATGATGGTCAACAAAGGAAAATAAAAAATCTAAGAAATGTAATGACGATGGAGATAAATCTATTTATACTTCACTAAAGGGAAAAGGAGGAGTGAGTAATGAAGGAAACTCCAATAAAGGACAAAACATTCTGGAAGAATTGTCCTCTCTACCAATACGAACTAAAGAATATGAAGCATTGTATATAGCTCTCCATTGGTGATATGTCTTGAGAGCCATAATGTGATGATTGTAAAAGATATTTTGTACTTGTTTGGTTATTAATAAAAGGAAAGATCCACTTATTATGTTTGTTTTAGTAAGATCATGAATAAACGTAATAATGTCTTGAGAATAGTTCCACTCAGTGACCTATGGTTTGGGTTGAGGACCTGAACATGAGACCCATATGTATAATAAGAGTACTCATTCTTGTTATGACCCTAGTTGGTTATTGTTGTATGTAGTATAGGAAAAAAATAATACACAAGACTTAATCTCATGTGTGACGTACAAATTGAAATCTCACCTTATTGAGTATCCCAATTTAAACACCCATACTAGGTTATGGAGGAGAAAATCGGAGGACCCCTTCCCAAAACCCTATAATTTTACTAGAGCTCACATCATACACTTTTAATGCTAGTTTGGGTTTTGATCCACAAATAGTTTGTTTGAGGAATTATGGGCAAACTTGTATTCACAATAATCACATATTATCATATATGATATGGTATAACTATGTATAGAATATACCTATGAAATGCCTTGAAATCCATGTTGTTAGTGGATATCAATTTGGCAATGAGATTTTTGTTGTGTGAAACATGTAATATCACTATATTTATTTTGATCAAACATCGTATAACATGTATATGGATTTCATGTTGTGATTGTCTCTATTAGTTCTCCAAGTAAATTTTGATTATGCATTTTGAATAGTATGATATCAAATTCAAAGGCTTGACAATTCTGGAGAAAAGAGGGACACCATATATTTGAACCAAGTGGATGGACACTTAGTTCTTGTTTAGGATATATGTGTGTAGATGCTTTTATCTTTCTTACGATCATCTATGTTTATACACCATGAGTCACAGATGATTTACTTTGATAGATGACATCCTAGATTAATTTCAATAAGAATAGCATTATGTGAAGACTACTAATGGACAATGGTGGAGAAGAGGAGATAATCATAAGATAACTCCAAAGAAGATGGTACTTGGGGGTTTGTGATCACGATAAGATGATAGGTCAACACAAACACAAGATCTAACCAATTATGGGACTTCTAATCAGTTTGCCCGCTTGCTTGATTGGGAAACCAAAAGCCCTAAAAGGTCTAATTTCATATTACATTTAGATGTAAATCTCTTGGTTGTTTTTCTACAACACTAGTTGGGTCAAGTTGTTGTACTAGTTGTCATATCATATTTTATCACATGTTGTGGTTGTTATAGTATACAATACATACAATAATTTATATGTAATAGTGATTGGATACATTCGTATATATAAATATAAACTGTCAATATAGTACCAACTTTTGTCAATGCCTTCCAAGTACAATGTACATGAAAACCTTGTCTGACTAAGTGTGGGCACACTAAGCATGGTGCGCCATCTACCTTCATGAAGTGTGATAATAAGTGTATGGGCTTGCCGAGTAGAGTGCATATGTTATTGTATTGGCCTTCGGTTAGATGTGACAAGGTCATCTTAATCATATTAAGCACCTACAAGAATAAATATGGCATATATTTCATATGATGATTTTTTCAAAATGAGATTTGCAACCATTTATGTTTGATATGATGATTAATTCATTGGATCTAATTGGTAATTGTTACCCACCTTAATAATGAAGTTGTGAGCTATTAGCCATAGTTGACTCATGACTTAATGTATTTTAGATCTTGACTCACTAGTATATTACTTAATGTTATATTCCAAATTGATAGTGAGGGCTATTTGTTTGAATCAAAATTGTGGGAGCATAATTTAATTGACATCAAAATTAGTTTCACTAAATCAAATTTTCATCATTTTCAAATTGATTTATTGCCTTGTAAAAAATATCATCGATGTAGATCAATGATAAAAACAAGAAGCAATCCTTTTTCACTACAATCTCTCCTTGAGAAAGAAAATGTTATTGGAAACAACTTTAATGACTAGTTTTAGATGGTGAAAACTATACTCATACATAAGCATAAGCTCTATATCCTGAACATACCAATACCTAATGAACAACTTCCAAATGCACTAGAGTGGAAAAGGAAGGTCACAATAAGTAGTGTGTTGACTCTATGGACATAAAATATCTCTTTCTTTGCTCCATTAATAATGAGATTCAAAAGCAACATGAAAACATGAATGTTATTGAGATGACAATACATACCTAGAACATGTGTTAAGAACATGTATGGAGTAAGATGTATGATGTATCCAAAGAATTGTTTAAGTGCAAAATGGCATGAAATGATCCAATTGGACCCCATTTAATCACATTAATTTGGTATTTTGGATGTCTTGCAAGATTGGGATATCATTTGGATTTAGAGTTGGGCAAAAATGTGATCTTACAATAACTTTTAGACCGAATAAGCAATTTCTCATGAATTACAACATGAACAATTCTGATAAGCCATAGACAAACTAATTGGCATGTTGAGAACTATTGAAGGGCAAATGAAAGACAATCCTAAATCCATGTTGATTATCAGCAGAGAAAATGGGAAGTCCAAGGGTAGAGTCAAAGATAAGAAAGGTTTTTAATCGAGCCAAAAGTCTTTTGTACTTAAGGAAATAGGAGGACTGACTATGGGAGGCAATTGCCACTATCACTAGGCTTGACATTAGAAGAAAAATTTACCCCTCTACCTTGAGGAAATAAAGAACAAGAAGCAAAGGATAGAGGTCTACACTCCAAGTATATATATTATAGAAATAAACCAATCTACTACTTAATCATGTGTATTGGTCTAACATATGCTCAAATATGCAAGATCTAGAAAGAAGTAGACCTTTGAACTTTTGGAGGTGGAAATACAAGTTGCTAATGGAGCAAGAGTTGATACTACAATTGCGGTCACCTACTATTTATAAAAATGGAGCAAGAGTTATTGCCACAGTAGTGGGTGCCTATTGTTTATTTCTTCCCAGTGGGCTTGTAATAGATTTAGCGAACTGCTAATATGTTCTTGCATAAATAGAAACATTATTTTTGTATCATGTTTGGACAAGAATGGTTTTGATTTTCTAATAAAGAATGGTCATATCTCCAATTCTAAAGATGATATCTGTAAAGAAGTGAAATCAACACCTCTTTACTAATTACAATGGTAAACAAATTCCAATTTGGGTAGCAGCGAAAGTTAAAATTTTGACTATATTCAATTTAAATAAAGATTACATAAAATTTCCCAAAAGGGTGTACATGCTTTATACAAAAAGAGGATCTAAGTGGAGGGAAACAAGACTACAACAATATGTCTCCAATAAAAATAACTTAACAAATAATTTCATGATGGAAGGGTGAATTCCTTCTCCTAGTCTTAGGTTGATCCACCACGCTCTTGTTGTGCACTCTGATCCTAACCTGGGTGGTTGGGATCACCTAGCAAGAGGAGATAAAAATGTATGTGTCAAATAGAGAATAAGGACAATTATAAACTAAAGTAGGAAATAATACAGATTTACTATACTAAGAGGGTCAAGAATATGAGGTAAATAAATCAAATAAGAATTTCTACCAAGTTAAATAATAACAAGTTGCATGCATGATTAAATGTGACTACATTAAACTTAATATAGGGTTGAGGCACCTACCGGACCTCAACCTCTAGGTGAGGGAGAATTTACACATTCCCAAGCACCCACATATATATAAAGTGGGGAGAATTATCACATTCCCCTGGGCTCATGCTCAAAACTATGGGTGGTTTGTACACATGTACACTACATTAGTTAATTAGTCATTTTAACATCATGTTAGAAGAATTTATATGTAAGATTTAATAAATTGAAAACATTACAAGTGGGGTCCAAGACCCTAAAAAAATTGAAATAAAAATGCCACAAGAATGTAATAGAAAGAATGAAGGCTATGCAATGCCTCATTGGAAAATTAGGTTCGTATAAAAAAATGCCCAAATTAGGGTTTAGAATGCACATACCTCTTTTAACATATATATGTTAACTTGAATAATATACTTTGGTCCACAAAGTCAACATTTTATCCTATAAACACATTATGTATGTTAGCCAAGTCAAAGTGAACATATTCATTCCTATTATATTTTTATATTATTCTTACCCAATTCCCGATTATCTAATGTCATGTTAGGGTTTATGATTTTAATAATTGTTGAGATGATATGTGATGCTTTATATATCTATCTTGGTTCTAGTTACCCATATTTAGTCGCATAAGTTTATGTAACTTATATATATGTAGATAAATATATATATTCTTCCAATATGTTAAAAGATGTCATTCTCTTCTCTAAAATGTGAATCCATATTATTCCTAACATCATGATTACCACGTATATTTGTGTAAGTATATTGCAAATCAATATTAATTAGGTTCTCTAATATACACATGC
The DNA here is from genome assembly GCA_963693085.1 of Alisma plantago-aquatica. NCBI lineage: Eukaryota > Viridiplantae > Streptophyta > Magnoliopsida > Alismatales > Alismataceae > Alisma > Alisma plantago-aquatica. The sequence continues at coordinate 316,589,825 of OY856411.1, read as the reverse complement.
TTTGATCCAACTAACATGTCATCTAGATATATGTTTATAAAAGTATATTCCTTTACACATTATTATCTTTTCACCATTTAATTCCTAAGAAGACAATATAGTTATATGCATTCCATAATTGTATTTGTATTTATAATTACCATCTATTGCATAAATATGTGTTTGTTTATATGGGTTTTTTTGAAGCATTATTATCATAATTCTTGGTAATACATGAGTAGTATAAAAATATAACTTATCATATACATAATCTTTCATTATTAATTAAGCCATGACATTCCAGATTACAATAATGCAACATGCTCATCTGTCATTTGATATGTAGTACTACATGGATACGTGCTTATACTAATAGGATATTATACAAGTAACTCAAAATGAAATATTATGAACACATTTTGTAAAACAACTCCTTCGTTAACATATTCTAATCATTATTAATATCTTTCCTAGTATATCATTACTAACTAAGTTCATAACAATAACATGAATTTATAGATGTGGGGTTATAGTCCAGCAAACATACACATATAGAAAACAAGTTTGATTTCAAGCAATCTCATATTTGCATTTGTCTACAACAAGGTTGATAGGTAAGCTAATTGACTAGTTCATGTTATGGTTTTAAATAACTAGATTATCCTTACTCTTGAATATGCCATGAATACAAATATGTTGTATTATATGTACTTGAAGATATTCCAATGTAACCAACATGTCACCCATACATATGCATGTAATAATGCCTACCTATGCATATGTTTTTATTTCCTTTGGAAAAATAAATGATAAATATAGAATAGTATGTACCCTAGATCCATATGTATTTCTAATTCCCAACTTGCACATATATATTTTAATGCATGTATCGATGGAATGCATGAAGGAATGAGATCATATTATGTTCTATTATTAGGAACCATTGAAATTGTGAGCCACAACTTAGAGTTTATTAGTTCATATACATATATGTAAGACATACTCATAAGCAAGATACTAAGTTAAGAGATCAATCAGTATGGTTACATCCTAATCATGATTTATATGACTTACTAGTTATTTATATGACTTACTAGTTATTTATATGCATCTTAACTATGATATGATTAGTCATCAAGGTGCTACATGTTTATTGTATAATCACAATATTATACATATGTTCTATCTTTATGGAGTTAGGCCTAAGTGGATCAACTACTTAATATAATTGTGATTCTGATTTCAAGTTACTATCTAGCATTTTATTATCCATGATTGAATTTATTGGATATTGCAAGTTAGAACTTGAGAAAGTAAAGGGCTAACCTGCATGATGATTAGTGACAAGTGGTCAATAGGCTTGGATGACCATCGATATGTGATTGCTCTATTGTATTAGATCTAAGGTGATATTGAAGTCCTTCCATGTTGGCCCCTGAGTTTTTGACCCATAGAGAAGGTAAAGTAAGAACATGGATTGGTGATGATGGTGGCATGGTTGTCAAGCACAGATGGTAGCAGAGTTGCAACATGGTGTTACAGGTGGGGGGTCAAGAGGCATTGTTGGGCTTCGCAGGTTGTGTTGCAGGCTGGAGATGAATGTCGATAGTAGGAGGAGATCGGGGTGTCGGGGTGTCACATTGTCAGGGTGTCAATTGGGCAGATGTTAGTGACGTCGATGTAGCATCGGGGCGTTGTGGTATCGGGCGTCAGTTAGGTAGGTGTTAGTGATATCGACGCAACATCGGGGGCTGTTGGGTGTAAAGGGTCAGATGGGAAGGTGTTAGCGACGTAGACGTAGCATCAGGGGTTAATGGGCGTTGAGATTTAGGTGTCCTTCTGGGAGATGGGAGGCGCCCGACTAGATAGGGACCTGAGCGACACCCTTGGTGGTCTGCTGAGCAGGCGTCGTGGATGGAGGAGAAGAGAAGGAGGAGGGTGACTAGGGTTTTCTTGGTGTGAAGGAAAAGGAAGGGAGGGAGGAAGATTTATAAGAGGAAAACAGGAGAGGAAGGAGACGACAGGGCATCACCCATTTCGCAGGGTGAGAACGCAACATCACATTTGAGACAAAGGGATAGTAACGCAGCGTTGCATTACTTTTGATTTAGGAAACTTTTAATTTGCTTAATGAAATGCCACTATTAAATACAATGGTAATTAAGATTTCAAACACCAATTCAATTAGGAAAGAAAATTCTATTTAATGGTCAAATAAATTAAAGGGCAGACTAAATAGGAGTCAAGGGGGTTTCCTTTTTCCATGCAATAGGCATTTATATATACTAGAGTTTCATATTCATTTAATTAATTAAGAGGGTAGAGAAATACCAATTGACATGAAAATTCTTGAGTTTGCTAATTAAAGTGTGAGGAATTGAACTTTACATTAATTTCTAACACATTTTGTATTTTATTGTATGCTAAGTGCCTAATAAATGTATTTAGTACCTTTCCATAATAAATTTTGATATAAAATTTCTTATTTCTCATTTTTTATCCCACAAAGACATAGAATCTTCAAATTAATATAATCTAGTATTTATCTCTCATTAATGGTCATTTTGCATTATTAGACTCTAATTAACACACTATTTGAGATATTTGTGCAAAAACCCATTCATTGAAATGAATGCGGGTAAAAGTAGTTCAAAGCCATCAAGTTTTCATCCATTGAAATATTAAGGAAAAAGAAGGTAGAAAAGATAGGAAAAATTAGAGAAAAGGATAAATGGATAAGAAAGAAATAAAAAGCTCGAAAATGTATTAAATTGCAAATCAACCTGAGATTCAGTAGGTTACAATATCTTTTATGACAATGATCATGTGTGTTATGGTCTTTAGTTACTAGATCGCAATATATATTCTTATAACATAAATACCAAGAAGTTATAACTGAAAGAATAAAACAAATTTTATATTTGGAGCTATTATCTAGGGAACATAAATGATAATAGCATTTCTAGACTTTGTAAAGATGCTTATCTGGACTGTTTTGAATTTGGATCAATAAGAACTTGCAAATCTTGTTTACTGGGCAAGATGACAAAAGTCCATGGAAATAGTGACAGAGCTAGTGACTTATTACGACTCATACATACTGATGTATGTGGACCTTTTAGTACATGTTCTAGTGGTGGATATATCTTCAGTAAATGCAGATATGTGTATCTTACAAAACACAAATTAGAATTTTGTATACATCCAAGGAATTCATGAATCAAGTACAAAATCAACATGATAAAATAATTAAAGAACATTGATCAGATCGAGTTGGTGATTACTTAAGCCAAGAGTTTGAGGCCCTTCTAAGGGATTATGGTATTGTATCACAATGGACTCCACCTAAAATACCACATCATAATGGTGTGTCAAAAAGAAGGATTTGTGCCTTGTTGGACATGGTATGATGAAAGATGAGTTTAGCTGATATTTTGATTCCTTTTTGTGGATATGCTCTTGAAACCTTTGTGTTTACACTTAATTGAGTACCTTCCAAATTTGTTGAAAAGACACCATATGAGACGTGGAATGAGAAATGTCTGAATATGACTTTCATGAACATTTGGGATGTGAAGCTTATGTCAAGAAGAAATTATATGAAATGCTTGGACCCAAATGTGATAATTGTATTTTTGTTGGATACCTTAAGGAAACTAATGATTACTACTTATATATTCCATTTGACAAAAAAATTCTAGACATGTTGTATTTTTCAAAAAGGAATTTGTTTCCATAGAAACTAGTGGGATGAAAATAGAACTTGAAGAAGTTATAGACCAACGAATTAACATTAAACCTATGGAGATATATAAGAAAGAAGAGAAGCAACAAATTTTTTTGGAAATCAATTCCCTATAATAGTATAGGATCCTCAAAGGTCTCGTAGGGAATTACTTGAGACAAACAGATATGCTCAAGTAGATGATGTGTTGATCATTGAGGATGAAGATCCAACAACCTACAATGAGGCTATCGAGGGATAAAATTTCAAGAAATGGCTTGAAGTAATGAGATATGATATGGACTTCACATATACCAATTAGGTATGGACCTTGGGGGATCCACCTAAAGGGGTAAAACCCATAGGATGAAAATGGGTCTTCAATAAGACAACCAACATGGATGGTGACATGGCATTTTATCGCACTAACAAACTCACTCGGGGTTGAAATCCCCGAGCTTTTCCCAAACCCAATGTCCAATAATACCACCCGCAAGCGGACGAGTCTTATCACAGTATAGTTAAGGATTGAACCCAAAGGACAATGTTTTTAAGAATCTTTGTCAGTCTAGTCTAGATCGAGTTAAGGCTAATATTTAAATCGATTGGTTGATTTGAGGTTATGTAAACTAATTGTAAGAAAGTAAAAGCTGAATTAAAGTTGGGTTTAGATTAATGATATGGAATCACTGGGATGGTATCAGGTTTCACCACTGCTACACATGCAAACACATTCCAACGTGAACAATCCAGGCAAGATAAAACGATCCAAATAGAGCAGCTGCAGAACCCCCCATACGGGCATTAGATTTACGTAAGCATCACCTTAAGCATCAGATGTCTCATCACCAACCGGATCACTTACTTACGGCTCCGAAGATATAGAAATCCAACGAAGGTTGTCGACCCCCTATATAGGTGTTAGGCACACAGAAGTGTCATCGAAGGCTAGATGGCTCATCCCCTCACGGATCATATACTTATGATCTTGAAGAAATCCCATTCTATTTCTAGTTTGGGAGTCAACCGCATTAATCGATAAGCAATCAAGTTATATATCTACCAACTAAAATTGACGATAAATAAAGATGATACAAAATCCAACTAAGGCTGTGGTCCTCCCTAAGGGATGTTTAGATCACGGAAGCATCACCATAGTATAGATGTCTCGTCCCCTCACGGATCATACACTTACGACCTCAAGGAATCCTATGAGAAGTTCTCATCAAGGAGTCAAACTTTGTAAACCGCCATTCCATCCCACATATAGAAGATTTCGCAATACAGGAAAGAACAAGATGAAAGTAAGTAGATAATCAACTACAAACATACCAATTAATAACGAAATGAAAAGCTATATACATTGCCATGGAAAGTTTAACAAAAGAACATGATTGCATGGGTAGCGGGGCTAGTCCCTGTACCCTAGTGAAAAGGTGCTACTCGCTCATGATGTGAGAAACAAGAAGAATAAGAAAGAGAGAGAAATTTGCCATGAACTTGGTGCAGTAGGTAGTCGCAGCTCGGTGAAGATGATGCGGCCTTCTATGTCATTTCGGAGCAGATCTGGATGCGAACGGGAGATGCCGAGGCAGACCAGACAGTCTCCCTCACTCCGTCTTCCTTCTCTTCTCAGTCTCCTTGTCTGCAACAAGGGTTGTAGGTGGAATGAAACTGGAATGTACGACACTGGATCTAGATCAGACCTGTGTACAGGCAGCCTGTCGGCATCCCAGACCCCTGTTTTCCAATGGGGACCTTGCTGGTCCTATTTATAGGCACAGATCTGGGCCTTATGCTTTTGGTGTGAGTACAAACAATTTTCTTATAATTGTCCAAACGGTTTGGTAAATATCTATTTCAATCAGTTTGGTTTGAATGATTTGCATGTATTGAGCGAATGGTTTCCAGCATTCAGTCTTTGATTGCTGGCCATACAGTTTTTAAACCATTAAATATCAAACGGTTTTGGATCGCATTCGGTCTTCATATCAACATTTGGTCTTTGTAAATATCCTTCTCAAATGGTCTCTCAACACCACTCGGTCTTCACACGGCAAGCAAGAGACCAAACGGTCTTCCTGCATTGCCATTGCATGCATGTGTGCATGGCTATTGCATGCACGTATTCTCTATGAAATGGTTTGCTGCTTGTTCATTTAATCAATCAGTCTTGCATGGGCTTCCACATGATTTGACTTTTCCAATCAGCTCAAACGGTTCACTTGTAGCAAACAACTAATGACCCAAACAGTCTTCATGTGGTTATCTTATTTGGTTTGCTGCATACATGCTATTATTTCAAGCAAATAGTCTTACATAAGGGTGGAAAATGGTCTTCATATGCTAACGATCAACAAACGGTCTTCGTAAGTTCCATTCGGTCTTCATCATTTCATGCGCATATGGTATTGACAATTGATTATTCCAAATGGTTTACATTGCTAATCCAATCAGTTTTCACATTGCTATTAGGCCATTCGGTCTTCATGGAATAGTTAATTCCAATTGGTCTTCATGTGGGTTGCATGCAAATGATCAACTTGAGCAAACAGCAAATGGTCTTGATATAGGAAGTGGCCATTCGGTTTTGAACTAACAATTGGTCATTTGGTCTTGAATTGGCCATTCAGTCTTGGATTAATTTCTCAAATGGTTTGAAATATGCATGCCTGTTTCATCCGGTTTGGAAACCGAATGCAGACCTCCAAATGGTCTTGCGTTTAGCAATTTCCAAATAGTCTTCGAATATGTCCATTTGGTCTACGTGACCTCGGCATCCAAATGGTCCCGCGTTCCTGCCTCCACACAATCTCGCAGACCGAAACTCTTCAAACGGTCCCGCAGACTAGAACTTCTCGAACGGTCTCACGGACCGAAATTCCTCAAACGGTTCCGCAGACCGAAATTCCTCAAACGGTCACGCAGACCCAACTCCAAAAGGTCTTGACGTGAACACGTCCATTCGGTCTTGAGACCATATGGACAAAATCGTTTGGTCAGACCGAATGGATGATAACTGCATCAAATCAACATAAATTCCATTAAAATCATGATAATTGGACCAATTAAGTAATTTTGCACATTTTGTTATTTAGTAAGTGAAATTGGATGTATTGATTTAAAATGAGTCCTCGATGGAAAATGGATTTTCTGATGAATATTCATTCATCAAAATACCCCAAAATTAAACATTGATCATCCTCGAGTAACACGGAATCCGAAACAATCGCCAAATGAATACTTTCAAAACATGTGATTGACTCATTTTCACATCACGATGGTTTTCTTTCTACATCAGTATGACTCAACATCACAACCTCCTGAGACCACTAAAACCATCTTACCATATCTTCATTCCTGAGTTTGCTTTCCAATATTACTTCCTCCTCACTTTTTCCAACAACAAGCATGTCAAAGAGTTTTGTAAGAGTCTAGAGACACCCGTAGAACAACAAGTGTGCATTTGATCTGACACTGCTATTTTTCAGGATAGGGTAGGCATTCATTGTGCCATTAGGTAGAAAATGGAGTGAATGGTGTTATGGAAGGATGAAATAAATCTCTCCTCTATTCGACTCGAGATTTCTATTTTATGGTTTACAATTTCATTTATTGCATTTTTTGGGCGAATCTCTCCTCTATTCGAATTGAGATTGCATTTCTTTTTGTGTGCGCTTTGGCATCTTTTTGTATGTGAATCTCTCCTCTATTTGACTCGAGATTGCATTTTTAGTGGTGCGCCTCCTATTTATTTGCGGGGGGTACGGAAGAAGCAGATATAGAGGGAAGTGGCGAGCCACCGTGAACTTAGGGTTTGGCATCATTTTGGCTATTTTTGTTTCTTTTTGATGGATGGAGAGGTACGAAGATGGTATAAGAAGTGTAGAAGAGAGTTCAGATTGGAATGCAACTTGATTTACAATTCAATGCACTGGGCCATACTCTTTATCACACTCTTCTCAAATAATGACTTGATGAGGATCCAGTGGGGATACCATGTTATTGTTCCACTAGTCAGTTAGGAAGAATGACATGTTCGATCCCTATCAGTTTGACAGACGAATGTCATTTTTGCATTAGTGTCATGATGTTAGGAATCATAAGCTTCACAAGATGATTTCAATCAAGAGGCTTGTTTCAAAAATTAGTCCTTTTGAGGATTTACTTAGAATAAGGAGGATATAATGATTTAAAATGCACAGCAGGTTAGTTAGTGACTTTTAATAAAATAGGAAGTGTCAAAAATTCATCAAGTATCTGATCAATTACTTTGGAAAACTTTTAAAAATTTTGAAAATTTTGAAATTTTTATCAAGAATGTGATAGTGAAGACTTAAGTATGAAAAGGATGGGTGTAGGTGGAATGTGAAGTACGTACCACCCACCCTCCACCCCAAACTTAGAAATTTGTTCATCCCGAGCAAACCCTAAATCCAAGATGGAGGGGAAAATTCATGCCAGGTTGACCACCAGATGTGGTAGCGTTCCAGTCCGCGCACATTCTCTTATCTGAAAATCTAAAGAAAGGTCAATCAAAACTCAAGATATCATCTCGCGATGTGAATTTTTTTTGGTGCAAAATTATCTAAAAGGTGAAAACAAAATTAAGGGAAAATTTCTGAATCAAAATTAAGAATAAATATGAAATTATTGATCGGGTTGCCTCCCGACAAGCGCCTTTGTTTTATGTCGATGGCTCGACTTGATATCTTCAACTTTATGGTGGTTCCTTTGGATTGGAAAGATATATTGTTGCTTTGGTGCTTATTTCGGCTGTGGTGAAATATATTTTCAAACATTGACCATTTGCCACGAATTCACCTGACTTTTCGCTCCATAAAAAGAAAGCACCATGTTGGGAGATGCTTTTGACAATGTACGGTCCAAACCAGCGGGAGCGGAGTTTCCCTGGGAATAACTTCAATCATGAGTTGAACAGCAGAACTTGGTCTCCCACTTGTATGTATTTTCTTTTTAAATGACCATCATGCCAAAGTTTGGTGTGTTCTTTGTACATTCATGCATTCTCAAAAGTTGTCATCCTGAGTTCGTCCAGCTCTTGGAGTTGTAGAATCTTGGCTTGGCCAGCTTTTTTCATATCAAAATTCAGTTGTTTTATTGCCCACCATGCCTTGTGTTCTAGTTCTACTAGTAGGTGGCAAGCCTTTCCATATATCAATCGAAAAGGTGTAGTCCCGAGGGGAGTTTTATAAGCAGTTCGATACGCCCATAATGCGTTGTTGATTTTCACTGACCAATCTTTTCGATTGCAGTCTACAATTTTTTTCCAGAATAGCCTTGAGTTTACGATTAGAAACCTCTACATATCCACTAGTTTGTGGATGGTAGGGTGAGGCTACCTTGTGCGTTACACCATACTTTCTCAGTAACACTTCAAAGCTTCTTTCTAGAAAATGTGACCCTTCATGGGATATCACAGTTCGTGGTACTCCAAAATGGGGGAAGATAATATCTTTGAATAATTTGATGACGGGTTTGGAATCACTAGTGACGATTGGTATAGCTTCAACCCATTTTGAGATGTAATCAACCGCTACTAGGATGTAAGAAAATCCATAAGAAGATGGGAATGTCCCCATGTAGTCCACACCCCAAACATCAAATATCTCAATTTCTTGCCACAACATAAGTGGCATCTCATCTCTCTTCATAATGTTACATGTTCTTTGACATTTGTCACATGATTGAACAAAGTTGTAGGAATTCTTGGATATGGTTGGCCAAAAGAATCCACATTGCAAAACCTTTATCACAATCTTCTTAGAACTCATGTGGCCTCCAATTCGGCCAGAGTGACAGTGCTCTAGAATGAGTTTGGTTTCTTCCTCAGTGATACATCGTCTGTAAAGACCATCAACACATAGCTTAAAAAGTTATGGCTCATCCAAGTGATATTATTTCACATCATGCATAAATTTCTTCAGTGCATTTCCAGTGCATTGAGGATGGATGACCCCAGTAGCAAGGTAGTTCACAAAATCTGAGTACCACAGTACAACTTCTGAGATCTTCATTAGCTGATCATCCATCAAGGAATCATTGATTGAAATCTTTTCAGTACCCAGGGTGTGGATGCGACTGAGGTGGTCTGCTACAACATTCATTGTATCCTTTTTATCTCTTATCTATAAATCAAATTCTTGCAACAAGAGAATCCATCTAATTAACCTGAGTTTTGCATCTTTCTTTGCCAGAAGGTAACGAACGGAAGCGTGGTCTGTGTAGATAATGACCTTCGAACTGATTAGGTAGGATCTGAACTTGTCCAAGACATACACAGCTGCTAGAGTTCTTTCTTGGTAGTTGCATAATTCCTCTGGGCTTCATCGAGAGTTTTCGATGCATAATAGATCACATAATGTTTCTTCTCTATATATTGCCCTAAAACAGTGCCCACAACATAGTCACTGGAATCGCACATAATTTCAAAAGGGTGGTCCCAGTCGGGAGCTATAATGATGGGTGTTGTTGTGAGAGCCTTCTTTAGTGTGTTGAAGCTTTTGACACATTCTTCGTCAAAATTGAATCCAACAACTTTTAGTAACAAATTTTTCATTGGCTTGGTTATCTTTGAAAAGTCCTTTATGAATCTTCTGTAAAATCCTACATGACCTAGGAAAGCACAGACTTCTTTTACATTTGTTGGAATAGCCAGTTTAAAAATCACTTCAATCTTGGCTTTATCTACTTCAATTCCTCTATTGCTGACCCTATGGCCGAGGACACTGCCTTCCTTTACCATAAAATGGCACTTTTCCCAATTCAGCACAAGATGTAATTCTTCACATCATTTGAGGACCAGGGAGAGGTGTTTTAGACATGAATCGAATGAATCTCCATATACAGAAAAATCATCCATGAAAACTTCCATAATGGTTTTGGTGAGACTGACAAATATGGCAGCCATGCAACGTTGGAAAGTTGTAGGTACATTGCAGAGGTCGAACGACATTCTTCTAAATGCCTATGTTCCGAATGGGTAGGTAAAAGTAGTTTTCTCTTGGTCGTCTGGATGTATGGGTATTTGATAGAATCCAGAATAACCGTCAAGATAACATAAATATTCTTGGTGAGCCAACCTTTCTAGGACTTGATTAAGGAAAGGCATTGGAAAATGATCTTTTCGAGTTGGCTTGTTCAATTTCCTATAATCTATGCACATCCTCCACCCTGGGACTATTCGAGTGGGGATGAGTTCATTGTTTTCATTTTGTATAACAGTCGTTCCACCTTTCTTCGGGACTACATGCACTAGGCTCACCCATGGTGAGTCTAATATCGGATAGATTATTCCAGCTATGAGCAGTTTAATGACTTCACGACGGACTACTTCCTTCATATTTGGATTCAATTTCTATTGATGCTTAATAGTTAGCCTGTGATCTTCCATCATAGGGATCTTGTGCATACACATCACTTGACTAACCCCAGTTAGGTCATTCATTTTGTAGCCAATCGATTTCTTCGTTTCCTTCAATTCTTTCAAGAGTTTATCTTCTTGTTCGGTTGTATGATCGGAATTTATTATTACAGGACAAACCTTGATATCATCCAAAAACACATACTTCAGTCCCTCAGGCAGGGGCTTCATTTCGGGGGCCTCTGGTTTTTTGCATGTTTCTTCAGTAGCTTCTACAACCTTGAGTCCTTCAAACGTAGCTTCGAGATCTTCTTCAGTTTGTTAGAGTCACTTCTAAAAGATCGTCTTGTTATATCCCTCTTGTGTGAGGAGTGATATTTGTTCGATGCAGTCAATTAGATAAACTTCTTCTTGCATACTTGGTCTTCTCAAGCTTTCAAAAATCTTGAATTTGAGAGTTTCTTTGCCAAGTCTGAGAAGCAAAGTTCATGCTTCAACATCAATTAGAACTCTTGCAGTGGTGAGGAACGGACGTCCAAATATGAGAGGATATATGGCGTCCCCTTTTATGTCCATGTTGACAAAGTCACACGGAACATAAGAATCTTTCCCTACGTTGAAAGGTACATCCTCAATAATTCCTAATGGGCATTTTATCGAATTGTCTGTGAGTTGTATGGCCATGCCAGTTGGAAGAAGTTCATAAAACCCTAGACTTTTACAAAGGATGAGTGGCATGATGCAGATGCTAGCACCAAGATCTGGTAGTCCTTTCTTGCATGAAGAATCACCGATATGGCAGGAAATCCCAAAAGATCCTGGATCTTTCTGTTTCTTTGGCATCTTACTCTGGATGATATCCGAAGTGGTTTTATCTAACTTGATTGTCTCATATTCTTTAGTTATATATTTCCTGGTGAGAAGTGACTTTAAGTACTTTGTCCAAGCTGGTATCTCAGTCAGCGCATCCAAAAAGGGTATATCAACATGAAGTTTCTTCATAGCTTCTTTAAACTTATTGAACCGAGTATCCAACTTTGTTTGCCTTAAACAAGCAGGGAATGGTATACGGGGCTTGTATACAGGAATATCAGGTTGTCCAGCAAAAACTCCAGCTGGTGGCTTAATGCTAGCTGCAAGTTGAGCTAGTTGAGATTCAATAGCCTTCTACTGATCTTATTGGTTAGCTATCATAATTTGTTGAGTTTGCAACATCTTTTCAATGGTTGATAGTTTGTTATCAGGAGAAACTGGACCTGCTTGTTGTCCTTGTTTTTGATAAGGAACTTGGTTAAGACTCTGGTACTGGGAGTTGTTTTGATAGTTATTGAAGTTTCTATTCTGAAAGTTTCCCTTGAAATTTCCTTGATTTCCAAAATTCTATTGTTGATTGTACTGGAATCTTGGTGTCCCTCGTGGCTAGTTGTTCAAACCAAATTGATGTGAGTTTACTGCTCAAGAGGGGTTTCCATATTGACATCTTGGATGATTCCTATTTTGATTCGGATTGTAGTAACTTTGACCAGGGATCGTATTAACATCATTAATATTTTCCATTTGACCATTATCTCCTTGTCCACATACGTTTCTTAGAACAACATCGTAACGAACATTCCATGCTAATGTGGAATGATCAGTACTTTTACATGATTAACAGACTAATGAAGCTGACTTGATATGTTCTTCTTGTCGAGTGGGTGATCGTCCTCTTTTGGTAGCAGCAAGAGATGATTCAATATGGTCTTTCTTGGCAACTAAGAGTTTCAAGGTTTCAACGATAGACATGTACTCGGGAGTAGCTTCGGCCATAGCTACTTTCAATACTCCTTTACCTACAGATCTACCCCAATTGGCTTGATTTTTTGCTCCAAGGGTGACGAATCTCCATGCGTTGTCATAACATTGATGCATGAAGTTTCCTCCAGATGAGGAGTCTAAGAATCTCTTGATATTTTCGTCCACACCCCTATAGAAAATTTTGATGAGTTGATTCTTAGGAATTCCATGGTGTGGATACTTGCATAGTATCTCTTTATATCTATCCCATGCTTCAACAAGAGTTTCTTCAGGGACTTGAGTGAAATTTGTTATTCGCCCTCGAATTTCATAGGTGAGAGATGGGGGTAGAACTTTTCTAGAAACACATTTTGGAGTTGTTCCCAGGTGGTGATGGGTATTTCACTCTGCAATGAATTGTACCAACTTATGGCTCTATCGGCAAGGGAATACTTGAAGAGGCAGAGTCTAATGGCTTCATCAGACACTCCATTCTACTTTTTCATAGCACAAAGATCAATGAACCTTAGAAGGTGTTCTTGACTATCTTCACCTTGTTTTCCATAGAAAGGGTTGTTTTGAAGCAAGGTGATCCAATGTGCTCGTATCTCGAAATTGGCATCATTGATGTGGGGAGGTTGTACTGGATAATGCACATTCACAGCTTTCGGGATTGAGAACTCTCTAAGATCCTTTTGTAGTTCCGCAGCTGATTTTCTCTGATCTGACGATGAAAAGTTCTATCTATCTCGGGATCAAAGCTCACCGTTAGTTTGGGGATGTCCGAACAGTGCATGCACTACGCCATGGATTGTACCTGAAAATAGAAAGATTTCAAAAGTGAGAACCACAGAGTAGAGTCAAATTCAAGTAGATGATCGATTGTTTCAAAAGAAAAAGAAAAATCCTAAATTAATCTTAAAAGAACTAGATTTGACTAACTGATTCTGTTGTCCTCGGCAACGGCGCTAGAATTTGACGTGAGATTTTATTGCACTAAAAAACTCACTCGAGGTTGAAATCCCCAAGCTTTTACCAAAACCAATGTGCAATAATACCACCCGCAAGAGGATGAGTCTTATCGCAGTATAGTTAAGGATCGAACCCAAAGGACAACATTTTTAAGAATCTTTATCAATCTAGTCTAGATTCAGTTAAGGCTAATATTTAAAATGATTGGTTGATTTAAGGTTACTTAAACTAATTGTAAGAAAGTAAAAGTTGAATTAAAGTTGGGTTTAGATCAATGATATGGAATCACTGGGATGGTATTGGGTTTCACCACCGCTACACACACAAACACATTCCAATGCGAATAATCCAGGCAAGATAAAACATTCCAATTAGACCTGCTACAGAACCCCCCATACAGGCGTTAGGTTTGCGTAAGCATCACCTTAGGCATCAAATGTCTCGTCACCAACCAGATCACTTACTTACGACTCCAAAGATACAGAAATCCAACGAAGGTTGTGAGCCCCCTATTCAGGCATTAGGCACACATAAGTGTCACCGAAGGCTAGATGGCTCGTCCCCTCACGGATCATACACTTACGACCTCGAAGAAATCCCATTCTATTTCTAGTTTGGGAGTCAACCGCATTAATCGATAACCAAGCAGGTGATAGATCTACAAACTAACATCGATGATAAACAAAGATGATACCAAATCCAACTAAGGCTGTGGTCTTCCCTGAGGGATGTTTAGATCACGGAAGCATCACCATAGGCTAGATGTCTTGTCCCCTCACGGATCATATACTTACGACCTCAAGGAATCTTATCGGAAGTTCTCGTCAAAGAGTCGAACTTTGTAAACCGCCATTCCATCACACATATAGAAGATTTCGCAATACAGGAAAGAAAAAGATGAAAGCAAGTAGATAATCAACTACAAACATGCCAATTAATAATGAAATGAAAAGCTATATACATTTCGATGGAAAGTTTAACAAAAGAACATGATTATATGGGCAGCGGGGCTAGACCCCGCACCCCACTGAAAAGGTATTACTCGCTCATGATGTGAGAAACAAGAAGAATAAGAAAGAGAGAGAAATCCGCCATGAACTTAGTGTAGAAGGTAGTCGCAGCTTGGTGAAGATGATGCGGCCTTCTACGTCGTGTCGCAGCAGATCTGGACGTGAACAAGAGACGTCGAGACAGACCAGACAGTCTCCCTCACTCTGTCTTCCTTCTCTTCTCAGTCTCCTTGGCTACAACACGAGTAGTAGGTGGAATGAAACTGGCATGGACGACACTAGATCTGGATCGAACCTGTGTACAAGCAGCCTGTCCGCATCCCAGACCCCCGTTTTCTAATGGGGACCTTGCCGGTCCTATTTATAGGCACAGATATGGGCCTCATGCTTTTGGTGTGAGTCCAAACGGTTTGCTTATAATTGTCTGAACAGTTTGGTAAATATCTATTTCAATCGGTTTGGTTTGAACGATTTGCATGTATTGAGCGAACGGTTTCCCATATTCGGTCTTTTATTGCTGGCCATACGGTTTGTAAACCGTTAAATATCAAAGGGTTTTGGATCCCATTCGGTCTTCATATCAGCAATCGGTCTTCGTAAATATCCTGCTCAAACGGTCTCTCGGCACCATTCGGTCTACACGTGGCAAGCAAGAGACCAAACGGTCTTCATACATTGCCATTGCATGCATGTGGGCATGGCTATTGCATGCACGTATTCTCGATGAAACGGTTTGCTGCTTGTGCATTTAATCAATCGGTCTTGCATGGGCTTCCACATGGTTTGATTTTTCGAATCAGCTCATACGGTTCACTTGTAGCAAATAGCTAATGACCCAAACGGTCTTCACGTGGTTATCTCATTTGGTTTGCTACATACATGTTATTATTTCAAGCAAACAATCTTATGTTAGGGTGGCAAACGATCTTCATATGCTAACGATCAACAAACAGTCTTCATAAGTTCCATTTGGTCTTCATCACTGCATGCCCATACGTTCTTGAAAATTGATTATTCCAAATGGTTTCCATTGCTAATCCAATCAGTTTTCACGTTGCTATTAGGCCATTCAGTCTTCATGCAGTAGCTAATTCCAATTGGTCTTCACATGGGTTGCATGCAAACGATCAGTTTGAGCAAACAACAAACGGTCTTGATATAGGAAGTGGCCATTCAGTTTTGAATTAACAATTGATCATTCGGTCTTGAATTGGCCATTCAGTCTTGGATTAATTGCTCAAACGGTTTGACATATGCATGTCTGTTTCATCCGATTTGGAAACCAAATGCAGACCACCAAACGGTCTTGCATTTAGCATTTTCCAAACAGTCTTCGAATCTGTCCATTCGGTCTACACGACCTCGGCATCCAAATGGTCTCGCGTTCCTACCTCCAAATGGTCTCGCAGACCGAAACTCTTCAAACGGTCCTATAGACCGGAACTTCTCAAACGGTCTCGCATACCAAAATTCCTCAAATGGTCCCGCAGACCGAAATTCCTCAAACGGTCCTGTAGACCCAGCTCCAAATGGTCTTGACATGAACACATCCATTCGGTCTTGAGACCGTATGGATGAAACTATTTGGTCTGATCGAATGGATGATACCTGCATCAAATCAACATAAATTCCATTAAAATCATGATAATTGGACCAATTAAGTAATTTTCACATTTTGTTATTTAGTAAGTGAAATTGGATGGATTGAGTTAAAATGAGTCCATGATGGCTAATGGATTTCCTGATGAATATTCATTCATCAGATGGTAATGTACAAACATATAAAGGTAGGTTGGTAGCAAAAGGTTTCAAATGTGTTCAAGGTGTTAACTATGATGAAATATTTTCACCAGTTTCCATGGTTAAATCCATCAAGATCATGCTTGCCATTGCATATTATCATGACTATGAGATTTGGAAACCAAACTCAAAAACTACTTTACTTAATGGGAATCTAATAGAGAATGTGTACATGGAACAACCGAAAGGTTTTGTCGCTTGAAATTAAGTCAATAAAGACTATAAGCTACAAAGGCCAATTATGGATCGGAGGAAGCAGCTCAAAGTTGGAATCTTTATTTTGATGAGCCACTCAAACAATTCAAATTAATTACAAACGAATATGAACCTTGTGTCTACAATAAGGTTAGTGGGATCATGATTATATTTCTTGTATTGTAGACAGATGCCATACAATTATAAGAAATTACATACCTACTATACAATTGGTTAAAACATGGTTGGGCAATAAATTCTCTGTGAAGGACTTAATTGAAGCATCCAATATACTAGAAATCAATATCTATAGGTATGATATAGAAGGCTTCTTGGCCTAACCCAAAGTAGATACATTGAAGAAGTGTTGAAGAGGTTTAGAATGGAGAAATTATAAGAGAGGAAACATACCAACATCTCATAAAATTAGTCTTTCTAGAACTCAATGTCCCAACTCTTTAGAATAGCCAGAATCATGAGTATGATTCCATATGCCTCAAAAATTGGATCTATCATGTATTCAGTTATTTTTACATGCCCAGATGTCTCATACACTTTGAGCAAGAGAGAATATACCAGTTAGATCCAAGTGATGGTCACGGAATAGCTGTCAAGAACATCCTTACACACTTGAAAAGAATGAAGGATCAATCCCTAGTTTGTGGTGGTGAGTATGATTTGATGTGAAATTTTTTACAGATGCAAGCATCCAAACTGATAAGGATAATTACTGGTTGCAATCCAAATTTGTATTTTTCCAAAATGTCTAATAGACAAAGCGTGAGCTGGATGCATTTTGAGCAAGAGGCAATATATAATTCTATAATAGAAGTCAAGTGCATTGCTACCTATAGCGCAACAAAGGAATAAATATGGATCAAGAAGTTCATTAGTGAACTTGGGGTGGTTCCAACGACTGAAGATGCAATATATTTTTACTGCAAAAAGAATTGAGATAATAGACAAGCTAAAGACCTATATCACATCAGTGTTCAAAGAAAATACTCATGTGTTACCATCTCATACATGAGATCGTACATCCTAGAGATATTGATATTTATAGAGTACCAATTGAAAGTAATGTTGTTGACCCTCTAACTAAAGCATTTCATTGCATAAACATGATGGTCATGTGGGATCGATTGGATTTTGATTCCTAAGTGATTGGCTCTATTGCAAGTGGAAGAGTGTTGGTTATGTTCCTTGAGATCCATCATGTGATGATTGTAAAAGGGATATTTTATACTTAATTTAATGATTAACATAGTTCATTCCACTTATTATGTTTGTTTCAATATTGAGATAATGAATAAGCTTAATATAGTCTCAAGAATGTCTTAACTCATTGATATATGGTTTGGGTTGAGGATATGAAGATCACATGAATAACAAAAGTACTAATTCTGTTTATATCCCTAGTCATTTATTATTTCATATGGTAAAGGACAACAAATATTACACAAAACTAGCATGTGTGGTGTGTGATGACTGTCTTTTAAGTCATGATATGGGATATCAACTCAAATACATGGATACTTGTAAGTGAACAACTTGTATTGGATTGACACATTGACATCATTTACAAGTCACAGTCATATCTCAATGTGATAGTGATGAATATGATCCTAAGACTTGAATTCACTACACTAACATGTTTATATGTGAACTTTGACACTAGCACAACATGGTCTGAAATATGAGTTGGCCAAAAGGTGGGAGTTGGGTACATTGGGACACATGAGGAATAATGTGAGTGATGTAGATGGAATTTGTCCCTTATTTAGAGTGATATCCTCGATCACTTGATATGATATACTATAAAATACATGACCATTCTCATGTGACGTGATATATGATATTAAGGTTATAATATCTTGAATGTTTTGTATAACAACCTCAAGTTTCGTAAAACCCAATTAATAAAGGCCTTAAAGTTGAGAGCCATTATCTAAAATTCCCAAGGTCCATATTTTAAACAAATAATAATATACAGTAAAAAATTAAAATGGTTGAAAGATGAGTCTCTCTCGCTAGTGAGAGCTCTGGCTTCTCTCTAGGATTCCGCTTCCCCTCTCCACTTTGTTTCTCCTCCTAGTGGGAGAAGCTCCACCCCTCATGCTTCCCTCTCCCACCTTGTTTTCCTCGCGGCAGTAAGGCCTCTCAGTGGCCTTCTCTTCCCCTCGGTTTTGCTATCCTGCTCGTGGCTAGGAGCAGGACGCCGACCCGGTGAAGCCTGTGCTTGGTGGCGGTGATGGGCGTTTCCTCCGCCGGAGAGCTTGCTGCGGTGATTTCGCTTGCATTGAATTTGCCTGCGATCCATGAGGTCTGGACCATTCCAAGGGTGGATGTCACAGTCGCGCGTGAATGGGAGAAGACAGTCAAAGGCCCCTTGCTCAGATTAGGGGTGTGGTGGCTGCTGACCCCAAAGAATCATTCTTCAAGGAGAATGATGAAAGGACATGGACGAGGTTCACTGAGCCAATGTTGGAAGATATGGATGTCTACCATCGATTCTCAGCCATCGTCCAGGTGCTAGAAACCAATGTGAACATCCTACAGCTCAGAGGGTGGATGTTTCGTACTTGGAAGCCTAGAGGAGATATGGTGGTTTTCAACCTTGTCAATGACCTTATTCTCGTGAGGTTCTCCAACGAGAGGGACATTGGCAGGGCGCTGGGAGGAGGGCCTTGGTTCTTCGATGACCAACTCATCCTAGGAAGGAGATAGATGCCTAAAGCAGACATCAGAAGAGCCGCTCTCAAAACGGCACCCGTTTGGGTATCGTTACTGGATGTTGGCAAGCATTGGTCTGTCAGAGCCATCAATGTAATCAGACACGCCATAGGAGTGTCAAGGGCTATTGATAGGAGACCAGATGGCACCATGCTCAGTTGTGCCAGGCTGTGTGGAGATATCTGCAGAGAAGGTGCCGCCTGCATTGATCATGGTCGAGCTGCCAAATGGGGGTGAATGGGAGGTCAGAGTGAACTATGAAGCTTTCCCTGATCGCTGTGAAACTTGCTTAGTTTTCAGACACTGCATAGGCGAATGCCCAAGCGAGAGGAGTGCCACAATTCATATTATTCCTCCCATAGTCGCTTCAGACTTTTGTCGAGTACAAAAAGGGAGAGTTATACCTTTGTCTAGACCACCACAGGCCAGGAACCGCTCTGTCTAGCCGAGGAGAGATAAGGGGAAGATGCTGACGGCTGAGAATACCTCTTCTCCACCCACCACCGCTGGCCTTGTCTGCTCCACAGTCATGCCCAGTTCTGTAGAGGCCATGCACACAGATGCTTCTTCTAGTGGCGCGGTGGCTTCAGTTGCTGGGTGTGTGACTGTGGATGTTGGGAATAGTGGTGCTTGCACAGGTGATGGGGGAACAGTTGTTGTGACTTCTACCTCTGGTGGTGAGATGGGTGGCGAACCCAACAACCCCTTCTCTGTTCTTGAACAAGGAGAGGATGAGCACGCTGCTGAAGTAGATCCAACAAGAAGTAGGAGTCCAATGCTCACTAGGAGCTCTGCCACAGGGCAAATCAAGAATGCAAAGAAGAAAAATGCCTGCTCCAGGGAGGGGAGCGGGACAAATTGCAGTAAGTAATGTCCTTGCTCGCATGGAATGTGTGAGGTGCTTGCCTTGCGGATAGGTAAAGGGAACTCAAGAAGGTGATTACAAATACAAGAGTTAGTCTAGTTTTTGTTATGGAAACAAGAATTAAAAGGAAGGTGAAAGACAGGATGAGGACTCTTTTTCCTGTTGGATGGCAATGCCTATCGAACATTGATTATAGGGATGGATGCAGAATAGCAGTTGGTTGGAACCCCTCCATATGGGATATTGATCTTATAAGCATCGATGACCAAGTCAATACTGTTAGTTGTTGCAATAAGGGTGGACTATCTTAGATAGTTTCAGGAGTATATGGTGAGAATCTGGAAAAAGATAGAGAATGCTTGTGGGCGAGGATAGAAGATACTACTCAACAAATGGTACCATGGCTGGTCTTAGGGGACTTCAACAATATAAGGAAAGATAATGAAAAACATGGGGGACTTAAGGTTCCGGAGAAATTCATGGCTGCTTTTAATGACATGATTGATGTGGCAGGACTAAACGAGATGAATCAAATAGGTGGGTCCATTACTTGGTCAAACAAACAAAAATAAAGCAGGAGAATTGTTAGCTCAATTGATAGGGCTTTGGTTAATGAGGCATGGTTAGACAACTAGCCACATGCTGTGATCAGAATGGGAGATAATATCATGGGTGATCACTCATGGATGAAGATGGAATTTACTACTAAACAAGCTGTCAAAAGGCTTTTCCGTTTTCATAATCTTTGGTGTGAGTGGACTAGTTTTAAGGAGGTGGTTGAAAGGAGCTGGAATATTGATGAGCAAGGTAACCCCCTTTACAAGGTCATGAGAAAGCTGCAAAATACTAAGAAGGATCTCAATATTTGGAGTAAAGAGAAGGTTAATCTTAGAAACCTCCTCAGTGAAGCCACTCACTGTTATGAGTTGGCTGCAAGTAAAGTTAGAATGATGCCCGATGATGACCAGGCTATAAATGAAGAATTAAAGGATGAAGAGAAACTCAGAAAGCTAAAAAAAACCGTGGAAAAGTATTTATGGCAAAGAAGCCACATGAAATGGATCGTTGATGGAGATCATAATACCAGGGTCTACCACTCTGATGTGAAGAAAAAGGAGATGAAAGAAACCATACATGAGTTCATTAATGAGTATGGGCAGGTTGTTGACAGTAGAGAGGAGATAGCCAGCTGTGTAGAGACTTATTTTCAAGGGTTGTACAACAAACTAAGTAAAGATTTTAGCAACTATGGAGATCTTATTCTGGAGAAGAGAGTCAGTGATAGCATGAATGAAGAATTGATCAAACCAGCAACTGAAGATGAAATCAAAGTTGTTGTCTTCTCCATTAACCCATCTAAAGCTCCGGGTCCAGACGAGTTTAATGGGAGATTTTTCCAGTTCATGTGGTACCACATTTTCCATGACATGGTTGCTGCAATCAAATGGTTTATGAATGGTGGTAACATGGTTCTTGTTGTGAACCACACCTTTGTGAAATTGATTCCTAAAAAGAAAGATGCAAAAAGTATAACTGACTATAGACCTATAGCTTGCTATAGTGTCCTATATAAGTGTATCTCTAAACTTATTGGAGGTAGGCTAAGACTTGTGTTTCCCAAGATTATATCTGAAGAACAAAGCACCTTCATCTAAGGGCACAAGATGTTAGATAGTACCCTTCTCGCAGATGAGTTCCTCACCGGTTTCAACCAAAGTAAAGCCAACTCCAAGGCTTGTGTTAAAATAGACCTGGTAAAGGCTTATGACTATGTCAGATGTAATTCTTTGTGGGCAGTAATGGTAGGATTGGGCTTCAATGATGAGGTGATCTGCATTCTGAAGCAATGTGTTTGCACCCCCTCTTTCTCCGTCTTGATCAATGGTGGCCCTGTGGGTTTAATTAAGGCGACTAATGGTCTCCGACAGGGAGATCCCTTGTCTCCTCTCTTGTTTTCTATTCTCATGGATGGGCTCACTAATATGATAAAGGTGGCTGAAAATAATGGTAAAGTGAAGCCTTTCTCTATTAGAGGCGTGAAGGTTAAGGCTCTCTTCATTTTCACTGATGACATTATGAAATTTTCTATTGGGAATGCCAAGAGACTAAGAGAGTTCAAGAAGGTACTTAGCTATTATGGAAAACTTACTGGCCTATATATTATCTCCCTTAAATCAAAGATATTCCTTTTCAAATCATGCGATAGTAGAAGAGGTAGACTCAAGATATCTATAGGGATCAAGTATGGGAGGTTGCCTACAAGATATTTGGGAGCTCCCATAATTGGGGGTAGGGGAACAACTACTGATAATAGCTATTGTCTTGATAAAATGAGAAAAAAAAATCAACAGTTGGAGTGGCTGCAAAATATCATTCGCTGGTAAACTTATACTAATTAGAACGGTTCTACAAAGTCTCATCCGGTTTTGGGGTGAGGAATGTGATGTTCCGAAGGCAGTTACTAATTCCATGCAAAAGATCAAAACTAGATTTTTATGGGGAGGCAAAGGTCATAGCATTTCCTGTGAGGTGATGGCCCATCCCTACTCAAAAGGAGGGAGGAATATTGT
Source organism: Alisma plantago-aquatica (assembly GCA_963693085.1). Lineage (NCBI taxonomy): Eukaryota > Viridiplantae > Streptophyta > Magnoliopsida > Alismatales > Alismataceae > Alisma > Alisma plantago-aquatica. Next base: position 316,566,817 of record OY856411.1, on the reverse strand, counting down.
ACAACCTTCACAGATCATACATACATGTTTGCTTAAGAGACTGGATAGATTTCTGAGGGACAGATATAACTTTTGGTCCAGATGGATGGTTTCCTGGTATGGCAACATCCCACGTAGCTCAGACCAACACTCTTCTAGGGGCTCGAGAAATCTTTACAAATCCTGGAGCAAGGTCAGTCACTTGTATAGTGTTGATGCTCATGATATGGCTTGCCTCGACAGTCAACAAACCAGACCATGGATCTTCAGGGATACAATGGCGGATGCCTTGTGAGCAAAGGTTATTTGGGGTTCACATCACTGCCCCAAGTGGAGCACGACTTCCTACAGAGAAATTCTTCACAGACTGCCGACCAGTGACCGACTCATTTCATGGGGTTAGATTGTTAATGATGTATGTCTTCTTTACAGGAGAGAAAAGGAAAGTCATAATCACATGTTTGTCGGTTGCTGCTACACCAAGTTAGTGTGTTCTACTATTTGCCTCAAGAACTACTGGGGTCCAAATCTGAATAATAGCCTGGACGACATCATTATGTGGATGAATCTAAACCTAAAGAGCAAACAGAGTAGGTATTTTGGTGGTTTATGCCTTGGTACGTTTTGCTACTTTATATGGGACGAGAGAAACAAAAGGGCCCATGCTGGGCCTGCACGGTCTAAAACATACCTCCTCAAAAAGATTACAAAAGAAATTTCATTTCAATTACTTGTAAAGAAAGGTCTAGTTAATGGTATTTCTAACCTTTATAAGGTGTACTGGGGTTTTTTGTAACTAACCTGGGTATACCTTGTATTGAGATGGGTTTTTGTATATCCCTTTTCTCTCTAATGTAGGCCTAATGGCATGTTGAGAGGGGTTTTTGTATATCCCTTTCTCACTTATGTATGTCGCTTGGCTTGTTTCTAGTAGCTTTGCTACATTTCTTTGGAATATATTTACCTTTTCCAAAAAAAATTCTTTTAAACACAAATATCATTTACAAAAATCTCATTTGAGGAGTTACATGAATTTCTATCATCAGAATTGTACATATAAGAAGAAGTAACTAACAAGTCCTCCTTACAAGTTAACTTTATTGGCTTCAAGTAATTGGATCTGTCCATCTTATTGTGCATCGCCCTATCTAGCACATACCTAAAATGTAATGAAATGAAAACAACAATTAGTATATTTCTATTTTGTATGTGGAGGAAACACAATATATACATGTATGAACAACAAAATAATCAACCATATTTGCCATTATCAAATAATTTGAACACATTTTGTTTTCTTAACTTATCAACCCTTAATCTCTGTGGCATGCCCACTCACTAGAGGCACCCAATCTTACCATACTCACTCTCTGGGAATATTATTATGATGTATCCACTCATTGGGGGTGATTTCCATCCTTACACACTCGTTGGGGTGTTCATGATATCATACTCACTCTCTATCAGTTTTTATTAGCTAACCCACTAGGGGTGCTTTCTATAATTTACATGCATAAATTTAATCAGAGATAACGTCATGGGATAGAGAAAGTTGTTTCTATATATTATGGTAATCATACAAGCTTTATAGATTGCAGGAAGTAAATAAACAAGCAAGCATTTAATTTGCATTTCATTCAGACTTGTCTTGATAAAATCACAGAAGTCGGTTAAGTCGACCTTTGAACATTTGGAGGTCGAAATACGAGTTGCTAATGGAGCAAGAGTTGATGCCGCAATAGCAGTCACCTACTATTTATCAAAATGGAGAAAGAGTTATTGCCACAATAGTGGGTGCCTATTGTTTATTTCTTCCCAGTGGGCTTGTAATAGATTTAGCCAACTTCTAATATGTTCTTCCATAAAAAAAACATTATTTTTGTATCATGTTTGGACAAGAATGGTTTTGAGTTTCTAATAAAGAATGGTCATATCTCCAATTCTAAAGATGATATCTGTAAGGAAGTGAAATCAACACCTCTTTACTAATTACAATGGTAAACAAAATCCAATTTGGGTAGCAGTGGAAGTTAAAATTTTGACTATATTCAATTTAAATAAAGAGTACATAAAATTTCCCAAAAGGGTGTACATGCTTTACACAAAAAGAGGATCTAAGTAGAGGGAAACTAGACTACAACAATATGTATCCAATAAAAAAAACTTAACAAATAATTTCATGATGGAAGGGTGAATTCCTTCTCCTAGTCTTAGGTTGATCCACCAAGCTCTTGTTCTGCACTCTAATCCTAATTTGGGTGGTTGGGATCACCCAGCAAGAGGAGATAAAAATGTATGTGTCAAATAGAGAATAAGGACAATTATAAACTAAAGAAGGAAATAATAAAGATTTACTATACTAAGAGGGTCAAGAATATGAGGCAAATAAATCAAATAAGAAATTCTACCAAGTTAATTAATAACAAGTTGCATGCATGATTAAATGTGACTACATTAAACTTAATATAGGGTTGAGGCACCTACCAGACCTCAACCTCTAGGTGAGGGAGAATTTACACATTCCTAAGCACCCATATATATATAAAGTGGGGAGAATATCCACATTCCCTTGGGGAGAATTATTACATTCCCCTGGGTTCATTCCCAAAACTATGGGTGGTTTGTACACATGTACACTACATTAGTTAATTTGTCATCTTTAGCATCATGCTAGAAGAATTTATACGGAAGATTTAATAAATTGAAAACATTGCAAGTGGGGTCCAAGACCCAAAAACAATTGAAATAAAAATGCCACAAGAATGTAATAGAAAGAATGAAGGTTATGCAATGCCTCATTGGAAAATTAGGTTTGTAAAAAAAATGCCCAAATTAGGGTTTAGAATGCACATACCTCTTTTCAGATATATATGTTAACTTGAATAATATACTTTGGTCCACAAAGTCAACATTTTATCCTATAAACACATTATGTATGTTAGACAAGTCAAAGTGAACATATTCATTCCTATTATATTTTTATATTATTCTTACCCAATTCCCGATTATTTAATGTCATGCTAGGGTTTATGATTTTAATATTTGTTGAGATGATATGTGATGCTTTATATATCTATCTTGGTTCTAGTTACCCATATTTAGTCACATAAGTTTATGTAACTTATATATATGTAGATAAATATATATATTCTTCCAATATGTTTAGAGATGTCATTCTCTTCTCTATAATGTGAATCCATATTATTCCTAACATCATGATTACCACGTATATTTGTGTAAGTATATTCCACATCAATATTAATTAGGTTCACTGATATACACATGCTTTGATCCAACTAACATGTCATCTAGATATATGTTTATAAAAGTATATTCCTTTACACATTATTATCTTTTCACCATTTAATTCCTAAGAAGACAATATAGTTATATGCATTCCATAATTGTATTTGTATTTATAATTACCATCTATTGCGTAAATATGTGTTTGATTATATGGGGTTTGTTGAAGCATTATTATCATAATTCTTGGTAATCCATGAGTAGTATAAAAATATAACTTATCATATACATAATCTTTCATTATTAATTGAGCCATGACATTCAAGATTACAATAATGCAACATGCTCATCTGTTGTTTGATATGTAGTACTACATGGATACTTGCATATACTAATAGGATATTATACAAGTAATTCAAAATGAAATAATATGAACACATTTTGTAAAACAACTCCTTAGTTAACATATTCTAATCATTATCAATATCTTTCCTAGTATATCATTACTAACTAAGTTCATAACAATAATATGAATTTATAGATGTGGGGTTATAGTCCAACAAACATACACATATAGAAAACAAGTTTGATTTCAAGCAATCTCATATTTGCATTTTTCTACAACAAGGTTGATAGGTAAGCTAATTGACTAGTTCGTGTTATGGTTTTAAATAACTAGATTATCCTTACTATTGAATATGCCATGAATACAAATATGTTGTATTATACGTAGTTGAAGTAGATTCCAATGTAACCAACATGTCACCCATACTTATGCATGTAATAATGCATGCCTATACATATGTTTTTATTTCCTTTGGCAAAACAAATGATAAATATAGAATAGTATGTACCCTAGATCCATATGTATTTGTAATTCCCAACTTGCACATATATATTTTAATACATGTATCTAGGGAATGCATAAATGAATGAGATCATATTATGTTCTATTACTAGGAACCATTGAAATTGTGAGCTACAACTTAGAGTTTATTAGTTCAGATACATATATGTAATACATACTCATAAGCAAGATACTAACTTAAGAGATCAATCAGTATGGTTACATCCTAATCATGATTTATATGACTTACTAGTTATTTATATGCATCTTAACTACGATATGATTATTCATGAAGGTGCTACATTTTTATTGTATAATCACAATATTATACATATGTTCTATCTTTATGGAGTTAGGCCTAAGTGGACCAACTACTTAATATAACTGTGATTATGATTTCAAGTTACTATCTATCATGTTATTATCCATGATTGAATTTATTGGATATTGCAAGTTAGAACTTGAGAAAGTAAAGGGCTAACTTGCATGATGATTAGTGACAAGTGGTCTATAGGCTTGGATGACCATTGATCTGTGATTTCTCTATTGTATTAGATCTAAGGTGATATTGAATTCCTTCTACATTGGCCCCTGAGTTTTTGACCCATAGCGAAGGTAAAGTAAGAACATGGCTTGGTGATGATGGCATGGTGGTCAAGCACATTTTGTGGCAGAGTTGCAACATGGTGTTGTAGGTGGGGGTCAAGAGGCATTGTTGGGCTTCACAGGTTGTGTTGAAGGCTGGAGATGAACGTCGACAGTAGGAGCAGATCGGCGTGTCGGGGTGTCACATTGTTGGGGTGTCAATTGGGCAGATGTTAGTGATGTCGATGTAGCATCGGGACGTTGGGGCATCGGGCGTCAGTTGGGCAGGTGTTAGTGATGTCGACATAGCATCGGGGGTTTTTGGGTGTGGAGGATCAGATGGGCAGGTGTTAGCGACGCCGATGTAGCGTTGGGGGTTGATGGGCGTCGAGTTTTAGGTGTCCTTCTGGGAGATCGGAGGTTCCTGACTAGATAGGGACCTGAGCGACACCCTTAGTGGTCGGCTGAGCAGGTGTTGTGTAGGCGTTGTGGATGAAGGAGAAGAGAAGGATGAGGGTGTCTAGGGTTTTCGTGGTGTGAAGGAAAAGGAAGGAAGGGAGGAGGAGTTATAAGAGGCAGACATGAGAGGAAGGAGATGACAGGGTGTCAACCGTTTTGCAGGGTGAGAATGCAACATCGCGTTTGAGATGAAGGGAGAGTAACACAACATTGCGTTACTTTTGGTTTAGGAAATCTTTAATTTTCTTGATGAAATACCACTATAAAATCCAATGGTAATTATGATTTGAAACACCAATTCAATTAGGAAAAAAATTTCTATTCAATGGTCAAACAAATTAAAGGGCAGACTAAATAGGAGTCAAGGGGGTTTCCTTTTTTCATGCAATAGGCATTTACATATATTAGAGTTTCATATTCATTTAATTAATTAAGAGGGTAGAGAAATACCAATTGACATGAAAATTCTTGAGTTTGCTAATTAAAGTGTGAGAATTTAACTTTACATTAATTTCTAACACATTTTGTATTTTATTGTATGCTAACTGCCTAATATATGTCTTTAGTACATTTCCATAATAAATTTTGATATAAAATTTCTTATTTCTCATTTTTTATCACTTAAAGCCATAAAATGTTCAAATTTATATAATATAGTATTTATCTCTCATTAATGGTCATTTTGCATTATTAGACTCTAATTAACACACTATTTGAGATATTTGTGTAAAAACCCATTCATTGAAATGAATGCGGGTAAAAATAGTTCAAAGCCATCAAGTATTCATCAATTGCAATATTGAGGACAAAGAGGGTAGAAAAGATAGGAAAAATTAGAGAAAAGGATAAATGGATAAGAAAGAAATAAAAAGCTTGAAAATGGATTAAATTGCAAATCAACTTGAGATTTAGTATGTTACAATATCTTTTATGACAATGATCATGTGTGTTATGGTCATTAGTTACTATATCCTAGTATATATTCTTATAACATAAATACCAAGAAGTTATAACTCAAAGAATCAAACAAATTTTATCTTTGGAACTATTATCTAGGGAACATAAATGATAATACCATTTCTAGACTTTGTAAAGATGCTTATCCTGACTATTTTGAATTTGGATCAATAAGGACATGCAAATCTTGTTTACTGGGTAAGATGACAAAAGTGCATGGAAACAGTGACAAAGCTAGTGAATTATTACGACTCATACATAGTGATGTATGTGAACCTTTTAGTACAAGTTCTATAGGTGGATATATCTTCAGTAAATGTAGATATGTGTATCTTACAAAACACAAATTAGAATCTTGTATACATCCAAGGAATTCATGAATGAAGTACAAAATCAACATGATAAAATAATTAAAGAACATTGATCAGATCGAGGTGGTGATTATATAAGACAAGAGTTTGAGGCCCTTCTAAGGGATTATGGTATTGTATCACAATGGACTCCACCCAAAATACGACATCATAATGGTGTGTCAGAAAGAAGGATTAGCACCTTGTTGGACATGGTATGATGAATGATGAGTTTAGTAGATCTTTTGATTTCTTTTTGTGGATATGCTCTTGAAACCCTTGTGTTTACACTTAATTGAGTACCTTCCAAATTTGTTGAAAAGACACCATGTGAGACATGGAATGAGAAATGTCCCAATATGACTTTCGTGAACATTTCGGATGTGAAGCTGATGTCAAGAAGAAATTATGTGAAAAGCTTGGACCCAAATGTGACAATTGTATTTTTGTGGGATACCTTAAGGAAACTGATGGTTACTACTTATATATTCCATTTGACAAAAAAATTCTAGACATGTTGTATTTTTCAAAAAGGAATTTGTTTCCATAGAAACTAGTGGGACGAAAATAGAACTTGAAGAAGTTATAGATCAATAAATTAACATTAAACCTATGGAGATATATAAGAAAGTAGAGAAGCAACACATTTTTTTGGAAACTCAATTCCGTATAATAGTATAGGATCCTCAAAGGTCTCGTCGGGAATTACTTGAGCCAGAGAGATATGCTCAAGTAGATGATGTGTTGATCATTGAGGATGAAGATCCAACAACCTATAATGAGGCTATTGAGGGATAAAATTTCAAGAAATGGCTTGAAGCAATGAGATTTGACTTGGACTTCACATATACCAATGAGGTATGGACCTTGGGGGATCCACCTAAAGGGGTAAAACGCATAGGATGAAAATGGGTCTTCAATAAGACAACCAACATGGATGGTAATGTACAAACATATAAAGGTAGGTTGGCTGCAAAATGTTTCAAATGTGTTCAAGGTGTTAACTATGATGAAACATTTTCACCAATTTCCATGGTTAAATCCATCAAGATCATGCTTGCCATTGCATATTATCATGACTATGAGATTTGGAAACCAAACTCAAAAACTACTTTCCTTCATGGGAATCTAATAGAGAATGTGTACATGGCACAACTAAAAGGTTTTTTCTCTTGAAATTAAATCAATAAAGACTATAAGCTACAAAGGCAAATTATGGATCAAAGGAAGAATCTCAAAGTAGGAATCTTTATTTTGATGAGCCACAAAAACAATTCAAATTAATTACAAATGAATATGAACCTTGCGTCTACAAGAAGGTTAGTGGGATCATGATTATATTTCTTGTATTGTAGATAGATGCCATACTATTATAAGAAATTACATACCTACTATACAATTGGTTAAAACATGGTTGGGCAATAAATTATCCATGAAGGACTTAGTTGAAGCATCCAATATACTAGGAATCAATATCTATAGGTATGATATAGAAGGATTCTTGGCCTAACCCAAAGTAGATACATTGAAGAAGTGTTGAAGAGGTTTAGAATGGACAATTTTTAAGAGAAGAAACATACCAACATCTCATAAAATTGGTCTTTCTAGAACTCAATGTCCCAACTCTTTAGAATAGCCAGAATCATGAGTATGATTCCATATGCCTCAAAAATTGGATCTATCATGTATTCACTTATTTTTACATGCCCAGATGTCTCGTATGCTTTGATCAAGAGAGAATATACCAGTTAGATCCAACTGATGGTCACGAGATAGCTGTCAAGAACATCCTTACACACTTGAAAAGAACTAAGGATCAATCCCTAATTTGGGGTGGTGAGTATGATTTGATGTGAAAGGTTTTACTGATGCAAGCATCCAAACTAACAAGGAAAATTACTGGTTGCAATCCAAATTTGTATTTTTCCAAAATGTCTAATAGACAAAGCGTGAGCTGGATGCATTTTGAGCAAGAGGCAATATATAATTCTATAATAGAGGTCAAGTGCATTGCTACCTATAGCGCAAAAAAGGAATAAATATGGATCAAGAAGTTCATTAGTGAACTTGGGGTGGTTCCAATGACTGAAGTTGCAATATATTTTTACTGCAAAAAGAATTGAGATAATAGACAATCTGAAGACCTATATCACATCATTGTTCAAAGAAAATACTCATGTGTTACCATCTCATACATGAGATCGTACATCATAGAGATATTGATATTTGTAGAGTACCAATTGAAAGTAATGTTGTTGACCCTCTAACTAAAGCATTTCATAGCAGAAACATAATGGTCATGTTGGATCGATTGGATTTGGATTCCTAAGTGATTGGCTCTATTGCAAGTGGACGAGTGTTGGTTATGTGCCTTGAGATCCATCATGCGATGATAGTAAAAGGGATATTTTATACTTAATTTAATTATTAACATAGTTCATTCCACTTATTATGTTTGTTTCAATATTGAGATAATGAATAAGCTTAATATAGTCTCAAGAATGTCTTAACTCATTGATATATGGTTTGGGTTTAGGATCTAAACATGAGATCACGTGAATAACAAAAGTACTAATTCTTGTTATATCCCTAGTCATTTATTATTTCAGATGATATATGACAACAAATATTACACAAAACTAGCATGTGTGGTGCGCGATAACTGTCTTTTATGTCATGATATGGGATATCATCTCAAATACATGGGTACGTGTAACTGAACAACTTGTATTGGATTGACACATTGACATCATTTACATGTCAGAGTCATATCTCAATGTGATAGTGATGACTATGATCCTAAGACTTTAATTCACTACACTAACATGGTTATATGTGAACTTTGACACTAGCACAACATGCTCTGAAATATGAGTTGGGAAAAAGGTGGGACATGGGTACATTGGGACACATGAGGAATAATGTGAGTGATGTAGATGGAATTTGTCCCTTATTTAGAGTGATATACTTGATCATTTGATAAGATATACTATAAAATACATGACCATTCTCATGTGACATGTATTAAGGTTATAATATCTTGAATGGTTTGTATAATAACCTCAAGTTTCGTAAAACCCAATTAAGGAAGGCCTTAAAGTTGAGAGTCATTATCTATTATCCCCAAGGTCCACATTTTAAACAAATAATAATATACAGTAAAATATTTCTGTTAAACTCAAATATCGTTTAAAAAAATCTTATTTGAGGAGTTACATGAATTTCTATCATCAGAATTGTACATATAAGAAGAAGTAACTAACAAGTCCTCCTTACAAGTTAACTTTATTGGCTTCAAGTAATTGGATTTATCCATCTTATCATGAATCACCCTATCTAGAACATACCTAAAATGTCATGAAACAAAAACAACAATTAGTATATTTCTATTTTGTATGTGGAGGAAACACAATATACACATGTATGAATAACAACATAATCAACCATATTTGCCATTATCAAATAATTTGAACAAATTGTGTTTTCTTAACTTATCAACCCTTAATCTCTGTGGCATGCCCACTCACTATGGGCACCCAATCTTACCATACTCACTCTCTGGGAATATCATTATGATGTATCCACTCATTGGGGATGATTTCCATCCTTACACACTCGTTGGGTTGTTCATGATATCATACTCACTCTCTAGGAGTTTTTATTAGCTAACCCACTACGGGTGCTTTCTATAATTTTCATGCATGAATTTAATCAGAGATAACATCATGGGATAGAGAAAGTTGTTTCTATATATTGTGGTAGTCATACAAGCTTTATAGATTGCAGGAAGTAAATAAACAAGCAAGCATTTAATTTCATTTCATTTAGACTACTCTTGATAAAATCATAGAAGTCAGTTAAGTTGAATAATCATAGGCTTAGCCACACACCTTTGCTTTTATGCAGAATCATGCAAAATACCTTAAGCATATATAATCCAATTAACTAAGAATAGTTCGAAGCACCCATTCCATGTCCAAGTATGTATATCATAAAGAGTCAGTAATCACATTTAAGACACATTAATCTAACATACATCCTAATATAGGGTTTAGGGTTGTCTCGAGTTCATATAAGGGCACAAGCCCTAGTTCCATCACATCATTTCGGTGATGTCCCAGGATATTCTAAAACTTAATCTGATGTGTAACGTACAAATTGAAACTCTCCCCTCAGAGAGAATCCCAATTTGAGCACCACGCACTAGGCTAAGAAAGAGAAAATCAAGGGAGTCAGATGAAAAACAATCGGTAGCACATGTACATGAACAATAAGAAAATCATACAACATATGTTCACTATTCAACATATAATTACAACATGAATTATTACAACATTTGATATTACATATTGAACAACAACTTATACATATACATGTACAGAACTAAACTACAGGATCTTAAGACAACATGTCCACCTGTACATCAGCTCGCCACACAACTCTCACAATCTTGGATCTTCAAGAGCATAACCACAACCTGAACAAAAGATTACATGTGGTACATGTCAGCACAATATTCAAGAATATTGTACTGAGTACGCCTACGTGTCTTTTATATACCTCTCATCATATCTTGGCAATAAGATAAAACTAATACTTGGAAGCATTAAACAAATATAAGACAAAGCATAAACTTGCACAAAGATGTTCATTAACAAAAGAGAACACATATTTTAAGCACATTTCCATCATATATCTCGTACATTTGTCCCCAAGGGCTTCGATGTTTTTATGCCTTATGATCTACTCACAAGGAATTTGTGATCATTATACAAACATCATATGATCTACCACCAAGTGGTTTGTGATCATTATGCATGCGCTGTTCCACCAAGTGGTTTATGAGCTATCTTATGATGGAACGTCTATATTATGTTTGCAGGTGTTCATAGCCCTAAGTATGGAAATTCAAGCAACATATCATACAAGACAATCATTTCATCCAATATCATATGCCAAGTATTTTACTACACATATAACACAAGCATATTGTATAATAAGCCAAGTAAGAGGTAATGATGTACCTTGATCAAGAACAAACCTAATCATCATATCCTCATATCATCTACATCCTGGTCAACCCTGATTAAGACAAGATCACATACTATCATTAGGTTCTCATCATCTTATATCTCATCTTAACCCTAATCATGTTCATTTTTGGGTTTTCTTAGACCATTATGTTATATACATTATTACTTGTCTTATCTTCATCCATATGTGGGATTTATGTTACTAATGTTATGCTCCAGATTAGGATACATCATCTGAATATCAGGTTCCCTATCATTATTTATACATATTAACCCTAAGTTACATGTATTACTCAAATTAGAGTTTCATCACATGTATTATGGGTAATATTTGTATAACATGAACTTTATGCATCTAATAGATATCCGACTTACATCTTATCTTCATATTAGTGATATGAAACTACTCTGTAAATTTCACCATTTATTGATCATGCAAGTATTTATTACATTTTCTTTAAGGTTATTAGCCCTAATTAGCCATATGGAGTAAATTACATTATTTCATACATCAACATGACCATAACTAGCATCATATGCATTATAAATATGACTATAGATTTGCTGACATTTTTCCATAATTTTATACCATCATTTGACATTTATTACTCATGAAACAAGCATGATACATCTTACATGATATCAATGATATAAAAAGGATGATATTATCATTCCATATTATTCTATGCATTTTCCTTAGAATTTTGGTATTTTACTGATAAGCGATCTATTTACTACAAATTATAGAAGATCTAGGCATTTACTGAATTGTTTACCTTTTTGGGTCAATAGGAGTCTGCCACGTGGCTCTAGGGCTGGCATGCACCCGTTGCTTGTTGCGGTCGGTCCTTCTCCTGGATTACATTGGGTCGGTCGGTTATGGGCTGGTTTTATTCGGTTTATTGCTACTGGACCAAGTTCACTTCTTTCCCCCATTTTGTTCTCTCACGCTTTGCAATCCAAAGCTGGCGGGTTCCCCTATCCGCAGTGTGCGCCACACATGACTGCTCTGGTGAGAAAACCGTCATGATCAGGTCCTCCTTCCGAACCTTTGACATTGCCTCAATCTTTGAGATCGGTCTACATAGCTCCTCGGCTTCACGATTTCTTACACCCTCCTCCAGAGCTCCATGTCCTGGAGCCACCGGCAAGGCTGTCGCCGTGGTGGGATGAAACCAGAAAGGGAGGGGGGGTTTCTCCTCCTCCCAACTCATTCCTAATGCTCGCGAAAGATGATATGAGCCTCCATTAACCTGTATGCATCCCCAAAAGAAGGTGTGATGCTCTCTACTCAAATCCCTAAACTCCATTTGTACTTCTGAAGAGGTTGGGTTCGTCAGCCATCTAAGCTTCCACAGAAGCATGCTTTAAGATCAGCAATGGACTGCTATACTCTCCAGCTTTGTTCTTCCTCTCTTTGATTTCTCCTTACTTCCTTCGAGTTCTGATCTCTACTTCACAATACTCCAAGCTTGTCACAGTGAAGAAGCAGCAAGAAAGGGAAACTCGTTCTCTCTACTGGAGTGGTGAGGCAGTTCACCCAAGGGGTCAAATGGGAGCTCATCCCAGTCTAAAGCCAACTGTCCATCTAAAAATCTCACTCACTCCCATGATCTGTGAAGTGGTGGAGGAAAACGTGGCCTCATCCTCCCCACATCTCAGCCCCAATCCGCTGGAGGTTGAGGACAAACTTACAGCCATTAAATCTATGATCTACGGTCCATGTTGAAACTAGACACAACCCAATCTGTGGCTTCCCTTAAGCGAAGGGCCTGAACCATTAGATTAACCACGAATGGCCCAAATTTGTCCACACAGACGCAGCCCAAACCAAGGGCGTGTGACACATCCATCAAGCCCCAAACATAGGTCTAAGAACATCAATTATGCACATTATTTTACTAATTTCATAACTTCCTATAGGAACATCCAATTACCACCAAATTTCAACCATAGCTTCCCTACCTCTCGAGCTACATTCTATTCAAATTTGGTGACACGATTCAGATATTAGATCATCCAATTAAATACCTCAAAAAGACATATAGTTTAGGATCTTAATCATAATATCAACATCAAACAACACTCAACTTTACCGCAAGCACTTGTAACTCTCAAAATAACTCAAACATATGATTTCACTTATGCCATTGTACATTTAAGGATTCCAAAAGTGCACTCCATCACATCCTACACACCTTAAAAGAAATTTCATCCTTGAAATTAAGACAAAAGTTCAATTCATCACATCATATACATCGTAAAAGAAATTTCATCCTCAAAACTAACCCATCTCTTACTTTAAAAGAAACCAAAGATATTCATTCATATTTTGGACGCCACTCTATGTGCAACATATTCAAAAACAAAGCTCCACAGTCATACCCAAACCACTTTTAGGAGGTTTTAAAACATGTACGATGAATCACCCCTTCATAAATGATTGGAACAAGGGTTCAGAAACTCTGGTTATGTCATGACATATCTCATATGTTAGGGTTGCTTCCTTGCCCTTACCCATGCATTAGGGTTCCAACATCATATTACCATGTTCTAAAGGAGTTAACTAAAGTTAGCCCATCATACCAAGGTGTCATCAACATTTTATTGAGCTAATTGCTAGAACATGTTGAATATTAACATATGCCTTTTAGGAGGGGATTAACTAATGTTAACCCACTTTATCCATTTAGGTCATATCAAGGTGTCATAAATGTTATGTTGTGCCAACTGCTAACTATATTTTTCATCTTTATTAAGAACTAATATTAACACATCATGTAACATGTTTCATTCATTTGATCTTATTTCATTGCTCATAATAAATTACAACATTTACTAATGATTTCATCACAACATTAACCAACCATATCACATTATCATCATTATTCATGTATATGGTTAACCATTTATGCATTGATATCAATTAAACCATCTCTAGATTTCTATCATATTGTGTCTATATATCATGTCTTGAGATTAGATCACATTTGTACATGGATTATATTATGGTTGTGCTAAACAAACTTATACAAGTGGCTTCTTAAAACATATACCAGAACTTTATCTAGTCCAATTGAGGTTCTCCTAACCCATATCATGAGGGTAGTGACATGCTCAGTCTCCCTGAACTATCTCAACTCTATGAGTATCTCATATGATTATACTTTATCTTTCCTCTTGGTCTAGGGTTCTCAGATTACCTCATTGGCACTAGTGATAGCCATCTAAGCACTAGCCACATAGGAACAAACCAAACTACAACATGACACAACATACCCTCCATAGGTTCTATACCCATCAAACACTATTTCTCAACTTTCTTTCTCTTATATACACTACTAGATTCCTATATGGGAACCACCAACCCGAGCATGATGATTCACAAAGACTAACATAGCTACCTCCTCCAAGGTCTTTGGCTCTCTCCTTCACCCATATGGTAAGCCCTCATATTTCCTTATTCACATTTGCATACATAACCATCCTCTCTCTGACTCAAGGGTTTGGTCCTCCCAAGGACATCTAGGGTTCCACAAGACTATATGAATCATGCATAAAACAACTCAACTCAATCACTCAAGAGTAGTCTAGTTTAGGACATATCATATCACATATCTCAGAATTCTTATATCTTGGAGTTTAGGTTCTCTAACCTTCTCCCAATGGGTCTCACTCTCTCTGGAGTTAACCCCGAAACTTGTCCTAATACTAGAGGTCCTCCTTCGTAAAAGAGATTGAGGCTCGTTCTGACTCACAACCTAGTCTTAGCTTAAGACATGTCATATCTCATAAAAGCCTAGTTACTTGCATCCTTAATCTTATCTCAAATCCTCAAAACTGAACTTACATCCTCAAAGACAAACATAGATCATCACAAACTATCTTATATCATCTATATATGACTTATCATCAAACTTATTCTATCTATTCCATCTATCACATACATTCCAATAAGGCTCTAGACATCTAATCTAGAACTACTCTCTCTTCTAGACTGATGTCATTCACTTTCACTTAGGTTGCATGACCACCTCCTACTCGTACATGTGTGGGGATACATTTTTGTAATACATATACATATTAAAATATTATATATTTTTTCTCAAATAAAACAAGCGTCAGAGAAAACTATCACGGTTCGATCCGGTTGGAATCCAAAACCAAATCCTAAAAACGAGTGTCCCACACATAGTAGAGAGTACAATGTCATGAAAACTAAGGAAAGGGGTGAGAACATGGTGTAGACTAGTGTAGCTACTCTAGAAAATGAGTGCCAAATGTCTAGGGTTTCTCTTCCCTTGATGCATGTCATTTCCAAATAGTGCAACGTCCCATACCGCTGCACTACAAGGAAAGAATGACATCTAAGGACTTGGTATTCAATAAGAACCAGTCTAGACCTAGTTCTCGGACATCTAGGTGCTAACCTAGAGTCTAGGTCAGATCAAGTCTCCAAAATATTACTAATATAACCCTAAAAGATTATTAAGTTCAAGGTTTTCTTTAGTTTGAGTTTCATAATGAGAAAATGCCAGGCTATGGTATTGTTCATGATCTGATACCTCCTCTGACATCCCAGGATTTTCTAAAACTTAATCTGATGTGTAACGTCCAAATTGAAACCCTCACCTCAACGACAATCCCAATTTGATCACCACACACTAGGCTAAGAAATACAAAATCAAGGGAGTCAGAAGGAAAACAATCAGTAGCACATGTACAAGAACAATAAGAAAACCATACAACATATGTTCACTATTCAACATATAATTACAACATGAATTATTATAACATTTGATATTACATATTGAAAAGCAACTAATACATATACATGTACTACCACTAAACTATAGGATCTTAAGACAACAAGTCTACTTGTACATCATCTCTCCACACAACTGTCACTATCCTAGATCTTCAAGAGCATAACCACAACCCAAACAAAAGATTACATGTGGTACACATCAGCACAATATTCAAGAATATTGCACTGAGTATGCCTATTTGTCTTTTATATACCTCTCATCATATCTTGGAAATAAGATAAAAATAATACTTGGCAGCATTAAACAAATATAAGAAAAAGCATATACTTGCACAAAGATGTTCAGTAATAAAAGTGAACACATATTTTAAGCACATTTCCATCATATATCACGTACATCTGCCCCCAAGGTCTTCGATGTTTTTAGGCCTTATGATCTACTCCCACGGAGTTTGTAATCATTATACAAACATCATATGATCTACCACCAAGTGGTTTGTGATCATTATACATGAGCTCTACTACCAAGTGGATTATGAGCTATCTTATGATGGAACATCTATATTATGTTTGCAGGTGTTCATAGCCATAAGTATGGAAATTCAAGCAACATATCATACAAGACAATAATTTCATCCAATACCATATGCCAAGTATTTTACTACACATATAACACAAGCATATTGTATAATAAGCCAAGTAAGTGTTAATGGCGTGCCCTGATCAAGAACAAACCTAATCATCATATCCTCATATCATCTACATCCTGGTAAACCCTAATTAAGACAAGATCACATACTATCATCAGTTTCTCATCATCTTACATCTCATCTTAACCCTAATTGTGTTCATTTTAGGGTGTTCTTAGATCATTATGTTATATACATTATTACTTGTCTTATCTTCATCCTTATGTGGGATTTATGGTACTGATGTTATGCTCCAGATTAGGATACATAATCTGAATATCAGGTTCCCTATCATTATTTATACATATTAACCCTAAGTTACATGTATTACTTAAATTAGGGTTTCATCACATGTAGTATGGGTCATCTTTGTATAACATGAACTTTATGCATCTAACAGATATCCAACTTACATCTTATCTTCATATTAGTGAAATGAACCTACTCTGTAAATTTCACCATTTCTTGAGCATGCAAGTATTTATTACATTTTCTTTAAGGTTATTAGCCCTAATTAGCCATATCGAATAAATTACAGGATTTCGTACATCAACATGATCATAACTGGCATCATATGCATTATAAACATGATTATAGATTTATTGACATTTTTCCATAATTTAATATCATCATTTGACATTTATTACTCATGAAACAAGCATAATACATCTTACATGATATCGCTAATATTAAAGCATAAAAAGGATGATATTATCATTCCATATTGTTCTACGCATTTTTCTATGAATTTTGATATTTTACTTGTATTTTTCTGATAAGCGATCTATTTACTACGAATTATAGAAGATCTAGGCATTTAATGAATTGTTTACCTTTTCGGGCCAATAGGAGTCTGCCATGTGGCTCCAGGGCTGGCGCACACCCTTTGCTTGCTCCGACTGGTCCTTCTCCTGGCTTGCATTGGGTTGGCTGGTTATGGGCTGGTTTTGGTCGGTTTATTGCTACTGGACCCGGTTCACTTCTTTCGCCCATTTCATTCTCTCGCGCTTTGCGATCCAAAGCTGGCGGGTTCCGCTGTCCGCAGCGTGCTCCGCACAAGACTACTCCAGTGAGAAAACCTTCATGATCAGGTCCTCCTTCTAAACCTTTGACACTGCCTCAAGCTTCGAGATCAGTCTACACAGCTCCTCAGCTTCACAGTTTCTAACACCCTGCTCTAGAGCACCATGTCCTGGAGCCGCCGACAAGGCTGCTGCCGTAGTGGAATGAAACCAGAAGGGGGGGCATTCTCCTCCTACCAACTCATTCCTAAAGGTCACGAAAGATGATACGAGCCTTCATTAACCCGTATGAAACCCCAGAAGAAGGTGTGATGCTCTCTACTCCAATCCCCAAACTCCATTTTTACTTTTGAAGAGGCTGGGTTTATCACCCATCTAAGCTTCCACAGAAGCATGCTTTAAGATCGGTAGTGGACACCTATACTCTCCAGCTTCATTCTTCCTCTCTTTGATTTCTCCTTACTTCCTTCGAGTTCTGATCTCTACTTCCCCATACCCCAAGCTTGCCGCAGTGGAGAAGTAGAAAGAAAGGGAAAGTTGTTCTCTCTACTGGAGTGGTGAGGCAGTTTGCCCAAGGGGTCAAATGGGAGCTCATCCTAGTCTGAAGCCAACTGTCCAGCTAAAAATCTCACTCACTCCCATGATCTGTGAAGTGGTGGAGTAAACATGGCCTTGTCCTCCCTACATCTCAGCCCCAATCCGCTGGAGGTTGAGGACAAACTTATAGCCATCAGATCTATGATCTACGGTCCATGTTGAAACTAGCCACATCCCAATTTATGGCTTCCCTTAAGCCAAGGGCCTGAACCATCAGATTAACCATGAACGGCCCAGATTTGTCCACACAGATGCAGCCCAAACCAAGGGCGCCTGACACATCCATCAAGCCCCAAACTTAGGTCTAAGCACATCAATTATGCACATTATTTTACTAATTTCATACCGTCATAACTTCCTATAGGAACATCCAATTGCCACCAAATTTCAAGCATAGCTTCCCTACCTCTCGAGTTACATTCTACTCAAATTTGGTGACAAAAGTTAGTTATTAGATCATCCAATAAAATACCTCAAAAAGACATAAAGTTAAGGATCTTAATCATAATATCAACATCAAACAACACTCAACTTTATCGCAAGCACTTGTAAGTCTAAAAATAACTCAAACATATGATTTCACTTATGCCATTGTACATTTAAGGATTCCAAAAGTGCACTCCATCACTCTTTCATCGTGATCTCTTATACTCAATTATATTCAGTAACAACATTGCATGCTATAATCTTTGGTTTCAAAACCCTAATTACATATTATTATATTTATTCACTTTAGAAATCTTAATTATGTTTACTAGGACTATGATCATGTTGAATTACAATTATATTAAAAAATAACATATGAAAACATGAACAAAAGTATTTAAGGTATTCAACACATAAATCATCAATTCTAGGGTTTTCTATGTATTAATCACCTCTTTAACACATATCAACGGTACTTTTGAACTGGGATTATAATCAAAGCTTTAAATAATTTTTATTCAAATTATACTCATTTTTTTGATAAATTTGATGTATAATTTTGATAGCATTAGATCCACAGTTTATTTTCTACAGTATTCACAAAATAATCCTGTGTGAGCCAATCAGGTGTTCACGTATTCAGAATGTCTATTTTTATTTACATTAGTCAAGGACGCCTATTATCAACCTAGAATGACTAAGATACCCTTGTGGCGATCTTGCTTGATCACATGGACTGGGGCATCATGGTACATTTGACAAGTGGATTGTCTTCTACATGTCGTCGTTGGCATGTGTTTTTCAGGTGTACCAACTGTGGAGTCCATAGTTGCTCCAAGCTTGAACCCTAAGAAACCTTATGTTGGTATGTATGCCCTGAGAGACAATCATATGATGATTGGATTGGCATACATCATGATTGATTTGATAAAATATCAAAGGAAATTTTCCAATTTATTCTAGCTCAATTGATTATGAGATAAATGATGGAGCAGAATGAATGTCTAAAGAATGACAATACTCAATGACATATGTCTTCAAGTACATGACTTGAATAATGAGATCATGTGGATGCTAAGAGTATTTACATTCTTGTTTATGTCCCTATTTGGATGTCATTGTGGAAGGTTGATAGACAATAATGACACAGCAAGACTAGAGTGTGTGTCGATTGATGATAGTGCCTCATTATCATGATATATGATATCAAACCAAGCACACAACTACATGTTGGAGAATAGTGTATCAGACAGATCCACTGTGAGAGTGACACATGGAACCATGACATGGTATTCAAAGTCATCTCTCACAGTGATGGTCGTGATTATGATTCTTAGACATGAAATCACTGCACTCATCACATGTCGTTGGGTACACTTTGACATCATCAAACACAATCCTGAAATATGGATTGTTATAAAGGTAATGGTTGGGTGGCTTTTATACATGGGGTTTTCACTGTGAGTGATAGATATGGGATTTTTCCCTCCCGAGGGAGTATGATGTACATGACCACTTGATAAAAGAGACTGAGAAAGGCATCCACATGCACATGTGAATCAATATATGATATTGATGTCACACATATCTGAGACAGTCTGCTCTAGTTCAAGAAACATGAATGCATGTTGAAAATATGGCAAATCCATGCCTTGAGTTGATTCAGGATATCAAAGACAAAGGAATTATACATTCACTAAAACACCAATCACAGATTATAGGATTGAAATTTTTTCTCCAAGATTCCTTTTCACTTGGGTAGCAATGATGTATGACTGGGTGCCACTCTTTGCTTGTGATGTCATAAGCTAGTTATGGACATTCACTGCCACGAGAATTGGGACCTATAGGGTCACACACAAAGGATTAACTTGGAAGAGGAGTTTATCCATGAATGATGTTTGGATTGATTACTAAAGTGTTTAGGTAGTCAATCAAACATTCAGTTAATAGACTTGAGTCAGAATCATCAAGTTCAAGTGTTGAACCAACTAATTTGAGTGTCATATTGATTGAGAACCGAATTGACTGTGTTCTACACAACCTAGACCACCAACTGACCAGTTCACTGGGCGAACTGATCGACTCATGGCCAGTGAGATGACCAGTTCACTTTGGTGAACCGATCGGTTCACTTGTCAAAATGAGAAGTGTTGGGTTGTCTTGATTTGTGATAAAAAGTTTTCCATTTCACTTGTTCAATTCGATTGGGACAAGAATTAATATTTGTGTTAATTAGAAATAAATAAAGAAAGTCAATTGGAGGAAAGTATGGGAAGCGAACTGACTGGTTCACACTCCCAACCGACCGGTTCACAAGTGACCTGATCAACTCACCTTCTCGAATGACTGTTTCAGTTATGAAACGACTGGTTTTCCTGTTGTAGTGCAAATTGTTCATAGAAATTCTGGATCCTTCTATTCCCACACAGACTAGGAACCATGACCCTGCCCTCTACTACAAATAGAGGGGTACAAGGGGATTCTCCAAAGACACAACTCAGAACATCAATTGCTCTGCAAAGTTGTTTTCCTCTCTAGTTGTGGTAACTAAGAGAGCACAAGTAAGTTGTACCCATCTAGAGAGGAACAATGAGGGAAAGACAAATGTAGAAAAGAAACTAATTGTGGGAGAGTGTGTCGATGACTAGTACACTGACAGAGGGGGATGGATCCTTCTAGTTTCCTTTAGGAAAGGATGATTAGAGTTCCCAGTAGTCTAAGTGGACTATCTATAGAGGCGGGAGACTTCTGCCACTCAGGAGGACAACATTCAACCATAGTTTGGGTCAAGATCAGGAGTTGCACAGACACCGTCAAAGACAGGTGGGTGAAGACCACACTTGTAGTGAGGCATTGTTTCTGAGAGAGCCTCAGAACTAGGTATGACTCGCTCAAAAATCCCTTCCATTACAAAGATGTTGATGCAATCTTCTTGTTATGGGTTTATGGTCAAGTAAAAAAAAATCCGATGCCTACTCTGACCACGTAAAACCCAACAATGGTATCAGAGCCACGTCAATACTCTATGTTATGGGATAATCAATATGATCTGATTTTGGTTTTACTGTATTTTATTTATTGCATATGATGCAAATATTTAAATGACTAATGTGAATATTCGATTAATACCACATGATCCCAAACTAATATATACATATATGATATGGTATATATGCAATTGATATGCGTCACCCTAAAATGGTTTTGATGGTGGATGTGTACCATGATTATGACCTATAAACCCTATGTGCATGTGTATGGTTGGTTATGGTTGTTTGCATCTCGGTCTACGTACTGAGCCATCTTCTTCTATTTTGAATGTAACCCGAGATAACTCGAGATTCTCTTCTACTTTTTCTCCCCAAAAATGTAACTTGAAGTTTCACAAAAAATATGTAAAAGTACGATAGTTTTATTTCCTATTACATCAAAGAATGGTGGACGACCAGACTAGCGGCTGGAGGTGCGAGATGACCGGCTAGAGGTGCGAGCTGATCGACAAGTGGACCGAGACCGACGGATGGTGTAGTTGGTGGACCGACGAGGAGCCTAGATGGCTGGACGAGCCGACCATCTTGAGGAGTTAGATGATCGACTGGAGGAGACTAACCGACCGGCCAAGAGGTGAGTCGATCGGTTCAAAGGTTGAACCAGTCAACCTAGATTGGAAAGCATAAAACTTCATCAATAACAGGTTGCATGTGATGTAGACCTTAGATAACCGTAGTTCCTTGTAGCTACAAGGAACTACAATAGGATGGCCATAATCATCACTTTATCATTATTGCATGTTTTCTTTTGTGGGATATAGCATGTATATGATATGTACTATATATCTGGTGATTGCATACTTATATGCATAAATAAGCATATTAAAACCCCTCAACAAATATTAAGTTTAAGATGCCTTCCATAAGCAACATACATGAAAAGCTTGATTGACATGTGTGGGCATCTCAAGGGTGATTTGTTGTCTATCTCGTAGAAGTGTGATGGTAGTTGTGTGGGCCCACCAAGTGGGGTGCACTTCTATCGTGTTGGCTTTTGGGTCAGACTTAACAAGGTGATCTTAATGGGATTAAGCACCTTGAGGCATGCAGATGTACATGCCAAGGAGTTGCACATAACATCTATCCAAGAATTGCATATGATGCAATTGGTAAATGTTATCTACCTTAATAATTGATTATGGACACTGTCATTGGCCGGGTTATAACTAAATTGTTTTGGATCTTGGCTCACTAGAAGGTTGTACACTGCAATCTTCTGAAATGATGGTGAGGGATATCAATTTGATCAAAATAGTGGGAGAGATATTAATTAAAGACCTAATTATATCGTCATTTTCAAATCAAATCAAATCAAAAAAGTTTTGGACAAAAATTGGAAATGTCCTTTTGTAGAATAAATGGCTACCAACAACAATCACTTTTCATTGTGATTGGTCCTTGAGAAGGACAACCTAAATGGGAACAAATTCCATGACTAGTTTAGGACGTTGAGAATTGTTCTCACTCAGGAGTGAAAGCTCTATGTCCTAGATACACTAGAGCCAGAAGAACCCGCTCCCAACGCACCAAAGACTGAAAGGGATGCTTACAGGAAGCATATTGAGGATTCCATTGATGTGAAGTGCTTGATGTTGTGCTCAATGAACTATGAGTTGCAGAGACAACATGAGAACATGAACGTCATTGAGATGGTTCAACATCTCAAAAATATGTATCAAGACCAAGAACGACAAGAGAGATATGATATCTCAAAGGAATTGTTCAAATGTGTCATGATAGAAGGAGATCCAGTAGGCCCTCACACACTCAAGATGATTGGGTATGTGGAGAACCTAACTCGATTGGATTCTCTCTAAACCAAGAGTTGGCTACTGATGTGATACTGCAATCATTGCCAGAATCTTACAACCAATTTGTGATGAACTACAACATGAACAACTTTTTCAACCCACTGACAGTGTTGTTGGGCATGTTGAGGACAGATGGGGCACATATGAAGAAAGACAAACCCAAATATGTGATGATGATCAACAGAAAGAAGGGAAAGTCTAAAATCAAGGGTAAGGGCAAAGCAAAGAAAGGATCTAATGCAAGCCAGCAGTCCAAGTCATCTTCAACTCTCAAATCCAAGGGAGGGGTGAACAAGGGAGGCAAATGTCACCATTGTCATGATCCAGGACATTGGAAGAGAAATTACCCTCTCTACATAGATGAACTAAAGAAGAAGAAGGAGGGGATGGAAGTCTCCACCTCAGGTATTATGAAATAAACTTTAAATACTTCTTTATCTCACGTATATGATACCAAGAGAAAGATCTGACATAATGATGTGTATGATCTGAAAAGAAGTGAAGGCATTTACAAAAGAACCAAGACGGAACACTCATCAAGAATGGAGCAAGTGTTGCTGCCATAGATAGCAGTACCTTTTAGTTTATTTCATCCCAAAGGGCATGTAATAGAGTTATGAACCGCTATTTCATTTTGCCAATGAATAGAAACATTTTATTTATACATCTTGTAATGACAAAGATGTCTATCAATAAAAGTTCATGTTTTAGTTTCAAAGATATGATCTTTAATGGCAATGCCTTATTTATCTTGTGGTACTCGATATGCATAAGATAAAATAATAATACCAAAAATTATTGATTACTCAAACCATAAATTAGCATTATCATCTGGATAAATGAATGATAAATTCATCTCTAGGTTCCATGTTGATGGATAAAATAGACTCTCTTGGTTAATGAACCATTAAGAGATATGAATGTCTAATTTATTATGCATGATGACAAGTAAATCTTCACTAAGATGTAGTGGGAGAATGACTACATTATTAGGTATAATACATATTGATGTATATACATACCTATTGGAGTAAATGCTAATATTTAATTATTTTTTTTAGTGAAACACTACTATGAATATCTTGTAGTGTTCAAGAATATCATAAATGAAGAACAAAATTGGTAAAAGTATTAATTCATTGATATGATCAATGAATGAGATACTTAAACCAAATGTTTGAGGACCTTGTGAGTAATTATGATAGTGTATCATAGAGAACTCATGATTAAGGCATAATGATGTCTAAATCAAAGAAGGAATCATACTCTAAATAGTAAGAGCATGATAATCAAACAAATAACTAATCTTCTCGAATTCTTCTAAAGAACATGCTTTATAATAAATAAAGGTACAAAAGGAGATTAAGAATCACAATTGTTGTAGAATCTCAAATTCCTTATGTAATAGATACACCTCATATACCTAGGCAATGAATTGGTCATATGATGAGCCAATAATCTAGATGATGTTGAGGAACCAGACTTTGAGTTATGGCTTGAAGCCATAAGATCTGAATTTACTTCCATGTGAACCAAATAAGGTATGACCTTATGGTAGCGCTTATTGGGATAAAACCCATAATTGGGTCTTAAGAGTTAAGACTGACATGGATGGCATTTGAAGTAGGGATCATGCTTATTATTGGAACTTGATAACTATGAGATTTAGCATATGGATATTAAAACTGATTTCCTAATATGAATAACATAAGGTTGTGTACATGGCACAACCTAAAGGGTTTTATGAATCTGTTAATGCAAATGTAGTCTATAAGTTACAAGGGATTAATCAATACGATTGATTAAATGCAAGAAACTTAGAGCTGGAGTCTTTACTTTAATTATATAGTTGAAAGGTTTGACTAATATGTTGAAATAAAGAAGGGATATGTGTTTAGAAAGATTTAGTGGGAGCATATTCATATTCCCCATTATGATGCGGAATAAAAGAAACTAGTGTGGAAATACCTTCTTTAAGGAATAAAGAGAAACATCCTATGTGATAGGAATAGAGATCTACAGAGATAGTTCTCAAAAATCTCTTGACCTGATAAAGAGAGAGCTTACATTGGCAATTTGTAGTGAAGGGTTCAGTATGCAAAGATTCAGTGGGAGAAAACTTGTCCATATTACATGGAGTTAGTCTCTCAGATGCCTAGTGTCCCAAATTCTTATGAAAAATAGGAACACATAGATATATGCCTTATGCATTCACAATTGGATCTATCATGTTTGTAATCATCCCATCATCTTTTATGTATTCGACATGATAAGAAAATATATATGCATTCATCATCTTGCATGTATTATACATGACAATATGATATGCTGATCTAGTGATCTCGTATGTATTGGACATGATGAGTGGATGTCTATTTGCTTCTAGTGAGAGTCACTGGAATACCACAAAGAACTTATTTAAGTACTTGTGAAGTATTAAAGGATTAGTTCTATGGTAATAAAAGGAAGAGTTGAGCGTAAATGAGTTACACTAATGCAAGCTTCCAAAATGACAGAAAAGGATCACAAAATACAAAATATAAAAGTGAATATGAGTTGTTAAATGGAAACATTCCGAATTAAAAGCTATTTAATTCTAAAAGGTAAAGTTGAATATCCTTGTGTTATGAACACCAGAGCATACTATATGGATCTAGAAGTTCATACAGATGAACTTATAGATATTCCAACCATTGATGACTAAGTAGACATACTAAGTCAAACTATGGAGCTAATAGTTAGGCAAGGAATATCAGATAGCATATTACGCCAACTCCATCTCATATGAAGTGGCGTATAATGAGGAGATGTGAAACATGCAATATACCGACTAAAGAAAAGTGTTGCACTCACTGGATTACCACTAGCGCAGTAGAAACATGTGGGACATGTTTAGAGATCACTAAGAATATGATTCGAAGGTGATTGGCTCTAAGTACAAGTGGGAGTCTATTGGTATGTATGCCGTGAGAGCCAATCATATGATGATTGGATTGGCATACGTCATGATTGAATTGATAAATATCAAAGGCAAGCTTCTAATTTATTCTAGCTCAATTGATTATGAGATAAATGATGGAGCAGAATGAATGTCTAAAGAATGAAAATACTCAATCATGTATGTCTTCAAGTACGTATCTTGAACAATGAGATCATACATATGCTAAGAGTATGTACATTCTTGTTTATGTCCCTAGTCAGATGTCATTGTTGAAGGTTGATAGACAATAATGACATATCAAGACTAGAGTGTGTGTGACGTCCCAGGATTTTCTAAAACTTAATCTAATGTGAGATGTCCAAATTGAAACCCTCACCTCAGCGAGAATCTCAATTTAAACATCCCACATACGGCTAAGAAGAAGAAAATCAGAGGAACTCAAAAGGAAACACAGTAGCACATGCACATGAACAATAATAAAACCATACACACATGTTCACCATTCAACATATAATTACAACATGAATTGTTACAACATTTGATATTACATATTGAACAACAAACTTATACATATACATGTACTACAACTAGACAACATGATCTTAAGACAACAGGTCCACCTATACATCAGCTCGCCACACAACTCTCAACTATCCTGGATCTTCAAGAGCATAACCACAACCTAAACAAAGATTACAAGTGGTACACGTCAGCAGAATATTTCAAGAATATTGTACTGAGTACGCCTACGTGTCTTTTATATACCTCTCATCATATCTTGGCAATAAGATAAAACTAATACTTGGCAGCATTAAAGAAATATAAGAAAAGCGTGTACTTGCACAAAGATATTTATTAACAAAAGAGAACACATATTTTTAATCACATTTCCATCATATATCTCGTACGCCTGCCCCCAAGCTTTGAGCCGTGCCCCCACGTGAACACGTGGCGTCCCACGATTGGCCCGAAAAAAAGGTAAAATCCCTAAAATTCTCAACTTGTATATAATTCATAGAAAATAGTACGATTATCAGAAAAATACAAATAAGGTACCAAAATTCTCAGAAAAATGCATAGAACAAGATGGAAGCATAATATCCTACTTTTGATGCGTTAATAACAAAGATATCATGTAAGTTGTGAAATGCTCATATGATGGATAATAAATATCAAATGATGCCCTAAAATTATGAGAAAATACCTATAAATCATATTTTATGTTCATAATACATATGATGTCAGTTATGGTCATGATGATGTACGAAGTCATGTAATTTTCTTAATATGTCTAATTAGGGCTAATAACCCTAATAAAATACATACGTGCTCTATAAATGATGAAATTTATAGAGAAAGCTCATATCAGTATATGAAACCACAGTTTTAATTATGAGATCATAATGATGAACAAAATCCATGTTATATGAAGATGAATATTAATACATGTTATAAAACCCTAATCTAGGTTAATGAGGTAACCTAGGGTTAATATGTGCACAAAAAGGATATGGAACCTAATGTTCAGTGATGAACTTTGATAATGAGATGTAACCTGGAAAATGACATCAGTAGGATAATTCTAAGATAAGAACACAAGTAATCATGAGAATATCATAATGAGATAAGCAAACCCTAATATGAACACGATTAGGGTTAAGATGAGATATAATAGGATGAGAACCTGATGATAGTTTATGGTCTTGTCTTGATCAGGATTGACCAAAGATATAGATGACATGAGGAATATGTGATTAGGATATCTCTTTGGAAGGTACGCCATTACCTCTTACTTGGCTTATTATATAATATGCTTGTGTTATATGTGTAGTAAAATACTTGGCATATGATATTGAATGAAATGATTATTCTTGCATGATATGTTGCTTTATTTTCTGTACTTATGGCTATGAACACATGAAACATAAGATATCAGATCCATCATATGATAGCACTAAACTCTTTGGTAGTATAGTGCATTGAAGTGATCGCAAACTCTTTGGTAGTAGATCAAATGTGTTAGATCTCAAACTCTTTGGTAGTAGATCACACGGTATATGATCTCAAACTCTTTGGTAGTAGATCATAAGACCTAAAAACATCAAAGCCCTTGGGGGCAGATGTACGAGATATATGATGGAAATGTGATTAAAAATATGTGTTCTCTTTTGTTAATGAATATCTTTGTGCAAGTACACGCTTTTATTATATTTCTTTAATACTGCCAAGTATTAGTTTTATCTTATTGCCAAGATATGATGAGAGGTATATAAAAGACACGTAGGCGTACTCAGTACAATATTCTTGAAATATTGTGCTGACATGTACCGCTTGTAATCTTTGTTTAGGTTGTGGTTATGCTCTTGAAGATCCAGGATAGTTGAGAGTTGTGTGGCGAGCTGATGTACAGGTGGACTTGTTGTCTTAAGATCTTGTTGTCTAGTTGTAGTACATGTATATGTATAAGTTTGATGTTCAATATGTAATATCAAATGTTGTAACAATTCATGTTGTAATTATATGTTGAATGGTGAACATGTGTGTATGGTTTTATTATTGTTCATGTGTATGTGCTACTATGTTTCCTTTTGACTTCCTCTGATTTTCTTCTTCTTAGCCTTATGTGGGATGTTTAAATTGGGATCCTCGCTGAGGTGAGGGTTTCAATTTGGACATCTCACATCAGATTAAGTTTTAGAAAATCCTGGGACGTCACAGTGTGTGTTGGTTGATGAAAGTGTCTCATTAGTCATGATATATGATATCAAACCAAGCACACAGATACATGTTGGAAAACAATGTATCGGTCGCACCCACCGTGAGAGGGACACATGGAACCATGACATGGTAGTTAAGAGTCATCTCTCACAGTGATGGTGGTGATTTTGATTCTTCGACCTAAAATCACTGCACTCATCCCATGTCGTTGGGTACACTTTGACATCATCAAACACAGTCCTAAAATATGGTTTGTTATAAAGGTGATGGTTGTGTGACTTTGACACATAAGGTTTTGTTTGTGAGAGATAGATATGGGATTTGTCCCTCTTGAGGGAGTATGATGTCCATGGATACTTGATAAGTGAGATTGAGAAAGGGATGTGCATGCAAATGTGAATCAATATATAATATTGATGTCACACATATCTCAAATAGTCAACTCTAGTTCAAAAAACATGAATGAACATTGAAAGGATGACAACTCCATGCCTTGAGTTCACTCAGGATATCAGAGACAAAGGAATTATACATTCTATAAAACACCAATCAAAGACTGTAAGATTGAAATTTTTTCTCCAACTTTCCATTTCACTTGGTTAGAAATGATGTACGACTAGGTGCCACTCTTTGGTTGTGATGTCATAAGCTAGTTATGGACATTCACTGCCATGTCAAATGGGACCTATAGGGTCACACACAAAGGATTAACCTAGTAGAGGTGTTTATCCATGCATGATGTTTGGATTGATTACTAAAGTGTTTAGGTACTCAATCAAACATTCAATCAATAGACTTGACACAGAATCATCAAGTTCAAGTATTGAACCAACTGATTTGAATGTCACATTGATTGAGAACTAAATTGACTGTGTTTTGCACAACCTGGACAACCAACCGACCGGTTCTGTAACATCCCTAACCTGGGTTATAAGCTAACCCTAGGTATTTTGCCTAATTATGTAATTAGATACTTGTGATTATCTTGTGGAATGTAATTAAAGCTCCTAAGGAACATATGTTTACATTTCTGTCCTTTTTAAACAATGTTTTAGTATTGTTTTGTAATACAGGGACCTATGTGCAAATTACCCAATTAGAAGGGTTAACTTGAAATTTACACATGTTAATATGTTCCTTTAATGTTGAGACATCATAAGAGTGAATGTGATGAAGTGTGATTGATTCCCCAAGCTTGGGCACTGAGATGCAGCTTGTGGGGCAATCCTTGTGCTTAAAACCCTAATTTTGGTGTAAAATGCAATTTACCCAAAATGTGGGGTGCAACTTGTAAAATACACCTTATAGAGTATCTTTATGACTCTTTGCATCATTTAGAGTAAAAATGATGAAGGGGGCGCTTCAACTGATTAATCATATAATAAGGAACACCTTTGTAATGAAATCACCATGTTGTAAGTAAGGAGACTCTTATATATGTGCAACTTAGTAATAAGTTGACTTTATTTGCCTTTAGTTCTTGGTTTTAAAAGGAGTTTTCCCTTAGAAATAAGGAGAAGGGACGTGCAAAGAAGAAAGGAGGGACCTAGATGATAAATGGAGAATTAGTTGTCCTTATGTTGGATATAACCCCAAAGTACTTATACAATTTCCTTTGCAACCAATGGCAACATTTCCTTTCTTCTATCACTTATCACCTTGCTTGGACCGACTAAGGCAGAGCTTAGGAATAGAGGAGAATGGCTAAGGAGAAGCTAGGTAAGCTTGTACCATCTTCTTGCTCGACTTCATGGAGGAAAGTGGATTACAAGGTTGGTTTTATGGTTTTCTCACTTAGCTTTCTCTTTCTAGCTGACTTTTCCCAACCTTTCCTTGGAGAAGCACCCTTGGCCGACCTGTGGAGATCAAGATGCCAGTAAAGGCTTGAAGCTTGGAATCTTGGAGCTCTAGGAACGACCTTAAGGCGGGTTTTATAACTCTAAGCCTTTTGCTTTCTTATGTATATCCTTGTTCTTGCAAATAAGTAGCTAGTTCTTCTTCTTCCCCACTCTTCCTTGCACTTTTGCAAGCAAAACCATGAAGTAACCGACATGTTCTAAGGTTGAAGATGATGGGCGTGATTTCCTAGGCTACTTTACCAAATGACCTTGGACCATTTGGTCAAAATGGTTTGCAAGACCGTTTGAAATCAAACGATCTCAAGACCGTTTGATTTCATAGGTTTGCAAGACCGTTTAGATTCAAACGGTCTCCAAGACCGTTTGGCAAGTTTGACCAAGTGAATACCATTTAGAGGTCTGCTGAACACATGTTGAATTAATCATCTACAAAGAATCATAATCTAATTGCAAACCAATCACAAGTTGAAGGCACTTCAACCCTCTAAACCCTAATCAGGTTCAATTGATGATTTCAAGGATCGATTTTGTTGAACTTTAGGTTGAGTGGCCCAAACGGTTTCAAAACTATTTGGTAATCACCCAAACGGTCTCAAGACCATTTGGTGACCACCCAAGATCGTTTTGAGGTCTAGGGTTAAGATAATTTAATCAATTGAAGGTCCAATCACAATAGGATGTTGAATTAATTGAAAGTGCTGATTTGAGACTTAATTAGGGTTCAACCCTTGACAATTTGACTTAGATTTTGATGTGACTTTGGGAAAATGGTCTCAAGACCGTTTGGAGGGTGACCAAATGATCCCAAGACCATTTGGGCCAAGTTGGGGCCCAATTGAGTGTCAATTGATGGGTTCAACTTCAATTAGACTCATGTTGATCAATGTTGATGGTTAATCGATTACAAACCCTAATTGAATTGGTTTCAACCTTAATTGGTTATCAATTGAGGGTCAATTGAGTGTCCAATTTTTTAAGGCTAACCCTAATTGGCTCAATTGATAAGTGGTTAATATATATGAGGTCAATTAAGGGGTTCAACCTTGAAAACCCTAATCGATTGCAAGTGTTGATGCACTTTTTGGGTCCAATCAATTTTGAGATGTTTGGACCAAACGGTCTCAAGACCGTTTGAATCCAAATGGTCTTAAGACTGTTTGGGCTCAAACGATTGCAAGGTCGTTTATATTCATGCGATTTCATGGTCGTTTCAATTCAAACGGTTTCAAAGTCAACTATGTCAAACGGTCAACATGTTGAAACAGTTTCAAGACTGTTTAAAGGCAAACGGTCTTGAGTGTCATGCGGTCTTGAAGTCAACCATAACCAAACGGTCAACACTTCCAAATTGTTTCAAGATCGTTTGGAGGTTGAAGTGTGAAATGGTTTGGGTACTTTTAGAGTTAAGATTGCTTGATGCTTGAAGGCCTAGATCGTTCAATGGTTGTTTAGCCTAAACCCTAATGATACCTAAAGTCATTAAGGGGTTAAGTAATTAGTAGATTGACCCATGATATGGATAATGATGAACATTATCAAGGCACCCATGAAGAGTTTAAGAAGACAAGCATCCCTTGATTAAGTAAACCCTAATGATCACAATGGTGATGATTTGACCTATGATAATCAAGTTGAATAGACTTAACCTAATATAGAGTGATGTAAACATCATCTAGTAGTGAGAGGAGAGAGAAGGCTCCTAATATGAATGAGAATCAAGTAACATACCTTCAATATGTACGAATGTACATGATTAGGGTGTGATCGATCAAGGTAAGATCATGGAAACCCTAATTATAATGATTAATGAATCTTAACCAAATTTGAGGGCATTAATGATGATAATTTTCATACATGATGATGTTATGAGCTCAATTCACTATGAAGTGAATAGTAAACCCTAATTCTAGGGCAATAACATGTAATGTGAATAGTAAATCCTAGTTTTGGGTGATTTGATGAATGGAGTAATTTTGGGTTATGCCTTTGAGTATGAAACACTAATTATAAGTTGTAACATGAGGAATCCTTATGCCTTGTAAGCTAAGAGGTTCAATAACCCTATGTTGAAGTGAATTAATCCAAACCCTAAACATCAATGGTGATATGCTGATTCTTAGCACACCCGTGCTAAGGAGCATGGCCGTGGTAGCTTGCTTATTGCACGACCGTGCAAAGGAGCACAGCTGTGGTGTTCTATAAATAAATTGAATAATTTTTATATGATGCTGATATTGTTATATATGCATATCCTCAACTATACTAATCATGCAGGTGGTCAACAAAAGGTAATCATAGCCAGGTAAAGGTTATGATATCATATTCATTGAAAGCATTTTAATAGCTTTATGAATAGTTACATACTATGTTGCCTAGTTTAAGTGGCATCATATGAGATTGATAGGATGTGAGAGCCATGAGTAACATCAAGGTCATGCTGATTAGATGACTTATGATGAGATGATTAAGAATTGATATTCATTTGATAACTGATGTGAGTTAGAATTGATACATTTAGTATTCTTCTTATATAGCAGTGTTTTTAATAGTTAAATGCTTGAAAACATGCTTGATGCTAAAAAATGCTGAAATGTACCTAACTAATCAAGTATAATCATATCATGTACAACCCTGATCATAGATCCATCATTGTAAGAAGCTAAATGATGGTGAAACAGGTTTTCCTAAGGGAACTCCTGGATCACATACTTTTGAGTATGTGGGGGAATATGGATGTGAATATCCTTACATCCTAGTGTAGTAATTGATGTAGATGTACCTTAATATGTCAACCCTTCACTATGTGTTTATGCTGGGGTGATGTATCACTATTCTCCCGAAGGAATCTTTAAATATTGCATCGATGAGAGATAAACAAGAGATCTTTCGATAGCAAAGTGAGTACAGAATGCCATTGTGACTCTAATAGCGAAGTGCCAGAATACCCTGGTAAGCTATTTTAGCAGAGACACAAGATGTCATGCATGTTGATCCTTGCACTGACATAGGAAGATGAGGTCATAACAATCTGGCTCTTTTGATGACCTATGTATGATACCGATGCGACTTAGTAGTGATCGGTTGGAGTATGAGCGGTATACCTCATCTCCGCAGGGCATAATAATGTTTGTAAAACATAATCAATCGCGTAGCATATTTTCTTAAGTTGAACAATGAGAAATAATGATTGATGTTATGTTGTTTACATTAATAGTCTGTTCAAGTATTTAGTATACATGTTCTTCATATTCTTTACAGAAGATGCTTTACTTAATTCTAAAACTACTATTGAATGATTTAAGTTATTTTTCTTATGTTATTACATGATTGCTATAACAAAGCTTCTGGCGGTGAGTTATAACTCTTGCTGGGACAATTATTTAAAATTGTCTCACTCTGTAGGTTTCAACTTTTTAGGTGGTCGCCGAGGACGAAGGAACCAATCCGAGGGTGAGCAGTATCAGCAGCAGCAACACTAGGGGTAGCATTGAATCTCAGGTGGAGATACTGACTGTCAGGTCCTATAGTTAGATTGTCTTATGTCGTCTCTGTACTCTCAGGTCTTAGGAGTCAGTAGGTCTGAGATTTTGGCTTTAAGCCTCGAGATTTTGTATCTGGATGTATATAATCACTCAAGAGGTGATTTCACAATGATGTAAATTGTTTATCTTGTTTATGATAAAGGAGTTTTATGGTTTCAAGATGTTTGCTTAAAAAATTTTAATTTCCAGTGATTTTCATATTCGGCTTCTAGTTAAGTAATTCTCTTCCGCATTCGTTTATCTCATTTTGGCGACTCAGTCGTCTCAGTTTAGTGGTATCAGAGCTCTAGGTTCGCTGAGTCTACAGAGACATAGGACTTAGGATGTCGAGTCTATTCTTAGTGTTTTCCAGTATATCTAATAGTGTCTTCTGCTCCTCAGGAGAAGAAGATAAGTTAGGATGTCTGGACCACACGAGGAGTATGTGGTAGAAAGTAGTTTTGCTGCACCCCGAGATGGTGCAAGAAACCCAGAAATAGAACAGCCTGTACCTGAGCCACCTAT
The DNA here is from genome assembly GCA_963693085.1 of Alisma plantago-aquatica. Taxonomy (NCBI): domain Eukaryota; kingdom Viridiplantae; phylum Streptophyta; class Magnoliopsida; order Alismatales; family Alismataceae; genus Alisma; species Alisma plantago-aquatica. The sequence goes on along the minus strand of OY856411.1, from coordinate 316,531,434 downwards.
GGAGCCGCCTCAGTTTAACAGAGCTGACATGGAGAACCCAGCTGTCCAGACTATGTTTGGGCAGTTTATGACTACCATGACACACATCACAGATAGGATGTCTATTCCTGCACCTAGGGCACCTACCCAACCTGAAGGACAAGGTATCGGTAAGATGTTCGAGCGACTTTGTAGTGTCAGAGCAACCAAGTACTTTGGAACAGCTGATCTGACAGATGCCGACCTGTGGTTAACCGAGTTGGAGAAGGCCTTCAGAATCCTGAACATTCTAGAAGCTGAGAAGGTTAGGCATGCTGTCTATCTTCTCAAGGGGAGTGCTGGTCACTGGTGGACCATGGAAGAGCAGAAGAGGCCAGGTGTGGAGGTTACATGGGAAGTCTTTCGTGTGGAGTTTATCAATAGATATTTTCCAAAGACGTTCATGGACGACAAAATCTCTCATTTTGAGAAGTTAAGACAAGGTTTGCTGAACATTAGCAAGTACGAAGCTAAGTTCATGGAGTTGTTGCGGTTCTGTCTGCATATGGCTGCTACAGATGAAGAAAGGATCAGGCGGTTTGAGAAAGGGTTGAATGCTGAGTTGACTACTCCCGTGTCTGCCCTAGAGAATCGAGAAAAGTTTGCTACCTTCGTTGAGTCAGTCCAAAGGATAGATAGATCCGTAGCAGAGAAGAGGCAAACCCATAAGAGATATCCTCAGTTCCAGGGATCTTCATCTAGAGACTTCAAGAAGCCTAGATTTTCTGCACCGACACCACCACCACCTAGACCTAGTTCTCAGACACAGTGGACACTGAGTAGAGGTAGAGGATGAAGCCTACCTCTATAAGGAGCTCGCAGTTCAGCATCGATGTCGGTCACAGGACCACCAAGACCACAACAACTGGGGAGAAATTGTTACATCTATGAAAAGGTGGGACACTTGATGAAGGACTGCAGGGCTAGACCTGCAAGTGTGACACTGCCACATAGGTAGAGTCAGCAAGGATCCCAGAGGAGGCAGTTTCAAGGAGCAGATAGAGGACGTGGACAAGCGTCCCAAGCTGGATCATCATCACCGAATCAACCTCAGGCGACAGCAAGGTTCTATGCAATGAACCCACCTGATGCGGTGATCAACCCATGGGTAGTGGCAGGTCAGATGGAGTTCTTATATTCTGATATGTCTACATCCTGTGTTGTATCTGTTTTGATTGACCCGGGTGCTACGCACTCCTTTATCACTCGAAGAGTGATTCGTAACTGCAATATGACAGTTAGTCATAGGGCAGATAGGTTGTTACTTGAGACTCCGTTGAGAGGGTCTGCTGTGTTGCAGGAGGTTTGCTCTCCCTTCATCCTCTTCTTTTCTAATCATCGCATTCAAGTGGACTTAATACCACTTGAGATGCAAGGATTTGATATAATCCTTGGGATGGATACCTTGGAAAGGTATAGGGTTGTCTTGGATTGTGAATCCAAGCAAGTTGTGTTTGCTTATGAGAGCAACACATGGATCTTTCAAGGAGAGAGAAAGATTCTACCCACCTGTCTTGTGTCAGCTATGGTTGCTAAGAAGATGATGAGGCAAGGATGTTATGCATTCTTGGCCCATGTGGTAGATATTAGCATGGAAAGTCCTAACCCTGCTGAAGTTCCTATAGTCAGGGAATTTGAAGATGTATTTCCTAAAGAACTTCCAGGTGTGCCACCGCCTCGGGAGATTGATTTTGAAATCAATTTGATCCTAGACACACAACCTATAGCACAAACACCATATAGGATGGCGCCTGTTGAGATGGCAGAACTCAAGAAACAGCTGCAGGAGTTGCTTGAGAAGGGTTTCATCCGACCGAGCACTTCACCCTGGGGTGCTCTGGTCCTTTTTGTTAAAAAGAAAGGTGGATCAATGTGGTTGTACATTGATTATAGACAACTAAACAAAGTAACAATAAAGAACAAGTACCCTCTACCGAGGATTGATGATCTCTTTGACCAGTTGTGTGGAGCAACAGTCTTCTCAAAGATAGATTTGAGGTATGGATATCATCAACTTCGTATTAAGGATAGTGACATATCCAAGTCTACCTTTAGGACAAGGTATGGTCACTATGAGTTCACAGTTATGTCATTTGGACTAACTAATGCACCAGCTGCATTTATGGAACTCATGAATAGAGTTTTCTAACCTTTCCTCGATCAGTGCATTGTTGTCTTTATAGATGACATTTTGATCTATAGTAAAGATGCTCAGCAGCATAAACAACATCTTCGTCAGGCTCTAACTTTTCTAAGAGAACATAAGATATACGCTAAGTTTAGCAAGTGTGAGTTCTAGTTGCCAGAAGTATCTTTCCTTGGACATGTGGTATCTGCTTCGGGTATTCGTGTTGACCCTAAAAAGGTAGAATATGTTCTACAGTGGGAACAACCGAAGACACCAACATAGATCTGTAGTTTCTTAGGGTTAGCTGGCTATTACTGAAGGTTCATTAAGAAATTCAATTCCATAGCCTTACCCTTGACTAAGTTAACCCGGAAGGATGTTCTTTTTTCCTAGAATGATAAGTGTCAGCAAGTTAAAGTTGAATATCAGAAACCTGTAGGAACAATGCAACCTTTACCCATACCACAATGGAAGTGGGATCATGTAACCATGGACATTGTTGTTGGCCTACCCAGGACTAACAAAGGACATGATTCCATTTGGGTAATAGTTGATAGGTTGACAAAGACAGCTCATTTCTTACCTATCAAAACAACCTATTCGGCTGAGAAGTTAGCACAGCTGTATGTTGAAGAGATAGTGAGATTGCACGGAGTTCCTATCACTATAGTATCAGACAGAGGTCCCCAGATTGCACAAAGCTTTAGGCACCCAGTTAAGGTTTAGTACGGACTTTCATCCATAGACTGATGGACAGTCGGAAAGAACTATACAGACCTTAGAGGACTTGCTGAGAGCATGTGTTCTCCAGTTTACAGGAAGTTGGGATCTACACTTGAGCTTGATAGAGTTTGCCTACAAAAATAGCTATCAACATAGCATTGGCATGGCACATTATGAAGCTTTGTACGGTAGACGTTGTAGATCACCCTTATGTTGGTATGAGAATGGTGAACATCAGCTTTTAGGTCCTGATCTTGTGCAGCAGACCACAGAGAAGATTAAAGTGATACAACAACAGATTAAGACTACACAAGATAGATAGAAATCATATGCTGATAGACGTCGTAGACCCTTACAGTTCCAGGTTGGAGACAGAGTGTATCTTAAGGTCTCATCCTGGAAGGGAGTTCTGAGATTTGGAAGAAAAGGGAAGTTAGCTCCTAGATTTATGGGGCCTTATCCAATCATTGAACGGGTTGGAAAGGTAGCCTATAGACTAGAGTTACCACCATATTTATAGAAGTTACACCCTGTGTTTCACATTTCTATGCTGAGGAAATGTCACCCTGATACAGAGTCAGTTCTACAACCTATGGAGGTAGAATTGAATGATGATATATCTTATGAGGAAGGACCAGTGTCAATCCTTGTTAACAAAATTAAAAAGCTGAAAAAGAAAGACATAAGTCTTATGAAAGTCCTCTAGAATCACCGTGGTGTTGAAGAAGCCACATGGGAACTAGAGGAAGAGATGAGAAGGAAATACCCTGCTCTTTTCTCTTAATATGTTTTGTTGATTTCGGGGACGAAATCCTTGTAAGTGGTGGATAATTTGTAACATCCCTAACCTGGATTATAAGCTAACCCTAGGTATTTTGCCTAATTATGTAATTAGATACTTGTGATTATCTTTTGGTATGTAATTAAAGCTCCTAAGGAACATATGTTTACATTTCTGTCCTTTTTAAACAATGTTTTAGTATTGTTTTGTAATACATGGACCTATGTGCAAATTACCCAATTAGAAGGGTTAACTTGCAATTTACACATGTTAATATGTTCCTTTAGTGTTGATACATCATAAGAGTGGATGTGATGAAGTGTTATTGATTCCCCAAGCTTGGGCACTGAGATGCAGCTTGTGGGGCAATCCTTGTGCTTAAAACCCTAATTTTGGTGTAAAGTGCAATTTACCCAAAATGTGGGGTGCAACTTGTAAAATACACCTTCTAGAGTATTTTTATGACTCTTGGCATCATTTAGAGTAAAAATGATGAAGGGGGCGCTTTAACTAATTAATCATATAATAAGGAACATCTTTGTAATTAAATCACCAAGTTGTAAGTAAGGAGACTCTTATATATGTGCAACTTAGTAATAAGTTGACTTTCTTTGCCTTTAGTTCTTGGTTTTAAAAGGAGTTTTCCCTTAGATATAAGGAGAAGGGACGTGCAAAGAAGAAAGGAGGGACCTAGATGAGAAATGGAGAACTAGTTGTCCTTATGTTGGATATAACCCCAAAGTACTTATACACTTTCCTTTGCAACCAAAGGCAACGTTTCCTTTCTTCTATCACTTATCACCTTGCTTGGACCGACTAAGGCAGATCTTAGGAATAGAGGAGAATGTCTAAGGAGAAGCTAGGTAAGCTTGGACCATCTTCTTGCTCGAATTCATGGAGGAAAGTGGATTACAAGGTTGGTTTTATGGTTTTCTCACTTAGCTTTCTCTTTCTAGCTGACTTTTCCCAACCTTTCCTTGGAGAAGAACCCTTGGCCGACCTGTGGAGCTCAAGAAGCCATTAAAGGCTTGAATCTTGGAAGCTTGGATCTCTAGGAATGACCTTAAGGCGGGTTTTATAACTCTAAACCTTTTGCTTTCTTATGTATATCCTTGTTCTTGCAAATAAGTAGCTAGTTCTTCTTCTTCCCCACTCTTCCTTGCACTTTTGCAAGCAAAACCACGAAGTAACCGACCTGTTCTAAGGTTGAAGATGATGGGCATTATTTCCTAGGCTACTTTACCAAATGACCTTGGACCATTTGGTCTAAACGGTTTGCTAGACCGTTTGAAATCAAACGATCTCAAGACCGTTTGATTTCATGCGGTTTGCAAGACCGTTTAGATTCAAATGGTCTCCAAGACCGTTTGGAAAGTTTGACCAAGTGAAGACCATTTAGAGGTCTTCTGAACGCATGTTCAATTAATCATCTACAAAGAATCATAATCTAATTGCAAACCAATCACAAGTTGAAGGCACTTCAACCCTCTAAATCCTAATCAGGTTCAATTGATGATTTCAAGGATCGATTTTGTTGAATTTTGGGTTGAGTGGCCCAAACGGTTTCAAAACCATTTGGGAATCGCCCAAACGGTCTCAAGACTGTTTTGTGACCACCCAAGACCGTTTGGAGGACTAGGGTTAAGATAATTTAATCAATTTAAGGTCCAATCATAATAGGATGTTGAATTAATTGAAAGTACTGATTTGAGACTTAATTAGGGTTCAACCCTTGACAATTTGACTTAGATTTTGATGTGACTTTGGGAAAATGGTGTCAAGACCATTTGGAGGGTGACCAAATGATCCCAAGACCGTTTGGGCCAAGTTGGGGCCTAATTGAGTGTCAATTGATGGGTTCAACTTCAATTAGACTCATGTTGATCAATGTTGATGGTTAATCGATTACAAAGCCTAATTGAATTGGTTTCAACCCTAATTCATTATCAATTGAGGGTTAATTGAGTGTCCAATTGTTTAAGGCTAACCCTAATTGGCTCAATTGATAAGTGGTTAACATATATGAGGTCAATTAAGGGGTTCAACCTTGAAAACCCGAATCGATTGCAAGTGTTGATGCACTTTTTGGGTCGAATCTGTTTTGAGATGTTTGGACCAAACGGTCTCAAGACCGTTTGGACTCAAACGATCTCAAAGTCGTTTAGATTCATGCGATTTCAAGGTTGTTTCAATTCAAACGGTTTCAAAGTCAACTATGTCAAACGGTCAACATGTTGAAACGGTTTCAAGATCGTTTAAAGGCAAACAATCTTGAGTGTCATGTGGTTTTGAACTCAACCATAACCAAATGGTCAACACTTCCAAACGATTTCAAGATCGTTTGGAGGTTGAATTGTGAAATCATTTGGGTACTTTTAGAGTTAAGATTTCTTGATGCTTGAAGGCCTAGATGGTTCAATAGTTGTTTAACCTAAACCCTAATGATACCTAAAGACATTAAGGGGTTAAGTAATTAGTAGATTGACCCATGATATGGATAATGATGAACATTATCAAGGCACCCATGAAGAGTTTAAGAAGACAAGCATCCCTTGATTAAGTAAACCCTAATGATCACAATGGTGATGATTTGACCTATGATAATCAAGTTGAATAGACTTAACCTAATCTAGAGTGATGTAAACATCATCTAGTAGTGAGCGGAGAGAGAAGGCTCCTAATATGAATGAGAATCCAGTAACATACCTTCAATATGTAAGAATGTACATGAGTAGGGTGTGATCCATCAAGGTAAGATCATGGAAACCCTAATTATAATGATTAATGAATCTTAACCTAATTTGAGGGCATCAATGATGATAATTTTCATACATGATGATGTTATGAGCTCAATTCACTATGAAGTGAATAGTAAACCCCAATTCTAGGGCAATAACATGTAATGTGAATAGTAAATCCTAGCTTTGGACGATTTGATGAATGGAGTAATTTTGGGTTATGCCTTTGAGTATGAAACACTAATTATAAGTTGTAACTTGGGGAATCCTTATGCCTTGTAAGCTAAGAGGTTCAATAACCCTATGTTGAAGTGAATTAATCCAAACCCTAAACATCAATGGTGATATGCTGATTCTTAGCACACCCGTGCTAAGGAGCATGGCCGGGGTAGCTTGCTTATTGCACGACCGTGCAAAGGAGCACAGCCGTGGTGTTTTATAAAGAAATTGAATAATTTTTATATGATGTTGATATTGTTATATATGCATATCCTCAACTATACTAATCATGCAGGTGGTCAACAAAAGGTAATCATAGCCAGGTAAAGGTTATGATATCATATTCATTGAAAGCATGTTAATAGCTTTATGAATAGTGACATACTATGTTTCCTAGTTTAAGTGGCATCATATGAGATTGATAGGATGTGAGAGCCATGAGTAACATCAAGGTCATGCTGATTAGATGACTTATGATGAGATGATTAAGAATTGATATTCATTTGATAACTGATCTGAGTTAGAATTGATACATTTAGTATTCTTCTTATATAGCAGTGTTTTTAATAGTTAAATGCTTGAAAACATGCTTGATGCTAAAAGAATGCTGAAATGTACCTAACTAATCAAGTATAATCATATCATGTACAGCCCTGATCATAGATCCATCATTGTCAGAAGCTAAATGATGGTGAAACAGGTTTTCCTAAGGGATCTCCTGGATCACATACTTTTGAGTATGTGGGGGAATATGGATGTGAATATCCTTACATCCTAATGTAGGAATTGATGTAGATGTACCTTAATCTATCAACCCTTCACTATGTGTTTATGTCGGGGTGATGTATCACTATTCTCCCGAAGGAATCTTTAAATACCGCATCGATGAGAGATAAACAAGAGATCTTTCGATAGAGAAGAGAGTACAGAATGCCACTGTGACTCTAATAGAGAAGTGCCAGAATACCCTGGTAAGCTATTTTAGCAGAGACACAAGATGTCTTGCATGTTGATCCTCACACCGACTGAGGAAGATGAGGTCATAAGAATCCGGCTCTTTTGATGACCTATGTATGATACCGATGCGACTTAGTAGTGATCGGTTGGAGTATGAGCGGTATACCTCATCTCCGCAGGGCATAATAATGTTTGTAAAACATAATCAATCGTGTAGCATATTTGCTTAGGTGGAACTACGAGAAATAATGATTGATGTTACATTGTTTACATTAATAGTCTGTTCAAGTATCTAGTATACATGTTCTTCATATTCTTTACAGAAGATGCTTTACTTAATTCTAAAACTGCTGTTGAATGATTTAAGTTATGTTGCTTATGTTATTCCATGATTGCTATAACAAAGCTTCTGGCGGAGACTTATAACTCTCGCTGGGACAATTATTTAAAATTGTCTCACTCCGTAGGTTTCAACTTTTTAGGTGCTCGCTGAGGATGAAGGAACCAATCTGAGGGTGAGCAGTATCCGCAGCAGCAACACCAGGGGTAGCAGTGAATCTCAGGTGGAGATACTGACTGTCAGGTCCTATAGTTAGATTCTCTTATGTCATCTCTATACTCTTAGGTCCTAGGAGTCAGTAGGTCTGAGATTTTGGCTTTAAGCCTCGAGATTTTGTATCTGGATGTATATAATCACTCGAGAGGTGATTTCACAATGATGTAAACTGTTTATCTTGTTTATGATAAAGGAGTTTTATGGTTTCAAGATCTTTGCTTAAAAAGTTTTAATTTCTAGTGATTTTCATATTCTGCAGCTAGTTAAGTAATTCTCTTCCGCATTCATTTATCTCGTTTTGGCGGTTCAGTCATCTCAGGTTCACTACGTGAACTGATCGGCTTATGGCCAGTGAGATGACTGGTTCACTCTGGTAAACCGATCGGTTCACTTCTCTAAACGAGAAGTGTTGGGTTGTCTCAATTTGTGAGAAAACGTTTTCCGTTTCACTTCTTCAATTTGATTGGGATAAGAATTAATATTTGTCTTAATTAGAAATGAACAAGGAAAGTCAATTGGAGGCAAGTCTGGGAAGCGAACTAACTGGCTCACTAAGTGAACTGACCAGTTCACACTCCCAACCGATCAGTTCACAAGTGAACCGATCGACTCACCTTGCCAAATGACCGTGTCAGTTATAAAACAACCGGTTCGCCTGTCGCAGTGCAAATTGTTCATGGAAATTCTGGACCCTTCTACTCTCGCATAGACTGGGAACCCTGACCCTACCCTCTACTATAAATAGAGGGAAATAGGGGTCTTCTCTAGAGACACAACTCAAAACATCAGTTGCTATGCAAAGTTGTTGTCCTCTTTGGTTGTGGTAACAAAGAGAACCCAAGCAAGTTCTAACGGTCCAGGGAGGAACAACGAGCGAAAGACAAATGTAGAAAAGCAACTGATTGTGGGAGAGTGTTCCAATGACTAGAACATCGATAGAGGAGGATGCATCCTTCTAGTGTCCTTTAGGATAGGATGACTAGAGTTCCCGGTAGTCCGTGTGGACTATCTATGGAGGCGGGAGACTTCTTTCACTTAGGAGGACGACAATCAACCGTAGTTCGGGTCAAGACCAGGAGCTGCACATATGCTTTCAAAAATAGGTGGGTGAAGACCACACTTGTTGTGAGGCATTGTCATTGAGCAAGCCTCAGAACCAGATTTGACTCGCTAAAACCATCCCTCCCATTACATAGATGTTGATGTGATTTGTTGGTTATGGGTTTATGGTCAAGTAAAATATTTTTGTTTCCAATACCTACTCTGACCACATAAAACCCAACACCTTGTCTATGGGTGTCTGGTCATCCACCCAACCTGGACGAACACAGTCAAAGGTCTACTAATGTCATAGGTTACTGAATCCCAAAGAGTCCAAGTCTAATTTGCATGATATCATGATAGTTTGTAGAACAAGAAGGAAGGTCAGAAAACCTTACCTAGGAGTAACCGATGAATACATGCAGATAGGAGCCCTCCTCAAAGTTCTTTTCTCCTCTCCCTGCTCTCTTGGACCCATTGAGGAGCTCTGCCAACGTTCTCCTTGTCATGAACATGGAAGTACGGTAGGTCAAAGATTCACGATCTTGGATCCATGGCTGGGTTGGGGTATTTCACTCTGTTTCTCTCCCTTTGTCGAAGGTACTTGGAGTGTTATATGGGATCGAGGTGATCAGGGAGGGAGACAAGGCTAGTGGAGGTTAGGGATTTGAGTGAGAGTTTGTGGTTCCGTGTAGGGAATACTTTCCTCTAAATAAAATAATTTTTCTTTAATAAAAACCTAGTTTGGAAAAATATTTATATATATATCTAACACAATTTTGTATCAAACTTTAGGATAAACTTCTACTTAACATTATTCATTTCTCAGTGAAATAATGGGTCCAAACTTTTCAGTTATTAACTTCAAACATGACTTTATGGTAGTTTTTAGATATTTACATAATTAATTACATGGATCAAAGAGTATCTTAGATTATTGTGAATTTCCTTCCACAATCCTAAATTTGGGTTATCTACCATTGAAAATCATCTTGGATTTTATCGTGGGCACAAACAACCCCTTTTTTGTATTTTGTATCCCAGGGACCTACTTGCACATCTTGACTAGGGAAAACATATCTCTCTCTCATCTTTATCCTTTTAATCCTAAATATTAAAGGGATATCATAATTAACTTTCTCTATACGTGAGCGAAATTGGTGACAAAAAATACATAAGTTTAAGACACTTTTCTTAGTCTCCAAGTGTCGATTTTATTCCATTTATTTAAGGCATCAAATTCATCCTTTTCTCTTCCCAACTTTGCTAGTTTTCTTATTTTGTTAACTTTTTATCATTAAAACAATGTGGAACCAAAATCAAACAATTACTTTCGTTACACACCACTTTTCTAAAAAACTGCACATTACTCTATATGTAGAATTAACTATCCATTACTTTTGGTAATTCTCTTAATATTGCTTTATATCTATTTCTTTTTCCCATATATTACATTGAATCATAGAAAATGATGAAATCCATATAAACTATTTTAAAAAGAGAAATTTCAAGTTAAATCCATACTTTTAAAACAAAGCACACCAAGTTTCCAACATATCCTTATTATTCAAATATTTGCACTTCAAATATGTAAATACATGTGAAAAAACATGTTTTAACATCATTTCCTCCTCAAAAATTCAACTAATCATACACAAAGTTCAGGATGAGACTTTCCATGTCCACCTTTAGCTCCCATGAGGCTTCATCCTTATTTTGGCGTTTCGAAAGAACCTTTGCCATCTCAATTTTTAAAACCAATTTATTATTATCTTCATTGGATGTCTTAATGCATGTGTTCCCTTTCAGGGCTTAGTACTTTATTCTTGTGTTTCTAATCAACATAAGTCTTATATTCAAAGGATTGAATTGACCCAATTTGAGGATCCAACATTAAGGAAGGCCCGATACCAAATGTGACGACCTCATCTTTCAACAAACCCCAATAAAGGAAGGACTTAAAGTTGAGAGCCATTATCTAAATTTACAAGGATCCAAATTATAAATAAATAATAATCAATAGTAAATAATTTTAAACTCATGTATGGTTTATAAAAGATTCCTCTAAAGAGTTACATGAATTTAAGTCATAAGATTTATACATATAAGAAGAAGTAACTAACTAATCCTCCTTACAAGTTAACTTTATTGTCTTCAAGTAATTGGATTTGTCCATCATATCTTGACATATCCATATCTATCATGTACCAAAAAAGTCATGAAACAAAAATAACAATAAATATATTTCTATATCGGTATGTGGGGGAAACACAATATGCACATGCATGAGTAACAACATTATCAACCATATTTGTAATTATCAAATAATCTGAACACATTTTGTATTCTTATCTTTTGAACCCCTTTTATGTGGCATACCCACTCACTGGGGGCACCCAACTTACCTCACTCTTTAGGAGTAGTATTCTGATCTACCCACACATTAGAGGTGATTTCCATCCATAGCCACTGATTTGGGTATTCATGATATCATACTCACTCTGTCGGAGTATTTATTAGCCAACCCACTCTCAAGGGGTGCTTTTTATAATATCCTTGCATGCAATCAATTAGAGATTATATCATGGGCTTGAGCAAGTTATTTCTATATATTTTTATACTCGTACGAGCTTACAGATTAGAGGAAGTGAATAATAAAGCAAGCATTTAATTTGCAATCCATTCGGAAAAGCCTCGATAAAAATACTGAATTCAGTTAAGTCGAGTAGTCATAGGAATAACCACATACCTTTGCTTTCATGTAGAATCATGTCAAATACCTTAAGCATATATAATCCAATCAACTAAGTATTGTTCCAAGCAATCATTCTGTATGCATGTATGTATATCTTAAAGTGTCATGAATCACATTTAAGACACATTAATCTAACATACCTCCTAATCTAAGGTTTATGATTGTCTCGGGTTTAGACAAGGGTACAAACCCTAGTTCCATCGCATCCTTTCATTATGATCTCTTATGCTAAATTATATTCATTAACAACATTGCATGCTATAATCCTTTGTTTCAAAAATCTTAATTATACATAATTATCATCATTCATTTCAAAAATCCTAATTATTTTTATAATGATTGTGATAAGGTTAAATTACCATTATATTTAGAAATAACATATTCTGACATGAATGAAAGTATTAAAGGTATTCAACACCTAAATCATCAGTTCTAGGGTTTTCCATGTATTAATCACCTATTTAACACATATTAGCATTACATTGGAACTAATATTATAATCAGGTTTTCAATATATTTTATTTTGTTTTTATTGATTTTTTTGATATATAGTTTCAATAGCATCAGATCTACTATTTTTTTGCAACATTATTCACAAAATAATCTTGTGTGATCCAATCAGGTGCTGACACATTGGCAATGTCTATTTTCTTTTACATTAGTCAAGGATTCCTATTACTAGTCTGGAATGACTAAGATGCCCTTGTGTAGTGATTTCGCTTGATCACGATGATTGGGTTATCCTAGTCATTTAGCAAGCAGGTTTCCTTCTTCATGTTGTTGTTGGCGTGCATGCGTCAGGCTACCAGCCGCAGAACCCATTGTTTCTCTAGTATTGTGGCCCTATGCATCCCTGACCATTGGTGCCTTGTTGTCTACCCAGTCTGGCCAGACACAATCCAAGGTCTGCTAAGGCCATAGGAGATCAAATCCCTAAGAGGCCAAGTCTTCCTCACATGCTATCATGATATTTTAAAGAACAAGAAGGAAGGTCAGGGACCTTACCTAGGTGCTACCAGAGAAATCGTGTAGATAGGAGTCCTCTACATAGTTCATCTCTCCTCTCCCTATTCTCTCAAACCCAGTGAGGAGCTCTACCAACATTCTTCTTGTCGTAAACATGAAAGTACAGAAGGTCAAGGTTACACGATCTTGGATCCATGGAAGGACTGGGATAACTCTCCCCTTATCATAGGTAGTTGGAGCCTTATATAAGATCAAGGTGTTCCGGGAGGGAGACAAGGCTAGTGGATATTAGGGCTTTTGGTGAGTGTATGTAGTAGATGGAGAGGGAAGACTTTCCTCTAAATAAAAAAAAAACTTTTCTTTCAATAAAAACCCAATTCAAAAAAAATATTTATATCTCTCTCACCATATCTCTTTTCCATACTAAACTTTGGGAAAATCTTCTATTTAACGTTATAGGTTTCTTGGTGAAATTTTAGATCCAAACTTATCAATTATTAACTTCAAACATGCCTCTTTAATAATGTTTAGATATTTACATAATTAATTACATGGATCAAAGAGTATCTTAGATTATTTTGGATTTCCTTCAACATTCCTAAATTTGGATTATCTACCATAGAAAATTATATTGGATATTTATTATGGGCACTAACAATCCTTTTTTATTATTTGTATCCCAAGGACCTACGTGCACATATTGATTAAGAACATCTCTCTCTCATCATTATCTATTTAATACCAAATTTTTAAGGGATGTTGTGACGTCCCCAGATTTTCTAAAACTTAATCTGATGTGTGACGTCCAAATTGAAACCCTCACCTCAGCGAGAATCCCAATTTAAACATCCCACATAAGGCTAAGAAGAAGAAAATCAGAGGAAGTCAGAAGGAAACAATCAGTAGCACATGTACATGAACAATAATAAAACCATACACACATGTTCACCATTCAACATATAATTACAACATGAATTATTACAACATTTGATATTACATATTGAACAACAAACTTATACATATACATGTACTACATCTAAACTACATGATCTTAAGACAACAGGTCCACCTGAACAACAGCTCGCCACACAACTCACAACTATCCTAGATCTTCAAGAGCATAACCACAACCTAAACAAAAGATTACATGCGGTACACGTCAGCACAATATTTCATGAATATTGTACTGAGTACGCCTACGTGTATTTTATTTACCTCTCATCATATCTTGGCAATAAGATAAAACTAATATACTTGGCAGTAACAGAAGAATATAAGAAAAGCGTATACTTGCACAAAGATATTCATTAATAAAAGAGAACACATATTTTAAGCTCATTTTTCCATTATATACTCATGCATCCACCTACCAATGGGATAGATGCTTTATGGCCTCATGATCTGCTTACCAAAGAGATAGATCATTTCATATGGTGATCCGCTTACCAAAGAGATAGATCACCTTTAAGCACTACGCTTACCAAAGAGATATAGTGCTTTCATATAATGGAACAGATATATTATGTTTCAAGTGTTCATAGCCATAAGTATGGAAAATCAAGCAAGATATCATACAAGAACAATCATTTCATCCAATATCATATGCCAAGTATTTTACTATGCATATAGTGCAAGCATATTGTATAATAAGCCAAGTAAGAGGTAATGGCGTACCTTCCAAAGAGATAGATCATACTAAACACATATCACTGATGTCAACTATAAGCTTGGTCAAACCTGATCAAAACAAGACCATATACTATCATCAGGTTCTCATCTTATTATATCTCATCTTAACCCTAATTATGTCCATTAGGGTTTTTCTTAGTTCATTAGGGTGTTCCCATCATCACTTGTATTCTTGTCTTATAATTATCATACTGATGTCATATTCTAGGTTATTATTCATTATCCGAACATTATCTTCCATAGAATTTTTGTGCACATTAATTAACTCTAGGTTATATCATTAACCTATATTAGGGTTCTATAACATGTATTAAGATTCATCTTCATATAACATGGATTATGTTCATCATTATGATCTCATAATTAAAACTGAATCTTCCATATACTGATATAATCTTACTCTGTGAATTTTATCATTTATTGACCATGTATGCATTTATTGTATATTATTTAGGGTTATAAGCCCTAATTAGCAACATTAAGCAAAATGCATGATTTCATAAATCAACATGGCCATATCTGACATCATATGCATTATAAACATGAAATATGGTTTACAGGTATTTTCTCATAATTTTAGGGCATCGTTTGATATTTATTATCCATCATATGAGCATTTCACCACTTACATGATATCTCTATTATTAGTGCATCAAAATCCTGATATAAGGGTGTCATGTTGTTCTACTTATTTTTCTGAGAATTTTGGTATATTATTTGCATTTTTCTGACAACAGAGCTAAATTCTATGAATTATGTAAGATCGGGGAATTAACTAAGATATTACCTCTGAGGGCCAATCGAATCATGCCACGTGTCACTTTGGTTACGCTGCTCTTTCTTTTCCTGGGTCTGCCTGAGTCGGATCTTGTGTGGGATCCGTGGATCAGCAGATCTGCTAGCCCGGTCGGCTCTGCCCTCATCACCTCGCGATCTCGATCTCACAAAAAGAAAACCTGCTTCCCTTGCTTGCGCAGGGCACCGCCGTAGAGCTAGGCTCCGGCGAGCAAGCATGCTCTGCCAGGTCCACCTCGTCAGAACTTGTGGCTACCACCACCTCCGGTGGTCTCTCCCGAACCTCCTCGGATATTCTCCTCCCTGGTAGTCGGAATCTCAGGGCGAGTCATGTTGGGCGGCTCCCCTTTCCTACTGTGACGTTGAGGCTGCGGCGAGGCCTGAGCCCAGCGATGGATCAACCTCCTTCACCGCAGCGCCATAGAGGCTCTTCCTACGCCTACCATTGTTCCCGACCTCCGAGCTCCTGTCGGCAGCTGCATCTCCTCTTCGAAGCCCACCCACGCGTGCCTTCTATTGGAAAACGGTCACCGCCGCCGCTCCAGGATCTCCTTTGCGGTAAGCACGATCTCGCCGCCTCCACCTTCACCCGGTGACCCTCGACTCTTGCATTGGCAGCATACCTCCATGGTGATGGGGCTTCTTGGTTGAGCTTTAGAGCTCCGCTTTAGCTCCAAACCCTGCCGCCTATAACAGACTGCTCCGGCGAGCAGTTTGCTTTCTGGTTTCAGCGCCGACGTTAGGGAGAAACCCAGCTTGGAACAACCAGGCATCCATGCCTCCTCACGGAAGCTCTGCGGCACCTGCTTGTCTCATGCGTCTTCGTTGGATGGATCTCTGGCGAGAGGCGGCCTTAAACGCTTCCTATCCTTCCCTCTCATCCCGCCTGTAAACTAGGTGGAGAAACATCCCAACAAGGAAGTGGGACTCCCCCCCTGCTCTGGCTTTCCCCCGAATGAGGGGTCATGGTAGATCTCTCTACACATCAGATTAGTTGGCTATTAGAAACTGCTCCTCAGCCCACTATGGGCGTGCTTGGTATCGTGGGAGCGCACTACTCCGAGACTGGCCATAACTACCACAAAGAGGATGACCTCTTCAACCATTCTACTCATCCAAGACTACGTCAGGGTACTACTCACTAGGCTAGATCGTGGCTACATCTCCCACAGCCCTCCAGGTCCAAACATGACGTGAAGGATTTGCTAGGGGAAGGTTGCTTGACACAAGGTGTAATTCAGACTTAGATTTATAACTATTTACCTTGGTACAAATGTAATACCTCAATTACGCATAGACATAGAAAAACCTTGATCAAGTTGTCAATATCAATTGACATTCAACCATACCAAAGAACTTAGAACTCCCCAAAACAACTCATCATGCATGACTTTGATTATGTCATTGGACATTAAAGGATTCCAAAAGTCTACTCCATCACATCCTACACACTTTAAAGGAAATTTCCGTCCTCATAATTAAGAGAGAAATCCGCTCTTTCACATCATATACATCTTAAAAGAACTTTCGTCCTCGAAAGTTAACCATACTCATACTCCAAGGAAAACTAAGGATCTTCTTCCATATGTAGGGCACTATTCTAGGTGTAACATATCCAAACCACTCTTAGGAGGTTTTGAAAGCATCTAGGGTGAAACCTCACTTCATAGAAAGCTCAACAAGGGTTTAGAATCTTAGGTTATGTTATTACATATCTCATATGTTAGGGTTGCATCTTTATCTTTACCCACGCATTAGGGTTCCCGCATCATATTACCATGTTCTAAGGGAGATATACATGTTAAGCCATTATATAAAGGTGTTATCAACAATTAATTGAGCTAATTGTTGGAACACGTTCGACATATCATATGCCTTATAGGAGGGATTTAATTATAATTAACCCACTTTATCCCTCTAGATCGTATCAAGGTGTCATAATCATTATGTTGTGCTTACTATCACACTATATTATTTTTTATTATTAATAATTAAGATTAACACATCATCTAACATGCTTCATTCATATGATCTTATTTCATTACTCATAGTAAATTGAAATAGTTATTGGTGATTTTGTCACAAGATTAACTGACAGTATCACATTATCATCTTGATTTGTGTACATGGTTAACCATCTTTAATATATCATCATTATTCATGTACATGTTTAATCATTTATGCATTTACATTTATTAAACCATCTCTAGGTTTCCATCATATCATGTCTAGAGATTAGATCACGTTCTTACATATATTATATCATGGTTGTGTTAAACAAACTTATGTGAGTGGCTAATGAAACATGTATCAAAACTTCATCTAGTGCAACCGAGGTTCTCCTGACTCATACCATGAGGGTAGTGCCATGCTCAGTCTCTCTGAGCTAACTCATCTCTGTGAGTGTCTCATATGCACATGCTTTATCTTCCCTCTCTTAGTCTAGGGTTCTCATATTACCTCATTGACACTCGTGATAGCTTTACAAGCTCTAGCCACATAAGCACCAACCCAAACATGTTATGACATTCTCTTCATTGAACTCTAATCATGAAACATCTTACCCAAAACTCTCTTATATACACCACTAGATTCCTATGTGGGAAACCACCAACCCGAGCATGAGGCTTCACAGAAGCTAACATACCTACCTCCTCCAGGGTGTTGGGCTCTCTCCCTCACCCAGATGGCAGGCACTCGTATTGATGTTCACATATGCACATATGTAACCAGCCTCTCTCTGTCTCTAGGGTTTGGTCCTCCCAAGGACATCTAGGGTTCAACATAATCTATAGGAATCATGCATAAAGTGACTCATCTCAATTACTCAGGAGTAGTCTAGTTTAGGACATATCATATCACATATCTCAGAATTATCATGGAGTCTAGGTTCTCTAACCTTCTCCCAATGGGTCTCACTCTCTCTGGAGTTAACCCTGGAACTGGTCCCAGAGGCTCATGATGACCCACAACTTATCTTAACTTATCTTAGAAAGGCATATATATACTAGCATCATCAAAACTTATCTCAAATCCTCAAAACTAGACTTACGTCCTCAAAGACAAACATAGATCGTCGTAACCATCTTATGGCATCTATGTAAGACTTACATCATTTAATCAAAACTTACATCATCTATTCCATCTATCATATATATCCAACAAGGCTCTAGACATATAATCTAGAACTACTCTCTCTTCTAGACTGATGTCATCACTTTCACTTAGGTTGCATGAACACCTCCTACTCGTACATGTGTGGGGACACATTTTTGTAATACATATATATAATAAAATATTATATAGTTTTTCTCCGATAAAACAATCGTCAGAGAAAACTATCGAGGTTCGATCCGTTTGGAATCAAAAACCAAATCCAGAAACGAGTGTCCCACACATAGTAGAGAGTCCAGTGTCATGAAAACTAGTGAAAAGGGTGAGAACAAGGGGTAGACTAGTGTAGCTACTCTAGACAACGAGCGCCATATGTCTAGGGTTTCTCTTCCCTTGATGCACGTCATTTCCAAATAATACAACGTCCCATACCGCTGTACTATAAGGAAAGAATGACATCTAAGGACTCACTATACAACAAGCACTAGTCTAGGCCTAGTTCTCAGACATCTAGGTGCTAACCTAGAGGCTAGGTCAGATCTAGTCTCTAAAAGATGACTAATCTAACCCTAAGGATTATTAAGGTTCATGGTTCTTTAGTTTTGAGTTGCATAATGAGCAAATGTCAGGCTTTGCTATTGTTCATGCTCTGATACCACCTGTGACGTCCCCGGATTTTCTAAAACTTAATCTGATGTGTGACGTCCAAATTGAAACCCTCACCTCAGCGAGAATCCCAATTTAAACATCCCACATAAGGCTAAGAAGAAGAAAATCAGAGGAAGTCAGAAGGAAACAATCAGTAGCACATGTACATGAACAATAATAAAACCATACACACATGTTCACCATTCAACATATAATTACAACATGAATTATTACAACATTTGATATTACATATTGAACAACAAACTTATACATATACATGTACTACATCTAAACTATAGGATCTTAAGACAACATGTCCACCTGAACAACATCTCGCCACACAACTCACAAGTATCCTGGATCTTCAAGAGCATAACCACAACCTAAACAAAAGATTACATGCGGTACACGTCAGCACAATATTTCATGAATATTGTACTGAGTACGCCTACGTGTCTTTTATTTACCTCTCATCATATCTTGGCAATAAGATAAAACTAATATACTTGGCAGTAACAGAAGAATATAAGAAAAGTGTATACTTGCACAAAGATATTCATTAATAAAAGAGAACACATATTTTAAGCTCATTTTTCCATTATATACTCATGCATCCACCTACCAATGGGATAGATGCTTTATGGCCTCATGATCTGCTTACCAAAGAGATAGATCATTTCATATGGTGATCCGCTTACCAAAGAGATAGATCACCTTTAAGCACTACGCTTACCAAAGAGATATAGTGCTTTCATATAATGGAACAGATATATTATGTTTCAAGTGTTCATAGCCATAAGTATGGAAAATCAAGCAAGATATCATACAAGAACAATCATTTCATCCAATATCATATGCCAAGTATTTTACTATGCATATTGTGCAAGCATATTGTATAATAAGCCAAGTAAGAGGTAATGGCATACCTTCTAAAGAGATAGATCATACTAAACACATATCACTGATGTCAACTATAAGCTTGGTCAAACCTGATCAAAACAAGACCATATACTATCATCAGGTTCTCATCTTATTATATCTCATCTTAACCCTAATTATGTCCATTAGGGTTTTTCTTAGTTCATTAGGGTGTTCCCATCATCACTTGTATTCTTGTCTTATAATTATCATACTGATGTCATATTCCAGGTTATTATTCATTATCCGAACATTATCTTCCATAGAATTTTTGTGCACATTAATTAACTCTAGGTTATATCATTAACCTATATTAGGGTTCTATAACATGTATTAAGATTCATCTTCATATAACATGGATTATGTTCATCATTATGATCTCATAATTAAAACTGAAGCTTCCATATACTGATATAATCTTACTCTGTGAATTTTATCATTTATTGACCATGTATGCATTTATTGTATATTAATTAGGGTTATAAGCCCTAATTAGCAACATTAAGCAAAATGCATGATTTCATAAATCAACATGGCCATATCTGACATCATATGCATTATAAACATGAAATATGGTTTACAGGTATTTTCTCATAATTTTAGGGCACCGTTTGATATTTATTATCCATCATATGAGCATTTCACCACTTACATGATATCTCTATTATTAGTGCATCAAAATCCTGATATAAGGGTGTCATGTTGTTCTACTTATTTTTCTGAGAATTTTGGTATATTATTTGCATTTTTCTGACAACAGAGCTAAATTCTATGAATTATGTAAGATCGGGGAATTAACTAAGATATTACCGCTGAGGGCCAATCGAATCATGCCACGTGTCACTTTGGTTACGCTGCTCTTTCTTTTCCTGGGTCTGCCTGAGTCGGATCTTGTGTGGGATCCGTGGATCAGCAGATCTGCTAGCCCGGTCGGCTCTGCCCTCATCACCTCGCGATCTCGATCTCACAAAAAGAAAACCTGCTTCCCTTGCTTGCGCAGGGCACCGCCGTAGAGCTAGGCTCCGGCGAGCAAGCATGCTCTGCCAGGTCCACCTCGTCAGAACTTGTGGCTACCACCACCTCCGGTGGTCTCTCCCGAACCTCCTTGGATATTCTCCTCCCTGGTAGTCGCAATCTCAGGGCGAGTCATGTTGGGCGGCTCCCCTTTCCTACTGTGACGTTGAGGCTGCGGCGAGGCCTGAGCCCAGCGATGGATCAACCTCCTGCACCGCAGCGCCATAGAGGCTCTTCCTACGCCTACCATTGTTCCCGACCTCCAAGCTCCTGTCGGCAGCTGCATCTCCTCTTCGAAGCCCACCCACGCGTGCCTTCTATTGGAAAACGGTCACCGCCGCCGCTCCAGGATCTCCTCTGCGGTAAGCACGATCTCGCCGCCTCCACCTTTGCCCGGTGACCCTCGGCTCATGCATTGGCGGCATACCTCCATGGCGATGGGGCTTCTTGGTTGAGCTTTAGAGCTCCGCTTTAGCTCCAAACCCTGCCGCCTATAACAGACTGCTCCGGCGAGCAGTTTGCTTCCTGGTTTCAGCGCCGACGTTAGGGAGAAACCCAGCTTGGAACAACCAGGCATCCATGCCTCCTCACGGAAGCCCTGCGGCACCTGCTTGTCTCATGGGTCTTCGTTGGATGGATCTCTGGCGAGAGGCGGCCTTAAACGCTTCCTATCCTTCCCTCTCATCCCGCCTGTAAACTAGGTGGAGAAACATCCCAACAAGGAAGTGGGACTCCCCCCTGCTCTGGCTTTCCCCCGAATGAGGGGTCGCGGTAGATCTCTCTACACATCAGATTAGTTGGCTATTAGAAACTGCTCCTCAGCCCACTATGGGCGTGCTTGGTATCGTGGGAGCGCACTACTCCGAGACTGGCCATAACTACCACAAAGAGGATGACCTCTTCAACCATTCTACTCATCCAAGACTACGTCAGGGTACTACTCACTAGGCTAGATCGTGGCTACATCTCCCACAGCCCTCCAGGTCCAAACATGACGTGAAGGATTTGCTAGGGGAAGGTTGCTTGACACAAGGTGTAATTCAGACTTAGATTTATAACTATTTACCTTGGTACAAATGTAATACCTCAATTACGCATAGACATAGAAAAACCTTGATCAAGTTGTCAATATCAATTGAGGAACTCCCCAAAACAACTCATCATGCATGACTTTGATTATGTCATTGGACATTAAAGGATTCCAAAAGTCTACTCCATCACATCCTACACACTTTAAAGGAAATTTCCGTCCTCATAATTAAGACAGAAATCCGCTCTTTCACAGATGTCTTAGTTACCTTTCTGTAGATGTGGGCGAGATTGGAGACAAAAAAACACAAAAGTTAAAGACACTTTTCTTAGTCTTAAAGTATCCCTTTCATTCCATTTATTTAAGGCTTCAAATTAATCCTTTCTCTTCCCAACTTGGATATTTTTCTTATTTTGTTAACTTTTCATCATTTAAACAATTTGGATCCAAAACCAAACCAATTGTTTCCTTCCACACCACTTTTCTAGAAAATCGACATGATTCTATATGTAGAATATTAACTATCCATCACTTTTTTTAATTCTCTTAATATGGGTTTTTATCTATTTAATTTTTCCATATCTATTATTGAATTATAGAAAACAATGAAATCTACAAAAACCATTGCCAAAATGGGAATTGAAAGTAAAATTCATCCTTTTGAAAAAAACACAATTAATTTCCATCATATCCTTATTATTCAAATATTTTCTATTCAAATATTAAATTACAAGTTTAAAACTATTTTGTAACACCCTTTCCCTCTTAAAAGAATTTTTCCCTCAAAATTCAACTAATCATACACAAAGTTCAGGATAAGACTTTTCCATGTCCACCTTTGGCTCTCATGACGCTTCATCCTCACCATGGTGTTTCCGAAGAACATTTTCCATCTCAAATTTGAAAACCACTTTATTATTTCTTAATACTTGTGTTGACATTCATTGTTAGGTAATTTACTTGTGTTACTTATCAAATTAAATATTATATTCATAGGATTAGAATTTACCCAATTTGAGGATCAAACATTGACTCCACCGTGACGAGATTTTGTCACCAATTTCCAACCAAATTATATTAAGGTGAAAGATGACTTCTCATTCATTTTTAAATCATAGGGCTATAGACCCTTCTCATATATCTTTATCTAGAACATTCTTTAACAACTTTAATTGATCAATAAAACAATTAGGACCTTACTACAGTTTGTATTCAATTTTTGTTACATCGTACATCCACAACTCTATCCATTGAATGTTTTCATCACTTAGTAATTACTTCGTTATTAAATTTTCATTTTTGATTCCAATTTCACTTGGTGACTAGTTTTTCATCAAGGTTTCCAAATCTATTATTCACTATTTTTCACAAGAGGTTGAGGTAACACCTCGAACCCTAAGTTATGCCATTGAATTTTAGCATAGGTATTCATTCTCATACATCTATTTTATCCTTTTTATTATTATTATTATTATTATTATTATAACATGTGTCTATCCAATCTCTCATAGTCATAACAAGATGAAAAGAATATCTAGTAGCAGTCCAACTACAAAGTTCATCTCATTCCAAGGGCAGATGTGGTATAATCACAAATTATCTTATAAATTTTGAAATTTGTTAGAGTCCCTCTCAAGAATTAATCCTTACAATAATACCTTTTAGTTAGAAAATTTTCTTTCTATGCATTCTCATGGAATGTTTTTTTTTAATTTTCTTTTGAATCTATGCATAACGCCTTTAAAATTCTTATTCAAACATCATCTCATGACTTCTAGTATTCTTTTCATCTACATTTCATGTCTCTTTTGAGTCAATGATTCTCTTAAGATCTCTAGGTCATTGGTACCGTTGGAATGATCTCCTCTTGATCCCAAGGGCCTTATACACTTATTACATTATCATTCCCCAACCTCATAAGTATTACATACCTTTACACATCCTACAAGATCTTAGGGTTGACTTGTGGCCCTACCCTTCCAAAGGGTTTTATTGAGATGTCATATCTTTATTTTATTTCAACACACATTTTGCTTGACCTTTATCTAATAATATCCAAGAACCTTATATCCTTTAAAATTCCTATACCGAGCCACCTTCATTTCTTTAGGCACACATAATTTTTTTTTATGTCCCTCCATTGGGCACAAGAATACTTTATCATCTGGTCCTGGTTCCATTCTACCAGTCACTTTGATAGTGACATTTCGCTACGTCCCTTAGAGATGGCATACATGAGTCCAAAGAGTCATACTCAATATGTGTGCCTTTGTGCTTCATGCACATGGTCTTTCTAGTTTTTGGTGACATATAATGTTACCTCAATTATTAAACTATTTTTTGAATTCACCCTTCCAGATAAGGTCCTATCCCAAGACAGGACAAAACTAGCATTTGTTAGAAACCAACATAAACAATCTTATACTAAAATTTATATTACCACAAAGGGACATGTTCTCTAGGCATATTTTCCATTGTATCATTCATGAATTTTCTATATGAGAGTTATATCATAATATCCTGTGATCTACCACTCAAGATTTGGATCACTATTAGTACCTTACTACCACGAATTGAAGTGTTTAAATATAATCAGACCAATGTATTGTATCTCATGTGTCAGCGACTATAGAAATGACTATTTCACCTGATGTCACATGCCAAGTACAATATCCAATCCTTACCATATGGTAGGAAACAAGAGGTAAAACATACTATGACGAAGACAAATTTATTTCCAAACATCTCTCATGTCAATTGCAACCACATTCAATATTTATTGTGGTCATTATCCCATTTTCATTTTCTCTTATTAGGTTGCATCCCTTTATTAAAGGTTCATCCTGAGGTTAGATAGTCACATCACATCATCATATTTTGTGCATGTATCTAACCAATTGTAGATATATAACTTATTAAACAATTTCTAAGTTATTATTACATCACACCCATTCATCACCTCCCAACATTGAACCAGTTTCATATGTATATATGATAGTATGGTGGTGCTAAACCAACTTGTATGAGTGTCTCAGCAAACATATATCAAGTCTTAGTGGGGTTTCCTTCAACAAAAAATATGAGTGGGTGCCATTCTCAAAATCTATGAGCTCACACAACTCTATGAGTATTTGATGTGGTAGACCTGGTCTCCCTTCTTTGGTCTAGGGTCCCTAGGACAATCAACTTTAGAAGATCTATCTTCTCATTCCCCAACCAAGTAAGATATGGCATTCTCTTAATG
This sequence comes from Alisma plantago-aquatica, assembly GCA_963693085.1. Classification (NCBI taxonomy): domain Eukaryota; kingdom Viridiplantae; phylum Streptophyta; class Magnoliopsida; order Alismatales; family Alismataceae; genus Alisma; species Alisma plantago-aquatica. The sequence goes on along the minus strand of OY856411.1, from coordinate 316,506,100 downwards.
AGTCACTACTCATGAAATATACTTTCCCAACATTCTCTTTTACATCAACAACCACAAGAGTCCAAAATGAGGAACCACCAACCTGAGTATGAGGCTTCACAACATATTATTATTCCTTTCCTTTCTAGGTTTGTGGGACTCCCTCACCTAGATGGTAGGTACTCATATCATATACATGATGCAATGAATAATTGTCATTTTCACATGCTATTTATTTTTGGTTTTTGTGCACATATTGTTCATTTTCATATTAATTAGTGCATTATTCATTTTCATTAACATGTGATACTTAATCACATTAAATAAATGTATTTTTAATGATCCTGGCTGATTTGATAGTATTTGAGAGCTTATGTTCATTTTTGTGGAATTTAAGGTAAATCTACAAGAAACTACACAGCTCAGTACTACTGACGACCAGTCACTGGTACCGACATTTGCACAACTAGGAACAATGAGATCGAGAAACCTCGATAATACCAACTGGAAGAAGTCGATACTACTGACAACATCACAACAAGGATTCAATAAGTCTCGATAAATCTTGTTACTACTGACAACAACTCGGTAGTGTCGACGACATCATAGGTGACCACAACTATCAAATGTGTCGGTAGTACCGACACCCAGTCGGTAGTATCGATATGGAGGGTTCAGACAAATCTAGAAATTGTGTTTAATATAATGGTTGGTAATTAATGATGTCCTATGTCACTTCTATGATTTAGGGGGGAGTTCGTCTTAACCTAATTATCTCATTCTATTCCATTATACGATAGTCGAGATCATGGAGAGGAGAAAGCAAAGAAGAAAACCACGTTTTGGGAGATTCAGGAACCTCCAGTGCATGGATTTCATCCTGAGGTTAGTGCATCAACACATTTGCGTGAGAGAGTCATCTGGATCATCTTCTTCAGGGTTTCTTTTAGTTTTCGAATATTCCCCATGTTTTTCTTCTTCTCTCCCATGTATTTGATAATGGAAATCATGTGGGGCTAAAACCCTTATTCCTTAGGATCTAGAAGTAGCCCGATTATGCATTGTAATTGACTTTTATGCATTAATATATCTTTTTCTCTTGATTTATGGACATAAATCTATGAGAAAATTCTGAATTATTTGTTCTTGATCACCATAGTTAGTTTAATACACCATTAATTTCTTCGAGAGAGGGATTAACGGTTAGAATACTCATGAATTTACATATTTTATGTCACATGTTGAGAAAGGACTTACGAATATGAAGAGAACAACCTAGAGATTTCAGTAAAGCACCAAACTAATAAGACAATTTCTATGAGAGTGAGATTGGTATTGGGATATGTAGTGAATTAATTTGTGAGAGTGGGTAATTATTTCTATAGGTCTCTATGTCCATGGTTAGGAGAAATAATTATTAATTATATGATGTTAAATTTGTTGACCTAGAGGTTATACATTGCCCATATTTTGATAATGACTTAACCATTCCATTCATATGTATCTAATATGTGTATTAAAGATTGATTTCAGGTGTTAGGTACATGAAAAGGATCAAAATTCACAAGCCCTAGCTTGTCAAAGTCTAAGTCAAAAGACATACAAGTGTGCTAATTAGGAAATCCATGTAAATGACCTTAGAATATTTTTTTAATCACTTGTATTGATGATATGACTTGTAACTAACATGAGAAAATTTATTGGGACACTTTATACCAATTTTTAATCACTTTTTAAGAACTTTAGAAAATTGATCGCAAGTTGTTGATCAGTGGAGTTGGACTCTCAACTGATCCACTGGATCCATTTTCTAGAGAGTGCATCTGTCGAGTTGTGCATACATAGATCTCGACCGATCGGGTTTTTGACCATTGCAATATTCATTGCTCGTTTGAGTTTCTGCAGGACTTTCTCGACCGATGGTTTGAATATTGGGTTTGTCTTTTAGTCGATCGGTCGAGTTACCTTTATTGAATCTGGACTAATTGCACTGTATGGAAATTGTAGAAAAAGTAATTCTAACCATTGGTGGATTATTTGATCGAAAATAGATCTGTTGCCTTGGGCAAAAATGGCTATATTTTGGCCCTAAGTGTTCCCCAACTCAAAGGGGCACCCCCAGCTATAAATAGGACCTCTTGGAGTCCATTCCAAAGTTGCTCATTCACTACATGCTTGGTCCTAGCTTAGTTGAGAGTGTTCCAACCCTTTGAGCCCCTTTGTCTCTCTAGTTTCATTTCAAATTCGTGAGTATGAGTGAGTTAGGTTCACATGTAAGAGAGCTACTCCATGTATTGATGTAAAACTCTCCACCTCCATCTTTTGACCCACTTTCCTTATTAAAGAAAAGGCTTGAAGATCTTCTCCAAGTGAAGGAGAAGGAGTTTTTGTTCTTCAAGGTTGAAGAAAGCATGGTGATCCAGATCTCTGAGTGAAGGAGATAGGCAAGGCGGATGTTCAAGAAGGATAGGTAATCCTTGGAAGGCCAAAGACCTGAAGGTGGAGTGGGTAAGTCCTTGATGAAGGATGAAGACTCCTTGCTCAAGTGGGTAAGCTCCTTTGGTAGGTTGAAGATCCTTGCTTGAGGTACTAAGTCCTTGGATGAATTTGGTTTTGTCTTGTAATCTTATGATGGAATATAAGAGTACCAAGATTGCAAAGTACTAGAGATTAACCACCTCTAGGTAGTGGACTGACTCAGTTCTAGTTTGAAGTGTGGAACCACTCTAAACCACTTTGTCCAAGTGTTTTCTATCCTTGTCTCTCACCCTTGATATGCTTGTTAATTAGGACCTCAAATTTTATGTTTGCTTTATCTCTTGCACTTAATATAATTTGAAGGTATAATCCATTTTGTGAGAATTGTGAATCTTTATTCATCCCCCCCTAGATCCCTTGATCCAACAAGTGGTATCAGAGTAGGTTTTTCTCCAAGCTACTTCTACAAGTAGGAGAAGATGGGTGATTTCGCACTTGGATCTCTCAACTTGGAAGGAAGTTTCTACATGCGATCTCTGGTCTTCAACGACACCAACTTACTCTATTGGAAGAGAAGAATGCAGTTCTACCTCCAAGGAGTAAGCTACGAGATGTGGAAGGTGGTGCACCTAAAGTATGAAGATACAAAGGGGGAAATCTCCACGTGGATGGAAGCCCAAATGAAGCAAGCTCAGCTCAATGCCAAAGTCATAAGCATCATCTATGCAACCCTCATGCCATCCGAGTTCAACTGGATCTCCACATGGGACATCACACATGAGATTTGGAACAAGCTTTGTGTCACCTATGAGGGAATGGAGCAAGTGAAGGAAGCAAAGATCTACATGCTTGGTGGCTTTGAGAACTTCAAGATGGGCAAGAATAAAAGAGTGGCAGACATGTACACAAGGCTTAATGTCATCATCAATGGATTGGCATCTCTTGGGAGTGTGATGGACAAATGCACAATCAACTCAAATATCTTGAGATCTCTTCCAAAGATATGGGAGCCCAAGGTGACCTCCATCGAAAAAGTGTACAAGCGTAGTGAATTGTCAACCGAGGAGCTGGTTGGCAACCTTCAAGCTTGATGCGATGATTTTGAGTGGCATTTATAGACCTATTTGGTATGTGTTTTATGCTTTTATTAGTCATTTTTATGGTTAATATTGAATAATTCATCCATGTTGGTCTTTGCCATTATTTTATGTCAAATTCCCTTTATTTCATTGTTTTGAGCATTAATTATCACATTATTATTATTTGTGTGGATTTATGTGATCTTGTCTTTGAATTTCAGGAAAAACAAGTATTTGCTTCCGTCGATACCATCGACAAGGCCACAGGTTGCTATCCGAAAGGAGCAACAAAGAGTCGATACCATCGACACTGAGGTCAATGGTATCGAGACACCTTCAGGTTGCTGGCGAAGAAGCTGTCGATAGTATCGACACCAAGTCGATACCATCGACGCACGGAGGCTACAACGTCGCAAAACGACAAAACCGACGCCTAAAGGAAGTCGATACCATCGACCTGAGTCGATGGTATCGAGATGATGTCAGGCGCGACAAAGGAAGGGTTTGCTACTGCAGCGGGTCGATACCATCGACTCGTGTCGATGGTATCGACACCATCAGATATACGTTGGATTTGGATTTATCTCAATCAGACGGCTGGAGTTAATTAACGACCTAATTAGGGACTTATACCTAATGACGGCCGCCCAGAGGAGAGGACATTGTGTTGCAAAATATCCAAGAAGGAGAGAGAGAGATATGAGACGAGAGACGAAGGCCGTCAACCGAGCGATCTGGGCACCTCCGACGGGCGATTTTGCTGCCAGAAGACTGCAAAATGCACGTTTCTCGAGGAGGATCTCCATGAACACCTTTGTATCAGGGGTTACACAAGTTTTCTCCATGTTTCCCATGTTTTTCTTCTCTACTCCTCTGTCATTCATTGAGATGACCATGCGGGGCTAATCCCCTTTCTCTTTAGGACCGGGAGTAGCACGGTGATTCATTGTATGACAATTTTATAATAGTAATTCATATTTTATCTCTTAAATCCGTGGTATAGTTTCATTTTCTCCATATATTGTTATGCTTGATCACCATAATAATAACCTAATGCCCTTAATCACTTTGAAAGAAGAATTAACGGCTGAAAAGAGACAAAATCTACATTAATCGATAAATCCCTTGACCAAGGTGGTGTAAAATTAATGGTGGATACTGAGAGATCGTTCATAATGCACCGAGTTTAGGGTATAGGTTACTACGACGGTGGAACCGACCTAGACCTAGGTAGTGAATTGCACCACGACAGTGGGCAATTCTATTTTCAGGCCACTACCCGGAAAGAGAGATAAAATTGAGGCATTATATAAAATTTAATACAATGAAAACCCACGGTGAAACTGCAATCCTAAAGATACCTTTTGAATTGATTAAACCAACATTTAATCGATTGCTACTTTTGCTTTGTTTTTATTTTTCTTTTAGTTTTAACAACAACTCTCAACTTGTTAATCGGCTTAGCTAATCGCGACTAGTTAGTAGGAGTCACCAACAATTCCGAGTATCCCTGTGTTCGACTCGGGCCTCACAAAGGCATGTATTACTTCGACGCGTTCACTTGCATTTATACGCACAGTAAAATTGTGTCAAAGCTCATGAGCAAACGCTTGACAAGCAAGAAGTAGAAGAAATGATAAAAGAGAAGGAGTCCAAGAAAATCAAGGACACAACCTTCAATGCTCAAATAGAAGAGATGGTTCAGCAGCAATAACTTGCTCTCAAGTCCCCTACTCCTTCCTCAAGTGAAGATGAAGGCCAAAATGAGTATGAAGCAAACTACTCCAAGGGCAACCACTTTAAATGGAAGCCTTCTTCATTTACTCCTAGGTGCTATGAATGTGGCCAAAAAGGCCATTACAAGAGTGACTGCCCCAAGGCCAAGAAGAGCCACCACACGAGCAGCCACAAGAAGGACATGGAGTACAACAAGGAAGACAAATACAAGAGAAAGGAGATGAAAGAAATAAGAAGCAAAGATGCAGCTCGTGCATGTAGCTTGGGAGGAGTCGTCCTCAAGTTCTTCTAGCTTTGAAGATGGAGAAAGCCACCTTGCTCTCATGGCCTCTACAAGTGATGATGTAGGTGAGGTTAGTGAGCTAAGTGAGGTAAGTGAAGTTAACTTGAATGAATTGTCTAAAGAAACTCTCATTGATATGCTTAATGCGAGTCATTTGTCTTTTACTAAATGCAAAGCTAAAAAGAAAAGGCTAGGAAAGATTATAGATGATCTATATGCTAAGATTGAGATTCTTGATCAAATGAAAAGTTACATCTTTATAGTATTGATTTCTTGCAAGGGCAATTTATTGATCTTGAGCTCCAATACAATGGAGTTGAAGTTGAGAATGGTGTCTACCTTAAGAACATTGCTACTCTTAAGGAAGAAAACCAAAAATGCCTAGATGAGATTGATGTTCCTAAAACTGAAAATGTAGTACTTAACCTCATTCATGAAGCTAGGAGGAAATACATTTATGCTTATCAAAGAGAAATTCTTTTGCTTAAATTTAAAAATGCTAACTTGCATGCTCAAGTAAATGATCTATCTTCTAGACCTATATTGCCAAGTAATGAGGTAGCTAGCACTACTCTAGAACGTAATTCTTTTCATACTAAAGCCCTCTATCTAGAGGTTGACTTGTTGCATGATAGAGATGATCTTGCTAGCTTATCTTCTATTGTCGTTAGTCGTATTAATGATAATGAAAAATTAAGAGCCTCTTTGCAAAATTTTCTTACGGGAAAGAAATCCCTTAATGTTGTCCAAGAACACTCTACCAAACAAATTGGTACTAGTGGTTTAGGATGTGATAGGGTCTGCTCCTAAAAGTAAGAACAAGAACAAGAGTAAGGGTAAGAAGAAGACTGTGGAACCCAATGGTATGTGTTCATTATAAATGTGATGATCATTATTCTACTTATTGTCCTTACAAGCCAAAGGGGACCAACCCAAAGATGAAATGGGTCCCCAAGCTAACCCAAATCCCAATGTTTGAGTTGGGCACCGAAATCCCTCTTTCAAGCAGGTCAAAAGAAGATGGATTGTTGATAGTGGCTGCTCAAAGCATATGACATGTGAAATCAACCATTTCAACAAATTCATAAAGAAGAAAGGAGGATCGGTGACCTTCGGGGACAATAAAAAGGGTAAGGTAATAGGTGAGGGTTATGTAGGCAATGAGCTTTGTATTAAAAATGTTTTGCTTGTTGATGGTCTACATCACAACTTGATGAGTGTAAGCCAACTTTTTGATAATGGATATCTTGTTCTATTTACTTCTTTAGAATGTTTGCTTCTAGATTCCATCACTTACAATGTTATATATAATAGAAATACAAATGGTAATCTATATGTTATTGTGCTTGATGATCTAAAGCCCGTACTTGATAGATGCTTAGATGTGGATAAAAATGATGTATCTCTTTGGCATCACCGGTTGGGTCATGTGAATATGCATCAAATGAAGAAATTGAGAAAAAAGGAATTGGTTAGGGGACTTCCTAATTTGTATTTTGAAAAGGATGAGGAATGGCAACCTTATACATAGGGAAAGCAAATCAAGTCCTCCTTCAAATCCAAAGGAGTCTACAGTACCAAAAGAGCTCTTGAGCTTCTTCATATTGATCTATTCGGGCCTATGAGAACTCAACCAGTTCGTGGTTCAAAGTATTGTCTTGTGATTGTCGATGATTTCTCTTGTTATACTTGGACATTCTTTCTCATTTCAAAAAGTGATACTCTAGATGTTTTCTTGAGCTTTTGTAAATGAGTTGAAAATGAAGCTTCTTATCGGATTGTTTCTATCCGTAATGACCATGGGAGAGAGTTTGAAAATGATCTTTTTGAGCATTTTTGTGAAAAATCTGGTTACTCAGACAATTTTTCTTCCCCTCGTACACCTCAACAAAATGGGGTAGTAGAGCGAAAGAATAGGTCACTACAGAAGATGGCTAGGACCATGCTTCTAGAGTATGACACTCTATAGAAGTTTTGGGCTGGAGTTGTTAACACCTCATGCTTTGTGCAGAACTGAGTTTTTACGCATCCATCTTTGTAGAAAACCCCCTATGAGTTATGGCGTGGTAGAAAGCCATCCATTGACTTCTTTCACATTTTAAGATGTCCTTGTTTTGTCTTGAACACGAAAAATTCTCTCAACAGGTTTGATCTGAAATCATACAAGGCTTTCTTCCTAGGCTATAGAACTACAAGCAAGGCTTATAGAGTTTTCAATATTGAACTGTCTAAGATTGAAGAATCAATTAATGTCAAATTTATTAAATCTAACCCTGCCATTGGAAAGAATGTTGTTGATAATGATGTTGTAGATGACTTAATTCCTATATTAAAAGACCTCAACATTGACTACAAAGGTAAGCAGGTGGGTGAAGCAGAAGATGAAGAGAAGAAGGATCTCACTCCCCGCTTCATAAAGAATCATCCCAAAGAGCTAATCATTGGTAATCCATTTGAGAGGGTGAACACACGAGCTGCATACAACAAAGAACAAGCAGACAATGCCTTTATCTCACAACTAGAGCGAAAGAACATCAAGGAAGCTCTTGGAGATAATGAGTGGATCCTAGCCATACAGGAGGAACTAGAGCAGTTCGAGAAGAATCGAGTGTGGACTCTAGTGCTAAGACCAAGTGACAGAAAAATCATTGGCACCAAGTGGGTCTACCGCAACAAGCTTGATGAAAATGGTAAGATGGTAAGAAACAAAGCAAGGTTAGTAGCTCAAGGCTACAATCAGCAGGAAGGTATTGATTTTGATGAAAATTATGCTCCTGTTGCTAAACTTGAATCTATTAGAATGCTACTTGATTTTGCTAGTTATAAAAATTTCTTGCTATATCAAATGGATGTTAAAAGTTCATTTTTGAATGATATAATCGAGGTGGAAGTATTTGTTGTTGAACCTCCGGGCTTTGAAAATGACAAGCTACCTAACCATGTTTATTTGCTACAAAAATCTCTCTATGGACTCAAACAAGCACCTTGAGCTTGGTATGAGAAATTTAAAAACTTTTTGTTATACAATGGCTATGTCATGGGCAAAGTTGATTCTACTCTATTTCTAAAAGACACTTCTAGAAATTTTCTTATCATTCAAATTTATGTTGATGATATCATATTTGGCAGAACTGATCTTGATCTTTGTAAGGAGTTTAGTTCTCTTATGCAGAGTGAGTTCGATATGAGCATGATGGGTGAGCTTACTTTCTTCCTCTTCTTCCAAATCAAGCAAACTAAAAATGGAAACTTCATCAACCAAGGAAAGTACACCAGTGAACTACTCAAATGCTTTGGAATGGAGAATATGAAGCCGATGGACACACCCATGTCCAACACCACCAAACTTGATAGATATGAAGAAGGTGAGAAGGTATATGAGAAGCTCTATAGAAGTATGATTGGAAGTTTACTGTATATAACTACCTCTAGACCTGACATTATGTTTAGTATTGGCTTGTGTGTTTGCTTTCAATCAAATCCAAAGAAATCTCATCTTATAATTGTTAAGAGGATTTTAAGGTACCTAGCCAAAACTCAAAACTTTGGACTATGGTATCCCAAGTCAAGGGACTTTACTCTTACAACCTATAGTGATGTCGATTATGCAGGCTGCTTGATTAATAGAAAGTGCACAAGTAGCACTTGTTTCCTCCTAGAACCATGTTTGGTGTCTTGGTTTTTAAAGAAACAGAGCACCGTGGCATTATCAACCACCAAGGCTGAATACATTATAGTCGGGAGTTTTTGTTCCCATGTCCTATGGATGAAGCAAATGCTCCAATACTTTAACATACATTTTGATGCTTCTCCTATCTTTTGTCATAATACTAGTGTAATCAATCTTTCTTATAATCCTATATTGCATAGTAGAGCTAAACATAGAGGTTCTCCATCACTTTCTTCATGATCACATTGCGAAGAAGGATATTTATATCACACATGTGGACACAGAAAATCAGTTGGTAGACATTTTCACTAAACCTCTAGCTAGAGAGCAATTTAACTTTATTAGAACAAAATTGCTTATAACTGCTTTGGATGAATCTGATATGCCTTCTAGATAATAGTCATCTATCCTATATGGTTTGCATCTATCTTGGTTATCTTTGAATGCTTACATGCCTAAAATTGCTTTTTCATGTTCATATTTGCCTTGTTTTCTCTTATTTTTGGGTATTTTTCTCAAACGCTTGTTTTATCAAAAAATAGTACCCAATGATGGTTGATATGTGCCTAAGTATGTTCAATATACATAATGGACTTTAACAATAAATTTAATTAGCATTCATATGGCTAGAAACTGAGTTTGATGGTTTAGGTCAGGTTGACCATCAACCGAGTTTCCCCAGGACAAACTCAACTGATCTGTCACTGAGAGCTGTTCTGAAATGGACTAATCAGTTGAGTTTTCAACTCTCAGAACTCGACCAATCAGTGGGCAGAAACCAACTTAAGTTTGGGTTCGGCCAACTATTCTCCTTCTCAACTAGAGAATAGCCAACTGATTCTCCTTCTGCTATCCCTAAGCTCTGTACACTAGCCCTAACCTTCCCTATCCTAGCCCTTTCTCGACCTAGATAGGCTACCCTAGACCTTCCCCTTTGCTCTTCCTTGGTTGGTGAACAGTTTTGGTGGTTTGTTTTGTGTGTTTGATCTCTTCTCCTCCTTCTTTTCTCCTCCATGGCTTCTCATAGAAGAAAGAGACCCACCCCTAGCAATGCACCTTTGATTTCTTTATCTTCTCACTTGGTTCCCTTTGATGACACCTTGTTTGTCTCAATAGATGCCATAAATCTGTATAAGGACATTCTTCCTAGGAGTCCTTTTCCATTTAGAGCTCTTTTTTAGCCTAGCTTTAGGGAAAAAGATGTGATAGATAAAGTGGCTAGGTTGTTAGTCATTCATCACCTATCAGACCTAGCTATCAAACCTGACTACTTTAATAATTCTATGGCAAGCACAAAAGTAGTTCACGAATTCTATGCTAACTTGCGTTGAAATTATGACACCCTTGTACCCCCATTGAATACTCAAGTGATCCTCACTTCCATGATCACTGGAAAGAAATTTCAAATCTTTAAGGATATTCTAAATGTATTCTTTTCTGGAGATGATGAAAATGATACCTGGCACAAGGATTACGATATGTATTTCAACCTTTTGGATCCTGAGGGTTTCTACAACCAGATTTAGATCACTCTTCCTGACATCCATTGCTACTTGAAGAAACCTGATGTTCCATACAAGAAGAAGAGTACCCTACACTCCTCCTCCCTAGATCTTAGAAAGCATATATTAGCCTTAGTGATCAACTGCAACATCCATCTGAAGAAAAATCAAATGGATATTGCAGAGAACATTGCAGTTCTAATGTACTACATTCTTGAGAACATCAGAGTCAAATGGTCAAGATATATTCTACACCACATGACCTATTTTGAGATCAGTAAGAACACCCGCGACACCCATCCACCTTATCCAACCCTGATTTATGGTTTATTCTAATTTGCCACTAAGAAATCACTCTTTTCCAACTTCCATTACAAGCTTGCCAAGAAGGAATGTGTATCAGTGAGACCACAATTCAGAAGTTCATCCCGATTTTTGCCTCTACCACATCTGATGCCTCTGCCTCTACCTCGGTTGCACCTATCCCTGCCTCTACCTCTACCCAAGCTCCACCTCTGCAGCCACCTCGACCTAGTCATGCCTCATTTAGTGTGTCTAATGAAACCCTTATGGGCTACACGATGCACCAACAGACATACAACCTCCAAGTCCAGGAGAACCTACACCAGGATTTATGTTCAATCATGTCTAACATGAACCTATCATGTGCACAACCCTACTCCACCTACCAACCATACCTCGATAGTGATTATTGTTCTTATGCATATCATCATTACTACCCTACCCCTTAGCCTTCCGCTTCTACTCCCAATCCCTTTGTTGTTGGTGCTCCAGCTCATGTCTACCTACTATTTCCTACTGGCCCCTTGGCCACCCTGCTTGACAGTCTTGGCAATTTTTCTCCTTCCTTCCCTCTAGCCAATGAGCTCTATGCTCTTGGTATGACTTGGGATGAGAAGAATGCCCGTAGGCCCACTTGTGGTTTTAGTCCTTCTATGGATGAGGAGATGTCTGACCATGTTGATGCTGAGACTTCTATAGATGATGAGGATGATGGACAAGGTGAGGACGCATCTGATGATGGTTTTGATGGTTTCGTTGGTGACTCCAGTGATGAAGTTTCTTCTACTGCACCTTCAAATGGAGATGTGGACTATGAGCCCGGAGCCCATGATGATGATGTTGTGGACATAGATAGTCTAGATGTCTAGTTGTTTCTTAGTTTCTAGTCTAGTTTGTTGATCATATATATCTTTCTAAGCTATTTTGTATTAGAAACATCTGGGCACATTATCTAAGATGTATTATTGTTTTATCTTCAACTTTCATTGGTTTCTCACTTGTAGTTGCTTTTTCTGAGAACACACTTCTGAGTTGTAATCTATGTTATCTGCACTCTTTCTCTTTGATCAGTTTCATCCTATGAGTTGGATCCCTATTTCACCATATTTTGATTATGACTTAGCTTGTGTGTTTGTCGGCATGTTCAGGATGAGCGCAACAGTAGACTCGATGGGAAGAAACATATTGATATGTTTGACATTTTTTATGTAATTGTACATAATCTGGGTAGGTCCATTGAAGCCAGACCTACAGTTGTGGCTAATCTCGACCTTTTTGTAAGGCCCCTAAACTTGCTTAATGAGTTGTACAAGCTTAATCACCATAATTTAATGCTTAGTGCATCATTAAGATAATTAAGTACACAAGATGAAATTGGTGCTTTGATCGAGTGTTACAGTCTAATTAGCATGATTTCTTGCTTCGAGATTTTAGTGGATTCCGCGCTTGAAATGTTGCAAAAAGAATCATCTAAATTGGACAATTGAGGTGAGAGTTATGGCATTTCCATGACATAGGGACCTAAAAGTTGCAAATTTTCCAAATTTTGGTTTATTAACCCTTTTCTTCCTTTCTTCATTATCTTCTTCACGATCGAATTACAGAGTAACCGCCTAAGCGGCGCTCAGCAGCCTGATCGGCTGCGACACTGGGGGAGCTAGGCTGGGCGTTTCTCAGCCCCTTAGCCCCATTTTAGCTGTGCTCACTCTTCCTCTACCCTTCCTCCTTCCTCCTTTCACCTTTCCCTCGCCCTCACGGTGCCCAGTAGTAGCCTGACCTACTAGGGAGGATGACCAGTTGCAGGTGCGACACCCAGCAGTGTTGTGTCGACCAGCAGCAACATTAGGAGCCAGCATCACATCGTTCCTTTATCCTTCCACCTTTCCCTCACCTTTCTCGCTTCAACCACCAAGGAACGACGCCTAGTTGCGCCCTCATCTGCCCAACGTGTAAAAATGGTCGGTCGACCACCACAGGGGCAGCAGCGGCCTGATCGAGCAAGAAAGGGGGAGGGCGGAGTGGTTCTTGGCTCCTAGGGCTTCGAGCAAGCTAGGTCGTCTCCTACCTTGCTCAACTGCAACGCACAACCAGCATGAGCAACTCCCACCTAACTAGGGGTGACGCCCCAACCAGATCAGCAACAGCTGCTATTTGTAGCAGCAACGACGGCCCTTGGGAGTACACAACAACAACCAACAATGATGTTAATCTCCATTCGTAAGGTCCTTGCTTGAATCCACAGCCTTAGCAACGAACGACGCCCCAAAACATGGGACAGTGTGTTGTGTATGTTTGGAAACCAGGGCTGTCCAGAGGTAGAAGACAACCCAGTGAATGCCTGAAAATAGGAGTCTAGACGCAATTCCAGTCGAATGCGGACGTTTTGAACCGTGGTGAGTTTAATCTCACTCCCATTCACATGATTTAACTCGAATAATCGGACGTTTTGGTTAAAACTAGTGTTATTCGTAGATGTCAGTGTTTACCCGGGTGTCGAGCACTGCCGACACCGCTCAACTCCTAATTTGCTGGTTTATATTATTAAAGCCATCTCGACACTAATTAATTGACTGATATGTGCGATGGGATTTAGTGAAATTACACGATCGATCGAACCTAGTTTACTCGATTAAATGTCGAAATAAGTAGTGCACAACCAGAAAAATGTTTCATAGTAGAATTTGCTCTAAAGCTCTAAAACCCTACCTTTCTTACTCCTTTTGTTTAGGATTTGCTCATTTGATGAAGAAAGGTGCTAGATGGATGAATGCATAGCTTATTCTTGGACTTTCTACCCTACCTGCTTGAGATTTCTTCTGTGTGTGGTTCCATATTCTCATTAGAAGCAAGTTTTATAACTTGCTCTGCGTTTATTGCTTACCATAAGCTTTCTAGATCATGTTCTTTCTTAAAAATGATGATTCATGCACTAAAAAGTTATGCTTGACTTGGATTTCGATTTTTATAATGTTCCCTGATCTGATTTTTTTTATATATGAACCTATGATCAGGTGTATGTTATTCCTAAGGTATAATTTGACTTGGATCAGGTTGTTTTGACAACCTATGGTGCTAGACACCTATCAAACAATTGTCAATTTTAGGGTTTAAAGTTGATTTCTTCTATAAACTATGATCCAATGGTGGTACCATTGCAACAACCCTATGGTGTTATATTCATAACAACTGATGGTCGTGATCAAGGGTGTCAAATGATGGTGACAACCTATGGTCACCCCTTAGGTTAGGTTTTGGATCAATTAGAAGTATAATGATCAATCATTAAGTACACTACTGATGATATTAATCAATGATGACATCAACTTAATATTTGATACTGATTAATGAATATATTGTTGATCTAACAACCTATAGTGATTTAATGATGGCGGATAATGTCTCTACAATCTATAGTGAGTTAATCATATAGTTTTAGCATCAATTGAGACTTAGACCAATGGTTTCTTGGGTCACTTGATGCAATGGTCAGACCTATATTGTAAATGATGGTTTTAACATGTCAACTTGACCCAATGGTCAAGATCTACTATTTATTCCTCCATTATGTTGGAATGATGTCTAATGTAATATGTTGGTCCTAATAATGTGATTTAGATGGTTTCCTTTATATGATCAACTTAAGGAGCTTATTTGTTGATAATGGATGGCTTGTTTTAACTAAATAGTCGATTATGGGTTTTACCCTACTCTCAATGTAACGTTTTGTATCGATTATCAAGTGATGTCTAGGGTTAGATGGTGACTCTTTCTAGAGCACAAATCAGGGACTTCATAGGTAGTTTATCCAAGGTGTTTACTTATGTAAACAACCAATAGTCTTACCTTTTAAGCATCCAATGGTTCTGGGTGACATTGTGGTATGGCGATATGGGTTAAATGATGATGGATCAAATGGAGGGTTACCTTTAATAAGTTAGTCTTACCTATTCACTCATATGAATAGAAGGGATGATAACCATATTGTGTTGACATGTAACCCTAATTATGTATAGCTTGTTATACCTAGCTTTAATATAAATAAATGATGGTAATTGGGTGTGAATAGTCCTTGAATGACTAATACAATAATGGAATACTCTATTATTGTTGAAACCCTAGTATGCTATAACCTGATGGTTACCCCTTGATTTATGTGTGGGTTCATACTTGAGAATAGTATGGAATGTGATGGTTATGCTTCACCTTATGCATCCATGATCCAATGGGGATGTCGTGAGTTAGGGTTTGGGTATAAGTGATGATTAGTAACATTGATATAATTTATCATGTTGAACGTAACTCTAATGCAATTAGATAAAGATGAGTATTCATGTTTAACATTCTTATATGATGCAATGATGGTGGAATAACCTCCTTAACATTATCATAACCTTAATGTGTTAGTTGGTGGTTATCATAGACACATGGTTGATACTTTCTTTTACTGAACATGTGCATTATGAATATGATGAGTGTTAATCATATGTAGATTTCTTGCATGTTGATGTCATAAAGGAATGTTCTTAATGTTAATATAACCCTGCTATGATTTTTTTATGAATACCACCTAGCTCATAAATGCAATATTGTGCCGATCTGGTGTATTATATATAATTGATGTTGTTGAGCTTTGTTATAAGACATGCAAAGATAATGATGATCTTCCAGGGAACAATATGATGGTCTTAATGACCTTTGGGCATGGTTGATCCCTGAATGAGGTGTAATCCTTTTATGTTGATAAGGGTTGATACACTGTGATATTGTAAAAAGGGTTTATATATTGCGATAATATGATGACTAGTGTGGTCTCATGAATGGAAAGTGAATAGTACCATGTGATGATGAGATGAGAAATTATGTTTCACACATTTTATATCTTTTCAAAGTTTGTATATTTATATGCTTTCTAGAAGTGAATTAGGGTTTGTATGTCCACTTGTTTGATGCAACCTTAATTCACCCAATTGACATAACTAATCAAGTGCAACTGTAATAATGTAGTGCCCTGTGCCGTAGAACCATCTTCAGTGTCAGAACTTGCTGGATGGTGAAATGAGTATTCCTAAGGGAAACTCAGAGCACATACTATTGAGTATGTGGGGGTGGCAGGTTGACGATATATCCTTGTCATCCACAATGCAGACTGTGGAGGTTGGCTATGGTCATGCCTCATACATCTGATGTGATTGAGAACGGATACGGTCATGTCTCAGTGATTATAACCTGATGTGATTAGAGGACAACTACGGTTGTACCTCAGTGAATGGGTTTGAATACCCTGGTTTCTAGTACCGTGACCTGTACCAAGGTCGGACTAGTGGTTTTCAGCTTGACTATATGTCACTGTGGTGGCAGCTTTGACTGATATGTCACTGCCTTTTTACTCGTACTGACCGAGGGGAAGAGATCTTATGATACCGGCATTCCTAGATCTTATACGGAAGTGAATATCCCTTCACAGGGGTCGGTTGGACTTTGAATGGTACGATTCAAATTCCCCAGGGCGTAATAAAAGATGTAATATAGCTATGTAGTATATTTGTTTAGGGCTATTCACAATGTTTCACATTGGATGATAACCCTTATTTGTTATCTTTACATAAAGATGATGCTTAGTGCAATTAATAGATAGTAGATATACTTATGTTGTTGATATGCTTAAGATTGTAGATGCATACATACAATATCCATGCTTATGTTGATAACTATACTACTATTGTTGATTATAAACATGATGCCAGATATCTCATGTTGTTAGCTTTTCTATGTTATTAGACTTGTTCATGATGCTAGATATGCATATTCTACTGAATTGCTTATGTTATCAACAAGATAAAGGATGATAGTCTTGCTAATGATGATAGTTATTATCTACTCCCTTGTGTATTTCGATAATCATTAGTGCTGCTGATCTTATTTGTTATATCTGATTAATATGCTTAGCTGTTTCATTACTTAAAAATGTTATAATCAATAAACGTTATTGGAGGTTATAACTCTTGTTGGGACTGGGTCTCACCCTTGTGGTTTGCCACATTGTTTTAGGTAATCGGCAATGACGACAACAGAATCATGGAAGTAAAGAGTAACTACAATAATGAATCTTGGGGAAAGTTGATTAGATGTCTAGTTTGTCCTAGAGTCATCCTTGTACTCTCAGGTCTGGGCAGGAAAAATTTGTATATGGTGTTTCAAACAAATCAAAATTTTGTTAGCCTGTTAATGCTTGTTTGTGTGATATAAACGAATATTGTTCTTCTGTGTATATATGTTGTGGCTAAGGCAATAGAACATTTGTATCAAAGTCTTGGCCTAGTATGGATAAAAGAAAGATATTGGAGTCTTATGAAAATGTTTATGAGAAGGTGTTGACATTAAAATAGGTTTTAATTTACCCATATTTTTTGGTATGTGATTAATTAATGATCAATTGTGTTTTATGTTTTGAGTAATCTCGTTTAGCGTGATGGGTCACGATAGGTTGGTATCAGAGCTTTAGGTTCACTGAGTCTATAGGGACACTAGGACGTAGGACTAGGATGATGTCTAAGTTAGGAATATGACATACAAATATGGTGCATACTGCCTAATCTCAGTATTTGGGTGCCCTGGCCAGGTATTCAATTATTGAAGAAAGGTAAGTATGGAACTCTTAGATTGTTATCTTTCTGATTACTCTGATCAAGTAGTCATTTTGAGACAATCTAAAGAGCATAACGAATAAGAAATCATGGTGTGAATATCTCAATCCTACCTTAAAGAAGATGAGAATTACATCATAATCTATCAAAACCTGAATGTTAGGTAACTATAAGAGAAAGATACAACATCATGAAATCTAAATCTGAATAAAATAAGAAAAATGGGAGTTCTTGAAGAGGTGATTCAAGAAGATAATAAAGTAAAAGACATATAAGTATATGCTTATCAAGTGAATCAAGGTATGAAATCCACATAAGATAGAGAGAACTCCTATAACAAGTACAAAATGAGAAGATGAATGGGAACAATGACAAAGGAATAAGGTGGAACCTAAGTTAATATCAGACCAACCTATGTATGTAAGAAAGTGTTAATGAAAAATCAGCATGGCAGGTGAAAGAAAATAAGGGAGATGATCCCGATTTAATGAAGAAAATGTGGAATATGATGATTTACCTAGTCGATAAGTGGTTGAAAAACATTAAAAAATAAGACAACATACCCTAGTGGGATAAATAGTCATCAAGGAAGGAGTAATGAGATATGTTAATCATGATGATTCCTATGCTAATGCCAAGGAACCCAAAATGAAAAAGGTAAAATGATACATAAGAAGTTGTAACTTGCATAATGAAAATAGAATTGGTTACCTTTTTGTTAGTGACCCTGAACAATGTTGCTATGATGTGGGAAGTGTGTTTCCCTTTGTGTCTTTCCTTTCTAGGGCACATCTTTCAAGTGGATCATTGCCACTTGGTATGTGTGGATTCATTCTAAACATGAGGATGGATATCTTATTATAGAATAAGGTTGTTTGGACTATAGTTCCACGATCAAAAAGTTTGTGATGATTTTTCTTTTGAGACTTCCAATAATTAGGAAGACTCCTCTTATATGTCTTCATATTTGTTATGTTCGTAAAAGTAGATGATATAAGTATGTGAGTTGCTTATAGCACATGAGGTGGATACCAAGGTAATGAATCTTAGTATCCAAGATGTACCAATAATATGAGAAATATGTGAAGGGTGAAGATGTTTATTAAATGAACATTCCAAGTATTCCTCTCTTGTAGAGAGAGAGAGTTGATAATGATCCTATAAATGTTGTTTGTAAGGAAAAACAAAAGTGATTCTATAATGTTGTGTATAGTTCACTGATAGCTGGGCAAGACCACTATCAAGGATAGATGGTTTTTGGTCAATAGATATGTGATACCATGTTACTTTAAGATAAACATATGATAAAATATCAATGCATAAGAGTTAGATTGGATGACATAATCCACATGACCATGATGAGTTTACATTTATGTTCTTTAGACTAACCAATGTACCAATAGAATTTATGAATAGGAGGAAGAGACTGTTCAAGTAACGTCTTACAAGTTGTAGCAATCTTTGAATGATGACATGTCAGAGTATTTCAAATATGGTAAAAAATATGATCAATATTTATTCAAAAACCTTAGGGTTTCCGAAGCAGTAACTACTATGAGAACAAGTTGAATAAGAGTGAGATGGGGTTGATTAAATTTATTAATGGGATCATGATATGTCTTCTTATGTAGGCATTTTTGTGCTGGCCCAAGATGAGATATGTATGAATGATGTGACATTACCATGATATGAAAGTAAGCATGTGAAGGTAATAGGATGAGGTGCAAAGGAAGTACCCATCTTTGTTTACCTTGGATTTCGGGGGTGAAATCCCTATTAGGGGTTTACAGTTGTAAGGCCCTTAAACTTGCTTAATGAGTTGAACAAGCTTAATCACCATAATTTAATGCTTAGTGCATCATTAAGATAATTAAGTACACAAGATGCAATTGGTGCTTTGATCGAGAGATACAGTCTAATTAGCATTATTTCTTGATTTTAGATGGTAGTGTATTCCGCTCTTGAAACGTTGCAAAAAGAATCATCTAAATCAGACAATCGAGGTGAGAGTTATGGCATTTCCAAGACCTAGGGACCTAAGTTACAAATTTTCCAATTTTTGGTTTATTAACCATTTTCTTCCTTTCTTCCTTATCTTCTTCATGATCAAATTACAGAGTAACCGCCTAAGCGGCGCTCAGCAGCCTGATCGGTGGTGACACAGGGGGAGCTAGGGCGGGCGTTTCTCAGCCCCTTAGCCCCGTTTTGGCAGTGCCCAATCTTCCTCTACCCTTCCTCCTTTCACCTTTCCCTCGCCCTAGCGGCTCCCAGCAGCAGCCTGACCTACTAGGGCGGCCGACCAATTGCATTTGTGGTGCCCAGTAGCGCTACGTCGACCAGCAGCAGCATCAGGAGCCAGTAGCACATCATGCCTTTCTCCTTCCACCTTTCCCTCACCTTTCTCGCTTCAACCACCAACGAATGGTGCCCAATTGCGACTTCATCTGCCCAACATGTAAAAATGGTCGACCGACCACCACAGGGGCAGTAGCGGCCTGATCGAGCAAGAAAGGGGGAGGGTGGAGTGGTTCTTGTCTCCTGGGGCTTCGAGCAAGCTAGGTCGTCTCCTACCTCGCTCAACTTCAACACCCAGCTACCATGAGAAACGCCCACCTAGCTAGGGGAGACGCCCCTACCAGATCTGCAAAGCTGCTGTTCGTAGCAGCAATGACAGCCCTTGGGCATGGGCAACAACCAACGATGATGTTAATCTCCATTCGTGACATCCTTACTTGAATCCACAGCCTTAGCAACGAATAACGCACCAAAACAAGGGATTGTGTGTTGTGTACGTTTGGAAACCAGGGCTGTCTGGAGGTAGAAGACAACCTAGTGAATGCCTGAAAATAGGCATCTGGACGCAATTCCAGTTGAATCCAGACGTTTCAAACCGCAGTGAGTAGAATCTCACTCCCATTCACATGATTTAACTCGAATAATCGGACGTTTTGGTTAAAAGCAGTGTTATTCGTAGATGTCAGTGTTTACCGGGGTGTGGGGCAGTGTCGGCACCGCTTGACTCCTGATTTGCACGATTAAATTATTAAAGCCTACTCGACACTAATTAGTTTACTGATATGTGCGATGGGATTTAGTGAAATTACATGATCGATCAAACCTAGTTTACTCGATTAAATGTCGAAATTAGTAGTGCACAACCAAAAAAATGTTCCATAGTAGAATTTTCTCTAAAGCTCTAAAACCCTACCTTTCTTACTCCTTATGTTTAGGATTTGATCATTTGATGAAGAAAGGTGCTAGATGGACGAATGCATAGCTTATTCTTGGACTTTCTACCCTACCTACTTGAGATTTCTTCTGTGTGTGGTTCCATCTTCTCATTAGAGGCAAGTTTGATAACTTGCTCCACGTTTATTGCTTACTATAAGCTTTCTAGATCATGTTCTTGCTTAAAAATGATGATTCATCCACTAAAAAGCTATGCTTGACTTGGATTTCGATTTTTATAATGTTCCCTTTTCTGATTTTAGTTATATATGAACATGTGATCAGGTGTATGTTATTCCTAAGGAATAATGTGACTTGGATCAGGTTGTTTTAACAACCTATGGTGCTAAGAACCTATCAAACAATTGTCAATTTTAGGGTTTAAAGCTGATTTCTTCTATAAACCATGACCCAATGGCGGTACCATTGCAACAACCCTATGGTGTTGTATTCATAACAAATGATGGTCATGATCAAGGGTGTCAAATGATGGTAACAACCTATGGTCACCCCTTAGGTCAGGTTTTGGATCAATTAGAAGTATAATGAGCAATCATTAAGTACACTATTGATGATATTAATCAATGATGACATCAACTTAATATTTGATGCTGATTAATGAATATATTGTTGATCTAACAACCTATAGTGATTTAATGATGGTGGATAATGTCTCTACAATCTATAGTGAGTTAATCATATAGTTTTAGCATCAATTGAGACTTAGACCAATGGTTCCTTGGGTCACTTGATGCAATGGTCAGACCTATACTGTAACTGATTGTTTTAACATGTGAACTTGACCCAATGGTCAAGATCTACTGTTTATTCCTCCATTAAGGTGGAATGATGTCTGTTGTAATATGTTGGTCCTAATAATGTGATTTATATGGTTTCCTTTATATGATCAACTTAAGGAGCTTATTTGTTAATAATGGATGAATAGTCGATTGTGGGTTTTACCCCAATCTCAATGGAACTTTTTGTATTGATTATCAAGTGATGTCTAGGGTTAGATGGTGACTCTTTCTAGAGCACAAATTAGGGACTTCATAGGTGGTTTATCTAAGGTGTTTACTTATGTAAACAACCAATAGTCTTACCTTTTAAGCATCCAATGGTTCTGGGTGACATTGTGGTATGGCGATATGGGTTAAATGATGATGGATCAAATGGAGGGTTACCCTTAATAAGTTAGTCTTACCTATTCACACATATGAATAGAAGGGATGATAACCATATTGTGTTGATATGTAAACCTAATTATGTATAGCTTGTTATACCTAGCTTTAATATAACTAAATGATGGTAATTGGGTAATATAACAATCTATTATTGTTGAAACCCTAGTATGATATAACCTGATGGTTACCCCTTGATTTATGTGTGGGTTCATACTTGATAATAGTATGGAATGTGATGGTTATGCTTCACCTTATGCATCCATGATCCAATGGGGATGTTGTGAGTTAGGTTTTGGGTATAAGTAATGATTAGTAACATTGATATAATTTATCATGTTGAACCTAACTCTAATGTAATTAGATAAAGATGAGTATTCATGTTTACCATTCTTATATGATGTAATGATGGTGGAATAACCTCCTTAACATTATCATAACCTTAATGTGTTAGTTGGTGGTTATCATAGACACATGGTTGATAATTTCTTTTGCTGAACATGTGCATTATGAATATGATGAGTGTTAATCATATCTAGATTTCATGCATGTTGATGTAATAAAGGAATGTTCTTAATGTTAATATAACCCTGATATGATTGTTTATGAATACCAACTAGCTCATAAATGCAATATTGTGCTGATCTGGTGTATTATATATAATTGTTGTTGAGCCTTGTTATAAGACATGCAAAGATAATGATGATCTTGTAGGGAACAATATGATGGTCATAATGACCTTTGGGCATGGTTGAGCCCTGAATGAGGTGTAATCCTCTTATGTTGATAAGGGTTGATACCCTGTGATATTGTGAAAAGGGTTTATATCTTACGATAGTATGATGACTAGTGTGGTCTCATGAATGGAAAGTGAATAGTACCATGTGATGATGAGATGAGAAATTATGTTTCACACATTTTATATCTTTTCAAAGTTTTGATGTTTATATGCTTTCTAGAAGTGAATTAGGGTTTGTATGTCCACTTGTTTGATGTTGCCTTAATTCACCCAATTGACATAACTAATCAAGTGCAACTCTAATAATGTAGTGCCATGTGCCATAGAACCATCTTCAGTGTTAGAACTTGCTGGATGGTGAAATGAGTATTCCTAAGGGAAACTCGGAGTGCATACTATTGAGTATGCGGGGGTGGCAGATTGAGGATATATCCTTGTCATCCACAATGTAGATTGTGGAGGTTGGCTATGGTCATGCCTCATACATCTGATGTGATTGAGAATGACTGCAGTCGTGTCTCGATGATTATAACATGATGTGATTAGAGGACAACTGTAATTGTACCTCAGTGATTGGTTTTGAATACCCTGGTTTCTAGTACCGTGACCTGTACCAAGGTCAGACTAGTGGTTTTCAGCTTGACTATATGTCGTTGTGGTGGCAAATTTGACTGATATGCCACTACCTTTTTACTCGTACTGACTGAGGGGAAGAGATATTAGGATACCGGCATTCCTAGATCTTGTACGGAACCGAATAGCTCTTCGCAGGGGTCAGTTGGACTTTGAATGGTACGATTCAAATTCCCCAGGGCGTAATAAAAGATGTAATATAGCCATGTAGTATATTTGTTTAGGGCTATTCACAATGTTTCACATTGGATGGTAACCCTTGTTTGTTATCTTTACATAAAGATTATGCTTAGTGCAATTAATAGATAGTAGATATACTTATGTTGTGGATATGCTTAATATTGTAGATGAATACATATAGTATCCATGCTTATGTTGATAACTATACTGCTACTATTGATTATAATCATGATGCCAGATATCTAATGTTGTTAGCTATGCTATGTTATTAGACTTGTTCATGATGCTAGATATGCATATTCTACTAAATTGCTTATGTTATCTACAAGATAAAGGATGATAGTCTGGCTAATGATGATAGTTATTATCTGCTCCCTTGTGTATTTTGATAATCGTCAGTGTTGCTTAGCTTATTTGTTATATCTGATTAATTTTCTTAGCTGTTTAATTACTTTAAAATGTTGTAATCAATAAACGTTGTTGGAGGTTGTACCTCTTGCTGGGACTGGGTCTTACCCTTGTGGTTCACCACATTTTTTTTAGGTAATCAGAAATGACGAAAAAAGAAGTATGGAAGTAAAGAGTAACTACAATAATGAATCTTGGGGAAAGTTGACTAGATGTCTAGTTTGTCCTAGAGTCGTCCATGTACTGTCAGGTCCGGGCAGGAAAAGTTTGTATATGGTGTTTCAAACAAATCGAAATTTCGTTAGCATGTTAATGCTTGTTTGTGTGATATAAACAAATATTGTTCTTATGTTTATATATGTTGTGGCTAAGGCAATAAAACATTTGTATCAAATTCTTGGCCTAGTATGGAATAAAGAAAGATGTTGGAGTCTTATGAAAATGTTTCTGAGAAGGTGCTGACATTGAAATCAGTTTTAATTTACCCATATTTTTTTGGTGTGTGATTAATTAATGATGGATTGTGTTTTATGTTTTGAGTAATCTCATTTATCATGACGGGTCACGACACTTTTGGTCCACAGACAATGGGGGTTTTGTTGAGTGAGCCATGTACAGAATATGTGATTTTGATATTCTCCCTATACTTTTGAGTTTTTTAGTAAAATTTTACCTTCTCCAAACAAAAATTAACATAAAATATGTATTTGTGCTTATTAGGCTCTTTGGTGACCTACACCTGGGTCTAGAAGCGCTTTGGGTCATTTTCACTCTGAAGTTGAGGTATGTTGTATCTCCTATTCCTCTATGTTGAGCAATTCACATAACTTATCATTCTTTTGACTTTGTCGTACACATATGTCTATTCTTTTGATATCATGGTTCTTATGAACTATCTTACTTGTGGTAAACTTGGATATTCTATTGACTTTGATCTTGTTGACTTGGTGCATGATTGGATATGCCCACTATGATGTGGATGTTTATGTGATAACTTTTTCCCACTTATGAGGTGGATGTATATGTTGGTCACTTATGTGGTGACTAGTTTGTATAATTTGACTATACTTTTCTACTTGCCTCTACATTTAACATGCTATGTGATTCAGTAGCACTAGAGTAGTAAAATTGCATTGGTTTTTATTTATGGCATATGTGTTATTTCCTGTCGAGCATGATGTAATATTTCTTGTTCTTTAGGGATGGAAAGGAACCTTGTGCCCAGGGTTTTCGACTTTATGAGGGTTGGGTAATTTTATATATATTTGGGATATTGGCAAAATTCCTTTCTCTATCAGCTTTCAACTTTATGAGGGTTGGTCGCCAATTGTGTTTATATTGTTCTAGGGATATGCTTATCTCACATGCATGCAGGTTGATGATGTTTATGATGGGTTATGTGCCCAAATTGATGATGCATTATGTGCCCAAAAATATTGATGGGTTATGTTCCCAAATCTTGCTATGTGCTTATTTGGCACTAATTTATTGTTTTGATTATGGAAAGTATCTTCTTTCATGATGATGATGATTCTTTTCTTTTATGCGTGATTGGGTAGTCCTTATCTCTTGCATGGCAAGACTTTTATTTTGATGTCCTTTATTCTTTATAAATTTCTCAAATTTGCTTTTTAGTATGCACATACCAACCTTTGCTGATGTTTTCTTTTCTTCTCTTCTTGTTGTATGCTTCCAACCCTAGGTGGAGGATTTAGATGACAAGGCATGTTTAGTTGGACTTAGATTGAGAAGTTAAAGCTTGGAGACAATCTTGATGTGGTTTAGATTTTCCCTCTACATGGTTCCTTATGATGTAAGTTTAAGTTGTTCCCTTGTTTTATAAGTGAATATAGTCATGTTTTTATTCCGCTTCTATACTATGGTTGTTTTGTATACCATTAATACATATTTGAAAATTTTACACCCACTCCAAGCATACCTTTGAAGTGTGTTTGGACTGGAGGTTCTATTTTTCAAATTTTTAGTAGCAAGGTGGTTTCACTTCCTTACAACATGGTTTCAGAGCCCATAGTAGTCAGAATCTGACTATTTCAATTTTGTCTCCCCATTAGAATCCTTGACTTTGCTAAGTTACCTCTAAGTGTGATGTTGACCCAAGACTTGATCTATGATGATATTTTGATGCAATAAGGTTTGATTTGAGGATAAGATTAGGCTATAAGCATAAGGAAATGGTAGAATAAGAAGTCTTCATATGGAAATATTGTGACTTGGTTCTCATATTGATTTTTATGTTGTCATGTTGGTTTTACACTCGCAAAGTTTTTCATCAAAAAAATATTTTCATTACATATTATATGTACAAAAGAAATTTCCCTAGATTTTATCAAAGTTTTCTTAAACTAAGTCACAATGAAGAGAAACCCTAGAATTAGTTGATTAGAATATAACCTTCGTTTTTGTGACTAGGTTTGATATAATGGTGTAGTTGACCTACACTATGACTTTTTTATGTTCATATAGGTTTGATAGGTTAGAGACACAAGGACCTATAACTCAACCCTAGATGGTGACATAATAGTTATATACATGAGAAACAAAAAACTCTAAAACTTTCATAACTAAAAGAGATGTGGGTAGCTCTGAAAAGTTGTTTAGTTTGACTTGTTAGGTTGATCCTTTTTAAGGGGTGGAGAGTAGTTGGTTGTTGATGTTTTGATCAATAGATTTCGAGGACGAAATCCTTTTAAGGGGTGGAGTGTTATAACATACCAGATCATGGACCCTACCTTAGAAATTTGACCTTTTGGGTTTGACCAAACAAGTTTAGGATGATCCTAATAATATAATTCATGAATAATGTAATATGACATGTCACATAATTCATTTGGTGATAATAAGATGATAACGAACTTAATTGGATAAGTAATTAAGTTAATGTGCCATTATTGGGACAAATGACATAACTCATATAAGAAAGTCTCAAAAGTGAAAACAAACTCCAAATTTGTAATCTACACATGCAAATAAGCTTACATATCAATTTTCATTTAAATTGGACTACCATGAAATAATATGGTAAGTTAGGAGAGAGAAATTGCCTAAAAGGTGTAATTAATAAATAAATATAATTCATGACACCAAAATTTGGAAATAATGCTAAATTTGTCTTCGACACACTTAAGTTAAATTGTGGAGGAAGTTCCAAATAATTTGGATAATCCATGTGTCATTAATCCATCATGAAAGAGAAAGAAAGAATATGTTAAATAATACATCTAAAGTTTCCAAAAGTGAAATATAATTGGAGATTCAGAATCTACATGTTTAACTTAACTTGTGTGCAAAGTTTGGTCTAATTTGGATAAGAATAGAACCCTTAAAAGAGGAAAGAGAAAATATGTACATTAAATGCATCTTACTTTAGTTTTAATCAGATTTTATATCGCATTAAATGTCACAATTTGTATTGCCTTTTCTACCTAAAGTCTCGTTGTCACATGATTTACTTATGTATTGATCGATCTTGAATGTTGGATTCATTTTGGATGGCATCTAATCACCTTCTACCTTGAGTAGGAGCCCGACTCAGATTGAATAGGAACCGGGAATTTCTATTTGAGCGTTCTCCCTCCCCCATCCACCGTTTTATGTGATTCTTATTCGTTTGTGACTGGGAGATGATCCTGAATCGTTTGATCCCTATTTTTCCTAGGTTTTTCTTTCCCTATCAAAAACCCCCAAAACTCATTCTTCGGCCTTGTTTCCCTCTCATCTCTCCACCCAACCTCCCCTATAAATATGATACCCTGAAGCATCCTCAACCTAGAACTGTTGCTTTCCTCGCTTCAATTGGACCGTTTACTTCGTGTCGGTGCCAAACCTACTCCACCTTGGTTTCTGTCAACCAACTCCTCTCCGATCCCCTCTCCACCTCTGTGGGTATAATTGAACAATGAGTAAGCTTCTTGACCCCTCGCGGTAGAGTTCCCTTTCTTTTTTTGGTCTTCCTATGTCGTCTTTCACCCATACCTATAGTCTAGGTGAAGCTACTTCTGCTTCTTCTATTAGGGGTGTCTGGGTGGACCTCCAACCCTCATCTTCTCCTCTCACACATCTCAGTTCCCCAAGGGTCATCATTTGGGTTTCAGTTTGTCATCGTGTTGTGATTTGTGCGATTTTCTTGTTTTGCTTTGGATTTGCTCACATCAGGTCTAGTCATGGCATTTTCTCGATCTTCTGCATATCTTCTTGGTTCCCTACCATCGTGGTTCTATGGCGAAGATCATGGTGTAGAGCCCTGAACTTTTCAGGCACTTGTACTCTTTGTGGCTTCCAGCCTGGAGATGCATTGTGCCATGGTGCGGGGATGTTTGGGGGAAGGAATCCCCTTTGTGATTTCCCTTTCTACCCCCTCATTTATCTTTTGTTCTTCATTTTGGGCCTAACGGCAGTTAGGTAATTTCACACTAAGTCTTTTTCTCTTGTTTAGTGCCTAGCTTCGTTGAGTTGGATTAGTGGTGTGTTGACATGGGCAGTCTTGATTGGTCGGTCCAGTCTGCGTGGGCATCTCCCTCTATCTCTTCGCTTTGCAATCGACCTGCCGAAGTGTAATTTTCTAAATGGCCGATGTTTAAAAACTGATAAATAATTAATGGATGATCAGAAAAATATGTAAAAATATTTGTTAGAATCAGAAAAATAAGACCTATCCTATGGTACATGTTTTGATAAGTGGATATAAAGATTAATAAAAAGTGTTTTTAATGAATCTAATTAATAAGTTAAAAACTTGTATAATTCATAACTATTAATTTGTAAGTTAGAAAAATATAATAAAATATGATTTGGACTCATAAAAATATAAATTAAAATATGGAGTGGTTTTGGCAACCTAATAAACATAATGATAAAAAGGTGTTTTTAGGTTTGAATAATGTTCATGAAATTGACCTAAAATATGTATATGTGCTTATTAGGCTCTTTGGTGTCCTAGACTTGAATCAAAAAGTTCTTCAGGTCATTTGACTCTAAAGTTGAGGTATGTTGTATCTCCTATTCCTCTATGTTGAGCAATTAACCTGTCTTATCATTCTTTTGACTTTGGCCTACACATATGTCTATTCTTTTGATATCATGGTTCTTGTGAACTATCTTGTTTGTGGTAAACTTGGATATTCTCTTGACTCTGATCTTGTTGCCTTAGTGCATGATTGGATATGCCCACTATGATGTGGATGTTTATGTGATATCTTTTTCCCACTTATGAGGTGGATGTATATGTTGATCACTTATGTGGTGACTAGTTTGTATAATCTGAACAATACTTTTCTACTTGCCTCTACATTTAACATTCTATGTGATTCAGTAGCACTAGAGTAGTGCAATTGCATTGGTTTTTATTTATGGTAGATGTGTTATTTCTTGCCGAGCAGATGTGATATTTTCTACTCTTTTGGGATGGAAAGGAACCTTCTACCCAGGGTTTTCATCTTTATGAGGGTTGGCCCATTTTACATATATTTGGCAGATTGGTAGTATTTGTTTCTCTATATGGTTTCAACTTTATGAGGGTTGGCCACCAATTGTGTTTATATTGTTCTAGGGTATGCTTATCTCACATGCATGTAGGTTGATGATGTTTATTATGGATTATGTGCCCAAATTGATGATGGGTTATGTGTCTAAAAATATTGATGGGTTATGTGCCCAAATCTTGATATGTGCTTATGTGGCACTAATTTATTATTTTGATTATGGAAAGTATCTTGTTTCATGATGTTGTTGATTCTTTTTGTTTATGCCAGATTGGAGAGTCCTTATCTCTTGCATGGGAAGCCTTTTATTTTGATGTCCCTTATTCTTTATAAATTGCTCAAATTTGCTTTTTAGTATGCACATACCAGCCTTTGCTGATGTTTTCTTTTCTTCTCTTCTTGATGTGGTATGCTTCCAACCCTAGGTGGAGGATTTAGATGACAAGGCATGTTGACTTGGACTTAGATTGAGAAGTTAAAGCTTGGAGACAATCTTGAAGTGGTTTAGATTTTCCCTCTACATGGATCCTTATGATGTAAGTTTAAGTTGCTCCCTTGTTTTATAATTTAATATAGTCATGTTTTTATTCCGCTGCTATACTATGGTTGTTTTGTATACCATTAATAAAGATTTGAAATTTTTACACCCACTCCAAGCATACCTTTGAAGTGTGTTTGGACTGGAGGTTCTATTGTTGAAAAATTTAGTATAGAGGTGGTTTCACTTCTTTACACTTAAGATTAAGGTGAAGCCATGGTCATCTTCAACCTAGGTTGAAGCATGAATCTTAGGTTGTGATTCTTCCTTTCTTTTCTTCTTCAGCAAGTTTGTATCTATGGTGATTCCTTGCATATAGAGGAGTTGTAAACATCTCTTGGTTCTTTGATATGTTCATCATCAACCTTGGGAATGTGAAGCTTTAGATCTTGGAGCTTTGAAGTTGTTCTTGAGATGTGTTATATAAATTAAACCTAGTCATGTTATTATTCACCTTCAATCTTGCTATACTTGTTGATCTACTTTCAATTCGATTTTCTTGAATAATTGATGATTTATGAGTTCTAATAGTTGCATAGCATTGTTGTCCATGATCTAGAATAGTAAGGGATGAAAGTCTAGAGCTTGATGATGATGACATCATCATGGCACAAACCAATATAGGATTGGAGCACCTCTAACCCGATATGGTAATGAAACCCAATATGGTGATATGAAATCCATTATACCTTGAAACCCCACTCCACTATCATTTTTTACTTTTAGGTTGGTTGAAAAAGGACTAACCAATTGTCTAGGCTTTCACATAACACATGGTAGGTTGATACTTTGAAGGTTTGAAAAGGTATGAGCATAAGGGTCTAACCCGATATGCAAAACCCTACACTTGAGTAACCCAATATAAGTGACACACACACCTCTTTCCTGATATGGTGGAAGCACACACCTCTTGCCTGATACGGTGGAAGCACACACCTCTTGACAGAACAATCACGAAGTTGAAAAAGAAAGGCATAGTTCTTTTCAAAGTTCTTTTGCATCACTGTGGCATTGAAGAAGCCACATGGGAGCTGGAGGAAGAAATGAGGAGGAAGTACCCTTCTCTTTTCTATTGAGATTTCAGGGACGAAATCCCTATTAGGGGTTGATAATTATAACATCCCTGACCTGGGTATGCCATAAACCTATAAGTCTAGCTTAAGTAAGTTATTTATAAAAAAAATTTAATCATTTGAAAAGTAACTAAGACTCAATGAGAGGTTAATTTTCAAGTTTGAGCTTATTAGCAAACTATTTGTGCATTATAGGATGGTTTGGGTGTAAATTGCAATTTTCCCAAGATGAGGGGTTATATTGTAATATGTCACATTTTGAACGTGCCTCAAGTTCTTTAGCATCATAAGAGAGAGAATTATGCTAAGGGGTGGCTTGTGGAAGGCCTAAGTTCCAAGTTAGAGCTTGTTTGAATAATGATTGTGCCTTGTGTACCAATTTTGGTGCAGTTTGCAATATACCCAAAATGTAGGGTTGATATACAAATTACCACCTCTATAGTGTCCCTACTCTCTATTAGAATCATCTAGATAAGAGAGAAAGAAATAGGCACCATGTTTGAATCATATTTGAGTAATGGTATTCTTGGTGATGAAAAGACCAAGAAGAGTTGTATAGTTGAAACCCTATAATGAGTTGTATTAAGTTGTATTGAGTTGCAGATCTTATATGGGAGTGTCTATTGGTCAAGAAGTGATATAGGAGGTCCCATATAATTTTGTCAACTTTTGCAAAGGACATGATGAGTTAAGAACCGCAAGAAGGTGACGGATATCGGATTACAACTGTCCTTAGAAAAGTTATATCGGTTTGTGAATAAAGTGATGTTGGGTTGAAATATCTTGTTCAACAAGATAACTAATGGCCAAAATCTTATCCCTAGATTATCCCCAAGAGTTTTTCATGTCAAGATAAATATATGTGCATGCATGGACACATGCCAACCCATGCATGGACATGTGTCACCTAGTAGTATAAGGTGATGACACCTCTTATACACACTCTCTCATGAGACTCAATTATATATACCACTCCTTTCACCTACTAGTGAAACTTTTCAAATCCTACAACTCACTTTCTCTTAGATATCATGCATAGTAGTTGAGGATCAAGGAGGAGCTTGAGCCTTAAGCTTAAGGTGAAGCCATGGTCATCTTCAACCTTGGTTGAATCATGAATCAGGGGTTGTGATTCTTCTTTTCTTTTCTTCTTCACCAAGTTCTTATATATGGTGATTCTTTGCATATAGAGGAGTTGTGAACAAGTCTTGGATCTTTGATAAGTTCATATTCAACCTTGGGAATGTGAAGTTTTGGAGCTTGGAGCTTTGAAGTTGTTCTTGAGGCGGGTTATATAACTTGAACCCAATCATGTTATTATTCACCTTCAATCTTGCTATACATGTTGATCTACTTTCAATTTCCATTTTTCTTGAGTAATTGATGATTCTATGAGTTCTAACTATTGCATTAAGGTATGAAAGTCTAGAGCTTCATGATGATGACATCATCATGGCACAAACCGATATCGGGTTGAAGCACCTCTAACCCGATATGGTAATGGAACCCAATATGGTGATATGAAATCCATTATACCTTGGAACCCCACACCCCTATCATTTTGTACTTTTGTGTTGGCTGAAAAAGTACTAACTAGTTGTCTAGGTTGTCACTGAACACATGGTAGGTTGATACTTTGAAGGTTTGAAAAGGTATGAGCATAAGGGTCTAACTTGATATGCAAAACCCTACACTTGAGTGACCCGATATAAGTGACACACACACCCCACTTTCCTGATATGGCGGAAGCACACACCTCTTGCCTGATATGGTGGAAGCACACACCTCTTGCTTGATATGTGGAATCACACACCTCTCGGACAATATGGTGGAAGCATACACCTCTTTCCTGATATGGTGGAAGCACCTCAAAACCAATATGGAGGTAAGCACCTCAAATCTGATCTACTTGATTGTGTAACACGTGAAGTATGTTATGTCAAATGATACATTAAGATGTAAAGATTTAATGAATTTTGATAAGTGTAGGCCAATGTACCTTGAGAAAAGGGTTGATCCAACCTAATAAATTATGATGTAATTAATATCCTTGCGAGGATGAGAGAGAAACTCATACTTTGTGTGATAATCATTTAATGATAAATGATTAGAATAAACAAGTACAATTGAATAATTATGATATCAATGTATGCTCCTGATATGTGTGGAACTATGAATTAGAGTTGTGATTCTTGATAATATGAACTTGAAACCCTAATCGGCAAAAAGGGAAACCCTAACCCTAATAATGGGAAGGTTGTACTTCTCTTGTATTGTACGGTGATGATATGTACTTTATATTGTTTTTATCATGAAATACTAACCATGAAAGTATCATGAGATGATGAGCATAGCCAGGTATGATCTATGATGTTTCATATGATACATATTAAATGGGCCTTGTAGGCCATGTGAAATACTTGTGCAAAAAGTATAATTTATGCTTGGGTTGAGGACCTAGAAGTAATAGTTTCCTGATAAGAGGTGACAATGTTCAGTGGTGAACTAAGGGTTTGAATACCCATATCTAGAAATCTTAATGATGATAATGTTAAGTGATGAGAATCCCAGTAATGTGATAAGGGACTAAGATCCTGAGTGCTATGCATTCAATGTGTTCCATATATTATGAAAGTACTTGATAAGTGTATTACACCTTTCTTTGTAGAATCTGTTATAATTGATGCTTATAACTTGGTTGATGCTAAAAATACTATAATTCACCTAATTAATCATGTGGAACCATATCATGTAGTTTCCCTACCCATAGGTTCATTCAATGTTAGAATTTTATGAATGGTGAAATGAGTTTAACTCAGAGAGCATATTTTTGAATATGTGGGGGTGATGGGAGAAAATATCCTTACGTCTAAATAGGGATTGCTATGTGATCCATCCCTCATACACCAGGGTTGCTGTGTGATCTCCTTGAAGAAAATATAGAAGGGTTGTTGTGTGATCTCCCCTAAGAGAGTGCATGATGCGGTTGTAACTCTATAGAGAAGATGCCACTATAACCTAGAAAGTTAATTGCAGTTTGACATGTGATGTCACTGCCAGTGGTCTCATACTGAACAAGACAAGTGTGGTCTTGGAAGCCAACTCTTCATTTGACATTGTATGGTACTGATTTTGACTAAGAGATGGTTGGTTGGATCATGAGAGGTATACCTCATCTCCTCAGGGCATAAGTGTGATTGTAAATATATAATCAGCCATGTACCATATTTGCCTAAGGATTGAATACATAAATATTGTTTGATGTTACATTACTTTTATACATCTTAAATGGATAGATGTTATATGAGTTATTTGTATTCCTTATAAAGTGAATAAATGATTTATTGATCTATCATAGATAGTTGCATTGCTTTAAAAGATGATATTGCTCTATTCTGCTTATAAACAATGATTAATCTTGTTTATTAATATAAAAGATCCTCTGCTCAGTTTTATAATGTTTACCTATGATAATAATGTTGTTGGCAGAGAGTTATATCTCTTGCTGGGACTTTTATCTCACCCCGTTGGTCCCAACATTTTTAGGTGGACACAAACGAGGAGGTAGAGACCGTACTACATAGGGAGGACAATAAAAACACGGACAGTAGTAACAACTCAGGTTGAGTGTGTTGTATGTTGTGTCTTGTAGACAGAAGTCCTATGTGTCATCTTTGTACTCTCAAGTCCTTGGGAGTTAGTACGTAATGGTTTTATAAATGATCTGAGATTTTGGCTTGTATGCCTCAAGGTTTTATGTTGCTTATGTATATGTTTGGGAAAAGCAACTGGTATATGATATCCTTGAGATGAGATGGTACAATGTATGTACAATGTGAACCATGATGCATATATTACTTTGGTTCTTTCTTTAAGAGTTTTCTGGCAATGGATCTCTTTGCAAAATGGTTTTAATTTTTAGTGATTTTTGTTAATCTATTTCTAATGGTTATTCTGTGTAATCACTATGATGATTTGGCTATCGGTTTGATAGCAGTCGTCACACATCATGTGTTCTCTTTGTTCACAAGAGCTAGGACATTGGGATCTAGAGATGGTAACTCCATCATTCATGGGCAGGTTTCCTCTCTTTGATTCTTCTATGTTGAACCACTTCAACACTTTGTCAATGTATGTGATATGACATACTCCAAGAAGCCTTCTAGATTTGTCTCTGTAGATCTTGATTCCCAAGAACTAGGATTCTTTGCCTAAGTTCTTCATAGAAAATGCATTTCCCAACTAGGTTTTTACCATCTATAAAGTAGGGATGTCATTGTAACATACTAAAACTTTAACATAGTCTCTTTTTGACCCTTTTCAAAGATTTTTCTTTCATTTCTATCCTTCTTGGCGTTGATATTCAATTTGTGGAAATAATGGTGGTTTGGTGAACATTTGTTCATATATATATCAATAAATGGTTTATGCACAAATACCTCAGTGAAAGCTTAAATATGTGTCTAACTTGCTATATGTTCACTTAAGTGAGAAAAAGATATAAAATTTTGTGTTATATGTTTCTAGGGCCTTTTGGAATAACAAAAAGAAAAGTAAATCCTAAAAATATGAAAATGTGGCAATAATTGAATTAATTGGAAAAATTGTGATAATATGAAGTAAATTGCCTAAATATCATAAAAGAAAAACTCAAAAGACAATTCTAAGACAAAATTCTATTTCTAGGAGTTAAAGTTTACTTAAGTGATAAGTTTCACCAATTTTGGAAATATGAAATTATAAATGCATTTATTTGATGGGAAAATAGGAGATATCTCAAAAATAGGAAAAACAATAATGAATCCAAAAGAGGCAACTAATATGATATTCGTGTTCTACATCTTAAAAAATGCCTTTAGGTGAATTTGCACTCAATTTGGAGAATACACTACAAAAAATATGGTCTTTAACTACAAAAAACAATTGTAGCAAAAACCCCAAAATTTGTAGCCAAAAGCTTTGGCTACAATTATCCTTACATTTATAATATATAACTAATATCCGTGTAGCTAATTGTTTAGGCTACATTTTTCAAACATGTAGTTAGTCATGCCTCTGGAAACAAATTCATATGTAACCCTAATTGTAGGTAATAAATGTCCTTACACATAAACATGTAGTTTCCATTGTAGCCAAATGTATGACTACAATTCAATTTGTACCTATAATATGTAGGGAGAGATGACATTTGTTACAATTTGTATTTGTAGTTCATGTATAGAAAAAATTAGCACTTGCTACACATGTAATTATAGCTAGTGTGTAGTGAAAGACACCATGTACTATACATACATATGCAGTGCGAGACATTATGTATCTAGTCAGTCACTTGCCAATATAGAGGGGTTTTCAATAAGAAAACAGATAAATGTTAATCAAGATCGAGTTGTGATTGCAATGTCAACAATGATACTTTTATTTATATTTGAACAATGAGTACACATAGGGAGGACATTAACCTGGCCCCTATTTTACAATATGCATGGAAAAAAGACACATGTATACAATATCTTCTTCTGACTACATCTATCCACTGCAGACTACAAAGCACTATATAAAGAGGGCTCATCTCCCTTAGTTACTCTGCCTAATTCACAATGAGTTCAGCAACCTTATGAATCTTAGATTTAGTGGTGAATCTTCCAATATTCCCAAACATGATAGAGGTATGTGGCATGTCCTCATCAACTACCAGAGCTCTCAACACATAAGTTTGAGCATAAGAGTTGCAGCCTTTCCTATTGGCAACGTCATGTAGAGATTCATGTATGGTTAGTTTTGGCTGGCAAATCCCATGGATCAGAACATATTGGCATTTCTTCTCATAATCCATACATTATGTACTTTTGTATGTTGTGGGTCTCAAGTGCCATCAAGTTGATGGTAGAATCCACTTTGTGCGAACCACCATGGATACCTACAAAGAAACATACATGTTTTGAGATATAACTCACAAAAGAAACAAGCAAACATAGTTTCTCCTACTCATAACTTACCTATTCCATAAGTTGTCTTCTCCCAGTGAATAAGAAGTATGAAGTAAATGAGAAGTATCAATGGGATTCATGCCTTCAGTTTTCTACAATTCAATATATAGTGTAGTTGCCCTGATGACGATTTGTGAACTGCAAGAATTTAAATGGATACTAACTGGTCAGTAAAAGAAGATATAAATCTAATCAAGAAAATCCTTCAAATCGAAAGATAAGAGTCTTCAAATTGCTTCTATAGAAATGGAGGACGATATTTGTAGTGCTTTGAAGAAATCATAATCATAGTAGGCCAATGTCAGAAGTGACCATGGGAATTAAACTTAAAGGTTGATAGGTGGGTGAGCACCATATACATATTTGGCTCATGTTCTTTACTCCCTCCATATCTGACTCAACCATGTAGTTCAACATCATATACATATGATTCAGCTGCCCATACATGCTATAAATATAGAGCCTAATCATTCTAACGGTCAACTATTTTCAGATTCTTGTATTATTCAAATTAATCATTCAAGGATTAGCCTACTATAATCCATTCAAGAAGAAGAGAGAGCATAAGAATGTAATTTATAGGACTGTTGAACTGGGTATAGTAATAAAAGAAATAGAGGACGACACCTATCTTTCTACTGCTAACCCTTTCCATGAGTTAAAACAATCAATCTGTAGAACGTCTACCTTGATCCACAATACTATCTATGCACAACAAACTAAGGAAATTAACACAAAATGAATTTTGAAGCTACAAGTACCACAACTAGAAGTTGAAACCATACAAAATCTAGCATCAAGACTACTCATAAGTTGACACTTCATATAAACTAAATCAACAAATTTAAACTTAGATGCTAATATAGCATCCCAATAGTGACCAAGAACCTAACTTGTGGTCTGAGCAGAATTTAGTTCAAACACCCAATTCAAACTCACCTCAGTACCAGTAGATTCCATATAGTTGACAACTATATAAGTGGGGTCTCTGCAACATTGTGTTGGCATCCCAATATTAGTGAATCTTCAAACTAGTTGGTAGAAAACCAAATTCTCCTGGTGTTCCATTTGTAGAAACAATATTGCATACAAAGGAACATGAAATTCATATTACTTGGCAGAAGGATGAGACAATTTATGGCCTCAAGGCACAAAATTTTGAACTTGTTTCAGTGTAATTTACATCTCGAGGAGTGACTCCCAACAAATCCAATAGATTGTGTCTAAACAATAAAGAAAGAAATGATACATTTCAACTCTGAACAAGTAGTAGGGAGATGAGTAATAGTTTATCTCACCTTTATGTGTTAAGGAGCTCCTAGCGTGATTGTTTCATGCATGTCAAATCCACCTGATCTATAGGGAAAACACATTTCTAGGTAATTTCAATCTCATGGAACTCAAAACATTGCAACTCCAAAGTAAAGTTTAACTTGCATCGTGAGTAGATATCCCCAACGCAAATTGAGTTGTGAATCAGTTAATGAATCATAACACACAACCTCAAGCCTGCAAAAGTTTCGTACAGGCTTGAATGGCATCTTGCTGGAGGTGGATGGAGCTAATAGACATAGTAGAGATAAGCAAACAACCTGTAAATAATCATATAATAAACGTGAGTAGTGATTCATAATCATAGTTTGCACAGAAAATATAATATGAATTAAAAACAATCTGACCATACAAGCCTTCTCAGATAGATGACACAATTTTCTAAAAGTTAAATCTAGATTAAAATTCATCTTATCCTATTTGACTAACTAACTAATTTAAAATGCATTAAAACCTACCATCTAATAAGATGACCAACTAATATCTAGATAATAACTATTATGCTTTGTGGGGACTTATACACAGACCTGTATCTAGTGTAGATGGCACTATGAAAATATGATTGCAGTGTTAAAAATTTGTAATGCAGCATTTTTCGGTAATAATTCTAGGTCTATAAATTTTCTACTCATTCCATGCAGTATTTAGATTGTTATGAATGATTCTAGTGTATTAGACTTTGTTCAGTGAATATGGTTGCTCTAATAGAGGCCTCAGTGCCTTGATCTTGTGCCAAAAATGGTTCAACTCTCTCTAGTTTTAAAAATATGTAATTGCAGCATTTTTTTGTCCATAATCCTAGGTCTATCAATTGTCTACTCATTCCATGCAGTACTTAGATCATTCTGAATGGTACTAATGTATTAGCCTTTGTTCAGTGAATGTGGTTGTATATGATTCAGAGCCTTGAGCTTGTGCTAGAAATAGTTCAACTCACTCCCTGCTTGATAGCTTAACAATTGTATCATACAGATACATTATTGTCGGCATCTCCATCAAATTAAAGAATCTACAAGAAGAATTTCCAAGATGCTTTGATAATCAAACACGGAATACTAAACATGCAAAAGATAGGAAATCAAAAAAGACAATATGGTGATAAGAAAATTAACCAAACTTCCAAGGCCAGAGAATGTACATCGGCCACTACACCCGCATAGGGATCATAAAACCCACAAAAATGGTAACAGCAAAAACTAAAGCCTCAAGATGTGCACATGACATCATCATGAATGATGATAAATTGATACTCAAAACATTCACTTATTTCAGCATACCTTAATGAAACATTGATCCACATTTTTACATGGTAGTAGAACTAGATGATAAACCCAACATTATAGCTTCAATTGCTATCTATCTTGTTGTTTGGTAGTTCATGAATAAATCTTTGTTTAAGAATCTACAACCTAAGACAAGTATCATAATTTCAAGCTTTACGCAATGGGTGAAAGACCATGAAGATGTTAGCAGTGGATTTGAGAAGAGAGATCAACTGCGTAACCATTATGCTTGTTAATACTCACCTCCTATTGTACTCAAGGGAAATTAGACAAGTTTCACAACATTATAATGTACCCGATTGGTATGCTTTGAAAATTAGATAATTTCATACCTATATTTTTTTGTTGAAACTATGATGGTTGGTCTACTTGCTGACTTTAGTTTTGGTGCAATTATGAACATTTATGTAGATGAGAATTAGTGCCATGTTGTTGAGTTACTTCATGAGCTTGTTGTTCAATTAATGAAGAATCTATCAGACCAACAAAGGTCGTTAGTGTAGATGAGCACTTCTAAAAGATGGTATTTTAACAAAAGTGTGAAATCATAATGTAACTTGGAATCTGACATTCATACAAAGTTCTTTCTACTCTATGAAATGTACCTTAATACCACATTATTGGCCATATATCTAGTTACAATGCACTTTAAATGATTGCTCTTGAATTCTTGCCCATAGTGACAAAAAAATTGAAAGTATGTGCATTTACCTTACTATGTTTGCCATAAGATCAATGAAATATACTTAGGAATCATTGGAATAGTTGGCTTGGACAGTTATAAGATCCTTCCATGAAAGAATGATCAGGTTCAAAAACATTCTTACTACATGGATTCTGCAGGGCACTAGCTGGAAGACGCTCCAATTTATTATTAAATTCTACAATTCTATTTTGAACTAGTAGTCTAAATGATTGAAGGCCCAATAATGTATAATCTTTAGTGGATGGTGAAATAATACAAATGCAATAATAAAATACATGGAAGATATTAGTTATTGAGGGAAATTGAAAATTTGTGATACAAAGAAACAAAACATTGTATTACTCATATCATATAAGTACTAGTCTCAAATGAATGCAGTAGGCTATGTATGTTTTCCATTTAGCTTATTTTTGGCCAGACATAATTCATAAGAAACAAATAGGAAAAGAAAACAATGCACCATTTATATTATCTAAGTATCAATATCAACAATGTAGTAGTCAAATACATGGGTCATATCCATTTAGGTTGTTTCTAGTCATATTTCACTTAACACAGAAGTCTAGCTCCTCCTACTAGCTCTTATGATATTTTGAGCTGATCCAAGCAATATTGAACCATAGTTTACTTGTAAGAGTTGTATTTTTCTACCATGCAACAACTACGTAAAGAGGCATTTTCAAAAAAAATGCAC
Organism: Alisma plantago-aquatica; assembly: GCA_963693085.1. Lineage (NCBI taxonomy): Eukaryota > Viridiplantae > Streptophyta > Magnoliopsida > Alismatales > Alismataceae > Alisma > Alisma plantago-aquatica. Next base: position 316,464,945 of record OY856411.1, on the reverse strand, counting down.
ATTACAACTATGTAGATGGAAGAATGGAGACTAAAAGAGCATCATATATCTCTCATCGAATAGCAGCACAACCAAATCTTCAAAGGAGCATCACCAACCAGAAACCAGCAAATCACAAGCAGCTGAGAAGGAGCCCTTAAAAAATAGTATCTAGACTTGTTGAGCTCATCAAGATACTACAATATACTAATTTTGCAATAAATCTAGATCCTAGAAACCAAACCACGTTACATGGAAACTACTTACCATAAACCAATACATACAAAGTTTCAAATGAGCACCAACCACCAAAGTTCAGCATGAAATATCCATGGCCAGATCCTCACATGCAATGTAACAATTACAAAAACCAAAGGATGAGATCAAAATGGAGTTTAGTACGACAATGTGGTTGTACTCACATCACCCATCAATAGTAGTTGAACTTGTTTAACTCATCAAGATATTGAAATGGATACTTTGCTTGAAGATCCATGACAATAAATCATCTAGTAACATTAGAGCAGTCTAGCAAGAATCTCAGTAAAGTAGCCATGTCTAGCAATTTTACTAAAAGATGAGTTATGAATTCCTCTATCTTGATCAATAAAGGCCCATCAATAGAAGGAAGGCACTTAGAAATAGAATCATATAGATAACTTGAGAAGAGGTAGCTATGTGTCAACAACCATACTGAAAATCCAGAGCATGCCAACAAAATGGGAACCAATCGAAGCCTAGAAACTCATAATGTAGCTGCACAAACATAGAATCCAAGGAATTTAATTATGGGTCAAATCTCAAAAGGATTATTACATAGATCACCAAATAGTGGGATAATCAGGGAATGAAAACCAATATATGAAGTTTGAGGCAAGGAGTCAAACATAAATCTTGAGAATTAATCTTTTGTCAAGGAACCAAGGGAAATTACCTCACACTTCCATCAAATAAAGCCTAAAACCAGTAGATATGATAGAAATCAGTAAAAGACATGACTATGTTTAGTCACTACAATGTAGCATAGAAATCGTAGAAATAACTTCAATCAGTTCTTAGAACCAAAGAACTTCTATAAGGACCTCAAGCCAAATCATTGTCAGAAAATGCCTGCTAAACAGAATCAGATGTCAAGAATCAATCATAAGAGTTGTATTGTTAAACTAAAAATGAAGTAAAATAAGACAACACATGTATACCACTTAAGGTTTCATACCTTTGTAAGGGCATCAAAAATTAAAACCCATCTTGGTAACAAGAACCAACAATAGATAATGTAACCCAAACATAAACAACCCTTCTCATAACACTCTCTATCCAGCCTCCCATCACATTGTTAGTGATTGGAAGCCACCAATAGAGATACTTAGTTCTTTGATAGAAAATTTTGTAATCCCAAGAGGGAAACAAGTGAACCCTCATTTCATCCACACTGCATGTTCTTTCCACTATATGCAGAGGTTTCCTCCTGCGCGAAGGCAAGTGGTGAAGTCTTGAGAGTAGGAGGAAGCAAAAGTGTAACAGCAGAGAATGAACCAGTGATTGGATGCCTACAAATGGATAAGACAGATAGCATAACATAGATAATAAGGAATCATGTAGAATGCATAATATATTAAAGGATGTAGTGTCTCTTAAAAATTTATAGGATGTTGCTTATAAGCATCTTAAAAGATTCTAAATCAGGAATAGCAATTGCATTTCAATCTGATATGTGTAGTACTGTATAGTAATATTAAAATGCCTTTAATGAAGCACCATAGTTATATAAGAAAAGGCTCTTATAATTTATATAACAAATATATATAAGCATACTACAAGTACATACAAATAATTTACATAACAAACATATATATATGCATACTCCAAGTACAATGCATGTGTGATAGGTGTGTCACTCTTCTTTTGCATAGTGTCATGTATGAAAATATATTTGACTCTGTTTCAATTAGTTGCATTTCCTACAACGAATCTAAATGGTCCAGACATAGGAACATGTTAAGGAAAGTAGAGAGTGGCAAATTCCCACACCAAATTTTTCATTTCAACTCTGCAATCAGCACTACACAAAGTTTGAAATGTCCTATACCCCATTCATAAACCAAAATAGGATTGCACAAGAATGTATCAAGAATGAATTACTAGGATAAACACTACTGCAACCAAATTGCAAAACACTTGTTGTAATCTACTACATACAAATTACCTAACTAGATTGTCTTTTCAACTTGATGGATATCTGTGCAAACATTGCTTTTACATCTTTTTTTTCACTACAGAAAAGTATACGGCGCTGGTTCCTTGTAAGTAATGGACGATAAATCAAGCAATGGGTAAGAGTAGATTGAGAAAGCATTAATTCTATAAAAAGGTTATGATATAAATTATATTTTTTTGTATTCAATAGATCATTGCTACATTAGTTTTATAACACTGAACTAGCTAATTGTGAAGATTTAACATGTATAATGGTCTTTTACATGAAGTAAACATCAGTGGTTTAATCCCAACTTCCACTATAGTTAAATTATGAAATATATTATTTTCCTGGAAAAGATATTACTAAAATTCGGGGAAGTGCCTTGCATTATGTCCCGATGTCACAATACAACCAAAATATAAGCATAATTCTAATAGGTGTGTGAGTATGCAAACCTCTTGAAAGAATTGTTTCCAACATTTTGAAGAAAAGGAACCATAACACGGCCATCAAACTCCACTTCTTCATTTTCTAGTCCCATTTCAGTCACTATTCTATATTAATAATGAAGTGCTTCATTAGGATGTATACAGAGCTGACCAATCTGCCTTACATGTCCCAAGATGTAGGAGCTATAGATGGCATGTAACAACCTATGTTCAATGACAGTGGGGCATTCGTGATAATAACATAATATTTCTTACAGAAAACGTTTATGTTTCCATGACCTCCATCTTTGATCTCTCCATTCAGTGCATTATGTCCATAAAGAATGTAATGTTACTTTTAAGTGGCTCACAACATAATCAAAAATAAAAAGTGTGTCAATCTGTGAAAGTGTTTTATTGTCAAGTTAGTATGTAACAAAATGAACTAACATAACATGAATTGTAAAATTAGATCAACTGTAGGTCTTAAACTCTTTTGCAAATGACAATAACATCAATAGAGTCATGAATGTTAGTTATAAGGCTAAGCCTCCCTAGAAAGAATTTTTATATTGGCTAATGAAGATAAACTAGCTAGCCTTCTCAAGACATCCGATTGTTAATCCATACTAAAGTCAAAAGTTATTTATTGCAGTCTCAAACCACAAACCCAAAGAGAACTGGGTTTACTACAAAAGAGACAAAATAAGTATTGAACGATATATAAGGCTTGTACCTTTAAAACAAAGAAACTTTCTCATAAGAACCGTAAACATGATGCATTTCAAAGCGTCATAAAAAATGTGTGTTTGCTACCTTAACATGACTTAGGAATTTTGCTCCTTTTTGAATGGAGTACTAAATCTTGGAAATTCTCTCTACAAGTTTCTGAAAGTGCTTCATGTGACAAAGAAACTACTGTTGTTGTTACTATTATATCACAGTCACCATTACTAAACCTACTTATGACATGATGGAACTTTTTGAAGCCCTGAAATAGAAAAGACCTAAAGTAAATTAATTGTTATGCAAATGAACCAAGTACATGTGTGAACATATGGAGATTGTAAGCATTATAATATTAAAAAATGAGATCTCTATGTACCTATCCACCATAAAGCTAGGCATTGTGATTTTAAGGATGTTCACAAAGCTGAGAATATTTTGTATGTTAGTATCTGATTTCCTTACTTTTCTGACTTCAAATCAAGATAAATGGCTATTTGACAGAGGTAGCATGCCTTGTTAACTGCTAAAAGGGAAGAAGACAGAAAAAATGAGAAGAACAAATAGCAAATTAATCTATATTTTCAGAAACCTCAACTCTCGAGTAGTTGTTCTTCAGACTAAATCATCTCCTCTCATTTCCTAGCAGGGTTCTACCCTTCTGCCCCCTCCTATCCGGATGTCCACGGAGTCAGGTGATATGAGAGCAGAAGAGATCATCGAGGGTGCGCTTCAATAGGAGAAGAAGGGAAGTGGTAGTGCACATGACCGATCGGGGGTTTTGGGGAGGAGAAGTGAGATGGGTGTGGTTGCTAACGGAGTGGATGACTTACCGAATTGGGCGTCGTGCGTCAAAATGCGCCACTAGGGAGTACGCATGAAAAATTGAAATTTTGGATTTTTTGGTTACTTGTAGGGTAGAGGGGATCTTAGAGTAGTAGTAATGTGTGGTCAATTAAGAAATATAGTCACATTTGTAGTTACTACAATTAGCTATATCTATATTCGTTACATATTTAAAGTCTGTAAAAAAAAGTAGTTTTAACTATAAATACAAAACATGTGGTAAGAATATTTGTAGTCAAATCATATTTTTTTGGTAGTGATATTTGATTAAAAGGTGAAGCTAGGAGAGAGAAAGTGTGTAGAACCTTCAATACATTAGTTGATTAAACAAATAGTTACAACATGAGGAAGTAATGGCAAAATTACATCCAACACATTAAACGTGACTTGTGGGTGAAGTTTTATAAAAATGTGGAGAATCTTATAGTCATTGATGCATGAAAAAAGAGAAAATAATAAGTTGATTAATTAACAAATCAAAAGTTATCAAAAGGAAAATCTAATTGCAAATTTGGATTCTACATATAAAAAATAGGCTAGTCGTCAAATTTAAATTAATTTGGAGGTCATTTGCACCCTCAATTGAGGAAAGAGAAATTATTGAATAATTGGATTTACACTTTAGTCAGAATCAGATTTGGCAATGAAATTAAATGTCACGCCCTCTATGATTGGCACACATGGTCTGAGTTGTTGGATTGGTGGTCTGACGGTCCACAGATCATCCCCTTTCCTTGCACAGCAAAGGGAAATAGGTGCCGAGCTAGATGATTCTTCAGATTCAATTTTCTCCCTCCTGACTCAATGATTTTCTAATATTTTTGTTCTTTGGCTTCTTCCACATGCTTTGATCCTTTACTTGCCTAGTTTGGATGCATATGCACAAAATCCCCAATTCTTGTTCTCCAAGCCTTGTGGCCACTTCCCTCCTCACAATATTTCTCATCCTCACATATAAATAACTAAACCCCAAGATTCCCTAGTCCCTTTGTGAATCCCCTATCCATTCAATTGTCCTAGAGATCACATGTTTGATCTTTGGCATTGAAGACTTGGGTCAGAGCTTGTAGCACTCCTCCCTCTCTATTCTTTGCTCCTTTGACCTATTCTTTGCTCCAGTAGGTTTGTGTTTAGCTTCTCTTTCATTACATGTACTTGTTTTTGAATAGTTGAGGTTTGAGGATTTTCCCAAATCCACCTCAACCTCCACGTCAGCCATGGTGCAAGCAATGGAGGGGACAATCCCCCACTTATTTTTACTATTTTCCCCTGCTCTTTTCCTCCTTTTCTCTCTATTTCTCATGAGAGGTGTTCCCGTCTTTTGGTTTCATTTTGCTTTCTTGGGTGCGTGGATGAGTTGGTGAGGACTGCTGACTTGGCACACCATGGTTGAGCCAAGTCACGTGCCCCCCTCCCTCTCTCTCTACACCTCTGTTTCCTTCTTTGATCGTGTGTCAATTCTCTGATTGGTCTGATTTAGAAAAATTGTTTCTTTTGATTCCTTTGTCCAAAAATTAAAAATAAATATGTTTTGGAATTGGAAAATTGTGATATTTCTAATAAAAATACTTTTGAGGTTTGGTTTTGGGTTTTGTCAAAAAGTGTTTTCTAGAAAATGATTTTAATGTATAATTATCACAAGAAATACACTTTAAGCATCATAACTCCAAAAATGAAAAATTATATTTTTCTTAATCAGGAGAACCTAATAAGATCAATGGTGATGTATTCAAAGTATAAATCAAATATTCATGCAAAAAGTCCAAAATAAATTTGTTGTTTACATTAATGCATGTGATATACCCTAATACATGATTACACACTAAAAATAGGAAAAGTGAACTTTGGAATCAATTCAAGTGGTGAAAGTTAATAACTAAAATCAGTAAGAGAGGTAGTCCAAATCTTACTGCTAAGTTGGTATATTTGTGAACTAACCCTATTTTCCTTAATGACGCATTAATTGAACCATATTTCCTCTATTATTGCTTCTTTTTCTATATTTCCCTCAAAATCAGATTTGATTATTTCTTGGGTCTTCAAACACATTTCCATGTTACAATTATTTGATGATTTATCTTGACATATTACTATTTCTTGAGCATGATGGTTTATTTGGCTATTTAGCTATTGTAGTGGTACTTTTGTACAACCACCCGTAGTTAGGGAATGAGTTATTTCACCCTGGGTAATCTACTTACTCTCCCCCAAGGGAATTTGTCATTTCTCCCTAAAATAAAATATTTGATAGGTGATTGGTAATGTGATTACTCTCCCCTCACCTATAGTTTTGGGTCCGGTATGTGCCTCAACCCTACTTAGTTAATGTACTCCAATCAATATCATGCATGCTACTTCTTATTATTTATTTGTTATGGCAAGAATCTTTTGTTATAAGCCTCATTCTCTTGGCCTTCTCATCTTATGATGAATCTATATCCTTATGTTTCATTAATGTTCTTATCTTTGTTTCTAGTTCACATTGTTGACACATACCTTGTTTCTCTCTCTTACTGTGTGACTTCCCAACCACCTTGGTAAGCACAAGGTGTTGAACAAGATCAAGAAGAACATGGATGTACCTTTTGGAGATGATTCTTGGAGATAAGTTGAAGTAGTTTAGACTTCCCTCTATCTTATATCCTTATGTTGTATCTTTTATGTAAATCCCATATCGGAGAATGATGATGTACTCCTAATAAATTGAATATAGTCATTACTTTTATTTCGCTGTTATACTCTTTGTTCTTTTGTATACCATTATTTGAAATTTGAACATTTTACACTTGTTCCAGCATACCTTTTGAGTGTGTTTGGAATGGTTGTTTTATTCTTCAAATTTTAGTAACGAGGAGATTTCACTCTTTTACATTCATTCCCATCAATAGTATGTCATCTGCATACAATATGAGGAATACAATCATGTTCCAACTAACCTTCTTGTGCACACATGGTTCATCTTCATTTTGAGTAATGTTTCATCAAATCAAAGATTTTAGCTCTGAAATGCTTGCTTCAATCCATAGATTGACCTTTGTAGATTACAGACTTTATTTGCATCCTTTGGATTTTTGAAACCCTTAGGTTGTATCATATACACATCCTCAAAAAGATTCCCACTATAGAATATGGTTTTAACATCCATTTGCCAAATCTGACAGTTGTGATAAGTAGTAATGGCAAGCATGATCCTAAGGAACTTAACCATGGCAACTGGAGAAAAGGTTTTATCACTGTCAACACCTTGAACTTGTCTGAAACCCTTTCCAACCAATCTACCTTTGTAAGCTTGTACACTACCATCCACGTCGGTCATCTTCTTGAAGACCCACATGCACCCTATGAGTTTTACCCATTCAAGTGGATCCACCAAGGTCCATACCTTGTTGGTGTACATAGATTCCATCTTAGATTTCATGGCCTCAAGATATTTCTTAGACTCTAGTTCATTAGTAGGTTCTAGATAGGTTGTTGGTTCATCATCTATGACCATGTCACTGCCTTCTTGAGTCACAAGATAACCAAATCTTCTAATATCAAGGGGCGTCCTACTAGATCTATGAGGTTACTGTGTTACTGGAGGAATTTGAGATTCCATAATGATTTGTGATTCACTTTATTCCTCATGTACTTCTACTGGTTCAATATTTTCTTGTTGGTCCTTGAACCTCTATGAGTTCTACTTCCATACCATTGATTCCTTTGGAAAAATATTCCTTTTCTATGATAGAAACATCTCATGAAATAATCAATTTTTTGTTAGGTAGGGAATAAAAGTAATATCCTTTGGTTTCCTTAGGAAATCCAATCAAAATAACATTAATCTGATTTGAGTCCAAGTTTTTGATAAATTGCTTTCTCACATAATCTTCACAACCCCAAAGCTTCATAGAAGACACAATGGGATGCTTCCCATACCATATCTCATATAGTGTCTTCTGAAGCAATTCAGATTGTACATGATTTAGTGTAAACATGGTAGTTTCAAGAGAATAACCCCATAAGGTAGTCAGAAGTTTAGATAAAATCATCATTTATTGCACCATACCTATCAATGTGTGATTCCTTCTTTCTGATATACCATTATGCTTTGGTGTTCTAGGTGGAGATCATTGTGATACGATACCACAGGCTCGTAGAAGATCCTCAAACTCTTGACTTAAGTATTCTCCACCTTGATTAGAATGAAGTGTCTTGATACTTTTTTCAAGTTAGTTCTATACTTTATTCATGAAATCTTGAATTTTTCATGGGTTTTTGACTTATGTTTCATCAAGTAAACATAATCACACCTACAGAAGTCATCAATGAAGGTAATGAAGTACATGTACCCACCTCTAGTAGTTGTTCTAAAAGGTTTACATAAATCAATATGTATGATTCTTAATAGATTACCAATTTTTACAAAGTAAGGGAGTCTTGATCATCTTGCCCAACAAAAAATATTCACAAGTCTCTATTGATTTGAAATCAAAAGAGTCTAGATAACCATCTTTATGGAGTCTAGATATGAGATTCTCATTTATGTTTCCTAGATGACAATGCCAATGATATGTTTTGCTCAAGTTATTGAGTTTTAATCTTTTAGTATTTACATTATAAATATATGTATTTAGTTCCAACAAACAAAGACTACAAGACATTGGGCCACTACCATAAAATATCTCATCTTTTAAAATAGAACACGGACCATTCATAATATGAAATTCATATCCATCCTTGTACATACAAGATATAGAAATGATGTTTCTATTTATGGCAGGTACATAATAGCAGTTCTTTAACTCTATTACTAGCCATGTGGAAAGATATAAATTATAGGTTCCGATTGTAGTGGAAACAACACTTGCTCCATTTGCGACTCACAATTTGACTTTGCCCTTTCTTAAAGGCACACTTCTTTCAGATCATGTGTATTCGAGCATATCTAAGATCCACATCCAGTATCTAGTACCTAAGATGAATAAGTAGAAAATTTTATCTCAAAAATGTATATACCTAAAGTGGAGATCTATATCCCCATCTTCTTCTTCCTGAATGCCTTCAAGTAGAAAGAACATATTCCTCTTGTACTTTTCTTTCTCCTTATCTTGATTGTTGAATATCTGGAGTTATGTGTAGCCTCATAACTCTTCATGGCCTTGCTTTCATCCTTGGACTCCACTCCACTGATCATCATCATGAATTTTTCCTTCTTCATTATTTCTTTGTCATTAATCAACATGCCAAGCAAATATGACAATGGCTTGGCCATGCTATTCAAGTGGTAACACTCGATAAAAGGGCTATATGATTCAGGTAATGATTTTAGAATCATATTTGTGGTGAAGTCATGGATCAAAGAGAATTTTAGTTCTTCTAGATGTTCCACATGCCTTTGAGACATTGTACCTTTTTTTCTTTGCATGATTACGGTTCACGTTCTTAATATGTATTACCATCTCAAGTATCCCCATGTCTTCACACTGCTCATATAACTCATTTTTCATGCATGCTTTAGCATAAGATGATTTATGTCTAAGGAATCATTAGCATGCTTCAATTAAGCATCCACATCAATTCTAGGTGCATGATTTGTCCTTCCTAAGGACTGATCAAAAGCCTATTTGATTTTCATTTGATTCTAAAAGAGAAAATTTGCATTTTCTCAAAACACTTTTGGTTTGAATAAAATTTGACAATATTTAATTAGGTATTTAATTAATTATCACTCCCACAATTTTCTTAAAATTTGTAGCCCTCACATATCAATTCAGAATATTGCAGCATAAAACCTTCTAGTGATCCAAAATCCAAAACAATTCAATTACTACCCAACCAACATCGTCATCCATAATCGAGCATTAAGATAGGCAACATTTTCCAATTGCATCATTATGAAATTCTTGGGTAGATGGTATGCACAACTATTTTCTATAGTCATATGCATGCTTCTAGGTGCTTAATCTCATTACGATCACCTAGCTAAGTCTAACACAAAAGCCAACACGATAGTAATGTACCCTTCTTGGCAAGCCCACATAACTACCATCACACTTTTACGAGATGGATAGTGCGCGCACCATGCTTGGCATACCCATGAATAGTTGATCAAGCCTTTCATGTGTGTTTATAATGGGAAAAAATCTTACACTTAATATGTTATTGAGGGAGTTGTATTTATAAATACATATACATATTCAATTACAACGTACTTATAGTATGTCTCATATATATGTTATATCCCACAAACCAAAACATGTAATCAAAAATATAAGCAATGATTATGGTCATACTGTTATAATTCCTTGGAGCCACAAGGAACTACCACCACCTAAGGTCAACATCATAAGCATAAACTTATTATTGATGAATATTTATGCTTGAACCAAGCTGGGTTGATCGGTTCAACCATTGAACCGATCAGCTTGCCTATTTGTCGGTCGGTTGGTTCTCTAAACGGTCAGCTTGTATCTAGTCCAAGATCTTCTAGACACATCCAGTAGATTGGTTGGTTCATCAGTCGATCAGTTTGGCTCCACCTATCGTCTGTCCTCCTTGATTCTCCAGTTGGTCGGCTCGTCTTATGAAATGGGTGGCTCGTCTGGTGTATAATGTGTTCTTCATCGTAACAAGAATTAAACTATCCTAACACTATTACATATTACTTGATAACAGAGAAAGCTCGAGTTACATTTGATGGGATCATAGGTAGGAAAAATAAATACTTTAACAATAGAAGAAGAAGGTACATGCTCTATATGCAAAGCGAGATATATAAAGGAATAAACAAACAAAACCACTGTGCACAAACATCTTGGGTTATTGTCCATAACCATGCTACACATCCACCATCAAAACCAAGTTTTAGGGTTATGTATGTAAATTACAAATATATATATATATATATATATATATATATATATATAAGTTTGGTATCGTATGTGGTATTTAATTGGATATTCATATTAATTAGTTTCATTATGTGCATTCTAGATAATAAACAAATGAAAAACAAAAAAAATCATGATATTGATTAACCCAAACATAGTAAATTGGCGTGGCTCTGATACCACTCTAGGGAAATATGAATACAGAACAGGCAGTGGAAACAAGAATTTAAGTACCACAATCCCCTTTGAATGGTAGATCGTGTCAACAATTATGTAATGGTAAGGATGATTCGAGTTTATACCTAGTCCCAGAGCAATTCCAGTAACGATTCCCTCATTGTAGTGAGCACCTTTGTTCAAGTTCCACATGCACAATGTCTACAACAACTCTTGGTTGATCACCATGGACAACATCTTGATCTTGTCCTCCTAGCAAAAGGAAATAGCCTCCTCACCTCTATAGTAGTCCACACACACCATTAGGAATTCCTATAATTCTAGATGAACAGACAAGAAGGATTTGTCCGCTTTTAGTTGGTGTACTAGCACCAACTTGTTCTCTCGCAATTGTTCTCTCTTGTTATCCCTCCCTTTATTGGTAAGAATTGCTCAGGATATCTCGGTTACCACAACCAGAGAAGACAACAATTTTCATAGCAACTGATGTTGTGTCTAGGAAGCCCCCAATGCCCCTTTATTTATAGGATGGTCGGGGTTAGAGGGTTCCCAGTCTGTGCACGGGTCGAAGGGTCACAAAATCTCACATCTTGTGAGAACAAAAATGATTGGTCCATATGTGAACCGATCAGTTGGCATGCGAACTAATTGGTTGAACCCTTAAATCAGTCATTTCATCATGTTTCACAATCACAATTGTATCAGAAATTTATATCCAATTAATGCATAACAGGATTTCAACACTAATCCTTGATCCATTTGAGTTGATCATGAATTGAGTGGTTCATCACATGAACTGGTCATTTGACTAAACTTGATATGATTAGTTCACTCATTGAGTCGGTCGATTCATGCCCTGGTTTAACCAATATTCAGTTAATGCAATTTCCAATCATATTGAGACTCCAACCAATCAGTTCAACACATGAATTGGTTAGTTTGGAGTTTACTCAATCAATTATTATTTAAATCAATTACCTAAACACTATAGTAATCAAGTTAAACGTCATTCATGAAAAAAAATCCTATTCCAAGTGTTTCCTATGTGTGTAACCCTATAGGTTCCAAGTTATGTTGTTAGTGAATGTCCATAACTATTTTATGACATTACAAGCAATGAATGATATCTAGAAACACATCATTGCTACCTAAGTAATTAGAAAGTTGGAGAACAACTTCAACGTACAATATGTGATTGATGTTATATTGTTTGTATCGTTCCTTTGTCATTGATATACAGATTGAACTTGAAGCATGGAATCGTCATTATCTTCAACATCCAATATCTATTCCTTGAACTACAACATACTATCTAGGATATATGTAAGCTCAATATCACATAATGACTCACATGAGTATGGCCATGCATTTCTAAATCTTGTTATCAAGTGGCCAGGATATCATACTCCTATCAGAGGGACGTATACCATCTACATCACTCACAGTTATCCCCATAGAGTTTTCAATGCGGAGGGTATTACCCATTTACCCTTTATCCATACCATGTAGGGTAAGAGTAAGGGTAAAGGTTTTTGTTACTCGTTCCCTACTTACCCCTTCTTCATTTCACCACCACATTTAAAGGGGAGGGTAAGGTGTAGAAATTATCCATATCATTTTACCCACATTTATTTAACAAAGATATATAATGATATAGAAGCTTCTTATTCAATTTATATCCCATTTTTCCAATTGGAATGTTTGTGGGTTGTGGCTTGCTTCCCACCCCTAGTCACACTCAAATTCTAGTAGTATATTGTTACAAAATGTTGAACCAGTTGATACGATGGTAGATTAATGGGAAAAGGACGACCACACCACCTTAAAATGAGTAATTCTTGGACCAATGTCTAAACATATTACACAAGTATAATATTGTCTTGTTATATGCACATTTTTAAAAGTGCAAGTCAAGAAAGATGTGACTTAATCTTTATCACCCTACACACCACCTTAGAATAAGTTAACTTTTTATAAAATGTGTTTTATACCAAAATTACCCATTTACCTTTTACCCTCCCTATTTACCCTGTGGGGAATAGGGTAAGGGTAAGGGGAGGGTAAGGATATTTCCAAGAAGGGTAATTACCCTTACCCTTACCTGATACCCTCTAGAGGGTAAGGGTAAGGGTAGAGCCTTACCTTCCCCATACCCTCCCCATTGACGACCCTACATCCCCATGTTTCATAGTGTACCCAATCATGACCTCTCATTAGTATATTTATGACCTCTAGTGTCACTTTTAATGATGTCGGTTACACAAAAAAATGACAATATATACAAATCAACATCAGTTGCCCAGCACAAACATCACAATTGATCAAGTCCCTCTGATTAAGAAAAGACATGGGTATCACTTTTTCTCTAATGTTGGTTATGTTTTCAAGATATAGACGTCTAAAATAACTTGCGAAATACAATATCTTAGGGAAAAATATTTGCCTAAAATTTTTTTATGATTCAGTTTATTGTAAGCTAACTGAAGATAGACACCTTCGCACGAAATAAATCTTGCCTCCAAGATACTTATGGCGTCAGTTTTTTTTTGACAAAAATCAACATTGTTTGTAAATAAAACCACACAAAATTGCACAACCGGTGTCAATTTTCCGGTTAAAATCGACGTCTTAGAGTTCACACCCTGTGAAAAAAAATTTGCCCCAAATTACACTCTAGTGTTGGTTCATATAGAAGAAATTGACTATGTAGGACCTACTGAGGATTATTTTTTTCATTTGGATAATGGCCTCTTGCATCAGTTTTTCAGCTGCAATCGACATCTAAGTTACTTGGTTTGGTTTCAATTATTTAGTTGCAACCGACGACTATAGCCATTTCTCAAGCCGATTTTTTTGTTTGGATAATGGTCTCTTGCATCAATTTTTAGTCGTAACTAATGTCTATGTCGCTAGGTCAGGTGTTGATTCTTTTATAGAAACTAAAGTCTAATTATATAGTCATATTTTTTTAACAACTAACGACTATGGCCCACTTAATACCACCTGCAAAATTTATTTTCCCCCATTCTTTGTTTCGTTGCTCCCCTGATACCTATTTTTGACGAATCTGTGCTCATCTGCTCCAGCTATTGTGCTTGCCGCCATCCAAGGTTTGCCCATCGCCTCTGACACCACTACATCTTGATGTCATGCTCGCTATTGAAGATCATCATCATTGGAGCTTTTTGCCACCATCAATGAAGCTCATTGTATCTATTGCCATTGGAGCTATCTGCCATTGGAGCTAGTCGTCGTTTCCATAGGAGCTAGCCACTTGGAGCTTGCCACCACCATCGTCGTTGGACCTTGGTGCTGACCGTGCTTCAGTTGGACCTTGTTTCTGACCTTACTATTGATCATATTATCATCACCAACATACCAAGGTAATTGTTTTTCTATTTAAATGACAATAGTTTCCATTTTTTGCATCCTAAATGTTAATAAATTAGTAGGCTTCCTAAATGATGAACTAAAATCTAGGGTTTATGATACATATGGGATGATGAAATTGAGTTATGATCTCTATTAAGCTGCATAACTAGTATGAAATGGTGTGGCCAATTATATTATGTTATCTCTAATAGTGTGTACCTTATTGATTGTTATTTACATACAATGTTGCATGATTAATATCTGGGTTATTAATAATGCAAATCTTATTAGAACCATGTTGTCTAAATAGAGAAACATGAATGATTGTTGAGACAAGATAACCTAAGATTGAGAATTAGTCAGAGAAATTTTATGATGCTTATGAGGAAAAGGAAAAGTGTATATCTAGAATATGTAATGAATTATAGGGTTAATATATAAACTAAATAAATGTACAAACTTAATAAAGTGTGAGAGATCAATTCTCAATAAGGATAGAATCCATGTATGTGAATTTTTCTATGAACATGCATTAATAAGTATATTAGATTTTACATGATGCAATGATGATATGGTGTATGCATATATGTGACTTATAGATGTATGGGTTTGTATTTACACAGAATTGAAAATTCTCATAAACCTTAATTTTTGACATATATATCTGTTCGCCTAGAAACCCATCTGAGATTTACTCATTAGGAGTAAATATTGGGTAGTCCCCAGTTTGGGACTATTCTTGAACACTTAATTTGACTTAGGATTAATGTGTATAATGTATATTTGATTTACAAGATTTTTCTTCAACACTTCCCCATTTATTCTCTAAGTATAGATATTGGTGAACATTTACCCATCTACATTGGTGTAATCAGAGAACTGTGGGGAAATGCTTCCGAATTATTTTGAAAACTGAATACACATTATACACTTACTAGTGATATTAGGTGTTCCAGAGTGGGATAGGTGGTACACACATTCATTACTGAACCCTAAACCCTAAACCCTAATTTGTAAACCATAAACATTGATCTATAAACCCTTATACCTAAATCCTAAATAGTTAACCCTAATTTGTAATCCCTAAACCCTAATCATGTAAACCCTAAACCCTAATACTTATTTTCTCTTTGATTATAGAATGGATACATCATGGATGTCTATTCTGAATTGGTGCATCCCAATGTTATTTACCGGTCTTGATCAATTTGTAAGATTTGTGGACGAACATAGGAAATGACCTGAAGATAGGTTTTATTGTCCATATTGGTGTTGCAGTAACAACTTGAAAGTTGACACTATTGAAGAAATCAAAAGTAATATAATGTGCAGCGAGATTGTACATGGATATACATAATGGTACTGGCATGGAGAGATTTTGATAATGAGATCAGTAGATGTCGATAGTAATACTTGTGTTGAATAAGAAATTGTCATTGATGATGTCATTATGAACATACTAATTTTGATAGACATGGTTGATATGATGCTAGGTAGTTGTTGGGTAGAGCACACTAATCCACCTTACTTATTTAGAAACATTATGCATGGTGCTGAGAGACCATAATGCATAGGTTGTACTAGGTTTACAAAGTTGAGCATTGTGTTGAGATTGTATACTCTTAAGGCTAATAATACATGGAGTGACAAAAGCTTCACGTCATTGTTGTCTTTATTGAAAGAAATTCTTCCTGAAGGCAACGAGCTTCCAATATCAACCTACGAATTAAAGAAAATGTTATGCCCAATGGGAATGAAGGCTAAGAAGATACATGCATGTCTGAATGACTATGTGTTATTTCAAAAGGACTATGTCGATATGAAAGATTTTCCAAAATGTGGGGAGTCCATGTATAAAATGACAACTTTGGGGAAGTCCAAGAGTGACTCTCTTGCCAAGGTGATGTGGTATATACCTATAATACCATGGTTTCAATGCTTGTTTGCCAATCCCATGGATGTGGAGAATTTAAGGTGGCATGCAAAGGTAAAGAAAAATAATAATAGGATCCTATGACCTGCATGTTATTCCCTACAGTGGAAGAAGATTGATTTATTATACCCTAAATTTGGTGAAGAAGTCATGAATGTAAGACTTGGGCATTATACTACTGGTATAAATCCATATGGCACGTTGAGTAGACAGCATAGCACTTGGCCTATCATAATTGTTATAGACAATCTTCCTCCCTGGTTGTGTATGAAAAATAAGTATGTAATGATGTTGTTGTTGATATCGGGCCCTAATCAACCTGGCAATTATATCGATGTTTTTCTTGAACCTCTAATTGATGACTTAAAGAAACACTGGGGAGAAGTTGTGATGACCTATGGTGCTTTTTGTAGAGAGACATTTCATTTGCATGATATGTTGTTTTGCACTATTAATGACTTTCCAATATATTGGAATTTGTCTAGATACAATGTAAAAGGATTCAAAGCATGTCCTATATGTGAAGACAACACTGATTCAATATGACTAAAATATGGCAACAATAGTGTATATCTTATTCATCGAAGGATTCTTCCGAAAGTTCATCCTTACCGAAGGTTGCACTAAGCATTCAATGCATCCTTACCGAATGAGGAATGGGGTGCTTCTAAACCTATATCAGGGGAGGTTGTTTATGAAAGAGTAAAAGACTTTGTCAATGAATTCAGTAAGATAACACAATGTGTCATTCCCACTTGGAGTGACAAATATTTATACAAGAAGAGGTCAATATTCTAGGATCTTCCTTATTGGATTCCTTTGGCAGTTAAGCATTGTATCGATGTAATACATGTTGAGAAAAATGTCAATGTTAGTGTCATCGCTACTCTATTGAATATACTAGGTAAGACTAAGGATGCCATCAAATCCGGAATGGACCTACGTGAAATGGAAATATGGAAAGAATTAACAAAAGAAGTTAGTAATGATCGAAAAACATATTTACCTCCTGCTTGTTACACATTGTCTATAAAGGAGAAGAACACTTTTTGCAAGTGTTTTCTTAATGCTAAGGTATTGTAGGGATACTCTTACCATATTTGTAGACTAGTATCAATGAAGGATCTAAAACTGATAGGCCTTAAATCTCATTATTGTCACACTCTAGTGAAACAAATATTTCCCATGGCAATTTAATCTATACTGCCAAATCATGTAAGTCTTGCAAGAAAAATGCTTTGTTTCTTCTTCAACACTGTATGAAGAAATTAAGGGAATCATCTGATAGATAACATCATTGCGATGAGCTTTGGCGATACCCAATGGCATGATGTGGAGGTCGACGGTGGCACTCTGCCTGAAGTTAGATGTCCCCCTCCTCCCTCCTCTCTTGTACGCTCATCTGGTGTGAGTCAAGATCTGAATGCTCAATCTAAAAATACGAAATCATGGGTGGAACTTATGAAACCAAGGATTTATGACACCTCATTGGAGAATTTATACATAGAGATGTAAGACCAGAAGCTCATCTACCCAAGAGAGGAAGCTGAGAAGAATGCGAAGAGATGGAAGTGATGTGTTGCAGGTTACATAGTTGGTTTCGACCCTCATCTTCCTACTCTGGAGAGGTATTTATCTCAGATATGGATTTTGAATAGATAAATTGAGATAATGAACCATGGCCGAGGGTTCTTTCTGATTACATTTTTGGATGATGTGGATCTGGAGAATGTTTTAGACAACAATATCTATTTTGCCAGAGGGAAGACTATGGTGTTGATGAAGTGGAAGCCAGGGGATCCTCTGAAGAGATTCAGGCTGACAGACATGCCCGTATGGGTCAGAATTCATAATCTTCCTTTGGAGCTTTGGGATATGAAGATGTTTTCAAGAATTGGGTCTTATATTGGTATTCCTTTACATGCAGACAATTTAACTTTCAGTTTGAGGAATCTTGAATTTGCCAGTATTCAAGTTCTTATATCGGCTTCGTCTACTTTTCCTCATGAGATGGAAGTTTCAAGTGATGAAGGAGTTTATCATACGGTGAATTTCGAGTACGAATGGAAGCCAAAAGTATGCTCAGTGTGTAACTTGTTTGGACACTTAGATTGCAGAGATCCCGCTAAAGGTTCAATCCATCAGCTTAAGCAAATGTGGGTTAAGAAAGTTATTGTTCCCATTTCTTCTGCTATTTCTAGAGAGATATTTGCACATAACATTAATGATGCAATTCCTCAGAGCACAAATCTAAATCAGAAAGTTCAAGTAGATCAGTTGAGACAGGGCCATGAAGTTTCTATTGATTTGTCTAAAGAGATAGTTGCACTCAAAGTTAATGACACAATCCCTCATAGCATAAATCTGAATCAAGAAGGACAAGCTATTCTGTTGGGGCAAGGCCATGATGATGATGAAGAGTTCCGTGTACCTAATGATTCTTTTGAGGAAAAGAGTTTGTCTATGTCTGAAGGAGAAAGTGTTAACAACCAGGAAGTAGTTGAAGGGGTCGTAGACCTTTCTACTCCTCCTTATACGGTTGTTACAAATCAAGGTGAGGATGATGAAGGATTCAAAGTTGTGAATAAAGGGAACAAAAGAAGGAAGATGAAGGGTAAGGATAGAAATAATACAAGAGATCAGGATAATGTCATTCAAACTTCTCTTTAAAAAAATTCATTAACCCAAAAGTAGTGACTGGAGAACATAGGAAAGGGGAGATCCAAACCAGTGAAGTTGTTACAACCTCAATTTTGCATGTGTTTCCATAATTGAAGTGTAATGATTTGTGAATATGGACTTAATTAAAAAGGTGGTATGCTTTGATTCAAAGAATGGATTTATTTGTAAATCTCCCTTTTGAGAGGAATTTCGTGGTCCCTATTAATATATTAATCCAATAATGGATGTAAAAGAGAAGAAAAGAAGAAAAGTCCAAATTATGGAAAAAGATAAAAGATAATGGATATTTAGCAAAGTATTCATGAGAAATACTTGGAAATATCTAGCAAGTGGCACTAATGGCAACAATTGAGTAAAATTTGTTTACATATGGTTTCTAATAAAAGGAATGTGAAAAGAGGAAATGAAAATGTAAGATAGAGAGAAATCTTTGAAAAGAAATATCTTAATTAAGGAATAAGAAAGAAAGGATAAAAGTGAAGGTAAAGGAATATCCCATGATATGGTATTTCGTTCCTTTAAGGTTCCCTGAGGTTCAAGGAACTCAGAATAATAATTTAATAGCATGGGAAAGAGAAAATATGTGAGATATGTATATAGTTAAGTGATATATTGAACCTAATACAAAGGCACGTTTTCCTTAAGATAATGATCCCAATTTTGGTAGAGAGGTAGATAAAGTTATTATTAACTTTCCCTCAAAATTTGGGTTTAATTGAATACTCGATTTGGGAGTTATGGCTTTTACAAAATTCCCTAAAGTGTTGTAATTATCATAAATGTCACAACTATTTCTATATCTTGTTGGGCGCGTGGCATGATAGTCGTTGGATCTGAGATCCAACGGTGGCTACATTCTCTTCTACCTCGAGTAGGAAAATGAAGGGGGGACAGTAATGCGAGTTCTGTGGATCCAGTTTCCTCTGCACACAGTTAATGTGCGAACTAGGAAACTTTTCCTTTGGCTTTGGGAGCCTTTTCCGCATCTTACTGACCCAAGTTTTGGGGCTTACCATGGTCTGGGCGAGATTCCCCAAAATTAGGGGAAAAACACAGGGGTTGTCCTCTATATAATGAGGGGGCCTCACACCCTGTGTGTTACCTCTGTGTACCCCATCGAGTTCGCGAAGGGGGACCCAATCATTCGAAGCAACCAATTCCAAGGAGGGAACTCGACCTACTCCATGAACAACCATGTAACTTGCCAGAGGAGAGCTTCTCCATCCCGATGATCCAGGCTAGAAGAAAGCCAACCAAGACCATGGTTGACTTGGGTAGGGTGCGGCAGAGGTGTATCCTCCTTCACCGGCGGCTGAGGGAGCAAGATGCTTCGGGTTAACTCTCTAGTTGACCAACCAGGAACCTGGATAGCGAACTGGATCGCGAGCTTGAAGATGATTGGGGGGAGAATTACTCCCCTACCCTTGCATCCCTATTAATAGGTATTTCATTCATGGTAATAACACAATTAACAAGATGATTGCCCGTCGAGTTTCTTTTAATCCAATAAACCCACGTGGTCATTTCTGATTGGTCGAAAAAGGAGTTATTTTGTAAAATATGTATCTAATGATAGAAATATCAGATGAAGGTGATCCATACATGAAAGTTGATCAGAAAAACGTGAAGAATCAAATAGAAATATAATTGGAACCTGATATTTCTTGAAATTTAAAAAGTACAACAAGTTATCACCTTTGATGTATTAAATTATGGTAAAACCCTAATTTGATATGGAACTCGGATTTAATGACTCTTTTGGGTTAATTTAGTTTGGAACCCTAATTTTGAGAAATGCTAACCTATTAAGAATAAAAGGGAGAGTTAATTTTGAAAAAGGTAGTCTCATGCTTGTTTTAGGGTTTATGCACATAATTATGTTTAAAAACCCTAATTTGAGAAAATATGGGTTTTAATGGGTTAAATCTGAAAATATAATCATAGAACTGAGTTTTCATGATATAATACCCTCAAATGGGTGATTAGGGTGTTCTAATGGATAAATGAGGAATTAATAGTAAATGGAATACAATTATGAATTAAATCTTGATAAAGTATGAGTTGTCAATTCAAAGGAAACTAAAGGTGGTAATTGAGTCTAATGATCTTGAAGTAACTTAAAAGCGATAAAGATGGTAGTTTTAGTATAAAAGAAAAATAATGGACTTTAACTGTGCCAATGATGTTGAAATTAGGGTTTGTGAAATAAGAGGGCATTAGATGTGATAAAAGTATTATGGAGGCTAAAACCCTAATAAAACCCTAAAGTGGCCTAGAAAGCTTAAGGTGGAATCCAAGTCTAGCTTTAGAATGTTTTGGATAAACTATAACACTTGGATGTCATGCATTAATTTTAGGATATTGTTGATTGCTTGTTGCTTGTTCTTTATCCTTATTTCTTGGACAATCAAGTTGCTCTGGATCAGGTATGTGGTTAATTATGAATAACCGCCTTAGTTTCCCGAGGATTTTCCAAATGTTTCCTCGCATTAAATGCAATCTAAACATTTGGATGTTCATACTTGCAAAATCATAAATTCACTATGATTATCACATTCATAATAGAAGTATGTATTCTTGCACCTACATGACACCCTGATGGATGATGCCAAAGGTCAGGCCCAAATGGGTAGACCAATGGGCACCATGAGTGGTGACCCCAGGCACCAAGCTCGGGAATGAGAAGGTGTCCTATGATATTACATGACTAGTGGGCACCATGAGTGGTGACCCCTAGGCACCAAGCTCGGGATTGAGAAGGTGGCCTTAAGTCATTGGCAAAAGAAACCCTAAGGTGGGTATGCCAGGGTTAGGGTTAGGGCTGGCAATCGGGTCGATTGCGGGTAAATTTCGGGTCATATGTTCAGAAGTCTTAAAATTGAATGTTAAAATGAAATCTTCAAAAAAATTAATTTCGGGTCATTTTGGGTCGGGTCTGGCTTATCCGGGTCTCATACAACCAAAAATGTTCACAAATGAAAGAAATTAGGTTTGGAATAAATTACACATTTTCGGGTCTTGTCGGGTCAAAAATTGCCAGCCCTAGTTAGGGTAAAAGCGGTGGAGAATGTCATACTGAAAAGTGTAAATTGGCTTGTTCATTAACTTGATAGTGATAATTAGATTGGTATCCATATCTGCAAACTTTTGGTTGTCCTCACATACCAGTATATTTCGATATGCTGACCGACGTTTTGTTTGTCGGCGTTTTAGGTACAAGTTTGAAAAGCATAAATAGTAAAGTGACACATCATGAAAATAAGAAGTAAAGTACAAGGAGGATTATATAGAATAATTAAAGTGGTGGATAGATTGTTTTCCAAAGTTTTTAAAAGGTATGAAATTTTTTATTTTATACCAGTTTTTAGTTTAGTTGGTAAAATTTGTTAATTGTTATTGATTATTTGTCGAACCTTTGATCTGGGTTATTGGATAACAGCTCTGACCTTTCAGTCTCCCTTAATTGGGGGTTACCGGGAGGTGGGGTCGTTACAGAAGTACTGGTCACAGCTTGTTGTAATGGATAGTCTCAATCTTAATATTCTATCCTGGAATGTTAGAGGTCTTAATCTCAAGGTCTCAACAGTTCGGAAGAAAATAAGAGAGTTCAATCCTCACATCATCCTTCTCAATGAAACTAAAGTGAGACAGAAGAAGATTTCTAAATTGCTTAGTAATTTTTTTCCTAAGTTTAGTTGGACTTCCAATCATTTCTCTCATGTGCTCAGTAGAGTAGTTGTTCTCTTGAAGGATGAGGTTTGCAATGTTATCAAGATTCAGGAGTCGTATCCGTGAATCCATATGAATGTTGCTTTTGACAATAGAAGTTTTCTCTTGACGGCTGTCTATGGGCATAATCCTGATGGTGTTAGGGAGCAGTTATGGAATGATATTGAGATTATTAATTCTAATGTATCTTCTACTTGGATCATCTTAGGTGACTTTAGTGTTGTTATAAAAGATGAAGAAAAGATGGGTAGAGATCCTCCTACTAAGAAGTCCATGGATGACTTCAATAATTGCATTCTCAATTGTGGTTTATTTGAACTGAGCCTGAATGGTCCTTCCTTTTCTTGGGATAACCATCAATTTGGGGAACATTTTGTTACATCTCACATTGATAGGACTCTTTATAATTATGATTTTATGAGGGATTTTTTTTTATTTCAAAGGTGTTCTTCATTCCAATATCATAAGTGATTACAAGATCCTTACTCTTGACATTGGTGAGAAGGGTAAAGTTGTTTCCCCCATTTGATTCATTAATGCCTAGACTGAAAAAGATGGTCTTGGGGATATTGTTAGAAAAAGTTGGTCCGATGTTGATAATGGCTTTCCTACTTTCATTGTCTATAATAAGTTTAAAAAAGCTTAGATGTGAGCTTTCAAAATGGAATAGGAATTCTGTTGGGAATTTTACTGATGTTGCTAAGAGGATAAACTTCCTAGCATGTGAAGCACAAAGTAATCTTGATAAGGATCCTTCTAATATTTTGCTTCAAGTTGAAGCTAGTGCTAGAAGAAAAGAGGCCTTTATTTCTAATAAGCACAAAAAATCTATCTTAAGATAGAAATCTAGAATCAAGTAGCTTAAAGAAGGGAATTCCAATTCCAAGTTTTTCTATTCTTCAATCAAAGTGAGAAGAAACATAAATCACATTCGAGCTCTTGATATTGATAGGATCATTAACACTAATTGCTCTGAGATAAAGCAGCATATTTTGGGGTACTATGTTTCCTTGTTCAACAATGGTCATAGAATTGATGTTGATATTCTAAAAACGTTGGTTTTTCCTAATTTGAATGAAGTTCATAAAATGGCTCTAGATAGGTGCTTTTCGGTGAAGGAATTTGTTGATGTGGTCAAGAATCTTAACTCTGAGAAATACCCAAAACATGATGGCTTTAATGGTCACTTCTTCAAAACATGATGGAGTGTTATTTGTTCAGATGTTACTGAAGTTGTTCTTGGTTTCTTTAACTTTGGAAGAATGCTTAGAGAAGCTAATCACACTTTTATAACTCTTCTTCCTAAATTGAAGAATTCTAGTGAACTTAAAAATTTCAGACTCATTGCTCTTTGCAATGTGTTCTACAAAGTTATTTGTAAGCTTCTCACTAATAGATTGCAACTTGTTCTACCTTTTGTAGTGAGTAGCAACCAATGTGCTTTTTTGAAGGGTAGATCTATCAAGGATGTTGTTCTTTTATCTAATGAGATCATACATGATTTTAAGAAAAATGATGGAAGGCCTAAAATGTGTCTCAAGATAGACATATCAAAAGCATATGATTCAGTTGCTTGGGAGGCCATCTTTCTTATTCTTGAGCTTATGAATTTTCCTCACTGTTGGGTTGTGTGGCTTAAGGAGATTTTTAATACTATTTCTTATGAGATCCTTATTAATGGTGATGTTTATGATTCATTTAAACCTAGAAATGGGGTTCGACAGGGAGAACCCCTGGCCCCCTACATTTTTGTCTTAGGTATGCATCTCATCACTCTTCTTCTTGATAAAGAAGTTAATGAGGGGAAGTTAAAACCTTTGAAGTCCTCAACCAATTTCTCTATCTCCCATTTGATTTTCACAGATGACCTAATGATCTTCTCTAAGGCGGATGAACGGAGTACTTATGTTGTCAAAAGAGTTCTTGACCAACTATATGTTGCTACTGGGTTGAAGATTAATACTGATAAAAGGGTAATTTTCTACAGCCAAAATGCTAACAAAGAGTTGATGGGCAGTATTTTGGGCATTGCTGAAGGTTGTCTGTGACAGAGATATCTTGGTATACCTTTGGTTATAGGCAAGCTCACTAAGGCTCATTGTAGTCCTCTTCTTGGCAGAATTAAAAGTCAACTTGATGGTTGGAAAGCAAGTCAACTCTCGATGGCGGGTAGAGTTGAGCTTGTTCATTCTAACTCTTAAAGCTATGTCTCATTATTGGATTGCTAATTTTCCTATCCCTTGTGTTGTTTGTGATGAAATTGAACAACTCAATCATAATTTCATCTAGGGAAATATTGTTAGCAGAAGCCTTATCCATTTGGTAAAGTGGAGTGATGTTGTTAAGCCAAAGCTAGAAGGTGGTTTAGGGATCATATGCATTAGAGACATTATTCAATTGTCTATTCTCTTGAATGGGTGGGATATTGCCAAGAAGAAAGACGACATTTGGATAAAATGGATTCATGAGAAGTATTTAACTAAGCATTCCTTTTGGTCCCTTCCTATAAATGAGTCTTTCTTTTAGTTGTTCAGAAGAATTCTTGCTGAAAGAGTTTGTCTAAGAAGAGATATTACTTTTGTCATTGGTGATGGTAAAAGTATTAGTATATGGAATGATCTGTGGTTCAAGGACTCGAAATTTCTTATTGAGGTGTTGGGATGACAAAGTATTAAACAACTTGGTTTTCCTGCTGATGCAAAAGTCAGCTATCTCATTAGAAATGGCTCCTGGTCTGTTGAGAATACGAGACTACACAGTAAATTGCTTGATGCACTCCATTCTCTTCCTAGCCCAACTGCTAGAAGTGATAGTATTCTTTTTTATGCAAAAATGGACGTGAATTTTAAATACATCTTGGGTTGTCTCCATCCTGAGAAAGTTTCGAATATGTTCTTTCAGTGGTTGTGGAGTTTTAGATGTCCAAGCAACTGGAGAATGTTAGGCTGGAAAATTGGTCATAACAGACTTCCTACCTCTTGTTTTGTGAAACACAACGGGATTAGTCTTGCTTCTATGTGTTTTCTTTGTAGGAGTGAGGAAGAAGACATTGAACATATTTTGTTCATATGTAAGTATTCTTTTGAAATTTGGAACAGATCCAGTGTTCTTATCAGTCTTCAGTGTCCTAGATCGATTAATGATATTCATCTTCTCAAGGATAGAAAGGCCCATTTGCTTTTTCTTAGTATTTTCAGTTGGCTTTGGAGGGAGAGAAATGATTGAGTGCATCATGGGATTTCTAAGGATGTGGTTCTTCTTTGGAATCTCATCCTTCACAATTTTGATCTTATGCTGAGCATTTTATAGGAGGTTCTGTGTGTATAGTTTTTTCTCCTTGTTCTATCTAACATGTATTCTTAGGTGAATCTATTCCCTAAGATGATACTTTTTCTTTTGTATATTCCCAAAAATACAAAAAAAAGCAATAGAAGGATCTGAGTTCATCAAAAACACTCTATGAAGCAATGTTATTGATCCTTAGAGTCGTGATAAGTTGCAAAGTGAAGTGATTGTTAACCTATGCCAGCTTGAGATGTAATTTCCTCCTTCATTCTTTGATATCATGGTACATCTTGTTGTCTATCTGACTAGGGAAGTGAAAATTTTGGGACCAATTATCTTTCATTGGATCTATCCTTTTGAACTGTACATGAGTGTTTTTAAAGGTTATGTTTGAAACCATTTTTGGCCAAAAGGAAGTTTTATTGAGAGTTATCTACCAAGGGAGGTTATGGAGTTTTGCAATGACTTTCTGAGCTGCAATGAAGCTCCTATAAATGACAAGAATATTGAGGACTATTCTGGTAGAGGGACTTTAGGAGCACAAGTGAAATTAATCATTTGTGTTGTCGGAGCAAGCACACTTGTATATTTTACACAACATTGATCAAGTGAGTAGTTATATCACTGAACATACAAATTTTATATTTGGCTTGGTAGAGCATAACAAGACATTTATTAGGTGGTTTGAAGATAAAGTCTTACACCAACTATCTCAAACACCAAATAATGTTGCTGAAAATATCAAATGCCCTTCCATTAAACCAAAAATGAGAATGTTATGTCTTATGAAGGGTTTGACATAAATGTATTTTCATATTACATAAAGCATCAAGATGATGAGATTGTCATCCAAAACAGTAGGGTCACCCTTCAAGCATCTTCATTGTAATTTTTTACTATGAAGGATAAGAGTCCACGTGAAGCTAAAATGTCATATTACTCTATCATTGAAGACATCTGGGAGTTTTACTACATAGATTTTAGAGTTCAGATCTTTAGGTGTAATTGGATTGATAACACCAAAGGAGTTTTAGTGGATGAATTGGGTTTCACATTAGTGAATATAAAAAAGATTGGTGAGAAGAGTGAACCATTCATAATTTCATCACAAGAGAAGCAAGTATTTTATATCAATGATCCTGCAAATGAAAAATGGCCATTGTTCTTCATGGTAAAAGTATGTTCATTGTAGATCCTAGAAGAAGAGTAATATGACAAGTATCATGACTCTGGTCCATTCTCAATTGGATTGGTAACCCCAAATATTGAAGATGACATTGATGTACATATAAATGGAGATGACACTGAGGGGATGTTAATTGATGCAAATATTAGTGGCATGCTTTCATTTTTCTAAATGTTACATAAGCATTTTACATTCCTTATCTCTTATATTTCATTGTTTGACTATATTTGATATGACATTATTTTAGATGGTGTC
The DNA here is from genome assembly GCA_963693085.1 of Alisma plantago-aquatica. NCBI lineage: Eukaryota > Viridiplantae > Streptophyta > Magnoliopsida > Alismatales > Alismataceae > Alisma > Alisma plantago-aquatica. The sequence continues at coordinate 316,437,275 of OY856411.1, read as the reverse complement.
TGACCAAGAGTTTGATGATCATGATGATGATTACTATGACGATGAGCACCCTAACAATGTGACATGAGGATGAGCACCCTAACACTACTATAAGTTGTATTGTTTTATAACATACATGTGGATTTTATAGTGTCTATCTTGTTGTATTGTTTCATCAAATTTAATAGTTATATCTTTTTATGACTTATGTGTGCTTTTTGTCAATTTTAGCATGAGGATTTGCACCATGAGGATCTTATTGAGCTTGATGTGCAACATCGTAAGTGTGCAACAATACGAGGCATCACCATGATGAACAAGTTACTAGAGCAAAGGGGTAATGGACTAAAGTTGGTCACTGAGTTTGATAATAAAGGAAATATTGTTGGGAAGAACTATAGTTCTTTTGTGTCATATTTAGGGTTCTATCTAATAGCATATTGAATGAAAATGTAGTATCTTGGCATAAAGTTGATCCAAGATAGAAGGACTACATACAGAAAGAAAGTGTGAGATATTATCATAGTCATTCTATTTTTAAAGCTATTTATAATTATGTTTTTAAGAATATTCCATTAAGTATATGGTGTCTTTTGCATAGCATATTTTAACTGAGTGAAAAACTGCATTGTAAAAAGGTGATGCAACATTGTGACAGGGTACAAAGGAATTACAAGACAAATCTGACAAGAGAATACATATGAAACATTGAGAAGAAGAAGAAGAAGTCATCCACGAGCAATGGAACTACCTTGATCCATAGATCCATGATATGTTTATTTCTAAGAGACAAATTGACAAATTCAAGGTATTAAGCCTCACTCCTCATATTGAATTCATTATATTTCATTTGTAATATATGGTTCGGACTAATGAGGCTATAAGTAATTCTCAAGAGAAAGGCATGCAAATAATATGTAAAACCACATGAGGGGTCTAGGTGGCTATGCACATCTTCACAAAATGCTATTGCAGGTGTCTTCTACTTAGCAGCCTACTCTTGGGACTGCTAAGTCCTCTACAACTATTGAATCTCTACTTTGCCATGATATATTGATAAATGAGAGGCAAACCAAATTTAGAGAAATAACCAACCCCCACAATTGCTAAGATAGCTATAAAAATGGTAAAATTAAACTCTCAGAGAAATTAGTATTGATGATTGTTATGTTTTACTTACCAATTACTATTGATGATGATTAGTAGGACATCCACAAGTAAAGGAAAAAAGGCAAGTTCAGCCCTAAGGGCACACAAGATGAATTGACAGTTACTCTAGGTAACCCAGAACATCCTAGGTGTGTTAGGGTTGTTGCAACTAGTGATAACACCCAAATTCAGGCATTTATGCTAAGTAATTATATATGGTTTTGTGTCATTATAGCCTTAATATGCCCAAAATAACCCTAATTTGTTATCTTTTAGTAATTTATATCATTTTAAAGATCGAGTTGCTCAACTAGACAATTTGGGACTTGTAGACACCAGACTTGAAATCACATCTATTCTTCAAGATTTCTCCTCAACACATGCTTTTTGCGGTAGCTAGGCTTCCATTTGTAGCAACCACAACACTCGGCACAGTCGGGCCTAGCCCGTCACATTTGGGTCGAGAAGGAAAAGTTGCAACTGCTACACCCTCGCGACAACTACACCGTATTGACCACTACATTGTCATGACTACTACCAAATCTCCTCTGTCGTGACTAAGACTCACGACACGACTACACCGAGTACAAGGGTCAGTTGCAGCTGTCTATACCATGAAACCTACCTTGACCGTGACATCCTTCGTGACCGTGACACCTATTTCAACTGCAACACAATGCAACTGCTACAGAATCTCATCTTCTATTATTGAGACACTCAGCATGGTGGTGCCTAGGACAAGAGTCATTTTCACCTGCCTTGACTGTGACAACCATCTTGATAGTGACAACGATCTCGACAATGATGCATGTCTCAACTGCTACAAGCTCTACACCCGTGACATTCAACTCGACTGTGACATATATCAATAGCTACCCCCACACGGTTGTACTGAGACAAGTGTAACAATCGAGATAGGTGTCGCGTCCACTTATCACCTACACTCTACCTTCACCTATAAATACCCACCCCTCACTATCTGGAAAGGGGTTCTGGCGGTTCTGAGATTTTTAAGATCTAGGTTGTGGTTCCACACCTTTTGGTTCCAGAGCCTCATGGGAGAGTTCCAAGGTCTAAAAGGGCTGAAGTTCTCATCCTACATCTGTCCCACCAGTTTTCTTCCATCTACCATCATTTTCCATCATCATTCACCCATTTCCTACCATTCCCATCCATATTCGACCTCCATCTTCCACCACCATACACCCACCAACCTACTATTTGGGGCGGAATCAAAGAGAAAGGAGGCCAAGGGGTTCAGAAGATCAAGGAGGAGGACCCAAAGACAAGATCCAACCTATACAGAGGATAAGGAGTGAGAGCCACCTCTCCTCTATGGGCAAAATCTCTTCTTTTTATCCTTTCTTCTATTGTTCTCCTTTGTTTCTGTACAAGCAATTTTATTCCATCTTTGTTCGGTGCCAACTATGCTTTTCCATGGCTAGTTGAGCTCCTTCTTGGCTATGTAGCTAGTTATAGGCATGTTTATGTACTTTTACATTGAGCAAGTGGTTTTATTTTAGGTCTAGTATGTTTTCTATTATATCTTCTCTTTCTGGTTATGATTGCTAGTTTGGTTTATATCATTGTTTGTTGAACTTCTATTTCTACCTATATTCAGAGATTCATTGCAGAAATGCGTAAGAGAAGATAGTTTGGATCGAAATTGAAAAGGAGAATTGTGAAAGGTAATCTGTGCAGAACTGTAGACATGGGCACGGTCGTGCCCATCCGAGAACGGTTGGGCCTACTATCAAGTTCTACCTAGATCACACATGTTCCTAGCATCTCAAAATATTCTAGGCTGAGAGGGTATCTAGAATATTCTATGGTGTTGATTTGTCATCCTTGAGAGAGGTTTCATATCTTGTATGGGTTGTAATCACATTGCACAAACGTGATTGGGATGACCCTCACATGAATAGATACCACGTTACATACTATGTTTGGAGGTAGGTTGCTTGTGGATGTGTTCGAGGGTTGTGTATGCCTGATAATGGGTGTAGAGATTGTCCAACTTGTGGTTACATAGCTAGGAACTCTTTCTATTTGATTAGTAGAATCCTACAGACTCTGTTTTGTTTTCTTGACTTTGTTTTGTTTTATTTCGTGACATTTTGCTAAACTAGTTGTAGTTCCAAACTTTTATCAACTATCAGATTGGTTTAACTGACTTAAGAGTGAGATTTTAAGCATCCTAAATGTACCCATGTCCCTGTGTTCGACCTCGTATATCTACTTCGACCCCACAATAAAGTTGTGGGGGTCCTTGAAGGTTTTTCTTTATAAATTCAAAATTTGATCCTTCTGAGTCTGCCTCTTTTCGGACGCTTGATTTAGGCCATATCAACTTTTAGTGCTATTGTCAGGGACATGGTTTTACATGTTTACACACCCAAAGATTTTGTTCTATCAGCCATAAACATGTACACATATGCATAGTTTTTCTTTTGATTTACATAGAATTGTTCATATATACTGAATAGCTTCTCTTTTTCTTTTACTTTTATAGCCATGGACCTTGCTTCAGCAAGGCAAATTATCTTGTCCACCTGTCCCCCTGAATTTTTTTTACAGTTCCGACTACTGAAAAATAATTGAAAGTCGTGCTCTATAGCTCGTCGAGCTATATTCACCCCCACAATTGTCATATGTAAATGCTCTGACAATGGAGATTGTCAGTCAGCCCTCAACTTCCGTGCTATCATGGGATAAAGTACTGATTAGAGCAGTGGAGCTAGCCAAAGAAAGTCTCAATGCACTAACCTCCTCCTTAGCTCCTCATCTCTAAGAAAATGTTGATCCGGTTCAACAACTATTAGAAAAATGGGACCATCAGCTCCAAGTAGCCACCAGGATCACATACCATAGAAGAAGCATACTTCAAACTGTTGAACTAGGATTCATTCAAAAGCATCACTTTCATACTACGGATTCCCAACAGAAGTGTATGGCAGAATTGATGGATCTTGAAAACATTGTTGCTCAAGTACAACAACTTCATGAGAAGGATTTTGAATAGGGAAGAAGGCTTCAAGAGCTCAACAATTCAATTAATACATGGTTAGAAGTTCCAGAGCACAATCGTGAAGATAGTAGTTATCATGACCATTCCATTGGGCCTGACGTGGAACTTATCTCAACATCCTATTCAAACCATCAATTGAATTCACTAGGATTTTTCTGTGAAGAACTGCTAACCTGGGGGAACTCTTCATTTTATCCAGATGCTTTAGTTGATCAACCATTGGAATCTACAAGCCATGTGTATGAATGATTTTATAATGATGGTGATAATTTTTACTCTCCTCATGACAACTAAGCAACCTCCCAACTAGAGGATTGATTTGAGAAGCCTGAACCAACCTTTATCCCAAACCATGGTGATACCTCTCACATTGAGACTTGTCATCTTGTTTCAAACAGCATACCTATCATGGTTTGGAATAATTTGTTTTAGGAGGATGATGATGATGACTTTTCAAATTTGGGGAGTGAGTATACTGATGATGGCAAACTAGAGTAGCATGAGCCGACATGTACCACCATCCCTTTTTAAGGGTGGTTGGCATTGAAGTATCTGGATGGACAATCGATCAAAACATGGTTGCTAAGCATGAAGATACCCCAGACCCAATAGAGCGCGACAAGCTTGGGGTGGTAGAATTACAAATAGATTCACATGTGGGTACTTATTATTCAAAAGATGATTGGATGACTCAATTTTTATATGAAAATTTATCAGAGCATCCAAGTTCATAGGTGGAGAGAGAAGAGAGGAGTCCTCTAGAAAAATTGTAGCCTCTCCCCTGTACTTCATCATGTGTCGATATCCTAGGGCCTTCCTGTTCGAATTCATACCTTGATGGGTACCTTGAGGATGCTCTTCTAAAGAATTCATTTCAATGAAGTTCAAATCAATTCCAACTCAAGGATGAATTCACTGAGTCATCTGATTCTATTCCTCTACTTAGACTTAGAAGGGACAATATCTCTATCTCTTGTTCTCATGCATGGAGGATCCAATAGGCAAGACACAGGTGACACAAGTCCCAAAACATAAGATTTGGGATCCTAATCTTGGTATCATGGGGAAGCCACCCCCTTTCTCTCACTCCTTTCTTTTCTCCTTCTATTAAAATAAATTTCTTTTTCATGTTCTTGCTTAGATACTTTCATTCCTCTAACTGCTCTTACATATTCTTGCATACATGCATCATACTTGGACTTAATAAATCTCTTTCTTGTGCATCCATGCATTCCTTCGCTATTATCTCAAGTTCAAGTCTTGCTCGAGGACGAGCAAAGTTTTAAGCTAGGGATGTTGTGGCTATTGCCCTTCTATCTCTTCATTTTTCATGCATGCATGTTCACTTCCTGCATTTAGGTATAAATTTTGAAATATTTCTATGCTTTAGCCAAGATTTACTATTTTGTAGAACTTTGTTGGGAAATTTGTAGTCTTGTAAATTAAGGCTATTTAAATATCATATATAAATTCTTATCTTTCAGCCCAAATAAACAATTTTCATCTTAAAAATTGCTTGATCTTTTGCTTGACTAGCTCATTAACTCTTTCCTTAAGTTTGGCAGTCAATATAAGGTTATGTAACTTTTCATAGCTTAAAACTTTAATCCCTGGATCTATTATTGTGAATGACAAACCCATGATTTGGAACCATTGGAAAGAGCTAGAGTTTGATCAAAGATGCCAAGCCATCTTATTCACAAACTTGACTCTACTCTAAGGATCCTTGAATCATAATTACAACTTTTCACACAAGTATCAAGCAGATAATGATGAGTTTTGATCTATAATCAAGTAGGAGTGTTTATCCTTGATGGTCTATGTGCCCTCTCACCTTAGATTGAGTCAAAAATATGAAAAATAAAAAATGTGCAAAAGAGGCTTTGTAAAGAGGGTGAACCACCCTCTACTAGATATGGTAAACAAAATCCAATTTGGATAACAGCGGAATTTTTAACTTACAAATTTCGCAATAAGGGTGTATAATCTTTATGCATACAAAGGATATAGGTAGAGGAAGACTAAAACTACATCAACATGTCTCCAATAAAAACAACATAGTATATAGTTAAGTCCATGCTAGAAGGATGAACTCCTTTCTCTTAGAATTAGGTTGGTTCACCATGCTTCTGATGTGCACTATGATCCTATACCTAGGTGGTTGGGATCACCTAGTAAGAGGAGATAAAAGTATGTGTCAAGCAAGAGAAATAAGGACAATTATAAACTAAAGCAGGAAATAATAGAGATTCATTGGGCTAAGAGGGTCAAGAATATTAGGAAATCAAAACAAATAAGAATTCCTACCAAGTTAAACAATAATAAGTTGCATGCATGATTAAATGTGACTACATTAAACTAATATAGGGCTGAGGCACCTACCTAACCTCAACTTCTAGGTGAGGGAGAATTTACACATTACCAAGAACCCGAAAATATTTATAAAGTGGGGAGAATTATCATGTTCCCCTGGTTGAATTTACACATGCCCACTATGGATGGTTGTACAGATGTACACTAAATTAGTTAATTAGTCATTTTCATCATCATGATAAAGTATTACAATGGCATATATGAGAATTTTAACAACATTGCAAGTGGAGTCCATGACCATAGAACATTTTATGCAAAAATCAAACAATAAATTAAAATAGGCTCATGCCTTATTGGGAAAATAGGTTTCGATAAGTAATGCCCAACTTTAGAGTTAGGATGCACATACATCATAGGGTTCACATATATAAATAGGTTCCAAATACCTTAATATAGATTCATAAACATCACTTTGACCAATTAGATTGTATCCAAATCCATTTGATCATAGTTACAAATATTTCACATGATTAGAGTTTATAAGAATAAAGTATATAAAAAGAAACCAATTTTGAACCTTATATTAAAACCTTCAATTTAGGACTCAAAACCTACACCAAATGATTACTTGGATTTCACTTATTAAGAAAACATATTTTATTTCTCAGTTTGGAGTTAAACAAAATTAGTTACATATTTTAGAACATTTAATATAATAAAAGGGGTATTCATGATAAACTTCAAAAAGGGAATGGGAATCAGGACTCAAAAACCACAAATTCATATTTTAAATGAAAAATCATTTCTAATGACTATTTATTCACATTTTTTAGACAAGGCATTGATTTTATATGAATTAAACAAATTGGACCAATCAAAAAATGAGAAAAAGCCACATAGGCATAATTGCTAGTGAGAGAGTGGGCCACACGGTTGGGCCCATGCTTACTTGGGCCAATAGCATGTGGCCCAGTCAGTGGTCCACTCTCACGTGGCTTCAGCCAGGGACGAGCAATCGAGGGTGGAAAGTCGGTAATACCGTCAGGCGATAAAATGTGAGAAAAAATGTGCAAGGGGCAAGAGGGGGATTTCTCCACAAGCCTTCTTCCTCCTCTCTCGCATAGACATGGCCGAGAATGTGGTTTGGCTCAAATGGGTGTTTTCAAAATTCCAAATGAAAACCCACATTTGGGTACTCGAAACGAAGAGCAAGAGGTGGCGAACTCACTAGACTAAGCTATTGAGTTGTTGCTATCACCGGGACTTCAGAAAACACATCACAAGGTCAGGGAAGAGGTAGAGTGTTAGGACTAAATGGGAGTGCTTTGGGAAAAATAGCTCGAGGGGAAGTCTGCAAGGGTGTTAGCGGAGGTGAGGAAGGTGCTATTTATAGATGTGGAGGTGTTTGGATTCAAAATGATGGTGGAGATGAGAGGCCATGGCCTATTCCATTGGGCATTTTGGCTATGATCCATGGTAGGGGATGAGCCATGGCTCATTTGAAGTGGTGTGAAGAGATGAATCATTTGGTGAAGAAATCACGTGAAAAGATCAAGAAACAGAGGAGAACGAAGTCGAGGAGTCGAGCTTGTTGGGCAAATAATGGTTGGAGGTTGATGAAGAGTTTTTGGCCATTAGATGTGGGTCAGGTCTTGCATGAGCCACTGGATCAACATCCATGATGGATACACATGGGTCTGTCACACGTGACACTAATTTAAAGCTGAACTTTTGCATAAACGATGCACATAAACGACATAATCAATCAAACCTTGGTTCCACTTTATTAAAAACTTGATAAATGCATTTGGGGGGTCAAACAAAGTCCAAACGACCTCCAATTTTAACCATAGACTAGAACTAATGTATAGAACAATGCTATATAATTATTTTCTCATTTCATACATGATTTATCCCTTAATTACCATATTGACTATTAATGTGTATATTAATACATTAAAAGGGTTAAATAATATGAAGAGGATCTTTAATTGAAATCTTGAGTGATTATCCAAGACTGATAACACATATTAATGTTAAGAACAACATCTCACCATAATATTATATTTTCATATATTTTTGCCACATTGGAGGAGAGAGAAAGAAAAAAGGGTTAATCTCTCATTCATTAACTCAATTACACATAATTGCTCATTTCTTATCTAAAAAGCCATAACAACTCTAAATTATTATAATCTACTCATTATCTCTCATTAATGGTCATTTTGCATTATTAGACTCCAATTATCACATTTGTTGTTATATTTGTGCAAAAACCCATTCATTGACATGAATATGGGTAGAAATCTCATCATCAAATATTGCTCAAATTCAACTTTGAGGCCAAAAAGGATACAAAAGATAGGAAACTTTAGGGAAAAGGCCCAATAGGAGATAAAGGAAAAGAAAAGCTTAAAAATTTGCAAATTAGACCCTGAGATTCAGTCTGGTATAGGCTTGGCCACCCAAAAATCCAAAAATATCAAAATACTTCTCACACAGGCCTATAAATTAGAATGCAGAGAATAAAAGCCTAAGTTTGAATAAATGAGTGTTGTTTTCTCTTTTAAGAGAGTTGAGGGATGGTTCCCAGTCAGTGTATGACTATGCTCATGAACATGGGTATGTCGTGCCCAGTAGTGCCACCCTGAAGGCTCATTAGAGAGTCACTAGGAACCCATAGGAGGCCTATGAGACCATACCATTAGTAGGGTTGGTTTGAGTGCACTATGAGGAGTTCGTCTCACTGCTCTAGGACATCTAGCTCAGACTGCATGGACTATTGCTCATTACATGGACCAACCTGACACATATCAGGATCCTCAAAAGTCATTACAGTCTTTTTGTGCTTTTTTTTACTTCTTAGGACTTGAATAAGTGGGAGGTGCGTTGTTCCTAATTGTCCTACATGAATACATGGAAATAGCTCATTACTCATCATCTGCATGATCACCTATGCGACAATGCTCTAATGTTATATTTTTATGATTCAAACCCTCATGAGTATTAACAAGTTGTATAAAATTCACTTAATCTTGCTTGGATGCTCTTTGATCAAACTTTACTAAGACTGTGCTCGACTGGTGGGGGTTTTCTCTAAAATGGCATGGATCAAGAGATTGAAGTTTTAAACTAATTTTCTTAACCTAAGCATTTATCGTCGTGCTTAAATTGGATGTTATCTTTTTGTTCTTTGACCATAGTCTAGCTTGAGGACAAGTAAAGGTTTAAGATGGGGGTGGTTGATAACACCCAAATTCAGGCATTTATGCAAAACATTTATTTATGGTTTTGTGTCATTATAGCCTTAATAAGCCCAAAATAACCCCAGATTATTAACTTTTAGTAACTTATATTATTTTAAAGATAGAGTTTCTTAGCTAACTAATTTTGGGACTTACAGGAACCAAACTTGAAAAGAAATCTATTCTCCAAGATTTCTCCCTAACACATGGTTTTTGCAGCAGCTAGGCTTCCATTTATAGCGATCGTGAACTTAGCATGGTTGGGTTGAGAAGTTAATGTCGTGACTGCTACACTATATCAACCGCTACCAAATCTCCTCCACAACAACTGAGACTCCCAACACGGCCATGCCAAGCCTGACACAGCCACACCGAGGATAAGGTTCAGCTACACCTATCTCGCCCATGACGCCTACTTCGACCACGACACTCTTCACGAGCATGACACTTGTTTTGACTGCAACACGAAGCAACCTCTTCCGAATCTCATCTTCCGCGATCGATACACTTGGCACAAACGTGCCGAGGAAAAGAATCAATTGCACCTGCCTTGACCACGACAACCATCTCGACCACGATAACTGTCTTGACTATGACGTCTGTCTTTATGGCTACAAACTCTAGACCTATGACATCCATCTTGACCATGACATATCTCGACCGCTACTGCCGACACAACCATGCCAAAGACAAGTATAGCGACTGAGATAGGTTTTGTGATCACTTATCACATACACTCCACCTTCACCTATAAATACCCACCCCTCATTGCCTGGAAAGGGGTTCCTATAGTTTTGAGATTTTTAGGTTGCACATTTTGGTTCTGCAGCTTTTGGTTCCCGGACCCCTGTGGCAGAGATCCAAGGTCTGAATGGGATGAAGTGCTTTTCCTACGTCTGTCCCACCAGTTTGCTTCCATCTACCATCATTTTCCACCATCATTCACCCATTTCCTATCATTCACAACCATCATCCACCTCCATACAGCTACCAAGATATTGTTTGGGGTGAAATCAAAGATAAAGGAGGTCAAGGGGTTTAGAAGATTAAGGAGGATGACCCAAAGATGAGATCTGGCCTATACAGAGGCTAAGAAGCTTAGATATTGTGGTTAACATGGAAGATAGAGTCAAACTTGGTCGGGGAAGAAGATGAATTTTGGCAAGGTCGAAAAGGGTTACCCCATAGAGTTTTGGAGTCACAAATGAGTTGACAAGAACCTTATAATGCTTCTGGAAGCACTTTTGTGAAGCTTCACCTTTTGGGTTCCATTTTTCCCCTTTCATGGCACTGCGGCGGCTACCATGGCAGGTCAACTCCTGGTTGTGGATCTTCAGAGGCTAAGTTGGCGACAAGACTAGTCATGGAGATCTGGTAAACAATAATGAAGATGAGCATAGCCCTAGGAGCTGGCAAGGAGTAGCATATCTCTGTGGATTGCTCTCTAGAATTCGGATCATGGCGGCTCTCAATGGAGAACATTGTTCTCACACTGGACTTTTCTCACAGATGTGAGGAGCAACCACAGATTGGGTCCAAGTGGATGAACTAGCCAGCTCCCTGCCTAGAACAACAAGGAGCATCGCCACCCCCCCATGGACATGTGGCAGCATCTAGTTGGATGAAAAAGGTAAAAACATCTCAAAGTTATATATCTTAGATAAATCACAGTAATTAGCATGTTTGTCCAAAAATTATAAACAAGTTACCAAAATTCTCATAAAAATGTGTAGAACAACATGAAAGCATAATATCAGGCTATCATGCAATAATTACAAGGATTCTCAAGAAACCCTAAAAATTATAGTGCAAGCTCATATAAGAAATTGGAAGATAATGTGTAATTCTGATATCATAACTATGTATATAAATCATGTTACGTATTAAATGATCCTAAAATGATGAGAAAACCCTAACTTGGATTTATGCATGTAACCTAGGGTTAATCTGTGCATATGATTATATGCAACATAATGTTCAAATATATCTATACTAATATGGAACATAACTAGAAAGTTATATTAGTAAGATAATTCCAAGGCAAGAATATAAGAGCAGATGAGAAGATCTATAATAATGAACATAACTAGGGTTGAGATGATGAGGATCTTATGGCAGTACATGATCTTGTCTTAATCAGGTTTGACAAAGATTATAGAGATATCAAGAATGTTATGATTAGTATATATGTGATCAAGGTACGCCCTTACCTCTTACTTGGCCTATTATACAATATGGTTGTATTATGTGTACAAAATACTTGGCATATGATATAGGATGAAATTATTTTTGTTATGATATTTTTCTTGACTTTCTATACTTATGGCAATGAACACATGAAACATAATATATTTGATCCATTATATCTAAGCACTTCAACTCTTTGGTAGTAAAGTACTAGAAAGTAAGTATTTCAACTCTTTGATAGTAAAGTACTTGAAAGTGATCCAACTTTTTGGTATTAGATCACTTTATGAAATGATCCAACTCTTTGGTAGTAAATCATAAAGGCCTTAATGCATTCAACTCTCAAGTAGTAAATGCATGGAGGATATAATGGAAAATGCGCATAAAATATGTGTTCTCTTTTGTTAATAAACATCTTTGTTCAAGTATATGCCTTTTATTATATCTATTTATTACTTCCAAGTATTAGTTTTATCTTATTTCCAAGCTTAGTAATGAGAGGTACATAAAAATACAAATAGGCGTACTCAGTACAATATTCTTGAATATTGTGTTGACATGTACCACATGTAATTTTTTGTTTAGGTTGTGGACATATGCTCTTGAAGAACTAATATAGTTGAGAGTTGTGTGGCGAGATGATGTATAGGTGGACATGTTGTCTTAAGATAATTTTGTTTAGTGGTAGTACATGTATATATAAAAGTTTGTCATTCAATATGTAATATCAAATGTTGTAACAATGCATTATGTAATTATATGTTGCATGGTGAACATGTGTTGTATGGTTTTGTTCTTGTTCATGTGCATGTGCTACTATTCTTTCCTTCTAACATCCTCTAATTTTCTTCTCCTTAGCCTAGTGTGAGGTGTTTAAATTGGGATTCTCACTTAGGTGAGATTTCAATTTGGACGTCACACATTAGATTAAGCTTTAGAAAATCTGGGGATGTCTCATTTCTTGTGGAGGTGTTCGAGGGTTGTCTATGCCCGAGAATAGGTTTAGAGACTTCCCAACTTGTGGTTAAATAGATAGGAACTCCTCTTTGATTAGTAGAATCCGATAGACTCTGTTTTTGTTTTCTTTACTTGGTTTTGTTTTATTTCATGACATTTCTCTATACTAGTTCTAGTTCCAAACTTTTATCAACTATTGGATTGACTTAACTGACTTAAGATCAAGATCTTAAGCATCCTAAATGTGCCCACGTCCATGTGTTTGACTTCGTATATGTACTTTGACTCTGTAATAAAGTTGTGGGGGTCCTTGAAGATTTCAGGTTATAAATTTAAAGTTCGGTCATTCTGAGTTCACCTCTTTTTGGATGTGTGATTTAGGCCAGATAAACTTGTATTGGTATAAGAGCTTACTTTGGGCCATCAAAGCATAAGCGCAAGGGAGGACTCTCAGAAAATGTATAAGAGTTGATTGCAAAGGGTATAAAGGAAGCAATGAGAAAGTATCAGTCTTCTCATATAGTACTTGTAGTAATCCCATTGACCCACCACCTAGCATGTGTTGTAAGTATTTTTATTATAACGTAGTCTTTCATAATGATTTGTATAATATGTCCGAGTTTTAGTATATCTATAACACTCTATGCAAATTTCTAGGGGTTGAAGCAATGCCATCTTAAATTACAACAATATGTCATTGCACTGGGCAAGGCTTACCCACACCTTGAAGGTGACATGATTCATGGTGCACCTTTGCCCACTGATGTGGTTTGCATGATGCCTAGGCTTGTCTATATTGCTTTGAAGCAGACTGCAGTTCGATATGACCACCCCGAGTACGAGACGATAGGTGAAGTAGAAGGCAACGTCGTCGCATGACCCAAAGCGGGATTTGTCTATACTAGTGTATGCTAAATATATATTTAGTTTGTATATTTATATACATGACATCATTGATATTAGATTATATATATGCAGGACATAGCACCTAAGAAACCCCTTATAGCTCATCCTCCACCTCCAACTCCTTCTCAATTACCTGGTTGGATTACAAAGGACCTATTTGATTCGTTAGGTCCTCAGTGTTGGGGTATGGCATTATGGATAGGTGAACATGAAGAAGGGTCTCCTGTGATGGTCTATATTAAGGAGGATGTTGTAGGTCAGCCTCATAATACTAGTATATTTTTGCAAGATACTTTGGACATGTTTACTTATTCATGGTTGAATACATTTGTGATAGAACTTTGGATATGGTGAGATATTATACAGCCTAATACCTCATTATATATGTTGATCTATTTTCTTACATATTAATGTATACATGATATATGTTTTGCAACCACTTATATAGGGTATGTACAGAGTTTACACTGCCCCATGTGGCATTTCTAGTTCCATCATTGATTAGCCATGTAATTAAAGACCATGCATCTATCTTCCAATACTACTCTACCACATTAAAATATTTCAATAAAAAGAAAAAGAGTGTGACATTAGCTCTGTGTAATGATGAGTACGTTACTTACTCGCTTCTAATTTTAACTTAAGAATTACATTTCATTCTTGATTTTGAGTTTTATTTTGTTTGTCTTCATTTCACTCAGGAATAACCATTGGGTATTATTGGTTATTGTCCTTGTGATGCTAATTGTGTATTATCTAGATCCTAAGGATGATGACGTAGGTAGTGGGGGATACTAATTAAAAAAGGCATTACTTTATGTGAGTAAATTTTATAGTTATATTTGTTAACATATATTATTACATGACTATTTACTAATACATTTTAATGTGTTACATACATATAAGGCTATAAAAGATTTAAAAAAGGTTAGAGGAAAGGTGGACAACAAAAATAAAGTGATAGTTTGGAATATTGTTCAGGTAGTTTTCTGAAACAAATGCATACTTTTGCCAACTGTGCTTATTTTTACTTATTAATAGTTTTTATGTTGAGATTTATAGTTCATATACAAGAAAATGGTTGGGCATGCCAATAGAACGTGATGCAGTACATGGACATGATTGTCAGATATTCAATTCTAGACATCAAATGCATAGAAAATGTAATCTATATATACAGTCTTGATCATTGTAACTATATAGTTTCATTAGATAATATGAAAATATCAAACTATTGAACTATATGCACCATTATCTTTACAAGTGTTTAAAACAAATGTCTATTCAATGGAAAAACTATATGAGATACCAAAGACTTATATGACAGTCAATCTAGGTGGCATATGAGAACTTTTGGCAGAAGCCTTCATTAAGAATGCCAACTTTGAATTTGATTGGTATTAAAGAATGACTTTTCTAAATTTTTATGTCTTTATTTCTATATACATGTGGTGCTTATGACTTCTTGCAACTTTAAATTTGATGCAAGTAAATTATTGGTGCATATATATGAATATATAATGTGTGTGAATGTGAAGATGAATTAATACAATGACAATTGTGTTTGTTCATGTCATAAGAATGAATTTGATGCATATGTGAATGAAGTATGTGTGTGAATAAATGTTGAAATGAATGAATAGAATTATTTTGGTTGTACACTAATGAGTTTCAATCATAAGAATGATCTTTTACTCAACTAGCCAATTCCCACAAGTATACGGGAGTAGTTGTAGTCGAGATCAAACACAAGGAGCTTTAGCAATCAATTAAAAGCAATAGTGCTAAGGTTCAACAATCTAGATCTTTTTTTAAAGAGTGATTTGGTTGATTAAGCTAAAATTTTAGAACTAAACAAAATAGTAAATGGATTACTAAAAGAGGTTTATTTCAAATATGGAAGGATCTCGGACTTAGGATTTCACCAACATATCATAGCATAAAACATGAGCTCAAAATTTAAACATACTAAGTACTTGTTGTTGGTATGTATGCCCTGAGAGCCAATCATGGGATGATTGGCGAGATACATTAAGATTGATTTGATAAACATCAAAGGCAAGATTCCAATTCTTTCTGGTTCAGTCATATGAGATAGTGATAGAACAGATTGAATGTCTAGAGAATGGCAGTACTCAATGACATATGCTTTCAGGTTCAGGACCTGAACGATGGGATCATACGGATGCTAAGAGTTTGTACATTCTTATTATGTCCCTAGTCAGATGTCATTGTGGAAGGTATATAGACAGCAATGACACACAAGACTAGATTGTGGTGTTGGTTGATGACAAAATCTCAGTAGTCATGATATGGATATATCAAACCAAACACATACGTACTTGTTAGAGAACAAGTCTACCGGACAGACCCACCATGAGTTTGACACATGGAACCATGACATGGTAGTCATAGTCAGTTCTCACGGTGATGGTGGTGAATGTGATTCTTTGACCTAAAATCACTACACTCAACATATGTCATTAGGTACACTTTGACATCATCAAACGCAGTCCTGAAACGTGGGTTGTTATAAAGGTGATGATTGGGTGGCTTTGACACATGGTGCTTTTGAGGGGTGAGTGATAGATATGGGATTTGTCCCTCCTAAGGTAGTTTGATATCCATGGCCACTTCATGAGTAGGATTGAGATAGGCATGCATGCATGTGTGAATCAATATGTGATATTGATGTCACACATATCTCCTCCAATCGACTCTTAGATTAAGAAAGTGAATGAACGTTGAAAGGATGATTGTTCCATGCCTTGAGTTCATTTGGGATATCAGTGACAAAGGAATTATACATTCACTGTAACACCATTCACGGATTGTAGGATTGAAAGTTTTTCTCCAACTTTCCTTTTCACTTGGGTAGCACTGATGTGCGACTAGGCACCGCTCTTTGCTTGTGAAGTCATAAGTGTTATGGACTTTCACTGCCAATGTGAAATGGACCTGCAGGGTCACACACATAGGATTTAACCTGGAAGAGGAGTTTATCCACAAACGATGTTTTGATTGATTGCTAAAAGAGTTTAGTAGTTCAATTAAACACTCAATCAATTGATAGCTTAATATCATAGTGTTCAAGGTGTTGGACCGATTGATTAGAGTATCAGATTGATTGGAACTGCAATTGACTAATTTTGCATAGTCCGCTACCCCAACCGATCGGCTCATGAGATGAAATAATCAGCTCAGGTTGGTGAACCGATCGGCTCAAGTGGTGAGTCAAATGGCTCATGTGTCATGAAACGATCGGCTCAATTGTTGAACTGGTCAATTCATGTGATCAACCAAGATCATTTGGAAAGTCAGAAGACTATTTTGCAAATACAATTTGTTTTACTTGTACAAATTCGATTTGGATAAGAATTAATATTTGATTAATCGAAAAAAATATGAAAGTCAATTTGAGTTGGACCAGGACCATGAACCGATCGGCTCAAGTGGCCCAACCGATCGGTTGAGGTCTGAACTGATCAGATCAGGTCCCCAAGTGACTGTTTCATGTGTGAAATGATCAGTTCAGCTGGTGCAAGTTGCTTGTTTTATGGAAAAATCGTGAACCCTTCTACTCCTGGTTAATCCTGCATTATGTGGGGTAGATAACCCTATCCCATGACCCTCCTATATATATAGGGGTATTGGGGACTTCTCAAGAACAACAACTGAGAACACCAGTTGCTCTGCAAAGTTGTCGTTCTCTCTGGTTTTGGTAACCGAGAGTGCCCGAGCAAGTGTTACCCGATAAGGGAGGCACAGTAAGGGAAAGACAACTATACAAAAGCAACTAGTTGTAGGAGAGTGTGTTGGTGACTAGTACACTGATAGGAGGGTGTGACTCCTTCTGATTCCTTGTGGGACAAGGAGATCAGAGTTCCATGTGGTCCGTGTGGACTACTTCAGAGGTAGGAGACTTCTACCGCTCGGAGGACAGTTGTCAATCCTGACAGTCCTGGAGAGACCAGGAGCTACCCAGATACCATCTAAGACCGAAGGTGAAGACCGCGCAAGCCACGAAGTAACATCACCGAGCAAGCCTCAAGATAAGGTATGCCTCTACAAACCATCCTTTCTATTGTATAGACGTTGACGCGATTCCTTTATTCTGGGTTTGGGAGAAGAAATTTTTTGTTTCTGCTGCCTTCTCTGTCTCCCCTAACACCCAACAGTGGTATTAGAGCCACGTCAACTGCTCTATACTTTAGGATTATCAATGTGATCAATTTTGGTTTGTCACCTTTATTTATTGCATACGATGCGAATAAAATTGTCTTTATGCATGTCCAATGCTAAATCCACAAATCCCAATATACATATATGATATGTAATATGAATGCACTTGATACGCATCACCCTTAAACGAGTTTTGTGGTGGATGTATAGTGTGGTTATAGCCAATAAACCCTATGTGTGTGCTTGGTTGGATGTGGTTTCTTGCATCTCGGTCTGCGCACTGATTCCCTACCTCCTTTTCCTGATGTATCATGAGATAACTTGAGATTTCTTTCCTACCTTTGCTCCCCCGAATGTAACTTGGGGTATCCCAATTTAAATTAAATAGGATAGATCTTTTTATATTTCCTATTATGTCAAAGAATGGTCGACAATCTAACGACGTCTGAGATGATCAGTTCAAGGCATGAATCAATCAGTTGGCGATCCAGATCACCGGTTCGAGGAGTGAGATGAGCGGGTGGTGGCCATGAGTAGATGCACGATGAACAGGCAAATCGATTGTTTGGAGGAGCCAATCGATTAGCTGGTGGCACCCAGACGACCGGCCAGGGTGAGCAAGTCATTCATCTCATGAATTAATCAACTCAGACGGCTATAGCATAGAGTTCATCTTGTACAGGTTGCATGTGATGTTGACCTAGATGACTGTGATTCCTCTTGGCTTGAGGAATCACATTAGGATGGCCATAATCATCGCTTTTATCGTTTCACATGTTTTCTGTGGGATATAGCATGTATATGATACATACTATATTTTGTGGTGATTGGATATGTATATGTACCTATAAAACCAAATCCCTCATTAAATATTAAAGTTTTAGATGCCTTCCAAATGTGACACACATGAAAAGCTTGATCGGCCAAGTGTGGGCACGCCCTAATATGGTGCATCGTCAATCTCGTGGAAGTGTGAAGGATGGATATGTGGGTCTACCCTAGTAGGGTGCATATTCATCGTGTTGGCTTTGGGTCAGACTTAACAAGGTGACCTAGATAGGATCTAACACCTTGTGGCATGGAGGTGATCATGGCAAGGAGTTGCATATGACATATTTCAAGAGTTTCATATGATGCAGTTGGCAAAAGTTGTCTACCTGGAAGATCTAAGTTGTGGGTGACAGCCCTAGCTAGTCCATGACTCAAAGGATTTTAGGATCGTAACCCACTAGAAGATTGTACACTGCAATCTTATGAATTGATGGTGAGGGCTATCAATTTGAACAAAAATAGTGGGAGCGATAATTAATTAAGTCCTAATTATATCATCAACTTTTCAAATCAATCAAATAAAGTCAAAATTGAGTTTTGGACTAAATTGCATATATTTCCTTTTGTAGTACAAATGACAGCAAATAACAATCACTTTTTGTTGTGACCAGTCCTTGAAAAGGATAAGCTGAATGGGACTAATTTCCACGACTGGTTTAGGACATTGAGAATTGTTCTCACTCAAGAGTGAAAGCTTTATGTCCTGGATACTCCAATTCTAGAGGAACCTGCTCCTACTACACCAAAGGAAGAAAGGGATGCTTATAAGAAGCATTCTGATGATGCCATTGATGCAAAGTGCTTGATGTTGTGTTCCATGAACCACGAGTTGTAGAGACAACATGAGAACATGGGTGTCATTGATATGATTCAGCATCTCAAGAACATGTATGTAGATCAAGCACAACAAGAGTGATATGATGTCTCCAGGGCATTGTTCAAGTATGTCATGACAAAAGGAGATCCAGTTGGTCCGCACACGCTCAAGATGATTGGGTATGTGGAGAACCTAACAAGATTGGAATTTCACCTGAGCCAAGAGTTGGCTACTGATGTGATACTGCAATCGTTGCCAGAATTCTATAGTCACTTTGTGATGAACTACAACATGAACAACTTTGACAAGCCATTGACATAGTTGTTGGGCATGTTGAGGACAGCCGAGGCACAGATCAAGAAGGACAAGCCTAAGTCTGTGATGATGATTAGCAGCAAGAAAGGCAAGTCCAAGCGCAAGGGCAAAGGAAAAGCTAAGAAGGGTTATGATGCTAGCCAGAAGCCCAAGGCATCTTCAACTCTCAAGGCCAAAGGAGGCGTTACTAAGAGAGGAAATTGCTACCATTGTCAATAGCCAGGACATTGGAAAAGGAATTGTCCACTCTATCTGGAAGAACTAAAGAAGAAGGAGGCGACAGACGTCTCCACCTAAAGGTGTCATGAAATAAACTTGTAACACTTTTTGAGGTATATGATACCAAGATATAATGTGTAAAGAACCCAATAAATGGGGCAAGTGTTGCCGCCATAGATAGGTGTACTTTAGTTTATTTTCAGCCTTGAAGGCATGTAATAGAGTTATGAACTGCTATTTTATATTTTCCAACGGATAGAAATAGATTATTTTTGCATATTTTATGACAATTAATAAAGTTGATGTTTCAATCTTTGTGGCAATGCCTTGTTTCTCTTGTGGTACTTGGTATGCATAAGTTAAAATGATACCTAAAAGTTATTCATAACTCAAACAATCAAATTAACATAAGATCATGAGAAATTCATTTCTAGTTTCCATATGATGGATAAAGTCTAGACTCTTTTGGTTAGAGAACCAGTAAGAGACATGAATCTCTTAGACATGATTAATCAATCTTCACTAGTGATAGTGGGAGAATGATTATCCTATTAGGTATAATACATGTGATGCATTTACATACCTATTGGAGTTAATGATGATACTTCAAATGATGTTTAGAGAAATACCAATATGAATATCTTGAATTGTTCAAGAATATCATAGATGAAGTACGGATTTGGTAAAGTGTTAATTCTTGATGAGATCAATGAATGAAATACTTAGAACAAATGTTTGAGAACCTTGTGAGTGATTATGATAGTGTATCATAGTGAGCTCATGATTAAGGCATGGTGATGTCTAAATCAAAAGGAGTCATACTCTAAGGAGTTAGAGGATGATTATCAAATAACTAAATTCTTCTTAAATAAAGAATACACCATACTAATAAAGAACATTAAGAATCACACAGAGTTGTGAGTTCTTATATCCTTGACATATGCACCTCAATTATCTATGTGATGAGTTGGTCATGTGATGAGTCAACTATCTAGATGAATATGAGGAACCAAATTTTGAGTTATGGTTTATGACCATTACATCCTAAATAACTTCCATGTAAGCCATAAGGTATGACCTTGATGGTAGCACCCATTGGGATGAAATCCATAAGTGCAAATGAGTCTTAAGTATTAAGAGACACATTTTGAGAAGGATGGTGCTTGTTAATTGCAACTTAATGACTAAGAGATTTGGAATATGGATACTAAAACCACATTCCTATAAGGAATAAGACAAGGATGTGTACGTGACACAACCTATAAGGTTTATGAATCCATTAATGCAAATGAAGTCTATAAATTATAATGGACTAATCAATGTGATTGATTAAGTATAAGCAACTCAGAGCTGGATCTTTACTTTGATGATATAGTCAAAGGGTTTGACTGATATGTCAAAGATAAAGAAGGGATATCTGATTTAGTGGGAGCGTATTCACATTCCACATGTTGATGTGAAATGAAAAATGTTCAAGAATGGAAATCCATAGTGGAAATTATCTTTAAGGAAGATAGAGACTTTTTCTATGTTATAGGAATAGAGATCTATAGATATAGTTCTCGAAAACCTCTTGACCTAAAAAGAGAAAGCATACATTGGCAATCTATACTGAAGGGTTCAGTATGCACATATTCAGTGGGAGAAAACTTGTCCATGTTAAATCGAGTTAGTATCCCAAGGCCAAGTGTCCAATTCTTATGAAGAATAGGAACACTAAGAATATATATGGATCTATCAAGTATGTAATTATCCCATTATCTTGCATGTATGGACATGGCAAGAACAAAATGCATTCATCATCTTGTATGTAGGACATGGCAATATCATGTGCTCATCCTTATAACTCATATGTGGGACATGACAAGTGGATGTCTATCTACTTCTAGTAAGGGTTACTAGAATACCATACGAACTTGATAAGTACTTGATAAGAACTAGTTCTGTGGAAATAAGGAAGGGTTCACTATAAAGAGTTACACTGATGCAAACTTCCGAAAATGGCAAAGAATCAATCGCAAAATATATATGGGATATATAAAAGTGAATCTTTGTTGATAAATGGAAACATTCCAATAAAGTTGTTTTAAAAGGAAATGCTGAGTATTAGTGTGTTAGAGAACAACGGTGGATACTATATGGATCTAGGAGTTCATAGAGATGAACTTATAGTTATTTCGTTCATTGATGACAAGTTAGGAGTGCTTGGTCATCCAATGTGGCTAAAGGTTAGCAAAGGAATACTAGATCGCATGTTACTGCAACTCCATCTCATATGTGTGACGTATAGTGAAGAGATGAGAGACATGCAGTTAATACCGACTTTGGCAAGGTGTTGCCATAACTCACTATGTTAGCATTAGAGCACAGTAACATGTGGGACATGTTTGAATATCACTATGAATATGATTTAAGGGTGATTGGCTCGTAGTGCAAGTGGGAGTCTGTTGGTATGTATGCCCTGAGAGCCAATCATGGGATGATTGGTGGGATACATTAAGATTGATTTGATGAACATCAAAGGCAAGCTTCCAAATTTTTCTGGTTCAGTCATATGAGATAGTGATAGAACATATTGAATGTCTAGTGAATGACAGCACTCAATGATGTATGCTTTCAAGTTCAGTACATGAACGATGGGATCATACAAATGCTAAGAGTTTGTACATCCTTATTATGTCCCTAGTCGGATGTCATTATGGAAGGTAGATAGACAACAATGACACACAAGACTAGATTGTGGTGTTGGTTGATGACAGAATCTCATTAGTCATGATATGGAGATATCAAACCAAACACATAGGTACTTGTTAGAGAACAAGTGTACCAGACAGACCCACCGTGAGTTTGACACATGGATCCATGACATGGTAGTCACAGTCAGTTCTCACAGTGATGGTGGTGAATGTGATTCTTTGACCTGAAATCACTACACTCAACACATGTCGCTGGGTACACTTTGACATCATCAAACGTAGTCCTGAAACAAGGGTTGTTATAAAGGTGATGATTGGGTGGCTTTGACACATGGGTCGTTTGAGGGGTGAGTGATAGTATGGGATTTGTCCCTCCTAAGGGAGTTTGATATCCATGGCCACTTGATGTGTAGGATTGAGATAGGCGTACACGCATGTGTGAATCAATATATGATATTGATGTCATATATATCTCCTCCAATCTACTCTGAGATCAAGAAAGTGAATGAACATTGAAAGGATGACTATTCCATGCCTTGAGTTCATTCAGGATATCAGTGACAAAGGAATGATACATTCACTGTAACACCATTCATGGATTGTAGGATTGAAATTTGTTCTCCAACTTTCCTTTTCACTTGGGTAGCAATGATGTCCGACTAGGCATCGCTCTTTGCTTGTCAAGTCATAAGTGTTATGGACTTTCACTACCAACGTGAAATGGACCTGCAGGGTCACACACATAGGATTTAACCTGGAAGAGGAGTTTATCCACAAATGATGTTTAGATTGATTGCTAAAGGAGTTTAGTAGTTCAATTAAACACTCTATCAATTGATAGCTCAATATCATAGTGTTCAAGTTGTTGGACCGATTGATTAGAGTATCGGATTGATTGGAACTACAATTGACTAATTTTGCATAGTTTGCTGCCCCAACCGATCGGATCATGAGATGAATCGATCGGCTCAGGTTGGTGAACTGATCGGCACAAGTGGTGATCGATCAGCTCATGTGTCATGAAACGATCAGCTCAATTGTTGAACCAGTCGATTCATGTGACCAACCAAGATCGCTTGGAAAGTCAGAAGACTATTTTGCAAATACAATTTGTTTCACTTGTACAAATTTGATTTGGACAAGGATTAATATTTGATTAATCGGAAACAAATACAAAAGTCAATTTGAGTTGGACCAGGACCATGAACCGATCAGCTCAGAAGTGAACTGATTGGCTCAGATAACCCAAGTGATCGGTTGAGGTCTGAACCGATCGGCTCAGGTCCCCGACTGATCGTTTCATGTGTGAAACGAGCGGTTCAGCTGGCGCAAGTTGCTTGTTTTGTGGAAAAATCTCAAACCCTTCTACTCCTATTTAATTTCATATTGCCCGGGGTAGAGAACCTCGTCCCATGTCCCTCCTATATATATAGGGGTATTGGGGGCTTCTCAGGAACAACAACTCAGATCACCAGTTGCTCTGCAAAGTTGTCATTCTCGGTGGTTTTAGTAACCGAGAGAGCCCGAGCAAGTGCTACCCGATAAGGGAGGCACAACAAGGGAAAGACAACTGTAGAAAAGCAATTGGTTGTAGGAGATTGTGTTGGTGACTAGTACGTCGACAGGAGGGTGCGACTCCTTCCAATTCCTTGTGGGACAAGGAGATCGGAGTTCCAGGTGGACCGTGTGGACTACTTCAGAGGCGGGAGACTTCTGTCGTTCAGTGGACAGCTATCAATCGTGACAGTCCCGGTGAGACCAGGAGCTGCCCAGACACCGTCCAAGACCGAAGGTGAAGACCATGCAAGCCGCGAGGTAACATTGTCGAGCAAGCCTCGGGACAAGGTATGCCTCTACAAACCATCCTGTCTATTGTATAGACATTGACGCAATTCCTTTATTCTGGGTTTGGGAGAAGAAAATTTTTGTTTCCACTGCCTTCTCTGTCTCCCCTAAAATCCAACACTTGTTTTAAAGGAGAGTTGTATGTTGCACTTCACCTCTCAGTGCAAGTACAATGATCCTAACTCAATACAACATTTTCATGTATGAATTTTGTTTAGGATCATAAACCTACTCCTCAACTCCATAATTTCCATTCTCTTGGTAAAGGAGGAGTTTCCAAGAGAGTACCTCCTTACTCTCCTACCTATCTTCTCAGATCAAGCAAGAAAGCATAAAATATGCACACATAGTGGCCAGCCATACATGCAAGAAGAAAGAAGCTGGTACTCACAAGGTAGAAAAATAAGCAACTTAGCATTTAGTACAAAATTATCATGTTCCATACATGCTATGACATAGGAGTTACTCTCCCATGTCTAAGAAAAAGAGTCTACTCGTCCATGATGATGTACATAAAAAAATGCAGAATTTTCAGAGTTTAACATGGTTTAGAGTAGGAAAAGCCAAGAGAAACAAATGTGTAACCCAAGAAGAGTAGAATTCCGTCTTGGGGATGCAATTTCACTCCTATAGCTGCTCCAAACTAGACAAACTTCCCTCCTGAGAAGCTTGATGGATAGAAGAAGCTTTGTTGCACCTTCGGAGAAGAAAATCGAGAAGACGAGAAGAAGAATGGAGGTTCTTTGGCAAGAAACCACCTTCTTCCACCCAAAATTGCCCTCCTTTGCTCTGCACCTGCTCTTGGATGAAAGACTTTCAAAATATGACCCTTGCTAACCGCTCCATAAGATGGTTCCGTCCTTAAAAATGAGAGAAGTCATATTTCAAATTTTTTGAAACTGACAGAGACACGACGTGTCTTCCTTGGAACACGTCATGTCCTGGTCTTCAATAGTTGCTCCGAGTGTAAGGAACATGGTGTTTCTGAATTAAAGCACATTGTGTACATTACCAGAAACATAAGGATCCACTCTGAATTCCCAGGTACACGCAGTGTCCTTTATGAACATGTCATGTACTATTTCTTTTCAGAAAGAAGTATGGCCGACTGGAGTCGATGTGACGTCCCCAGATTTTCTAAACCTTAATCTGATGTGTGACGTCAAAATTGAAACCCTCACCTCAGTGAGAATTCTAATTTAAACACCCCACACTAGGCTAAGAAGAAGAAAATCAGAGGAAGTCAAAAGGACACACAGTAGAACATGTACATGAACAATAATAAAACCATACACACATGTTCACCATTCAACATATAATTACAACATGAATTGTTACACCATTTGATTTTACGTATTGAACAACAAACTTCTACATATACATGTACCACCACTAAACTACAGGATCTTAAGACAATTGGTCCACCTATACATCAGCTCGCCACACAACTCTCAACTATCCTGGATCTTCAAGAGCATAACCACAATCTAAACAAAAGATTACATGTGGTACACGTCAGCACAATATTCAAGAATATTATACTGAGTACGCCTACATGTCTTATATATACCTCTCATCATATCTTGCCAATAAGATAAAACTAATACTTGGTCGTTATAAATAAATATAAGAAAAGTGTATACTTGCACAAAGATATTCATTAGCAAAAGAGAACACATATATTTTAAGCACATTTCCATCATATATCTCATGCGTCTGGCACCAATTGGCTTTGACGTCTTCAGGCCTTATGATCTACCACCAAGTGGTTTGTGATCATTATACAAACATCATATGATCTACCACCAAGTGGTTTGTGATCATTATGCATGCGCTCTACCACCAAGTGGTTTATGAGCTATAATATGATGGAATATCTATATTATGTTTGTAGGTGTTCATAGCCATAAATATGGAAATTCCAGCAACATATCATACAAGACAATCATTTCAATCAATACCATATGCCAAGTCTTTACTACCATATAACACAAGCATAATGTATAATAAGCCAAGCAAGAGGTAATGGTGTACCTTCATCAAGAGATAAACTTAATCATCACATATTCCTTAGTCATTTATATCCTTATAAAACCTGATGAGGCCAATCAGATCTTAACACCAAGCCATTGGGAGGCGTTGCTCCTTCTCGTGGCCTGTGTTGGGCCGGTCATTTTTATTGAGTTGGACCCGGTTTGAGTATGGTCTGGCTGGGGCTGGACCCGGTTTAACTGAATGGGGAGTCGTCCTCCTTTCTTTCACGCTCTCGCCCAACGTACAACTCTACTGCGTGAGTCCAGGATAGAGCCTCCGCCGCACGAAGATGCTTTGGCAAGCAACTACCGGTGCGTTGGAGCTCTCAGTCCTTTAATTAGGTGCCCATCAGTTTCATCTACCAAAAACACACCACCACGGCTACTTGGCTTCCTAGATGTGGTTGTGCAGCTCCTACTCCACTAGGGTGATGTCGCCTGGGCTGGCTGCGGCAGGGAGAAGAGGCAAAGTGACTCTGTTCCTCCTCTCACCCATCCAAATGTCAAAAAGGCTTCACAACACCTCACTGAACTCGACGAACACCATTTATTGCCGTGGGAAGACCTCTACCCTCTTCTCAAGCTCGATCTCCTTCTCCGGCAAGATGGGGCTGGTCATCCATGGAAACAACCATCGCCAGGCACATGAATGTCTGCAACTTTCTCCCCTGACATCACCCTTCCTTTTCCACTATTCATCTTCCTCGGATCCCCTCTATATCTCCAAGAACACCTTCTGCCACCACCCATTCTCACTAGTACAGGAATGGTCTGTAGCGTCAATTTTTTTAAGCATGTAACATCACTTTATAACTGACGCCTAACTGGCCGTCTCTATAGAATTCGCTTGATAGCGTCAGTTTATTTGACCAAATAAAACTGACCTTACAGAGTAAACACTGATGCAAAAGGTTGTAAAAATTCTGACCCAGGTGAGAAAAAAGGAGCCTGTAAGGTCAGTTATTCAAAAAAACCGACCCTATAAATGGTCTCGGTCGAGAAAATTGTCGACCGAAAATATTTCGGTCGACAAAATTGTCGACCGAGGGGTACACTGAAAATGTTTATTCAATCTTTAAGGTCGGTTTTTGTAAATAACCGACCTTATAGAGGACATTTAGAGTCAGTTTTGTACAAAAACCGATGCTAGAAGTTATATTTTGGTCGAAAATTTTCTCAACCGAGGAGTGTACACTGAATTCAATCTTTAGGGTCGGTTATTTAAAAAACCGACGCTGAAGTTACAATTTTTTTTAAAAAAATTATGTAGAAATTGAAATAGAACAGAAGAACAAAAAGATTCATATATTCTGGGAGAGGGGAGCATTGATGCTCAACCGTCACCATTCAAAACTACACATTCATAACAAAAATGATTCATAATCACATCATAATTTATAAAATGATAGAGTGCAAGTCTGAGATGATATTAAACAGATACAAAAGTAAATATGAAAGAGTACTCAAACCACATACATAAATGGAGTTGACATATTTAATCCAATGCTATATCGACTTCATTTAGAAAAGACTTTGACCACTCTTCTCGAAATTCATCCAAGTCCACATGTGTGTAAGGCTGAGTTGTAAAGATCTGTAACAAAAAATGCACATGCTAATATTTTATAAAAAATGACTACAATCACTTGTAAATTTATGATGTTATTCTTTATTACTTGACTTATAGTCTGAATGTCATGTGATGCTTGTTTTACAATAGCTTGCATATATTTCATTACATAGTAGCCACAAGCCCAATCATTATTTTGCATAGGACACTACAAATAACAAATTATACTTAATGTTAGTAAACTACTATAAATAGCAATTGAGATAAGACTATAAGAGTTGACATATTACAGTTGAAAATTAATACATATAAGAGTAAGCAGTTGTCAAAGTAACTACCTTGACATTTTTCAAAGTCAATATCTTTAGTTTTGTGGGTATTTGTCCTCCAGCTTCACGAAAAGCCATTATACCCCTATCAATTAAATGATAGTTGGTAAAATAGAAATTCTAAATAGAAATATCATGTTAAAGCATTGATTAAATTTATGCTTACTCCATAGATGACAATTTCAGTTTGTGACTCCTTGTTGTTTTACCCATTGGGTCAAGATAATAAAGAGTCATCAACTTTGGGGAAATCACCACTAATTCCCAATGTCTAGCTCTGAGTAAGAATAAAACAAACATTAAAATAAATAATTTTATTCATTATTAAAATTATATTGAATAATAATACTTACTGGACGTTAAAAGGAATTAGGATAATTTCCTTCCCCTCACTAGTAAAATATTTGAATGCATCAGAGAAGTACTCATTCACATCCTCAATATGTGTCTCCACCTGACTAGTGACTGAAGGAACTAAGAATCCAACATTCTTTATATTAAAGTTTGTGGCCTCAGTATATAAATGGTTGTTAAACATTTGTAATTAGTTTCATATGTAGAAATAAGCTAAAAATGTGTATTGGAATTTTCTATATATATTGATAGATCCTTACCTTATCCATACTTCTATTATTGAAGTATTCAGCCAATCTTACCGGAACAACTCTATAATATCATCAAGAAAAATAAAATTCTCAAAGTCCCTCCCAGTTGCATCTTCTGTTAAATTGACCAACATATGTGATCCCGAGCTTTGGTTGACTAAGTATCGACACAAACATTTAGATTTGCTTCCCAATTTGTCGAATGTAGCTTCGGGAATGAAAGATGGCTTGGGCATAGGAGGACGACTAGTAGAAGTTTTACTTTTTGGTTTACAAACTTGTTGATTAAATTACATATTTATATATTACATGAGTTCATATATGCAGTCAAATATGAAAAATATGGTAGAAATAAGGTATACCTTGTCATTGATAACCAAGTGTCTAGGTCAAACCACCATAGCACCCTCAGCTTCTTCAACTATACTATATTCAGGATTAGGTATGGGTAGTGGTTTGTCCCCCATTCCGTCATACACAAGATGGATGGACACACAACAAATGTCATCAGTAATTTGTTGGCAATGCAATGTACCACCAAGGTTGTACACCTTGCCCACTGCGACAACATTATATTCTGGAACCTCCACTGCAAGTTTACAGTTCATACCAACCAAGATTGAAATAATATAAGTTATATAAGAAACAGTAGAACAGATACATGTTACAACTATATATATTATCATATATTTATCATACTAATAACACAACATATAGAACAAAAACTTACTGCAGATTGTTGTGGTGGGTCATCGGGAGTGCTCTCATGACCTTCTACAACTGGAGCATGGGCTTGTACCTCATCACTTCATAGGCGCAGTATGAATAGGTTGGGAAGGTTGAGTAGGCTGAAATGAAGACATTATTTCTTTTACTTTCTGCGCTACTAATGTTTCAACCTCCTCTTGTGTAAGACCTCCTTCATGACCTCTTTTAGATTGCGAAGGGCCAAAATAAGACTTGAATCCTCTGCCAGCTCCTAATCCCCTAACACGGCCAGGATGCTCCTTCGTACTAAGAGCAATTGCTAGTTCATCCATGTAGCCAGTTGGGATGAACTTTCCTTCCTTCCTTTGCTCATGGAGATCAATCTATTCATAGTTAATGAAAATATTAAATCACAATATCAATTAGATATAAATAAATCTAAGTTTGTGGGAGTTACTCTTTACTTAGTTGGGATAAATCTACCATCTTTTGTGCCACCTCCTTAGTTGCAGGGTTGACAATTTCACCTGCTCGATTCTTTTTAGCATCAATCCATGTCAAGTGTCGGGGTGGTCGCTCAACTTAAGTTGTATAAGATTCTTCTCCAGAAGAAGATTACTTCTCATGTAGTTGGCGGCGGAAGGCATAACCATCGGGCCCCAACCGATGGTCATGCACATTTTTAGCCCGTCTTTCCTTTTGAGCCTAGTGAATAGCCTGATCATTTAAAATGAGGTATTGCAATTTAGACTTGGCAAACATGTATAAAAAGATTCACCTCCTTAATTGTATAAAATAAAATATTCATACAATACATCACAATCTTTATTACCTGAAACTCTTCCGATCTCCTAGCTACAACAAATCTTTCCCACACCTCAGGATCTATAAAAATATATACAGTTGTAGCTTTCTTCTTTTGTTTAGGATTATTTATAAATTCCCTTACAAGATATGTCTTAAAACCCCTCCATCGTACACCACAACGTTGTAGCACTCTTTTCTTGTGATCTTTTTCATTTAAATGAAAAAGACCCTATACATACAAAATAAGAAATTAATAATGTTGTTTTAAAAAAGAATTAATTCCAAGAAAACTAAATTAGAATCAATAGATAAAAAACATATTAAAATAATATCACTTCCACTCACAGATATATCTTTCCATATGAGGTCTTTTCGGGCATTAGGAACATCTTGCCAATTTTCTATATCTATTGCCACCAAACTGTGCACGATCGCCCCTACGTAAGGCTTGAAAGCACTAACATGTTCCCCAATAGGTGCTCCTGTCATATCAAACTGGACTAGCAATTTATCCCCTTTAGCCCTGAGCTCCTGTAGCCTACGCATCAATGTAGGACCTCTACTTTTCTTAGCATCACCACTACCATCCTCATGGTGCTCATGCTCATGCTCAGAATGTTCATCTTCACTCTCCATTTTAGAACCTGCAAGTATACATGATAAAAAAATAAGTGATAATAAAAGCACAAGTGATAAGGTATACATGATAATAAAATATATAATTCAAAGAATACATGCCTTTTGTATTGGTTGAGTTGTTAGTCAAGTAAAATTCCTTCAGCATGGTCATGACGTTTATAATATTCATCGGTATTATCTTCAACATTTACACTTGGAAAACCAACTGAGAATGGACTGGAATCATCATACTTTTCGTAGTATTCTTCTTCATTTATAGGTTCTACAGTAAATTGTCTTTTTCCATGAAGAACGACAGACCAATTTTTATTTGCCGGGTCATCAATATAGAATACTTGTTTTGCTTGGTCTGCCATGATGAATGGCTCATCTTTCTCACCAATCTTTTCAAAATTCACCATTTTGAAACCCAACTCATTCACTAAAACTCCTTTGTTGTTGTCAACCCAATTACACCTAAAGATAGGAACTCTGAAATTTATATAGTCCAATTCCCATATGTCCTCAATGACGTCGTAATATGACATCTCAGCTTTGCGTGGTCTTTTATCTTTGGCACTAGTAAAATACAGCGAACAAGCTTGAACAGTGACCCCACTATTTTGGTCCACACTACTTTCGTCTTGACGCTTTGTGTAGTATGAAAATTCATTTATGTCATAACCTTCATATGACATGACATCCATTTTTGGCTTAAAGGTGAGCCATTTTATGTTCTCAGCAACATTATTCGGTGATTCAGATAGTTGATTAAATACTTTCTCTTCAAACCACCTAATAAATGTTCGATTATGCTCTCTTGCAAGCCACATTGAACTGGATCGCAGATGATTTCTCTTGATAAGATCATTGTGTTCTGTGATGTAGCTAGTAACTTCATTGATGTTGTGTAAAATATACAAATGCGCTTGTTCCCACAACTCACGACTGATTCCTTTCACTCGTCCTCCCAGAGTTCCTTTGCCACAATAAGATTCAGTGTGATGGGAATTTTTTAGATCGCTAGAAGTTTCAGTGCAATTCAAAAAATCATTACAAAAGTCCATCACCTCCCTAGCCACGTAACCCTCAACAATACTCCCTTCAGGACGATAACGATTCCGAACATCACCTTTAAAAACACTCATGTAGCATTCAAATGGATACATCCAGTGTAAGAAAATTGGACCCAACATCTTCACCTCCCTTGTAATATGTACTACAACATGAAGCATGATATCAAAAAATGAACGAGGAAAGTACATTTAAAGCTGACACACGGTAACAATTACATCTTTCTGTAATTTATCGAGAGTATCATGATGTATCACTTTGTTGCATATTTCATTGAAGAAGAAACAGACTCTTGTGATTGCAAACCTTACATGCTTCGGCAATATAGATCGAATAGCCACAGGTAAAAATTTTTGCATTAAGGTGTGACAATCATGAGATTTGAGATCTATCAACTTCAGATCCTTCATTGATACCAATCTATGAATATTAGAAGAGTATCTTTGTGGAACCTTAATATTATACAAGCACTCACAGAAAGTTGTTTTCTCCTTCTTCGACAAAGTGTAACAAGCTGGTGGTAAATATGTGTGGCGACCCCTGATCTCCACTGATAATTCTTTTCTAATACCCATTAATTCTAAATCTTTTCTAGAATTGATGTCATCTTTAGTCTTTCCTGGTATGTTCAATAGCGTACCAATGATGCTATCACAAATATTTTTTTCAACATGCATGACGTCAATGCAATGTCTAATTGTCAAAGATCTCCAATAAGGAAGATCCCAGAATATTGACCTCTTCTTGTATAGAGATTTGTCACATGCGAGTGGACGACTACTTGAACTCTTTCCAAATTCATCAACAATATGTTTCACCCTATCATATACAACATTTCTTGGTATAGGTTTAGGAGCACTTCGTTCCTCAGTTGACCCATTAAAGGTTTTGTGTTGCCTTCGATAAGGATGCACTGGTGGGAGAAATTTCTGATGACTAAGATATACAATTTTACCACCATGTTTCAATCTAATTGAATCATTATTTTCCTCACAAACAGGACATGCTTTGTATCCTTTTATGCTATATCCAGACAAATTTCCATAAGATGGAAAGTCATTAATCATGTAAAATAACATAGCACGCAAACTGAAGATCTCTTTACATGAAGCATCATATGTCATAATACCTTCTTCCCATAGTTTCATTAGGTCATAAATTAGAGGTTGAAGGTAAACATCAATATCATTTCTAGGTTGCTTGGGCCCTGATATCAATATTGACAACATCACATACTTATTTTTCATACACAACCAAGGAGGAAGATTGTATATAACAATCATAACAGGCCACATACTATGTTGGCTGCTTAATGTACCATAGGGATTCATTCCATCTGTACAGAGTCCAAGTCTTAAGTTTCTTGCTTCTTTACCAAATTGAGGGTATAATAAATCAATTTTCTTCCATTGTGGTGAATCAGATGCATGTCGTAGGATGCCATCATCATTGGCCTTTAACTCCCCATGCCAAGAAAAATTTTGTGCATCTTCTATATTAGCAAATAAGTGTTGAAATCGTGGTATTATTGGTAGATACCACATCACCTTGGCAGGAGAGTCATTTTTAGCCTTAGCTGAATTTGTGGTCTTATACCTTGACGCACCACATTTAGGAAAATTTATCAAATTACTATAGTCCTTCTGAAATAACACACAATCATTTGGACATGAATGAATCTTCTTAGCCTCCATTCCCATTGGGCACATTATTTTATTTGCTTGATATGTTGAAATTGGAAGCTCGTTGCCTTCAGGAAGAATTTCCTTTAACAAAGACAATAGTGAAATGAAACTCTTATCTCTCCACTAGTTTTGAGCTTTAAGAGTATATAATTGCATCACAGTACTCAACCTCGTGAACTTAGTACAACCCTTATATAATGGTTTTTCAGCATCATGGACAATGTTTGCAAATAAAGAAGGTGGATCAATGACATTGTCCCGACAACTACGTAGCATCTCATCAACCATATTATCATGAATCTGGTCATCTTGAATCGATTCATCATAAACATTATCATCATTATCTATATCATCTATGCCACAACTATTAGTATCGACATTTTCTGATCCATAATTAAATTTCTCTCCATGCCAATACCATTCATTATAACATTGTATGAACCCATTGCATATGACATGATTCTTAATTTCCTCACCAGTATCAACTATGAAATTGTTACAACAATTTCTACATGGACAATATAGCCTATTTGTAGGTAGTTTCCTATGTTCCTCAGCAAATCTGATAAATTCATCAAGACCTTTGGCAAACTTTGGACTGCAACGGTTCTTGATAGACATCCAACTTCGATCCATTTTCTATATCACATTAAAATTAATTATAAAACTAAGCATTTAATATTGATACTATAAGTTGTAAGTTTTTATTGATAGGAAGTTAATTACTTTTATACTAAAGTGTACCACCTATCCCATTTTTTAATATTTAATCTCACTAGTAATTGTATAATGTCTGTTTAGTTTTGAATAAAATTTTAGTAGCATTTCCCCTAAGTTCTCCAAGTACACCGATGTAAATGGCAAATAACCACTCACATATGTACCCAGAGAAAAAATGAGGAAATCCTACTGAAATTTTCTTCAAAACTAAACATACATTATACAGTTACATCCTAAGTGAGATTAAATATTAAAAAATAGTCCCAAACTGGGGACTATCCAAAGTTTACTCCTAATGAGTAAATTTTGATCGGGTTTCTAAGTTAATATATAAAAGCATTATTTTTAGGCATCAACCCTAAAGTGTCAATTTGGGAGTACACATGTCTAATCTCATATTAATTTCTAGAATTTATATAATGATTACATATGAAAAAATATATGTTTTTATTATTGGTTGGGTTATCAAATCATATAAAATGTAAAAACAATATAATTGTATAGCTAAAGGAGTCCAGGTCCAATATCGGTCGACAATTTGTCGACCGAGAGCCCACCTGCACGCGGCGTCCAGGTCCACCCTCGATCGACAAATTGTCGATCGAGAGTGGACCTGGACGTCGTGCGCAGGTGGGCTCTCGGTCGACAAATTCTCGACTAAGAAAGGACCTAGACGCTACCATGGCGGCGGGAATGAACTCGGGAATGAGGGAACAAGGCGGCGGCCTTACTTGGAAATGACGGCGACCTTCATGGAGGATGTGACGACCTTCCCAGAGAGGCGGAGACCTTTGTGGAAGTGTGGAGAGGCGGCGACGACGAGCTCTTTTCGCGGAGAGGAGGCAAAGCTTTGGCGGCATGGAGAGAAGGCAAGGGCTTCGCAGAGAGGAGGCAAGGCTTTGACGATGAGCTCCCTTCGAACACGACGACGACCTTCTTGGCAAAGCTTTGGCAGCGCGGCAGCTCTTTTAGTAAGGAGATGCTTTGGAAGAGCGACAACGAGATTTTTTGGCAAAAGAGCTTTGGCGGTGCAAAAGAGAAAAGAAGAACTAGGTCTCAGCAGCGAGAATGGAGGGAAAATGAGATCCCGACTCGCTTTGTTACCCTCAAAACATGTAGGGTCAGTTATTTGCAAACAACCGACCCAACAGGCAAGCGATGCCCAAACAAAATTCTCGGTTGACAATTTTGTCAACCAAGGATGCCTCCTACAAGGTCGGTTATATGGATAAAACTGACCCTAGAGGTAACAACAAAGACTTCTCAGTCGACGAATTTGTCGACCGAGAGACTCTCTAGGGTCAGTTTTAAAGAAAAAACCAACCCTAGAGGTTCTTATAGACGCACGAAAGGAAATCTGGCTCTTCTTTTGGTCGACAAATTTTTCGACCGAGATATAATCGGTCGACAAATTCGTCAACCGAAGGGAGCTCTAGGGTCGGTTAAAAGTAAAAAACCGACCCTAGAGGTTCTTATAAATGCATGAACTAAACTGGATCCAAAACTCAACTCGGTCGACAATATTGTCGACCGAGAGACCCTCTAGGGTCAGTTTTAAGGAAAAAACCGACCCTAGAGGTGCTTATACACGCACGAAAGGAAATATGGCTCTCATTCTCGGTCAACAAATTTGTCGACCGCGATGTTATCGGTCGACAAATTTGTCGACCGAGGGGAGCTCTAGGGTCGGTTAAAAGTAAAAAACTGATGCTAGAGGTTCTTATACATGCGTGAACTAAACTGGATCCAAAACTCAACTCGGTCGACAATATTGTCGATCGAGAGACCCTCTAGGGTCAGTTTTAAGGAAAAAACCGACCCTAGATGTGCTTATACACGCATGAAAGGAAATCTGGCTCTCATTATCGGTCGACAAATTTGTCGACCGAGATGTTATCGGTCGACAAATTCGTCGACCGAAAGGAGCTCTAAGGTCGGTTAAAAGTAAAAAACTGACCCTATAGGTTCTTATACATGCGTGAACTAAAGTGGATCCAAAACTCATTAAGGTCGACAATATTGTCGACCGAGGGACCCTCTAGGGTCAGTTTTAAAGAAAATATTGACCCTAAAGGTGCTTGTACATGAACGAAAGGAAATCTGGCTCTCATTCTCGGTCGACAAATTTGTCGACCGAGATGTTATCGGTCGACAAATTCGTCAACCGAAAGGATCTCTAAGGTCGGTAAAAAGTAAAAAACCGACCCTAGAGGTTCTTATACATGCGTGAACTAAATTGGATCCAAAACTCATTTCGGTCGAAAATATTGTCGACCAAGGGACCCTCTAGGGTCGGTTTTAAAGAAAAAATCGACCCTAGAGGTGCTTATACATGTGTGAAGGCAAACTGGATTTAAGATGTCTCCCGTGTTTTTTGTAGACATATAAGGTCGGTTATTTGGAAAAATCGACCCTATAGATCGAGGCGCGAAACCAAAATCAAGCAATTTTTTTCCCCGGGAAACTATAGTTGGCTTTCTAAATCCAATTGTCTATAAGGTCGGTTATTTTATGAAAACTGACCCTATAGAGATACACTACAAGGTCGGTAATTTTAAGAAAAGTGACCCAAGAGGTCTTAAGTGGTGCTCGTGTTTTAATAGACATATAAGGTCGGTTATTTGGAAAACTGACCCTATAGAGTTACACTACAAGGTCGGTTTTGTGAAGAAAACCGACGCAAGAGGTCTTAAGTGGTGCTCACATTTTTTTTAGACATATAAGGTCGGTTATTTGAAAAAATTGACCCTACAGGTAATGACGTTATAACCCATTTCTGTACTAGTGGTGGTGGAGAAGCAACGAGGGAAGATGGTTGATTCTCTCTACTGAAGTGGTCGTGCATGTCATTTAAGGGGTCTCCGGACTCGTCTACTCTAGCCAAACACAATGGTCCACTTCACTTCCCCTCACTCCCCATGTTTTAGGTGAGTGGTGGCTGGGAGGGCTTGGCATCAGCTCTCTCATGATCTCCATTGTGATGGGAGGTAGGAGGGGAGCTCTTGGACGTCCGATCGTCATCCAAGGGCTATCGGCCAGAGGGCGCTTAAGTGGATCAGTGGCTTCTCCTTTCCGAAGGCCACAATCACTGGATTGGCAATCCAAGTCCACAAGTTGGCCACACGAACCAAACTCAACTAAGGGGAGCATGACACAGATATTGATTAGCAACTTAGGTTCTCAAATCATCAAAAAAAAAATACACATTATCTTCCAAATTTCAAACCTCAATAACTCTCTCTAGGAAAATCCAATTGCCACCAAATTTTAACCACAGATTCCTCACTACTCCAGCTTCCTTGTGCACGAATTTGGTGTCAAAACTCAATTGTTAGATGAATCAATTAAATTCCTAAAATAGGCCTAATCTTATGGTCCAAATCATTATATAAACCTCAATCAACACTCCAACTTTACTAGAACACTTGGGATTCTCAAAACAACTCAACATGTATGACTTCACTTATGTCATTGGACATTTTAGGATTCCAAAAGAGAACTCCATCACATCCTACACACCTTAAAAGAAATTTCATCCTCGAAATTAGGCCAAAGTCCAGTCCTTGACATCATATACGTATTAAAAGAAATTTCGTCCTCAAAATTAATCCATCATCTTACTTCAAAGAAAAACCAAAAGCCTTCATCCATATGTATGAACTGCACTCTATGTGCAATATATCCAAAAGCAAAGCTTTATAATCATATCCAAACCACTATTAGGACGTTTTAACAACATCTAAGGTGAAACTCCCCTCCCATAAAGATTGAAATAAGGGTTTAGAAACTCTGGTTATGTCATGACATATCTCATATGTTAGGGTTTCATCCTTATATTTACCCATGAATTAGGGTTCCCGCATCATATCACCATGTTCTAAAGGAGTTAACTAGGGTTAGCCCATTATATAAGGTGTCATCAACATTTTATCGAGCTAGTTTTTAGAACATAATCAATATTAACATATGCATTTTATGAGGGAGTTAAGTATAACTAACCCACGTTATCCATCTAGATCATATCAAGGTGTTATAATCATTATGTTGTGCTAGCTGTCAAACTACATTTTCCATCTTTATTAAGCACTAAGATTAACACCTCATGTAACATGTTTCATTCATATGATTTTATTTCATTGTTCATACTAACTTGCAGTATTTACTAGTGAATTCATCACAAGATTAAATAAAAGTATCACATTATCATCATTATTCATGTATATGTTTAATCATTTATGCTTTATAATATTAAACCATATCTAGGTTTCTTTCATACCATGACCACTATCATATCTCACGATTGGATCACATCCTTACATCTATTATACCATGGTTGTGCTAAACAAACTTATGTGAGTGGCTAATTGAACATATATCAAAACTTTATCTAGTCCAGTCCCATTAAGGTTTTCCTGACCCATACCACGAGGGTAGTGTCATGCTCAGTCTCTCTGAGCTAACTCAACTCTATAAGTATCTCATCTGCATATACTTTATCTTACCTCTCCTAGTCTAGGGTTCTCGGATTACCTCATTGGCACTAGTGATTAACTTCACAAGATCTAGCCACAGAAGCACAAACCAAAGCATGCTATGACATTCTCTTCATGGGTTTTCTACCAATGAGACATGCTTACCCAAAACTCTCTATATGTACACCACTAGAGTCCTATATGGGAAACCACCAACCCAAGCATGAGGCTTTATGAAAACTAACACAGTTGTCTCCTCCAGGGTCTTGGGACTCTCTCTCCCTCACCCATATGGTAAGATCTCATATTCATATTCACATATGCACATATAATCAACCTCTCTCTTCCTCTAGGGTTTGATCCTCTCAAGGACATCTAGGGTTCAAGAAAACTATAGGAATCATGCATAGAGCAACTCAACTCGTTTACTTAGGAGTAGTCTAGTTTAGGACATATCATATCACATATCTCATAATTCTCATATCTTGGAGTTTAGGTTCTCTAACCTTCTCCCTCTGGGCATTCACTCTCTCTGGAGTTAACCCTATAACTGGTCCCAACACTAGAGGTCCTCCTTTGTAAAAGAGCTTGAGGCTCATGATGACTCACAAGTTTGTCTTAGCTTATCTTATCTTACCTCGTAAAAGCCTAGTTACTTGCATCATCAAAACTTATCTCAAATCCTCAAAACCG
Source organism: Alisma plantago-aquatica (assembly GCA_963693085.1). NCBI lineage: Eukaryota > Viridiplantae > Streptophyta > Magnoliopsida > Alismatales > Alismataceae > Alisma > Alisma plantago-aquatica. Next base: position 316,397,292 of record OY856411.1, on the reverse strand, counting down.
AACTTAAGTCCTTGAAGAAAAACATAGATCATCATAACCATTTTATATCATCTATATAAGACCTACATCATATTATCAAAAATTATTTCATCTATTCCATCTATCACATATACCAAACAAGGCTCTAGACATCTAATCTAGAACTACTCTCTCTTCTAGACTGATGTCATTCACTTTCACTTAGGTTGTATGATCACCTCCTACTCATACATGTGTGGGGACACATTTTTGTAATACATATACATAATAAAATATTATATAGTTTTTCTCCGATAAAACATGTGTCAGAGAAAACTATCCAGGTTTGATCCGATTGGAATCAAAAAACAAATCCACAAAATGAGTGTCCCACACATAGTAGAGAGTACAACATCATGAAAACTAGTGAAAAGGGTGAGAACAGGGTGTAGACTATTGTAGCTACTCTAGACAATGTGCATAATATGTCTAGGGTTTCTCTTCCCTTGATGCACATCATTTCCAAATAATGCAACGTCCCATACCGCTACACTATAAGGAAAGAATGGCATCTAAGGACGTGCTATACAACAAGCACCAGTCTAGACCTAGTTCTCTAACATTTAGGTGCTAACCTAGAGGCTAAGTCAGATCTAGTCTATAAAAGATGACTAATCTAACCCTAAAGATTATCAAGTGCAAGGTTCTTTAGTTTTGAGTTGCATAGTGAGCAAATGTCAGGCTTTGCTATTGTTCATGCTCTGATACCACCTGTAACGTCCCTGATTTTCTAAACCTTAATCTGATGTGTGACGTCTAAATTGAAACCCTCACCTCAGCGAGAATTCCAATTTAAACACCCCACACTAGGCTAAGAAGAAGAAAATTAGAGGAAGTCAAAAGGAAACACAGTAGCACATGTACATGAACAATAATAAAACCATACATATTCACCATTAAACATACAATTACAACATGAAATGTTACAACATTTGATTTTACGTATTGAACAGCAAACTTCTACATATACATGTACCACTACTAAACTACAGGATCTTAAGATAATAGGTCCACCTGTACATCCGCTTGCCACACAACTCTCAATTATCCTGGATCTTCAAGAGCATAACCACAACCTAAACAAAAGATTACATGCGGTACACATCAGCACAATATTCAAGAATATTATACTGAGTACGCCTACATGTCTTTTATATACCTCTCATCATATCTTGGCAATAAGATAAAACTAATACTTGGCATTTATAAAGAAATATAAGAAAAGTGTATACTTTCACAAAGATATTCATTAGCAAAAGAGAACACATATATTTTAAGCACATTTCCATCATATATATCGTGCGTCTACCACCAAGTGGCTTTGAAGTCTTCAGGCCTTATGATCTACCGCCAAGTGGTTTGTGATCATTATACAAACATCATATGATCTAGCATCAAGTGGTTCATGATCATTATTCATGTGCTCTACCACCAAGTGGTTTATGAGCTATATTATGATGGAACATCTATATTATGTTTGTAGGTGTTCATAGTCATAAATATGGAAATTCCAGCAACATATCATACAAGACAATCATTTCAATCAATACCATATGCCAAGTCTTTACTACCATATAACACAAGGATAATGTATAATAAGCCAAGCAAGATGTAATGGTGTACCTTGATCAAGAGATAAACATAATCATCACATCTTCCTTAGTCGTCTATATCCTTGTTAAACCTGATTGGGCCATTTAGATCTTGACACCTGGCCACTGGGAGGCGTTGCTCCTTCTCCTGGCCTGCGTTGGGCCAGTCAATTTTATTGACTTGGACCCAGTTCAGGTATGGTCTGGTTGGGGTTGGACCCCATTTAACTGAAAGGCGAGTCATCCTCCTTTCTTTCATGCTCTCGCCTAATGCAAGACTCTACTGCGTGAGTCAGGGATAGAGTCGCCATCGCACGGAGATGCTCTGGCAAGCAACTATCGGTGTGCTGGAGCTCCCGGTCCTCTAATTAGATGTCCATCAGTTTCGTCTACCAAAAACACACCACCACATCTACTTGGCTTCCAGGATGTGGTTGTGCAGCTCCTACTCCACTAGGGCACTGCCGCTTGGGCTGGATGCAGAAGGGAGAAGAGGCAAAGTGCCTCTGTTCATCCTCGCACACATCCAAAGGTCTGAAAGGCTTCGCAACACCTCACTGAACTCGACAAACACCATTGATTTTCATGGGAAGACCTCTACCCCCTTCTCAAGCTCGATATCCTTCTCTGACAAGATGGGGTTGGTCATCCATGGAAACAACCATCGTCTGGCACACGAATGTTTGCAACATTCTCCCCTCACATCACCCTTCCTTTTCCACTATTCATCTTCCTCAGATCCCCTCTATATCTCCAAGAACACCTTCCTCTACCACCTGTTCTCCGCGGTGGAGAAGCAGCGAGGGAAGATGGTTGATTCTCTCTATTGAAGTGGTCGTGCATATCATTTAAGGGGTCTCCTCACTCTTGTACTCAATCCAAACACAATGGTCCACTTCACTTCCCCTCACTCCCCACGATTTAGGCAAGTGGTGGCTGGGAGGGCTTGGTGTCAGCTCTCCCACGATCTCCATTGTGACAGGAGGTAGGAGGAGAGCTCTTGGCCGTCTGATCGTCATCCAAGGGCTATCAGCCAGAGGGCGCTTAAGTGGATCCGTGAAATCTCCTTTCCAAAGGCCACAACTACTGGATTGGCAATCCAAGGCCACAAGTTGGCCACGCGGACCCAACTCGACTAAGGGGAGCGTGACACTGATATTGATTAGCAACTTAGGTTCACAAATCATAAAAAAACACACATTATTTCCCAAATTTCAAACCTCAATAACTCTCTCTAGGAACATCCAATTGCCACCACATTTTAACCACAAATTCCTCACTACTCAAGATTCCTAGTGCACGAACTTGGTGTCAAAACTCAATTGTTAGATGAATCAATTAAATTCCTCAAATAGGCCTAAACTTATGGTCTAAATCATTATATAAACCTCAATCAACACTCCAACTTTACTAGAACACTTGGGATTCTCAAAAAAACTCAACATGTATGACTTCACTTTTGTCATTGGACATTTTAGGATTCCAAAAGAGCACTCCATCACATCCTACACACCTTAAAAGAAATTTCATCCTCGAAATTAGGACAAAGTCAATTCCTTCACATCGTATACGTCTTAAAAGAAATTTTGTCCTCGAAATTAATCCATCATCTTACTTCAAAGAAAAACCAAAAGCCTTCATCCATATGTATGACATCCACTCTATATGCTACATATCCAAAGGCAAAGCATTATAATCATATCCAAACCACTATTAGGAGGTTTTAACAACACCTAAGGTGAAACTTCCCTCCCATAAAGATTGAAACAAGGGTTTAGAAACTCTGGTTATGTCATAACATATCGCATATGTTAGGGTTTCATCCTTATCTTTACCCATGAATTAGGGTTCCCGCATCATATCACCATGTTCTAAAGGAGTTAACCAGGGTTATCCCATTATATAAGGTGTCATCAACATTTTATCGAGCTAGTTTTTAGAACATGTTCAATATTAACATATGCATTTTATGAGGGAGTTAAGTATAATTAACCCGCGTTATCCATCTAGATCATATCAAGGTGTTATAATCATTATGTTGTGCTAGTTGTCAAACTACATTTTCTGTCTTTATTAAGCACTAATATTAACACCTCGTGTAACATGTTTCATTCATATGATCTTATTTCATTGTTCATACTAACTTGCATCATTTACTAGTGAATTCATCACAAGATTAAACAACAGTATCACATTATCATCATTATTCATGTATATGGTTAACCATTTATGTATTATAATATTAAACCATCTCTAGGTTTCTTTCATATCATGACCACTATCATATCTCAAGATTGGATCACATCCTTACATCTATTATATCATGCTTGTGCTAAACAAACTTATATGAGTGGCTAATCGAACATATATCAAAACTTTATCTAGTCCAATTGAGGTTCTCCTAACCCATACCACGAGGGTAGTGTCATGCTCAGTCTCTCTGAGATAACTCAACTCTATAATTATCTCATACCCATATAGTTTATCTTCCCTCTCCTAGTCTAGGGTTCTCAGATTACCTCATTGGCACTAGTGATTACCTCTATAATTATCTCATACCCATATCATGCTATGACATTCTCTTCATTGGTTTTCTACCCATGAGACATGCTTACCCAAAACTCTCTATATATACACCACTAGAGTCCTACATGGGAAACCACCAACTCGAGCATGAGGCTTTACGAAAACTAACACAATTGTCTCCTCCAGGGTCTTGGGACTCTCTCTCCCTAACCCGAATGATAAGATCTCATACTCATATTCACATATGCACATATAACCAGCCGCTCTCTACCTCTAGGGTTTGATCCTCTCAAGGACATCTAGGGTTCAAGAAAACTATAGGAATCATGCATAGAGCAACTCAACTCGTTTACTTAGGAGTAGTCTAGTTTAGGACATATCATATCACATATCTCAAAATTCTCATATCTTAGAGTTTAGGTTCTCTAACCTTCTCCCTCTGGGTCTCACTCTCTCTGGAGTTAACCCTATAACTGGTCCCAACACTAGAGGTCCTACTTTGTGAAAGAGCTTGAGGCTCATGCTGACTCACAACTTTGTCTTAGCTTATCTTATCTTACCTCGTAAAAGCCAATTTACTTGCATCAACAAAACTTATCTCAAATCCTCAAAACCGAACTTAAGTCCTCAAAGAAAAACATAGATCATCATAACCATATTATATCATCTATATAAGACCTACATCATATCATCAAAAAATATTTCATCTATTCCATCTATCATATATACCAAACAAGGCTCTAGACATCTAATCTAGAACTACTCTCTCTTCTAGATTGATGTCATTCACTTTCACTTAGGTTGTATGATCCCCTCCTACTCATACATGTGTAGAGACACATTTTTGTAATACATATACATAATAAAATATTATATAGTGTTTCTCTGATAAAACATGTGTCAGAGAAAACTATCCAGGTTCGATCTGATTGGAATCAAAAACCAAATCCACAAAATGAGTGTCCCACACATAGTAGAGAGTACAGTGTCATGAAAACTAGTGAAAAGGGTGAGAACAAAGTGTAGACTAGTGTAGCTACTCTAGACAACGTGCACAACATGTCTAGGGTTTCTCTTCCCTTGATGTACATCATTTCCAAATAATGCAATGTCCCATACCACTACACTATAAGGAAAGAATGGCATCTAAGGACCTGCTATACAACAAGCACCAGTCTAGACCTAGTTCTCTAACATCTAGGTGCTAACCTAGAGGTTAAGTCAGATCTAGTCTCTAAAAGATGATTAATCTAACCCTAAAGATTATTAACTGTAAGGTTCTTTAGTTTTGAGTTGCATAGTGAGCAAAAGTCAAGCTTTGCTATTGTTCATACTCTGATACCACCTGTGACGTCCTCGGATTTTCTAAACCTTAATCTAATGTGTGACGTCCAAATTGAAACCCTCACTTCAGCAAGAATTCCAATTTAAACACCCCACACTAGGCTAAGAAAAAGAAAATCAAAGGAAGTCAAAAGGAAACACATTAGCACATGTACATAAACAATAATAAAACCATACACACATGTTCACCATTAAACATATAATTACAACATGAATTGTTACAACATTTGATTTTACGTATTGAACAGTAAACCTCTACATATACATGTACCACCACTAAACTATAGGATCTTAACATAATAGGTCCACCTATACATCAGCTCGCCACACAACTCTCAACTATCCTAGATCTTCAAAAGCATAACCAAAACCTAAACAAAAGATTACATGTGGTACACGTCAACACAATATTCAAGAATATTGTACTGAGTACACCTACGTGTCTTTTATATACCTCTCATCATATTTTGGCAATAAGATAAAACTAATACTTGGCAGTTATAAACAAATATAAGAAAAGAGTATACTTGCACAAAGATATTCATTAGAAAAACAGAACACATATATTTTAAGCACATTTCCATCATATATCTTGTGTGTCTGCCACCATGTGGCTTTGACGTCTTCAGGCCTTATGATCTACCACCAAGATGTTTGTGATCATTATACAAACATCATATGATCTGCCACCAAGTGGTTTGTGATCATTATGCATGCGCTCTACCACCAAGTGGTTTATGAGCTATATTATGATGGAACATATATATTATGTTTGTTGGTGTTCATAGCCATAAATAAGGAAATTCCAGCAACATATCATACAAGACAATCATTTCAATCAATACCATATGCCAAGTCTTTACTACCATATAACACAAGAACAATGTATAATAAGCCAAGAAAGAGGTAATGGTGTACCTTGATCAAGAGATAAACTTAATCATCACATATTCCTTAGTCATCTATATCCTTGTTAAACATGATCGGGCCAATCAGATCTTGACACCTGGCCATTGTGAGGCATTGCTCCTTCTCTTGGCCTGCACTGGGCTAGTCAGTTTTATTGACTTGGACCCGGTTCGGGTATGGTCTGGCTGGGGTTGGACCCTATTTAACTAAAAGGGGAGTCATCCTCCTTTCTTTCATGCTCTCGCCGAATGCACGACTCTACTATGTGAGTCTGGGACAGAGCCGTCGCCGCACGGAGATGCTCTGGCAAGCAACTACCGGTGCGCTGGAGCTCCCGGTCCTCTAATTAGGTGCCCATCAGTTTCGTCAACCAAAAACACACCACCACGACTACTTGGCTTCCTGGATGTGGTTGTGCAGCATCTACTCCACTAGGGCGCTGCCGCTTGGGCTGGCTGCGGCAGGGAAAAGAGGAAAAGTGCCTCTGTTCCTCCTCGCACCCATCCAAAGGTCTGAAAGGCTTCACAACACTTCACTGAACTCGACGAACACCACTGATTGTCGTGGGAATACCTCTACCCTCTTCTCAAGCTCGATCTCCTTCTTTGGCAAGATGGTGTGGTCATCCATGGAAACAACCGTCGCTAGGCACACGAATGTCTGCAACTTTCTCCCCTGACATCGCACTTCCTTTTCCACTATTCATATTCCTCGGATCCCCTCTATATCTCCAAGAACACCTTCCACTACCACCTGTTCTCCGTGGTGGAGAAGCAGCGAGGGAAGATGGTTGATTCTCTCTACTGAAGTGGTCGTGCATATCGTTTAAGGGTTCTCCTCACTCCTATACTTGAGCCAAACACAATGGTCCACTTCACTTCCCCTCTCTCCCCATGATTTAGGAGAGTGGTGGCTGGGAGGGCTTGGCGTCAGCTCTCCCACGATCTCCATTGTGACAGGAGGTAGGGGGAGAGCTCTTGGCCGTCTAATTGTCATCCAAGGGCTATCGGCTAGAGGGCTCTTAAGTGGATCTGTGGCATCTCCTTTCCAAAGGCCACGACTGCTGGATTGGCAATCCAAGGCCACAAGTTGGACACGCGGACCCAACCCGACTAAGGGGAGCGTGACAATGATATTTATTAGCAACTTAGGTTCTCAAATCATAAAAAAATACACATTATTTCTTAAATTTCAAACCTCAATAACTCTCTCTAGGAACATCCAATTGCCACAAACTTTTAACCACAAATTCCTCACTACTCAAGCTTCCTTGTGCATGAATTTGGTGTCAAAACTCAATTGTTAGATGAATCAATTAAATTCCTCAAATAGGCCTAAACATATGGTCCAAATCATTATATAAACCTCAATCAACACTCCAACTTTACTAGAACACTTGGGATTCTCAAAACAACTCAACATGTATAACTTCACTTGTGTCATTGGACATTTTAGGATTCCAAAAGAGCACTTCATCACATCCTACAAACCTTAAAAGAAATTTCATCCTCGAAATTAGGCCAAATTCCAGTCCTTCACATCATATACGTCTTAAAAGAAATTTCATCCTAAAAATTAATCCATCATATTACTTCAAAGAAAAACCAAAAGCCTTCATCCATATGTATGACATCCACTCTATGTGCAACATATCCAAAGGCAAAGCATTATAATCATATCCAAACCACTATTAGGAGGTTTTAACAACATCCAAGGTGAAACTCCCCTCCCATAAAGATTGAAACAAGGGTTTAGAAACTCTGGTTATGCCATGACATATCTCATATGTTAGGGTTTTAACACGATTTTACCGTGCGTATAACGCAAGTGCATGCGTCAATGTAGTATAGGCCCTTGTGAGGCCCGAGTCGAACTCAGGGACACTGAATTATCGGTAGACTACTACTAACTACTCGCTATCAGCTAGACTAATAAAGAGGTTATGAGATTTGTTTTAAAAATAAAAGAAAATAAAAGAAAACAAAGCAATCAATTAAATGTTTAGTTTAATCAATTCAGGTGGAGATCTTTAGGATTACGGTTTCACCGCGGGTTTTCATTGTATGAATTTTGATATAGTTACTCAGGTTCATCTCTCAATCTGGGTAGTGGCCTATAGTCAGAATTGCCCACTGTTGTGGTACAATTCACTACCTAAGTCTAGGTCGATTCCACCGTCGTAGTAACCTATACCCTAAACTAGGTGCATTAGAATCGACCTCTGGGTGTCCACCATTAACCTTACATCACCTTGTTCAAGGGATTTGTTAATTAATGTGAATTTTGTCACTTTTCAATCATTAATTCTTCTTTCAAAGTAATTAAAGGTATTAGATTATTATTATGGTGATCAATCAAAACAATATAATTGAGAAAACGAAATCATACCACGGATTTAAGAGATAAATTATGAATTACTATAATAAAAATGTCATAGAATGCTTCCCCGGGCTACTCCCGGTCCAAAAGATAAAGGGGATTAGCTCTGCATGTTCATCTCAGAGCAAAACATGGTTGAGAAAAGGGGAAACATGGATAAAAACATGAATAAGTAATGAAACCCCTGAACGGAGAATATCCAAGCATTCCTCGGCGTAGAATGCGCGATCTACAGCCTTTCGGCGATGGAAAATGTCTTCTTCGGCTTCCAGAACGGATGGGGCGTGCTTCTGGGCTCCGTTCTTCTCTCCACACCTTCTCGGGACGTGTGCAGCGGCTAATGACGTGATCCTTGGCTCTTGGCCACCGTCATTAGGTATAATCACCGAGTTAGGTTGCAAAAATATCACAGCCGTCGGATTTAGATCGATCTGAAACAAACTGGCATCTGACGGTGTCGATACCATCGACGCGGGTCGATGGTATCGACACTGCGTGATATCGACAAGTTTTCTTTTCTTTTCTTCGTTGCGCCTGATGCTGACTCGATACCATCGACGTGGGTCAATGGTATCGACACCCTACGGCGTCGGTTTTGTCCTTTTCCGTCACTGAAGCTTCAGGTGTTGATAGTATCGACTTTAGGGTCGATAGTATTGACTATCTACACGCCAGCAACCTGATGATAGTATCGACTTTAGGGTCGCTGAAGCTTCCCTGTCGATGGTATCGACTTTGTGCTGCTCCTTGCGGCTGGCAACCTGTGGCAGTGTCGATAGTATCGACAGCTGTCGATGGTATCGACAGCTGTCGATGGTATCGACAGCTGCAGATATGCATTTTTCCTAAAATTACAACACAAAACCACATAAGCCGAAATAAAACATATTATTGTAATCATTTATGCTCAAAACAATAAAATAATGGAGATTTGACACTGAGAAGGGTCATAGACTAAAGTAAATGAATTATGCAATATGAACCACCAAAATGACCAATAAATGCATAAAACACAAGCAAAACAAGTCTATAAATGCGACTCAAAATCATCGCATCAAACTCCCCTAAGCTTGAACATTGCTCGCCCTCGAGCAACTAAACTTTAGAATAGAATTGTGAGGGTCAACTAAAGAACAGATCATCACAACAAACATCACCACATGATTCCCGCCAGACATTCACATACCGGCCCTCTCTAACCAAGGAATGATAATTACCCTAAAGGCGACAATAATCATCCATAAAAGATATCTACCTCAAAAATAATGAACACTATCACATAAGGCAGTTAACAAAATAAAATTCTCCGGTATAGACTCGGTGCATCTTGTGATCTTCTATTCTACGTTGCTTGCCCTAACTACCATCTACATGGAAGCAGTTCTTCTGGTATTAATGAGTGAGGAGAAAATCACGGTGGCCTACCAATTCGAGCAATGAGTGGATGGAATGGGTGGCTCATGGAAGAAATGGAAGCATTATACGATTTTAACATGCACAAAGCAAAAATGACCTAAATGATGCATATGCAAGTGTAAATGCCCTAATGCCTACATTTGGGTGCAATGATGCATGCCCTTTCATTCCATCTCAAGGTGAGATGGAATATCTAAGAGAACTACATCATGTACTTATTCTTCTTAGTATGTAGTGAGAACATGTTCCTTTCTCCCTCTCATTACTACTTACTTCTCAATTCTCTTTTCTTTTTTTTCCAAAACTTTTCTTTTTTTTTCAAGTCCTTATTTTCATAGCTGACAACAAAATGTTTGTCGGGCTCACTTAATGTTGCAGAACTTATACATTTGAAGCATTCAGAAGGTATGGAACAAGTTCATCACCTTTTATGTTTTAGAATACATAAGATGCATGATGTACTATATGCACAAAAATGTGAATGCAGCTACAAAATGATAATTATGCAACTAAATGACATGCACCTAAGGATAATGTGCATGTATTGCTATTCTATCTTTTTTATTTTTTTTATTAAAAAATATGAGAAGATAGATGTAATGCAAGACCTATCTACATGGAATGCAATCAAAGAGATTAAAACCGTACTGTGCTTCCAATTCATAAGGTGGATTATGAAAACAATGGGGTGGATAGATCACAAGACTAATTCACTGAACCTTTGAAAATTATTATGTGTCCCTCCTTACTGACCTGTGTAGTAATTAAGAGGTTTTTCTCTCTTATTTCAAATTGAAGTCTCATTATCATTTGGTCAGTTTAGGCTCAAACAACCAATTCCATCCACTTTTCATGAATCATGGGAATGTATAGTTGTGATTTTCTATTTTAGAGTTGACAAACCCAATTATTTCCTTAAGTTATGTTCTCAAAGTTTAACAACACAAGCTTGCAAAAACACTAAAAAAATTTAAATTTGCCCCTAATTCCCAAGTACAAGCAACGAGATGACACATGACTTAAAACATCCACAATTACACTAGATAGAGTGTGGATCCTACAAGCAACTAAGAACTACAAGAAATATATGACAAAAGACAAAACAATAAACTTAAAAACTGAGAAAAATAAAGGATAGAGTTGTTCCAACTCCCCCCCCCAAGCTTGAATTTGACTATGGCCTCATAGTCAAAAACAACCTTAAAAGGTGGAACAATGATACCGATCATTCTTCCAGAGGAGGCGGGTACTGCGGGGCCGTGAGGTCCAAAGATGGGTACTGCCCCTGAAAGCTCTGATCATACTAGGGCATTGGTGGAGGTTGTGGATACCCCCCAAGGTAATTTTGGCTCCAGTAATGATCGTAGAACGGCTGCTGCTACATCTCCATCCTATGCAACCTGTCATGGATGTGCTGTTGGTTGTTGAGGAGGAGGCGCTCATTTTCAAAAATAGCCCTCTGGTTATCAAGCAGCCGGTTCGTCGTATCCTGAATACCGGCATATGAAGCTGTATGCTGGAGTTGGGTGTGCTGGATCTCTTGCAGCATTGTATACATCCCCTGCATGGAATAGACATCCTCTCCTTGAGGAGAGGGCTAAGGTGGCAGAGGATGTGAAGATGAAGATGCACACGGATGCATGCGGGGACGCTTCCTAGGTGCCACTCGTGCATGAAGAGGGGTGAAAGCCTCCTCTTCCTCTTCAGGCTCGTCGTCGTCATTGTCATTTTCATCATTGCCGCCATCTTCATCTGAGTCTTCAATGGCTATGATAGAACATCTAAAATGTTTAGTGCCCGCGATGTGGAAGATGGGGTCTGGAAGTGAACACTCTTGATATGCTTGATTGACATGGCAGTATGCATATGCCAAGCCATCACGAAGCAGGATGAGGTTGGAGCGGTGCAGATGCTGCAAGTTGACCTTGCTCCTATTGGAGAGGGGAGTAAGCTGGGAGAAATTTAACCCAAGATAGGAGGCCAGCGGTGTGATGAGTCCTCCAAAGTGGATTGGAGCCTTCCGCGTACTCCTCTTTACATCCAACACGCGCGTTAAGAAGAACGCTCCCCAATTACACTCTTCTCGCTTCAGCAACTTATGCAGGAAAAACAAATTTGTCTCTTGAAACTTGCTGAGAGACAGGTCACCATGAGCGAACAAGGTGGTGCAGAGCATGCAGTGAAGAACCCGCACAAACAGATGCTCAAAATCCACAAATTTCGCATTATGGTAGCTGACGGATTGCTCGGTGGCGCAGTCACAAGCAGGGCGAAGATGTCATCATAGTTTGTCCTGTTATCTGGCCTCCGGTACTGGTCTCTCCCATGATTCCAGTTGTAGATGGAATTAAACTACCTGAGGGTGAGAGTGTAATTGTTGTTGTACAGCCGGAAAGAAACGCGGCCCTTGATCCATTCCTGATCACTGGCGATGACGTCGTTTGGCACGACGCATATGTCCAGCGATGCCATGAACTCCGCCACTAGCTCCTTGTATGTCGGCCATTCACCAAAGAATGTTTGGCCGTCGGCGTGGAATTCCATCTCATCGGGCCTCCTGTCCGTATTCCTTGCCTGCCCCTTGAGAACGTAGGCAAGATTGGCCTAGAACCCCAGATTGCGGATCATGTCCCGATCGACGTATCGGGTCGGCTCTATCTTTCTCTTCATAAGTTCCTCGTAGACCTTCCGAACCTCTGCGGACGGATGGAAAATCCATGGGCGCGGAATAGATGCAGTGGGTGGAGGAATGAACTCATGGATCTCCATTGAAGCCGCATGTGAAGAAGAAGCACCGGCTTTACGCACCATCGTCGCCGAGAAAGAAGGAATAGAAGTCGGAGCTCGGTGAAGATCGGAGAAGACAATCTCTGCTTGGTGAAGGCTCGGGGAAGAACGCACTCCGCAGATGCTCGTAGTCGTGCTCCGATTGCACAACAAGACGCACGGCGCAAGTGGAGGAGAAAAGCTCTGAAGGTGTGACGTCATATGACAACAATCTCTCCCTTTTATAGCTGAGGATGTTGCTGTTGTGCACCCATCGATACCATCGACACGGGTCGATGGTATCAACACTTGCAACACAATCTGGTCTTCCACTAGTATCGACGGCTGTCGATATCCCGATGTGGGGGCCCGAATCGATGACACGTCGATACCATTGACGGGTGTCGATAGTATCGACCCATCCCGCGGATCAACTCTCTTGATGCAGTGATCGTCGTTGATTTCCTCTCGCGGATCAGTGATGTGTCACGTCGATACCATTGACGCAAGTCGATAGTATCGACTCTGCTTAGTGCACACACCCTCGCGAGGCCCGGTCGCTGCTTCTTGTCTGTAACCACCTGTCGATGGTATCGACTTCACTGAGACACATTTCGTCTGAAAATCTCCAAAGATCTCGTGAGTATCGACATCCATGTCGATACTATCGACCTCGTTCTGGTGAGCAACCTGATGGTGGGTCGATACCATCGACGAGACCATCGATAGTATCGACTCAGAGAAATGTTTGCAGCCGCCTACCTGTGCCTATCTCAATACCATCGACACAAGGGTCGATGGTATCGACCCTGCCTCAGTCCTGCACATTGAACAAATGATCAAGGTATCTTGTTTACACTAAAAATAGAATCGAATCAAACTAATGTACAAAAGTGAAAGAAACTAAATGAAACTACTGATGGCTGGGTTGCCTCCCAACAAGCGCCCTTATTTAACGTCTTAGGCTAGACGAGAACAAGCTACTCATGCATCCTGAAGTGCAATGAGTTTGACCTCATTCACTTTCCTTGTGTAATCCTCACCGAAGTACAACTTCAGTCGCTGCCCATTAACCAAGAATGTTGTCTCGCCATCATGCACCATGATTGCTCCATGTGGCCTGACCTCCTCTACTGTGAACGGTCCACTCCATCGGGATTTCAATTTCCCGGGATACATCTTCAACCTGGAGTTGAACAAGAGTACACGATCTCCCTTCTTGAAGACACGCATATGAATATGTCGATCATGAATCAACTTTGTTCGCTCCTTATAGATCCACGATCTTTCATATGCATTCATCCTCAGCTCGTCAAGTTCATTCATCTCTAACGAACGTTTCTTTCCTGCTTCATCATAGCTCAAATTCAGCTTCCTCAGCGCCCAGTGTGCCTTATGCTCCAATTCCATCGGCAAATGGCAGGCATGTCCGTAAGCCAACCTAAAAGGCGTAGTGCCTATAGGTGTCTTAAATGCCATCCAATACGCCCACAAAGTGTCCAGTAGCAAGGTGCTCCAATTTTTTCTCGTCAAAGCCGCAGTGCGCTCCAAGATCTTTTTAATTTCCCTATTGGAGACTTCCACTTGCCCCTGTGTTTGCAGGTGGTACGGGGTACCAATGTTGTGCTTTACCCCATACTTTTTCAACAATGTCACGAACTTATGATTCCGAAAATGTGTACCTCCATCACTAATAATCATTCTTGGTACACCAAACATGTAGAAAATGTATTCTTTGACAAACCTGCACACTACGGCAACATCATTAGTCCTAGTGGGTATTGCCTCTACCCACTTTGATACATAGTCAACAGCTAATAGAATGTACAAGTTAGAATTGGAGGACACAAAGGGTCCCATAAAATCAATACCCCACAGATTGAACACCTCGACCTCTTGAAATACATTGAGGGGCATCTCCTGTCTTTTTGAAATGTTACCTACTCGTTGGTAGGAATCACATTGCCACACATAGTCATATGCGTCCCTGAACAAAGTAGGCCAGTAAAGGCCGCTCTCAAGTACCTTGGCCACAGTTCGAGAACTAGCATGGTGGCCACCCGTCGGTAGAGCATGGAAATGACGAAGGACACCTTCATATTCCACCTCTGGTACACACCTGCGCAATACACCAACCCTGCACTGCTTCATCAGAATAGGGTCATCCCATAAATAATAACACAAAGAATGGAAAGTTTTCTTTTTCTCTTGGTATGTCCAATCATCCGGGATAATTTTGCAGGCGAGATAATTAACAATGTAAGAAAACCAAGGATCTTTCGATTTCACAGATAAAAGTTGTTCATAAGGAAACGTCTCGGTAATGGGTATATGCACATCCTTCTCATCTACCCTTTCCAACCTAGACAGATGGTCTGCAACCACATTTTCTATTCCCGCCTTATCTTTGATTTCAATATAAAATTCTTGTAAAAGTAAGATCCACCTAATCAGTCTAGGTTTGGCATCCTTTTTCTCCATCAAGTACTTAATGGCGGCGTGGTCCGTCCATACCATGACTTTGGATCCTACAGGATATTGCCAGAATTTTTCAAAAGCAAGAACAACAACGAGAAGTTCTTTTTCGGTTGTCGTGTAATTCAGTTGTGCTTCATTTAAGGTTTTGGATGCATAGAAAATCACAGTAGGTTTATTGTCCACACGTTGTCCCAAAACTGCCCCCACTGCGAAATCTGATGCATCACACATCAGTTCGAACGGCTTTGTCCAATCCGATGTTTGCACAACCGGAGCAGAAATCAATTTCTCTTTAAGAACATTAAAAGCATGTAAACATTTTTCGTTAAAATCAAACACAACATCCTTTTCCAGCAACTCAGATAATGGTTTGGCGATTTTTGAGAAATCTTTTATAAAGAGGCGATAAAAACCGATGTGACCTAGAAAACTCTGTACCCCTTTAACCGAATTCGGTGGGGGTAATTTGGAAATAACTTCGATTTTCACCGGGTCTACCTCCAACCCTTTGCTAGACACTTTATGTCCAAGCACGATCCCTTCACTGACCATCATGTGGCATTTCTCCCAATTGAGGACCAAATGTGTGTCCTCACATCGTTGCAAAACCTTGTCCAAATTGTATAAACATTCGTCAAAGGACGCACCATAGATGGAGAAATCGTCCATAAAAACATCCAAACAACGTTCAACCATATCGGAGAAAATGGCAAGCATGCAACACTGAAAGGTTGTTGGTGCGTTACACAAACCAAATGGCATACAACGATATGCAAATGTTCCATAAGGACAAGTGAAGGCGGACTTATCTTGGTCCTTAGGATTAATGGAAATCTGATTGTGCCCTGAATAACCATCGATAAAACAAAAATGAGATCGACATGCTAACCGCTCTAAAATCTAATCAATGAATGGGAGAGGGAAATGATCCTTAAGTGTAGCAGCATTCAATCTATGGTAGTATATACATACACGCCACTCGGTTACCAGACGGGTCATGACAGGTTCATTTAACAAATTATGTGTAACATTAATTCCCCCCTTTTTAGGGACTACCTGTGTAGGACTCACCCACGTCGAGTCGGATATAGCATAGATGATACTTGCAGAAAGGAGCTTAATCACCTCCTTCTTGACAACCTCCATCATGCTAGGATTCAGTCGACGATGTGGCTGAATTACCGGTTTGGCTCCCTCCTTGAGCCGGATCTTGTGCTGGCGCAATGTAGGGGAGATCCCCTTGATGTCCTCTATTGACCACCCGAATGCACCTCGGTGGTTCTTCGGCACGATCAGCAATTGATCTTCCTCCTCGGCACTTAGATATGTCAAAATGATCACTGGAAGCTTCTCACCCTCAGCTATAAATGCATATTTCAAGTGCGGTGGCAGTGGCTTCAATTCTAAATCTGGCGGGCTGATCAAGGATGACTGAAGCGGTGGTGGGAGTTCTCCAAGGTCTTCATAGTACCTAGCATAAAAGCATGGAAGCACCTGAAGCATCTTGGCACACTCTTATAGTGACTTGCTTCTCATCCAATCATGTGTTACATTAACTAGGCAGGCTTCAAGTGGTAATTCTGGATATGCATTGAAAATAGAACTTGTTATGGCCTCATCTTCAATAGAGAGAGGGATGTCCTCTTCATCATTGGGAAAACCCACAACCTTGATAAGAGACACAACCTTGGTCTGCTCCATGATGTCTACAGCTAGTGTCCCCTTCTCCACTTTAGTCATTACATGAGCCATATCTAAAAACGGCTTCCCTAGACATAAAGAGATATTCTGATCAAAGTGCTTCATCATGAGGCATTTCTCCTTGGCTTTCGATTGTGTGGTGCTGGAAGGCATGACCATCTCGAACCGATCGTCAGCAATACCCAAGGTCAACCGACCTCTTCCCATCTCAAGTATCATGTCAGCAGTATCTTGGAAAGGTCGTCCAAGGAGTAACTCATTACCTTGTTCGTCTTGCATTTCCATTACAACAAAGTCTGCTGGAAATACAAATCGATCAACTTTACCAACACATCTTCACAAATACCATACGGCTTCACCACTGAATTATCCGCCAACTGTATTGTCATATTGCTTGGCCTTGATTCATTCAATCCCAATTTCTTGAACGTTGAGAGAGGCATCAGATTTATGTTGCCCCGGAATCACACAGTGCTTCATCGAATTTCACCTTACCAATGTAACATGAAATATTGAAGCAGCCCGGATCCTACCTTTTTGGTGGTAATGTGCCCATGATGAAAACACTCACCTTCTCCTTGAGAACCACAACCTCAGTATCAGGGATTTTCCTCTTCTTTGTAATGATGTCTTTCAGAAACTTCCCGTAGGAGGGAATTTTCTCTATTGCCTCTAATAGTGGAATTTTGATAGAAAGTTTTCTAAAGTTGTCCAGAAACTTCTTGAACTGGGCGCCCACTTTCTTTGCTTTCACACTATTTGGATACAGGACTGGGACATCCTGCGCCCTTTGATGCGGCGACACATATGGCGTCCTCTTCTATGTCTCCTCCTAAGCAATAACTGGTTCTGCTGTGACATCCTTTGCTAAATCCTCAACCGGCTCTGTGGTTGGAATCGGAACCTCCTTTGTGGCCTCACCTTCGGTTTCTGACTGGGGTTTTCTTGGTTCATCGGCCCTGGGGTTTAAAATCTTTTTGCCAGTCTGTAGCAAGATTTCCTTCGCCTGCTGGTTTCCTCCTAGAATATTTGTATTACCCCGAAAGCCTTGCTGTGATGGCTTCTTTAGATTTGCTATTTCTGCTGCCATCTGTGCCAAAGACGTCTCTATTGTCCTCATCTGAGCCCCATGGCTTTGTAGGATCTACCCAAATTGGTTCATGAATTCCCCTTGTTGCTTGATCTACTGACCAAACGTGCTCATTAGTTCTTGATTTTTCTTGATCACTTGGTTGAGCAACTCAGTGCTCTTATCCTCCATCACCGGTTGGGGTTTTGCGTCGGGGTCCTGCAAGAAATTATTTGGATTCTTCTAGGAAAATTTCTTGTCTTTCCTCCATGAATAATCATTGTTTTTGTACCCCTGCTGCTGGCGCATGAATTTGACTTGAGCTTCATCCTCAGATTCGGTATCTTCTTTTGCAAGTAGTTTCTTGGCGAGAAGGTCCATCTTCTCATTTAGCTCCTTGATGGCCCTTGACTCCCCCGTAGCTCGAACATGGTCTACGGCATCTCTATCGCCCCAGGATTGCTTCTTGGCCATGTTTTTCAGAATTTCCCAACATCTCGTGTCTGTGTTGTTTAAGAAGAACCTTGAACCTGTGGAATCTAGGTTACTTCTATCATGCTAAGAAAGAGAAAAATAGAAGATTTTGACCTGTGTCTCCTTATCAAGCCCACGATGCGGGCACCTCCTGAGCATGATCTGAAACCGTTCCCAGGTCTCAGCGTAAGTCTCTCCTACCTTCTGGCTAAAATTATGGATTTTCCTGATCATATCATTTGTCTTCTCGGGCAGAAAGAACCTTTCAAAGAACACTTCCACCATGTGGTTCCATGATTCCACATACTCATCGTCAAGATTATGCAACCATTCTCGTGCATTTCCCGCCATAGAGCTCGAAAACAGCTTCAGGTACAGTGTCTCCTACGGGAACCTGTCTATCTTGATCATATCGCAGTTCTCCACGAATTGACTTATGTGAGTCACTGGGTCTTCGTTCTTTAGCCCATGGGATGCATTTGACTTGACCAAGTTGATTAATGCAGGATCAATCTTATAAGTCAGAATGTTGATCTCCTGCTTCTTAATGGGCCCCTTTGAAGCGGATGAGGAAGAAGCCTTTATCTTCTCCCATATCGTCTGCTCTTTTGCCATGGCTTCTTATTCTGAGTCAGAATCTATATCTTCCAGTTGGAGTTGAACGTTGTTCTCCTCGTCGTCAGGTCCCCACAGTGGAACCTCTGGTGATTGATGTGTGTAGTCTGTGCTACGCGTCCTCACCATGCACCAGTACCTGCAAAATGGTAATTTCAGTTCAGTACCGTGCTAGATGATTACAAAATGTGAAAGATAAACTATGAATTTTAAAAATGATTTCAGAATAATAAAAATTAAAAAGTGGCCTAGAATGGCCACTTGCAGCACTCATAGTGCCGACAATTGTCGTGTCCCCGGCAACGGCACCAAAAACTTGACACGATTTCACCATGCTTATAACGCAAGTGCACGCGTCAATGTAGTATAGGCGCTTGTGAGGCCTGAGTCGAACTCAGGGACACTGAATTATCGGTAGACTACTACTAACTACTCACAATCAGCTAGACCGATAAAGAGGTTATGAGAGTTGTTTTAAAAATAAAAGAAAATAAAAGAAAACAAAGAAATCGATTAAATGTTTAGTTTAATCAATTCAGGTGGAGATCTTTAGGATTGCGGTTTCACCGTGGGTTTTCATTGTATGAATTTCCATATAGTTACTCAGGTTCATCTCTCAATCTGGGTAGTGGCCTGTAGTCAGAATTGCCCATTGTCATGGTACAATTCACTACCTAAGTCTAGGTCGGTTCCACAATTGTAGTAACCTATACCCTAAACTAGGTGCATTAGAATCGACCTCTGGGTGTCCACCATTAACCTTACATCACCTTGTTCAAGGGATTTGTTAATTAATGTGAATTTCGTCTCTTTTCAACTGTTAATTCTTCTTTCAAAGTAATTAAAGGTATTAGATTATTATTATGGTGATCAAGCATAACAATATAATTGAGAAAATGAAATCATACCACGGATTTAAGAGATAAATTATGAATTACTATGATAAAAATGTCATACAATGCTTCCCCGGGCTACTCCCGGTCCTAAAGATAAAGGGGATTAGCCCCACATGTTCATCTCAGAGAAAAACATGGTTGAGAAAAGGGAAAACATGGAGAAAAACATGAATAAGTAATGAAACCCCTGAAAGGAGAAGATCCAAGCGTTCCTCGGCGTAGAATGCGCGATCTACAACCTTTTGGCGGTGGAAAACGTCTTCTTCGGCTTCCGGAATGGCTGGGGCGTGCTTCTGGGCTCCGTTCTTCTCTCCACACCTTCTCGGGGCATGTGCAGCGGCTAATGACATGATCCCTTGCTCTTGGCCACCGTCATTAGGTATAATCACTGAGTTAGGTTGTAAAAATATCACAGCCGTCGGATTTAGATCGATCTGAAACAAACTTGCATCTGACAGTGTCGATACCATCGACGCGGGTCGATGGTATCGACACTGTGCGATATCGGCAAGTCTTCTTTTCTTTTCTTCGTTGCACCTGATGCTGACTCGATACCATCAACGTGGGTCGATGGTATCGACACCGTGAGGCGTCGGTTTTGTCCTTTTCCGTCGCTGAAGCTTCAGGTGTCAATAGTATCGACTTTAGGATCATTAGTATCGACTATCTACTCGCCAGCAACCTGATGGAATGTCACTACCATCGACTACCCTATCGATGGTATTGACTCTGTGCTTCTCCTTGTGACTGGCAACCTATGGCAGTGTCGATAGTATCGACAGCTGTCGATGGTATCAATAGCTGCAGATATGCATTTTTCCTGAAATTACAACACAAAACCACATAAGCCGAAATAAAACATATTATTGTAATCATTTATGCTCAAAACAATAAAATAAGGGAGATTTGACACTGAGAAGGGTCATAGACTAAAGTAAATGAATTATGCAATATTAACCACAAAAATGACCATTAAATGCATAAAACACAAGCAAAACAAGTCTATAAATGTGACTCAAAATCATCGCATCAGGTTTCATCCTTATATATACCCATGCATTAGGGTTCCCGCATCATATCACCACGTTCTGAAGGAGTTAACTAGGGTTATCCCATTATATAAGGTGTCATCAACATTTTATTGAGCTAGTTTTTAGAACATGTTCAATATTAACATATGCATTTTATGAGGGAGTTAACTATAATTAACCTGTGTTATCCATCTAGATCATATCAAGGTGTTATAATCATTATGTTGTGCTAGCTGTCAAACTACATTTTCCATCTTTATTAAGCACTAAGATTAACACCTCGTGTAACATGTTTCATTCATATGATCTTATTTCATTGTTCATACTAACTTGCATCATTTACTAGTAAATTCATCACAAGATTAAACAATAGTATCACATTATCATCATTATTCATGTATATGGTTAACCATTTATGCATTATAATATTAAACCATCTCTAGGTTTCTTTCATATCATTACCACTATCATATCTCAAGATTGGATCGCATCCTTACATCTATTATATCATGGTTGTGCTAAACAAACTTATGTGAGTGGCTAATTGAACATATATCAAAACTTTATCTAGTCCAATTGAGGTTCTCATGACCCATACCACGAGGGTAGTGCCATGATCAGTCTCTTTGATCTAACTCAACTCTATAAGTATCTCATATGCATATACTTTATCTTCCCTCCTAGTCTAGGGTTCTTGGATTACCTCATTGGAACTAGTGATTAACTTCACAAGATCTAGCCACAGAAGCACAAACCAAAGCATGCTATGACATTCTCTTAATAGGTTTTCTACCCATGAGACATTCTTACCCAAAACTCTCTATATATACACCACTAGAGTCCTACATGGGAAACCACCAACCCGATGATGAGGCTTTACGAAAACTAACACAGTTGTCTCCACCAGAGTCTTGGGACTCTCTCTCCCTCACCCAGATGGTAAGATCTCATATTTTTATTCACATATGCACATATAACCAACATCTCTCTGCCTCTAGGGTTTGATCCTCTCATGGACATTTAGGGTTCAAGAAAACTATAGGAATCACGCATAGAGAAACTCAACTCGTTTACTTAGGAGTAGTCTAGTTTAGGACATATCATATCACATATCTCATAATTCTCATATCTTGGAGTTTAGGTTCTCTAACCTTCTCCCTCTGGGTCTCACTCTCTCTGGAGTTAACCCTATAACTGGTCCCAACACTAGAGGTCCTCCTTTGTAAAAGAGCTTGAGGCTCATGCTGACTCACAACTTTGTCTTAGCTTATCTTTTCTTACCTCATAAAAGCCTAGTTACTTGCATCATCAAAACTTATCTCAAATCCTCAAAACCAAACCTAAATCCTCGAAGAAAAACATAGATCATCATAACCATCTTATATCATCTATATAAGACCTACATCATATCATCAAAAAGTATTTCATCTATTCCATCTATCACATATACCAAACAAGGCTCTAGACATCTAATCTAGAACTACTCTCTCTTCTAGACTGATGTCATTCACTTTCACTTAGGTTGTATGATCACCTCCTACTCATACATGTGTGTGGACACATTTTTGTAATACATATACATAATGAAATATTTAGTAGTTTTTCTCTGATAAAACATGCGTCAGAGAAAACTATCCAGGTTCGATCGGATTGGAATCAAAAACCAAATCCACAAAATGAGTATCCCACACATAGTAGAGAGTACAGTGTCATGAAAACTAGTGAAAAGGGTGAGAATAGGGTGTAGACTAGTGTAGCTACTCTAGACAACGTGCACAATATGTCTTGGGCTTCTCTTCCCTTGATGCACATCATTTCCAAATAATGCAACTTCCCATACTGCTATACTATAAGGAAAGAATGGAATCTAAGGACCTTCTATACAATAAGCACCAGTCTAGACCTAGTTCTCTGACATCTAGGTGTTAACCTAGAGGCTAAGTCAGATCTAGTCTCTAAAAGATGACTAATCTAACCCTAAAGATTATTAAGTGCAAGGTTCTTGAGTTTTGAGTTTCATAGTGAGCAAATGTCAGGCTTTGCTATTGTTCATGCTCTGATACCACCTGTGACGTCCCTGGATTTTCTAAACCTTAATTTGATGTGTGATGTCCAAATTGAAACACTCACCTCAGTGAGAATTCCAATTTAAACACCCCACACTAGGATAAGAAAAATAAAATCAGAGGAAGTCAAAAGGAAACATAGTAGAAAATGTACATGAACAATAATAAAACCATACATACATGTTCATCATTCAACATATAATTACTACATGAATTGTTACAACATTTGATTTTACGTATTGAACAGCAAACTTATACATATACATGTACCACCACTAAACTACAGGATCTTAAGACAATAGGTCCACCTGTACATCAGCTTGCAACACAACTCTCAACTATCCTGGATTTTCAAGAGCATAACCACAACCTAAAGAAAAAAGTACATGCGGTACACGTCAGAACAATATTCAAGAATATTTTACTGAGTACGCCTACGTGTCTTTTATATACCTCTCATCATATCTTGGCAATAAGATAAAACTAATACTTGGCAGTTATAAAGAAATATAAGAAAAGCGTACACTTGGACAAAGATATTCATTAGCAAAAGAGAACACATATATTGTAAGCACATTTCCATCATATATCTCATGCATCTGCCACCAAGTGGCTTTGACATCTTTAGGCCTTATGATCTACCACCAAGTGGTTTGTGATCTTTATACAAACATCATATGATCTACCACCAAGTGGTTTGTGATCATTATGCATGTGCTCTACCACCAAATGATTTATGAGCTATATTATGATGGAACATCTATATTATGTTTGCCGGTGTTCATAGCCATAAATATGGAAATTCCATCAACATATCATACAAGACAATCATTTCAATCAATACCATATGCCAAGTCTTTACTACCATATAACACAAGCATAATGTATAATAAGCCAAGCAAGAGGTAATGGCATACCTTGATTAAGAGATAAACTTAATCATCACATATTCCTTAGTCATCTATATCCTTGTTAAACCTGATCGGGCCAATCAGATCTTGACACCTGGCCACTGGGAGGCGTTGCTCCTTCTCCTGGCTTGCGTTGGGCCGGTCAGTTTTATTGACTTGGACCCAGTTCAGGTATGGTCTAGCTATGGCTGGACCCAGTTTAACTGAAAGGGGAGTCATCATCCTTTCTTTCACGCTCTCGCCCAACGCACGACTCTACTGTGTGAGTCTGGGACAGAGCTGCCACCGCACGGAGATGCTCTGGCAAGCAACTGTCGGTGCGTTGGAGCTCCCGGTCCTCTAATTAGATGCCCATTTGTTTCGTCTACCAAAAACACACCACCACGGCTACTTGGCTTCCTGGATGTGGTTGTTCAGCTCCTACTCCACTAGGGCATTGCCGCTTGGGCTGGCTATGGTAGGGAGAAGCGGCAAAGTGCCTCTGTTCCTCCTCGCACCCATCCAAAGGTTTGAAAGGCTTTGCAACACCTCACTTGTGGGCTCTGATCTCCAAACCACGATATAAACACGATTTAAACTTAGCAGAAGCGAATCGATTAACAGCGGAAGACAAAAATCACGGGAAATTAAAACTTTTCGAGACAAGAGCTTGAATCCATAAAGCTTCATTCATAAAAGGAGACAAACTGTTTACATCTCATGATAATTACTTCTTGAGTAATTATATACAACAGGATACAAAATCTCAAGAACTCATAACCAAAAGACTCCAAGACCTAAGAGTACAGAGGACACATAGGACTGACTCTAACTACACCACATGGCAGGCTAAATCTCCACCTGAGATTTACTGCTGCTCTTGGTGCTGCTGCTGCTGGGACTGGTCACCTGTAGACCTGTTCCTCCGTCCTCGACGTCCACCTAAAAAGTTGAAGTCTACGGGGTGAGAAAATTGTACATAATTGTCCCAGCGAGAGTTATAACTCTCCGCCAGAAGCTTTATTATAACATCAAAGAATAACTTAAGCAGTAAAATCTTACAAAGTATTCAATAGCAGATACAGTTGTATACAAGAGCTCAACATTTATCAAGCATGAAGAACATATGCACTATACAATGTTATATCAATCAATTAGCTCATAGTTACCTTTAACAGGTATACTACACTGTAGATTATGTTTTTCAAATATTCTTATTATTATGCCCTGTGGAGATGAGGTTTACCACTCATACCCCAACCAATCACTATTAAGTGCCTTAGTATCATACTAGGTCATCGAAAGAGCCGGATTCTCATGACCTTCACCTTCCTCAGTCAGTAAGAGGATCACTTGTGGGACATTGATAACACCAAATTTTGTGACGTTTTGCCCTTTATTCTGTTATCAAAACTACCCTTTTCTGCTATTTTCCTCTATTTTATTAGCATTTTCGCAATAATTGGCCAAGCAACGCTCTTATTCCAATTTTTCCTATCTTCTACAGAGTTTTCCTCGTTTTTGTGCAATAAGGCTGATTCCGGCCCACAATAAGTCTAAGCCCGTCTCGACCTTCCTGACGCCCGATACAACCCAGCCCAACAGGGGTTAGGCGACACAAGAATGATCGACGGAGAAGGGCACCTTGCGAAAGGGACGTGTCGGCCGACACACCTTCTACCCGACAGGGAGCCAAAGCCGCATCGATGACCCAGCTCGTCGAGCGACACGACCACCCACCGGCAGGCGTGCCGCCCACCACGTGACCAATAGCCATCACCTCACGCCGAGATATGCCTGTATCGGCCATCCACATCCATCGACCGGCGTATAAGGGAGCTACGTGGCGCTTCGAGCACCATGTTTTCTCACCAACGAGCTGACTATAAATAACAGCTACAGGAAGCCGAAAAGACAGGTTGGATAGGTCGGGACGACTGGCCAGTTCACAGTTCGGACAGTTGGGGACTTGAGCTATCTGCGAGAGAAGTGCGAGAGCAACCGTGTCGTGCCCCAGTGCTCGTACCGGGCGACACTAGGTGAGCTCTTCCTCATCCCGAGAGGGAGGGGATCGGTTCACCTAGGACTGTACCGGATGACACTGAGGGCCGATATCGGCCGATGTAGATACGCGACACGAGTGCCTGAAAACAATGCCCGACAGTAGTATATGTAAATCCATGGCCAACACGATACCGAACCCGATACGCTCCGCCCGTCAGTCGTGCCGCCTGAGAGGGTGTGCCGCCCGACATGAGCGTATCGGCCAGGGTCTTCGAACGATATAGTCGTCCGTCAGGCGTGCCGTTCGAGAGTTCGTGCAGCCCGACACGGCTGTACCGGGATAGGTCCCTGGACGGTATCGGGCTGGGAGTAGTAGTAGTCTGTCGTTCTTCTACATCAAGAAGGCGACATCTATCTTTAATTCTGTTATTTAAATTCTTAGCTTATGCATTGTATTAAGACCCTTATTGCTTATGGAAATAGAAATGCCTAATTGCAATTTGTTTAATGCTTTATGCCTTATGATTGGGTAACTGCTGTGTTAGATATCTGAACTCTAGCTTGCATGTTTTGGATCGCGTTTCGCTTAGCTACCGAATCGTCTTTCCCGTCGCAACTACTTCGAGAGTTGGGTTGTGGCTCTAGTGTTTGGTCCGGTTCTGGAGTACGAGAGTGCCCGGAACGGAGTTGTTTTAGTATCATTCCACTCTAACTTGAGAACAGCAACCTCGAGAGGGGTGTTGAAGCTTGGTTAGAGGCACCCGCTCTGAGAGGAGGGGTGCAGGGTGTTACTGCTACCGCTTGTCTTACTGAAGTCTTATCCCTTGCATTTCGCCTTAAACTGCAGTTTATCTTCCTATTTTCTGTTGCATGAAAATTCCTAAAAACTGCTAAATGACTAAATCTTAATCTTTCTTGTAACTCCAGTTGGAGATAGTTTTCTTTGATTTATTCGTGACATCTTGTTGTTCCCTTCGGGGAATTTTAATATCTCTTTATACCCACCGGAGTGTATAGTGTCGATTCAGAGTCATCAACACGACCCACATTGTCCCTGTGTTCGACCCCGTATGACTACTTCGACCCCGTAAACAAAGTTGCGGGGGCCTAGAAGGATTCGGGTTATAAATGCGAAGGCTCGACTACCTCAAATACGCCTCCAATTATAGGACGCGCGATTTAGGCCGGTCAGACATCTTGTGTCTCTACTATTATAGCTCACCAGGGTAATCTAGTCCTTCGCTATTTTAGAGTTACAGTGGCGTTCTGTACTCTCTTCGTCATCAGGAGATTTCATGTTT
This sequence comes from Alisma plantago-aquatica, assembly GCA_963693085.1. Classification (NCBI taxonomy): domain Eukaryota; kingdom Viridiplantae; phylum Streptophyta; class Magnoliopsida; order Alismatales; family Alismataceae; genus Alisma; species Alisma plantago-aquatica. The sequence continues at coordinate 316,369,817 of OY856411.1, read as the reverse complement.
ATCTTCACTGATACGGATATCTATGTTTTCCTCGTCATCAGGAGGTTTCATGTTTACCATCCACTGATACGGTATGAGTTTTGTAGTGAAGGATTGATGGATTATACATATACATCAAATTCCTACACTAGGATGTAAGGTTCTACACATCCATATACCCCACATACTCAACAGTATGTGATCCAGGAGTTCCCGTAGGAAAACCTGTTTCACCATCATTTGATCTCTGACAATGATGGATCTATGATCAGGGCTCTACATTTCACTTGATTAGTTAGGTACATTCAGTATTCTTTTACATCATACATTGTTCTTCAAACAATAACAGTAGCATAACAGCTATGAAAGTAGAATACTAAATGTAACAAACCTAACTCACATCAATCATCATTTCTCAGTATACTCATCACAAGTCATCTCTAAAGCATGACCTTGATGGTATTCATGGCTCTTACAGCCCATTAAAACATAGGATGCCACTGACAAGGCATCAAGATATTTTACTATTCATATAGCTAACAACATGCTTTCAATGAATATAGTATCATCATTCATACCTGGATATGATCACCTTCATATCAGAACCTGCATGGTTAATTCAACTGATAAAGGTAATTCAAAACAAGAATATACTTTCCACTCTTGTCATAAGAGCTAAGTTCTCTGATTCTCATCAATTAGAGTTTGCTACTCATATTGCATGTCATCACCCTTGAATTAGGGTTTACTATTCACATGTCATCACCCTTGAATTAGGGTTTACTATTCACATTACATGTCATCACCCTTGAATTAGGGTTTACTATTCACATTATGGTGAATTGAACTCATAACATCATCATGTATGAGGAACATCATCATTGATGCTCTCAGATTAGTTTAAGATTCATCATTTATCATAATTAGGGTTCCATGATCTCACATAGGTGGATCATACCCTAATCATGCACATTCATGTGTATTGAAGGTACTTTACTTGAATTTCCATCATAAAAGGGTACTTTCTCTTTCTTAAGATACTTTCTCTCTCCTCATACTTGTAGATGGTGATAACACCAATCTAGATCAGGTTGGGTTAAGTCCACTTTGATTAACATAGACCAAATCACCACTATTAAGTGATTAGGGTTTGATTAGAATAAGGTTTCACTCAATTGAACCTTTCAAGGGTATTATGGTAAATTACACATTGATCATCATCATGGTTTAATTTACTAACCACTTGACCCTTAATGTCTTTTGGTATCATTAGGGTTTAGGTTGAACAACTATTAAACCATTTAAGCCTTCAAGGAATTAGGCAGACTTAACTTCAAAAGTCTTCAATAGGTTTCACACCTTCAACCTTCAAACGATCCTGAGATCGTATAAGGTTGTAGACCGTTTAAGCTTTGTAGACCATTTAGGGTTTGGTTGAATTCAAGACCGTATAACACTCAAGACCGTTTACCCTCATTCGGTCTTGAGGTCGAATGGTCTCATTCGGTCTTGAGGTCGAATGACCTTATACGGTCTTGAGGTCGAATGACCTTATACGGTCTTGAGGTCGAATGACCTTATATGGTCTTGAGGTCGAATGACCTTATACAGTCTTGAGGTTGAATGACCTTATACGGTCTTGAGGTCGAATGACCTTATACGGTCTTGAGGTCGAATGCCCTCAAAAACTCAAGATTGTATGGACCTCCAAGGTGGTTCAAAGGGTAAACTCGATTAGGGTTTCCTATGTTGCAGCCATCAATTGGTCTCAAGCTTGCTAACCACTTACCAATTGAGACAATTAGGGTTAGCCTTAACCAATTGGTCACTCAATTGACCCTCAATTGATATCCAATTAGGGTTGGATTTGGTTCAATTAAGGTCTATAAACGTTCAACCATCAACACTCAACAATGTGAAACAAATCAAAGTTGAACCCATCAGTTGACCTCCAATTGGGCTCAAACTTGGCCCAAACGGTCTTGGGATCATTAGGATATACTCCAAACGGTCTTGAGACCATTTGCCCAAGAATTCATCAAAATCTAGATTGATTTGATAGGGTTTGAACCTTAATTAAGTCCCAAATCAGCAATTTGATTATTTCAATAACCCATTGTAATTGGGCCCTCAATTGATCAAATTACCTTAACCCTAGACCTCCAAACGGTCTTGGGTTGTCACTAAACGGTCTTGAGACCGTTTGGATGAGTTCCAAACGGTCTTGAGACCGTTTGCCCATCCATCCTTTGGACTCTAGTGAAAATTCATCAAGGTTTGATTTATTGAGTTGATCATTACATCAATACTTGATTGAAATGTAATTTGGTACCTTTGTACCTTCAATTGGTCAACTATACTTGACCCCAGACATTCATACGGTCTTGGATACTCCCCAAATGGTCTTGAGACCGTTTGGATGATTCCCCAAACGGTCTTGAGACCGTTTGGGCTAATCAACCCAAAAACACTAAGTAACTCATTGAGATTTCAGCACTGATTTCAATTAGGGTTTTCCCTAGTAATCAACCTTCAACTCTTAACTCGTTTGGAGTTAGTCCATAAATTTTGGTGAGTCATTAATTAACATAATTATGAACAGTAATCTCATACGTTCAATGCTTAGTTAACCATCTTATACGGTCTTGAGACCATTTTCCCAAAACAGGCAATTTAAGCAGATTGAAAATCAGAACTAAATTCAATTGAATTTGCTAATTGTTTTGCCTATATCTCACGATTCCTTTGGAGTTAACCTCTCATATTTTGTGGGTGATTAACCTTTATAAATTTGAACAGAATTCCCATACGGTCCACGCTTGGTCAACGCGGCCATATGGTCTTGAGACCGTATGCCCTCATACGACCTTGAAACCGTTTTCCCACCAAACGGTTTTGTAAACCGTATGGGCAATTGGTTGAGGTCGTATGGTAAAGTGAAAAACTGTGGATAAGCATAGGAAATAACGCCCTCATCTTCTAGATCAAGAACAGCAATAGTTCCTCACGGATTTTCTTGCAAGAAAACAAGGGAAGATAGGGAAGAAGAAGAACTAGCAACTAAAAGCATAGAAAAGATGTATATAACAAAGCATAGGTTTAGAGTTATAAAACCCGCCTAAAGCTTGCTCCTTGAGCTCCAATCTTTCGAGATCCAAGCCTTTAATGGTGTCCTAGAAGCTCCATAGGTCGGCCAAGGTGAAACCTCCAAGAAAAGTTGAGAAGAGATGGCTAGAAAGATAGAGCTAAGTGAGCTAGCCATGAATTTGACCTTGAATTCGAGTTTCATCCAAGAATTTAAGAAAAAGGAAGGATCCAAACCTACCTTGCACTCCCCTGGTCGTCCTCCTGAGCTCCAGAGCTCTCCTTAGTCGGTTTGAGCAAGGGGAACAGTGAAGGAAACGAAAGAAACATTCCTTTGCTAAGTGAGGAAAAGGGCTTATATACTTGGGTGGAATTTCAACATAAGTACATAGGTTTTCCTCATTTTCTCATCTAAGTCCTCCCTTTCTTCTTTGCTCGCCCCTACCTCTTATTTCTAAGGACAAACTTCTTCTAAGGTCAAGAAATGAAGGCAAGAAGATCAACTTATTACTAAAGCACACACATAAAAGGGCTATAGTACTTACACCTTGATTATTCAATCACAAAGGTGTTTTTCATTATATGATTATCCAATTTGAAGTGACTTCATCATCATTTCTTCTCTAAATGATGACAAGAGTCTTACAAGATATTTTAGATGGTGTATTTTACAAGTTGCACCCCTCAAATTGGGTAAATTGCACTTTACTCCAATTTAGGGTTTCAAGCACAGGGATTGCTTCCACAGCTGCACCTTGGTGCTCAAGCTTGGGAAATCCCTCAAACTTTACCATAATCATTCTTATGATGTCTCAACATCAGGGGAACATATCAACATGTGCAAATTGCAAGTTAACCCTTCTAACTAGGTAAATTGCACATAGGTCCCTGTATTACAAAACAATGCTACAACTTTATATATAAAGGAGCAAAATTGAAATATATGTTTCTGAGGAACTTAATTACATGCAAAAAGATAATCACCAGTATCTTAATTACATAATTAGGAAAAACACCTAGGGTTAACTCATAACCCAGGTCAGGGATGTTACAAATTATCCACCCCTTACAAGGATTTCGTCCCCGAAATCGATAAAACATATTAAGAGAAAAGGGCAGGATACTTCCTTCTCATCTCATCGTCTAGTTCCCAAGTGGATTCTTCAACACCACGGTGGTTCCAGAGGACTTTCACAAGGCTTATATCTTTTTTCTTTAACTTTTTAATGCTGTTATCAAGGATTGACACTGGTCCTTCCTCATAAGATATATCATCATTCAATTCTACCTCCATAGGTTGTAGAACTGAATCAGTGTCTGGGTGACATTTCTTCAGCATAGAAATGTGAAACACGGGATGTAACCTCTGTAACTCTGGTGGCAGCTCTAGTTTATAGGCTACTTTTCCAATCCGTTCAATGATTGGATAAGGCCCCATAAATCTAGGAGCTAACTTCCCTTTCCTTCCAAAACGAAGGACTCCTTTCCAAGGCGAGACCTTGAGATACACTCTGTCTCCAACCTGGAACTCTAAGGGTCTACGACGCTTGTCAGCATAAGATTTCTGCCTATCCTGTGCAGTCTTAATCTGTTGTTGTATTACTTTAATCTTCTCTGTGGTCTGCTGCACAAGATCAGGACCTAACAACTGATGCTCACCAGTCTCAAACCAACACTAAGGTGATCTACAACGTCTACCATATAAGGCTTCATAAGGTGCCATATCAATACTATGTTGATAGCTATTGTTATAGGCAAACTCTATCAAGCTTAGGTGTAGATCCCAACTTCCGGTAAACTGGAGAACACATGCTCTTAACAGGTCTTCTAAGGTTTGTATAGTTCTTTCCGACTGTCCATCAGTCTGCGGATGAAAGGTCGTACTAAACCTTAGCTTGGTGCCTAAGGCTCTGTGTAACTGTTCCCAAAAATGACTTGTAAACTGAGGACCTCTATCAGAAACTATTGTGACAGGGACTCCGTGCAAACGCACTATCTCTTGCACATACAACTGTGATAACCTTTCGGCAGAAAAGGTTGTTTTGACAGGTAAGAAATGCGCTGTCTTAGTCAACCTATCTACAACTACCCAAATGGAATCATGTCCTTTGTTTGTCCTGGGTAGGCCAACAACAAAGTCCATGGTAACATGATCCCACTTCCACTGTGGTATGGGTAAAGGTTGCATTGTTCCTGCAGGCTTCTGGTGTTCAGCTTTAACTTGCTGACACACAGGACACCTCAGAACAAACTCTGCAACATCCTTCTTCATTCCAGGCCACCAATATAGATCTTTCAAATTACGATACATCTTGGTGCTCCTTGGATGCATAGCATACATCGAAGAATGAGCTTCTTCCAGGACTAACTTCCTCAACTTATCCATATCTGCCACTATCATCCTCCCATGATAACATGCTACATGATCATCCGAGTCATGGAAACCATCTCGCTTCTCATTTCCATACTCTGACCTAATCTGTTGAACTTCAGCATCAACCTGTTATGCTTCCTTAATCTGCTCTCTTAGGGTAGGTTTAATATGCATCTCAGCCAACAACCCGGCTAACAATGACACCTTCAATTGTACATTGTCTTGCCTTAAAGAGATAAACATATCTCTCTTAGAGCACACTAAAGAGTTTAATTGTGCTCTATTGATGTTGCTAATTTCCTACTCAAGGCATCTGCAACAACATTGGCCTTGCTTGGATGGTAATCAATCATACAGTCATAATCCTTGATTAACTCCATCCAACGACGTTGCCTCATGTTAAGCTCATGCTGAGAGAAGATATACTTAAGGTTCTTGTGGTCTGTGAAAATCTGGAATGTCTCTCCGTAGAGATAATGCCTCCAGATCTTCAAGGCATGAACCACAACAGCTAACTCCAGATCGTGTGTCGGATAATTCTCCTCGTGTTTCTTAAGCTGTCGAGAAGCAAAAGAAATCACTTGTTTATCCTGCATCAACACACATCCAAGTCCATTCTTGGAGGCATCACAGAAGACTACATATCCTTTTCCTTATTCAGGTAGCACAAGCACAGGTGCACTTGTCAACCTCTCCTTCAACAACTGGAAAGACTGTTGACACTTATCACTCTAAGAAAAAGGAATATCTTTCCGGGTTAACTTGGTCAAGGGTAAGGCTATAGAACTAAAGTTCTTAATGAACCTTCAATAATACCCAGCTAACCCCAAGAAACTTCAAATCTCCATCGGTGTCTTCGGTTGTTCCCACTGTAGAACAGATTCTACCTTTGTAGGGTCAACACGAATTCCCAAGGCAGATATCACATGTCCTAGAAAAGATACCTCCGGCAGCCAGAACTCACACTTGCTAAACTTAGCATACAGCTTGTGTTCTCTTAGCAAGGTCAAAGCTTGGCGAAGATGATGCTCATGCTACTGAGCATCCTTACTATAGATCAGAATGTCATCTATGAAGACGACAACACACTGATCAAGGAAAGGTCGGAAAACTCTATTCATGAGTTCCATAAATGCAGTTGGTGCATTGGTTAGTCCAAACGACATAACCGTGAACTCATAGTGACCATACCTTGTCCTAAAGGCAGACTTGGATATGTCACTATCCTTAATACGAAGTTGATGATATCCAGACCTCAAGTCTATCTTTGAAAAGACTGTTGCACCACGCAACTGGTCAAAGAGATCATCAATCCTCGGCAGAGGGTACTTGTTCTTTATTATTACTTTATTGAGTTGTCTATAGTCAATGCACAACCGCATTGACCCATCTTTCTTTTTAACAAACAAGACCGGAGCACCCCATCGTGAAGTGCTCGGTCGGATAAAACCCTTCTCGAGTAACTCTTGAAGCTGTTTCTTGAGTTCTGCCATCTCGGCAGGCGCCATCCTATACGGAGTCTGGGCTATGGGTTTCGTATCTGGGATCAGATTGATTTCAAAATCAATCTCCCGAAGTGGTGGTATACCAGGAAGTTCTTCAGGAAACACATCCTCGAATTCCCTGACTATGGGAACTTCGGCAGGATTGGAACTTTCCTTGGTAACATCTACCACATGGGCCAAGAATGCATAACATCCTTGCCTCAACAGCTTATCAGCAACCATAGCTGACACAAGATAGGTGGGCAGAATCTTTCTTTCACCTTGAAAGATCCATGTGTTGCTTTCATCAGCAAACACAGCCAACTTGGACTCACAATCCAAGACAACTCTATACCTCTCTAAGGTATCCATCCTGAGGATTATATCAAATCCTTGCATATCAAGCGGTATAAGATCCACTTGAATGCGATGGTCGGAAAAGAAGAGGATGCAGGGAGAGCATACCTCCTGCAAAACAGCAGACCCACTCAACAGAGTCTCCAAAAACAAACTATCTGCCCTATGACTAACAGTCACATTGTAGTTACGAATCACTCTATGAGTGATGAAAGAGTGCGTAGCACCCGGGTCAATCAGAACAGATACAACACAGGATGTAGACATATCAGGATATAAAAGTTCCATCTGACCTGCCACTACCCGTGGATTGACCACTGCATCTGGTGGGTTCATAGCATAGAACCTCGCTGTCGCCTGGTGTTGAGGTGGTGCTGATGATCCAGCTTGAGACACTTGTCCACGTCCTCGAGCTGCTCCTTGAGATTGCATTCTCTGAGATCCTTGTTGATTCTGTCTCGGAGGCTGTGTCACACTGACAGGCCTAGAACGGCAATCCTTCATCAAGTGTCCCACCTTACCACAGTTGTAGCATCTCCTCTCCTGTTGTTGTGGTCGGGGTGGTCCAGTAACTGACATCGATGCAGAACTGTGAGTCCCTTGAAGCGGTTGACTCCGTCCTCTACCTCTGCTTGGTGACCATTGAGTTTGAGAACTCGATCTGGGTGGTGGAGGGTTAGGTGCAGAGAATCTAGGTTTCTTGAAATCCCTAGATGAAGAACCCTAGAACTATGTATATCTTTTCTGGGTTTGCCTCTTCTCAACCACATATCTCTCTATCCTTCGGACTGACTCAACGAAGGTAGAGAATCTCTCTCGGTTTTCTAAGGCAGACACAGGGGTTGACATATCAGCATTCAAACCCTTCTCGAATCTCCTGATTCTTTCCTCATCTGTGGCAGCCATGTGCGGATAGAACCACAGCAATTCCATGAACTTAGCTTCATACTCGCTAATGTTCATCATGCCCTGCCTCAATCTCTCAAACTGAGAGATCTTCTCATCTAGGAAGGTCTTTGGAAAATATCTATTGATAAATTCCCGACGAAACTCTTCCCACGAGAACTCTATTCCAGGTCTCTTCTGCTCTTCCATGTTCCACCAGTGACCAGCACTGCCTTTGAGAAGATAGACAGCATGTCTAACCTTCTCAGCCTCTGGGATAATAAGAATCCTGAAAGCCTTTTCCAACTTTGTTAGCCACAGATCAGCATCTGCGGGGTCACCAGTCCCAAAGTACTCGGTAGCTCCGACACGACGAAGTCGCTCGAACGTCTTACCGATACCTTGTCCTTCGTGTTGGGCAGGTGCCCTAGGTGCAGGCATGGGCATCCTGTCGGTGATGTGTGTCATGGCAGTCATAAATTGCCCAAAAATCGTCTGAACTGCTGGGTTACCCATATCAGCTGGGTCAAATTGGGGTGGCTCAGGTGCAGGCTGTTCTATTTCTGGAACCCTTGCACCGCCTCGAGGTGCACTAGCACTACTCTCTGCCACGTACTCATCATGTGGCTCTGCCATCCTTATGTATCTTCTTCTCCTGAGGAGTAGAAGATTCTATTAGATAAGGAAGAGATACTAAGGGTAGACTCGACATCCTAAGTCCTATGCCTCTGTAGAGTCAATGGACCTAGAGCTCTGGTACCACTAATTGTGGGCTCTGATCTCCAAACCATGATATAAACATGATTTAAACTTAGCAGAAGCGAATCGATTAACAGCGGAAGACAAAAATCACGGGAAATTAAAACTTTTCGAGACAAGAGCTTGAATCCATAAATCTTCATTCATAAAAGGAGATAAACTATTTACATCTCATGATAATTACTTCTTGAGTAATTATATACAACAGGATACAAAATCTCAAGAACTCATAACCAAAATACTCCAAGACCTGATAGTACAGAGGACACATAGGACTGACTCTAACTACACCACATGGCAGGCTAAATCTCCACCTGAGATTTACTGTTGCTCTTGGTGCTGCTGCTTCTGGGACTGGTCACCTGTAGACCTATTCCTCCGTCCTCGATGTCCACCTAAAAAGTTGAAGTCTACGGGGTGAGACAATTTTACATAATTGTCCCAGCGAGAGTTATAACTCTCCGCCAGAAGCTTTATTATAACATCAAAGAATAACTTAAGCAGTAAAAGCTTACAAAGTATTCAATACCAGATACAGTTGTATACAAGAGCTCAACATTTAGCAAGCATGAAGAACATATGCACTATACAGTGTAACATCAATCAATTAGCTCATAGTTACCTTTAACAGGTATACTACGCTGTAGATTATGTTTTTCAAACATTCTTATTATTATGCCCTGTGGAGATGAGGTTTATCACTCATACCCCAACCAATCACTGTTAAGTGCCTTAGTATCATACTACGTCATCGAAAGAGCCGGATTCTCATGACCTTCACCTTCCTCATTCAGTAAGAGGATCACTTGTAGGACATCTTGTGTCTCTACTATTATAGCTCACCAGGGTAATCTGGTCCTTCGCTATTTTAGAGTTATAGTGGCATTTTGTACTCTCTTCGTCATCAGGAGATTTCATGTTTATCTTCACTGATACGGATATCTATGTTTTCCTCATCATCAGGAGGTTTCATGTTTACCATCCACTGATACGGTATGAGTTTTGTAGTGAAGGATTGACGGATTATACATCTACATCAAATTCCTACACTAGGATGTAAGGTTCTACACATCCATATACCCCACATACTCAACAGTATGTGATCCAGGAGTTCCCGTAGGAAAACCTGTTTCACCATCATTTGATCTCTGACAATGATGGATCTATGATCAGGGCTCTACATTTCACTTGATTAGTTAGGTACATTCAGTATTCTTTTACATCATACATTGTTCTTCAAACAATAACAGTAGCATAACAGCTATGAAAGTAGAATACTAAATGTAACAAACCTAACTCACATCAATCATCATTTCTCAGTATACTCATCATAAGTCATCTCTAAAGCATGACCTTGATGGTATTCATGGCTCTTACAGCCCATTAAAACATAGGATGCCACTGACAAGGCATCAAGATATTTTACTATTCATAAAGCTAACAACATGCTTTCAATGAATATAGTATCATCATTCATACCTGGATATGATCACCTTCATATCAGAACCTGCATGGTTAATTCAACTGATAAAGGTAATTCAAAACAAGAATATACTTTCCACTCTTGTCATAAGAGCTAAGTTCTCTGATTCTCATCAATTAGAGTTTGCTACTCATATTGCATGTCATCACCCTTGAATTAGGGTTTACTATTCACATGTCATCACCCTTGAATTAGGGTTTACTATTCACATTACATGTCATCACCCTTGAATTAGGGTTTACTATTCACATTATGGTGAATTGAACTCATAACATCATCATGTATGAGGAACATCATCATTGATGCTCTCAGATTAGTTTAAGATTCATCATTTATCATAATTAGGGTTCCATGATCTCACATAGGTGGATCATACCCTAATCATGCACATTCATGTGTATTGAAGGTACTTTACTTGAATTTCCATCATAAAAGGGTACTTTCTCTTTCTTAAGATACTTTCTCTCTCCTCATACTTGTAGATGGTGATAACACCAATCTAGATCAGGTTGGGTTAAGTCCACTTTGATTAACATAGACCAAATCACCACTATTAAGTGATTAGGGTTTGATTAGAATAAGGTTTCACTCAATTGAACCTTTCAAGGGTATTATGGTAAATTACACATTGATCATCATCATGGTTTAATTTACTAACCACTTGACCCTTAATGTCTTTTGGTATCATTAGGGTTTAGGTTGAACAAATATTAAACCATTTAAGCCTTCAAGGCATTAGGCAGACTTAACTTCAAAAGTCTTCAATAGGTTTCACACCTTCAACCTTCAAACGATCCTGAGATCGTATAAGGTTGTAGACCATTTAAGCTTTGTAGACCGTTTAGGGTTTGGTTGACTTCAAGACCGTATAACACTCAAGACCGTTTACCCTCATTCGGTCTTGAGGTCGAATGGTCTCATTCGGTCTTGAGGTCGAATGACCTTATACGGTCTTGAGGTCGAATGACCTTATACGGTCTTGAGGTTGAATGACCTTATATGGTCTTGAGGTCGAATGACCTTATACGGTCTTGAGGTCGAATGACCTTATACGGTCTTGAGGTCAAATGACCTTATACGGTCTTGAGGTCGAATGCCCTCAAAAACTCAAGATCGTATGGACCTCCAAGGTGGTTCAAAGGGTAAACTCGATTAGGGTTTCCTATGTTGAAGCCATCAATTGGTCTCAATCTTGCTAACCACTTACCAATTGAGACAATTAGGGTTAGCCTTAACCAATTGGTCACTCAATTGACCCTCAATTGATATCCAATTAGGGTTGGAGTTGGTTCAATTAAGGTCTATAAACGTTCAACCATCAACACTCAACAATGTGAAACAAATCAAAGTTGAACCCATCGATTGACCTCCAATTGGGCTCAAACTTTGCCCAAACGGTCTTGGGATCGTTTGGATATACTCCAAACGGTCTTGAGACCGTTTGCCCAAGAATTCATCAAAATCTAGATTGATTTGATAGGGTTTGAACCTTAATTAAGTCACAAATCAGCAATTTGATTATTTCAATAACCCATTGTAATTGGGCCCTCAATTGATCAAATTACCTTAACCCTAGACCTCCAAACGGTCTTGGGTTGTCACTAAACGGTCTTGAGACCGTTTGGATGAGTTCCAAATGGTCTTGAGACCGTTTGCCCATCCATCCTTTGGACTCTAGTGAAAATTCATCAAGGTTTGATTTATTGAGTTGATCATTACATCAATACTTGATTGAAATGTAATTTGGTACCTTTGTACCTTCAATTGGTCAACTATACTTGACCCCAGACCTTCATACGGTCTTGGATGATCCCCAACCGGTCTTGATACCGTTTGGATGATTCCCCAAATGGTCTTGAGACCGTTTGGGCTAATCAACCCAAAAACACTAAGTAACTCATTGAGATTTCAGCACTGATTTCAATTAGGGTTTGCTCTAGTAATCAACCTTCAACTCTTAACTCGTTTGGAATTAGTACATAAACTTTGTTGAGTCATTAATTAACATCATTATGAACATTAATATCATACGGTCAACGCTTAGTCAACCATCTTATACGGTCTTGAGACCGTTTGCCCATAAAGGGCAAATTAAGCAGATTGAAAATCAGAACTAAATTCAATTGAATTTGCTAATTGTTTTGCCTATATCTCAAGATTCCGTTGGAGTTAACCTCTCAAATTTTGTGGGTGATTAACCTTCATAATTTTTAACAGAATTCCCATACGGTCCACACTTGGTCAATGCGGCCATATGGTTTTGAGATCGTATGCCCTCATACGACCTTGAAACCGTTTGCCCACCAAACGGTTTTGTAAACCGTATGGGCAATTGGTTGAGGTCGTATGGTAAAGTGAAAAACTGTGGATAAGCATAGGAAATAACGCCCTCATCTTCTAGCTCAAGAACATCAAAGTTCCTCACGGATTTGCTTGCAAGAAAGCAAGGGAAGATAGGGAAGAATAAGAACTAGCAACTAAAAGCATAGAAAAGATGTATATAACAAAGCATAGGTTTAGAGTTATAAAACCCGCCTAAAGCTTGCTCCTTGAGCTCCAAGCTTTCGAGCTCCAAGACTTCAATGGCGTCCTAGAAGCTCCACAGGTCGGCCAAGGTGAAACCTCCAAGAAAAGTTGAGAAGAGATGGCTAGAAAGATAGAGCTAAGTGAGCTAGCCATGAATTTGACCTTGAATTCGAGTTTCATCCAAGAATTTAAGAAAAAGGAAGGATCCAAACCTACCTTGCACTCCCCTGGTCATCCTCCTGAGCTCCAGAGCTCTCCTTAGTTGGTTTGAGCAAGGGGAACAGTGACGGAAACGAAAGAAACATTCCTTTGCTAAGTGAGGAAAAGGGCTTATATACTTGGGTGGAATTTCAACATAAGTACATAGGTTTTCCTCATTTTCTCATCTAAGTCCTCCCTTTCTTCTTTGCTCGCCCCTACCTCTTATTTCTAAGGACAAACTTCTTCTAAGGTCAAGAAATGAAGGAAAGAAGATCAACTTATTACTAAAGCACACACATAAAAGGGCTATAGTACTTACACCTTGATTATTCAATCACAAAGGTGTTTTTCATTATATGATTATCCAATTTGAAGTGACTTCTCCATCATTTCTTCTCTAAATTATGACAAGAGTCTTACAAGATATTTTAGATGATGTATTTTACAAGTTGCACCCCTCAAATTTGGTAAATTGCACTTTACTCCAATTTAGGGTTTCAAGCACAGGGATTGCTTCCACAGCTGCACCTTGGTGCTCAAACTTGGGAAATCCCTCAAACTTTACCATAATTATTCTTATGATGTCTCAACATCAGGGGAACATCTCAACATGTGCAAATTGGAAGTTAACCCTTCTAACTGGGTAAATTGCACATAGGTCCCTTTATTACAAAACAATGCTACAACTTTATATATAAAGGAGCAAAATTGAAATATATGTTTCTAAGGAACTTAATTACATGCAAAAAGATAATCACCAGTATCTTAATTACATAATTAGGCAAAACACCTAGGGTTAACTCATAACCCAGGTCAGGGATGTTACATCACTGAACTCGACGAACACCATTGATTGTCATGGGAAGACCTCTACCCTCTTCTCAAGCTTGATCTCCTTCTCCGACAAGATGGGGTTGGTCATCCATGGAAACAACTGTCGCCAGGCACACGAATGTCTGCAACTTTCTCCCCTGACATCACCCTTCCTTTTCCACTATTCATCTTCCTCGGATCCCCTCTATATCTCCAAGAACACCTTCCGCTACCACCTGTTCTCCGCGGTGGAGAAGCAGTGAGGGAAGATGGTTGATTCTCTCTACTGAAGTGGTCGTGCATATCGTTTAAGGGGTCTCCTCACTCCTCTACTTGAGACAAACATAATGGTCCACTTCACTTCCCCTCACTCCCCACGATTTAGGTGAGTGGATGCTGGGAGGGCTTGGCGTCAGCTCTCCCACGATCTTGATTGTGACGGGAGGTAGGAGGAGAGCTCCTGGCTGTCTGATCGTCATCCAAGGGCTATCGGCCAGAGGGTGCTTAAGTGGATCTGTGGCTTCTCCTTTCCAAAGGCCACAACCGCTGGATTGGCAATCCAAGGCCACAAGTTGGCCACGCAGAACCAACTCGACTAAGGGGAGTGTGAGACCGATATTGAGTAGCAACTTAGGTTCTCAAATCATAAAAAATAAATACACATTATTTCCCAAATTTTAAACCTCAATAACTCTCTCTAGGAACATCTAATTGCCACCAAATTTTAACAACAGATTCCTCACTACTCAAGCTTCCTTGTCCATGAATTTGGTGTCAAAAATCAATTTTTAGATGAATCAATTAAATTCCTCAAATAGGCCTAAACTTATGGTCCAAATCATTATATAAACCTCAATCAACACTCCAACTTTACTAGAACACTTGGGATTCTCAAAAGAACTCAACATGTATGACTTCACTTGTGTCATTGGACATTTTAGGATTCCAAAAGAGTACTCCATCACATCCTACACACCTTAAAAGAAATTTCATCCTCGAAATTAGGCCAAAGTATCGTCCTTCACAATCGTGCACACCTTGTCTAAATTCAGACACACCGTGTGCGATGTTGTTTCAGCAGAAATGGAACTCTGAATGTCTACAAGGTGTGGAGAAGCCCCAATGATGTCGGAGTTGAGTTGGGTTATCTTCAATTTGATCCTTTTCAAGCATATCTGAAATACACATCAGTCGATAAGAAAAATAACAAAAAGTTGGCAAGAATAATATGAATAGAGGCTGAACTTAATTTGTGTGTGAAATCATATAAGAAGTTGATCTGGAAAGCACATAACAAATTATATTTGAACATGTGATGAGAATGTAATTGGAGAATGGATATTGAATGTGGGTGGATTGTGTTTGTTATTGTAGGTTTTGTAGGTTGTTTGTTGGCCTGTTGTTAAGCTAAACTCATAGATGTTGTTAACCTGCAGTTTAGAACTGTAGTTTGAACTTCAAAATTGTAGTTATGTACTGCAGGATCTACATCTTGATGACTAGCCAGACAGTAGGTATGTAGACCTACTATTTTAAAAAAAACAAAAGTTAGTCATCAGTTGTCCAAAAAAATTGATAGATAAGGTCCTTGACATCAGTTTAGGGTGCAAAACCGACATTATAGGATTAAACTAGAATGGTCATGCTGGACTACATGACTGTTCTGGGCAGCACGGCCTTAACTGTCAGTTTTTGTGAAGCAACCATCACTGAATATCTTGATTTTCGGTTTAATGGAGCGACCAACGACTATGGTAAAGAATAGGTGTTAGTTCATTTTGCAATCTGACGACAAAGAGACCTTTTTCATTTACAAATGTGACTTGTTATGGACAAACGACATTGTGTCTTTTGCACAACCAACGAATATGTAACTTGATGTGTCAGTTTATTTTATCATAGCAATGAAGGCTGAATATCTTGGTCGTCAGTTTTTGCATCTTCGTAGAACCAACGTCTTTGGCCTTGAACTCTAGTCTCTCCCACTTAGGTTTCTCTTTTGAACTGATGTTGTAGGTATCTTTTAACTGGCACTAGAGGTAGTTTTTGTACTAGTGTTTATGGAAACCCTTATTCAAGGTCACTGTGGATGATGTAAAAGTACACTGAATGAAATGTGATGAGTGTAGTGACTTTAGGTTGAAGAATCACAATCACTGCCAACACTATAAGAGATGATCTTGACTACCAATCATGGCTTCAATGTATCACTCTTATGGCGAGTCTATACAATACAATGTTCTCTAACCAATATCTATGTGTTTGGTTAGATATCACATATTGTGAGTGATGAGATTCTGCCATCAACGAACACACACTCAAGTCTTATGTGTTACATTATCTATCAGCCTTCCACAATAACATTCGACTAGGGACATAACAAGAATGTATATGCTCTTGGAATCCATATGATCTCATTATTTAGGTCATCAACCTAAAGACATACGTCATTGAGTAATTTCATTCTTTATACATTTATTATGTTACATCATTATCTCACAATTGAATTAAAATAGAATAAATTGGACGATTTCCTTTATTATTAATCAAATCATTTATAAAATATGCCATTACAATCATCATATGATTGGTTCTTTGGGCATACATACTAACAAAGAGATCTATGTAGTTAGTTTAGAAGCATTTAGTGAAATTGGCTTCGGTCTACCTAAAGGATAGATGGTAAGTGATGGAAGGTGTAAAACCCTCATCTCCACCCTCCATTACTACCCTTACCCTCAATTTTCCTAAGAGCTTTTATACTAGAAACCTAGACTTGATTAGATCCCAGTTGAATTATAACTAAACTCTAATCTAAATGATCCTCACAAGGGTGGTTGTGAGTGATAGAGAGTTGTTCCCCTATACCCATCCTATTGAATCCATGGCCAATTAGTAGTTTAGGACAATTCTCTAACATCTAACTTGTCATTTGGTTTGATGATAAATGAATGTTGCTTGCATGTTATGACCCCCAACCTAGGTTCTAGTCACATTACCTCAAACGACTCATAGTTCCCATTAATTGCTAAAACCCTAATTGCTTCCTTCCCTAGTTTATGCTTGCATATTTAGTTTCTTTATTAGTTTTTTTTGTTAATTATTTTGTTCTTGATAGTGAGGTCTTGTTGGTGTGGTTAGTGTTCCTTTCTTCTTACTTGTTCTTTCTTTCGGTAGATATTTTCAAACTTAGACCTTTGCTTACTCTAGCTTGTTTTTTGTTAATCTAGTGTAGTTTCTTGCTTAATTTAACTAGTTTCCATCTCTAGGTTGTTAATTAGATTTTTTTTGTAATATAGTGTTAGTATTAGTTCTAGCCTTAATTGACCCTAACTTTCCATAGCTATAATACTCCTGAAATAACTCAAACTATTTGCTAGTTTTACAAAAAATTTGCTACAAGATGATCTAGTATCTGATGGCCACATGGAAATTTGGGGGTTAAGAAATTAACTCCTAAAAATCTATAGATTCCCAAAACTTGTTTGTAAGATTGTGAGACTCCCCACTAGGATCTTTGTAATCCTTCGATTATATAAGAGTTAATACAAGGGTAAAGGGTAAATATGGAAATACATAAGTGTAGGATATAATTAACATTATATACACTATTACACCCCCACAGTCTGAGCGGGAGAAGGGTGAACACTCAGGCTGGAGTGAAACTAAATAAATAGCTGATGATGTAGGCCCTTTGTGAAGATATATATATACTGGAACTCCACTGAAATGTGAAGGACTCGAGCATCACAAATATGAAAATGCTCATGCACAAAATGAATATCAAGCTCAACATGTTTTGTGCGTTGGTGTGGCACGTGGTTGCCTGCAAGTTACACTGCACTAATGTTATCACAGTAGACAACACTAGCATGGCGCAATGGGAGATGAAGTTCAAGTAATAAATTACAAAGCCATGAAGCTTCAGCAACAACATTGGCAACCCCTCTATACTCTGCCTCAGTACTGGAACGAGAGACAGTAGGTTGGCACTTGGAAGACCATGAAACCAAATCATCACCAAGAAATACACAATATCCAGAAGTAGACCGTCGGGTGTTCGGACAACCAGCCCAGTCAGCATCAGAATATGCAGTCAAACCAGTAATAGGAGAAGCTAATAACAATAAGCCATGATCTAAAGTGCCTTGAATATATCGCACAATGCTCTTTAAGGCATGAAAGTGGGTCTCACGGGGATCATGCATAAATAAGCAAATTTGTTGAACATCATATGATATATCTGGCTGGGTGAATGTCAAGTATTGCAGCGCACCAGCTAAACTGTGATATAGAGTGGGGTCAACAAGTGATGGACCGGCAGAGGCACTGAGCTTTGACATATTATCAATAAGCATTGCCACTGGCTTACAATCAGACATAGATGCACGTGCAATAATCTCCCAAGCATATTGCTTTTGTGATAGAAATAAGCTAGTTTTATCTCGAGAGAGAGTGATGCCAAGAAAATGATGTAGGGGGCCAAGATCAGTCATAGCAAACACTCTTGATAGAATACCAATAAATCGATTCAAGAGGGCATTAGATGAAGCAGTACGCACAATATCATCAACATATAATAA
This sequence comes from Alisma plantago-aquatica, assembly GCA_963693085.1. Lineage (NCBI taxonomy): Eukaryota > Viridiplantae > Streptophyta > Magnoliopsida > Alismatales > Alismataceae > Alisma > Alisma plantago-aquatica. The sequence continues at coordinate 316,351,289 of OY856411.1, read as the reverse complement.
GAGATATGCCATATCAGAGCCAGAGCGGTAGACAAATAGAGAATTATCACAAATGCTAATTTTAAAACCAGATGGTGTAACATAAGTAGAGAACATGTGATACCATGTCCGAGGAGCTTGTTTGAGTCCATAGAGTGATTTCTTTAGACAATATACATGTGACGGCTGAGCGGGGTCAGAAAATCTAGGGGGCTGGTGCATATAGACCGTCTCAGAAAGGTCACCATGTAAAAAGGCATTCTAGACATCCAATTAATGAATGGCCCAAGAGCGAGAAGTGGCAATGGTGAGCACCGTGTGAATCATAGCAGGCTTGACCACAGGACTGAATGTCATCACAATCGACATCGGTATTCATCGACATCGGTGCAGTCCGTCATCTTGAGAGTGACGAACTTGCTTTCAAGATGAGCCGCATGTGATCCTTTGTTATCCTGGAACAATGTCTTCAAACGACCCCAAACATCATTTGCCGTCTTGCCAGATTTAAGAACGGTAAGCATGAGGTTCTTTGACATGGTGGCGAACATCCATTGACGTACCAGTGCATCCAACTATTTAAGCGTTGATGCATCAACGTCTGCAGGTGGCGCCGAGCCATCCACATGGTACATGAGTTTATGAATTTCAAGGTGGAGTTGGAATAAATCTTCCCATGAATCATACTCATCTTCCTTTAGATCAAGAATAATATGGATGACTGTTTTTATATTTGTTACAGCAAAAGCGGGATGTATGGCTGACTTCGGGTTGCTGCTACCAGCCATGGTAAAAGAGCAGCGTCGTGCGGCACTTCTGTTTACCATTGATGCCTGACATCGTCCTGCTTGACGTCAGTGGGATTGCGGTTGAATAGGGAAACGAAACGGTAAACCTAAGCGTCTGATACCATGTAAGATCGTGAGACTCCCCGCTGGGATCTCTGTAATCCTTCCATTATATAAGAGTTAATACACGGGTAAAGGGTAAATGCGGAAATACAGAAGTGCAGGATATAATTAACATTATATACACTATTATTGTTATCTAATATCCCAAATAATTTGTTAAATCAAAGATATTATGAAAGCAAACGAATATTTTGTTTCAGAAATAAGCAGAAACGCGTTCACTTCTCCCAAGATATTAGACCACAATTTTTTTTGCATAAACATACACAAGCACACCATTTAGAGTGGAAAAAACTTTGTCCAAGATGGGATACAAGTACTGTTGTATCCCTAATTTGTTACCAAAAAGTCTTGTCTTCAACCGACAACGATGACACGAATAGAATCACCATTTTTTTTATATAAAGAAAAAAGAAGAAAGAAAACTTCACCATGAGATTACTATCATTGTAGTGTCAGAAATATGATATTACGCTATTCATAGTTCTTACTTGTACAAATGGGGCATTTAATGATTGACAAACGCTAAGAAATCAACCATCTCGTAGGTTGCAGCGTTTAGCTACTTGGGTCATGCATCATTTCTCTTTGCGCATAAACTGCGGTCATTGAATTTTCGCCACTTATATAAATCAGGGATCAAAGTATGTGAAGCGAGTTATCATATTCATTGAATTATCACTTTGATATTAGTTCGAAATGTTTGCAAAGAAGATATTGTTTATGTACAAAACTACAAATTGGGAAACCAAAGTAGTATGATGATCGTGAATCCAATCAACTTGGCAGCCGGAAACAAGGTTTGAAGCAACTTCATTAAAACAAAGATGGTAGCGTGAGTCATCATCAGTCTGCATCGAATATATAAGTATTGAAAAAGAAAGGCAGAAGGGCTGTTGTATTCTGTTGGAATCCTTGATAATAATTTAAAGGACAAAAAAAGAAGGAACTCCTCTTCAAGGAAATGGACGTTTTAACGAGAAATAATAACTATAAAAAAACTGATATTAAAAAAAAAAAGGAGAGGAAAAGGAAACGCCGATTGCGAGATGCAACCGATGAATGGATCACAGCTGTTGAATGAACTGATCTATCGGTCGGTCCCGTTGGGTTGCGGCGGCATGAATTGGGCAATGGCGGCCGTAGCAGCTCCGCCACCGTCGTGGAGCAGATTGGTGAAGTAGGTCTTGACTTCCTCGGCAATCATCTCCCGCATGATGGATAGGAGGCACATCTCCCTGACCTCGACGTCCCAGCGTTTGGCCCGTTTGGATGTAGCCATGAGATCCGCCAGGTCTGTAGGTGGTGGCGCCGGCCGCTTCATTGTGGGCATGGGTGTGACCGTGGGCTTGGGTATTGTGGCCTTGATGTTGCCGTTAGGGTTGGCATCGCCGGGAGGGCTGAGGCTTAGAGAGAGAGACGTTACGGGATCCTTGACGTCGACTTTGACGGTAAGGGGCTTTGGCGGAAGAGGAGGCGGCTGCATCGAGTCTCGTTCGTCCTCCTTGTCATCGTCATCTACAGTTATCCTCCCTAGGCGCTTAGACCCGGAGTCGGACCCATCGACGGAGCAGACATCGTCGGATAACCCGTCGTCCGTCGACGACGCCGAGATCCCGGTGCCATTGGTCCTGAACAGACTGGGCGGTGTATTTAGCTCGACAACGTCCCGGTCACCTCCTGCTAGAGACGACGCTCCAGCACCAGCGGCCCTCCTCTTCCTCCTTAACGTCGAGTTCCAGTGGTTCTTAATCGCGTTGTCCGTCCTCCCAGGCAACATCCTGGCAATCGTGGCCCATTTATTCCCATACCTCGCATGCGCCGCCATGATGGCAGCATCCTCGGCGGGTGTAAACGGCCTGTGGTGGACGTCGGGGCAGAGCTGGTTACACCACCTGAGCCTGCACGACTTGCCGGACCTTCCTGGGATTCCGCTGCTGATCAAGCTCCAGTTTCGTGGGCCGTGTGTGGCCACGAGCTCCGTGAGCCTCGCGTCCTCCTCAGGGCTCCAGGAGCCCTTGATTCGGCTGGAGGCGGATGTATAGGTCTGATCGGGCGCCGTTGGGTCTGCGGCGGTGGAAGGAGTAGGTTGGGCGGTTGTAGACATGGTTATGGCCGTATGAGGTGAGGGTTGCATATGTGTTGTGGTGGTGCTGGTGCCGCCAACATCGAGTTGCAGCAGCGGCGGAGTTGCAAGAGCCCCCATATACAAGGAAATGGAACCAGGAGGTCCAGGATTGGTACCGTAACTGATTCGTTCGTCCCTCTCTTCTACCCCCGTCATCCCTGCTGCGTTTCCGTGCGTGTGTTTATATATATAGCAAGGAAGGAAGGTGAAACCCGTCTAGAGAGAGAGAGAGATAATGGTGGTGGTGGGTGTGGGTTGTAAGGTATTGGACTGACATGAATACGAATTGAAAACCGTTTCACTTGTTACCGGGGGATAGTTACTGGTGGTGGTATATATGAGGTGGTGGTTGGTTGGCATTGAAACTGAAACAGAAGAAAAAAACCATAAACAGAAACCAATACGCTGTAGTCAGTTATCACGACTACCACCAAAATTAATTTCTACTAATTCATTCAACGACGAAATCCGTTCCTATCTGCCTATCTCGGTCGTTCGGTTCGTTTCCGTCCTGAATCCCGCGCCACGTGGGATTGGTTTGTTATCCCCGTTACCTTTTTTATTCAATTTTTAAAATTCCAATAGAGGACGAAGGAGAAGTATAAGTTGTAACGTCAACCTCCATAACCAGTTCTATGCGGTTCCCCAATCCATGCATCGGACGTGGGAACGATTCTCCGCCAAACTCTCTCTCTCTCTCTCTCTCTCTAACTACTCTCCTCTTCCCTTGTCTCTATCTCTGTTACGTTTCTTCCCTGGACGTAACTGATCCTCTACCCACCCTCTCCCACTCTTGGTTGCGCAAACCCGGGCGATTACGTCTCCCGTAACGGCCGTAACAGCTCCCTTCCTCCCCACCGCCTTCATGACTCTTTACCAACCGAAAACCGGTTCAGTTCCAGCTACCCCTAGCCACTCACGGGTTTTGGTTGGTGGTGGTGAGTCTGGTGACACACTCATTCATGCGTTCGGTTTTCGGTCAAAAACCCCCAGTTTGTTCGTTCGTTCGTTCGGCTGTTATTGATCCCATCTAAGCAAACAAATAACAACAACTGCTCCATCGGACCCGGTGCAAGTTGAGTGGGTGTAGTCAAACCCGTTCGTTTGGTTTAGAAGCACAGTTGGAGAAGTGAATTCAAATCGAGGGGTGGGTGGGACGTGTAAATTCCCAATCCACGGAATCCAAACAGATAGAGAGGATGATAATATATTAGCAACACCATAAAGTAAGGCGTTTCAGAAATGTGGGCCCATATCAGTGTTGCGGTTATGATTTTGACATAAACCATATGAGCACCATTGTCATTCCTAGTGTTTAATAAACTAGGGAAACAAATATGTAATTTTATTACTAGATGATGCTACAATGATTGTAATAGAATGTATGGCGGGTTGATAGTTTCTAACAAGTTCTTGTGATATTTTGCATATAAGAGGAGGAAGAAGATCTTACATTGGAGGGTATCCTTGGAACTTCCATAAATTGGCATGCTTAATGTGGGGTGAAAGTGTAAGATTGATGGATGATACTTGTTTATGTAGGAGATATAAGTGTTATGGTTCAAATATGATGAGGTTTGGATCTGTATTGATGATCCATTTTCATACTAGTCACATTAAGGGGAGGAATTTTCTAAAAGAAAAAATATGCTTGTCTAGACGATTTTATGACTTTGGGGATATTTGGACCTAGGATGCAAACTACAAAAAATAACAAAGAACATATATAAAATATAACTTTTGCTTGAGTTAGTATCATGAACTGGCCACATCCGCCGAACCTAATTTCCAATTAGGCCCTATTTGGTAGGATGAAAAACTGACTCGTTACTTTTATTTTCCTGGAGTTCAGATATGCTTTTCCGTTGGTGCAGCGCAGGGAAGAGATAAGTTACGAATTGGAACGCACGATCAGGCCCCAATTCACGAAGTTTGTACCACCGCTTAAAAGGGAGCGGTCGGGTGTAAAACCAGCGCAAACCATGTAAACGACTGCATCTGCTGTATAATTAACACCCAAACACCTTCCAACCAAATAAAATCATTTGAAATCAGTGTGTTCCAGTTACTCCCTACCAAATATCTTGTTTCAGTTTAAAATCATTAAGTTTAAACTATGTGTTCTCTGAATCATACTTTACACACCTTCTACACCCTACCAAACTAGCCCTTAGTTTGGTTCATATTCACCCTGTGACGTCTCAAAATTTTCACTTAGGGCCTTTTTGGTTGGGAGTAAGACCAACCCACTGTGTGAGTTATAAAACAGGAAATTGAAGGCGGCGTTGAATTAGAACTGTAACTCGTTGGTTTGGTACGACGTAAATGTAACTTGTCTATTTAATTTGTAGTATGTTTGGTTTAGTGTTGTTTCCATAGGTGGTTCCAGTATTACTACTGTGTTTTGCATGAAAGCAGGCGATGTCTCAGCCATCTCATGCATGAGACTGCATACAACTAAAAAAAAAGTGCCTGAATAAGCCATGCAGTAGCTGCTGCCACGAAACAAAAACATAAAAAAAGAAATCGTTGCAGCGCATGTAGCATCCACCCAAGGAAAACGAACCGCTCATGTTTATGGCGCAGTTGACTTTCCACAAATCTCTACAGGCTGGGGAATAACCGTGCAGTTTCTTTTCCTAGTGCTAGTTGCAACAACACGGAACCAAACGCAATGAGTTAAACGCAATGCAGTTGATAAACATGTTTTGCAATTCAGTGAAACCAAACGAGTCTTTATCTTATTTAGAATTCTTAATGGAGTTTTATGATAAAAGTTAAATAATGGACTTAAGGAAAATAGCAACAATTTATAAAATTTCTTAGACATTATGAAAATGGTATATCTTATTCCTTTATGCATTATATTAACTCATTATTATCTTGATATGAAAAGCAATGAGAGATAACTCCTTCTCTCTCTCTTGATTATTCCTTCAAATATACATATAATAAGAATGAGTGAGTTTTTTTAGCGGATAGTAACTCTTGATCTCGAAATTTGACTCAAAACCAAACACACTAAGGAATTTTTTTTTACTTTATTTCATCTTTTAATTATATGTAATAGGATAATGACCTATAAGAGCTTGATGGATAAAAGGTAATGAAAATGTAAATCTAATTGCATAAGGAGATTATGGACCCCTTAATCTACCTACAATTCATATTTGAAGACACTAAGACTTCATTTCATCATCCAAATTAATTAAACAAGTTAACATATTGTTTAGATTAATGAATAATTGAATATTTGATTTAAACATTCATTTAACCTAAGATCACAATGGTTACACTTTTGTTTCTCTTAGCTTTTCCTACTCTAAATCATGTTAAACTCTGAAAATTCTGCATTTTTTATGTACATCATCATGGACGAGTAGACTCTTTTTCTTAGACATGGGAGAGTAACTCCTATGTCATAGCATGTATGGAACATGATAATTTCGTACTAAATGCTAAGTTGCTTGTTTTTCTATCTTGTGAGTACCGGTTCTTGCTTCTTGCATGTATGGCTGGCCACTATATGTGCATATTTTATGCTTTCTTGCTTGATCTGAGAAGATAGGTAGGAGAGTAAGGAGGTACTCTCTTGGAAACTCCTCCTTTACCAAGAGAGTGGAAATTATGGAGTTGAGGAGTAGCTTTATGATCCTAAACAAAATTCATACATGAGAATGTTTTGTTGAGTTAGGATCATTGTAATGACCTAAGACTCAGTAAGGTTGCAGGTATCTCAGTCTTTTTTCCTATTTTCACTAGTTTTTTATCCTTCTAGGCAGTTCACCTCCGTAGACTTTAGTTGGCTTCATTTTCTTACCTTTGGTCTTCAGTTGAATGTTATGAGCTTGCATGAATCCTTGGCTTTCTTTGTGTTTGCCTCTTTTATTCTATACACCTTCCTTCCTCAAGATCTTCTTCTAGGATTCCATGGCAAAATACCCAATTTGGTGCATGAGTCACCAGCCAACCTGTTCCTTGGCTTGGCATAACCGGAAGAAGGTTAGCAAGGCATCTCTACTCTTCCCTTCCTCAATTTTGATCGACCTTATAATTTCTTCTTATGGGTTGACGAACAGTGGAGTCGGCGATGACTATCACACATGTGTCAAAGAAGGAGAATCCATGGAGTAGTTTGATGTTATTGTCCCTCCTACAATGATCTATTGGTATATGGAAAGGGCTTTCGAGAATTTTGACATTTTTTAGTCTCTCAGCCAAGTGAATCATTGAGCAATTAAGACATATGTCTAGATATGGTTTATCAAAAAATATGAGAAAATATGATTTGGAAAGGTTTCAAAATCGGAATCCACTCTTATGGGTTTCAAAGCCTAATTTGATAACGTCATCGCATGTTTCCCTAATAGCCTAAGATTAGGGTTTAATATATTAAATAAGATGATAATGAATATAAAGCATGTTATGTCAATAAACTTAGGATTGAATGAAGATAAGATAGACTAAGATATGATCTATTTTGCTCCAGATAAATGGCTCATGCTACTGTGCACAACTATTTATTGTTGATTGAATGCTATGTACAAAATAGACATTATGATTTTAAGTTCAAAGATCTAAATTATGTTTACTATATAAATTTCTTGATAATTGGTATATATTATGTATTATGGTTGCATTGATCACTAAGATTAGACATTGTAATTAATGATTAATGAACTTAAAGTTCAAGCTTTAAGAGGGAGAAATCCAATCATGTTACTGATTCAAGTTCAAGATTATGTTGTGGCCAAACAAAAGTTCAAGATTATGCTAATGTTCGTATTTAGAATCTTGTTAAAAGCATTTGATTAAGAGTGATATTTGTTGGGAAATATGGGCACATAGTAGGAAGCGGAAACAAAATTTTATTTATCAGTATTCCCATTATAGCAAGATCGTGTCAATAACTATGAAATAGGAAAGATGGTTTAATGAGTTTATACCTAGTCCTGGATCAAGTCCAGCAACTACAACTCATTGTAAACTACTACAGTTCTGGCCTTTGGCGTCGGTTATTTAGGCCCTTTTCACGACGGTTTCCAAGCGGTGCCTATGTGGACACTGCTAAAAGTCGAACCCTTTCAGTGTCAGTTTTCCAACCGATGTCAAAATACTTCGTGCCACTAAAAATGTGCCAGTAGGGCCCCATCAGCGTCAGTTATAAGTATTAACCGATGCCATCTCATATGCCGCCATGGCCGTGCTTTCCAGCACGACCGTTGTGACCATAACGGCATCGGTGTTCTACTAATAACCGACGTCATATCACATGCCACCATGGTCATGGTATTCAGCATGGCCGTGCTAGCTAGGTTGTTTGGCAACATTAGTGTAATGACCGACTCGTGAAAACAAGATTAACAAAGCGGAAGCGAATCATTTGCAGCGGATTACTAAAAATCACTAAAAATTTAAAACTTTTTGCAAAGAGATCCACACTAGGAAATCTTTTTCTTCAAGAGCCAAAATATAACATTTACATTCTGTTTCAAAGTACATGTCTTGCATTATCTCTTCTCGAAATTTACAACATCAGTTGTCTCCAGACATAAAATATAGACAACATATAACTTCGAGGCATCAACCAAAATCTCAGATCGATTCATTAAAACACTAACTAAAAACTCCAAGGGCCTGAGAGTATAGAGACGACACATAAAACTTTCTAACTATATGACTTGACAGTCAACATCTCCACCTGAGATCTCACTGTTGTCCAAGTTGTTGCTTTCCTTTTCCTGCAAAAGAGTGTTTGCTTCTTTGTCTGCATCCACCTAAAAATGTTGGATCCCACAGGGGTGAGACAATTGTAAATTGCCCCAGCGGGAGATATAACTCTCCGCCAAAACATTGTTGTTGCAGATTATTATATCAAAATTGAACAGGAGTTCTTACACATTAACAGTAGCATTATTCATTGTATGAACAGTGAAAGATAGTCTCCTTTCCTAAGGAGAACATTGTATCTACTCATGGTAGATTCATAATCCATTTATCCAATTGCAAGGAATGTAAAGAGATATGAATAACATTTATCAACTGAAATTGCATAAAAGGAATGTAACATCAGCCAATGAGTTTCCGTATTCAAACCTTAACCAAACATGCTATACGGCTAGTTACATTTTACAATCACACTTATGCCATGAGGAGATGAGGTATACCGCTCATGCTCCAACCGAACACTATGAAGTCAAAATCGGTAGCATACAAGGTCAAAGGTAGAGCCGGCTACCAAGACCTCCCGTATCTGGGTCAGCGCAAGATTACATGCAAGACATCTTGTGTCTCTGCTATATATATAGCTTTCCAGGGTATACTAGCAACTTCGCTATTAGAGTTACAGTGGCGTGATGTACTCACTTCATGATCGTGAGATCTCATGTTTATCTCCATCGATCTGGCTGGGAGATGTGTACTACATCTATCCCAATCATCGGAGGATTCATAATACATCCATCCCGATACAAGTAATGAAGGATTGAGAGGTTTCTTGTTTACCTTTCATCAATTCCCTCATTAGGACGTCAGGATACAGTCGCCCATTGCCCCCACATATTCAAAATATATGTTCTGAGTTTTACCGCGGAGCACCCGTTTCACCATCACCTATTGCTGACGATGATGGATCTATGGTCAGGGCTCTGCATGATATGATTTCACTTAATTAATTAAGTACATTAGTATATTCGTTTAGCATCAGTCAAGTTCTCAAACATAACTTATTCAGACAAATGCTATAAGGAAACATGTACTATTTTCACCAATCACTTTCTCAGTCCTTATAGGACATTGGGATCTCAGTCCCTCACTTCATTTCTTTTGGAAGATCACATCCCTCAACTACATCATTATCATACTTATCAACTTTGGGTATTCATACCCTCAATTCATCACTATCACTGTTACCATTTGTTAGGTAACTACTACCTCCGGGTCCTCAGACCGAGGTATGCATAATACTTGTTACACAAGTATCTCACATGGCTCTCAAAGCCTGTTAAATGTTTTCCACCTTTCACTAGGCAACAACTTACTCATGTAACTCATAAGGTTCATGCACATTTTGTTACTTTTACTAAGAAACAACAACATTAGGCACATAGGGCCATACAACACGTTAATTATATGAAAGTCATAGCTCATACCTGGCTATGTTCATCATCTCATGATGTCTACATGGTTAATAGACATGATAACAGTCATGTAAGTCATTTGTCACATCGTATGAAACATTAGTAACACCACCATCCTTTATCAGGATTAGGGTTATCTATCAATTAGGGCTTTTCATTCCCTTTACCCAAAATTAGGGTTAGGGTTTCCCGTCATGCTTTAATTAGGGTTTCATGCTCACATTATTAGTTCAACCCTAATGTATTACTCCACACCTCTAGGAGCATCCAAGACATCATATGTATTTTCTTATGATTACAATTCTTATCATATATCGTTAATCATCATCAATTCAAAGCATGAGTTCATTTCTCATCCTTGTCATGATATAATTACATTATACTCATTGATTAGCTTACCCCATTCTCAAGGTATATTGGTCAACACTTATCAAAGTACCTTGAGTTTATTACATCTTTATTGTAACAATTGCATGACACACCCTTCATGTGTTTCTTATCCAAGAATGTTGGATTAGGGGTTCATCAATGTATGCTTACCCTGAAATGATGAATGTGATATCTATCATATCTGAATGTATCACTTTCTTTTCATTTCCATATTCTTAAGTTAATCAACTAACTTTGTATTAAGGTATTTCCCTCTTAATACTTTATCCACTAACTTGTTACTTTCATCATATGGTGCATGGTTCACACATTAGAATTGTCCAATAGTCTTTAATGATATGGACTTATCTAACTGATAGACATTGTTGATATAAGATAAACCATTATCAACTATTTTAGGTATTTCAACTCTTAGGATGTTATCCACATCATTATTTAGTATAAAATACATCATTCCTAAAAGTTTCATGTCCTCATCATTGTAAGGTGTATAGGTTATTACTCATGTATAGAAATGGTTGTACAAGGATATAGGCATCATCTTGTCTCTTAGATCCTTATTCATTAAAATCACCACCTTATCATTCACATGGTTCATCAACCCTATCTTTCATGTCTATAACATATTCATCTTATTTAATTATTTTAGCCACACCTCTCTTTGGTGTACTGGCTATTAAACCATCTCTAGGGTTTCATATATCATCACATGACATCACCCTGAATTGAGTCTTACACCATATCATAATATCAGGGTTCCACATAACATCACTTAAAACTAGGGTTTCATATTCAATAAACCATAATTAGACTTACTATTGATCCCAATTGGGGTTTCTCATGACATCACTCCCAATTAGGGTTTCTCATGTCATCACCCTCCATTAGGGTTTCTTATTCCATAACCCACAATTAGGGTTTACTATTCACATCACATCACCCTAGATTAGGATTTACTATTCATATCACATCACCCTAAATTAGGGTTTACTATTCACCCCAAGTAGGAGTGATCATCAAAGTACCCTGAATTAGGGTTTATCATACCATTACTATGAATTAAGATCATACAATCATCATGTAGTAAGATTACTTCCATTAATATCCTCAGTTAGGGTTATGATTCATTAACCCTCATAATTAGGGTTTCATGATCTCACTATGAAGGATTAATACCTGGCCAGGGTATATAAATACCGAGATTAAGTAGTATGCACTTTTTATACTATCATATTCCTTCCTTTTCATATTATCACAAAAATAAGACTTAACAGTACTAGATTTTATCCAGGCATCTCTTCAATACCTCATCTTCTTCTCATAGAGGTAAGAGAAACATGAAACATCTATAATGTTATTATGCAAAGTATAAGTCCTCATAGGACTAATCAAGGAAAACTCAGTCAATTACCTCCTCATTTAACTTAGGAAACCATAAAAGACATATTAAAATGACATTTATTTTGTCTAACCTGTCATGATTCGTGGATTATTCATTACCTCAAGATGACTCTGCCTCAGTGGTTGATTCACCATAACATTTTTGGCTGAGCAATTTCTTGGCAGATGCCCTTCCTATCTACATTGGTAGCAAATCCTGGGTGCTAGATGTGGTTTAGAGGCTTCTTTCCCCTTTCTAGATAACCATTGCCCTGGTGCACTAGGTCCTGGTTGTATTGGTGATACCAAAGTCTTCCCTTTTTGGAACTACTAGGCCTCTATTCCTGGATTTGGATAGGCCTTTTCTTCATCATCATCTTGTTTTTCTTTTCTGGGAAAAACCTTCTGATATGTCCAGGTTCCCTTCCCTTGTGGTAGATCCTGATTTCAGGTTGTATTCTATTTCCTACATCACTATATATTGATTCAACAGGATGAGGTTGAGCACAGACTTGTTCTAAGTCCAGAAATTTATCATTTCCCATTGCTTCAACCTGCTGTTGTGGATTACATATCCTGTTGATGTCCAAAACATCATCATTGGGGGCTAGTAATCTAGGTTGTATTGCTAGTGCTCGATCCACTAAATACATCATGGTTGCCCTGAGTTCCCCAACAGTGATACCTAGGGAAGGGTTTCTTATCACAGCTGGATTAGCTAGGGGATTCTCAAGCAATTGTCCCTCTCTTGCCTATTCCCCTACACCTCTTCTTAGTGCAGCATTGCTGCTTTCTACAGCAAACTCCTCATGTGACCCAGTCATCTTCAAGTTCTTCTCCTCCTATATGAGCAGAAGACATTGTCGGATACACTGAAAGACACTAGAACAGACTCTACTACCTTAGTCCTATGTCTTTGTAGACTCAGCAAACCTAGAGCTCTGATACCACAATTGTAATGACCGACTCGTGAAAACATGATTAACTAAGCGGAAGTGAATCATTTGCAGCGGATTACTGAAAATCACTAAAAATTTAAAACTTTTTGCAAAGAGATCCACACATAGGAAATCTTTTTCTTCAAGAGCCAAAGTATAACATTTACACTCTGTTTCAAAGTACATGTCTTGCACTATCTCTTCTCGAGATTTACAACATCAGCTGTCTCCAGACATAAAATATAGACAACATATAACTTCGAGGCATCAAGCCAAAATCTCGGATCGATTCATTAAAACACTAACTAAAAACTCTGAGAACCTGAGAGTAGAGAGACGACACATAGGACTTTCTAACTATATGACTTGACAGTCAGCATCTCCACCTGAGATCTCACTGTTGTCCAAGTTCTTGCTTTCCTTTTCCTACAAAAGAGTGTCTGCTTCTTTGTTCGCGTCCACCTAAAAATGTTGGATCCCACGGGGGTGATACAATTGTAAATTGCCCCAACGGGAGATATAACTCTCTACCAAAACATTGTTGTTGTAGATTATTATATTAAAATTGAACAGGAGTTCTTACATATTAACAGCAGCATTATTCATTGTATGAACAGAGAAAGATAGTCTCCTTTCCTAAGGAGAACATTGTATCTACTCATGGTAGATTCATAATCCATTTATCCAATTGCAAGGAATGTAATGAGATATGAATAACATTAATCAACTAAAATTTCATAAAATTAAGGAATGTAACATCAGCCAATGAGTTTCTGTATTCAAACCTTAAGCAAACATGCTATACGGCTAGTTACATTTTACAATCACACTTATGCCCTGAAGAGATGAGGTATACCGCTCATGCTCCAACCAACCACTTTGAATTCAAAATCGGTACCATACAAGGTCAAAGGTAGAGCTGGCTACCAAGACCTCCCATATCTCGGTCAGAGGGAGATTACATGTAGAACATCTTGTGTCTCTACTATATATAGCTTTCCAGGGTATACTGGAAGCTTCGCTATTAGAGTTACAGTGGCGTGTTGTACTCTCGTCGCGATCGTGAGATCTCATGTTAATCTCCATCGACCCGTCATTAACATTATTGGGAGATGTGTAATGTATCTATCCCAATCAGCGGGGGATTTGTGATACATCCATCCCGGTACACGTAATGAAGGATTGAGAGGTTTGTTGTTTACCTTTCATCAATTCCCTCATTAGGACGTCCGGATACAGTCGTCCATTGCCCCCACCCATTCAAAATACGTCCGGTTTTGCCACAGAGCACCTGTTTCATCATCGCCTATTGCTGACGATGATGGATCTATGGTCAGGGCTCTACATGATATGCTTTCACTTAATTAATTAAGTACATTAGCATATTCTTCTAGCATCAGTCAAGTTCTCAAACATAACTTATTCAAACAAATGCTATAAGGAAAAATGTACTATTTTCACCAATCACTTTCTGAGTCCTTATAGGACATTGGGATCTCAGTCCCTCATTTCATTTCTTTTGGAAGTTCACATCCCTCAACTACATCATTATCATACTTATCAACTTTGGGTATTCCTACCCTCAATTCATCACTATCACTATTACCATTTGTTAGGTAACTATTACCTCTGGGTCCTCAGACTGAGGTATGCATAATACTTGTTACACAAGTATCTCACATGGCTCTCAAATCCTATTAAATGTTTTTCCACCTTTCACTAGGCAAAAACTTACTCATGGAACTCATAAGGTTCATGCACATTTTGTTACTTTTACTAAGCAACAACAACATTAGACACATAAGGCCATACAACATGTTAATTATATGAAAGTCATAGCTCATACCTGGCTATGTTCATCATCTCATGATGTCTACACGGTTAATAGACATGATAACAATCATGTAAGTCATTTGTCACATCGTATGAAACATTAGTAACACCACCATCCTTGATCAGGATTAGGGTTATCTATCAATTAGGGCTTTTCATTCCCTTTACCCAAAATTAGGGTTAGGGTTTCCCGTCATTCTTTAATTAGGGTTTCAAGCTGACATTATTAGTTCAACCCTAATGTATTACTCCACACCTCTAGGAGCATCCAAGACATCATAAGTATTTTCTTATGATCACCATTCTTATCATATATCGTTAATGATCATCAATTCAAAGCATGAGTTCATTTCTCATCCTTGTCATGCTATAATTACATTATACTCATTGATTATCTTACCCTATTCTCAAGGTATATTGGTCAACACTTATCAAAGTACCTTGAATTTATTACATCTTTATTGTAACAATTGCATGACACACCCTTCATGTGTTTCTTATCCAAGAATGTTGGATTAGGGGTTCATCAAGGTATGCTTACCCTGAAATGCTGAATGTGATATCTATCATATCTGAATGTATCACTTTCTTTTCATTTCGATATTCTTAAGTTAATCAACTAACTTTGTATTAAGGTATTTCCCTCTTAATACTTTATCCACTAACTTGTTACTTTCATCATATGGTGCATGGGTCACACATTAGAATTGTACAATAGTCTTTAATGATATGGACTTATCCAACTGTTAGACATTGTTGATATAAGATAAGCCATTATAAACTATTTTAGGTATTTCAACTCTTAGGATGTTATCCACATCATTATTTAGTATAACATACATCATTCCTAAAAGTTTCATGTCCTCATCATTGTAAGGTGTATATGTTATTACTCATGTATAGAGATGGTTGTACAAGGATATAGGCATCATCTTGTCTCTTAGATTCTTATTCATTAAAATCACCACATTATCATTCACATGGTTCATCAACCCTATCCTTCATGTCTATAACATATTCATCTTATTTAATTATTTTAGCCACACCTCTCTTTGGTGTACTGGCTATTAAACCATCTCTAGGGTTTCATATATCATCACATGACATCACCCTAAATTGAGTCTTACACCATATCATAATATCAGGGTTCCACATAACATCACTTAAAACTAAGGTTTCATATTCAATAAAGCATAATTAGACTTACTGTTCATCCCAATTGGGGTTTCTCATGACATCACTCCCAATTAGGGTTTCTCATGTCATCACCCTCCATTAGGGTTTCTTATTCCATAACCCACAATTAGGGTTTACTATTCACATCACATCACCCTAGATTAGGATTTACTATTCATATCACATCACCCTAAATTAGGGTTTACTATTCACCCCAAGTAGGAGTGATCATCAAAGTACCATGAATTGGGTTTATCATACCATTACTATGAATTAAGATCATATCATCATGATGTAGTAAGATTACTTCCAGTAATGTCCTCAGTTAGGGTTATGATTCATTAACCCTCATAATTAGGGTTTCATGATCTCACTATAAAGGATTATACCCTAATTAAACATTCATTCATAAAGGAAGTCTATTACTTGATTATCAATCATGTAGGAAATCTTCTCTCTCTCATCCTATATAGGATGATTGTTACAACCCCAATTTTTGGGATCATTTGGTGAGAAATGCAATTTCTAATATAAAAGATAATTGAACAAAGAATGGTATAATTTGTTTTGAATACATGGATTTTGTTTACAATAGCCTTGATGTTTGTGTTGTGGGCTTTATTGGCTATTGGGCCCAATAACAAGGAAATAACAAGGAAATTCAATTAGTAAATGGATGATTGAATCTTTAAGAAAAGAAATATGTAGAAACCTCTAGAAAGCACATCCAAAGAGGATTTCGTGCCTCTTGGGTTCCTTGGGTTCCAAGGAGTCCAAAGTTTCAAAAAGAAAGCAATGAGAAAAGGAAGGATTAATTAAGTATTTCTTTATTAAGAAATAAATTGAAATAATGATAAAATGTGGAAAATGAGTGGAAAGAGGCATAAATGAGATTTCTTGGGGAAATTTCGTATCCATGAGGTTGCTAATATTAAAAGGAATTCCAATGAGGAAAATAAAAGAGAAATAAAAAGAAATCCTCAAAAGGAGGTATTTAAATGAGAAATAAACAAGATAATGTGAAATAATGCATAATGATGCATCTAGAAAGATAATAAGTATTCAATAAAAAGAATTTCGAAATAATGGAATGTCTTGGGATCCAAGGAGTCCCAATAAAGAGTAAAGAAAGAGAAAATACTAAAAAGGCAAAATTAGAGGATAATGTGTTGCATTATTAAATAATTATGTAATATTGATTTAAAGGAAGAATTTCCTACTCAAGGAGGTATACAATTTCGTGCCAACACAAGTACAAGTAAGATAATGGGAATAATCTTCGAAATCCTAACATCAAAAGGAGAAAGAATACTAAAGAGATATGAGAGAGAGAAAGAAAGATAGAGACTTGCTTCTCATTGAAGGAAACGGATTCCAAATAGGAGAGGACTTGTTTCCTCTTAGATGATCATCTTAGGGTGTGGATATCCACCCCTATATAAAGGGTAGAGACCCTGGTTCGAGTTTAAGATGGCATATAACACAACTCTCTCCTTTCTCCTTCTTCCTTATGTGCAAACCCTAGCAAGGAGGGTGGTTTGAATCCTAGGGAAATATGGGGCCATGGGGAGAGTTACGACAGATGTCTAGTGCTCTCACGAGGATAAGGAGAAGCTTGTCAGACTTCCCACCATTCTTGCTTGAACGCAGCAGCAGCAACATGGCTGCTTGATGACCGCGTCTTTGAGGCTCGCTCAGCCCGCACCCGCCATTGTGGCCGCCAGATGAGGACGCACAGAGAAGCATGGAGGCTCGACGGAGGTAGAGGAAGAACTCCGGAGGTCGTCGTGGTCAGGAATGAGGAGCTGGAGCCGCGCCAAGGTCGGCGCTCGGTGGCTAGGGTGACCGCTCGCTGCCGTCGCGAGGAAGGTGAAGGGCAGAGAGGCATTGGACGTTTATGCCCCCGCGTGCTAAAGCAACGAACTTACTTAACCATGGGAAATTCAGTCTTTTTGAAATGTTCCCAAGCAAGTAACCAATGTTGAATGGGAACAAGGCGACGTGGCGCCTCCCCATTGGCCCAAGTGAGGTAATTCTTCCAAAAATCATAGCTCTTTGTTAGTAGCTCGGATGACAAAAGTTTATACATGAATTTTGCTTAGAAAAATGAGAGGAATCCATTAAAAATATAATTGGAACCTGATTCTGCTTGCAATTCGAAAAATCATGGAAGTTGTTAACTTTAGTGTAATAGTGATTAAGAAACCTTATTTTGAAAGGAATAAAGTGTTTAATAGGGTTTAATGGATCATTAGAGTTGATGTTAAACTGTTAAATATAAAAAAGTACATTATGTTAAAAAAGGAAGAACTTTGTACGTGTTTTGTCTAATTTAGAGTTTAAGTGCATAAATATGCTTGAAACGTGAAAAGTACATAAAGTTATCATCTTTAATGATTTAATTAAGGAAAAACCCTTATATTTGATGATAAATGGACTTAATGACGTAATTCAAGTTGATATTAACCTGTTGTTAATAAAAGTGAGAATAGGATCTAAAAAGATGATATTTTTATATAATTGGTGTAATTTAGGGTTTTGTGCATGATTATGCACTAATGAGCTTGGAAAACCCTAATTTAGATGAATATGTCTTTTAATTGTTTTAATGGTTCAAATCCATGAATAAATAAGGAAATGATGTTCCTAAGTCAAATTTTGGGTATAAAAGACTATTAAAATGAATAGTTGAGCAATTAAGGTTCATATAAATGGAAAAGAGTATTTTAGGGTTTGTTAACCTAAAAGGGATAAAGTTTGAGAAATTTGATCTAAGAAACCCTAATGAATATTAATGAAATCTTAATGAGGATTAGAAACCCTAGAAAGAGAATCCAAGTCAATAAAGTAGATTCTTGATAAAGTGGTAATAAATAGAGTACATATTCTTTTCAGGAGTTATGTGATGATTGAATTACTTGCTTGGATCTGTTGATTGGTTTGATGGTATATACATGAAGTATGTGTTGAATAAACTGCATGACTCATCAAATCAGGTATGTGGTCACGCTTATGAATAATTGCTCTAGTTTCACGGTGATTCCCAAAGTTTTAATCGGTTGCTTGAAAATAACTGTTGGATGTTTATTTATTTCATGCAACTATAAAGTGACTATGATTATCACTATAAATGTGCATATATAACTGGATAGATCCGATTCCACCTTTGTTGCTTTGAAAAGGCTAAAAAAGGGGTAATCCTAGAGCAAGGTCTAGGTTACCGAGAGTTAGAAACTGGGCTACCTACGTGTAGTGCCATGAGACTCATTAGCCTGCCATGAGTTAAGGAGTGGGCTACTTACGAGTAGTGCCATGTGACTCAACCCTAGAAATTGGTTCACTTATAGGTGGATCATGAGGGGTTTAATGGGGACAACACAGAGGAAAGGGTACCCTTGGATCGCGGAGTTATATTTAAAACGTAATCTTGGTTGTTAAATGATTAATTGAATGATTACATTGTTAACGTATTTACATGATTATTGTTTCCCCCACATACCAGCTTTGGCTGACCGACGTTTTGTTTGTCGGCGTTTTAGGTACAAGCCAAAAGGACAAACAGTAAATCATCATATTGTGATATACATGAAGTAAAACACAAGGAGGATTAGTTAGAGTAGAATCCTTAAGTGGATAGAAGTCTAGAGATCCAAGTTTTCAAAAAGGTATGCAAAAAATTATTTTCTTACAGCTTTCAGTATAGTATGTTAAAATTTGATAATTATTCTTGGTTAATTGCCGAACCTTTGATCCGGAAGTCATGGGTGCGGCTTCGACCTCTCGGTCTCCCTTAATTGGGGGTTATCGGGAGGTGGGGTCATAACATTTGGTATCAGAGTGTAGGTTCCTCACTTAACCATTAATAATTATTAAATTTTACAAACTCCATAGAACCCAAGGGAGTTATTAGAGGATTATCTAAAAGATGGAGGTGTCTAGAAAAGGATCACGACCGGGGGCTGGCAATATTTTCCTCTGCAGTGCTAGTCGGAATATGAGGACTCCCGGATCCGTGTGAATGCCTGCCCAAAGTCTTAGGGTATGAATCGAAATAAGATACCTTTAGGACTTCTCATCTTATTCATCCCTTCTCACCACAAAATTCTGATAAGAACCTAAAGGATTAGGGTTTTCTTTCTTCTCCTCGCCCTCTTGAGGTATGGGTTAATAAGGTTTAAGGAATCCTCCACCAAATTAATGAAAGGCATGTAAATAAGATGTCATGGACATAAGCTTAAAAGATTAAGCGTAAACTAAAGAATATATACATGCTTAGGTCGTATGACATAAGTTGTCATGTCCTCAGAAGAGACCTGAGGCTAGACCTTCTTGACAGGAGGATAAGTTAGTCTTGGAGATAAAGATCTCCATTTCAAGTAGAGACCTAGAACATCCTCTGAGGATGATGCTAACCCTAACCCTATGTGAAGATTAGAGAGACAAGAGTTGGACCAGGTGTTTGAAAGGACATGCCTTTGGGATGCCATATGACCCATGGGTGACCTAGCACCTTTGGCAAACCAACCCTGGGAAGGGTCGTGTATGTTAGGGTAAAGTATAGTTCCTTAGATGATGATGATAGTGAAGGACCTTAGAAACCCTATGGGCTTGTGCAAGTAGGATATAGCTGGCACCTAGGGCACGTCATAGTGCTGACAGTAGGATGAAACCCTGGATAAGGAATTATGATGGAGCATGAAGGGTTATGGATGATCTTGAGCAAACATAAGTTCGATCCTAAGCTTCACCCATGTAGAGGATGTTTTTGAGGTTGATCCTTCATGAAGAGAGGACCTCTAATGGTGAGGTTGGTTGTAGGCTTGGCTCTAGAGAAAGAGCAGGAAACCCCTCCAAGAAGTTCGTAAACCTAGACCCCGACATATGAGGAACAGTGAGGAGTTGAGGATGATGCGACCTAAGTGGATGATAGAGGTTGCCTCATGCATGATCCGATAAGGTTGTTGATATCTTGGTTGCCTTTAGAGGAACCAAACCCTAGAGAGTGAAGATGAAGCATCTGGTGCCTATGTGCCTACGGTATGGGTGTTTACCTTCTGAGGCAGGAAGAAGAGTTCCTTAGACCTAGAAAAGTTTAGTAGCAGGTTATGAGGCCTTGTACCTTGTTGGTTGTCCTTAAGGAGGACCCAACCCTAAGTGTTGCTTGGGTTGAAGGATGACAGGAAGTGCATGTCATGCATTTTGCATGCTTGGTTCGTAGTTAAGAGATAGAGCATGCAGTTGGACACCTCCAAGTGAACCTAGGGTTCCTAGGCCTAAGAGGGGAAGTGGTATACCTAATGCTCATGACGAGAATTAAGTTTCTATAGTTTCAAGCATGGTACACCTCATGTATAAAGGAAAAGGGAAGCCCCTTAAGTTTAAGGTATGTTTGATGAACCCCTCACAACTAGGTTGATGATAAAGGAAGGTATGATCTTGATCCAGCCTGAAGGAAAGAGGACAAGTATGACCTAGCATGGTACACTAGGTGATCTTCTTGTGCCTTAATAGATTGCTAGGGTTAAGTAAGCTCATGTGGATGTAAACCCTAGACTTAAGAGCTTTTGTGACCTTGTTGTCAAGAGATAGTTTTCCTCCCATCCTGGGAGAGGGACCCCTTTAGTAGGGTGTATATATCAGTTTTGTTGGTTTAAGGTAACCTGAAGAGGTCTCACATGATCTTGAGAAGTTAAGTGAAAAGTACATGGTATGAGAATGAACCTGTAGACCCATAGATATCCATCTCTAATTGCATATGAATGTGTTACCATGGATGTAACTGGTATGGGGCTTGACCAAGGTAGGCAGGTTGCCATGATCCCTATGAAAGGATGAAAGAGAGATGATGAAGACTTGGGTAAGGTTCTAAGTGAACATGTACTATAATGGTGAATCCTAAGTCTATCCTAGGGTCAGGTAGGGATAAGACCGATGAAAGTAGGAGTTGCCTAATTCCCCAGTTGCACATGGCCATAGGGTCGAGAGGTAACCGCTATCATTGTCTGAGGGCCATGGGTTAGGAGATTGATCACCTTCATGAACTCATGGGACCCAAAGGGCAGATGAGTAGGGCACTCTCTTGATGCATGAGAGAAGAGGGATGACCCCAAAAGAGTCAGTACCCTATAGACCTAGGGGAGATGATCGAGGATATAAACCTCAGTAGGTTCAAGACTAGTTTGATATCATGATGTCTATGATGTAGAGACATATGCGGCACGTTGCAACTTAGATTTAAAGATGTACTGGCAAGGTGGGATGTACCATCTCTACTCTTGGAATAGGAAGAACTCTGTATTTGGACTGCAACCAAATGCTTATTTCCTCTTGTTATGGGGGTGAGAGATAGGACATTACGCATGCCATACACCAAGGATAACAGATGATGTAGGTTGGAACGTTGCCACAATGAATGGGGGTAAAGAAGATAACCTACCCTGGTAAAGTGGATGATACATGGATGGTTCGCAAACACTAAGAGGAATGAGGTAGTCACCTTACAAGGATGTTTTTGTCATGAGCTATACAATTTATACAAGGTTGAGTTTGATTACTGGGAAAATGAGCTCAAAAGTGTTCTCAATGAATTTAGACTTAGAGTTTGAGACAAGATGATAAGTGGAATACATGAAAGTGTATGTTTTCAATGTTACCTAATACCTAAGGATGTGAAGTGGTAATGGATACTCTGGTTGAGATACATATGACTTGTTTGACTAGATGCTAGAAGAGGTTGTTTGGCTAACCCTAAGTTTGTAAAGGAGAGGTGTTTGGATAAAACTCAGATGTAACAAGATGCGTTGAAAAGTTAAGGGTTGTTTGGTTCACCAGACTAGTCCTTGATGCAATGAAAGGATGGTGGTAGAACCTCAGATGTACTTCTTTGGAAAAGAAGGTGATGAAACCCCGACTAGAGTGGTTTAGGGTTTCAGAGGAATCGATCTTGAAGAATCATGACATACAAGAATCATGATTGAAGATCACCACATATCGTGGAAAATGGCAATAGCACTTTGGATGCTTAAGATGAAGTTGCATGTGGTTTATGGCCATGCAGGCCAGGAGGTAAAGGACGAACCCCAGTAACCCAGTGTATCGATATAAAGGACAAAAGAGTCCCTAAGAGGGAATGGGAGCTCAACCCTATGGATGTTGTGATAGGTCTCCCCTGGACCAAGGAAGGTCGAAATGCAATATGGGTTATGGTAAGTCGCCCTACCTAAATGACATGAGAAAGAAAGAGTTTTGTTAAAGGACGAATCTGGTTGAACTATCCATGAGAGAGATGATCCAAGTACACCACGATGTGAGTTCAAAGGTTCTTGAGTTTGACCTAGAGGTTCACTTCCATAAGGTGAAAGTAGGTACATGAAGAACTCAATGATAGTACAGTTTATCACCCCTAATTAATGGTTGGTATGATCCAGACTAAAGGGGTCTGATGAGGGCATATGTGCTCGTTTTGGGGTGATAGTTAGAGATAGTTTTTGTCCTATGAAAGATGCAAAGATAACCACCATAGCCAATATCGAGATTTATAAGAAGCTCTGTAAGGGAGGTTGTGTCGATCACCACTTCAGTAAGGTGATGTTGGTGAAAGGACCACATGATGGTTAGAAAAGGGCCACAGTGCGTGTAGATGAAGTCACTTCGATCGTGCAATGGCTGAAAGGAGCCTAGAGATGACGAAAGTCATGAGCAGATGCAAAGTAGACTAACATGCAGTTCACTGTGGGAATATGTGACATACAAATCCGACCCCTCTAAGTTATAACTAAGAGAGCTGAGTCCCCGATGCATGGGTTCTTTTGACATGGTTTGGTGGAGAAGGTTATGTTTGACCTTACCCCTCATGATAAAGTAATGTGTGATGAGTTCCATGTGTCCAATTTAGAGAACTATGTGAGGTACCCGACCATGTGCTGAGCAATGAACCTAGTGGGCCCCAAGGGAGGCTGACATGGCCTGAGTCACCTATGCAGTTTATAGACGCCGGGATGAAAGGACTCAGAGAAAAGAATATGTGATGATAACGGTTCTGCGGAAGCGCCATGAGTACGGTAAAGCCACATAGGGGCCAATGATGGACATGGAAAAGTCTTATCCTGAATTGTTTGTTTGCTTGATAGAATTTTGAGGACAAAATTCCTATAAGAGGGGAAGGATGTTACAACCCCAATTTTTGGGATCATTTGGTGAGAAATGCAATTTCTCATATTAAAGATAATTGAACAAAGAATGGTATAATTTGTTTTGAATACATGGATTTTGTTTACAATAGCCTTGATGTTTGTGTTGTGGGATTTATTGGCTATTGGGCCCAATAACAAGGAAATAACAAAGAAATTCAATTAGTAAATGGATGATTGAATTTTTAAGAAAAGAAATATGTAGAAACCTCTAGAAGGCACATCCAAAGAGGATTTCGTGCCTCTTGGGTTCCAAGGAGTCCAAAGTTGCAAAAAGAAAGCAATGAGAAAAGGAAGGATTAATTAAGTATTTCTTTATTAAGAAATAAATTGAAAATAATGATAAAATGTGGAAAATGAGTGGAAAGAGGCATAAATGAGATTTCTTGGGGAAATTTCGTATCCATGAGGTTGCTAATATTAAAAGGAATTCCAATGAGGATAATAAAAGAGAAATAAAAAGAAATCCTCAAAAGGAGGTATTTAAATGAGAAATAAACAAGATAATGTGAAATAATGCATAATGATGCATCTAGAAAGATAATAAGTATTCAATAAAAAGAATTTTGAAATAATGGAATGTCTTGGAATCCAAGGAGTCCCAATAAAGAGGAAAGAAAGAGAAAATACTAAAAAGGCAAAATAAGAGGATAATGCTTTGCATTATTAAATAATTATGTAATATTGATTTAAAGGAAGAATTTCCTACTCAAGGAGGTATAAAATTTTGTGCCAACACAAGTACAAGTAAGATAATGGGAATAATCTTTGAAATCCTAACATCAAAAGGAGAAAGAATAATAAAGAGATATGAGAGAGAGAAAGAAAGTGAGAGAGTTGCTTCTCATTGAAGGAAAAGGATTCCAAATAGGAGAGGACTTGTTTCCTCTTAGATGGTCATCTTAGGGTGTGGATATCCACCCCTATATAAAGGGTAGAGACCCTGGTTCGAGTTTAAGATGGCATATAACACAACTCTCTCCTTTCTCCTTCTTCCTTACGTTCAAACCCTAGCAAGGAGGGTGGTTTGAATCCTAGGGCAATATGGGGCCATGGGGAGAGTTACGAAAGATGTCTACTGCTCTCACGAGGATAAGGAGAAGCTCGTCAGACTTCCCACTGTTCTTGCTTGAATGCCGCAGCAGCAACACGGCTGCTTGACGGCCGCATCTTGTACGCTTGCTCAGCCTGCACCAGCCATTGTGGCCACCAGATGAGGACGCCCAGAGAAGCATGGAGGCTCAACAGAGGTAGAGGAAGCACTCTGGAGGTCGTCGGGGTCAGGAATGAGGAGCTGGAGCCGCGCCAAGGTCGGCGCTCGGCGGCAAGGGCGACTGCTCGCTGCCGTCGCGAGGAAGGTGAAGGGCGGAGAGGCATTGGACGTTTCTACCCCCACGTGCTAAAGAAACAAACTTACTTAACCATGGGCAATTCGGTCTTTTCGAAATGTTCCCAAGCAAGTAACCAACGTTGAATGGGAACAAGGCGACGTGGCGCCTCCCCATTGGCCCAAGTGAGGTAATTCTTCCAAAAACCATAGCTCTTTATTAGTAGCTCGGATGACAGAAGTTTATACATGAATTTTGCTTAGAAAAATGAGAGGAATCCATTAAAAATATAATTGGAACCTGATTCTGCTTGCAATTCGAAAAATAATGGAAGTTGTTAACTTTAGTGTAATAGTGATTAAGAAACCTTATTTTGAAAGGAATAAAGTGTTTAATAGGGTTTAATGGATCATTAGAGTTGATGTTAACCTGTTAAATATAAAAATGTAAATTATGTTCAAAAAGTAAGAACTTTGCACGTGTTTTGTCTAATTTAGAGTTTAAGTGCATAAATATGCTTGAAACGTGAAAAGTACATAAAGTTATCATCTTTAATGATTTAATTAAGGAAAAACCCTTAGATTTGATGATAAATGGACTTAATGATGTAATTCAAGTTGATATTAACTTGTTGTTAATAAAAGTGAGAATAGGATCTAAAAAGATGATCTTTTTATATAATTGGTGTAATTTAGGGTTTTGTGCATGATTATGCACTAATGAGCTTGGAAAACCCTAATTTAGATGAATATGTCTTTTAATTGTTTTAATGGTTCAAATCTATGAATGAATAAGGATATGATGATCCTAAGTCAAATTTTGGGTATAAAAGACTATTAAAATGAATAGTTGAGCAATTAAGGTTCATATAAATGGAAAAGAGTATTTTAGGGTTTGTTAACCTAAAAGGGATAAAGTTTGAGAAATTGATCTAAGAAACCCTAATGAATATTAATGAAATCTTAATGCGGATTAGAAACCCTAGAAAGAGAATCCAAGTCAATAAAGTAGATTCTTGATAAAGTGGTAATAAATAGTGTACATATTCTTTTCAGGAATTATGTGATGATTGAATTACTTGCTTGGATCTGTTGATTGGTTTGATGGTATATACATGAAGTATGTGTTGAATAAACTGCATGACTCATCAAATCAGGTATGTGGTTACGCTTATGAATAATCGCTCTAGTTTCACGGCGATTCCCGAAGTTTTAATCGGTTTCTTGAAAATAAATGTTGGATGTTTATTTATTTCATGCAACTATAAAGTGACTATGATTATCACTATAAATGTGCATATATATATAACTGTCTAGATCCGGTTCCACCTTTGTTGCTTTGAAAAGGCTAAAAAAGGGGTAATCCTAGAGCAAGGTCTAGGTTACCGAGAGTTAGAAACTGGGCTACCTATGTGTAGTGCCATGAGACTCATTAGCCTGCCATGAGTTAAGGAGTGGGCTACTTACAAGTAGTGCCATGTGACTCAACCCTAGAAATTGGTTCACTTATAGGTGGATCATGAGGGGTTTAATGGGGACAACACATAGGATAGGGTACCCTTGGATCGCGGAGTTATATTTAAAATGTAATTTTGGTTGTTAAATGATTAATTGAATGATTACATTGTTAACGTATTTACATGATTATTGTTTCCCCCACATACCAGCTTCGGCTGAACGACGTTTTGTTTGTCGGAAATTTAGGTACAAGCCAAAAGGACAAATAGTAAATCGTCATATTGTGAAATACATGAAGTAAAACACAAGCAGGATTAGTTAGAGTAGAATCCTTAAGTGGATAGAAGTCTAGAGATCCAAGTTTTCAAAAAGGTATGCAAAAATTTATTTTCTTACAACTTTCAGTATAGTATGTTAAAATTTGATAATTATTCTTGGTTAATTGCCGAACCTTTGATCCGGAAGTCATGGGTGCGGCTTCGACCTCTCGGTCTCCCTTAATTGGGGGTTATCAGGAGGTGGGGTCGTAACAATGATGGTTGTTCAACCTTGATTAGGATAAGTCAACTCAACCTTGAAGAAGAATTGACATCATGGGTTATGTCATTATCACCATGATCATTAGGGCTTAGCTACTTGAAAGGTACTAATCACCCTATCTCTTTAAATGTACCATTATTATAAACACTATTGATTTGCATCATGTAATTGACCAATTAAACCATTGACCTTTATTCACTTTAAGTGTTCATACAATTTGATTAATTACTTTCCAAATGATCTTGGTCACTTAGACCTCAAATGCTCTTGACCAATCATACCTCAAACGATCTTGGTTGAATACTCAAAACCATTTAGTAAAGTAGGTGGTGAAGACCGTTTGCCAAAGTTGACTTTTTGAAACCGCATGCACCTAAATGGTTTGGGATCGTTTGGACTCAAACGGTCTTGAGACCGTTTGGTCCAAACCCCCTCAAAACCGCAAGGACCAAAAAGGGTCTCAACCACTCCAATTAAATTAGGGTTTCCAATGTTGAATCCTTCAACCATTGAATTCATGTAAGAAATCATCAATTGGACCTATCACCATACTTCAATTAAGTTAAATAGGTCAACCTTCAACTAATTTGACCCTCAATTGACACTCAATTGATCATCAATTAGGGTTTGAATCAATTGGATTAGGGTTTGGAATCGTTGATCCTTCAACATTAATCAATGTGAGATTGGTTACTTTGAAACCATTGAGCCTTCATCCAAATTGGGCATGACGTGACCCAAAATGGTCTTGAGGTCGTTTGGATGACCTCCAAATGGTCTTGAGACCGTTTTCACATGTCAACATCAAAATCCAAGTCAACCAATTAGGGTTTGGTTCATTGGATTGCTCACCAAATCAGCAATTGATTACTCTTCAACTCAATACCTTTAGATCTCCAAACACCTCACCATAGTCAACCCTAGACCTACAAACGGTCTTGGGATCGTTTGGATGACCTCCAAACAGTCTTGAGACTGTTTGACCATCACATAATCATCAACCATGTCATTCAACTAAGGTTTGGATCCTAGGATTGGTCACCAAATCAACAATTGATTGTACATCAACTTAATATCTTTGGACCTTAAATTGCTCAACCATACTTAACCCTAGACATACAAATGGTCTTGGGTGATCACCAAACGGTCTTGAGACCGTTTGGGTGATCTTCAAATGGTTTTGAAATCGTTTGGGTCAATCAACCCAAGACATCAACTCATTCCAATGCAAAATCAGCACTTAGCCTATTAGGGTTAATACCATATGTTTGGATCTTCAAACACTTAACCATATCCAACCCTAGGCCTACAAACAGTCTTGGGTGACCCCAAAACGGTATAGAGACCGTTTGGGTGATCCCCAAACGGTTTTGAAACAATTTGGGTCAATCAACCCAAGTTTCAAACTCAATCACTTATGAAATCAGCAGTCAACCCGATTAGGGTTTAGGTGATTGATGGACCTTCAACTCATGATTCAATTGGATTTAATCAATAATAATTGATTGTACTTTAACCTAGATCATTATGAACCAATCATCAAACGGTCAACCTTGGTCAACATCACCAAACAGTCTTAAACCATTTGGATCCAAATGGTTTGAAACTGTTTGCTCCCAAACAGTTTGTGAAACCGTTTGGACATTTGATTGAAACCATTTGGTCTATATATTTGGGGAGGTGTGTTCTTATGATGATGCCATAATTATAAAGCTCTAGACCCACGAAACCTGTTGTGATTTCCATGGAGATTGCATTGATCAACCAAATCAATATTTGTAAATAGAGAAATGATCATTATTCGATGGGGAATTGAATGCAATAACAAAGTTTGGGTTTCAAGTTATAAAAACCGCCTCCAATTGAGCTCCAAAGCTCCAAGATCATGCCAAAAATGGTGTATGAAGCTTTTTAAACTCCCCTTAGGCTCGTCCTCAAGCTTTTGGTTGAAAAGTTTGTCTAGGGTTGAAGAGGAGATCGAATTAAGAAGAAATCCATAATTTATTTTCGATTTCCACCATGGAATCAAGGAGAACGAAGGTCAAGGACTTACCAACAGGTTGGGGGTCGTTATCATATTGATCCCAAGCTCCCAAGGTCGTTTTCCAAGCAAGGGGTGGAAGTAAATCTAAAATTCCCTTTCATTCTATGGACAAATGAGCTTATATGTGAATTTTATTAAAAAATTCAATTAGGAGAGAGAAAGTAGGATTATCCCCTTAATTCCCTTGCCACTTGACCCCTATCCTTCCTTAGAGATGAGGCTATCCTCTTGGCATGTTATTCCATTCAATTATCCACATTTTAAAGAAAAAAATAAGCACCTTAATCCTTTTTATATTAATATCCATGACTTAGTGGATATTTCTTTTCCTTATAATAAGGTGAGTGGAAATTCTTCCTCCTTGAGATATTTAGTGGATCTTGCAGATAACAAAGACGAACACACATATCTGAACTCAACCATTTTAATTTTGGTTGAAAGCCCTTTAATTAATACATTCATTTTTGCCCTAAATTAAATTAGGGTTTCAATTAGGATTAAATCTTGATTATTTTAACATCAAAATTCTCTCTCCTCCAACTTAATTCAAATGAGGTGCCCCTCTCATTTTCTTTGCTCTAAATGATGCCAAGAAACATTAGGGACCTTATTGAAGTGATAATTTGCATATTGAACCTTAGGTTTTGGGTAAATTACACTTTACACCAAAACTAGGTTTTAATACACAAACATTGTCCAACAAGCTCTATCTTGGTATCCAAGCTTGTACAAACCATACTACTACATCATATTCACTATTATTATGTCTCAACATTAGAGAAACATAATATAATGTAACATTTGCAAGTTAGCCCCTTAACTTGGGTAATTTGCACTTTAGTCCAAAATAAGCAAACATTGCTTCAACATTGTTCAAACAGGACCAAAATTGAAACATAATTTCCTCATGAGGCCTAATTACTTTTCACAAGATAAGATTAAAATTATAATCATATTTCTTAATCAAAACACCTAGGGTTAAAGCATAACCCAGGTCTGGGATGTTATAATTAGGTGGTGGATTTAGGCTATTAACCGACGTTGTAAACCTTTGTTGTCAGTTTTAGACAAATAATCGACGCCTATGGTTTGATTTTTTTTTCTTAGCAGTTTGCAAGCCTGCTGTGGCTGGTCATAGGATGAGAGCCTACATGTCAGTGGAACTGAACTATAGGTTTATGACATCCATTGATATTAGCCAACAAATAGGCCACAAACATGCAAAATCAACAAATATTCTTTTCACACATTCACACATAGGTAGATACATTCAGACATCAATTCAATTTTCACATTCACACATGTAGAAACTTTCAAATACATGTAGAAACATTCAGACATGTAGAAACACATGTATAAACATTCATTTACAAAATATCATTCATCATCGCTATCAACATCCCAATTATATCTTACAGTCCCCATTACTTGTGTGGCTCTTGCCCATTCTTCTCTTATATCATTTAATACTTCCATCGTATATGGAGCATGTACATCTTTTAAGGCTTTACCTATAGTGAGGTCAGTTTTAAACACCTACAAAGAAAATGATATATATATAAGTAATAATATATAAACAAGATTGATATATTTCATACTATCTAATGAGACTATATATAATACCTTAGTTATGGCATTGATTTAATCTGCATGTTTGATAATGATGTCCATAAACCACATCACATAGTATGCACATGTTCAGCCGTTGTCTTGTGTAGCATACTATAAAATGGATACAAAATGTTAAAAAATACAAATACGCACAGTTCAAATAAATAACATATACATTGAAGTCAGGAACTTACTTTCACATTCTCCCAAATTATTGGATGGTTTTTTTACTGGGGACCTTTCCTCCAACCTTTTTGAACGCATCTAAACCCCTACATGTTAATGTAACATAGTAAATTGCATAATTAAATAGTAATGTAATAACATATGTTAATGTATATAAAAATGAAATATTTCTCACCAGAATAATGTCATTCTCATTACATGTCCAATTTTTGGATTCAATGTACTCCCCGTAGGATCTAGATAATAGACAGTGAACATCCCGGGGAGAATAACTAGTAACTCCCAATGCTTAGCGCTAGAGGTAAAAAAGTTAAAAATTAATGACTCAGAATCCACAATAAAAATGTAATTTTCTTAAGTCCAAATTATAAGCAAAGTAAACTTACTTCACATTGAATGGAGCTATTATTATCGTATTCTTTTTTTGACCGAAAATCATAAAAGCATCACAACAGTATTGTTGAACGCTATCAGGGTCTTTAGCTACCAGACTAATCAATGACGGAATAAAAAATCCCACATGTTCAAATCCAAATTGTTTACATTGAATTTTGACTAAGTAGCTGCAAAACATGTATTACGTATACATTAATATATAAGAAACCAGATCACCAGATCCTACACAAGGTATATGGATGTATAAACAAGATCTCACCTTATCCATGCCTCTATCATTGATGTATTCAACCAATCATAGTTAAATAAATCAATAATATCTTGTATAAATAGAGAGATTTCGTATGATTGACATGCATAATCTGCTTCTAAAGAAATAACTACAGGGCAATGTATATTATGTGCATATAGCCATACTTCCATTCCCTTACAAGCAGGACCTAACGGGAATTTTAGGTTAGTTGGAACCTAACTTGGTAATGAAGGAAGTGGAGGTGGAGGCTTAGATGCTCCGGGTGTCTTCTTTTTAACCTGTATATATAATTTCAGATCAATTGACCTCATATATACACATTAACAATTTAGTGTAATGTAAATTTATCTTACAATTTCAGTAGTGTAGATGACATCCGCTTTGGGCCACAATATCACCCCGCCTTCTGCCTCACCAAGTGTATCAATATCTGGGTGGAGATATGGCAATGCAACTTCCCTCCAATCGGGGATTACACGTATCGGGCTCACACGAATGTAACCCTATGGTATTGGAGTCCCATGAATCATTGCCCCAGGAAGGGGCGGGTAAGCCTGTGCCTATGAACAACATAATCTTCAATTTTTAAGTGGCATGGCTTCAATGCCTACAAATTTACATAAAGAATGTTATACATATATACATATCATCTTGAAAACATATCATCTTGAAAAGATATGTCATAAACAATACTTACAGGAGACGTGCTAGGTGGTGGGTCTATAGGATTACTCTCACCATGTGCATCAGGAGAAGAGCGGGTCAGCATAGGCTGATTGGAAGCCTGAGATGCCTACCACCGCATTATTTCTTCCTTGACCTTCTTAGCAACTATATCCTTGACTCTCTTATTCTCCTATACATGGATAAAAGAAATATTAGCTTATTATTATTGAATTCCCTTTTGCAGTAACATTCTAAAAAAAGAATAGGTTGCCTCTTCTTGTGAAAGTCCCGCTCTTGCAATAGGTTTGCACTGGGATGGCCCAAAGAACACTTTGATGCCCACACCAGCACCTGCACCCCTAACACGTCCAGGATGCTCTGGGTTACCCAGAGCAACTGTCAATTCATCCCTTGTGCCCTGAGGGATGAATTTACCATGTTTCCTATACTCGTGTAGCTCCCACTAATCACCATCAACAAAAATTGGTAAGTAAACACCACACATAATCAATATTCGAACGACATGCATTGTTGAGTTGTATTTTACCATTTTCGCAGCTGCCTCAGTAGTTACGGGCTTCTTTATTTCACCCTTCTTGTTTTGCCTCCCAACTATCCAGACACCATGGTGAGGCATGGGTGTGGTACATGTAGTAGAGGACTCCTGAGTAGCAGCAGACTCTGCATGTAGTCTTTGGCGAACGTCTGCATAGCCCTTTGGACCCATTGTGTAGTCATGCACATTCAATGCATGTCTTGCTCTTTGTGCCTCACTGAACGCCTAGTTAGTATGCACATTGATTTAGTTAGTAACACTAAATTTTAATCTTGAATAGGTGAATACAACATATATTAATTAAATTTGGAGTGACACTTAATACCTTGAATTCTTCAGTTTGTCTTGAAGAAACAAACATGTCCCAATCTTCTTTGTCCAGGAAGTTCCACTTTTCAAGGGCTGACTTCTTCTTCTTATCACCATATTTTATGTATTCTCTGTTTAGATTTGTCCTATAGTTCCTTAGCATCTTTCCAGTGTGTTGCATCATGCTTTTATGATGCATCTTATCATCTAATGCAAATAGATTATGTAAAATAGAATTGCTATTAACTAGTATCCAAAAATAGAATTGCAAATAATATAATTTGTACAATAATAATAACTCATGCATAAATCCTTCCATATCAAGTCTTTCTTTACCTAAGGAGCTTTATGCCAATTATCATACTTAACACCAAAATGGCTTCGAGTGACACACCCAAGATAGTTTACAAAATTATTGCGGTTCACTCCAATTGCATTTCCTGCATTATCAAACTCCACAACCATTTGGATCCACTGCCCCTTAGCGCTGTTAACTTCTTCAGCAGAGTGATGCCCCTTTTCTTGTTAACTTTTTGGTGATGCACATCAAGTGCCTCCAGTGCTTCAGAGGGTACATGTACATCATCAACCTAAAATTTGACAAAATAAACACACTGATTTAGCCCAATATAGAAATATAGGATGTATGACATAACTAGAAGATAATGAATTTCTATAGAAATATAGGATATGTTTTTAAAACATACAATGGTATCCTCGCCATGCTCATCATGGACATCATCCTCATCATGGAGATAATGCTCATCATGGACATCATGCTCATCATGGACATCATCCCCATGGTCAGCCATCTGAAGATGTCATTAAAAAGGCAAATATTTAGCATTTGTATTAACTAGAAGATAATGAAACATTATATTTGAAAATGATATTGATATTAAAAAAGCAAACATTTCGCATTTTATATAATTCACATATAAAAATGAAACATTGAAAAATGAAACACAAAAAAAAATATAAACATGCATGCCTCTAAAATTGTGATCTTTTATCAATTAACAATCCTTCATTGTGATCTCCGCACACATATAATTCATCATTAGCTTCAATATTTTGTGGAGTCGACAACCCAATTGAGAATGGACTGGATTCATCATACTTATCATAGTACTCTTCTTCATCTATAGGATCTTCAATGAACTGTCTTTTACCATGAAGAAAAACTGACCATTTATCATTTGTAGGATCATCGATATAAAATACTTGTTTCGCTTGTGATGCCAATATGAATGGTTCATCCTTCTTGCCAATCTTTTAAAAGTTCACTAAAGTGAAATCCAATTCATCCACTAAAACTTCTTTGGTGTTATCAACCCAATTACATTTGAAGAGCAAAATTCTGAAATCTATGTAGTCAAACTCCCATATGTCTTCAATGACACCGTAATATGACATTTTAGCTTCATGTGGACTCTTATCCTTTGCACTTGCAAAATACATAGTCGACACTTGAAGGGTGACCCCATTATTTTGGACGACACTCTTATCATCTTGGCACTTTCCATCATCACATCAATGATGTCTACTGGAACTGGTTCGTTCACATCTATGTCATCGGAGACAATTTCTTCTTCCACCCAAGCACTGCTATCGACATCCACTAGTTTTGGGTTTGAAATCTCTCCATGCCAGTGCCATTCTGTATAGCCTTGTACAATCCCGTTACACATGACATGACTTTTGATTTCATCACCAGTGTTGACTTTCAAGTTGTTACCGCAATGCCTACGTGGACAGTAGAGCCTATCTCCACATTGTTTCCTATGTTCCTTGGAAAATCTAATAAATTGATCAAGACCAGATATAAACTATGGGGTGCAACGATTGCGAATGGACATTAACCGGCCTAAATTGCACGTCCAAAAGGGAGCAGATATGAAGTTGTCAGACTTTTAAATTACCCGACTCTTAGGCCCCTGCAACGATGACAGGGTCCGAAGTAGCAATCGGGGTCGAACCACAGTGACAAGGGTGGTAGTGTTAAGAACACATAATCGGCACTCTACACTTCGGTAAGGGTAATGTGAAGATAAAGTTCCCAAAGGGAACAACAGGCAAAGATTGATAAAATAAAAGAAAACTATCTCCAACTAGAGTTACAAGGAAAATTAAGGTTTTTGGCATTTATCGGTTTTTAGGGCTTTAGCGCAACAGAACCAGATGAGATAACACTATTACTTTTGTAAGGCACGAAGGAGGAAAACTTTGGTAAAACAAGCGGTAGCAGGAGCATCCAGTACCCCTTATCTCAAAGAGAGTACCTCTAACTAAGCACCAACACCTCTCTCAATGTTGCTGGGCTTGGGTTAGAGTGGAAAGATCACAAAAGCAACTTCGATCTTGGGTACTTTCGTACTCCCAGATCAGACCAAACATTACAGCCACAACACCTCTATCGAGGGAGTTGCAACGGGAAACACTATTCTATAGCTAGTCAAGACATGATCCAAACATACAAGCTAGAGTTCAGATGCTAAACAGAGCAATCATCCAACCAAAATGAACCAAACATAAAACAATAGATATTTAAAACTTCTCCAATTCCATTAGCATAATCATTATATAAAGGGGTTTGGTTACATTGCGTAAGTAAATAAAGTAAATGACTGAAAAAGGAAAGATAGGTATCGTCTCCTTGATTTAGGAGATCGACAAACAACAGTAGATCCCTAAGGTCTCTCTAGTCTGATACCGGGCGGGAGCCTTTCCCGATACACCTATGTCGGGCGGTGTCCTCTGTCGAGTGACAGGCCATGATGGGATGACGTATCGCCCAAGGCACTCATGCCCGATACGGTTGTGTCGGGATGCCACCCTCTCGGGTGACACACTGTGATGGTTAATTCATATCGGGTACGGTATTGTGTCAGGCTAGAGACCACTCAAAGTATCGGGTTCCTTGTATCGGGTGGCCGTTCTAGTCGATATCGGGCTGCTGCAGTGACCAGGACGGATTCTAAGTTAACCATTCCCGCCCTCTCGGGTCGGAGAAGTGCTCACCTAGTATCACCTGGTACACCTCTGGGACACGACACGCTAGCTCCAGGTGCTTTCCAAAGTTATCTTCTGCGAAATTCCCACCCGTCCCATCGGAGTCCTGTAGCTGCTATTTATAGGCAGCGGTTGGAAGAGGTTGCGATTCACCGGGCACCACGTGTCTTCCATCAGTTCTATCAGTGCGGCTTCAGGGACGCCTGACGTGCATGTCGCCCGACACAACGAGTGTCGGTCAGCAAGCATATCAGGTATCGTGTCGGGTGGGCACCTGCCGGTGGGTGGCTTGTATCGCGTGACACACTTCAGCAGTTGCGGCGAGTACAGCTCCCTGTCGGGTAAGTGGCGTGTCACCCGTCAGAGCCTTCTTGCGTGACACACCCGTGTCATGCAACATCCATATCGGGCTGCTGTGGCGAGGTGTGAGTGTATCGGCCGACTGGTAGGAAGGCCGATGCAGGTAAAATACATTCATGGGTGGGACGAGCTTTTTGCTGATAAAACAATGGAAAAACGAGGAAAACCCTGTAAAAGATGATAAAAATGGGATAAGAGCGTAGCGTGGACTATTTATTCAAAAACATGACAAAAAGAAGTGGAAAATAGTTTAAAAGGGCGGTTTTGATGATGAAATAAGGGCCATAAACGTCACAAAATTTGGTGTTATCAACTCCCCCAAACTTAGCATTTTGATTGTCCTCAATCAATCTTTTAAAACATTGTTTGTGATGCTTCTTCTTAACCGGTATAGTTTTCAGACAAAGGGTTTGAGCAAGTATTGAGATGTCTTAAAGAAAGTATTGCCCAACCACGAACAACAGACCTTACTTTTCCTGCCTTATTTATGCAAAATTCTTCTCCACAGCTTCGACGAGACTTGGGTTCATGATTTCGAAGTTAGCTTTCACACCAAACAACTTTTTGGGAACAACAAGTTGTGTGTTTGGGTAGGCTTAAGTCTTTTTGGGTTTTTCTTGTTTCCCATCAGTCCATCCAGGTACGGGTCCGTTAGTAGGCGAGTGGTCCCTACAGTCCAAGCCAGTTGGCTTTAGAGCAGTGATTTTACATCCTACATACCACTGCCCCGGATCTTCCATGCCTAAAGATGGGTACTTTTTGGAAAAACAAGTGTGTATATACACATTATTTTTTTTCTTGGCACAACTCTCATGCTTTTATTCACTCTCATAAGGCTATTCTCTCTTTTGGGGATTTTGTTGGGTAAGGGAAAACAAGAGAATTTTTTTGCTGTTTGGGCAGCTTTTTCCTTCTGCATACACGTCTCATAGCTATTGCGAGATTATTTTTCGAAATTTTTGGCGTGGAAAGTCATAGTCTTTTGTTGTTTGAGGCTGCACTTTCAAAAAGACATAATAAAACATGCATCTCTTTGGACACAGAGAAAACAAACTGACAAGAAGTCACATCTATTTTTTTACTATAAAGTGTTTTTTGTACATATGTATAGAGACAAAATAAGCAAAATTTTTGTATGAGGCATGTTTTGTGTGAGGCATGTATATATATATATATGTACACATGTTATATAAAAATAAAAAAGAACAAAAGGGTGAAGTTTGAAAGACTTTTAGTACCTCCCTCACTGGTACATAGAATCCCCCCCAAACTTACTCCACACTCTGTCCCAGAGTTGTGAAGTAGGTCAGGTAGGATAATGTTTACTCAGTGAGGGTTAGCCGGTGAGTGCGCCTTTGCCAGATAGAAGCTCCCACACATATTCTCCACATTTGCTGTGGTAGTCGATGTGGTGGAGCTGGTCACGCGTCTCTTTATTTGATATCCATTCCAGCACGAAGATGCCGTAGTCGTTAGATAAAGGAATTTGTTGTTGACTGTGGTGGCAGAACTAAAGCTCGTACCATTTGCTAGCTGCCATCTCCAGGAATCGTTGTATCAGCGCTACTAACTCGTTGTAGTATTTTCGTACTAAGCGCTTGAGGGATGTCAACGTTGTCGATGTACACTGTACATGATGATCTTTGTTGTTGTCCGAGCTGTTGTAGAAGATTCCTGCTCGTTGTCGAGTGTACATCGTTAGGAGCATCCAGTGGTTGTAGTGCAGGATGGGAAGGAAGATGGTGCGCAGAACGCTGCACTGCAACTCTATCAGAAAGGATTTCTTTGCACCTGATTCATCGACAAGGCAAATGTCATTGAACAACATTGGATGGGCTATGCATGTGTGTTCAAACTTCTTTTGAATTTTCTAGATGTAGGCGGATGCCACTAATATCGCCAGACATCCTCCTTCTTTTGCCATGTCCCTCAAGTCATCGACTGGGACTATGACACTGCCTGCCTCATAGATGACGTCTGCGGGGGGAGAGTCAGCTAACTTCAGAAGAACTTCATTGACCTATTCCTATGTGAATGTAGAGCACGAGAAACGATCGAAGTTGTTGATCAATTCTTTTAAAGTGTCGGGCGAAGCGGGGTCTTCCAGTCTACATACTTCTTGTAGGATTTCTAACCGCTTGCCCGCCCCGTAGGCATCTGCTTCTGTCTTGACTTCTAATTCTAGAGTGCTGCTGGGTTGTGATGATTCATCTGCATTGTCGCTATCCAGTAGCTTGTCCGATACCCCTGCGTCTTGGAAGTAGCGCTTATCTTTGATCAACAACAGAGAGTAGATGCTCCTGATTTTAAAGAAGTCTTAGCCCTGGAGGTGCCTTATATTTCCAAATATGTTAAGCATCTCCATGGCAAGTAAGACGACAAGTGCGCTATTCCCACTCCATGATTCTGCTTGGACGGGGAAGTCTCTTATAGAGAAGAAGTTCCAAACGTTGTTGTGACGTTGGACTCCTTGCTTGATAGCTCAGAGAAGACGCATCAGTAGAAGCTTGAGATGTTTATCTTCTGGGTGACTGAAGATAAGTCCTGAGCATGGCACCTCCTCATTGCAACAACTGAACAACTGGACATCATGGTTCTGGAAGTTTGTCACGCATATGAACCAGTTGTTGTGGTGCTTGTATGGGGCCAACACAAGGTTCATGATGTGTTCTTCAATATGCTGCAACATGTTGGCCACCGCAATAGAGTCTGATACTCCCATCATCAATCTCCTCGCCAAGGTCGCGGTGGCATTGTATATCATCTGCCGACCTATCCTGGTGCTGATGTTCTCGATGATTGCACCCTCTAGAACCCTAAAAAGCTTTTTCCTGACGACGGCTGGGGAGTAGAATAAGCTTCTGAGTGTTCCCTGTTGTACTGAAAAGTAGCCTTCGCTCCAAGTTTCTTCTTCTTCGTCAGCCTGTGACCTCATGACCTTATTTAACAGCTTCTGGTCCTTAATCGTCAGGTATCCGATAGCTCTTCTATCGAAGTTCGCCATCTCAAAGGAATGTATCTCTGATGGCGTAGAGAATTCATCTACCGTAGAGCTTTTTCCTATGGAGGGTGTCTTTGGTTGGCAGCTTCAATGTCCCCCCCCCATCTCCCTCTGATTCATCAGAAGAATCCTCCTTGATGCTGACTGATTCATCATTATCTTCGGCTTCATCAAGGGAGGTGGAGCGAGCGAAGCCCTCTATGCCTCGGGATCTCTCCTGTCCTGCTGGAGACCCGTTGGTAGACCTATGGCGCGTCCCTTTGTCCGGCATTGTAGAAGGCCCGCTTGAAGAAGACGACGCACCAGAGGTTGAGGGTGCGGATGAGGAGGGCGCAGAGCCTGAGCCTGGGGGTGACGAAGACCTTCTCGGCTGCCTTGGGTGTGGATGGTCGTCCCCCTTGTTCAGCCTCTCCTCAACGGAGGGTCTACTGTAGCGTGGCTTTGAGTGCCTCTAGTTGGCCGGGAAGACCAACTAGAGTCAGCAGTTGCCGCTCCTGGTTGTTTAGTCTCTACTGGAAGATTGAAAACTTGCGGGTTAGTGAAGTAAAAGTACCAGAGTGGCTTTCTATTACCTCCCGCAAGTTATCGAGTTCTTGCCCCAGCATCTGTCTGAGCGACGGAAGGGCTCCTGTAGATCTCCCTCTCATCCTCGTGACACTCCTCTCGTGTGATAGTCTACCCGATGAGTGTGCTGCCTCACACGGGGTAGTGTCAATCTGGACTGTTCCTGAGGTAGATGCTTCGGGGCGAGGCGTCAACACTTTTGTGGCTGTCTCTGCCTCACGTGCTTGTGGTGGTGGAGAGGGCCGCAGTGTGGGTGGATGCTGCTCCACCTCTGCATTGTCGGAGACCTCCTCTGTAGCTGCCATAGGAGACACCGGTGGGGGTGTCGGCGTAGGGTGTGCAACTCTAAGCTCCATCTCGAGGATCTCGGTGAATGCCCCATTACTGGCGCCCGACTGTGCTTCTTCTTCTGCTACTAAGGGTACCACAAAATATTCTGGAGGTGCGGTTGTCTCTTCTGCGGAAGCTTCCATCGGGGCTAGTGCGGTTGTCATAGCCCTGGTTGTCTCGGAGACCTCCACGATCGCCGTTACTTCTCCAGCCGTGGCAAATGTTGTCGTGGTTGCGACTGGTATTGTAGGAGCGATGACAACTCTATTAATTGCTGTCGTCGGTGGCTCTGGAGCAGTGGATGACTCAGGAGGAGTTGTGGAAGATTTGTCCTGTCGAGTGTCAAGAGGAATTGGTTCTCCTCTTATAGCCGCCCTCTCTAGTATATTGGTGGTGGCGGCGTAGGCGGCTTCGACTGCCACCGCTTCAATTTATGCGGTGGTGAAGACCAGCTTTTCTACGTCGTAGTTGGCACAGCTAGGGAGCGGAAGGAGGGTGTTTGTTCTTGCAAATTTGTAGAAATAGTTCCACCCCTCCTTCTTGATAATACTGGCCCTCATGAGGAACTTGAGGTCAATATTCTCGTAACCCTGTGTCCTCAAAAGACTGTGCGGTTCCCTCGGGTACCCTAACCCAACCACAATCATATTGATGATGCCACCCATGCAGTACTCCTTGGTGGCATCCTTTATGGGGTCCAGCCTAATCAGCAAGAAGCGCCCCAAGTTGATCACCCTGCCCTCCATCATGTTCCACATGAGATGGAGTTCTTCGGTGTAGATGTTTCTCAATTCGTTCTTACTGAAGAGCAGGCACGTCACAAACTTGTGCACTATTCTCCAGAAGTAGGAGTGCACCGCCACCACCTTGCTTCCC
Source organism: Alisma plantago-aquatica (assembly GCA_963693085.1). Classification (NCBI taxonomy): domain Eukaryota; kingdom Viridiplantae; phylum Streptophyta; class Magnoliopsida; order Alismatales; family Alismataceae; genus Alisma; species Alisma plantago-aquatica. The sequence goes on along the minus strand of OY856411.1, from coordinate 316,309,737 downwards.
GGCTTGAATGACGATTTGGCAGTAAACTTTCTCCAGAGCTCCACGGGATTGAACCTGTCGCCTTCGGTGATCCTAGTACCATTGTTTAGCAGTTCCTTCTCTTCCTCACTGGAAGAGAAGATCTCATTGAGCAGCTTCTCAGAGATGGCATGCTCGACATTGTATAGCCGCCCCTGCAGTCTGTCTACTCTGCCATATTCTTCGATTTCCTCGGGTTTATTCTACACCCGACGGAGAGACAATATGAACTCCCTGGTGAGTTCAGTGTAGGAGGCAGAGTAGCTGAAGAAGATCTTCCTCATCCCTACTGCAGCTAGGACATTTTCCAGCCTGTCAAAAATGCCTTGTTGAAAGAAGGACGACTGGTGGAAAAACCTGCTCAACCTATATATTTTTGTTGCCAGTTCTGCGTATCGACGCCCGTGCTCGTTATCTCTGGGCACGAACCTACCGGGTGTGTGATCCAGAGGTTCTACCGTTGCAGTTGAAGCTGTTGTTGGAGCCATTACTTCTTCCATCCTTGGTCTCTTTTCGGCCGTGGATGGCCCAGCTGCCTCGGGGTTTGGGCATTTCTGCCCGACCGTCGTAGCTCCTATTGAGGCCTCGGTGTCGATCCTCTGACCGTATTCGTCAACTTGAACAACAGTTTGCTTAGTACGAGCCATTTCTGTTATCATAAGGCAAGTTTATTAAGCATTTAAATGTTCCACTTTACCTGATATCATGTAGGTAAAACTTAAAGTCGATATCGGTGTCTAAAAGGAAAACTGATTGCACGATAAGCTAAGTTCGGCCCTCTACAAAAGCTACCCGACATCACCGTATCGGGCATCAAAACTGAGCGATATGATGCTTGCCCGATATGCCTGCGTCAGGCGATACGAAGTTCGGCTCAAAATCGCCATAAGTTCATCGTGAGACACTGGGCGTTACTGTGAACATATTTAATGCCCGATACAATCATCCTTAAAAAGTGGTGTCACCCGTTACACGAGGCGATACAAGACCGGGCAACACGGGCATTACGCGATACACCTAAAGTTTAAAGTGTGTCGGGTGACAGAGTCACGCGATGCGAAGTGCCCGATATGGTCATTCCGAAAGAAAATGTGTCGCCCGACAACAGAAACATGCAAAGCGAATCAAAACTGGGCGACACGGGCATTGCTCGACATAAGGTATCGGGCAAGCACACATTTTAGATGTGTTACACGACACACTCAAAAGGTAACTATGTCAACATAAGAGCGTGTCAGGCGATACTACGAAACCAACTAAGGCCGTGAGTCTGATACGAAAATGCACGATATGAAGGTCGTATTGGGCAAGACAAACGATACGGCTGTCGGGTTATACCTTTGTTATCTGAAGATAGCTTGTGCAACACATGAGAGGAAGCTAGGTGGCCGATACCAGAGTGAAAAGAGAAATTACTACACAATACTGGAGTAGGTGAAAAGTAAATGCAGTTGCCCGACATGGTTCAACCTCAGCTACTATATATAGCAATCCAAGTCATGGGTAAAATGGGTAAAACATGGGCATGTGTCAGCCGAGGAGACAAATCATTTCCGAGACGAGTAGTAAAATCAGTCCCATCCGTCAATCAAGGGTCATTACTTATGCCCCCCGACATGGCTATTCACTGCTTGGCATATCACCCGATACAACGTCACTCGATACAACGTCGCCCGATACAACGTCGCTCGATATGGACGTGTTCGATGCGCTCGGGTTCTTACCCGATATCTGCCAGGGAGTGATGCATCTTTGCCCGATACAAGGCTTCAGGATCAGATTTTTTGATGAAAAACTGAAAATAAAGCAAAGGAAAAAGCAAGTGATGGGTAAAACATCATTGGCCTAAGGTGAAGTTCCTAGCTTCAGATAGCATTACTCATCAATGCTCATAAACTGAGCGGTGGCCCATAAAATAGAAGAGTCAGAGCATGTGACGCATGCGCTGACTCGGGCCTTATTACAATCATAATGTTCATAATGTTTCTCTTGCAGGAAAGGAAATAACGCCCTATTCTAAGAAAAGTAAAAACTCGAGCTGCCTCCCGAGGAGTGCTATAGTCAGCATTGTCAGCTCAACAACTTCAGATCCTTCACTTTACGCCTTTAGTTGTTTCCACATCTTGCAGACTTATCTCTATCCTTCTCACGAATGCTTCGTCTTCATAGAATCTTTTTACTCTGTGCCCATTCACTGGAAAAACATTGGATGGATCATCTTTATCATATAGCTCCATCATTCCTGATGGATATATCTTTGCTACGGTGAAGGGTCCATACCACTTTGTTTGCATCTTACCTGCAAAAAGACGAATAGAAGATTTAAATAATAAAACTTTGTCACCTTCACTAACATCCTTTTTCCTCAGGTGGGCATCATGACACACCTTGGTCCTCTGCTTATAGATCCTTGCATTCTTGTAGGAATGCATTCTCAGTTCTTTGAGTTCCTGTAACTGTAGATATATTTGCTCCCCTTCCTTTTCCAAATCCATATTCAGAAACTTAATCGCCCAAAGAGCCTTGTGTTCAAGCTCTAAGGGTAGATGACATGATTTCCCATAAATCAATTTGTAAGGGGTAGTTCTAATGGGTGCTTTATATGCAGTTCTGTAGGTCCAAAGGGCATCATCAAGCTTCATTGACCAATCTTTCCTCGTGTGGTTGATAGCCTTCTCTAAAATTTTCTTGATCTATCTATTCGAAACCTCCACCTGCCCAGAAGTTTGTGGGTGGTAGGGCATAGCGACGTTGTGTTTAACCCCATAATTTCACAGGAGCGCTTCAAACTATTTTCCCCCGAAATGCGATCCACCACTACTTATCACAGTACGAGGTACTCCGAAGCGAGGGAAGATAGTCTTCTCAAACAACTTGATCACTAATTTAGAGTCACAAGTTAGGGTGGCAACAACTTCCACCCATTCAGACACATAATCTACCGTGACTAAGATGTATTGATATCCTTTCAATGGGGGAAATGGACCCATGTAGTCAATTCCCCATACATCAAATATCTCGACTTCGACCCAATTGGCCATAGGCATCTCATTTCTTCTTCCAATGTTTCCTTTCGATTGGCATTCTTTACAAACTTTTACATAATTTGCAGCATCCTTAAACAAAGAGGGCTAGTAGAAACCCGATTGTAGCACCTTGGCGGAGGTCCTTTCACTCCCCAGGTGTCCTCCATATGGAGAGGCATGTCATTCTTTTAGGATGTTTGGGACTTCTTCTTCGGGGATACATCTCCTGTACAGGTTATCTGTGCATCTTCTAAAGAGGAGAGGATCATCCCAGTAGTAGTCCTTTACATCCGAAAAGAGTTTCTTCTTCTGATTGTACGTTATATCAGGAGGCAACTCCCAGTAGGCAAGATAATTACAAATATATGCAAACCAAGGCAAATTCTCATCTTTGGTTTCAACCATCAGCAAGGCTTCATCATCATAGTTGTCGTTAATAGGTGGCTCCTAATTTTTTACTATGATCCTTGATAAGTGGTCGGTGATCACATTTTCTGCATCCTTCTTATCAATGATCTCGTGGTCGAACTCCTGGAGTAATAGAGGCCACCTTAACAGCCTGGGTTTGGTATCCTTCTTCTGCATAAGATATCTTATTGCCCCATGGTCTGTGTAGACCTTTACCTTTGTTCCGATAAGATAGGATCTGAACTTGTCGAAAGCAAAAACTATCGCGAACATCTCCTTTTCCGTAGTCATATAATTTACTTGAGACTCATCCAGAGTGCAATTGTCGTAGCAAATGATGTGATGCCTTTTGTATTTTTTCTATCCCAAGACAGCTCCTATAGCATGGTCACTGGCGTCATACATAAGCTCGAATGGTAGCTCCCAATATGGAGCTTGAAGTATAGGCGGCGAGATAAGAGCATCTTTTAAGGCCTGAAAAGTATTTAGACAATCGTTAGAGAAGTCAAATTCAACATCCTTACCCAGAAGGTTTGATAACAATTTCGAGATCTTTGAGAAGTCTTTTATGAATCTTCGATAATAGTCGGCGTGCCCGAGGAATCTCTGCACTCCAGATACAAACTACGATGGAGGAAGTTTAGATATAGCTTCAACCTTGCTAATGTCTACCTCGATGCCACGCCTTGAGACTTTATGAATTAGCACAATGCCTTCTCGTACCATAAAATGACACTTCTCCCAGTTCAAGACTAAACTCTTTTCTTCGCAACGTTGCAGCACTAAAGACAGGTTTTTCAGGCAGGCATCAAAGTCCTTCCCATAGATAGAAAAGTCATCCATGAAAACATCCATGATGTCTTCCAAAAAATCTGAAAACATCGATATCATGCAACGCTGAAACGTTGTAGGAGCATTGCACAGGGCAAAAGGCATTCTTCGGAAGGCATAGGTCCCATAGAGACAGGTAAAAGTAGTTTTCTCCTAGTCATCTGGTAAGATGGGGACTTGATATAACCCAGAAAAACCGTCCAAAAAGCAGAAATAGTCATGATGTGCCAATCTTTCCAGAACTTGATCAATGAAAGGAAACGGATAATGATCTTTTTTTGTGGCTTGGTTCAGTTTTCGGTAGTCAATACACATCCTCCATCTAGTGATAGTCCGAACCTCCACTTCATCACCTTTATCTCCTTTAACTACTGTTATACCTCCTTCCTTCGGTACCACATGGATCAGACTCACCCAGTTACTATCACTTATTGGGTAAATGATCCCTGCATCCCTCAGTTGTTTACTTCTTTCTTAACAACTTCTTTCAGCATCTGGTTCAATTTCCTCTGGGGTTGAGCCAGAGGTTTAGCAGATTCTTCTAAATTAATGTGATGCATACATAAAGCAGGGCTAAGGCCTTTGATATCCTCTACCGAGTATCCAATAGACTGCTTGTAGAATCTCAACTCCTCGAGAAACTTTTCCATTTGATCCTTCGTAAGATAGGCATTAACGATGACATGATTTCTCTCTTCTTGATCTAGAAATTCGTACCTCAAACGTTTAGGTAGTTGTTTCAATTCTGGTTTAGCCTTGGGTGCCTTTTCTTCTGTTTCCTCCTCTAGAGAGGCAAACATAACTGTTTCTATTACCTCTTCCTTGTTGCTTAGGTATTCATCAAACCAATTAAGATAGTTGAGAAACTCGACAACTTCTGGATCTTCAGAATCTTCAACATCAGAATCTTGATTACTTAACGCTCCCATTAGAGGATCTACCATTACGATATCTTCCTCCATCTCTTTACAAAACTAGTTGTAGCTTTCTACAAAGTAAGCAAATTCTAGTAGGGATGGTCCCTTCATAGCATCCTTTACTTTGAAATCTAAGTGGTCGTTTCTGACACTCAGAGTGATTACTCCATCGACAACATCTATCAATGCTCTTCCTGTAGCCAAGAAGGGGCATCCAAAGATGATAGGACAGTTAGGATCCTCCATAGTGTCAATGATCACAACATCGCAAGGAATGAAGAAAATTCTCACACGGATTGGTACATCCTCAACAACTCCTACGGGTCTTTTGAAAGAATGATCTCCCAATTCAATCCTCATGTTGGTCTTAACCATATCAGTCAAACCCAAACGCTGCGCCAAGCTTAGGGGCATAAGGCTGATGCTAGCCCCTAAATCAGCAAGACCTTTCTGCTCGATGTTATCTCCAACGGAAAAAGGAATCGTGAAAGCCCCTGGATCCTTCTTCTTGTTGGGTAAATCTGCTTTGACAAAAGCAGAAGACATACTAGCTAGATGCACGGTCTCAATCCTTTCACCTCTTTTCTTCTTGGTGATCAGATCCTTGAAAAACTTTGAGTAGGTCAGCATTTCCTCTAAAGTATCCAGAAAAGGTACTTCAAGGTGAAGCTTCTTTAGTGACTCCATAAACTTCTTGTAACGCTTTTTAAGATGTGCCTTTATCAGTTTGTAAGGGAAAGGTAACTTAGGAGAGTAAGGACTTCTTTTACCAAATAGTTCCTCCATAGATCAGGGTTCTGGCTCCCTGTCATGAGCTTGTTGGTTGTCTTCCTCTGTGGGATTATCTGTCACAACCCTGACTCAGGTTCCTTGGGTCTGACTTTTTCAAGATGTTCTACTGAGTTCCCTGATCTCAATATCGCCATTTTAGCAGATTCAGTGTTGGAAGGTATCTTACCTGAGGGATTCTTTATTAACTCGGACATCTAGGCTAGCTGCTGATCGATTTGGCATTGTTGCATCTGCATGTCAGCCATGTGAACCTGCATCATGTTTAGAACTCCTGAATTTGACAACGCGCTTTGCTCCAGCTGGTTGTTGATAGTATCCTGCCTTTTGACAAAATCGAACAATTGACCCACCAAATCTGGTTGGTATAAGTGCTTGTCCTGACTTTGCTCCTTAGCTTGACCCTGTCTTTGACTAGGGTTAGCTACTTGGCAACTTTGGTACTTTCCTTGCCCTTAGAAGTTTGCCTTGTTCGATTGGAAAGTGGTAGTTCTGGTGAACTGACCTTGTCCCCCCCTTTTCCCAAAGCCTTGGGGTTGCTTGGTGGGGTTATTCAGCTAATGTGAGTTTTCGGCCGCATCCTTGTTGCCATAGTTAAAACCAGGGTGATCTGGTCACTTGAAGTTGACAAAAGAGACATTTTTGGCTTCCTCTGCTTCAGATTCACTTTCAATCGACTCGTTAGGTCAGGTGTAAACACAATTATCAACCCCGTGTCCACCTTCTCCGCAGGTGACACATTTCATAACTTTCTCAACCTATTTCTTCCCTTTTCCACCTGATTCTTTCAATTGTTTGACATCAGTGGCTATCATCTGAATTTGAGTGGTAATAGCTTCCAGAGCTTTGGATTCAACCGAGGGCCCTTCGCTAGCGGACTTCTTAGCATGTCCTCTATCAGACCTTTCGTAGTCGGTGCCGACCTGCAACTCGACCATATTTTCGATGATCTTTTTGGATCTAATGGGCTTCTTCCCTAGAAAGTCACTTCCTGCAACTACATTCAACGATGCCCTTTCTTTAGGGGTCAGACCATTGTAGAAGGTGGTTATCAGAAAACCCTTCTTGTAGTTGTGATGGGGGTAGTCCCTCTGATATTTTTGATATCTTTCCCAGGCTTCGTCAAGATTCTCATTCGGATTCTGCATGAATGACGTTATCCTTTGTCTATTCCTGACAATTTTCTCTATAGGGTAAATTTTTTTCACAAAAGCATCCACCAACGCAGTCCATCCATTCAGAGCTTGGTGTGGTAGCCCGAGGTACCAGGATAGAGCCTTGTCTTCTAAATAAAAGATAAACCCCTTGCAGTATATGACTTCTTGAGGGACTCCCCACGTTTTAATGGTATCACAAATATTCTTAAAAGCATCTAGATGATGGTAAGGGTTATCATTTTTCGAATTCCCTCTGAAGCTCTTATTCTGGATCATAGATATAATAGATGGTTTTAGCTCAAAGTTCATTGCATTGAACCTTGGGATGACAACAGGACATCTTGAATTATTGGCCTTTGTGGCAGCCAACTCCCTGAGGGTCTTTTCTTCTTCGTTAGAGTCTTCATTGTCACTGTCCCCCTGGTTCTGCTCCTGATTATGTTGATTTCTTCTATGTCTTCGGTGGTGACGATGCCTCTCGTGGCGATGGTCATCCTCAAATTGTTTTGTTTCAGGTTCTTCATGTTGATGATCGCCGTCATAATGGTCATTGTCCCCATGCAGAGGTGAGTGAGGTCTAACTCTCACGTGTTGCTCACCCTCTGAAAGAGGTGGTTCGACGTGAGGTGGCATGACTAGTAGTGTTGGTGCTCAGAATGCTTCCTTCCTGAGTACCTAGTATAGAACGTATAATCAAGTTAGAAAGCTTGTATTAAGAAAATGAACTACTCTTCAGGTTAGAAGATCAAAAAGGAAAAAGTGTTTTCAAGCTCATTACTAAGCTTGAGGCACGGGAGTGTAGTTAGTGGATTCAGGTTCATTAACATTACCATTTTGCCTTGTCCCCGGCAACGGTGCCAAAAAGTTGAGCGGCCTAAATCACACATACAAAAGGGAGTGGATTTAAAGTTGTTGGACTTTTAAATTACCCAACTCTTAGGCCCCCGCAATGATGATGGGGTCTGAAGTAGAAATCGGGGTCGAACCACAGGGACAAGGGTGGTAGTGTTAAGAACACATAATCGACACTCTACACTCCGGTAAGGGTAAGGTGAAGATAAAGTTCCCAAAGGGAACAACATGCAAAGATCAATAAAATAAAAGAAAACTATCTCCAACTGGATTTATAAGGAAAATTAAGGTTTTTGGCATTTATTGGTTTTTAGGGTTTTAGCGCAATAGAACCAGATGAGATAACACTATTACTTTCGTAAGGCACAAAGGAGGAAAACTTCAGTAAAACAAGCGGTAGTAGGAGCATCCAGTACCCCTTCTCTCAAAGAGAGTACCTCTAACTAAGCACCAACACCTCTCTCAAGGTTGCTGGGCTTGGGTTAGAGTGAAAAATCACTAAAGAAACTCCGATCCTGGGTACTCTCGTACTCCCGGATCGGACCAAACACTAGAGCCACAACACCTCTCTCGAGGGAGTTGCAACGGGAAACATGATTCGATAGCGAGTCAAAACATGATCCAAACATACAAGCTAAAGTTGAGAAGCTAAACAGAGCAATCATCCAACAAAAAGGAACCAAACATAAAGCAACATATATTTAAAACTTCTTTAATTCCATTAGCATAATCATTATATAAAGGGGTTTGGTTACATTGCATAAATAAAGAAAGTAAATGACTAAAAAAGGAAAGATAGGTATCACCTCCTTGATTTAGGAGATCGACAAATAGCAGCTGATCCCTAAGGTCTCTCTAGTCCGATACCGGGTGGGAGCCTTACCCAATACACCTGTGTCAGGCGGTGTCCCCTATCGTGTGACACACCATGACGGGCTGGCGTTTCGTCCAAGGCACTCATGCCCGATACGGCCGTGTTGGGATGCCACCCTCTCGGGCGACACACTATGATAGTTGATTTGTATCGGGTACGGTATTGTGTCGGGCTAGAGACCACTCCGATTATCGGGTTCCTCATATTGGGTGGTCGTTCTGGTCGATATCGGGCTGCTGCGGTGACCGGGACAGATTCTAAGTGAACCATTCCCGCCCTCTCGGGTTGGAGAAGTGCTCACCTAGTATCGCTTGGTACACCTCTGGGACACGACACACTAGCTCCAGGTGCATTCCAAAGTTAGCTTCCGCAAAATTCCCATCTGTCCCATCAGAGTCCTGTAGCTGCTATTTATAGGTTGGAAGAGGTTGCGGTTCTCCAGGTGCCACGTGTCTTCCATTGGTTCTATCAGTGTTGCTTCAGGGATGCCCGACGTGTGTGTCGCCCGGCACAACGAGTTTCAGTCAACAAGCATATCGGGTATCATGTCGGGTGGGCGCCTGTCGGTGGGTGGCTTGTATCGCGCGACACGCTTCAGTAGTCGCGGTGAGTACAGCTCCCTGTCGGATAAGTGGCATGTCGCCCGTCAGAGCCTTCTTGCGTGGCACACCCGTGTCGTGCAGCATCCGTATCGGGCAGCTGTGGCGAGGTGTGAGTGTATCAGCCGACTGGTTGGAAGGCTGATGCAGGTAAAATGCGTTCATGGGCCGGTGTTACAGCCCCAATTTTTGGGTTCATTGGTAAGAAATGTAATTTCTCATATTAAAGATAATTGAACAAATAATGATGTAATTTTTTTAGAATAAATGGATTTTGTTTACAATAGCCTTGATGATTGTGTTGTGGGCTTTATTGGCTATTGGGCCCAATAACAAGGAAATGAGGAAAGTAAATTCAATTATTAAATTAGTAAATGAATAATTGAATTTTTGAGAAAAGAATGATGTAGAAACCTCTAGAAGGCAAAAGAATGTAATCCAAAGTTGGATTTCATGCCTCCTGGGTTCCTTGGGTTCCAAGGAGTCTAAAGTTGTAAGGAAAAGGCAATAAGAAAAGAAAAGATTAATTAAGTATTTCTTTATTGAGAAAGAAATTGAAAACAATGGTAAAATGTGGAAAACAAGTGAAAAGAGGTATAATTGAGTTATTTTTTTTGTGGAATTTCGTATCCCACTTATTCCTAATATTAAAAGGGATACCAATGATGAAAATAAAAGAGAAATAAAGCGAAATCCTGAAAAAGAGATATTTTAATGAGAAATAAACAAGATAATGCTAAATAAAGGATGTAGATACATCTAGAAGGGTAATAAGTATCCTTAAAAAAGGAATTTCGAAATAATAGAATTTCTTTGCGCTCAAGGAGTCCCAATCAATAAGAAGAAAGAGAAAGTATAAATAATGCAAAGTAAGAGGATAATATTGTATATATATAATGACTTTTAGTTTTACCAAAAAGAAATACTCTTGTTATAAGGAAGTAATTTTCTTGGCCAATGGATTAAAAGCCAAACTTAAAGAAGATAAAGGAAATAAAATTTGGATTTCCTAATGACTAGAGGATATAGATTATTAAGGAGATAATTAAAAAGAAGGTTTTTGGTTTAACCACCATGGACATAACAATAGGTGATGAATTTGGAAATAAAAGAAATGGAAAGTTTCCTATGCATGATGCCTTGCCTTTTGGCATCTTTCTTGTGCGCCAAGAGAAGGAGACACATAAACGAATAGTGTAGGTGTATATATATATACAGGAGGGGGAGCCTAATTGTGGGCTCTGATCTCCAAACTACAATATAAACACGATTTAAACTCAGTGGAAGCATTCGATTAAAAGCGAAAGACAAAATTCACGGGAAATTAAAACTTTTTGAGATAAGAGCTTGAAACCATAAAACTTCTTCCATAGAAAAGGGAATAAACTATTTACATCTCTGATAATTACTTCTTGAGTAATTATACACATCATGATACAAAATCTCAAGTGTCAAAACCAAAAATCTCAGACACTAACTCCAAGGACCTGATAGTAGAGAGACGACATAGGACTATCTAACTACTACTCAACAGTCAGTATCTCCACCTGAGATTTACTGCTGCTCTTGGTACTGCTGCTGTTGGGATTGGTCACTTGTAGGCTGATTTCTCCGTCTTCGACGACCACCTAAAAAGTTGAAATCTACGGAGTGAGACAATTTTAAATAATTGTCCCAGTGAGAGTTATAACTCTCCACTATAAGCTTTATATAGCAAATCAAAGAACAACAGACAATAAAAGCTTTTAAGTTAAACAACAGTAGGTTGGTATTAAGCAGAACAACAACAATTAAGGAATGTGAACAAAACATCTACTATGCAGTGTAACATCATTCAAGTATCTCGTAGTTTAACCTAAGCAGTTATACTACGCGGATGATTATGTTTTACAAACATCATTATGCCCTACGGAGATGAGGTATACCGCTCATACTCCAACCGATCATTGTTAAGTCGCATCGGTATCATACCTAGGTATCATACCTACGCGGATGATGGATCTATGATCAGGGCTCTACATGGTATGATTATACTTGATTAGTTAGGTACATTTCAGTATTCTTTTAACATCATACACGTTCTCAAACATTAATCATTAGCATAACATCTATGAAAATAGAATACTAAATGTAACAAGTCTAACTCACATCAATTATCATTTCTCAATCATCTCATCACAAGTCATCTGTTAAGCATGACCGTGATGATACTCATGGCTCTCACAACCCATCAATCTCATAAAATGCCACTAACAAGGCATCAACACATTTCACTATTCATAAAGCTAAAGCATGCTTTCAATGAATATAGTATCATAATCCATACCTGGATATGATCATCCTCATATAGGAACCTGCATGGTTAATTCAACTGATAACAGTAAACAATTCATTTCAATGAAGTTGTACCTTCCTACTCTTACAAGAGTTAGGTTCCCTGATTTTCATCAATTAGGGTTTACTATTCACATTACATATCATCACCCTAGAATTAGGGTTTACTATTCACCTCATGGTGAATTGAACTCATGACATCATCATGCATGAGAAACATCATTATTAAAGCCCTTAGATAAGATTAAGATTCATCAATTATCATAATTAGGGTTTCCATGATCTCACATAGGTGGATCATACCCTAATCATGCACATTCATATGTATTGAAGGTACCTTACTTGAATTTTAACCATAAATGGTACTTTATCTCTCCTCTTACTAGTAGGTGGTGGTTACACCACTCTATATTAGGTTGGGTTAAGTCCTCATTGACTTTTATAAGCCAAATCACCACTATCATGTGATTAGGGTTTGATTATAACAAGGTATCCTTTGATTTAACCCTTCAAGGGCATTTAGGTAAATTGCACCATTGATCACCATCATAGGTCAAATCATCAGTCACTTAGTCCCTTAATGTCCTAGGTTACCATTAGGGTTTAGATCAGATCACCATTGAACCAATTACAACCTTCACAGTACTAATCAATTACAACACTAAAGTCTCCAATCGGTTGCACACATTCAACCTCCAAACGGTTTGAGACCGTTTGGATGTGTTGACCATTTTCTATGTTTGACTCCAAGACTGCATGACCTCAAGGTCGTTTGTCCTCAAATGGTCTTAAGACCGTTTGAGTGCGTTGACCGTTTGGGGAGAGTTGACCTCCAAACCGTTTGAAGCTTATGCGGTTTGAAACCGTTTGATCTTAAAATGACTTGAGATCGATTGGTCCAAACGACCTTGAGATCGTTTGCACCCAAACGGTCTTGAGACCGTTTGGTCCAAATGGGCTCAAACCGTTTGGACCTCAAACATGGTTCAAAAGTTACAATCGATTATGGTTATGCATGTTGAAGCCTTCAATTGGCCAAATCCATGTAAACCACTTAGAAATTGAGTCAATTAGGATAAGCCCTAATCAATTGGACACCAAATTGACCCTCAATTGAAAGCCAATTAGGGTTAAGTCCATCTCAATTAGGGTTTCAATCAGATAATCATCAATGTTCAACAATGTGAATCAAATAAAGGTTGAAACTATCAATTGACCTCCAATTGCGCCCAAACTTGGATCAAACGGTCTTGAGGTCATTTGGATGACCTCCAAACGGTCTTGAGACCATTTTCCCAAAGTTTGACCAAAAACCAAGTCGGTTGGATAAGGGTTGAACCCTAATTAGGTCTAAAATCAGCATTTTTATCAATTCATCAACTTATTGTAATTGGACCCTCAAACCATAAAATTAGCTCAACCCTAGACCTCCAAACGGTCTTGTGTTGTCACCAAACGGTCTTGAGACCGTTTGGATGAATCCCCAAATGGTCTTGAGACCGTTTGGGTCTTTCAACCCAAAACTCAACCAGATCTATACTTGAAATCCGCAATTTCAACCCGATTAGGGTTAGGGTGTTGAAGTGCCTTCAACTCTCAATTGGTTAAGAATTGGATTATGATTCTTTTTAGGAATGAAATTCAATATGTTACCAACAGACCCTCAAACGGTCGTCCCTTGGTCAACACTATCAAATGGTCTTGAGACCATTTTGATCCAAACGGTCCTGCATGACCGCATGAGATCAAACGGTTTGAGACTGTTTGACCTCAAACAGTTTGCAACCGTTTGGACCAAAAGGGTCCAAGGTCGGTTGATAAAGTTGCCTAGGAATTCACGCTCATCATCTTCAACCTCTGTTCAGGTCGATTACTCCACTGTTTTACTTGCAAAAGTGCAAGGAAGAAGGGAGGTAGAAGAAGAACTAAGTACAAATTGCAAGAACAAAGATATGCATATAAAGCAAGGAGTTTAGAATTATAAAACCCGCCTCAAATGTTGTTCCTAGAGCTCCAAGCTTCCAAGATTTAAGCCTCTAATGGCGTCTTGAGCTCCACAACTCGGCCAGAGGTGATTCTCCAAGGAAAAGATGGGGATAGTCGGCTAGAACAAAGAATTTAAGTGAGTTAACCATAGAACCAACCTTATATGATGAATTCATCCAAGAATCCGAGCTTGAAGATGGTTCCTACTCACCTTAGAACTACTTGGTCGTCTCCCTGAAGTCCAGAGCTCTGCCTTGGCCATTTGAGAAAGATGAGAAATGAAGAGGATAAGTGATACGTTCACTTGGTTTGCAAGGGTGAAGGCTTATATACTTTAGGCTATTTTCCACCTTAAGGACCTCTAGAACATAAAATTCTCATCTAAGTCCCTCCTTGTTTCTAAGGCATGCCCAAGCTATCAAAACTTATGCAAAGCTTCATCAAAACTCAAGATCTAAGGGCAAAGAAAACCAACTTTCAACTAGGGTTCATATATGAAAGGTCTCCATTCTCATACTTAGGTGATTTTTACCACAAAGATCATTTTTCTTATCTGATTACTCATTCATGTGTCCCTTTCATCATTTCTACTCTAAATGATGTCAAGAGTCATAAAATATATTCTAGAAGGTGTATTTTATAAGTTGCACCCCACATTTTGGGTAAATTGCACTTTATTCCAAATTAGGGTTTTTAAGCACAAGGATCATTCCTCAAGCTGCATCTTGATGCCCAAGCTTGGGAAATCCTTCATACTTCATCATATTCACTCATATGATGTCTCATCATCAGAGGAACATCTTCACCTGTGAAATTTGCAAGTTAAACCCCTTAACTGGGTAATTTGCACATAGGTCCCTGCATTACAAAACAATACTACAACTTTGTTTAAAAGGATAAAATTGAAAGTATATGTTCCTGAGGAACTTAATTACATGCCAAGAAGTAATAACAAGTATATAATTACATATTTAGGCAAAACTTCTAGGGTTAGGTTATAACCCAGGTCAAGGATGTTACAAATTATCCACCCCTTACAAGGATTTCGTCCCTGAAATCGATAAAACATATTAGGAGAAAAGAGCAGGGTATTTCCTTCTCATCTCATCTTCTAGTTACCAAGTGGCTTCTTCAACACCACGATGATTCCAGAGGACTTTTACAAGGCTTATGTTTTTCTTCTTTAGCTTTTTAATTCTATTATCAAGGATTGACACAGGTCCTTCCTCATAAGTTATATCTTCATTCAATTCTACTTCCATAGGTTGTAGAACTGACTCAGTGTCTGGGTGACATTTCCTCAGCATAGAAATGTGGAACACAGGGTGTAACTTCTGCAAATCTGAAGGTAACTCTAGTCTATAGGATACCTTTCCAACTCTTTCAATGATTGGATAAGGTCCCATAAATCTAGGAGCTAATTTCCCTTTCCTTCCAAAATGAAGGACTCCTTTCCAAGGTGAGACCTTGAGGTACACTCTATCTCCAACCTGGAACTCTAAGGGTTTACGACGTCTGTCGGCATAAGACTTCTACCTATCTTGTGCAGTCTTAAGCTGTTGTTGTATAACTTTGATCTTCTCTATAGTCTGCTGCACAAGATCAGGTCCTAACAACTGATGCTCACCAGTCTCATACCAACATAAGGGTGATATACAACGTATACCATACAAGTCTTCATAAGGTGCCATATCAATACTATGTTGATAGCTATTGTTATAGTCAAACTCTATTAAGTTCAGGTGTAGATCCCAACTTCTGGTAAACTGGAGAACACATGCTCTCAACAAGTCTTCCAAGGTCTGTATAGTCCTTTCTGACTGTCCATCAGTCTGTGGGTGAAAGGTTGTACTAAACCTTAACTTGGTGCCTAAATCTCTGTGTAACTCCTCCCAAAAATGACTTGTAAACTGAGGACCTCTGTCATAAACTATAGTGACAGGAACTCCGTGCAAACACACTATCTCTTGAACATATAACTGTGATAACCTTTCAGCAGAATAGGTTGTTTTGACAGGTAAGAAATGCACTATCTTTGTCAACCTATCAACAATTACCCAAATGGAATCATGTCCTTTGCTTGTCCTGGGTAGGCCAACAACAAAGTCCATGGTCACATGGTCCCACTTCCACTGTGGTATGGGTAAAGGTTGCATTGTTCCTGCAGGATTCTGGTGTTCAGCCTTAATTTGCTGACACACAGGACATCTCAGAACAAACTCAGCTACATCCTTCTTCATCCCAGGCCACCAATACATATCTTTCAAGTTTTGATACGTCTTGGTACTCCCTGGATGCATAGCATACATCGAAGAATGAGCTTCCTGCAGGACTAACTTTGTCAGGTTATCCACATCCGATACTATCATCCTACTATGATAGCATGCCACTTGATCATCTGAATCATGGAAACCATTTCACTTCTCATCACCATATTCAGATCTGATCTGCTGAACTGTAGCATCAACTTGCTGTGCCTCCTTTATCTGCTCTCTTAGGGTAGGTTTGATATGCATCTCAGCTAACAAACCGGCTAACAATGACACCTTCAACTGCACATTGTCTTGCCTTAAAGAGATAAGCATATCTCTCCTAGAACATACTAAGGAACTTAGTTGTGCTCTATCCATGGTTGATGTTGCTGATTTCCTACTCAAGGCATCTGCAACCACATTGGCCTTGCCCAGATGGTAATCAATTGTAAAGTCATAGTCCTTGATTAACTCCATCCAGTGACATTGCCTCATGTTAAGCTCATGTTGAGAGAAGATATACTTAAGATTCTTATGGTCTGTGAAAATTTGGAATGTTTCTCCGTAGAGATAATGTCTCCAAATCTTCAAGGCATGAATCACAACCGCTAACTCCAGATCGTATGTCGGATAATTCTCCTCGTGTTTCTTAAGCTGTCGGGAAGAAAAAGAAATCACTTGCTTATCCTGCATCAACACACATCCGAGTCCATTCTTGGAGGCATCACAGAAGACAACATATCCTTTTCCTTGCTCAGGTAGCACAAGCACAGGTGCACTTGTCAACCTCTCCTTCAATAGCTGAAAATACTGTTGACACTTATCACTCCAAGCAAAAGGAACATCTTTCCGGGTTAACTTGGTTAAGGGTAAGGCTATAGAACTGAAATTCTTAATGAACCTTCGGTAGTAGCCAGCTAACCCCAAGAAACTTCGAATCTCCATCGGTGTCTTTGGTTGTTCCCACTGTAGATCAGATTCTACCTTTTTAGGGTCAACATGAATACCGAGGCAGATACCACATGACCAAGAAAAGATACTTCTGGTAACCAGAACTCACACTTGCTAAACTTAGCGTATAGCTTATGTTCTCTTAGCAAGGTTAAAGCTTGGCAAAGATGCTGTTCATGCTGCTGAGCATCCTTACTATAGATCAGTATGTCATCTATGAAGATGACAAGACACTGATCAAGGAAAGGTCAAAAGACTCTATTCATGAGTTCCATGAATGCAGCTGGTGGATTGGTTAGTCCAAACGACATAACCGTGAACTCATAGTGACCATATCTTGTCCTAAAGGCAGACTTGGATATGTCACTATCCTTAATACAGAGTTGATGATATCCCGATGTCAAATCTATCTTTGAGAAGACTGTTGCACCACACAACTGGTCAAAAAGATCATCAATCCTCGGCAAAGGGTACTTGTTCTTTATTGTTACTTTATTGAGTTGTCTGTAATCAATGCACAACCGCATTGACCCATCTTTCTTTTTAACAAACAAAACTGAAGCACCCCAAGGTGAAGTACTCGGTCGTATGAAACCTTTCTCAAGTAACTCTTGAAGCTGTTTCTTGAGTTCTGCCATTTCGGCAGGCGCCATCATATATGGTGTCTGGGCTATGGGTTGTATATCTGGGACCAAATTGATTTCAAAATCAATTTCCCGAGGCGGTGGTATACCGGGAAGTTCTTCAGGAAACACGTCTTCGAATTCCCTAACTATAGGAACTTCAGTAGGGTTGGGACTCTCTTTGGTAGTATCTACCACATGGGCCAAGAATGCATAACATCCTTGCCTCATCAGCTTATCAGCAACCATAGCTGATACAAGATAGGTGGGCATAATCTTTCTTTTTCTTTGAAAGATCCATGTGTTGCTTTCATCAGCAAACACAACCAGCTTGGATTCACAATCCAAAACCACCTTATACCTTTCCAAGGTATCCATCCCAAGGATTATATCAAATCCTTGTATATCAAGTGGTATAAGATCCACTTGAATGCGATGGTTAGAAAAGAAGAGGATGCAGGGAAAGCATACCTCTTGCAAAACAGCAGACCCACTCAACGAAGTCTCCAAAAACAAACTATCTGCCCTATGACTGACTGTCATATTGCAGTTACGGATCACTCTCTGAGAGACAAAGGAGTGTGTAGCACCCGGGTCAATCAGAACAGATACAACACAGGATTTAGACATATCAGAATGTAAAAGTTCCATCTGACCTTCCACTACCTGTGGATTGACCACTGCTTCTGGTGGGTTCATAGCATACAACCTCACTGTCACTTGCGGTTGAGTTGGTGCAGATGATCTAGCTTGAGACGCTTGCCCGCGTCCTCAAGCTGCTCCTTGAGATTGCCTTCTCTGTGATCCTTGTTGACTTTGTCTCGGAGGCTGTGTCACACTAACAAGCCTAGACTGGCAGTCCTTCATCAGATGCCCCACCTTACCACAGTTGTAGCAGCTTCTTTGCAGTTGTTGTGGTCTTGGTGGTCCAGTAACTGACATTGACGTAGAGTTGTTAGTCTCTTGAGGTGGCTGACCTCGTCCTCTACCTCTACTTGGGGACCACTGAGTCTAAGAACTAGATCTAGGTGGTGGAGGGTTAGGTGCAGAGGATCTAGGCTTCTTAAAGTCCCTAGATAAAGAACCCTGGAACTGTGGATATCTTTTCTGGGTTTGCCTCTTCTCAACCACAAATCTCTCTATCCTTCGGACTGACTCAATGAAGGTAGAGAATCTCTCTCGGTTTTCTAAGGCAGACACAGGGGTAGACATGTGAGCATTCGAACCCTTCTCGAATCTCCTGATTCTTTCTTCTTCTGTGGCAGCCATGTGAGGACAGAACCACAACAACTCCATGAACTTAGCTTCATACTCGCTAATGTTCATCATGCCCGGCCTCAGTCTCTCAAACTGAGAGATCTTTTCGTCCAGGAAGGTCTTCGGAAAATATATGTGGACAAATTCCCGACGAAAGTCTTCCCACGAGATCTCTATTCCAGGTCTCTTCTTCTCTTCCATTATCCACCAGTGACCAGTGCTTCCTTTGAGAAGATAAACAGCGTGTCTGACCTTCTCAGCTTCAGGGATGTTCAAGATTCTGAATGCTTTCTCCAACTCGGTTAACCACAAATCAGCATCTGTGGGGTCCGCTGTCCCAAAGTATTCGGTAGCTCCGACGCAACGAAGTCGCTCAAACGTTTTACCGATACCTTGTCCCTCAGGTTGGACAGGTGCCCTAGGTGCAGGCATGGACATCGTGTCGGTAATGTGCGTCATGGCAGTCATAAACTGCCCGAACATTGTTTGCACAGCTGGGTTACCCATGTCAGCTGGGTCAAGCTGAGGGGGCTCCCTGGGTTACTCAGGTATGGGTTGCTCTATCTCTGGAACCCTTGCACTTCCTTGTGGTGCAGCTACGCTACTCTCTGCCACGTACTCTTCATGTGGCTCAGACATCCTTATATATCTTCTTCTCTTGAGGAGCAGAAGATTCTATTAGATAAGGAAGAACACTAAGGATATACTCAACATCCTAAGTCCTATGTCTCTGTAGACTCGGCGAACCTAGAGCTCTGATACCACTTAATTGTGGGCTCCGATCTCCAAACCACAATATAAACACGATTTAAACTCAGCGGAAGCATTCGATTAACAGCGAAAGACAAAAATCACGGGAAATGAAAACTTTTTGAGAAAGACAAAAATCACGGGAAATTAAAACTTTTTGAGATAAGAGCTTGAAACCATAAAACTTCTTCCATAGAAAAGGGAATAAACTATTTACATATCTGATAATTACTTCTTGAGTAATTATACACATCATGATACAAAATCTCAAGAGTCAAAACCAAAATCTCAGACACTAACTCCAAGGACCTGAGAGTATAGAGACGGCATAGGACTATCTAACTACTACTCAGCAGTCAGTATCTCCACCTGAGATTTACTGCTGCTCCTGGTACTGCTGCTGTTGGGATTGGTCACCTGTAGGATGATTTCTCCGTCTTCGACGACCACCTAAAAATTTGAAATCTACGGGGTGAGACAATGTTAAATAATTGTCCCAGCGAGAGTTATAACTCTCCACTAGAAGCTTTATATAGCAAATCAAAGAACAACAGGCAATAATAGCTTTTAAGGTAAACAACAGTAGGTTGGTATTAAGCAGAACAACATCAATTAAGGAATGTGAACAACACATCTACTATGCAGTGTAACATCATTCAAGTATCTCGTAGTTTAACCTAAGTAGTTATACTACACAGCTGGTTATGTTTTACAAACATCATTATGCCCTGCAGAGATGAGGTATACCGCTCATACTCCAACCGATCACTGTTAAGTCGCATCGGTATCATACCTAGGTCATCAAAAGATCCAGATTCTTATGACCTCAACTTCCTCAGTCAGAGTGAGGATAACTTGCAGGACATCTTGTGTCTATGCTACTATAGCTCACCAGGGTAATCTGGTACTTCACTATTTTTAGAGTTACATTGGCATTCTGTACTCTCTTCGTCAGCGAGAGATTTCTTGTTTATCTCTGATCGATCTGGTATAAGGATTTACTTGAGTGTTACAACATAAATATATATAGTGAAGGGTTGATGGATTAAGATACATCTACATCAATTCCTACACTACGATGTAAGGATTTACACATTCATATTCCCCCACATACTCAAAAGTATGTGATCCAGGAGTTCCCTTAGGAAAACCTGTTTCACCATCATTTTGCTTTCTGACAATGATGGATCTATGATCAGGGCTCTACATGGTATGAATATACTTGATTAGTTAAGTACATTTCAGTATTCTTTTAACATCATACATGTTCTCAAACATTAATCATTAGCATAGAATCTATGAAAATAGAATACTAAATGTAACAAGTCTAACTCACATCAATTATCATTTCTCAATCATCTCATCGCAAGTCATCTGTTAAGCATGACCTTGATGATACTCATGGCTCTCACAGCCCATCAATCTCATAAAATGCCACTAACAAGGCATTCGGACATTTCACTATTCATAAAGCTAAAGCATGCTTTCAATGAATATAGTATGATAATCCATACCTGGATATGATCATCCTCATATAGGAACCTGCATGGTTAATTCAACTGATAACAGTAAACAATTCATTTCAATGAAGTTGTACCTTCCTACTCTTACAAGAGTTAGGTTCCCTGATTTTCATCAATTAGGGTTTACTATTCACATTACATGTCATCACCCTAGAATTAGGGTTTACTATTCACCTCATGGTGAATTGAACTCATGACATCATCATGTATGAGAAACATCATCATTAAAGCCCTCAGATAAGATTAAGATTCATCAATTATCATAATTAGGGTTTCCATGATCTCACATAGGTGGATCATACCTTAATCATGAACATTCATATGTATTGAAGGTACCTTACTTGAATTTTAACCATAAATGGTACTTTCTCTCTCCTCTTACTAGTAGGTGGTGGTTACACCACTCTAGATTAGGTTGGGTTAAGTCCTCATTGACTTTTATAAGCCAAATCACCACTATCATGTGATTAGGGTTTGATTATAACAAGGTATCCTTTGATTTAACCCTTCAAGGGAATTTAGGTAAATTGCACCATTGATCACCATCATAGGTCAAATCATCAGTCACTTAGTCCCTTAATGTCCTAGGTTACCATTAGGGTTTAGATCAGATCACCATTGAACCAATTACAACCTTCACAGTACTAATCAATTACAACCCTAAAGTCTCCAATCGGTTGCAAACATTCAACCTCCAAACGGTTTGAGACCATTTGGATGTGTTGACCATTTGCTATGTTTGACTCCAAGACCGCATGACCTCAAGGTCATTTGTCCTCAAACGGTCTTAAGACCGTTTGAGTGCGTTGACCGTTTGGGGAGAGTTGACCTCCAAATTGTTTGAAGCTTATGCGGTTTGAAACCGTTTGATCTTAAAACGACTTGAGATCGATTGGTCCAAATGACCTTGAGATCGTTTGAGCCCAAACAGTCTTGAGACCATTTGACCTCAAACGGTCTTGAGACCGTTTGGTCCAAATGGGCTCAAACCGTTTGGACTTCAAACATGGTTCAAAAGTTACAATCGATTATGGTTATGCATGTTGAAGCCTTCAATTGGCCAAATCCATGTAAACCACTTACAAATTGAGTCAATTAGGATGAGCCCTAATCAATTGGACACCAAATTGACCCTCAATTGAAAGCCAATTAGGGTTAAGTCCATCTCAATTAGGGTTTCAATCGGATAATCATCAATGTTCAACAATGTGAATCAAATCAAGGTTGAACCTATCAATTGACCTCCAATTGGGACCAAACTTGGCTCAAACGGTCTTGAGGTCGTTTGCATGACCTCCAAATGGTCTTGAGACCATTTGCCCAAAGTTTGACCAAAAACCAAGTCGGTTGGATAAGGGTTGAACCCTAATTAGGTCTAAAATCAGCATTTTTATCAATTCATCAACTTATTGTAATTGGACCCTCAAACCATAAAATTAGCTCAACCCTAGACCTCCAAACGGTCTTGGGTTGTCACCAAACGGTCTTGAGACCGTTTGGATGAATCCCCAAATGGTCTTGAGACCGTTTGGGTCTTTCAACCCAAAACGCAACAAGATCTATACTTGAAATCAGCAATTTCAACCCGATTAGGGTTAGGGTGTTGAAGTTCCTTCAACTCTCAATTGGTTAAGAATTAGATTATGATTCTTTGTAGGAATGAAATTCAATATGTTACCAACAGACCCTCAAATGGTCGTCCCTTGGTCAACACTATCAAATGGTCTTCAGACCGTTTTGATCCAAACGGTCTTGCAAGACCGCATGAGATCAAACGGTTTGAGACTATTTGACCTCAAACGGTTTGCAACCGTTTGGACCAAAAGGGTCCAAGGTCGGTTGATAAAGTTTCCTAGGAATTCACGCCCATCATCTTCAACCTCTGTTCAGGTCACTTACTCCACCGTTTTACTTGCAAAAGTGCAAGGAAGAAGGGAGGTATAAGAAGAACTAAGTACAAATTGCAAGAACAAAGATATGCATATAAAGCGAGGAGTTTAGAATTATAAAACCCACCTCAAACGTTGTTCCTAGAGCTCCAAGATTCCAAGCTTCAATCCTCTAATGTCTTCTTGAGCTCCACAACTCGGCCAGAGGTAATTCTCCAAGGAAACGATGGGGATAGTCGGCTAGAACAAAGAATTTAAGTGAGTTAACCATAGAACCAACCTTATATGATGAATTCATCCAAGAATCCGAGCTTGAAGATGGTTCCTACTCACCTTAGAACTACTTGGTCGTCTCCCTGAAGTCTAGAGCTCTACCTTGGCCGTTTGAGAAAGATGAGAAATGAAGAGGATAAGTGATACGTTCACTTGGTTTGCAAGGGTGAAGGCTTATATACTTTAGGCTATTTTCCACCTCAAGGACCTCTAGAACATAGAATTCTCATCTAAGTCCCTCCTTGTTTCTAAGGCACGCCCAAGCTATCAAAACATATGCAAAGCTTCATCAAAAATCAAGATCTAAGGGCAAAGAAAACCAACTTTCAACTAGGGTTCATATATGAAAGGTCTCCATTCTCATACTTTGGTGATTTTTACCACAAAGATCATTTTTCTTATCTGATTACTCATTCATGTGTCCCTTTCATCATTTATACTCTAAATGATGTCAACAGTCATAAAAGATATTCTAGAAGGTGTATTTTATAAGTTGCACCCCACATTTTGGGTAAATTGCACTTTATTCCAAATTAGGGTTTTTAAGCACAAGGATCATTCCTCAAGCTGCATCTTGATGACCAAGCTTGGGAAATCCTTCATACTTCATCATATTCACTGATATGATGTCTCATCATCAAAGGAACATCTTAACCTATGAAATTTGCAAGTTAAACCCGTTAACTGGGTAATTTTCACATAGGTCCCTGCATTACAAAACAATACTACAACTTTGTTTAAAAGGACAAAATTGAAAGTATGTTCCTGAGGAACTTAATTACATGCCAGGAAGTAATCATAAGTATATAATTACATATTTAGGCAAAACTTCTAGGGTTAGGTTATAACCCAGGTCAGGGATGTTACACTAAGTATGTCTCTATTATCGTATTCCAATAACAAGGGTTTTTGTCCTCGTTACTTCTTCAACCAGGATAGACTAAGTTTTCCAGTGGCAAGATGCCTATTGGCTTAGATCTGAAGGAGACAGAGAGAAGGTATCTACGGGTTGATCACCTCTTCTATTGAATAAACTAGTAGAGCTCAGGCCTGGTGCGTTGGAAGTTTGTGCCGTGAGCATGTTGGCACCGGAGATGGAGTAGTCATGTCTGAAGACCTGTGGAAAGGAAGAGAACCTCGTGCTAGGAGGACATGAGGGTATAGGAAGTAGTAGATGGGGTTGTATGTGGACACGGTTGAAGTCAATCGTTGTTAACTTTAGCAGCAGCATCTTAGGGCTAGTTTGCGTGGAGGACAGACCACGACATGGGCTCGTATGGAAGATAAGGGATGAGGGGTGCAGTAATGGTGGTCGGTGTATAGCTGAACCCTGTCAGAGCAAGATGAGGAGAGGAAGCCTTGGCTTTCTCTGTAGGGTGACGCCACCAGACAATGGGGATGGTTGCAGCGCCTACGCCAATCGATCAGGAGAAGCATCACGCAAAGGAAGATGGGAGCTTTGGGACGACAACGACGTGGGAAGGGTCCTAGCAGCCGACACCTGAAGTTTAAGAAGGAGGTGAGGGCGCCCGAGATGGCCTTGCCCGCAATGTTGACGGAGGCAGGATCGCCCAGCCGCGTAGGGCAGGAAGAGGCCCGACACGGGGTAAGGTAAGATTACAACCAAATGACCAGTATGCCCCTCCATGTATGTGTGATGCGCAAGGGCACATCAGTCCTTTCGCTCTTTCTCTCAGTCAACTAATAAAAGGTAATAACTGCTGACTTGGTGTTTCCTTATTGGCTGATTAATGATATAATTTGTGAAAATTATAGAAAATGATAGGATGATCAGATGTAGACAAGTAATATATGAAACTTGCTCAGAAAAACGAGAGGAATTGAAATAAAATGTTAATAGAACCTGACTATGCTTCCTGTTCTAAAAGTATGTGCAATACGTGTTTAGATGTGTTTAACGTAAAGGAAAACCTAGATTTGCCTTAATCTGATGCTTAATTGAATATGTCCGTTCATGTTAAGTTAATACCTGATCTAGACATGAAAAATGAAGGAATTGCTGATAATGATGATCAATAATCTCATACATATAGATTTAAGGTTTTGAAACTAACGTGAAGATCTTGTTATAATCTTAATGTTAGTAATGTGACTTAGGTGCCACGGGTAATCTTATGTGCTTAAATTGATAATTAGGGTTTCACCTAATATGCATAACTAAAATTGTAATCTTATGAATCATAATATGATGGAATTAGGGTTTGTAGCCCTAATCCTTAGTCTAAACCAGAAATAACCCTAAACCCTAGTTTAGGAGCACATCCAGATCTGAGTAATGTAATGTGAACACATGGTGACACATATGTGTTGGGTTTTAGGGGAGGCAGAGAAGGAAGCAGAAACAAAAATTTTCTCCCTCAAACCCGGAACAAGGAAACACGTCAATGTCTATAGAATAGGAAAGGATGGTTTGTGGAATCATACCTTGTCCCGAGGCTTGCACGATGACAATACCTCGCGCCTTGCGCAGTCTTCACCTCCTGTCTTGGATGGTGTCTGTGCAGCTCCTGGTCGCACTGAGACTAACGAGATTGAAGGCTGTCCTCCTAGCGGCAGAAACCTCCCACCTCTGAAGTAGTCCACACATGCCACCTGGAACTCCAATCTCCTTGTCCCACAAGGAATTGGAAGAAGTCACACCCTCCTGTCGGCGTACTAGTCGCCAACACACTCTCCTACTACCATTCACAACTGTAGTTGTCTTTCCCTTGATGTGCCTCCCTTATCGGGTAGCACTTGCTTGGGCTCTCTCTCGGTTACTAAAACGAGAGAGAACGACAACTTCACAGAGCAACTGGTTGCATTGAGTTGTAATTTGAGAAGCCCCCAATACCCCTATATATAGGAGGGTCATGGGATAGGGTTCTCTATCCCGGGCAATGTGGGACTAAAAGAAGGAGTAGAA
The DNA here is from genome assembly GCA_963693085.1 of Alisma plantago-aquatica. Classification (NCBI taxonomy): domain Eukaryota; kingdom Viridiplantae; phylum Streptophyta; class Magnoliopsida; order Alismatales; family Alismataceae; genus Alisma; species Alisma plantago-aquatica. Next base: position 316,283,502 of record OY856411.1, on the reverse strand, counting down.
GGGTTCGAGATTTTCCACAAAACAACCAACTCACAACCTGAACCGATCGTTTCACAACTGAAACGGTCAGTTGGGGACCTGAACCGGTCGGTTGGCACCTCAACCGATCGGTTGGGACCCTTGAGCCGGTCGATTCATTTCTAAACCAGTCGGTTCGTGGTCCTGACCAGTTCCCGATTGACTTTCCTTCTTTTGTTTCTAATTGGTATCGAATACCAATCCTATTTCCCAATCAAATTGGGCAAGTGAAACGAAAAGAAAATTCTCACCAATCCTACTTTCCCAACTTGCTCGGTTGCACCAGTTGAATCGATTGTTTCAACATTTGAAGAAATCGTTTCACCTTGACCATGAGCCAATCGACTCCACACTTGATCCGACCGGTTCACCAAGCTCAGCCGATCGGTTCATCACATGAGCCGATCGGTTGGGAGTGCAGATTGTGTAGAATCAGTCAATTGCAATTTCAATCAATCTGATACTCCAATCAATATGTCCAATACCTTGAACATTATGACATTGAGCTATCAATTGATTGAGTGTTTAATTGAATTAATAAACTCCTTTAGTAATAAATCTAAAAATTATTTGTGGACAAAACTCCTCTTCCAGGTTAAATCCTATGTGTGTGACCCTGCAGGTCCATTTCACGTTGGCAGTGAAAGTCCATAACACTTATGACTTCACAAGCAAAGAGCGGTGCCTAGTCACACATCAGTGCTACCCAAGTGAAAGTAGAAAGTTGGATAACAACTTTCAATCCTACAATCTGTGAATTGTGTTACAGTGAATGTATAATTCCTTTGTCACTGATATCCCGAATGAACTCGAGGCATGGAACAATCATCATGTCAACGTTCATTCACTTTCTTGATCTCAGAGTAGATTGGAAGAGATATGTATGACATCAATATCACATACTGATTCACACATGCGTGCGCATGCCTATTTCAATCCTACTCATCAAGTGGCCTTGGATATCAAACTCCCTCAGGAGGGACAAATCCCATATCTATCACTCACCCCTCAAAAGCCCCATGTGTCAAAGTCACCCAATCATCACCTTTATAATAACCCATGTTTCAGGACTGTGTTTGATGATGTCAAAGTGTACCCAACGACATGTGTTGAGTGTAGTGATTTCAGGTCTAAGAATCACACTCACCACCATCATTGTGAGAGCTGACTGTGACTACCAAGTCATGGTTCCATGTGTCACTCTCACGGTGGGTCTGTCCGGTACCTTGTTCTCTAACAAGTACCTATGTGTTTGGTTTGATATCTCTATATCATGACTAATGAGATTCTGTCATCAACCAACACCACAATCTAGTCTTGTGTGTCATTGCTGTCTATCTACCTTCCACAATGACATCCGACTAGGGAAATAACAAGAATGTACAAAATCTTAGCATCTGTATGATCTCATTGTTCAGGTCCTTAACCTGAAAGCAAACATCATTGAGTACTGTCATTCTCTAGACATTCAATCTGTTCTATCACTATCTCAAATGACTGAACCAAAAAGAATTGGAAGTTGTCCTTTGATGTTTATCAAATCAATCTCAATGTATCCCACCAATCATCCCATGATTGGCTCTCAGGGCATACATACCAATAGACTCCCACTTGCACTGCGAGCCAATCACCCTTGAATCATATTCATAGTGATCTTCAAACATGTCCCACATGTTACTCTGCTCTTGTGCCAACATAGTGAGTTATGGCAACACCTTGCCAAAGTCAGTATAAATTGCATGTCTCACATCTCTTCATTGTACATCACACGTATGAGATGGAGTTGCCGTAATATGCGATCCAGTATTCCTTTGCTAACCTTTTGCCACATTGCATGATCAAGGATTCTATACTTTTCATCAATGAGCAGAATATCTATAAGTTCATCTCATGAACTTCCAGATCCATATAGTATCCACTATTGTTCTCTAACACATGGATACTCGGCATTTCCTTTTAAATGGATTTATTGGAACATTTCTAATTATCAACAAACTTTCAATTTTATATATCCTATATATATTTTGCGATTAATTTTCTGTCCTTTCGGAAGTTCACATCAATGTAACTCTTTACATTGAACTCTTCCTTATCTCCATAGAACTAATACTTCTCAAGTACTTATCAAGTTCTCATGCTATTCCTGTAACCCTTACTGGAAGTAGACATAAATCCACTCGTCATGTCTCACATACGAGTTATCAGGATGAGCACATCATATTGTCATGTACTACATACAAGATGATGAATGCATTTTATTCTTGCCATGTCGATACATGCAAGATAATGGGATGATTACATACATGATAAATCCATATCTATTCTTAGTGTTCCCATTCTTGATAAGAATTGGACACTTGGCCTTGGGATACTAACTCCATGTAACATGGACAAGTTTCCTCCCACTAAATCTATGCATACTGAACCCTTCAGTACAGATTGCCAATGTATGCTTTCTCTTTTCAGGTCAAGAGGTTTTTGAGAACTATCTCTCTAGATCTCTATTCCTACCACATAGGAAACATCTCTATCTTCCTTTAAGATAATTTCCACTTTTGGATTTCCATTCTAGAACATTTCCATTTCACATCAATATGTGGAATGTGAACACGCTCCCACTAAATCATAGATCCCTTCTTTATCTTTGACATATCAGTCAAACCCTTTGACTATATCATCAAAGTAAAGATCCAATTTTTAGTTGCTTGTACTCAATCAATCACATTGATTAGTACATTATAACTTATAGACTTCATTTGCATTAGTGGATTCATAAACCTTATAGGTTGTGTCACGTACACATCCTTGTTTTATTCCTCATAGGAATGTGGTTTTAGTATCCATATGCCAAATGTCTTAGTCATTAAGTTGTAACAAGCATCATCCTTCCCAAAATGTTATTCATGTGTCTTAACACTTAAGACTTATTTGCACTTATGGATTTTATTCCAATGGGTGCTACCATCAAGGTCATACCTTATGGTTCACATGGATGTCACTTAGGATGTAATGGTCATAAACCATAACTCAAAATTTGGTTCCTCATATTCATCTAGATAGTTGACTCATCACATGAACAACTCATCACATATATAATTGAGGTGTATCTGTCAAGGATATAAGAACTCACAACCCTTGTGATTCTTAATTTCCTTTATTAGTTAAGGGTATTCTTTTATTAAGAAGAATTCAATTATTTGATAATCATTCTCTAACTACTTAGAGTATGATTCCTTCTTGATTTAGACATCACCATGCCTTAATCATGAGTTCACTATGATACACTATCATAATCACTCAAAAGGATCTCAAACATTTGGTCCAAGTATTTCATTCATTGATCTCATCAAGAATTAACACTTTACCAAATTTGCACTTCATCTATGATAATCTTGAACACTTCGAGATATTCATATTGGTATTTCTCTAAACACCATTTGAAGTATTAGCATTTGTTCCAATATGTATGTAAATACATCACATGTATTATACCTAATAGGATAATCATTCTCCCACTACCTTTAGTGAAGATTGATTAATCATGTCCAAGATATTCATGTCTCTTATTGGTTCTCTAACCAAAAGAGTCTAGATTTATCCATCACATGGAAACTAGAAATGAATTTCTCATGATTGATGCTAATTTGATTGTTTGAGTTATCTATATCTTTTAGGTATCATTTTATCTTATGCATACCAAATACCACAAGATAAACAAGGCATTGCCACAAAGATCATATCTTTGAGATTGAAACATCAACTTTATTAATTGCTATCATTGTCATACAATATGCAAAATAAAGTGTTTCTATCTATTGGCATATATGAAATAGCAGTTCTCAACTCTATTTTGTGCCCTTTAGGCTGAAATAAACTGAAAGATACTCCTGTCTATGGAAGCAACACTTGCTCCAATGATGGGTAGTTCTTTCTTGGTCCTTTCACAAAGGCCATCATTTCTTTGCGGATCTTGCATATCATATATGATAGATCCACATATTGGTATCATATACCTCAAATAAAGAAGAGGTTCATTTCATGATACCTTAGGTGGAGATCTCCATCCCCTCCTTCATCTTCTTTTGTTCTTCCAGATATAGAGGGCAATTCCCTCATACACCCTTCCCCATGTGCCTTGAGGCTGAAGACGGTTTGGATTGCTGGCTAGCATCAGAACACTTCTTTGCTTTGCCCTTGTCCTTGCCCTTAAGAATTACCTTTTCTTTGATCACATCAAAGATTATGGTTTGTCTTTCTTCATATTTGCCTCTACTATCCTCAACATGTCCAACAACTCTGTCAATGCTTGTCAAAGTTGTTCATGTTGTAGTTTATCATGAACTGTATGATTCTCACAACATTTGCAGTATCATACCAATAGCCAACTCTTGGCTCAGAGGGAATCCTTCTTAGTCACGTCTTTCCACATACCCAATCACATTGAGTGTGTGAATACCTTAATGGATCTCCTTCTGTCATGATATACTAGGACAATGTCTTGGAGACATCATATGTCTCAATGTGTCTTTGCAACTCATAGTTTAGAGAACACAACATCAAGCACTCCTCATCAATGTCTTCCTCGGTATGCTTCCATAAGCATACTTTCAGCCATTGATATGGTGGGATCGAGTTCATCTGGTTCTGGTATAACTAGGACTTAGAGTTTCACTCTACGATTGAGAACACTTCTCAATGTCCTAACTAGTCATGGAATTATTCCCATTTAATTTGTTGGTCTCAAAGACCGATCGCAAATAAAGTGATTTGTTGATTAACCATTTATTTTAACAAAAAGAAATATGCAATTTTAGTCCAAAAACTCATTTTTGACTTATTTGATTGATTTGAAAAGTTGACAATATAATTGGGCCTTTATTTAATTATCGCTCCCACTATTTTACTTCAAATTGATAGCCCTCACCATCAATTCATAAGATTGCAGCGTACAACCTTCTAGTGGGAAAGATCCTAAAATCCTCTAATTCATGGACCAGCTAGGGCTGTCACCCACAACATAGATCTCTCAGGTAGGCAACTCTTGCCAATTGCATCATATGCAACTCTTGATAAGATGTCATATGCAACTCCTTTCCATGATCATCTCCATGCCTCAAGGTACTAGATCCCATCTAGATCACCTTGTTAAGTCCAACCCAAAACAAACACGATGAACATGCACCCTGCTAGGGAAGACCCACACATTCATCCTTCACGCTTCAACGAAATAGACGGTGCACCACGCTAGGGCGGGCCCACACTTGGTCGATCAAGCTTTTCACATGTGTCTCATTTAGAAGGCATCTAAAACTTAATATTTAATGAGGGATTTGGTTTTTATATACATATACATATCCAATCACCACAATACATAGTATGTATCATATACATGCTATATCCCACAGAAAACATGCAAAATGATAAAAGTGATGATTTTGACCATCCTAATGTGATTCCTCGAGCCAAGAGGAATCATTGTCATCTAGGTCTACATCACATGCAACCTGTACAAGATGAACTATGTGCTTTGCCTTCCGAGTAGATCAACTCATCTCATGAATGACTTGCTCATTCTGGCCCAGTCGTCTGGATGCCACCAGCCGATCGGTTGGCTCCTCCAACTGATCAGTTCGCCTGGTCGTCGTGCATCTCGTCATGGCCGCCACCCGCTCGTCTCGCTCCTCGAACTGGTCATCAACTGATCGACTCACTCCTTGAACCGATCATCTGGAATGTCAACCGATCGGTTCACGCCTTGAACCAATCGTTTCAGCTATCGTCAGATGTCCTCCGTTCTTTGACATAACAGGAAATACAATTCTATCCTATTTTACATTGTAAAAAGAGAAACCTCGAGTTACATTCGAGGGGAGCAAAGGTAGGAAAGAAATCTCGAATTATTTCGAGTTACATCAGGAATAGGAGAAGGAAGATTGGTGCGCAGATCGAGATGCAAGCAACCACATACAACAATACACAGATAGGGTTTATTGGCCATAACCACACTATACATCCACCACAAAACTCGTTTAAGGGTGACGCGTATCGAGTGCATTAATAATACATATCATATATGTAAATTGGAATTTGTGGATTTAGGATTGGACAAGCATAAAGCCAATATTATTCACATCGTATGCAATAAATAAAGGCGACAAACCAAAATCGAATATATCGATAATCCCTAAAGTATAGAGCAGTTGACGTGGCTCTGATACCACTGTTGGGTTTTAGGGGAGGTAGAGAAGGCAGTGGAAACAAAAATTTTCTCCCACAAACCCGAAACAAGGAAACATATCAACGTCTATACAATAGGAAAGGATGGTTTGTGGAATCATACCTTGTCCCGAGGCTTGCTCGGTGACCATACCTCGCGCCTTGTGCGATCTTCACCTCTTGTCTTGGACGGTGTCTGTGCAGCTCCTGGTCGCATTGGGACTGATGGGATTGAAGGCTATCCTCCTAGTGGAAGAAACCTCCCACCTCTGAAGTAGTCCACACGGACCACCCAGAACTCCAATCTCCTTGTCCCATAAGGAATTGGAAGGAGTCACACCCTCCTGTCGGCGTACTAGTCGCCAACACACTCTCTTGCTACCATTCGCAACTGCAGTTGTCTTTCCCTTGTTGTGCCTCCCTTATCAGGTAGCACTTGCTTGGTCTCTCTCTCGGTTACCAAAACCAGAGAGAACGACAACTTCACAGAGCAACTGGTTGCACTAAGTTGTACTTTGAGAAGCCCCCAATACCCCTATATATAGGAGGGTCATGGGACAGGGTTCTCTATCCTGGGCAATGCGAGACTAAAAGCAGGAGTAGAAGGGTTTGAGATTTTCCACAAAACAACCAACTCTCAACATGAACCGATCGTTTCACAACTAAAACGGTCGGTTGGGGACCTAAACCGATCGGTTGACACCTCAACCGATCGGTTGGGACCCATGAGCCGGTCGGTTCATTTCTGAACCGGTCGGTTCGTGGTCCTGACCAATTCCCGATTGACTTTCCTTCTTTTTTTTTCTAATTGGTATCAAATACCAATCCTATTTCCCAATCAAATTGGGCAAGTGAAATGAAAAGAAAATTCTCACCAATCCTACTTTCCCAACTTGCTCGGTTGCACCAGTTGAATCGATTATTTCAACATTTGAAGCAATCATTTCACCTTGACCATGAGCCGATCGACTCAACACTTGAGCCGACCGGTTCACCAAGCTCAGCTGATCGGTTCATCACATGAGCCGATCGGTTGGGAGTGCAGATTGTGCAGAACCAGTCAATTGAAATTTCAATCAATCCGATACTCCAATCAATATGTCCAACACCTTGAACATTATGACATTGAGCTATCAATTGATTGAGTGTTTAATTGAATGACTAAACTCCTTTAGTAATCAATCTAAACATTATTTGTGGACAAAACTCCTCTTCCGGGTTAAATCCTATGTGTGTGACCCTGCAGGTCCATTTCACATTGGCAGTGAAAGTCCATAACACTTATGACTTCACAAGAAAAGAGCGGTGCCTAGTCACACATCAGTGCTACCCAAGTGAAAGTAGAAAGTTGGAGAACAACTTTCAATCCTACAATCTGTGAATGGTGTTATAGTGAATGTATAATTCCTTTGTCACTGATATCCCGAATGAACTCGAGGCATGGAACTGTCATCCTATCAACGTTCATTCACTTTCTTGATCTCAGAGTAGATTGGAAGAGATATGTATGACATCAATATCACATACTAATTCACACATGCGTGCACATGCCTATTTCAATCCTACTCATCAAGTGGCCTTGGATATCAAACTCCCACAGGAGGGACAAATCCCATATCTATCACTCACCCCTCAAAATCCCCATGTGTCAAAGTCACCCAATTATCACCTTTATAACAACCCATGTTTCAAGACTACGTTTGATAGATTAGTATCTGTGTGGATAGAAGTTTTGAAATCCCAATTTTAAGAGGTATGCAAACGTTTTTATTTTTTTCTCCATATTTCAGTATAGTTGGTAGAATTTAATCATTTTTAATGATTATTTGTCGAACCTTTGATCCGGGTTATTGGTTAACGGCTCTGTCCTTTCAGTCTCCCTTAATTGGGGGTTACCAGGAGGCGGGGTCGTAACAATTGGTATCAGAGCATAGGTTCCTCAATTAATCTTTAATAATTATTAAATTTTACAAATTATGTAGAACCCAAGGGAGTTATTAGAGGATTATGTGAAAGATTGAGGTGTCTAGAAAAGGATCATGTCCAGGGGTTGGCAATATTTTCCTCCGCACCGCTAGTCGGAATACGAGGACTTCGGGATGTGTGTGACTGCCTGGCCAAAGTCTTAGGGTATGAATCAAAATAAGATACCTTTAGGAGTCTCTCATCTTGTTCATCCCTTCTCAACTCCAATTCTGTTAAGAACCTTAAGGATTAGGGTTTCCTCTTTCTTCTCCTCACCCTCTTAAGATATGGGTAAGGTTGATAAGGATTAAGGAATCCTCCACCAAATTAATAAAAAGCATGTAAATAAGATGTCATAGACATAAGCTTAATAGAGTAAGCCTAAAGGAATAGATACATGCTTAGGTCGTATGACACGAGTTGTCATTTCCCTCAAGAGAGACCTGAGGATAGACCTCCTTGGTAGGAGGATGAGTAGAGAGAGTTAGTTTTGGAGGTAGAGACCTCCATTAGAAGTGGAGACCTAGCACATCCTTTGAGGATGATGTTAACCCTAACCCTAAGAGAAGGTTAGAGAGAGATGACATGATGAGTTAGATGTCATGGTTGACTGAGTGTTTGGTTGGTCACGCCTTTGGGATGCCATAAGAGGGTAGATGACCTAGTACCTTTGGAGACCCAACCCTGGAGAGGGTCATGCATGCCATAGCGAAGGATAGCTCCTTCATGGATGAGGTTAGAGGAGAACTTATAATTACTCTATGGGCTTAAGCAAGTAGGGTATAGCTTGATGAAATCTTGGTGAAGAGATCATGATGGATGGCTTATGAAAGGGCTATGGATGCTCTTGAGCAAACATAAGTTTGAGCATAGGCTTCACCCACATAGAAGTATGCCTGTGAGCTTGATCCTTCATGGAGAGAGGACCTCTAGTAGTAAGGTTGGATGTGGAGTTAGCTCTAGAGAGAAAAGCAGGACTCAAGCAAGAAGGTTGGAAGCTTAGATTCCGAGACATAAGGAACAATGGGTAGTTGAGGATGATGCGACCTAGGTGGATGATAGTGGTTGCCTCATGCATGACCCCTGGAGGCTGATGATATCTTAAAGGAACCAAACCCTAGAGAGAGGATGAGGCTTCTGGCACTTATGAGCCTATGGTATAAGAGTTTACCTTCTAAGAAAGGAAGAAGAAGTTTTGTATACCCTGGAGAGGATTAGTAACAGATTATGAGGCCTTGTACCTTGTTGGTTGTCCTTCAGGAGGACCCAACTCGAAGTGTTGCTCGAGTTGAAGGATGACAGGAAGTGCATGTCATGCCTTTTGCATGCTTGATTCGTGGTTAAGAGTTTGAGCATGCAATTGGACACCTACAAGTGAACCTAGGGTTCCTAGGACTAAGAGGGTAAGTGGTGTACCTAATGCTCATGATGAAAGTTGAGTTCCTATAGAAGCGAGCATGGTACTTCTTATGTTGAGAGGAAAGAGAAACCCCTTAAGTTTAAGGTATGTTAGATGAACCCCTCATGACAAAGTTGGTCTATTGTTGAGGATGAGAATAAGTGTGACCTAGCATGGTTTGGTAAGTGTCTTCTTCTACCTTAGTAGCTTGCTAGGATTAAGCATGCTCATGTGAATGTAAACCCTAAGGACGCTTGTGACCTTTGTTATCAAGGTGTAGTTTCCTACCATCCTGGGAGAGGGACCCTTTGGTAGGGAGTTTACCAGTTTGGTTGGTTTCGAGGTAACCTGAGGAGGTTTTATAGGATCTTGAGAAGCTATGTGAAGAGTACATGGTAAGAGAATGAACCTATAGACCCATAGATAACCATGTCTAAGTGCATATGGATGTGTTACCCTATGAAAGGATGTGTATCTGGTATGGGGCTTGACTAAGGTAGGCAGGTTGCCATGATCCCTATGAAAGGATGAAAGCCAGCCCATGAATGCAGAAAGAGAGATGATGAAGGCTTGGGTAAGGTTTTAAGTGAACATGTACTATAATAGAATCCTAAGTCTATCCTAGGGTTAGGTAGGGATAAGACCGATGGAAGTAGGAGTTGCCTAATTCCCTAGTTGCACATGACCATAGGGTCGGGAGGTAACAACTATCATTGTCTGAGGGTCATGGGTTAGGAGATTGATCACCTTCATGAACTCATGGGACCCAAAGGGCAGATGAGTAGGGAACTCTCTGGATGCATAAGGGAAGAGGGATGACCCTAAAAGTGTCGGCACCCTATAAAACTAGAGGAGATGACCAAGGATTGTGAGGTGACCCAAGTAGGTTCGAAACTAATTTTCCATGGAGGTAACTTTGATATCATGAAGTTGTGATGTAGAGACATATGTGGCATGTTTCAACTTAGATTTAAAGGTGTAGTGGCAAGGTGGGATGTACCATCTCTACTCGTGCAACATGTAGAACTTTGTATTTGGACGGCCTCCAAAGGCTTATTTCCTCTTGTTATGGGAGTAAGAGATAGGACAATACGCATGCCATACACCAAGGATAAAAGATAATGTGAGTTGGAACGTTGCTATGAGGTATGAGGACAGAGATGATAACATACCCTGGTAAAGTGAATGATACATGGATGGTTTGCAAAAACTAAGAGGAATGAGGTAGTATCCTTATGAGGATGTTCTTATCATGAGATATGAGTCATACAAGGTTGAGTTTGATCACCAAGAAGATGAGGTCAAAAGTGTTCTCAATGAAGATAGACTTAGAGTTCAAGTTGGAGATGATCAGTGAAATACATGGACGTGTATGTTTTCAATGTTACCTAATACCTAAGGATGTGAAGTGGTAATGGATGTTCTGGTTGAGATATATCTGACTAGTTTGGCTAGAAGCTAGAAGAGGTTGTTAGGCTGACCCTATGTTTGGAAAGGAGATATGCTTGACTAATACTCAGATGTAATGAGATCGGTTGAACAAGTTAATGGTTGTTTGATTAGCCAGACTAGTCCTTGATGCAATGAAAGGATGGTGGTAGAACCTCAGATGCACTTCTGTGGAAAGGAAGGTGATGAAACCCCGACTAGAGTGATTTAAGGTTTCTGAGGAATCAATCTTAAGGAATCATGACATACAGGAGATTATGATTTCAAGATCACCACACCCATACTACAAAGATAATAAGTGACAGTAGTACTTTAGATACCTAAGATAAAGTTGCATGTGGTATATGGCCATGCAAGATGAGGGTGAAGGACGAACACCAGTAACCTTGTGCATTGATATAAAGGATAAAGAGTCCCCGAAAGAGAAAGGGAGTTCATCACTATGGATGGTGAAAGTCTCCCCTGGACCAACAAAGGTCGAGATGCAATATGGGTTATGGTAGATCGCCTTACCTAGATGACATGGGAAAGAAAGAGTTCTGTCAGGGGACAAATCTGGTTGAACTACACATGAGAGAGATGGTTCAACTACACCATGATGTGAGTTCAAAGGTTCTTGAGTTTGACCTAAAGGTTCACTTCCATAACGTGGAAGTAGGTACACAAAGAACTCGATGTTAGTATAGTTTATCACCCCTAACTACGGTTAGTATGATCCAAACTAAAGGGGTCTGACGAGAGCATATGTGCTCATTCAGGGTGATAGCTAGAGACAGTTCTTATCCTATGCAAGATGTGAAGTTAACCACCATAGCCACTATCGGGATTCAAAGAAGCTCTGTAAGAGAGGCTGCGTCAGTCACCACTTTAGTAAGGTGATTTTGGTGAAAGGACCACGTAATGGTTAGAAAAGGACCACAATACGTGTAGATGAAGTCACTTTGATCGTACAATGGCTGAAAGGAGCATAGAGACGACGAAAGTCGTGAACAGATGCAAAGAAGACTGACATGCAGTTCATTGTGGGAGAATATGTGACATGAAAATCCGACCCCTCTGAGCTATAGCCAAGAAGGCTGAGTCCCCGATACATGGGTCCATTTGAGATAGATTGGTGGAGAAGGTTATGTTTGACCTTACCCCTCAAGATAAAGAAATGTGTGATAAGTTCCAAGTGTCCAATTTAGAGTACTATGTGAGGTACCCAGACCATGTGCTGAACAATGAACCTAGTGAGCCCCAAGGGAGGCTAAAATGACCTGAGTCACCTGTGCAGTTTATAGACGTCAGGATGAAAGAACTCAGAGAAAAGAATATGTAATGATAAAGGTTCTTTGGGAAGCGCCATGGGTACGGTAAAGCCACATAGGGGCCAACGATGGACATGGAAAAGTCTTATCCTGAATTGTTTGTTTGCTTGATAGAATTTTGAGGACAAAATTCCAATAAGAGGGGAAGGATGTCACAACCCCAATTTTTGGGTTCATTGGTGAGAAATGTAATTTCTCATATTAAAGATAATTGAACAAATAATGATGTAATTTGTTTTGAATAAATGGATTTTGTTTACAATAGCCTTGATGATTGTGTTGTGGGCTTTATTGGCTATTGGGCCCAATAACAAGGAAATGAGGAAAGGAAATTCAATTATTAAATTAGTAAATGAATAATTAAATTTTTGAGAAAAGAATGATGTAGAAACCTCTAGAAGGCAAAAGAATGTAATTCAAAGTTGGATTTCGTGCCTCCTGGGTTCCTTGGGTTCCAAGGAGTCTAAAGTTGTAAAGAAAAGGCAATAAGAAAAGAAAAGATTAATTAAGTATTTCTTTATTGAGAAAGAAATTGAAAACAATGGTAAAATGTGGAAAACAAGTGAAAAGTGGTATAATTGAGTTATTGTTTTAGTGGAATTTCGTATCCCACTTATTCCTAATATTAAAAGCGATACCAATGAGGAAAATAAAAGAGAGATAAAGAGAAATCCTCAAAAAGAGATATTTTAATGAGAAATAAACAAGATAATGTGAAATAAAGGATGTAGATACATCTAGAAGGGTAATAAGTATCCTTAAAAAAAGAATTTCGAAATAATATAATTTCTTTGCGTTCAAGGAGTTCCAATCAATAAGAAGAAAGAGAAAATATAAATAATGCAAAGTAAGAGGGTAATATTGTATATATATAATGACTTTTAGTATTACCAAAAGGAGATACTCTTGTTATAAGGAAGTAATTTTCTTGGCCAATGGATTAAAAGCCAAACATAAAGAAGATAAAGGAAATAAAATTCAGATTTCCTAATGACTAAAGGATATAGATTATTAAAGAGATAATTAAAAAGAAGGTTTTTGGTTTAACCATCGTGGACATGGCAATAGGTGATGAATTTGGAAAGAAAAGAAATGGAAAGTTTCCTATGCATGATGCCTTCCCTTTTGGCATCTTTCTTGTGCTCCAAGAGAAGGAGACACATAAACGAACGATGTAGGTGTATATATATATACAGGAGGGGGAGACTGCCACCAACCGGGGGAGCCGAAGTATGTCTCTATTATCGTATTCCATTAACACATGTTTTTTCCTTATAACTTCTTCAACAAGGATAGACTAAGTTTTCTAGTGGAAAGATGCCTTTTGACTTAGATCTAAAGGAGACAGAGAGTAGGTATCAATGGGTTGATCACCTCTTCTGTTGAAGAAACCAGTAGAGCCCAGGCCTGGTGCGTGGGAAGTTCGTGCCCTGAGCATGTTGGCACCAGAGCTGGAGTAGTCATGTCTGAAGACGTGTGGAAAGGAAGAGAACCTCGTGCTAGGAGGACCTGAGGGTATAGGAAGCAGTAGATGGGGTTGTATGTGGACACGGTTGAAGTCAATTGTTGTTAACTTCAGTAGCAGCATTGTAGGGCCAGTTTGCGTGGAGGACAGACCACAACATGGGCTCGTATGGAAGAGAAGGGATGTGGGGTGCAGTAATGGTGGTCGGCGTATAGCTGAACCGTATCAGAGCAAGCTGAGAAGAGGAAGCCTTGGCTTTCTCTATAGGGCGACGCCACTAGATGATGGGGCTGGTTGCAACGCCTATGCCAATCGATGAGGAGAAGCATCCCACAAAGGCAGACAAGAGCTTTGGGATGGCGATGACGTGGGAAGGGTCATAGCAGCCGACACCTGAAGTTTAAGAAGTAGGTGAGGGCGTCGAAGATGGCCTTGCCCGCAACGTCGACGGAGGCGGGATCACCCAGTCCCGTAGGGCAGAAAGAGGCCCGACACGGGGTAAGGGAAGATTACAACCAAATGACCAGTATGCCCCTCCATGCATGTGTGATGCGCAAGGGCACATCAGTCCTTTCATTCTTTCTCTTAGTCAACTAATAAAAGGTAATAACTGTTGACTTGGTGTTTCCCTATTGGCTGATTAATGATATAACTTGTGAAAATTATAGAAAATGCTAGGATAATCAGATGTAGACAAGTAATATATGAAACTTGCTTAGAAAAACTAGAGGAATGGAAATAAAATATTATTAGAACCTGACTATGCTTCCTGTTCTAAAAGTATGTGAAATACATGTTTAGATGTGTTTAATGTAAAGGGAAACCTAGATTTGCCTTAATCTGATGCTTAATTGAATATGTCCGTTCATGTTAAGTTAATACCTGATCTAGACATGAAAAATGAAGGAATTGTTGATAATGATGATCAATAATCTCATACATATAGATTTAGGGTTTTAAAACTAACGTGAACATCTTGTTATAATCTTTATGTTAGTAATGTGACTTAGGGATTATGTGGATTATCAGAATCACATTCCCTAGTGTTCTCTGTTGGCTGATGTTTTGCTGGTCTGGTCCCTTGTTTCTTCCTCTTCTCTTAGGGTAAAGGTCGATTCCCCACTCTTGGAGTGTCGACGCTCCCTTTTCCGTGAGATGGTCTGATGTTGCTGCTTTATGGGCTTTGCTGTTGCTTTATGGGTTTCTTTCTTGGTGTTTTTGCCTTTGAGTGGAGAGCTTATCCTTCGGGAGTGGCAGAGCTCTCTCTAGGCATGGCTGGATGTATCTTGTTCACTGCTGTGTTTGTGATGGCATCTCCTTTGTTGGCGTCTCTTTTTTGTCTCTGATGTTTCCTCTTATCTTAGGGTGAAGGTCGAGTCCCCACTCCTTGGAGCGTCGACGCTCCCTTTTCCCTTTGATGTGCTGTAGTTGGTGGTTTGCAGGTTTGTGTTGGTGCTGGGGTTTGTTGATGGCTGTTGGAGTGATGCTGCTGGGTGCTTCTGCTCCCACTTGGCTTTCTTCTATGGTTGGCGTGCCTTTGTGTAGATGAGCTTATCCCTTGGGAGTGGCAGAGCTCGCTTAGGCATGGCTGTCGTTTTCTTTGGAGGTGGTTTGTTTGTGGTGCTGATTGGGCAAGTTTTGTTTGGCTGATGAGTGGCAATTTTCCTGCTTCTGTTGAGGTGGTTCATTTGCTATTCTGTTTGGGCTTGCTCTATTTTTTGCTACTCTATTGAGTGGCAGAGTTACTGCTGGGGCGTTGGTGTTGTGTTCTTTGCTGCTGTGTTGTGAGGACGGTTCTATTCTTTGGCTTTTGTGGCTATTTTGGTCTGTTGGCGTTGGATGGTTGTTCTGCTGCTTGGTTCTAGTCTGTTTTTCTGCTCCCCTCTCATCTTTTGATGATGGTTGAGTATGGTTTCTGTGGCATCTGGGGCCTTCTGTGGTCTTGGGTTTATGAGGTTTTTGCGCTTGGCTGCTCCTTGGTTGAAGGATGTGAGAGTTTTGATGGAGCCCTTGTCTAGCGTTCTTCCCTTCTGTTGTCTGAGGATGGTTTGTGAGATGTGGATGTCCGATTTTTGCTGCTCCTTTTCCATTTCATGGGGGGCTCTTGTAGTTCAGGCTGCTGCAGATTTTTTTTCTATCTTTTTGTATGGGGGCTCTTCTTTTCCTATCTTTTTGTATGATGTAAAGACAATTTCCTTTCTTTTAGTTGATTCTTTTGGAATCAACAAGTTTGTACAACTACTTTTTTTGAAAATGAAAAAAAAGCAGCAGGAGTTTCGGAGGACCAAAAAAAAAATGTGACTTAGGTGCTATAGGTAATCTTATGTGCTTAAATTCATAATTAGGGTTTCACCTAATATGCATAACTGAAATTGTAATCTTATAAATCATAATATGATGGAATTAGGGTTTGTATCCCTAATCCTTAATCCAAACCAGAAATAAACCTAAACCCTAGTTTAGGAGCACATCTAGATCTGAGTAATGTAATGTGAACACATGGTGACACATATGTAGTATACATGTTTCAGATATTGTTGATTATATGCTTGGTTGCTTGGATGTTTGGATGCACTCATGAAGTCTATGATGTTCTGCATGGTTTCTGCAAGGAATAAGGTATGTGGTTACACTTATGAATATCTCGAGTTAGTTTTCCGAGATTTACCGAAGTTTTCATCGATGTCATGAATTAATTGTTGGATGATTTTAATTCATGCATACTATAATGTGAATATGACTATCACATAATATATGTGCCTACTAGCTCAGATCCTGGTCCCCTCTGTGTCTTAATGGATGACCTAGTATATGGCTACCTAGAGGGTAGGTCCATCAGGTCGTGGAATGACTTAGTATATGGCTACCTAGAGGGTAGGTCCATCAAGTCACAGTGAGTTAGATATTGGGCTATATAAGTCCTTATAGGGACAACACAGAGTTGTGGATAGGTATGGATTGAGTAGTATGGCTTAAAACGTAATCTTGGTTGTTAAATGATTAATTGAATGATTACGTTGTTAACATATTTGTATGATTATTGTTTCCCCCACATACCAGCTTCGGCTGACCGACATTTTGTTTGTCGGCGTTTTAGGTACAATGAAAAGAACAAACAGTAAAGTGGCATATGTGGTACTAAATGAGAATTAAAGTGCAAAGGAGGATTAGATAGATTAGTATCTGTGTGGATAAAAGTTTTGAAATCCCAGTTTTAAGAGGTATGAAAAAGTTTTTATTTTTTTTTCTCCATATTTCAGTATAGTTGGTAGAATTTAATAATTTTTAATGATTATTGTCGAACCTTTGATCCGGGTTAGTTGTTAACGGCTCTGTCCTTTCGGTCTCCCTTAATTGGGGGTTACTGGGAGGCGGGGTCGTAACAGTCAGGACGGGCTTTTTGCTGATAAAAGAGTGGAAAAATGAGGAAAACCCTGCAAAAGATGATAAAAATGGGATAAGAGCGTAGAGTGGCCTGTTTATTCAAAAACATGACAAAAGGAGAGGAAAACAGTTTAAAAGGGCAGTTTTGATGATGAAATAAGGGCCATAAACGTCACAAAATTTGGTGTTATCAGACATCCATGATCTATCCATTCTATGATCAAATAGAAAACAAGTATATATTAGGACAAGATTAGGGTCTAGGGTTAACAAAAACATGTGATGTCATTCTTATATATAATAAATGTACATGTACCACCTATCCCAACCTTGAACACCTAATCTTACTAGTAAGTGTATAATGTGTGTTGGGTTTTCAAGAAAATTTCGGTAGCATTTCCCCATTTTTCTCCAAGTACATATGTACTTAGAGAACAAATGGGGAAATGCTGCCGAAATTTTCTTGAAAATCCAATACACATTATACACTTACATCCGAAGTGAGATTAGGTGTTCAAGAACAGTCCCAAATCAGGGACTATCCAAGATTTACTCCTAATGAGTAAATCTTGGACGGGTTTCTAGGCCAACAAATACATGTATGTTGTCATTCCAATACCTACAATCCTAGTTTCATCAATTATATCCTAGGTTTCATGTAACATCATTTAATCTTGGTATCATATTCTATAACATTGATTTTAACATTTTGAGTGTCCATGCATGTCCATCATGTTGGATAGATATGTAAAATGTTAGGGTTTCATCACAATTGATGTCAGGGTTTCATCATAATTTTAGGTATCATATAGAGTATGTAGATGTTAGGGTTTCATCATGCAATAGGGATTCATTTGAATATATACCCTCTTCTTCTTCCTTCTCCCTCCATCCCAACAACAAGCACGACCATGTGGGGTGGCATGACCGTGGCTATGTTGGCCGACCACACGGCCGTGCTGGGCATCACGACTGTGTGGTCGGCCAACTCAGCCACGGTCGTGCCACCCCACACGGCTGTGCTTGTTGTTGGTAAGGAGGGAGAAGAAAGAAGAAGAGAGGCCACTGGAATAAGATGAGGAGGGCCTACTATTGGTAGCAGCGTGGAGACAGAGGTGGCGATGTGAGGAGAAGGCGTCGAGCACACCAAGGGCAGGCAGTGATGACGGCGGTGAACAACAGGGGCAGGGAGCACACTAGGGGGTGACAATGGTGAGTAGTAGGGGCACCGAGCACACCAGGGGCGGCAGGAGCGGTGAGCAACAATAGTAGCAGTAGCAACATGCGGCGCGGAGGCAGCGGCAGGCGGTGGCGTGGAGCACACCAGGGTCACACGATGAAATAGAAGAAAGGGGAATTAGAGGATCTCCTATGCACGGGGGCTATTAAGTCACTCCAAAGGCGTCAGTTATCTCTACCAACCGACACCTTTACTATTCAGCATCGGTTTTCACAAAACAACCGACATCCAATTATCCTAAAATTTTTGGCAGGGAGGGCGCACGAACCATTATCAGCGTCGGTTATCCCAAGACAACTGACGCCCATATGGTAAAAGTTGTGCACAATTTTTATCTTCTTTAGGCATCAGTTATTAGGTAAAACACCGACACTGTATGGGGGCAATTTTTTTCGTATGAAAAAATTGGATTTTCGTGTGCTATTTTAGGCGTCGGTTGCGTTTCTTCAGCCTACATTGAATAAAAACTGATACCCATGTTTGTCTGGTCTTCAAATATGGATGTCAGTTTACCTTAATAGTCGACGTTTAATGGTTATCAGTGTCAGTTTCGTTAAATAACTGACACCCCGAAAAGCGACATTGAATGTTGTTTCTATAGTAGTGGTAGTGCAATTATCTTCTAGTTTCTCTTGGACAATGTATGTGTAGCTCTTGGTTTGCACCACAGACAACAAACTCAAATAAAGTCTACAACAGCTCCTGCGATCTTGCCCCAGACTGCAAGCTGATGTTGCCCTCCTAGTGATAGACAAAGGCCTCATTGCCTCTAGAGAAGTCCACACAGACCAACTAGAACTCATGTCATTCTAGTAAAATAGATAGGAAGGAGTTGTCCCTCCCGTTGTTGTACTAGTCACAAACTTGCTCTCCCATAATAGTTTCTCCCTTGTTATCCCTCCCTTTAGCGGGTAGGACTTGCTCGGGCTCTCTATTAGTTACCACAACCAAAGAGGACAACAATTGTCAGAGGCAATTGAGTTGTGTTCTAAGAAGTCCCATGTACCCCTATATTTATAGGAGGGGTTAGGGTTTGGGTTCCCAATATATGTGGGAGTGGAAGGGTGACACAATTGTACCGTGCGTCGAACGCAAGTACACACATCAATGTAATATAGGCCTTTGTGAGGCCTGAGTCGAACTCAGGGACACTGAATTATCAGAAACTACTACTAACTACTCGCAATCAGCTAGACCGGTTAAAAGGTTGGAAATTGTTGTAAAATTAAAATAAAATGAAATAAAACAAAACAAAGCAATCGATTAAAGGTTTAGTTTAATCAATTCAATTGGAGATCTTTAGGATTGCGGTTTCACTACGGGTTTTCATTGTATGCATTTCTATATAGAAATTCAGATTATCTTTCTATCCGGGTAGTGGCCTGTAGACAGAATTGCCCACTATTGTGGTACAATCCACTACCTATGTCTAGGTCGGTTCCACCGTCGTAGTAACCTATACCCTAAACTAGGTGCATTAGAATCGACCTCTGGGTATCTACCATTAATCTTACATCACCTTGTTCAAGGGATTTGTTAATTAATGTGACATTTGTCTCTTTTCAACCATTAATCCTTCTTTCAAAGTAATTAAGGGCATTAGATTATTATTATGGTTATCAAGCATAACAATATAATTGAGAAAACAAATTCATACCACGGATTTAAGAGATTCATGATAAATTACTATGATAAAATTGTCATACAATGATTCCCCGGGCTACTCCCGGTCCTAAAGATAAAGGGGATTAGCCCCGCATGTTCATCTCAGAGCTAAACATGGTAGAGAAAAGGGGAAACATGGAGAAAAACGTGATTGAGTGGTGAAACCCCTGAATAGAGAAGATCCAAGCATTCCTTGGCGTAGAATGCACAATCTCCGGCCTTTTGGCGGTGGAAAACGTCTTCTTCGGCGTCTGGAATGGCTGGGGCATGCTTTTGGGCTCCACTCTTCTCTCCACACCTTCTCGGGATGTGTGCAGTGGCTAATGATGTGATAGATTTCTCTTGGCTGCCGTCATTAGGTATAATCACCGAGTTAGGTTGCCAAAATATCACAGCCATCGGATTTAGATCAATCTGAAGCAAACTTGTATCTGACGTTGTCGATACTATCGACCCAGGTCGATGGTATCGACCTTGTGCGATATCGGAAATTCTTCTTTCTCTTCATTGTTGCGCCTGATACTGACTCGATACCATCAACATGGGTCGATGGTATCGACAACCTAAGGTGTCAGTTTTATCCTTTTGTGTTGCTGTAGCTCCACTTTTCGATAGTATCGACTTATGGGTCGATAGTATCGACTCTCTTCTCACCAACAACCTGATGGTGTGTCTTTACCATCGACTCTCCTATCGATAGTATCGACTCTGTGATGCTCGTTGCGGCTGCCTTCCTGTGGTCATGTCGATGGTATCGACCACTGTCGATGGTATCGACAACATCAAATATTCATTTTTCCTAAAATTGCAACACAAAACCACATAAGCCAAAATAAAACATATTATTGTACTCATTTATGCTCAAAATACTGAAATAAGGGAGATTTGACATAGAGAAGTATCATAGACCAAAGTAGATGAATTATGCAATATTAACCACCAAAATGACCAATAAATGCATAAAACACAAGTAAAACAAGTCTATAAATGCGACTCAAAATCATCGCATCAAACTCCCCTAAGTTTGCACATTGCTCGCACTCGAGCAACTAAACCTTAGAATAGAATTGTGAGGGTCAACTGAAGAACATATCATCACAACAAACATTACCAAATGATCCCCACTAGACATTCACAAACTGGCCTGCACTAACCACGGAATGATAATTACCCTATAGGCGACAATAATCATTCATAAAAGATATCTACCTCAAAATTGATGAACACTATCATATAAGGCAGTTAACATAATAAAATTCGCCAGTTCAGACTCGACGCATCTTGTGATCTCCTATTCTATGTTGCTCGCCCTAACTACCATCTACATGGAAGCAGCTCTCCTGATATTCACGAGTGAGGAGAAAATCAAGGTGGCCTACCAAATCGAGAAATGAGTGCATGAAATGGGTGGCTCATTGAAGAAATGGAAGCATTATACGATTATAACATTAACAAAGCGAAAATTACCTAAATGATGCATATGCAAGTGAAAATGCCCTAATACCTACATTTTCAGTGGAATGATGCATGCACTATTATTTTGTCTCAATGTGAGATGAAATATCTAAGAGAACTACATCATGTTCTTATTCTTCTTAATTCTCAGGTGAGAACATGTTCCTTTCTCCCTCTTCTTCTTTATTACTTCTCAATTTTTTTTTAATGAACCCTTATGTCCATAAATGACAATGAAGTACTTGTCGGGCTCACTTCTTGTTGCCAAACTATATATTTGAAAAATTCAGAAGGTATGGAACAAGCTTATCACCTTTAATGTTTCAGAAGAAATAAGATACATGTTGTGGTCTATATGCATAAAAATATGAATGCAGCTACAAAATGATAGTTACGCATCCAAATGACATGCACCTAAGGAGAATGTGCATGTATAACTAATATCTATTTTTTTTATTCATGCAAAATATGTGGAAATAGTTAGAATGCAAGTCCTATCTACATGAGATGCAATCAAAGGGGTTAAAATCGTAATGTACTTCCAGTTCTTAAGGTGGAGTATGAAAACAATGGGGGTGGAAAGATGACAAGACTAATTGACTGAACCTTTGAAAACTATTATGTGTCCCTCCTTATTGACCTGTGTAGCAATCAAGAGGTTTCTCTCTCTTACTTCAAATTAAAGTCTCATTATCATTTAGTCAGTTTAGGCTCAAACTACCAATTCCGTCCACTTTTCATGAATCATAGGAATATACAGTTGTGATTTTCTGTTTTAGAGTTGACAAACCCAATCATTTTCTCAAGTTATGTTCTCAAAGTTGAACAACACAAGCTTGCAAAACACTAAATTTTTTTAAATTTTCCCTTAATTCCCATGTACAAGCAAACAAGATGACACATGATTTAAGACATCCCAAGTACACTAGATAGAGTGTGGATCCTACAAACAAACTAAGATTGCAAAAACTAAATGATAAGAAACAAAACAATAAAAACTAAAAACTAAAAACTAAAGGATAGAGTTGTTCCAACTCCCCCCCAAGCTTAAATTCGACTATGGCCTCATAGTCAAAAACAACCTTAAAAGGTGGAATAGAGATACCGATCATTCTTCTGGAGGAGGCGGGTGCTGCGGGGCTGTAGGGTCCCAAGACGGGTACTGCCCCTAAAAAGTCGGATCATACTGGGGCATAGGTGGAGGTTGTGGATACCCCCCAAAGTAATTTTGGCTCCAGTAATTGTCGTGGAAGGGTTGCTGCTGCATCTCCATCCTATGAAACCTGTCGTGGATGTTCTGTTGGTTTTCGAGGAGGAGGCGCTCATTTTCAAAAATAGCCCGCTGATTATCTAGCAACCGGTTCGTCGTATCCTGAATACCGACATATGAGGCTGTGTGTTGCTGCTGCGTCTGATGAATATCCTGTAGCATTGCATACATCCCTTGCATGGAGTAGACATCCTTGCTTTGCTGCGAGGGCTGTGGTGGTGGAGGCTGGTAAGAAGAAGATGCACCCGGATGCATGCGGGGACGCTTCCTAGGTTCCACTCGTGCGTGAAGAGGAGTGAATGCCTCCTTTTCCTCTTCCGCCTCATCGCCAACATTGTCGTTGTCGTCATTGCCACCGTCTTCATGCGAGTCATCAATGGCTATGATGGGCCAATGGAAATGTTGAGCGCCCTCGATGTGGAAGACGGGGTCGGGGAGTGAACACTCCTGATAAGCGTGATTAACGTGGCAGTGTTCATACACCAATCCATCACGCAATAGAATGAGGTTGGAGCGGTGAAGGTGCTGCAAGTTGACCTTGCTTCTGCTGGAGAGAGGAGTCAACTAGGAGAAATTCAATCCAAGATAGTGGGCCAGCGGTGTGATGAGCCCTCCAAAGTAAATTGGAGCCTTCCGCGTACTCCTCTTTACAACCAACACGCGCTGTAAGAAAAATGCTCCACAATTACATTCTTGCCTCTTCAGTAGCTTATGTAAGAAAAACAGGTCTGTCTCTTGAAACTTGCTAAGAGACAGGTCACCACGAGCAAAGAGAGTGGTGCACAACATGTGGTGAAGAATCTGCACGAAAGGATGCTCGAAATCCGCCACCGCCGCATTGTGGTAGCTCACAGATTTGCCCGACGGCACAGTCACTAGCTCGACGAAGATAGTATCATAATTAGTCTGGTTGTCTGGCCGCCGATACTACTCTCGCCCATGATTCTAGTTATATATGGAGTTGAACTGCTTGAGGGTGAGAGTGTAATCATTGTTGTACATCTAGAAAGAAACGCGGCCGTTGATCCATTCCTGATCCGTGGCGATGATGCCATTTGGCACGACACAAATGTCCAGCGACGCCATGAATTCTGCGACTAGCTCCTTGTATGTCGGCCATTCACCGAAGAATGGCTGACCATCAACATGGAATTCCATCTCATCGGGCCTCCTGCCCGTATGCCTTGCTTGTCCCTTAAGCACGTAGGCCAGATTAGCCTCGAACCCCAGGTTGCGGATCATCTCCCGCTCAGCATAGCGGGTCGGCTCAATCTTGCGCTTCATCAGTTCCTCGTAGACCTTTTTGATTTCCACAGAAGGATGGACAATCCGCGAACGTGGAATGGATGTAGTCGGTGGAGGAACGAACACCGGGATCTCCATAGGTGTCATGCATGAAGAAGATGCACCGGCAGTATGCACCATTGTCGAAGAAGAAGAAAGGATTAGAAGATGGAGCTCGGAGAAGGTCGGAGAAGATTATCTCTGCTCGATGAAGGCTCGGTGAAGAACACACTCTGTGGATGCTCGTAGCCAGGCTCCGATTGCTCACAAAGATGCACGACACAAGTGGAGGAGGAAAGCTCTGAAGGTGTGATGTCATATGACGACAATCCACCCCTTTTATAACCTTGGCCGACGCTTCTGTATGCCCATCGATATCATCGACGCGAGTCGATGGTATCGACTCCTGTAGCACAATCCGTCCACCCTTGGTATCGACGGTCATCGATGGCTTGATGTGGGGGCCTGGATTGATGACGTGTCGATACTATTGACAGGTGTCGATGGTATCGACCCGTCCCACGGATCGACTTTCCTGATGTCGCGATCGCCGTAGATTCCCTCTCACGGATCAGTGACGTGTCACATCGATACTATCGATGCAAGTCGATAATATCGACTTCTGGTTAGGCAACACCCTCGCGAGGCCCGGCTGCCGCCTTCTGCCTGTAACTGGGTCGATACCATCGATGAGGCCATCGATGGTATTGACTTCACTGAGACACTTTGCGTCTGAATATCTCCAGAGATCTCGATAGTATCGATGCCCGTGTCGATACTATCGAACTCATTCTTGCGATCAGCCTGTTAGCATGTCGATACCATCGACGAAGCCGTAGATAGTATCGACGCAGTGTGATTCTTACAGCCGCCCACCTGTACCCAGCTCGATACCATCGACATAAGTGTCGATGGTATCAACTCTGCCTCAGTCCTGCACATTAAGGAAACGATCACGATACCTTTTTTACACTAAAAACGAAATCAAATCAAACCAAAGTATGAATGTGAAAGACACGAACTAAACTACCAGTGGTTGGGTTGCCTCCCAACAAGCACCCTTATTTAACGTCTTAGGCTAGACGTCATTAAGCTCCTCATGCATCCGGAAGTGCAATGAGTTTGACCTCATTCACTTTCCTTGTGTAATCTTCACCAAAGTACAATTTCAATCGTTGTCCATTAACAAGGATGTTGTCTCGCCATCACGCACCATGATTGCGCTATGTGGCCTGACCTCCTCTACGGTGAACGGTCCACTCCACCAGGATTTCAATTTCCCGGGATGCATCTTCAGCCTGGAGTTAAACAACAGTACACGATCTCCTTTCTTGAAGACCCACATCTGAATATGGTGATCATGAATCAGCTTTGTTCGCTCCTTGTAGATCTACGAGCTTTAATATGCATTCATCCGCAGCTCATCAAGTTCATTGAGCTCAAGCAACCTTTTCTTTCCCGCTTCATTATAGCTCAAATTTAGCTTCCTTAGCGCCCAGTGCGCTTTATGCTCCAATTCCACCGGCAAGTGGCAGGCCCGAGCATAAGCCAACCTAAAAGGCGCAGTGCCTATAGGTGTCTTGAACGCCGCCCTGTACGCCCACAAAGCATCTGGTAGTAGGGTACTCCAATTCTTTCTCGTAGAAGCCACATTATGCTCCAAGATCTTCTTAATCTCCCGATTTGAGACCTCCACTTGCCCTTGGGTTTGTGGGTGGTATGGGGTACCAATGTTGTGCTTTACCCCGTACTTTCACAATAGTGCCGCGAACTTTTGATTCCGGAAATGCATACCTCCATCACTAATGATCATTCTTGGTACACCAAACCTGCAGAAAATATATTCTTTGACAAACCTGCACACTACAACGACATCATTAGTCCTTGTGGGTATTTCCTCTTCCACTTTGACACATAATCAACAACTAAAAGAATGTATAAGTTAGAATTCGAGGACACAAAGGGTCCCATAAAATCTATACCCCACAAGTGGAACACCTCAACCTTTTGAATACATTGAGGGGCATCTCTTGTCTTTTTGAGATGTTACCTGCCCTTTTGCAGGAATCACATTGCCGCATAAAATCATAAGCATCCCTGAACAAAGTCGGCCAATATAGGCCACTTGCAAGTACTTTGTCTGTAGTGCGAGCACTAGCGTGGTGGCCACCCGTCGGTAGTGAATGACAATGATGAAGAACACTTTCGTATTCCACCTCCGGTACACACATGCGTAAGACACCATCCCTGCACTGCTTCAACAGAATAGGGTCATCCCAGAAATAATAACGTAATGAATGAAAAAAATTCTTCTTCTCTTGGTATGTCCAATCATCCAGGATAATTTTGAAGGCAAGATAGTTAACAATGTAAGAAAACTAAGGATCTATCGATTTCACTTTTAAAAGTTGTTCATCTGGAAATGTCTCGGTAATGGGTATGTGCAAATCCTTTTCATCTACCCTTTCCAACCTAGACAAATGGTCTGCGACTACATTTTCAATGCCCGCCTTATCTTTGATTTCAATATCAAATTCTTGTAAAAGCAAGATCCACCTAATCAGTCTAGGTTTGGCATCCTTTTTTTCCATCAAATACTTAATAGCGGTGTGGTCCGTCCATACCACGACTTTTGATCCAACAAGATACTGTCGAATTTTTTCAAAAGCAAAAACAACGACGAGGAGTTCTTTTTCGGTTGTTGTGTAGTTCAATTGAGCGTCATTCAAGGTTTTGGATGCATAGAAAATCACAGTGGGTTTATTGTCCACATGTTGTCCCAAAATAGCCCCAACTGTGAAATTAGATGCGTCACACATTAATTCAAACGGCTTAGTCCAGTCCGGTGTGTGCACAACCGATGCGGAAATCAGTTTTTCCTTCAGCACGTTGAATGCATGTAGACATTTTTCGTTAAAATCAAACACAACTTCCTTTTCTAACAACTCAGATAATGGTTTGGCAATTTTAGAGAAATCTTTTATAAAGCGACGATAGAAACCAGCGTGACCTAGGAAACTCCGTACCCCTTTAACCGAATTCGATGGGGGCAATTTGGAAATCACTTAAATTTTCACCGGGTCTACCTTCAACCCTTTTCTAGACACTTTATGTCCAAGCACAATCCCTTCACTTACCATCATGTGGAATTTCTCCCAATTGAGGACCAAATGTGTGTCCTCACAATGTTGCAAAACCTTGTCCAAATTGTATAAACACTCGTCGAAGGACGCTCCATAGATGGAGAAATCGTCCATAAAAACCTCCAAGCAGCGTTCAACCATATCTGAAAAGATGGCGAGCATGCAACGCTGAAAGCTTGCCGGTGCATTACACAACCCAAATGGCATACGGCGGTATGAAAATGTTCTGTAAGGACAAGTGAAGGTGGACTTCTCTTGGTCCTTAGGATCAATCGAAATCTGATTGTACCCCGAATAACCATCAAGAAAACAAAAATGCGATCGGCCGAATAAACGCTCTAAAATCTGATCAATGAATGGAAGAGGGAAATGATCCTTAAGTGTAGCAGCATTCAATCGACGGTAGTCTATACATACCCGCCACCCGGTTACCAAACGGGTCGTGATAGGTTCTTTTAACAAATTATTTGTTACAGTTCTTCCCCCCTTTTTAGGGACTACCTGTGAAGGACTCACCCACGTCGAGTCAGATATAGCATAGATGATACCTGCAGAAAGGAGCTTGATCACCTCCTTCTGGATGACCTCCATCATGCTAGGATTTAGTCGACGTTGTGGCTGAATCACCGACTTGGCTCCATCCTTGAGCTGAATCTTGTGCTGGCACAATGTAGGGGAGATCCCCTTGATATCTGCAACCGACCACCCAAATGTATCTCGGTGGTTCTTCAATACAATCAACAGCTGATCTTCCTCCTCGGCACTCAGATATGCTGAAATAATCACAGGGAACTTCTCTTCCTCAGCTAGAAATGCGTACTTCAAGTGCGGTGGCAATGGCTTCAACTCCAAATCTGGCGGGTAGATTTAGGATGACTGAAGTGGTGGTGGGAGTTCGCCAAGGTCTTCATAGTACCTAGCATAAAAGCATGGAAGTACCTGAAGCATCTTGGCACACTCCTGTAGTGACTTGCTTCTCATCCAATCATGTGTTATATTGACTAAGAAGGCTTGAAGTGGTAATTCTGGATATGCATTGAAAACCGAACTCGCTATGGCCTCATCTTCAGTAGAGGGAGGAATATCCTCCTCTTCATCATTAGGAAAACCTATAGCTTTTCTAAGGGACACAACCTTGGTCTACTCCATGATGTCAACAACCAATGTCCCTTTCTCCACCTTGGTCATTACATGAGCCATATCTAAAAATGGCTTCCCTAGACAAAGTGAGATATGTGATCAATATGCTTTGCCATGCAACATTGCTCCTTAGCTTTAAATGACGTGGTGCTGGAAGGCATGACCATCTCAAACCGATCATCGAAAATACCCAAGGTCAAACGACCTCTCTCCATCTCAAGTATCATGTCAGCTGTAGCTTGGAAGGGTCGTCCAAGTAATAACTCATTGCCTTGTTCATCTTGCATCTCCATTACAACAAAGTCTGCTGGAAACACAAATCGATCTACTTTCACCAATACATCTTCACAAATACCATAAGGCTTCACCATTGAATTGTCTGCCAGCTGTATTGTCATATTGCTCGGCCTTGATTCTTTTAATCCCAATTTCTTGAATGTAGAGAGAGGCATCGAGTTTATGCTTGCCCCGAAATCACACACTACTTCTCCAAATTTCACCTTACCAATGTAACATGAAATATTGAAATAGCCCAGATCCTGCCTCTTAGGTGGAAATGTGCCCATGATGAAGGCACTCACCTGCTCCTTGAGAACTACTACCTCAGTGTTAGGGATCTTCCTCTTCTTAGTAATGTTGTCTTTCAAAAACTTGCCGTAAGAGGGGATTTGCTCTATTGCCTCTAATAGTGGGATGTTGACGGAGAGCTTTCTGAAACTGGCCAGAAATTTCTTGAACTGGGCGTCCACTTTCTTTGCTTTCACACTATTCAGATATGGGACCGGGACAACCTGTACCCTTTGATGAGGCAGCACATACGGTGTCCTTTTCTTCATCTCCTCCTCAACAACAATAGGGTCAGCTATAACATCCTCTGATATGTCCTCCACCGGCTTTGAGACTGAAATTGGCACTTCCTCAGTGGCCTCACCTTCATTTTCTGACTGGTTATTTCTTGGTTCATCGGCCCTGGGGTTTAAAATTTTCTTGCCACTCCTTAGCAAGATTGCCTTTGCCTATTGGTTTCCTCCTAGAACGTTTGTGTTACCCGGAAAACTCTGCTACGCTGGCTTCTTCAGATTGGCAATCTCCGCTGCCATTTGTGCCATCGACGTCTCTATTGTCCTCATCTGAGCCCCATGGCTCTACAATGTCTGTCCAAACTGATTCATAAATTCCCCCTGTTGCTTGATCTGCTGACCAAAAGTGTTCATAAGTTCTTGGTTCTGCTTTATCACTTGGTTAAGCAACTTCGTGCTCTTATCCTCCGCCACCGGTTGGGGTTTTGCATCGGGGTCTTGCAAAAAGTTATTCGGATCCTTCCATGAGAATCTTGTCCTTCCTCCATGAGTAATCATCATTTCTGTAACCTTGCTGCTGGCACATGAATTTGACTTGAGCTTCATCCTCAGATTCAATATCTTCTTTTGCTAGCAGTTTCTTGGTTAGAAGGTCCATCTTCTCATTCAGCTCTTTGATGGCCTTCGACTCTCCCACAACTCGCACGTGCTCAAAGACGTCTCTATCACCCCAGGATTGCTTTTTGGCCATGTTTTTCAGGATTTCCCAACACCTCGTGTCTGTGTTGTTCAAAAAGAATCCTGAGCCTGCGGAATCTAGAATACTTCTATCATGCTCGGAGAGAGCAAATTAGAATATTTTAACCTGTCTCCTTATCAAGCCCATGATGCGGGAACCTCCTAAGCATGATCTGAAACCTTTCCCATGTTTCAGAGTAGGTCTCTCCTGCATTCTGGGTGAAATTGTGGATTTTCCTGATCATGCCATTGGTCTTCTCGGGTGGAAAGAACCTTTTGAAGAATACCTCCACCATGGTTCCATGATTCCACATATTCATCGTCCAGATTATGCAACCATTCTCGTGCGTTTCCTGCCAGAGAACTCGGGAACAACTTTAGGTAGAGCATCTCCTGTGGAAATCTGTCAATTTTAATCATGTCACAATTCTCCACGAATTGGATTATATGAGTGACTGGGTCCTTTTTCTTTAGCCCATGGAATGCATTTGACTGG
Source organism: Alisma plantago-aquatica (assembly GCA_963693085.1). Taxonomy (NCBI): domain Eukaryota; kingdom Viridiplantae; phylum Streptophyta; class Magnoliopsida; order Alismatales; family Alismataceae; genus Alisma; species Alisma plantago-aquatica. The sequence continues at coordinate 316,253,065 of OY856411.1, read as the reverse complement.
ACCAAGTTGATTAATGCAGGATCAATCTTGTAAGTCAGAATGTTGATCGCCTGCTTCTTTATTGACCCCTTTGAAGTGGATGAGGAAGAAGCCTTGATCTTCTCCCATATCATCTATTGCTCTACCATTTCTTCTTGTTTAGATTCTGACTCTATTTCTTCCGAGTGGTCTTGATTGTGGTCCTCCTCGTCGTCAGGTCCCAACAGTGGAACCTCGGGTGCTTGTTGCGTGTAGTCGGTGCTACGCGTCTGCACCATGCACAATACTTACAAAATGAAAATTTGAGTTCAGTACCATGCTAGACGATTACAAAAATTGGAAAGATAGACTATAAATTTCAGAAATGATTTCACAATAATAAAAATAAAAAGTGGCCTAGAGTGGCCACTTGCAGCACTCGTAGTGCCGAAAATTGTCGTGTCCCCGACAATGGCACCAAAATCTTGACACGATTTTACCATGCGTCGAACGCAAGTGCACGCGTCAATGTAATATAGGCCTTTGTGAGGCCCGAGTCGAACTGAGGGACACTGAATTATCGAAAACTACTACTAACTACTCGCAATCAGCTAGACCGGTTAAAAGGTTGGAAGTTGTTGTAAAATTAAAATAAAATGAAATAAAACAAAACAAAGCAATCGATTAAAGGTTTAGTTTAATCAATTCAATTGGAGATCTTTAGGATTGTGGTTTCACCGCGGGTTTTCATTGTATGAATTTCTATATAGCAACTCAGATTTATCTCTCTATCCGGGTAGTGGCCTATAGTTAGAATTGCCCACTGTCATGGTACAATCCACTGCCTATGTCTAGGTCGGTTCCACCGTCGTAGTAACCTATACCCTAAACTAGGTGCATTAGAATCAACCTCTGGGTATCCACCATTAATCTTACATCACCTTGTTCAAGGGATTTGTTAATTAATGTGACATTTGTCTCTTTTCAACCATTAATCCTTCTTTCAAAGTAATTAAGGGCATTAGATTATTATTATGGTGATCAAGCATAACAATATAATTGAGAAAATGAATTCATACCACGGATTTAAGAGATTCATGATAAATTACTATGATAAAATTGTCATACAATGATTCCCCGGGCTACTCCCGGTCCTAAAGATAAAGGGGATTAGCCCCGCATGTTCATCTCAGAGCTAAACATGGTAGATAAAAGAGGAAACATGGAGAGAAACGTGATTGAGTGGTGAAACCCCTGAATGGAGAAGATCCAAGTGTTCCTTGGCATAAAATGCACGATCTTTGTCCTTTAAGGGTGGAAAATGTCTTCTTTGGCATCTGGAATGGCTGGGGCGTGCTTCTGGGCTCCACTCTTCTCTCCACACCTTCTCGGGACGTGTGCAGTGGCTAATGACGTGATAGATTGTTCTTGGCCGCCGTCATTAGGTATAATCACCAGGTTAGGTTGCCAAAATATCACAGCCATCGAATTTAGATCAATCTGAAGCAAACTTGTATCTGACGGTGTCGATACTATCGACACAGGTCGATGGTATCGACCTTGCGCGATATCGGAAATTCTTCTTTCTCTTCGTTGTTGCACCTGATATTGACTCGATACCATCGACATCCTAGGGCGTCAGTTTTATCCTTTTGTGTCGCTATAGCTCCACTTGTCCATAGTATCGACTTGTGGGTCGATAGTATCGACTCTCTTCTCGCCAGCAACCTGATGGTGTGTTGATACCATTGACTCTCCTGTCGATAGTATCGACTCTGCGATGCTCCTTGCGGCTGCCTGCCTGTGGTCATGTCGATGGTATCGACCACTATCGATGGTATCGACAACAATATATATTCATTTTTCCTGAAATTGCAACACAAAACCACATAATCCGAAATAAAACATATTATTGTACTCATTTATGCTCAAAATACTGAAATAAGGGAGATTTGACATAGAGAAGGATCATAGACCAAAGTAGATGAATTATGCAATATTAACCACCAAAATGACCAATAAATGCATAAAACACAAGTAAAACAAGTCTATAAATGTGACTCAAAATCATAACATCAAAGGGACTAGAAGATCATAAATTTTGGAACCTGTGAATCACAAATCGATCAGTTGGCAACCAAACAAGTCGGTTCATATGCGAGTCAATCGGTTCACAGCCTGAACCAGTTGTTTTGCCATGTTTCCCAATCACATATGAATTAGAAATTTTGTTTCCAATTAATGCACAACATTAATTATTGTACCAACCAAAAGGAACAAGTGAAATTATAAAGCTTCTTCATGAATTCGGGAAAGTCACTAGAAGCTTCAGTTGGCATGACTAAGCTAACTGCTTCACTAGGTAAACGGGACGTCTCACCCAACCTAAGATGATGAATTCACTCAGTGAGCCAATCGGTTGGTGCCCCAATTCATGCAGAACTCAGCCAATTCAGTTCTAATCAACCTAAAACTCCAAATGATCATCTCAGCACTTGAGCTGATCGACTGGCAGTCCAGTCAATTGATTTGTTGCTTGAATGGTATACCTAAACAGTTTAGTAATCAATCCAATTATCATTCATGATTAAACTCCTCTTCTAGATGAGTTCCTGTTTGTGTGACCCTATAGTTCATGTATCACATTGGCAGTGAATGTCCATTACTAGTTTATGACATTACAAGCAAAGAGTGGTGCCTAGTCGCACATCAATTCTACCCTAGTGAACGGAAAGTTGGAGAACAACTTCAACCTACAATTTGTTTAAGGTTTTATAATAATTGTGTAATTCTTTTATCTCTGATATCTAGAATGAACTCAAGGAATGGAATCTTCATCCTCTCAATGTGGAATCCATGTTCCTTGCACCAAGAGTACTCTTCCTGAGATATATGCAACCTCAAAATCATATATTGATTCACATGTGCATGCACATGCATTTCTCAATCTCTCTTATCAAGTGGCCAGGATATCAAACTCTAGTAGGAAGGACAAATCCCATCTACATCACTTACAGTCAATCCACATGTGTCACAACTAACCAATCATCACCTTTATGCCAATCCTTATTTAGGGTTACATTTGAGTGATGTTAAAGTATATTGAACAACATGTGATGAGTACAGTGACTTCAGGTCTAAGAATCACAATCACCACCTTCACTACAAGTGATGACTATGACCACGTAAGCATAGTTTCCATGTGTCACTCTCAAGGTGGGTCTGACTGATACATTGTTCCCTAACAAGTATATGTGTGCTTGGTTTGATATCATATATCATGACTAAAGAAATTGTGTCATCAACCAACCCACACTCTATGTAACGACCCTACCTCCTGGTAACACCCAATTAAGGGAGACCAGAAGGTTAGAGCCATTATCCCAATTAATAGGATCAAAGGATCTGAGCTAGTAGGCACATATCTTAAGTGATAGTCCCCATTGGTAGCCATGTACTAGGTCAAACCATTAAGCCATAGAGGGGACTAGGATCTGAGCTAGTAGGCACATATCTTAAGTGATAGTCATATCCACATTATACTTTGCATGATTTATCCAATATTTTAATTCAAGTCATCGAGGACAACTTCAGAAAACCTCGAAAAACTAATTCGAGATATTCATAAGCGTTACCACATACCTGTCAGGCTAATTTGAGATAGAAATATTCCATGCAAGTAAGAAATCCAAGCAAGCAAGCACATACAACAAGATCCTAAAATAATCATGCAATTCCCTTTTATTACTCATGTCATCAAGATATATTAAACCTAGCTCGCTTCCTAGGGTTTGTAGTCTACTTTTAGGGTTTCCATTGCAATTAGGGTTTCACTTCATTTTTAAATCCTAATTTTATACGATTACTCAAAAACCCTATTTATCTCATCTATTCATCATTGTCTTTTAACAACATATAACCCTGATATCAGAAAAAGTATAATTAACCATCAATTAAGTCCATTATGCCTCTTTTATATTAAAGCTACCATTTTTATCCTTTTAATCCATGACAAGATCACTATGCTCATTTATCATCAATTCATAGTTCATTATGGTCTAATTCACATATGAACTCTATTTGTCATTAATTCCACCTTTATTCATTAGAAAAACCCTAATTACTACATTAAGGGTATTTATCCACAATTAGAAACTTTTATACTCTAAATAGCTTATAATTATCATATTTTGACTTTAATCATGATTTTAAACAATTAAAGCTATTAAAAGTCACAATTACCATCATTAGGGTTTCAAGGCCCACTAAAGCATATTTATGCACATGAAACTCTAAATTAACCAATTACATGCAAAGTTCATCCTTTTTGTTCTCAATATACCTTTTTATAATTAACAGGTTAATATCAACTTTAATCATCCATTAAACCCTACTAAACACATTAATCATCTCCAAATAGGGTTTCTTAGTCTTTAATTCATTAAATTTGATAAGTTACACTACTTTTCAAATTTCAAAAGGAATTAGGATATAAAACTACTTTTATTCCATTCCTCATGTTCTGTTGAGAAAAATTCATAATTATGCGTATCCATCCGAGCTACAGTTAATTCGCTATGAATTTTGCAAAAGTAACTTACTTTGGGCCAATCAGCACATGCCATGTCGCTCATCGCATGCAACGTTGCTTGTCCAGTTTAGAAACATAGTTGATTGACTCTTTTACCCTCAATAAGTGTATTGGTGTTTCAACCCACAGAAGGGCATTTCTGTCCAAAGGGCATGTGCTTCTTCTTCCTTGTGCTAACCTAGCGCTGCTTCTTTGGTTGCGCGAGGCACAACTTCTTCACCCCTTCCCTGACTCCGTCAGTCGCCAAGGAGGGTTCTCCTCCCTTTGTGGATCCTCCACGCAGCTGATGGTGCCCTCCGCTCACAGCCAGGGCGGCTGGCCCATGCTGTTCGGGCTTGCAACCTGTGGCCGACCTAGAAGCCATGCTGCAGGTGCTGCGCGACGGTGATTAACAGGGAAAGGTGGTCGACCACCCTAAATCCTTGTGGTAATCTCGTGCCTCCCCGGAGATCCTACTACAACTACTAGTTTCTCCCGAGAAAGCCCTTTGCTTCTTGGTTAAGGTTTGCGTGCAAAGAAGAAGGGGAAAGGAGAGAGCTGCGTGGGATTCCATCTTGAACTCAAACCAAAGACTCTACCCCTTATATAGGGGAGGGTATCCATGCCCCAATATGCTTTCCAACAAAGCAACCAAGCCCTCTTCCAATAGGAATGTGATTCCTTCATTAAGAAGCAAGTTTTTCCCTCTCTCTCTCTCTAATATCCCTTTAATATTCCTTTTCTTTAGATATTAGGATTTCAAAAATCATCCCTCTTATTCTCTTTGTTCTTGCTTTTTAATCCATTGGCATGAAATTTCTATTTTTTAATAGAAAATACTTCCTTTTTAACAATACCCCAAAAAACATTCTTTATGCATCATATTATCTTCTTATTTTGCATTATTGGTATTTTCTGTTTCTTTCTTCTCCATTAGGGCTCCTTGGACCCCAAGAAACTCTAAGATTTCGAAATTCCTTTTTAAGGATACTTATTATCCTTCTAGATTTATCTATATTCATTATTTCTCATTATCTTGTTTATTTCTTATTAAATTATCTCTTTTTGAGTATTTCTCTTTATATTTCTTTTTATTTTCCTCATTGGCATTCCTTTTAACATTAGGATCCTTTGGATATAAAAATACATCAAGGATAACTCAATTATACCTCTTTTCACTTATTTTCCACATTTTATCATTGTTTTCAATTTCTTTCTTAATAAAGAAATATTTAATTGATCTTTTCTTTTCTTATTGCTTTCTTTTTGCAACTTTTGGAATCCTTGGAACCCAAGGAGCCCAAGAGGCACGAAATCCACCTTTGGATTATATACTTTTGCCTTCTACATGATTCTACATTTTTGTTTTCTCCATTTTGTATTAATAATGGAGTTCCTTTTGTCTCTTCCTTATTATTGGGCCTAATAGCCAATAAAGCCCACAAAACAACCATCAAGGCTATTGTAAACGAAATCCATTTATTCAAAACAAATTATATCATTATTTGTTCCAAAATCTTTAATATGAGAAATTACATTTCTCACCAAAAGAACCTAAAAGTTGGGGTTGTAACATCCTTCCCCTCTTATAGGAATTTTGCCCTCAAAATTCGATCAAGCAAACAAAAAATTCAGGATAAGACTTTTACATGTCCATCATTGGCCCCTATGTGGCTTTGCCCTATCCATGGTGCTTCCAAAGAACCTTTATCATCACATGTTCTTTTCTCTGAGTTCTTTCACCTTGGCATCTATAGACCTCACAAGTGACTCAGGTCATTCTAGCCTCCCTTGGGGCTCACTAGGTTGATTACTCCACACATGGTCCAAGTTCCTCACATAGTGCTCTAAATTAGACACATGGAACTCATCACACATCACATTATCCTGAGGGGTAAGGGAAAAATTAACCTTCTCCACCAAACCATGTCAAAAGAACCCATGTATCGGGGACTCAGCTCTCTTAGCTATAACTTAGAGCAGTTGGATTTTCATGTCACATATTCCCCCATAGTGAACTGCATGTCAGTCTACTTTGCATCAACTTACAACTCATGTCATCCCTGGGCTCCTTTCAGCCATTGAATGATCAAAGCGACTTCATCTGCACACACTATGGTCCTTTCTTGACCTTCGCGAGGTCCCTTCACCAACATCATCTTAATGAAGTGGTGACCGACACAACCTCCCTTGTAGAGATTCTTTACATCCCAATATTGGCTATGGTGGTTATCATCACATCTTACAGAAGACAAGAACTGTCTCTAGATATCACCTTGAATGAGAACACATGCTCTCATCAGACCCTCTAGTCTGGATCATACTAACCATTAGTTAGGGGTGATAAGCGGTACTAACATCGAGTTCTTTGTGTACCTACCTCCACCTTATGGAAGTGAACCTTTAGGTCATACACATGATCTTTTGAACTCGCATCATGGTGTAGTTGAACCATCTCTCTCATATGTAGTTCTACCGGATCTGTCCCATGACAGTACTCTTTCTTTCTCATGTCATGTAGGTAAGGCGATCTACCATAACCCATATTGCATCTTGACCTTCCTTGGTCTAGGGGAGAATCACCACAACATCCATAGTGATGAACTCCCATTCCCTCGCAGGGACTCTTAACTTCTATATCATTACACTGGGTTACTGGTGTTCGTCCTTTAGCTCATGTCATGCATGGAAACATACTACATGCAACTTCATCTTAGGCATCCAAAGTACTATTGTCACTTATTATATTGGTAGTACCATGGTATATGGTGATCTTAAATCATGATCTCCCATATGTCATGATTCCTCATGATCGATTCTTCAGAAACCCTAAACCACTCTAGTCAGGGTTTCATCACCTTCCTTTCCAGAGATGTGCATCTGAGGTTCTACAACCATCCTTTAATTGCATTAAGGCCTAGGTTGGCTAAACAAACAACCATTAACTTGTTAGACAGATGTTGTTACCTCTGAGTGTTAGCCAAACTTATCTCTTTTTCCAACTGGGGGTTATCCTATCAATCTCTTCTAGCCTCCATCTAAACTAGGCAGCCATATCTCATCCAGAGCATCCATTACCACTTCACATCCTTAGGAGTCAGGTAACGTTGAAGACATACACCTCCATGTATTCCACTTATTATCTCATCTCAACTCTAAGTCTATCTTCATCAAGAAAACTTTGAGTTTATTCTCTTGTTTTTTTTCGAACTCCACCTATATAACTCATAGCTCATGATAAAAACATCCTCATAAGATGACTACCTTATTCTCTTAGTGTTTCTAAACCATTCATGTATCGTTCACTCCATAAGGGCATGCTATCATATTTGTCCTCATACCTCATAGCAACGTTCCAACTCACATCATCTTTTATCCTGAGTGTATGGCATGCGTATCATCCTATCTCTCACTCCCATAACAAGAGGAAATAAGCATTTGGCTGCAGTTTAAATACAAAGTTCTACCTATTCCAAGAGTAGAGATGGTACATCCCACCTTGCCAGTACACCTTTAAATCTTAGTTGAAATGTGCATCTTATGTCTCAACATCATTTTTGATATCAAAGTTACTTCTAGGGAAAAAACTGATCTCAAACTTACTTCGGTCCACACATAATCCTTGGTCATCTCCTCTGGGTCTATAGGGTGCCGACACTTTTGGGGTCATCCCTCTTCCCTTATGTATTCAGAGAGTGCCCTACTCATCTACCCTCTGTGTCCCATGAGTTCATGAAGGTGATCAATCTCCTAACCCATGACCCTCAGACAATGATAGTTGTTACCTCCCGACTCTATGATCATGTGCAACTAGGGAATTAGGCAACTCCTACTTCCATCGGTCTTATCCCTACCTGACCCTGGGATAGACTTAGTGTAACATCCCTGACCTGGGTTATGCCATAATCCTAAATGTTTTTCTTAATAAATTTAATTATATGCATCTTCTTATCTCTTGAAAAGTAATTAAGTCCCAAGAGGAACTTATGTTTCAATTTTAGTCCTTTTTGAATAATGTTGAAACAATGTTTTTCTTGTTTTGGAATAAAGTGCAATTTACCCAAGTTGAGGGGCTGATTTTCAAATCTTACATGAAAAAATGTTCCTCAGATGTTTAACCATCATAAGAATGATAATGATGTAGAGGTATGGCTTTTGGTAGCCTGAGTACCAAGATAGAACATGTTGAGCAATGTTGTGCATTAAAACCTAGTTTTCGTGTAATGTGCAATTTACCCAAAACCTAGGGTTCAATATGCAAAATACCACCTTGAGAGAGTCCCTAATGTTTCTTGGCATCATGTAGAGAAAATAAAATGAGAGGGGCATCTCATTTGAATCACTTTGGAGGAGAGAGAATCTTGATATTAAAATAATCCAGATTTAAGCATAATTGAAACCCTAATTCAATTTAATGCAAAAATAAATATATGAATTGAAGTACCCTTCAACCAATAATGGGATGGTTGAATTTGTATAAGTATAGACGTCCTTGTTCCTTGCAAATGCCACGAAATATCTAAAGTGAGTGGAGAGCCCACTCACATTAGTAAAAGAAAAAGTAATATCCACTCAATTTTGGATATTATTATTATAATGATTAAGGTGCTTAATTTGCTTTCTTTTAATCCATGGATAATGAAGAGGAATTACAAGGTGGGGGATATGGATTCGTATGCAAAGGATGGAAGGGAGAATGTGGCACCAATTTAGGGAGTTAAAAGATTATTATATCACTTTCTCTGTCATTGAAATTCCCTTATAAACATCTCATTTCCAACTCAAATGAAAGGCTTTTTCGACCCTTCTTTCTTTCCTTGCTTTGGTTTAACACAAGGGGGCTTAGGAGAAATAGGAGGACGTTCCCTAACCTGTAGGTAAGCTCCATAGTCATCTTCAACCTTGATTTCATGGTGGAAACTTAAATTCAATGTTTAATTTCTTCTTTTCTCCATTTAATCTTCAACCTTAGCTAATCTTTTCACTCAAAGACTTGAGCACGAACGTTGGGAGGTTGAGAAAGATTCATTCTCCATTGAAGGCGTGAAGCTTGAAGTTTGGTTTCAACTTTGAAGGCGGGTTATATAACTTGAACCCTTAAACATTGTTATTTATTTCATTCCTTTATTATATGTTGATTTCCTCCTTTACTTTCAGATTTCCTTTCGATTGGTTGTTGAATTCACCACAAGAATCACAATGGATTTTGAAGGTTTCAAGCTTGAAGATGATGATGTCATATTAAGCACACACACCTCAACATATAACATGTGCAAACGGTTTTGCTTTTTGGTGATCAAACGGTCTCAAGACCGTTTGAGAGCAAATGGTCTTAAGACCGCTTGAGGTCTAGAGGACTCAAACCGTTTGAAGGTTAAATGTTGATGTGGTTGAATGATAATCAAATGGTTCCAATTAATTGAATTTTAAAAGGTTCCATGTATGTATGATCCACCAATTGCAAACCCTAATCGATTGAATTGATTGAAACCTTAGTTGAGGGAATTGATTTCAAGGTTGATTGACCCAAACGATCTCAAGACCATTTGGAGGTCAAACGGTCTCAAGACCATTTGGAGGTCAATGGTTGATTGTGGTGAATGGTTGGTGATCCAAGGGCTACAATATGATGTATTTTAATAGATCATTTGATGGATGGTTCAATGAGTACAAATCCTAAATCCATTTGATGTTGGAAACCTTAATTGGTCCAATCGGTTTTGAGGTCCAAACAGTCCTGAAACTATTTGGAATCAAACGGTCTCAAGACAGATTGAGATCAAACGGTCTCAAACCGTTTGAATTATCCAATTGGTTTCAATATTCAATCGATTTCAAATCAATGGTTGATGATTCAGTTTCAAGACCGAATGGACGGATTTGGTTTCAAGACCGAATGGATGGATTTGGTTTCAAGATCAAATACATTGATTTAGTTTCAAAACTGAATGGATTGATTCAGTTTCAAGATCGAACGAGTTTATTCAATTTACAATTCGTCAAGACCGTATGAAAGGTTGATCAAGATTGTTTGAAAGGTCTAAACGGTCTCATCCGATTGAAGGTCCAAACATTCTCAAACCTTTTGAAGGTGTGGATCCCAACCGTTTGAAGGTTTATTAGTCAAAACTGTTGAAGGTTCAATTGATCTCAGAATTAAATGAGTACTATTAAAGTAACTCAAGATTGATTATAATGGAAGTACCTCTAAAGTACTTAGGTGATTAGTACCTTTAGAGTGGTTAACCTTTGATGCTTATGGAAGCAATGACTTAATACACTATGTCAACTCTTCATTCAAGTTGATTCAATCTAATCAAGATTAAAGTAATTAACCTCCTAGAGAGGATAAGAGAGAGGAACTTATACATGAGTGATAATCATGTAGTGATTTATCCTCAACACTTTTAACATGAATACAATATGTAATTAGGGTTTGATCCATGATGATGAGATCGTGAAACCCTAATCGAGAAAGTTGATGAGCTCTAACCTTATTTAAGGTAAAGCTAGGTGAAACCCTAATCAAGGGTAATGGTGTAACCCTAATTTAGGGTAATGATATGAGAAACCCTAATTCAGGGTATTTTAATGAAAAACCATAATTTAAGGGAATGCCTCATGGAAACCCTAATTTTGGGTAAAGCTACATGAAACCCTAATTTTAGGGGAAATGTTATAAGAAACCTTAATTCAAGGTAATGATGTGATGAGAAACCCTAATACATGGTAATGTGATGTGAAACCCTAATTTATGGTGATGCTATGTATTATGAAGCCCTAATTTGAAAATCTAGCCCAAATTTGTGTAAGGGAATGAGTAACCCTGATTGATATGAATTGGGAAACCCTAACCCTAATAAGGGTATAAGTGGTGTTACCTTGTATAACATGGTGTTAAAATGTAATTGATATAACTATTATCAAGTATACTAACCATGCAGGTATCATGAGATGATGAGCATAGGGAAGCATGACCTATGATGTTTCATTTATTATTGTTAATGGGCCTTGTGAGGCATAACATGCTTTGTTGCCTAGTGAGAGGTAACAAGAGATGAAATGGGCTTTGTGAGCCATGTGAGATGCTTGTGCAACAAGTATCATATTTACCTTGGTCAGATGACCTGAAGATATTAGTTACCTGATAAGTGGTAACAAGTGTTCCTTGATGAGCTGAGGGTTTGAATACCCATTTTCTATAATCATGATGATGAGTTTGTGAAAGGATGAAAATGCTCCTAATGAGACGAGGGATTGAGATCCCAATGCTTTATTAAAGATTTGAACAATACTTGATGAAAGTATTACACATTTTTTGTAGCAATTGTTAAAATGATTGATGTTTGGAAACTTGTTTGATGCTAAAAGAATATGATAATATACTTAATTAATCAAGTGATATCATATAATGTAGTTGCCCTAACCACAGATCCATCAACATCATAATTTTCTGAATGGTGAAGCGAGTTAAACTCGGAGCGCATATTTTTGAATATGTGGGGGTAATTGGGCAATTGTATTCTCATGCCCCATAGGAATGGTAGCGGGCTATATCTTATGCATGATATGGGTTACGGACCATACCGTAGTATGAGTATGGCTATGGGCCATGACTCCATGATATAATACCAGGCATTGGCTACGGGCCATAACCCTGAAGAGAGTATATGATGCAGGCTATAACTCTATAGAGAAGGTGCCACTATACCCTGGTAAGCTAATTGTAGTTTGACACGTGATGTCTCTGCCATATAATCTCATACTGACCGAGAAGGATGAGGTCTTGGAGTTCGGCTCTTTCATTGACCTTATGTGTTATCGATGGTTTCCGTAATCATAGTCGATTGGAGTATGAGTCGATTACCTCATCTTCTCAGGGTTAAGTATGGTTGCAACATGTAATCTGTGTGGCATATTTGCTTAAGGTTGAAATTCGAGAATCATTGGTTGATGTTATCTTGCTTAATATATATGATAAATGTTATACATGTTCTTCATATTCCTTATTGGATAAGTGACATGCTACTTTATCAGTCATAGCTAAAATGCTTTGAAAATACATATTGCTCTAACCTGTTTAGACATTGATTTAACTACTGTTGAATAAATATGATTCCTCTGCTCAGTTTTATTCTAATAAACTGCAATAATAATGTTTTTGGCAGAGAGTTATATCTCTCGTTGGGACTGGGTCTTAGTCCGTTGGTCGCCAACACTTTTTTGGTGGACGTGAAAGAAGAGGCAGAAACTCTATAGAAGGGGAAGAGCAGCAGTAGCAGTAACAGGGACAGCAGTGACACTAAGGTGGAGGCACTGGCTGTCATATCTTGTATATAGAGTCCTATGTGTCATCTTTGTACTTTCAGGTCCTCGAAGTCAGTAGTTAGTTTAATGAATCAATATGAGATTTTGGCTTGATGCCTCAATGTTTTTATGTTGTCTGTGTACAGTTTTAACAAGGTAGTTGATGTATGTGATCCTCAAGAAGAGATGGTACAAAATATGTACTTGTGAACCAGAATGTAATTGAATTACTTTGGTTCTTTTTGAAAGAGTTTTCCAATGTATGGATCTCTTTGTAAATGGTTTTAATTTTTAGTGATTTTCTTTAATCCCGCTACTTATGTTTAATTACACAATTAATTACTGTGACGGTCTGATTTGGTATTGGGTCATATCAAGTTTAGTGGTATCAGAGCTCTAGGTTCGCTGAGTCTACAAAGACATAGGATTAAGGTCGTTGAGTCTATTCTAGTGTCTTCCAGTTTATCTGATAGTGACTTCTACTCATATAGGAGGAGAATAAGAACTTGAAGATGTCTGGATCACATGAAGAACATGCTACTAAGAGCAGTGTTGCTGCACCAGGAAGAGGGGAAAAGGAACAGACTAGGGATGAACCAGTCCCTGAACATCCTTAGTTTGACCCAGCCATGATAGAGAGCCTAACTTTCCATGCTCTTTTTGGGAAGTTTATGGAAACTATGACACATATGGAGGATAGGATGCCACCACCTACACCTAGGGCACTAGCCCTCAATGAGGGATAGGGAGTCGACAAGACTTTTGAGAGGCTTCGCCGGGTAGGAGCTACAGAGTATGCTGGTACAGCTGACCCAACAGACGCTGACTTATGGTTAAGTGAGCTGGAAAAGGCTTTCAGAATCCTCAATATTCTGGAAGCCGAAAAGGTGAGACATGTAGTGTACCTTTTAAAAGGGAGTGTTGGCCACTGGTGGACAATAGAAGAGGGCAAGAGGCCAGGTGTCAAGATTGGATGGGAAGAATTCTGATGAGAATTCGTCATTAGATACTTCCCCAAAACTTACCTAGATGAAAAGATATCTCAGTTTGAGAAGATAAGACAAGGACCGATGAACATTAGCAAATATGAGGCTAAGTTCATGGAGCTGTTGCGGTTCTATCTGAATATGGAAGCTACTGATGAGGAAAGAATTTGACATTTTGAGAAGGGGTTGAATGTTGAATTGACCACTCCTGTGTCTGCTTTGGAGAACAGGGAGAGGTTTGCCACATTTTTGGAGTCCATCAGACGGATAGAGAGGTTTGTGATCGAGAAGCAACATACCAGTGGTATGAAAGTGTACACTCAGTTTCAAGGACAAATGTCTGAGGGCTTTAAGAAGCCAAGATTTTATGCACCGGCAGCACCATCAAGATTCAATATCCAGACATTATGGATGTCAAGTAGGGGTAGAGGCCGTAGTTTTGTTCCAAATAAAGCCCCTAGAACAACATCAACATCAGTGACTGGACCTCATAAACCCTATCCTGAGACCAGGATTTTTCATCAGTGCAGACAAGTGGGACATCTGGCAAGGGATTGTCCAATCAGGAATAGAATGGTGACTCAACCCCAGAGGCAGAGTCAGCAAGGTTCTTAGAGGAGGCAATTTTTGAGTGGCACTCGAGGATGTGGGAAAGTGTCCCAAGCTGGTTTGTTGGCACCCAATAATCGAGCACAGGGTCAACAACAAGGAACGATGAGATTCTATGTGATGAATCAACCTGAAGCAGTAGTCAACCCTCGAGTTGTGACAGGTCAAATGAAACTATTTCATTTTTATGTGTCTTTATCCTGCTTCGTATCTATTTTAATTGATCTGGGTGCTACACATTCCTTTATCACTGGAAGAGTGATTCATGACTGCAACATGACTATCAATCATATCACCGATAGTCTGTTATTAGAAACCCCTTTGTTGGGATCTGCAGTGATGCGGGAGGTGTGTTCTTCCCGCATTCTTTCCTTTTCTGAACATCACATTCAGGTGGATCTTATACCACTTGAGATGTACATGTTTGATATAATCCTTAGGATGGACACCTTAGTAAAATATAAGGTTGTCTTAGATTGTGATTCCAAGCAAGTTGTATTCACTGATGATAGTGACACATGGATCTTTCAAGGAGATAGAAAGATTCTTCCAAGCTATCTTATGTCAGCTATGGTAGCTAAAAAGTTGATGAGACAAGGATGCTTTTCATTCTTGGCACATGTGGTAGATACCATGATAGAGAGTTCTAATCCTTCTGAAGTTCCGATAGTTAGGGAGTTTGAAGATGTCTTCCCTTAGGAACTTCCTGGTGTACCTCTGCCCTGAGAGATTGATTTTGAGATTAATCTAATTCTGGGCACGCAACCAATATCTCAAACACCGTATAGAATGACACCTACTGAAATGGCAGAGCTCAAGAAACAACTGTAGGAGTTGCTTGAGAAAGGTTTTATCTGACTGAGTACTTCCCCATGGGGTACTTTGGTTCTCTTTGTTAAGAAGAAAGACGAATCGATGCGGTTATGCATTGATTACAGACAGTTAAATAAAGTAACCATAAAGAACAAATATCCTCTACCAAGGATCGATGACTTGTTTGATCAGTTGTGTGGTGCAACTATCTTTTCTAAGATAGATCTGAGGTCGGGATATCATCAGTTGTGTATCAAGGAGAGTGACATACCTAAGTCGGCCTTTAGGACAAGGTATGGTCACTATGAGTTCATAGTTATGTCGTTTGGACTAACTAATGCACCAGCTGCATTCATGGAACTCATGAATAAAATCTTTTGACCTTTTCTTGATCAGTTTATAGTAGTCTTCCTAGATGACATCTTGGTATACAGTAGAGATGCTCAACAACATGAGCAACACCTCCATCAAGCTTTAACTTTACTAAGAGAGCATAAGTTGTATGCTAAATTTAGTAAATGTGAGTTCTGGTTACCAGAAGTTTCTTTTCTAGGACACATAATATCTGCCTCAGGTATCCATGTTGATCCTAAGAAGGTAGAATTTGTCTTGTAATGGGAATAGCCAAAGACACCAATGGAGATACGCAGTTTCTTAGGGATGGAAGGATATTATAGAGGTTCATTAAAAACTTTAGTTCTATAGCTTTACCCCTAACCAAGTTGACTAGGAAGGAGGTTCCTTTTGTCTGGAATGACAAGTGTCAACATTCTTTCCAACTGTTGAAAGAAAGCTTAACAAGTGCACTTGTGCTGGTGTTACCTGAACAAGGGAAGGGGTGCATAGTTTTCTGTGATGCATCTAAGAATGGTCTAGGATGTGTGTTGATGTAGGATAATCAAGTGATTTCTTTTGCCTCTCGACAACTTAAGAAACAAGAGGAGAATTATCTGACACATGATCTAGAGCTAGCTGCTATGGTCCATGCCTTGAAGATCTAGAGGCATTATCTCTATGGAGAAACATTCTAGATTTTCACAGACCATAAGAATCTAAAATATATCTTTTCACAACATGAGTTGAACAAGAGACAACGCCGTTGGATGGAGTTAATCAAGGACTACGATTGTACAATTGATTATCATCCAGGGAAGGCTAATGTAGTGGCTGATGCACTAAGTAGGAAATCATCATCACCAGCCTTAGATAAAGCACAGTTGAATTCCTTAGTGTGATTTAAAAGAGATATGATTATCTCATTGAGGAAAAACATTGTACAACTTAAGGTATCATTGTGAGCCGGGATGTTAGCTGAAATGCAAGTGAAACCTACTCTGAGACAGTAGATTAAAGATGCACAACAAGCTGATGTTATGGTTCGGGCAGATTAGGTCAGAGTATGGTAGTGAGAAACGGGATGGATTTCATGAGTCATAGGATCAAGTAGTCTGTTACCATGGTAGATGGTAGTACATGATGCCAATGACTTAAGGAAGTTAGTCTTAGAGGAAGCTCATTCTTCGATGTATGCAATGCATCCAGGGAGCACCAAAATGTATAATAACTTGAAGGATATCTATTGGTGGCCTAGATTGAAGAAGGATGTAGCTGAGTTTGTTATGAAGTGTCTGGTGTGTCAAGAGGTTAAAACTAAACATCAAAAGCCCATAGGAACAATGCAACCTTTGCCAATACCGCAGTGGAAATGGGATCATGTAACCACAAACTTTGTGGTTGGTTTGCCCAAAACAACCAAAGGTCATGATTCCATATGGGTGATTTTTGATAGGTTGACTAAGATAGCACATTTCATTCCTGTCAAAACAACTTACATTGCTAAGAAGCTTGCACAAATATATATAGATGAGATAGTGAGTTTGCACGGGGTTCCAACTTTTATTGTTTCTGATAGAGGTCCCCAGTTTACGAGTCATTTTTGGGAATGACTACATAAAGATTTGGGTACTCAGTTAAGGTTTAGTACAACCTTTCACCCACAAACAGATGGACAATCTGAGAGGACCATACAAACCTTAGAGGATTTTCTTAGGGCATGTATCCTTCAGTTTGTAGGAAGTTGGGATGTACACCTGTGATTGTTAGAATTTGCTTACAATAATAGCTATCAACACAGTATTGATATGGCACCATATGAAGCATTATATGGTAGACGTTGTATATCTCCTTTATGTTGATATGAAACTGGAGAATATCAACTTTTGGGTCCTGAGCTAGTGCAACAGGCAACTGAGAAGATTAAAATAATACAACAATAGTTAAAGGTTGCATAGGATAGACAAAAGTCGTATGCCGACAAACGGCGAAGACCTTTAGAATTCAAAGTTGGAGACAAAGTATATCTGAATGTCTCACCTTGGAAAGGTGTTCTTAGATTTGGAAAGAAGGGAAAGTTAGCTCCTAGATTTATGGGGCCTTATCCAATCATTGAACGAATTGGAAAGGTAGCCTATAAACTGGAGTTTCCACCTGAGCTACATAAGTTGCATCCAGTGATCCATATCTCCATGCTGAGAAAGTGTCATCCTGACACAGAGTTAGTTTTGCAACCTATGGAGGTATAATTAAATGATGATATATCATATGTTGAAGGACCTGTGATGATCCTTGATAAAAGAATTAAAAAGCTGAAAAAGAAAGACATATGTCTTGTGAAAGTTCTCTGGAAACACTGTGGAATTGAAGAAGCTACGTGGGAGCTAGAGGAAGAGAAGAGGAGGAAGTACCCTTCTCTTTTCTCTTGATGATTTCGGGGATGAAATCCCTATTAGGGGTGGATAATTTGTAACATCCCCGACCTGGGTTATGCTTAACCCTAAATGTTTTGTTTAATAAAGTTAATTATATGCTTTCTCTTATATCTTGAAAAGTAATTAAGGCCCAAGAGGAACTTATGTTTCAATTTTAGTCTTTTTTGAATAATGTTGAAACAATGTTTA
Organism: Alisma plantago-aquatica; assembly: GCA_963693085.1. Taxonomy (NCBI): domain Eukaryota; kingdom Viridiplantae; phylum Streptophyta; class Magnoliopsida; order Alismatales; family Alismataceae; genus Alisma; species Alisma plantago-aquatica. Next base: position 316,234,865 of record OY856411.1, on the reverse strand, counting down.
GCTTGTTTTGGACTTAAGTGCAATTTACCCAAGTTGAGGGGTTGATTAGCAAATGTTACATGATAAAATGTTCCTCATATGTTGAAGCATCATAAGAATGAGAATGATGCAGAGGTATGGCTTGTGGTGTCCTGAGTACCAAGAAAGAACTTGTTGAGCAATGTTGTGCATTAAAACCTAGTTTTGGTTGAATGTGCAATTTACACAAAACCTAGGGTTCAATATGAAAAATACCACATCTATAGAGTCCCTAATGTTTTTGGCATCATGTAGAGAAAATAAAATTAGAGGGGCATCTTATTTGAATCACTTTGGAGGAGAGAGAATCTTGATATTAAAATAATCAAGATTTAAGCATAATTGAAACCCTAATTCAATTTAATGCAAAAATAAATATATTAATTGAAGTGCCCTTCAACCAATAATGGGATGGTTGAATTTGTATAAGTATGGAATTCCTTGTGCCTTGCAAAGGCCATGAAAAATCTAAATTGAGTGGAGAGCCCCCTCACATTAGTAAAAGGAAAAGTAATATCCACTCAATTTTGGATATTATTATTATAATGGTTAAGGTGCTTAATTTGCTTTCTTTTAATCCATGGATAGTGAAGAGGAATTACAAGGTGGGGGAGATGGATTAGTATGCAAGGGATGGAAGGGAGTATGTGTCACCAATTTAGGGATTTAAAAGATTATTATATCACTTTCTCTCTCATTGAAATTCCCTTATAAACATCTCATTTCCAACTCAAATGAAAGGATTTTTCGACCCTTCTTTCTTTCCTTGGTTTGGTTGAACACAAGGGAGCTTAGGAGCAATAGGAGGATGTGCCCCAAACTATACGTAAGCTCCATAGTCATCTTCAACCTTGATTTAATGGTGGGAATCGAAATTCAATGCTTAATTTCTTCTTTTCTCCATTTAATCTTCAACCTTAGCTAATCTTTCACTCAAAGACTTGAGGACGAGACTTGGGAGGTTGAGAAAGCTTCATTCACCATTGAAGGCGTGAAGCTTTAAGTTTGGTTTCAACTTTGAGGGCGGGTTATATAACTTGAACCCTTAAACATTCTTATAGATTTCATTCCTTTATTATATGTTGATTCCTCCTTTACTTTCAGATTTCCTTTTGATTGGTTGTTGAATTCACCACAAGAATCACAATGGATTTCCAAGGTTTCAAGCTTGAAAATTATGATGTCATATTAAGCACACACACCTCAACATATAACATGTGCAAACGGTTTTGCTTTTTGGTGATCAAACGGTCTCAAGACCGTTTGACACCAAACGGTCTCAAGACCATTTGAGAGCAAACAGTCTCAAGACCGTTTGAGAGAAAATGGTCTCAAGACCATTTGAGGTTAAGAGGACTCAAACCATTTGAAGGTTAAATGCTGATGTGGTTGAATGATAATCCAATGGTTCCAATTAATTGAATTTTAAAAGGTTCCATGTATGTATGATCCACCAATTACAAACCCTAATCGATTCAATTGATTGAAACCTTAGTTGAGGGAATCAATTTCAAGGTTGATTAACCCAAACAGTCTCAAGACCATTTGGAGGTCAATGGTTGATTGTGGTGAATGATTGGTGATCCAAGGGATACAATCTGATGTACTTTTAATAGATCATGTGATGGATGGTTCAATGATTACAAATCCTAAATCAATTTGATGTTGGAAACCTTAATTGGTCCAATCGGTTTTGAGGTGGTTTGGACCAAATGGTATCAAGACCGTTTGAGTCCAAACGGTCTTGAAATAGTTTGGAATCAAACAGTCTCAAGACCATTTGAGATCAAATGATCTCAAACCGTTTTAATTATCCAATCGGTTTCAATATTCAATCAGTTTCAAATCAATGGTTGATGATTCAGTTTCAAGAACGAATGGATGGATTTGGTTTCAAGACCGAATGGATGGATTTGGTGTCAAGATCGAATAGATTGATTCGATTTCAAGACCGAATGTATTGATTCATTTTCGATACCGAATGAGTTGATTCAATATATAATTGGTCAAGACTGTATGAAACATTGATCAAGACCGTTTGAGAGGTCTAAATGGTCTCAGACCAATTGAAGGTCCAAACGTTCTCAAACCATTTGGAGGTGTGGATCCAAACCTCCAAATGGTTTATTAGTCAAAACTGTTGAAGGTTCAATTGATCTCAGAATTAAATGAGTACTATTAAAGTAACTCAAGATTGATTATAATGGAAATACCTCTAAAGTACTTAGGTGATTAGTACCTTTAGAGTGGTTAACCTTTGATGCTTATGGAAGAAATGACTTAATACACTCTGTCAACTCTTCATTCAAGTTGATTCAATCTAATCAAGATTAAAGTAATTAACCTCCTAGAGAGGATAAGAGAGAGGAACTTATACATGAGTGATAATCATGTAGTGATTTATCCTCAACACTTTCAACATGAATAAAATATGTAATTAGGGTTTGATCCATGATGATGAGATCATGAGACCCTAATTGAGAAAGTTAATGAGCTCTAACGCTAATTTAAGGTAAAGTAAGGTGAAACCCTAATCAAGGGTAATGGTGTAACCCTAATCTAGGGTAATGATATGAGAAACCCTAATTTAGGGTATTTTAATGAAAAACCCTAATTTAAGGGAATGCTTCATGAAAACCCTAATTTTGGGTAAAGCTACATGAAACCCTAATTTTAAGGGAAATGTTATAAGAAACCTTAATTCAAGGTAATGATGTGATGAGAAACCCTAATACATGGTAATGTGATGTGAAACCCTAATTCAGGGTGATGCTATGTATTATGAAACCTTATTTGAAAATATATACCTAATTTGTGTAAGGGAATGAGTAACCCTGATTGATATGAATTGGGAAACCCTAACCCTAATAAGGGTATAAGTGGTGTTACCTTGTATAGCATGGTGTTGAAATGTATTCTAACCATGCAGGTATCATGAGATGATGAGCATAGCCAGGTATGATCTATGATGTTTCATTTATTATTGTTAATGGGACTGGTGAGCCATAACATGCTTTGTTGCCTAGTGAGAGGTAACAAGAGATGAAATGGGCTTTGTTAGCCATGTGAGATGCTTGTGCAGCAAGTATCATGTTTACCTTGGTCAGATGACCTGAAGATATTAGTTACTTGATAAGTGGTAACAAGTGTTCCTTGATGAGCTGAGGGTTTGAATACCCATTTTCTATAATCATGATGATGAGTTTGTAAAAGGATGAGAATGCTCCTAATGAGATGAGGGATTGAGATCCCAATGCTTTATTAAAGATTTGAACAATACTTGATGAAAGTATTACACATTCTTTGTAGCAATTGTTAAAATGATTGATGTTTGGAAACTTGTTTGATGCTGAAAAATATGATAATATACTTAATTAATCAAGTGATATCATATAATGTAGTTGCCCTGACCACAGATCCATCAGTGTCAGAATTTGTTGAATGGTGAAATGAGTTAAACTCGGAGCGCATATTTTTGAATATGTGGGGGTAATTGGGAAATTATATCCTCATGCCCCATAGGAATGGCTGCGGGCTATATCCTATGCATGGGATTGGTTACAGACCATACCCTAGTATGAGAATGGCTACGGGCCATGACTCCATGATATGATACCAGGCATTGGCTATGGGCCATAACCCTGTAGAAAGTATATGATGCGGTCTATAACTCTATAGCGAAGGTGCCACTATACCCTAGCAAGCTAATTGTAGTTTGACATGTGATGTCACTTCCATATAATCTCGTACAGACCGAGAAGAATGAGGTCTTGGAGTCTGGCTCTTCCATTTACCTTGTGTGGTACTGATGCTTTTCGTAATCGTGGTTGGTTGGAGTATGAGCGGTATACCTCATCTTCTCAGGGCTTAAGTATGGTTGCAAAATGTAATCAGCCATGTGGCGTATTTGCTTATGGTTGAAATATGAGAATCATTGGTTGACGTTATGTTGCTTAGTATATCGGATAAATGTTATACATGTTCTTCATATTCCTTATTGGATAAGTGACATGTTTCTTTATCAGCCATATCTGAAATGCTTTGAAAATAAATATTGTTGTAACATGTTTAGACATTGATTTAACTGATGTTGAATATATATAATTCTTGTGCTCAGTTTTATTTTGATTAACATCAATAATAATGTTTTTGGCGGAGAGTTATATCTCTCGCTGGGACTGGGTCTCACTCTGTTGGTCTCCAACACTTTTTAGGTGGACGTGGAAGAAGAGGTAGAAACCCTATAGCAGGGGAAGAGCAGCATCAGTAGTAACAGGGCCAGTAGTGACACTAAGATGGAGGCACTGGCTATCATATTTATTATATAGAGTCCTATGTGTTGTCTTTGTACTCTCAGGTCCTCGGAGTCAGTAGTTAGTTTAATGAATTGATCTGAGATTCTGGCTTGATACCTCAATGTTTTTATGTTGCATGTGTACAGTTTTAACAGGGCAATTGATGTATGTGATCGTCAAGAAGAGATGGTACAAAATATGTACTTGTGAACCAGAATGTAATTGAATTACTTTGGTTCTTTTTGAAAGAGTTTTCTAATGTATGGATCTCTTTGTAAATGGTTTTAATTTTTAGTGATTTTCATTAATCCTGCTGCTTATGTTTAATTCCACAATTAATTACTGTGATGGTCTGATTTGGTATCGGGTCGTCTCACTTAGGATTCTAACATAGTACATGTCCAACTTAGAACCTTATCTAAGCCTTCATCATCTCTGTCTGCATTCATGGGTTAACATTCATCCTTTCATAGGGGTCATGGGAACCTGCCTACCTTGGTCAGGCCCCATACCGGTTACCTCCATGGTAACACATCCACATGCACTTAGAGATGGTTATCTATGGGTCTACAGGTTCATTCTCATACCATGTACTTTTCACTTAGCTTCTCAAGATCCTATGAGACCTCTTTAGGTTACTTCAAAACCAACAGAAACTTGTGTACACCTTACAAAAGGGTCCTTCTCCCAGGATGGGAGGAAACTATCTTTTGACAACAAGGTCACAAACATCCTTAGGTTTTATATTCACATGAGCATGCTTAACCCTAGTCAGCTACTAAGGCACAAGCAGACCACCTATTAAACCATGCTAGGTCACACTTGTTCTCATCCTCAAGATTGGATCAAGATCAAACCTTCCCATGTCATCAACTTAGCTGTGAGGGGTTCATCAAATATACCATTAAATTTAAGGGGTTCCCTCTCCTCTAACCATGAGGATTACAATGCTCGAATCTATAGAAACTCAAATCTCATCATGAGCATCAGGTACACCACTTCCCCTCTTAGGCCTAAGAACCCTAGGTTCATTTATTTATGCCACAGCTGTCCAACTGCATGCTCAACCTTTAACCACGAACCAAGCATGTCCAAGGTATGTCATGTGCTTCCCATTATCCTTTTATTTGAGCAACACCCTAGAGTTAAGTCCTCCTCAAGGACAATCAACAAGGTACAAGGTCTCACAACCTGTTACTAAACCTCTCCAGGTCTAAGGAACTCTCCTTCCTATCTTAGAAGGTAAACACCTACACCATAGGCACATAGGTACCAGAAGCCTCATCCTCTCTCTAGGGTTTGGTTCCTCTAAAGGAGCCTGAGATATCATCAGCGTCCAGGGATCAAGCATGAGACAACCACTATATCCACTTAGGTCGCATCATCCTCAACTCCCACTTTTCTCAAAGTCTAGGCTTCCAACCTTCTTCCTTGGGTCCTGCTTTCTCTCTAGATCTAACTCCACAACCAGCCTTATACTAAAGTTCCTCTCTCCATGAAGATGGATCAAGCTTACAAGCATACCCTTACATGGTGAAGAGTATGTTACAACTTATGTTTGCTCAAGGTTACCCCTAGCCCATTTATGATTATCTCATCAACGATCCAACACACTCCCTTAGGTAGGGTTTTAGCACGACTAACACACTATGGGTGCCTACTATGCCATGCTCATATAAGCTCATGGCATTTCCATAGGTTCTTCTATAACCTCATTAAAGAAGGAGATATCCTTAGCTCTAACATGCACGACCCTCCCCAGGGTTGGGTCGCCAAAGGTACTCGATCATCCAACCTCTCATGGCTCATAAGACATCCAAGGCATGTCCGTCCAAACACCTGGTCTACCAAGACATCTAACTCATCATGTCATCTATCTCTCTAACCTTCACTTAGGGTTAGGGTTAACATCATCCTCATAGGATGTGCCAGGTCTCTACTTGTAATGGAGATCTCTACCTCCATGATGAACTCTCTTTACTTATCGTCCAGACAAGAGGGTCTATCCTCAGGTCTCTTCTGAGGGCATGACAACTTATGTCATATGACCTAATCATGTATTTATTCTTTTACGATTAATCTATTAACCTTATGTCCATGACATCTTATTTACATGCTTTTTATTAATTTGGTGGAGGATTCCTTAAACCTTATCAACCTTACCCATACCTCAAGAGGGTGAGGAAAAGAGGGAAAACCCTAATCCTTATAATCCTTAACAACATTTGAGTTGAGAAGGGATGAATAAGATGAGAGAGTCCTAAAGGTATCTTATTTCGAGTCAAATCCTGAGACATTGTCTAGGCAGTCACACTAATCTAGGAGTCCTCGTATTCCAACTAGCAGTGCAGAGGAAAATCTTTCCAGCCCCCAGATGTGATCCTTTTCTAGACACCTCTATCTTTCAGAAATTCCTCTAATAACTCGCTTGGGTTCTACAGAGTTTGTAAAATTTAATAAATGTTAAAGCTTAAATGAGGAACCCACGCTTTGATACCAAATGTAACAACCCCGCCTCCCAGTAACCCCCAATTAAGGGAGACCAGAAGGTCAGAGCCATTATCCCAATTAACAGGATCAAAGGTTCTACAAATAATCAATAACAATTATCAAATTCTACCAACTATACTGAAATCTGGTATAAATTAAAACTTTTTGCATACCTTTGAAAAACTTGGATTACTAATCTTCTATCCATATGAGAGAATATTCTAACTAATCCTCCTTGATCATTAATCCTCATTTAATTCCACATATGCCACTTTAATGTTTGTTCTTTTCACTTGCACCTAAAATGTCGACAAACAAAATGTCGGTCATCATAAAGCTGGTATGTGGGGGAACAATAATCGTGCAACTATGATAACAATGTAATCAACCAATTATCATTTCACAGCCAATATTACATCTTAAGCAATACTACTCAATCCTTACCTATCCCCTATCTTTGTGTTGTCCCTGTAGTGGACTTGGACACTATCTCTCTCTATGGTAGATCCTTACCCCCATGGCCCTACCTCACATGTAGACAATACTTGGGGTTATAGAGTCGCATGGACCTATCCAAAGGTATCCCAATCCGTGACTCAAGGTGACTTGATGGACCTACCCCATTGGTAGCCATGTACTAAGTCATCCAATGACCTGATGGACCTACCCCATAGGTAGCCATGTACTAGGTCAAACCATTAAGCCACAGAGGGGACTAGGATCTGAGCTAGTAGGCACACATCCTAAGTGATAGTCATATCCACATTATAGTTTGCATGAAATAATTTCATCCAACAGTTTAATTCAAGTCATCGAGGAAAACTTCGAAAAACCTCAAAAAACTAATTTGAGATATTCATAAGCGTAACCACATACCTGTCAAGTTGATTTGAGATAGAAATATTCCATGCAAGTAAGAAATCCAAGCAAGCAAGCACATACAACAATATCCTAAAATAATCATGCAATTCCCTTTTATTACTCATGTCATCAAGATCTATTAAACCTAGCTCGCTTCCTAGGGTTTCTAGTCCACTTTTAGGGTTTCCATTACAATTAGGGTTTCACTTCATTTTTAAATCCTAATTTTATATGATTACTCACAAACCCTATTTATCTCATCTATTCATCATTGTCTTTTAACAACATAAAACCCTGATATCAGAAAAAGCATAATTAACCATCAATTAAGTCCATTATGCCTGTTTTACATTAAAGCTACCATTTTTATCCTTTTAATCCGTGACAAGATCACTATGCTCATTCATCATCAATTCATAGTTCATTATGGTATAATTCACATATGAACTCTATTTGTCATTAATTCTACCTTTATCCATTAGAAAAACCCTAATTACTACATTAAGGGTATTTATCCACAATTAGAAACTTTTATACTCGAAATAGCTTAGAATTATCATATTTTGACTTTAATCATGATTTTAAACAATTAAAGCTATTAAAAGTCACAATTCCCATCATTCGGGTTTCAAGGCCCATTAAAGCATATTTATGCACATGAAACTCTAAATTAACCAATTTCATGCAAAGTTCATCCTTTTTGTTCTCAATATACCATTTTACAATTAACAGGTTAATATCAACTTTAATCATCCATTAAACCCTACTAAACACATTAATCATCTCCAAATAGGGTTTCTTAGTCTTTAATTCCTTAAAGTTGATAACTTACACTAGTTTTCTAATTTTAAAAGGAATTAGGCTATCAAACTATTTTTATTGCATTCCTCTTGTTCTGTTAAGAAAAATTCATATATTATGTGTATCCATCCGAGCTACGGTTAATTAGCTATGAATTTTGCAAAATTAACCTATTTTGGGCCAATCAGCGCGTGCCACGTCGCTCATCGCATGCAACATTACTTGTCCAGTTTAGAAACATTGTTGATTGACTCTTTTACCCTCGATATGTGGATTGGTGTTTCAGCCTATGGAAGGGCATTACTGTCTAAAGCGCATGTGCTTCTCCTTCCTCACGCTAACCTAGCGCTCCTGCATTGGTTGTGTGATGCACAACTTCTTCACCCCTTCCCCGACTCCTTCGGTCACCAAGGAGGGTTCTCCTCCCTATGTGGATCCTCCACATAGCTAATGGTGCCCTCCGCTCACAGCTAGGGTGGTTGGCCCATGATGGCCGGACCTGCAACTGGCCTGGCGGCCGTGCTGTAGGTGTTGCGTGACGGTGGTTGGCAGGGAAAGGTGGCTGACCACCCTAGATCCTTGTGGTAACCTCGTGCCTCACCGAAGATCCTGCTACAGCCACTAGTTGCTCTCGAGAAAGCCCTTTGCTTCTTAGTTAAGGTTTGCATGCAAAGAAGAAGGAGAAAGGAGAGAGTTGTGTGGGATTCCATCTTGAACTCGAACCAAAGACACTACCCCTTATATAGGGGAGGGTATCCATGCCCCAATATGCTTGCCCACGAAGCAACCAAGCCCTCTTCCAATAGGAATGTGATTCCTTCATTAAGAAGAAAGTTTCTCTCTCTCTCTAATATCCCTTTAATATTCCTTCTTCTTTAGATATTAGGATTTCAAAACCAACCCTCCTATTCTGTTTGTTCTTTCTTTTTAATCGATTGGCACGAAATCTCTATTTTTTAATAGAAAATACTTCCTTTTTAACAATACCCCAAAAAACATTCATTATGCATCATATTATCTTCTTATTTTGCATTATTGGTATTTTCTCTTTCTTTCTTCTCCATTGGGGCTCCTTGCCCCCAAGATAATCCAAGATTTCGAAATTCCTTTTTAATGATACTTATTATCCTTCTAGATGCATCTATATTCATGATTTCTTATTATCTTGTTTATTTCTTATTAAAATATCTCTTTTTGAGGATGTCTCTTTATCTTTCTTTTTATTTTCCTCATTGACATTCTTTTTAACATTATGAATCCTTTGAATAAAAAAATCCATCAAGGATAACTCAATTATACCTCTTTTCATTTATTTTCCACATTTTATCATTGTTTTCAATTTCTTTCTTAATAAAGAAATATTTAATTGATATTTTATTTTCTTATTACTTTCTTTTTGCCCCTTTGGACTCGTTGGAACCCGAGTAACTCAAGAGGCATGTAATCCACCTTTGGATTATACACTTTTTCCTTCTAGATGTTTCTCCATTTTTCTTTTCTCCATTTCTTATTAATAATGTAGTTCTTTTTGTCTCTTCCTTGTTATTGGGCCCAATAGCCAATAAATCCCACAAAACAACCATCAAGGCTATTGTAAATGAAATCCATTTATTGAAAACAAATTATATCATTATTTGTTCCAATATCTTTAATATGAGAAATTACATTTCTCACCTAAAGAACCCAAAAGTTGGGGTTGTAACACTCTAGTCTTAAGTGTTAATGGTGTCTATCTGCCTTCCAAAGTAACAACCAACCAGGGACATAATAAGAATTTACATACTCTTGACATCAATGATCTCATTTTTTAAGTCACATATTTGAAGGCATACATCCTTGAGTTTTGTTATTCTCTATACATTCCCAATGTTTCCTCATTATCTCATAACTAAGTGAATCAAAATGAATTGGAATCTTGCCTTTATGATTATTAATCAAATCCTTTACATTATATGACATGTAAATCATCATATGATTGGCTCTTTGTGCATACCTTACCAACAGACTCCCACTTGCACTTAGAGCCAATCACCCATGAATCTCATTCATAGTGATCTAAACATGTCCATCATGTATTTGCCACGCAAGTGCTAATCCACCAGGTTAGCAACATTTTGTTATTAGTTAGTATATTGCTTGTTTCTTATCTCTTCGATATGAGATGAAACTGTTGTAATATGGCATCTAATATACCTTTCCTAACAAATAGTTGCATTGTTGTCACAATATCTCTACTGAGCCATCAATAAATGGAACATCTACAAGTTCATCAATATGAACTTCTAGATCCATATAGTATCCACTGAAGTATTCACAATAGTAGAATACTCGATTTTTATCATAGAATAGAATTAATGACTTGTAGTTCAAAACCCTTACAATTCACAACCCCTTTCATTAATATCAAACATATTTATTCCAATCACTTTTGTCATTCTAGAAGCTAGCATCGGTGTCACCCTTTATACTCAACTCTTCCTTGTTGCTATTAACTAGAAACTTATCCTTAAGGACTTCATATATGCTAATGGATGTCTTTAAATGACAATCCAATAACTCTTATGGGAAATTAATATCATCTTGTCATGCCCAATACATACAAGATTATATGGGATAAGTACATTGTTTATCATTCATCATAGATCCATTCCTACAACATATGGTATCTCACTCATGTCATTTCCATTCTTCACAAGAATTGGAATATAGGGTTCATGAGAGACTCATCTGGATTCTCTCTCAATGAATCCTTCCTAATGAACTCTTTCAGCATCTTGCTACATATGTGCTCACATTTAGGTCATGAAACTTTCCAAACCTATCTCATAGATCTCAGTTCCTATCACATAGGATATTTCACCTAATCCTTCATTGTTGAAGGTGTACTCCAAGCCAGCTCTCAATACTCATAATATTGAGATTTTATTCCCCATCACATGTGGAATATTTAAATATGCTCCCATGAAATCTTTTGTAATCATAGATTTCATCTTTTATCTCGATTTAAGTCAAAATCTTTCACTATCTTGTCAGGTTAAAAAATCCCATCTCTAAGATGCTTGTTTCAATCCTAGATTGAAATTTGTAGCTTATATACCTTATATGTATTCATGAAGTTATAAAACCATTAGATTGTGTCACGTACACATCCTCTCACATATTCCTTTAAGGAATCCAGTTTTAATCTTCATATACCAAATCTGATAGTCTATTCTACTTGCATCAACAAGTAGGGGTATTGGTAAAGGAGACATTTCATGTCCAACAACTTGAACTAATTTGAAAACTTTTCCAACCAATATGTCCTCTTATGTTATCCATGTGGGTTTGTGCAACAAAATCCTTCAGCACCCTTTGGGTCATACCGTGTTAGGTAGTACTAGCAAGCTAGGTCACACCTTGTTAGTGTACATGGACTCCATAGTAGTGTTAAGACATTTCTCAAATTATTGTTCTCAATAGCTTCTAGTTGATTTGTTGGCTCATCGTCTTATGATCAACCTATATGAGTTGTTGGATTCACAATCCTCCAATTTCTGATGTGTTCTTCTAGAACTATGAGGTTATGTGTTACATGATGAACTTGAGATTCCACTACAACTAGTTTTCTCTTAAGTTCTTATTATAACCCTTTGTTGACCGCAAACATTTTCTATTTCTACTTTTTCTCCCACTAATTCTTTTAGAACTCAGTTATCCTAGCAACAAACACTTTGTTTTTAGATCAAGATTAAAGGTAGTATTCAACAATCATTGTTTATGGATAAACCTTTTCAAGAAACTACTTTCTTTCTATAGGTTTCAATCCTCAAGACATATCCAGACATTCCCATATCATATCATGTATGCTGTCTTTTAAACCATTTTGACGGGTCATTGTTTTAGTTCGAAGTATACATCTATGGAGGAATTAGAAGACTAGATTATTATGAAAATAATATCATGACCCATCATGATGTAATTCCTTCATACTGGCACATCACCATGTTCAGATATATTTGGCTTGTGATACACTATCACAGTTCTTCCTGAAGGTCCTCAAACTATTGACGTAAAGTATTTCAATATTTGATCACATAAAAGTTTTTGAATACTTTTATTAAATTTATACTTCATTTATAATCTCGTTGAACACTTTAAGAGATTCACGTTCATACTTCATCAAATACAAACCCACATATCAGTTGATATCATAAGTTAATATAATGAAGTATTACCATCCACCTTTACTATTTATTCCATAAGATCTTCATACATAAATATGTATAAGCTATAATTGAATGCTAATCCTCTCACTACCTCTAGTGAAATGTGTTGTGTCATATTTGTCATATTTAAGACTTGCATGTCTCTTATTGGTTCAATAACCAAAAGAGTCTAGATAGCCATCAATATGGATTCTAGTAATGCACTTCTTACATATGTTCATTTGATGACTATGCTAAATATTGTTTGAGTTATCAATTGTAATCCTTTGGTATTAATGTTATAACCAATCATCATAAGATTATTTAATATTAAGATCATTAGATGGTTGGGCATTGCCATACAAGATCTCATCTTTGAAATAGAAACATTAACAACTCACTTTACTAATTTACCATCCTTGTCATATAAGAAGCATAAAGTAAATGTTTCTATTTATTGGCATAATGAAATAGTAGTTCAACTGACTCTATTACATGCCTACTGGTCTAAGATAAATTTAAATATAGACTAAAGCTTCAACAACTCTTAATGAGCCTTGTCCATCTTTGTCCTTTAATAAAGGTGTTACTTCTTATTAGATCCTACACATCAATATATCAGATTTATATCATGTATTACATACCAAGATAAATAAGTAATCAAGTTTATCTTATAATGTTTATGCCTGAAGTAGAGGTTTCTTCCCCTTCCTTCTTCTTCTTTAGTTCCTCTAACTAAAGTGAGCAATTGTTTTTCCAATGTCCAAACTAGGGACAATGGTGACAATCACCTCTTTTCTATGTTCTTCCCTTTTCCTTGAGATCTGAAGACTTGGGATTTTGGCCATATTTAGAACTCCTCTTAGATTTTCCTTTGCCTTTAGACTTCCCATTCGCCTTCTAGCTTGTCTTCCTTCATTTGTGCATGATCTGTTCTCAACATGCCTAACAACTTTGTTAATCGCTTGTCAAAGTCATTCATGTTGTAGTTCATGATAAACTGACTGTATGCCTAAAATGTAGAATAAAGTTTGTACACGACTCTTGAACCAAGGGGAATCCCAATCTATCCAAGTTCTTCACATATGCAATGAGCTTGAGTACATCAAGACCTACTGGATCTCCTGCTACCATGTTGCACTTGAACAACACCTAGGAAACATCGTATCTTTCTTGTCTTGTCTAACCTCACAACATATTCTTGAGATGTGTGACCATCTCAATCACATCCATGTTCTCATGATGCCTCAGCAACTCATAGTTCATGGAGCAGGGCATCAAACAGTTGACATCCATGACATTTTCAGTATGCTTCTTGTAAGCATCCCTGTCAGCCCTTAGTGCATTGGTAAGGGGTTCATCTGTCTCTGGAGTCCCCAAGACAGAGAGATCACATTCTTATGTGAGAACGATTCTCAAAGTCTTGAACCAGTCATGGAATTTGTTCCCAATTAGCTTGTCCTTCTAAAGGAGCGATAATAGAGAAAAGTAATTATTGTTCATTGCCATTTGATTCTACAAAAGAGTTTGCATTTTTGTCAAAAACTCATTTTTGATTTGATTTCATTTCATTAATTTTTTCACAATGGTGATTAGGACTTTAATTAACTATCATTATCATTATTTTGATCATATAGAAAACCCTCAATTATCAATTCATAAAATTGCAATGAACAATCTTCTAATGACTCTAGATCTAAAATAATTCAATCATTACCCTGTCAATGCTAGCATCAATACTTAATTATTAAGGTAGGCAAATTTTTCCAATTTCATCATATGCAATTCTTGGATAGTTAATATACACAACTCTTTGCCATAATTATTTGCATGCTTCTAGTGCTTAATCTCATTAAGACCACATAGTTAAATGTGACCCAAAAACTAAAACAATAATAATGCACTCCGTTTGGTGGGCCCACATTATTACCATCACACTTCCATAAGATAGATGGTGCATCATCCTTGGGATGCCCACGCTTGGTTGATCAAGCTTTTCATATGTGCCACTATGAAAAACATCTTAGACTTAATATATCTAACTGAGGGATTTTTTTATTTATAACATATATATACATATATTGTATCCAATCACCACATATATAGTATGTATCATATGCATGCTATATCCTACAACATAAACATGTAATATAAAACAAAAGACGATGGTTATGACCATATATACAGTATCCTAGGAGCCACAAGGAATTGCTACCACATAGGTCAATCATCACATCACATTTATGAACCTATTATTGGTGTCGATCTGTGCTTGTCAATCTGTGTTGATCGGTTCAACCCTTGAACCAGTCATCTTACCTCTTAACTAGTCGGTTGGTCCTCAGAAATGGTTGGTCAGCCTCCTCTCCAATCGATGTCTAGACACCTCTAGATGGTTGGTTGGGTCCACCAGCCAGTCAGTTTGCTTTAGTTATCATCCCTTCTTTGTCCTATAGCCGATCAAATCGTCACGTGAAATGGTCAGCTCGACTGATGTTGATCATCATTTTCTTTGTTGCAAGAAAGGAAACTATCATATTGCTATTAAACTTATTACATCGTATAAAGAAACCTCAAGTTACATTTGAAGGTAGAAAAGGTAGGAAAGAATTAAATTTACATTGGGAAGAAGAAGGTAGATGCTCGGTATGTAAACTGAGATATAACAGGAATAAAACTAGACAATCCTACCACAAACAAATTGGGTCATTGGCCATAGCCATGATACACATCCACCATCAAATTTTGCTTCTAGGGCGACACATGTAAATTATATATATATATATATATATATATATATATATATATTATTTTGGGATTATGTGATGTTTGATCTGATACACATATGAAATAGTTTAAGTATTCACATCGTACACAATAATTAAACTATGAAAACTAAAATTTGATCATATCAATTATCCCAAAACAAAGTAAATTGACGTGGCTCTGATACCACTGTTGGGAAATAAGGAAACAAACTAGGTACATGAAACAAATTTTTTATCTATGCATATTCCCCATAATAGCAAGATCACATCAATAACTATGAAATAGGAAAGATGGTTTAATGAGTTTATACCTAGTCCTATAGTGAGTCCAATGAATACAAATTAATATAGTGAAACTATCTTCTAGTTGCTCTTGGACGCTGTTTGTGCACCTCCTAGTCTTCACCAGATACATCAAAATTGAACAACGTCTGTAGTAGCACATGTGGTCTCACCATGGATTGCAACTTGATGTTGCCCTCCTAGAAATGGGAAAAGGCCTCATTGCCTCTAGAGAAGTCCACATAGACCAACTAGAACTCTTGTCATTCTAGTAGAACAAATAGGAAAGAGTTGTCCCTCCAGTTATTGTACTAGTCATCAACTTGATCTCCCACAATTATTTCTCCCTTGCTATTCCTCCCATTAGTTGGTAGGACTTGCTCGGGCTCTCTATTGGTTACCATAGACAAAGAGGACAACAATTGTGAGAGGAAATTGAGTTGTGTCTTGGGAAGCCCCCAATGCATCTCCATTTATAGGAGGGGTTACGGTATGGGTTCCCAATATATATGGGAATGGAAGGGACTAGAAGATCATGAATTTCACAACCTACAAATCATGAACCAGTTAGTTGGCAACCAAACTGGTCGGTTCACATGTGAGCCAATCAGTATGCAGCCCCAAGTGGTTGTTTCTCCATGTTTCCCAATCACATATGAATTAGCAATTTTGTTTCCAATTAATGCACAATATTAATTCTTGTACCAATCAAATTGAACAAGTGAAACGATCAACCTTTCTCCCGAATTTGGGAAAGTCAGTAGAAACTTCATTTGGCATAACCAATTCAGTTCTTATCAACCTGACACTCCAAACAGTTGTATCAACACTTGAGCCAATTGTCAGGCAGTCCAGTCAGCTGATTTGTTGCTTGAATTGAATACCTAAACACTTTAGTAATCAATCCAATCATCATTCATGATTGAAATCCTCTTCTGGATGAGTTCCTAAGTGTGTGACCCTATAGGTCCCATATCACATTGGCAGTGAATGTCCATAACTAATTTATGACATCACAAACAAAGAGCGGTGCCTAGTTGCATATTCATTCTACCCAAGTAACGGAAAGTTGGAGAACGACTTCAACCTACAATATGTGTAAGGTCTTATAGTAATTGTAAAACTTCTTTGTCTCTGATATCTAAAATGAACTCGAGGCATGGAATCATCATTCTCTCAATATTCAATCCATGTTCCTTGAACCAAGAGTAGATTATCTTAGATATATGTGACCTCAATATCATATATTGATTCATATGTGCATGCACATGCATTTATTAGTCTCACTTATTTAGTGGCCAGGATATCAAACTCTAGTAGGAGGGACAAATCCCATCTACATCACTCATAGTCAGTCCCCATGTGTTACAGATACCCAATCATCACCTTTATGGCAATCCTTATTTAGGGTTTTGTTTGATTATGTCAAAGTATACCAAACGACATGTTATGAGTGCAATGACTTTAGGTCTAAGAATCACAATCACCACCTTCATGACTATGAACACCTAAGCATAGTTTCCATGTGTCACTCTCAAGGTGGGTCTGTCTAATACACTATTCCCTAATAAGTATGCGTGTTCTTGGTTTGATATCATATATCACAACTAATGAGATTTTGTCATCAACAACCCACACTCCAGTCTTAAGTGTTACTAGTGTCTATCTGCCTTCTTCAGTAACAACCGACCAGGGACATAATAAGAATGTACATACTCTTGGCATCTATATGATCTCATTGTTCAAGTCACACGCTTGAAGACATACATCATTAAGTATTGTCATTCTCTAGAAATGCACAATGTTTCCTCATTGTCTCATAAATGAGTGAAATAGAATGAATTATAAGCCTGCCTTTATGATTATTAATCAAATCCTTTATGTTATATGTCATGGCAATCATCATATGATTGGATCTCTGGGCATACCTTACCAACAATTTGCTTTTGCAATCATGGATCCCAAGGGATTGTTATGGGATTTTATAGCCAATCATGGACTTTCATGCAAATTATGGGATTTCCTAGCATTATTTTCTCTTAAGTAGGAAAATCATAAAAAATGCATATTTTACTTATTCAATTCTTACTTATGTCAAGAATTAATTTTAAGAATGATTAAGTTAATGTTTAGTCAATTTTTGATCATGTCAAGTATAATTATTATCTTTATGCTATAAAGTATTAGTATCATTTATTGATGTGTTGTTTTTCCCCATTCCATGGTTAGGGATGGGATGCCCCTATGTGTTGGAGCTAATAAGGAGTAAAGAGAGGAAAAAGAAGGATTAGAAGACATTCAAGTGCAACCTGGTGGGGTGCCATCTTTTTTTGGAGCTGGTAAAATATTACTAAGATCATAAAGTATAGAGGGTATGGCCTCGTATACTATACATATGGGCTAGACTACAAAATCCCACTGCCGAAGAATAAGGCCCTTGACATGTCTCGTGATCTCAGGTTTGGACTTGACCACCCAACCCAGGCTGTGAACAAACCCATCAAAAAGACGTAAAACATTCGTGTCTCCTTTGCCATGGAGTCTTCCATTTCTTTCTCTCCAGATGAAGTAGCAAAGACCAGTGACTGCAACACCCGCCAGCCTGGATAGGTCTTTATCAGTCTTCATTTTTCCCTCCATCCATAAAACCACTTGGAACAGATCCTTGGGCGGGCTTCCACCCCAGCCCATTTTAAGGCATAGCCTGCACCACATATAGTAGGTAAAGCTACAGTCGAAGAAGAGATGCAGATGAGATTCCTCCTCCACCCGGCAAAGAAGACATAGAGGGTTGCTATTCAACCCCCATTTAATCAACCGGTCCATGGTGGGGAGCTTCTGAAGGATGCTCTTGTACAAGCAGCAGCTCCACTTCGGGTTATGAGAGCCATTCCACAAGAGCTGGAACCAAGGGACCTGGGGCTTGTGGTAGTGCCTAATTCTCCAAGGGACAAAATCAAGATTAGCCAGCACCCAAGTGTTGTCAACATTGTGATAATCCCCAGCAATGTCCACCCATTTTCTGCACATCTCGTGCCAGGTTCTGGACTCATTCTTGGTCCTATTTTCCACCAAAACCTCACTGTATCGCCTTTTCATCCAAGACGCCCAGCCCGATTCGGTTCTTCTTAAGAATACAACGATCCTCTTCATTGGTGGGGTGCCATCTACCTTAGAAGATCCTAACATTTACAATGTTTCGTTCTATGTTTAAGTTATTCTATGTTAAATGCCACATATTAGTCTTGATAAAGAAGTCAATTTTAGTTTTTATATTCAATGAACAATGTATGAATTTTTTTCAAGATAATGTATGGTGATATATTTATTTATTTGCATGAGTACCATGATGTTACATCCCCCTTCAAATATTAATGCTTCCTCTAGGTTAATTTATATATGCAGAAGTGGGGTGTTATATTAATGGTATCTGAGCAAATAAGTAGATGACCACCAGTTAACAATCCGATTCATATGTTCTAACCTAGGTATTTGTGACCTTTTTCAGATGGCCCCAAAGAGATCTAACAAGGTCAATGATAAGGGTGATGGTGATAGTTCATTGTCAGGGAACCATTTATTACCCTAGGTCCACACTCCTAATGGCTACATAACCAAAGGAAAGTGGACTTGGGCGTCCATCTCCAGAATGGAACATTGTTTCACAGAATTAATAAATATAAAAAAGACAATAGCATGACTAAAAGATACAAGATATTTAACATGGACAAAAGAGATATGTACCCATTTCTATATGGATAATATACATTGGTGGTTCATTTTAGAGCTTAGAGTCTTGAGTGTAGCGGATCTTCATTGGCAGCTAAAAGTTTGATAAACACAACATATTAATGTTGGCATTAAGTACGCTAGGAAAGGTCAAGTAAGCACAATTTAAGAGTAATATAAATGTTTCATGGATAGAAAAATCATAATAAACATGAAGTAGAAACAAAGAGAGAAAACTTGAGGAAATTCTTTTATACAAAGAATGATTTAGGTTTCTTTATCCATTATATCAACTGTAGGCCTTCTTACCACTTTTGAAGAAAGGTGGTCCATGAGGGACACTTAAGACAAAGAAAAATATGTTCCCTATCTCGTCAAGACTAACATGTCATGAGTAACTCAATTCATATGGGACCTCAAGGCCATCCCCAAGAGATAACCCATTTTTGACATACCTTGTGCCCTTACTCCAAAATATCAAGCAGATACACAATGACATATAATGTATATCTCTACATTATGTTCTAGGTTTGTCATTATAGTATAATCGAACATGAAATTAGTAATCATAGGAACAACATATCAGTGAATTAAGTATCTATCTAGGCATTCATATGAGCATACATACAAACAAGCAATATTAGAGTAGGGTCAAGAGATTAAGCATACCTTGTGACTAGTAAACAAATTATGATGTAACATTCCGAGAGAAAGTCCAACCCAAAGGGACCTATGATGTAAAAATACATAATATGAGGTCTTAGATTAATATATTTTATAAGATAAGCATCATATATTTCATGTGGATCTTTTCTTAAGCCTAGGTTTCAATTGGTTCAATCTTAGTTCCAAATTTCCAAACATGTGTGCAAAGATTCAACATATTCCAAGAGTTTCAGCTACACCTTCAGGCTAGGTGATACATCCACATTATGAGTGATTGAAAGATAAAGATAACTCTTATTTAGAAATATGGGAGCATGTGATTTAGATTTTCATCAATGTTTAATCATTCATGACCATAGCTAGTCATACAAAATCCATTTCATACAATAGTGTCACATTCCCAAGTCATAGAAGAATTAATAGCATAGGTAAGATCAAGTTAATATTTAGGGATAAAGAATGCTAAAACTACTAATTTGAAATCATTAAGATAGTTCAGATGATTTAGAGCATGTTCTAGTAATGTTAGAGTCCAACAATCAACATGTGCATTTACATCTCATTAGTTGTCAAATCTTTATCATGAATGCATATAAGTGTGTTACAAAACTTTTATTTTCACAAGACATTATAGAGTATAATTTGGATGTCATTACATACTTTTCAATGTTTAGTATCACATTTGTATAAATATTTAAATATTCAAACACATAAGTACTCATACATAATACTTTAGGGCTTAACAAGGTTTAAAAAGTAAGTTTTTCATCTCATATGAGTTAAATCATGACAAGAGGCATAAGATCTTAATAGATCTTGTCGAGAAACAACATTAAGGTTATTGATTTCTAGGTGAGATAATCGTATGATAACAAAATACGACCAAGGATCTATCCCCTATTAAGTTTCATCAAGAATATATGTATAAGAGTCATTTTTAGGCTCAAAGTAGTCATCAGGTGTCCTCAAGATTCTCTAAGGCATTAATCAAGTCCAAAGTGAACACCAAGCTATTAATCTTGGAGCTAAAATATTATTGTATCATTAATAATCCAAGTTATGCATACAAGAGCATAAGAATCCTTAAATGCATATAAAAGTGACACTTTTAGCAAAACAAGAGGGACTACGAGTACATGTGGGTTTTAGAACCATTTTACTACATAAGTCTCATTTTCTAATTAATTTGGTATATTGGAAATCCTCATTTGGGCAAGGAATGCCTTATTGGTGATTTTCCAAAGAAGTACCTCAATTTAGAGGATGAAGACCCTTGGATCTAGATCCAAGGGTCGCAGAGGGCCCAAGGGTGGGTGATCTCTTGGTTGGGCCTTTAGGCTAGGTGGGATGGGCCCGTGGGCACTGATCCACATGTCTTGGGTCCATGACATGGCTTCTAGTTGTGAGCGGCTAGCTGGAGGGGGCGACTGCCCTATGAGAGGTTGCTAGTGCTCATCAAGAACCACCCATCACTGCCAAACTAAATGCGTATAGTGTGTTGTTATGATTTTTATAGTATTATCAAACAAGGATTATTACTAAAACAAGAAAATGATAAAATAATATGCAAGCATCAAGAACCTTATTTCAAGTATATATGCATTTTCCATCTTCCCCGTACTACTTATCTACAAATCTTGTGAAGGATAAGTATACCTCAACCACAAATGAACTCCTATCTTCAAGCTCCAACAATAAATCATTAAGGAAACACCTTCAATAAATCAACCTTTAAGCACATAACCACCAACAAACCCAAGACATCACCTTCTACCTTGTCTTTAGTCAAAACACTAAGAAAAAAGGGTATAAGAAGAAGAAGGTTTGATTCCTTAAGAACTAAACTGCCAAATATCATCCATTATTCCAAAGAGAGGAGAATAAGAAGGGAAATGAAGCCAAAAGACAGAGACACCCTCAAAAATGTTATTCCATGAATATTATCCAAGAACATCCCTCTCCAACCCCTAGGAGGGTAGATCACCCAAGAAGGCCTCTCCACTTGCCCCTCAAAGGTCCAATAGTAAGAACACAATGAATGGTGCTTTGATCATTATTTATGAGAGAGACAAGCTTATATATCTCAAAATTATGACAAACCACTACCTTATAAAATTATAGAAATAATATGAAAACTAACCAATATGAAGGGAAATTGACCCAAAATTTTGAAGATAAATGAGTTGCATAGGGCATCCTATGAATGGTCAAAGTACCTACAAGACTTAGAGAAACACACCCATTATCGTAAAAATATTTTCAACTTCATCATTAATTCTTCTTGTTTTCATCCTAAGTTTGCTCGATTTCAACTTGAAGTCAACCTGACTACATCCTGAAGTCTGCATGATTCCATCCTAAAGTCTATTTTGTCCAAGGTCACTAAATATGATGTCCAAACTCAAAAAAACCAAAATCCTTACCATTTAACTCCATCTCTCATATACTAAGATCTTTTATGAATATATATAAACATATTAAGTCTGGAAAACCCTAAGTTATCATATTTTCACAGAAATAGCAAGATCAACAAGCATTATTTACCTTTCTTATTACAATTATTACAGAACCATATAATATACTATGTTTATAAATATAGGGTTTTACACACTTTTCCAAAACCCTAATATGAAATAGGGTTTACTCGACCCTATTCTATTATGCCTATAAGGTTTGATTATAACATAATAACTGACACATTTTATGTAAAAGTCAATGATCAGATTCTTACTTGATCACATGATAATCCAAAGTCATTAATTATCATAACATAACATTTAGAAGTATATTTAGAAGTGACCTTGGCATGGATGTTATGGTTGTTCTTTAGTGGACTACATAGGGACAAATAAAAAGTAAAGAAAGCATATGATAGAAGACATGTCTAGGGTGAAGAAGGGATTTTCTTTGACCAATAGATACAAAATTGGGTGACGCATGTCTTCAAAGAAGAGGAAACCTTAATGATTTATATCTTTTATCTCATGGGTTCAAACAAGGAAACTAAGTTACCACTACAAATATCTTGACGTATAGAATTTTATAAAAATGATAACTAGAAGTACAAATTTATATAAAACTATAACTAGAGAATACTTGATTTTCCATAGATAAAATGTCATGTATAGAGAAATATATATGATAATCAAGTATATCATATATGTTGTAATTGAAATAACAAAATTTGATGATACAAGATGTCTAAATGTTATTTTGAGGTATGTAGTATTAGTACAAGTAAACAAATTAATATAAGTTATTTGATTGATTTCTAGGTTGAATATATTTTACTCAAGAAATACAACATATAGTCTAAAATATTTGATTCATTTAAATATTAAATATATATTACTTAGATAATTTGAGGTATCAAATGATGATATACAATTAAAGGACAAAATTTGATATTATATTTAAAGACAAGGATCGTGAAAATGTTGTTTTTTTAGGTTAAATATATCTACTATTTAAAATGAGCCCAAAGATGGATCAATCCAGTTTTCTATAGAAAGAGGGAAATGTGAGGACAAAAGAAAAGGAGAAGTCCTACTGGTAGCTTCACGAGCTAGCTGATGTGCTAGTCCGTTCGCTTGCCTTCTATAAGAAACAAATAGAATTTTTTGAAAAGCATTTTTTAAACTATGGATGTCTACAAGGATAGTCCCCAACAAGTCCGCTCTCCTTGAATTGGCGTTGATGTAGTTTATGATAACTTCCGCATCCGATTCAACCACTAATCGCTCCAGCTTCAACTCATTTGAATGTATTAATCCTTCTCGTATTTCCCATGCTTCTGCATATTGGATATCAGTAATTGATGGGTGGCGTTTACCTGCTGTGATGAGTATCTTGCCTCCGTGGTCTCTCCATACTAGCACAACACCGTTATTGCCTTGGACATTTATAGCAACATCGCAGTTCAGCTTTGTATCCATCTCTGGTGGCTACCAAGCCTGTAACTGGTCAGTCTGTGCACGCCTACTGACTGGTACTTGAGCTTCACGGTGGTCACAGATCAGTGACAATAGGTTCCTTTGGATGGTGAGCGGTGGTCGCGGCTTCTACCTGAAGATGATATCATTCTTTCTTATCCAAATAGTCCAGAGTGACACTATCATGATCTCATTGTCCTCCTCGTTGGGTGAATACGTAAGGGATAGTATTGCCTGGTTTGACCTTCCTTGCCCTGCCGCTATAATCTCGTCTTACACCGGTCCCGTGCTCTCCTTCCATAAGTCACACGCTTGGGGGCACCTGAACAACATATGGTTGATGTCTTATTTCTCTCCTCCGCAGATGGTGCAGATGTCGTTGGCATGGAAATGCCTATCAAATAGACTTCCCATGGTACCCAACACTCCTGTCATGCAGCGCCAGAGAAAATGTGCATCTTTTGGAATGAGACCCTTGTGCCAAATAGCTCTCCATGTTCTAGCTTCCTCTAGTCTTCTTCGTTCTTCCAAAGCGACTGAGTTCTGCACTGCCATCCAGTATGCAGATTTTACAGTGTATTCCCCTTTCCTGTCAGGCTTCCAGTAGATCCCGACTTCCTATGTTGTTAAACCCAGTGGTGTTGCTATCACCTTGCGTGTGATATCCTGTGTGAATAGATTGGCTATGAGATCCTCATTCCACACTTGCACTTCCCCAACCAGTAGTTGAATCACCCATTGTACTGTAGTACTTGAGAACCCGTACACCTTTTCCAGACTTCCTCCAAGCTGCGAAATCCATGAATCAGTCCAAATATAAATGTTGGATCCATCCCCCACTCTCCACTTCATACCTTCTAATATTATGATTTTTGCATTCCATATACTTCTCCATGTAAAACTAGGGTCATGTCCCCTCCTTGCATTAAGAACTGACCCTCTTGGGAAGTATCTTGCTTGGAGCACTCGGTAGACTAGCGTGTCCCGTCTATGGAAAAGTCTCCATATTTGTTTTTCCAACATGGCTTGATTGAAAATGTTTATGTTTATGAACCCCATGCCACCTTGACTCTTAGGCTTGTACATATTATCCCAGCTGACCCATGCAATCTTTTGCTCTACGTCCTTTGCCCCCCACCAAAATCTCGAAATTGTGCTATTAATTGAATGGAGGATGTACTCTGGCAGTCTAAATATACTCATTATGTAGGAAGGTATGGCTTGTGCTATTGCTTTGATGAGGACTTCTTTCCCTTCCTTGGACATCAGTTTCTCTTTCCATCCTTGTAGTTTCCTCCATATGCATTCCTAAATATAGGCAAACACATGTTTCTTCGATCTGCCCACTACCGTGGGCAACCCAAGGTACTTGTCATTCCTGTCCACTTCTTTAACCTGCAGCAACTCAGTCAACTCTCTTCTTCTGACACTATCCACTCCTTTGCTAAAAGCAACCTCAGTTTTAGATAGGTTAATTTTCTGTCCGGACACCCGCTCGTAGTGGCTGATAATATCAACTAATTTCAGGCATTCTTCTTTGGTTTCTCTTGTAAATAAGATGGAATCATCTGCAAAGAAAAGATGAGAAATCTGTGGGCCATGGCGGCTTGCTCGGATTCCATGAATGACTTTTTGTTGTGTTTCTAGGGATAAAGATGTAGAAAAAGCTTTAGTGCATAAAATAAAAAGATATGGAGAGAGAGGGTAACCCTGCCGTAGTCCTCTGGTTGGTTGAATCCTCCTGGTCCATTTCCCGTTGATGGCAAAAGAGTGGGTTACAGTTGATATGCAATCTAGAATTTTCCTCCTCCACTTTTCCCCAAAGCCCATTTTTCCTTGGACATAATCAACAAAACTCCATTCAACCCTGTCATAGGCCTTTGACATATCCAACTTGAGAGCAATGTGTCCCTTTCTTGCTCTATTTTCTTTTTTCATAGCATGGAAAAGTTCTTAAGCGATGAGGGCATTATTAGTAATGAGTCTTCCCGAAATAAAGGCACTTTGGTTTTCAGATATAATTTTGTCCATGAGGGGGTGCAATCTATTTGCTATGACTTTAGAAGCAATTTTATAGATGACATTGCATAAACTAATTGGTCTATAGTCACCAACCTCCATTGGTTTATGAATTTTTTGGATCATCACCACAAGAGTTGAGTTTAGATCTGCAATACTCCACTCAGATTTCCACCATCCTTTGATATAGTTAGAGACATCATCACCTACAATGTGCCAGTAATTCTGAAAAAACATAGCCTTCATACCGTCTGGGCCCGGTGCCTTATTAGGATGCATACTCTTTATAGCTGTATGGATTTTCACAGAAGTGAAGTCCTTCTCCAGTTCATTCCTCTCCGTGGTTGTTACTTTGGTAGAGATGCCCCGGGTCACCTCCTCCCACCCCGTTGTGTTTGAAGTTTGAAAGAGACTTTGGAAAAACATCAACACGGTTTTTTCTATCTCCTCATATTCCGTTTTCCATTGCCCCTCTTCATTTTTTATCCCTTCAATTGTATTTCTTTTCCTTCTTTGGGATGCTTTTTGGAGAAAATAGGTAGTATTTCTATCACCCGATTTCATTTCATTGACCCGCTCCCTTGCATGCCAAAATGCCTCATCTCTCCTGTGCCATTCTTGAAGTTCAGCAGTAATATGTGTGCACCTTGCAAGGTTCTGGCTGTCCTGTGGTAGCTGTTGGATCTCACTTAGTGCATTTTCAAGCTCTTTTATCTTCTTTTTCCTTCCTCCATTTTTTTATGCCCATTCCTTCAGTTTGTTGCCACATTGTTCCATATTTCCTTGCAGGCTTAATAGGTGACGTTCCTCCCAAACTGATTTGATAATTTTCTCACGCGCTTCATCCCCCACCCACATTGGTTCGAAGAAAAAATACTGATGTCTTTTATGAATCTTTTTCTTTCGGTGTTTAGTGTTGATGATGATCAGGACGTGATCAGACTCATACTTTGTGAGATGGATAACTCTAGCCTGTGGAAATTTTGCTACCCAGGTCGAGCTGCCCAAAGCTCTGTCCAGTCGTTCCCATACAAGTGTTTCCGGCATGACACCTCTCTGCCACGCGAAGATGCTACCACTGTACCTCAAGTCTGTGAGATTACAGTCATCAACAATGCTTCTGAACTCTTGAATGTACCTAAGTGGCTTGGGTGGGCCTCTGTCTTTGTCAGTGTTAGACAAGATTTCATTGAAGTCACCAAAGAAAAGAGCGGGCGTGTATGCATTTGTCATCAGGTCCCGCATTAATTCCCATGTTCTGTACTTTTGTTGTTGCGCTGCCCATCCATATATGCCAATAGCTCTCCATGCCACCCCTGCATTGCCATCCAGGATATCACAGCTACAGTGATGTTGTGAGTAAGATATTACAGATAAATCAACATCCTTCCACCATAAACCTACCCCCTTCTCTGTCGACACTATCTAAGTAAATCCCTTGTGTAAAACCACACACTCTCATAACTACTTCTAGGTCTGCACTAGATATCATAGTTTCCATCAGAAAAACTATGCTCGGACCCTCTCTCCAACACCATGATCGAAATTCATTAACTGTATCAGGGCGGGCCAGTCCCAGACAGTTCCAACTCAAGATTTTCATTGTTCTTCGTGGGGCTGGTGCACTCCAGCCTCCGCTACTTGGGATACTGTGACAAAGTGGATTTTCCCCCATTTGTGCATACTTACTCTTGTTACTTTAAGTCCTTACTCTTTATGTCTCCCATCACTTCATAAATCTATAATGTCCACCAAAGTCAAAGATTCTACATTTTGAGTCAATTTGATACACATATGTGCATGAAATGTTAGTGTTGTTATACCCTTGAAACCTTTGATTAAATTCTTGATCATACGTGCTTATTTTGATTTAATATTTTGCACAATTGTTCTGGACCCTATTTTGAAGCTATGGTCTAAATTTGAGAGTATTTGGACCTTGCTGTGATTTTATATGAATTTTCTATGATATACCTTTGATTCTGGAACAAAGTATCTTTTGTTGCTTGTTGGGCCCAACCCATTTAGTCACTTGGGAGCCTCCATGATCTAACCCGGCTCCAATGCCTTGAATTGGGAAAAAATCCCCTTGAACCAGTCACTAGTCAGATACGAAATGGGCTCTGAGCCCCAACTCAACTCGCTTGATCGTGTGACCCAGGAGCTGTTGGTTCTTGATCTAACGGTACTGGGGTCGTCTTCTAGCTCACGCCCAAGATGGCAGGTCCACCCGACCTGGCGAGAACCAAGCCAAGGAAACACCCAGCTAACCCCCCCTCTGGCTTCAATTTAAGGCCGAATCTCTCACTATCTCTCTCTCGAACATTCTGCACCTATTTATTGTTCAAAATTGAGCCTTGGAGGCCAAGCAAAACCTTCCTCCATTGTACCTTGATGGGAACCCCTTCGCAAACCCTAAACCTAGCCTAATACCCTATAAAAACCACACACACACCTTCATCGTGCGTCCACAAACTCGGCCAACTCCTCTCTTTCCCCTATTGTTCCCCATCTCATGTTCGCCCTTTTTCTCCGATCATGTCTCAGCTGCGTCACCGCTGTGCTCGCGTGCGAGGCTTCAGTTGTTGGGGAGACAATCCGTGATCATCAGATCGGTCAAGAGCTGACCACGATTGGAGATCAACGGCCACAGGTTGCCCGCCCTCTTTCCCCCTCTCATTCCATTCGTGATCACATGCCCAGGAGCACGCCACTCCTCTACTGTCGATCTGGCACGCGGGTCAAAGTGTTGACCTAAGATCAACGATCTTTGGATTTCTCCTTTTCTGGTAAATACCACTCTCTACTCAATATTCATATTAATTGCTTATTCTTGCAAAAATGATAACTATCAACTCCTAGGGCCAAACTATTCGAAGTTATATATCAAATTGATCCTTTCGAAAAGATCTACACAATGGGATATGTGTTAGGGTCTAATTCTATCGTTTGTTCCTTGCTTTCACAAAAGATGCATATGTTAATCATTTGGAATATATTTGATGTATGATCATGATGTAAGACTTTGATCTTGACCACATAATCTATCTATGATCCTTAAATAAGTAACCATTGTTGGGTTTTTGGGGAGGCAGAGAAGCAGCGGAAACAAAAAATATTCTCCCAAAACCCAGAACAAAAGGAATCACGTCAATGTCTATATAATAGGAAAGATTGTTTGTGGATGCATACCTTGTCCCGAAACTTGCTCGGCGACAGTATCTCGCACCTTGCACGGTCTTCACCTCTGGTCTTGGATGGTGTCTGTGTAGCTCTTGGTCGCACCGGGACTGAAGACTCCTGGTCTCACCGGGACTGTTGGGATTGACAGTTGTCCTCCGAGCGACAGAGGTCTCCCGCCTCTACAGTCGTCCACATGGACTGCCTGGAACTACGGTCGCCTTGTTGCATAAGGAATCGGAAGGAGTGACACCCTCCTGTCGGCTTACTAGTCACCAACACACTCTCCTACCACCAGTCACTTTCTGTAGTTGTCTTTCCCATGTTGTGCCTCCCTTATCGGGTAGCACTTTCTCGGGCTCTCTCTCGGTTACCAAAACTAGAGAGAACGACAACTTCACAGAGCAACTGGTTGCACTGGGTTGTACTTTGAGAATCCCACAATACCCCTATATATATAGGAGGGTCATGGGACATGGTTCTCTATCCCGGGCAATGCGGGACTAAAGCAGGAGTAGAAGGGTTTGGGATTTTCCGCAGAAACAACCAACTGCACAACCTGAATTGATCGTTTCACAACTGAAACGGTCGGTTGGGGATCTGAGCCGGTCGGTTGACACCTCAACCGATCGGTTGGGACCCATGAAATGGTTGGTTCACTTCTGAGCCGGTCGGTTCATGGTCCTGATCAGTTCCCGATTGACTTTTCTTCTTTTGTTTCGAATTGGTATCAAATACCAATCCTTGTTCAAATCAAATTGGGCCAGTGAAACGAAAGAAAATTTCTCACCAATCTTACTTTCCCAACTTGCTCGGTTGGACTTGAACCAATCGTTTCAACACTTGAACAAATCGCTTCACCCTGTCCATGAACCGATCGACTCACCAGTTGAGCCAAACGGTTCACCAAGCTCAGCCGATCAGTTCATCACATGAGCTGATCGGTTGGGAGTGCAAATTGTGCAGAATCAATCAATCACAATTTCAATCAATCCGATACTCTAATCAATCAATCCAACACCTTGAACACTATGATACTAAGCTATCAATTGATTGAGTGTATAATTGAACTACTAAACTCCTTTAGTAATCAATTTGAACATGTTTGTGGACAAACTCCTATTCCTGGTTAATCCTATGTGTGTGACCCTGCAGGTCCATTTCACATTGGCAGTGAAAGTTCATAACACTTATGACTTCACAAGCAAAGAGCGGTGCCTAGTCACACATCAGTGCTACCCAAGTGAAATAGAAAGTTGAAGAACAACTTTCAATCCTACAATCCGTGAATGGTGTTACAGTGAATGTATAATTCCTTTGTCACTGATATCCTGAATGAACTCGAGGCATGGAACAATCATCTTGTCAACGTTCATTCATTTCCTTGATCTCAAAGCAGACTGGGTGAGATGTGTATGACATCAATATCACATATTGATTCACACGTGCATGTGCATGCCTTTCTCAATCCTACTCATCAAGTGGCCAATGACATCAAACTCCCTCAGGAGGGACAAATCCCATATCTATCACTCACCCCTCAAAAGCCCCTTGTGTCAAAACCACCCAATCATCACCTTTATAACAACCCATGTTTCAGGACTACATTTGATGATGTCAAAGTGTACCCAATGACATGTGTTGAGTGTAGTGATTTCAGGTCTAAGAATCACACTCACCACCATCACTGTGAGAGTTGACTGTGACTACCAAGTCATGGTTCCATGTGTCACTCTCACGGTGGGTCTGTCCGGTACCTTGTTCTCTAACAAGTACCTATGTGTTTTGATTGATATCACTATATCATGACTAATGAGATTCTGTCATCAACTAACACACAATCTAGTCTTTAGTGTTATTGATGTCTATGGTTATTTCCAGAACAACAACCGACTAGAGACCAAATAAGAATGTATACTCTTGACATCCACATGATCTCATCGTTTAGGTCCTTAACCTAAAAGCATACGTCATTGAGTAAAATCATTCTTTAGACATATATCATGTTACACCATCATCTCAGAAATAGTTTAAACATATAGTTCGGAAATTGCCTTTATTATTATTCAAATCATTTACAAAGTATCCCATTACAATCATCATATGACTTGCTCTATGGGCATACATACCAACAGACTCCCACTTGCACTTAGAGCCAGTCACCAAGGAACCTCAGTCCTTGTGACCTAGCATGACCATCATGCTTCTGTTGAGATAGGGCCTTAGTCAGTGGATCAGCTATGTTGTCTTTAGTTGGTACTTTGCAAATCTTCACATCTCCTCATTGTATGATCTCTCGTATGAGATAGAAGCACCGTAGTATGTGCTTGGACCGCTGATGTGATATGGGTTCCTTAGCTTGTGCAATAGCTCCA
Organism: Alisma plantago-aquatica; assembly: GCA_963693085.1. Lineage (NCBI taxonomy): Eukaryota > Viridiplantae > Streptophyta > Magnoliopsida > Alismatales > Alismataceae > Alisma > Alisma plantago-aquatica. Next base: position 316,203,262 of record OY856411.1, on the reverse strand, counting down.
TTATTGTCACAATAAAGCTCAATTGCATCACAGCTACTGGGAACTACACCAAGTTCAGAGATGAACTTCCTGATCCACACAACCTCCTTTGTTGCATGTGAAGCAGCAATATACTCGGCCTCTGTAGTAGAATCGGAAACTATTTCTTACTTGGAACTCTTCCAGCTCACAGCTCCATTATTAAGGCAAAACACAAATCCTGACTGCGATCTGTAATCATCTTTATCGGTTGGGAAGCTTGCATCGGTGTAACCCTTTACAACCAGCTCTTCCTCACCGCCGTAAACAAGAAACGGATCCTTAGTCCTTCAAAAGTACTTCAGGATGTTCTTTACGGCTGTCCAGTGAGCATCCCAGGGATCTGACTGGTACCAGCTCGTCATGCTGAGTGCATACGAGACATCTGGGTGTGTGCACAACATAGCGTACATGACGGATCCGATGGCTGATGCATATAGGATCCCATTCATACGCTCCCTCTCTTCAAAAGATTGGGGACACTGAGCTCTAGAGACGGTGACTCCATGTAGCATGGGGATGTTGCCTCTCTTTGAGTTCTCCATGCTGAACCACTTCAACACTTTGTTGATGTACGTGCTATGACTTAGTCCGAGAAGCCTTCTAGATCTATCTATATAGATCTTAATTTCTAAAATGTAGGATGCTTCTCCTAAGTCCTTCATTGAGAAAGTATTCCCAACCCAAGTCTTTACCTTCTCTAAGGCTAAGACATCATTCCCCATCAAAAGTATGTCATCCACATACAATATGAGGAATGTGGTCGAGCTCCCACTAACCTTCTTATACACACAAGGTTCATCTTCATTTTGAGTAAAGCCAAACACTTTCACTTCCTCATCAAATCGAAGATTCCAACTCTGAGATGCTTGCTTCAATCCATAGATTGACCTTTGCAGCTTACAGACTTTATTGGCATTCTTTGGATCTACAAAACCTTCAGGCTGTGTCATGTACACATCCTCATTTATATTCCCATTAAGGAATGCAGTTTTAACATCCATCTACCAAATCTCATAGTCATAATAAGTTGCAATAGCAAGCATGATCCTGCTGGACTTTATCATGGCAACTGGAGAAAAGGTTTCATCATAGTGAACACCTTGAACTTGTCGAAATCCCTTCGCAACCAATCTTCCTTTATAAGTTTGCACATTGCCATCCATGTCGGTCTTCTTCTTGAAGACCAACTTGCACCCTATGGGTTTTACCCCTTCGGGTGGTTCCACCAAAGTCCATACTTTGTTGGAGTACATGGATTCCATCTTGGATCTCATGGCTTCAAGCCATTTCTCAAAATATTGTCCCTCCATAGCCTCTACGTAGGTAGTTGGATCATCATCTATGATCAACTCACCACCTTCTTGAGTTACAAGGTATCCAAACCTCTCATGTTCAAGGCGAGTCCTACTAGATCTACGAGGTCCTTGTGTTACCTGAGGAGACTGAGATTCTACAACACCTTGTGAATCTCCATTTTCCTCTTGTACATCTACTGGTTCAATATTTTCTTGTTGGGCTTGAACCTCTTCAAGCTCTATTTTCCTTCCACTGCTTCCTTTGGAAATAAATTCCTTCTCTAGGAACACAATTGTCCTGGCAAAAAACACTTTGTTGTCAGTAGGGTGGTATAGATAATATCCCCTCGTTTCCTTGGGGTATCCAACAAAATAACATTTATCAGACTTGGGTCCAAGCTTATCAGGAAACATTTTCCTAACATAAGCCTCACAACCCCAAATCTTTAGAAAAGACAAATTGGGACGCTTCCCAGTCCATATCTCATATGGTGTCTTTTGAACCGATTTAGATGGTACTCAGTTAAGTGTAAACACGGCGGTTTCAAGAGCATGACCCCAGAAGGAAATTGGAAGATCTGCAAAACTCATCATTGATCACACCATATCTAACAATGTGTGATTCCTTCTTTCAGACACACCATTATGTTGTGGTGTTCCAGGCGAAGTCCATTGTGATACAATACCACGGGCTCACAGAAGGTCCTCAAACTCCTAGCTTAAGTATTCCCCACCTCGATCGGATTGAAGTGCCTTAATACTTTTACCAAGTTGGTTCTGTACTTCATTCATGAAATCCTTGAACCTTTCAAGGGTTTCTGACTTATGATTCATCAAGTACACATAGACATACCTACTGAAATCATCACTGAAGGTAATGAAGTATTGATACCCATTTTTGGCATTAGTTCTAAAAGGCCCACATACATCAGTATGTATGAGTCCTAATAGATCACTAGCTCTCTCAACTTTAGCTAAAAAGGGAGTCTTGGTCATCTTGCCCAACAAACAAGATTCACATGTCTCTATTGATTCATAATCAAAAGAGTCTACATAACCATCTTTATGGAGTTTAGAAATGCACTTTTCATTTATGTGCCCTAGACGACAATGCCAAATATATGTTTCCTTTGAGTTGTTGAGTTTTTTCCTTTTGGTGTTTACGTTGTATATAATTGTCTCTAGATGTATCAAGTATAGACCATAAGACATTGGGGCACTTCCATAAAAGATCCCATCTTTAGAAATGGAACAATTTCCATTCTTAATAAGAAATTCAAATCCATCCTTGTCCAAATAAGAGACGGAATTGATATTCCTATTTATGGCAGGTACATAATAGCAGTTTTTCAACTCTATTATTATCCCACTTGGTAGAGTTAACTCATAGGTTCCTACAGCACTGGCGGCAACCCTTGCCCCATTCGCAAAATGTGGTTCAACCTCGCCTTTCCCCAAAGGCCTACTTCTCTTAAGATCCTTCACATTTGAACAAATGTGAGATCCGCATCCGGTATCAAGTACCCATGATGAAGAAGTAGTAAAGTTAATCTCTATCACGTATACACCAGAAGTAGAGATCTCTATATCTGACTTCTTCTTCCATCATTCCTTCCATCCTCTCCATGTAGAAGAAATTGGTTTGGCGAGAGAACCCTTCTCTCCCTTACCATTCGTTCCATTGATCTCTATCAATGAACTTTCTTTCCTCTTCACCAATGCATTAAGCGTACATAGAGTGGATTCAAAGGCTCCTGGTTTTTTTTTTGGTTAAGCCAGGGGTCGTTTTTATTCATCCCACACCCCTCTTGTGGGCACAATCATCTAGAAATTACAGCTCCTACTTATAACAGTGCAGGTAAAGAGCAATAAAAACCAGAAACATCATAACAACCTAACCAACAGCACTCTGCAAAACAATGTAAGGGACTCTTCGTTTCCCTAAAGCCGCCATACCTCTTACTCTACGTGGTATATTCAGTGTATCTAAAGCAATGAACGGCTCATTCAACCTGCTGCCCCATTTCCCTAGTTCACGAGGTATCGAGTTGATGACCTTGTGAACCAAGGACCCATATATCATAGCAGAATCAAGCTCCTCTCACAGCTCCCTAACGAACGGTGACGTCTTCCATGGTTCCATCCCTTTGTTCCATAAGATGTCATGCACGTACGCCTCATCAATCTCAATACACGAAATGACCAATGCATGTCTCTCGCTATCTTCAACCCGATAGCACACACTTGCATATAAGCAAGTACGTAGTCCGTACTCCTGAGCCAAGCTCTGAATACAAGGCAGGATTCAAAGGCTCTTGGTATATGTGGATTGTGCAGAACACTTCTCACAGTCCTCAACCAGTTATGGAATTTGTTCTCAATTAATTTGCCCATTTTAAAAGATGATTATTTTTCCATTCTACAAGAGAAAATTCCATTTGTCAAAACTCCTTTTGGTTTATTTTGAATAAAATTTGACGATAGTTAATTAGGACTTTAATTAATTACCGCTCCCACTATTTTGACTCAAATTGACAGCCTTCATCATCAATTCGGAAGATTGTAGCGTACAATCTTCTTGTGGGTCAAGATCCTGAAATCCTCTGAGCCATGGACCATCATGGGTTGTCACCCACAACTAAGATCTTCCAGGTAGGCAACTCTTGCCAATTGCATCATATGCCACTCTTAAAAGATGTCATATGCAACTCCTTGCCATGATCATCTCCATGCCTCAAGGTGCTAGATCCTATCTAGGTCACCTTGTTAAGTCCGACCCAAAGCCAACACGATGAACATGACCCTGCATGGGCAGACCCACACATTCATCCTTCATGCTTCCACGAGATAGACGGTGCACCATGCTTGGGCGTGCCCACACTTGGTCGATCAAGCTTTTCACGTGTGTCACATTTGGAAGGAATCTAAAACTTTAATATTTAATGAGGAATTTGGTTTTTATATGCATGTACATATCCAATCACCACAATATATAGTATGTATCATATACATGCTATATCCCACAGAAAACATGCAAAATGATAAAATCAATGATTATGGTCATCCTATTGTGATTCCTCGAGCTAAGAGGAATCATGATCATCTAGGTATACATCACATGCAACCTGTACAAGATGAAATTTGTGCCTGCTTTTCTAGGTTTGATCAGCTCATCTCCATGACTAATCAGCTCGCCATCAAGTTGGTTGTTCGGGTGCCACCAGCTGATCGACTGGCACCTCCAGCCGATCGGTTCACCGGTCGTAGTGCATCTCCTCAGGTCATCAAACGCTCGTCTCGCTCCTCGAACCGGACGTCCGGAACACCAACCGATCGGTTCACGCCTTGAACCAATCATCTCAGGTCGTCCACCGTTCTTTGACATAACAAGAAATAAAATCTATCCTATTTACAATTGAATTGTGCAACCCCGAGTTACATTTGGGGGGAGCAAAGGTAGGAAAAGAAATCTTGAATTATTTTGAGTTACATCAGGAATAGGAGAAAAGGGAATCGGTGTGCAGACCGAGATGCAAGCAACCAGATACAACCACACACAGATATAGGCTTTATAGGCCATAACCATGCTACACATCCACCACAAATCTCATTTAAGGGTGACGCGTATCGAGTGCATTAATATTACATATCATATATGTATATTAGGGATTTGTGGATTGGGCATGCATAAAGCCAATTTTATTCGCATCAAATGCTATAAATAAAGGCGACAAACCAAAATCAGTCATATCGATAATCCTAAAATATAGAGAAATTGACGTGGCTCTGATACCACTGTTGGGTTTTAGGGGAGGCAGAGAAGCAGCGGAAACAAAAAAAATTCTCCCAAAACCCAGAACAAAAGGAATCGGATCAACGTCTATATAATAGGAAAGATGGTTTGTGGATGCATACCTTGTCCCGAGGCTTGCTCGGCGACAGTATCTCGTGCCTTACGTGGTCTTCACCTCTGGTCTTGGACGGTGTCAGTGCAGCTCCTGGTCGCACCGGGACTGAAGACTCCTGGTCTCACTCGGACTGTGAGGATTGACAGTTGTCCTCCGAGCGACAGAGGTCTCCTGCCTCTACAGTCGTCCACACGGACTGCCTGGAACTCCGATCTCCTTGTTGCATAAGGAATCAGAAGGATTCGCACCCTCCTATCGGCATACTAGTCGCCAACACACTCTCCTGCCAGCAGTCGCTTTCTGTAGTTGTCTTTCCCTTGCTATGCCTCCCTTATCGGGTAGCACTTGCTTGGGCTCTCTCTCAGTTACCAAAACTAGAGAGAACGACAACTTCACATAGCAACTGGTTAACTGGGTTGTACTTTGAGAAGCCCCCAATACCCCTATATATATTGGAGGGTCATGAGACAGGGTTCTCTATCTCGGGCAATGCGGGACTAAAGAAGGAGTAGAAGGGTTCGAGATTTTCCACAAAAACAACCAACTGCACAACCTGAACCGATCGTTTTACAACTGAAACGGTCGGTTGGGGATCTGAGCCGGTCGGTTGACACCTCAACCAATCGGTTGGGACCCATGAAACTGTCGGTTCACTTCTGATCCGGTCGGTTTGTGGTACTGATCAGTTCCCGATTGACTTTTCTTCTTTTGTTTTGAATTGGTATCAAATATCAATCCTTGTTCCAATCAAATTGGGCAAGTGAAATGAAAGAAAATTTCTCACCAATCTTACTTTCGCAACATGCTCGGTTGGACTTGAACCGATCATTTCAACACTTGAACAAATCGCTTCACCCTGTCCATGAGCCGATCGACTCACCAGTTGAGCTGATCGGTTCACCAAGCTCAGCCGATCGGTTGGGAGTGCAGATTGTGCAGAATCAGTCAATCGCAGTTTCAATCAATCCAATACTCTAATCAATTAGTCCAACACCTTGAACACTATGATACTGAGCTATCAATTGATTGAGTGTTTAATTGAAATACTAAACTCCTTTAGTAATCAATCTAAACATGTTTGTGGGAAAACTCCTATTCCAGGTTAAATCCTATGTGTGTGACCCTGCAGGTCCATTTCACGTTAGCAATGAAAGTTCATAACACTTATGACTTCACAAGCAAAGAGCGGTGCCTAGTCACACATCATTGCTACCCAAGTGAAATAGAAAGTTGGAGAACAACTTTCAATCCTACAATCCGTGAATGGTGTTACAGTGAGTGTATAATTCCTTTTTCACTGATATCCTGAATGAAGTCGAGGCATGGAACAGTCATCCTATCAACGTTCATTCATTTCCTTGATCTCAGAGCAGACTGGGTGAGATGTGTATCACATCAATATCACATATTGATTCACACGTGCATGCACATGCCTTTCTCAATCCTACTCATCAAGTGGCTAAGGACATCAAACTCCCTCAGAAGGGACAAATCCCATATCTATCACTCACCCTTCAAAATCCCTATGTGTCAAAGCCACCCAATCATCACCTTTATAACAACCCATGTTTCAAGACTACGTTTGATGATGTCAAAGTGTATCGAACGACATGTGTTGAGTGTAGTGATTTCAGGTCTAAGAATCACACTCACCACCATCACTATGAGAGATGACTATGACTACCAAGTCATGGTTCCATGTGTCACTCTCACGGTGGGTCTGTCCGGTACCTTGTTCTCTAACAAGTACCTATGTGCTTGGTTTGATATCACTACATCATGACTAATGAGATTCTGTCATCAACCAACACACAATCTAGTCTTTAGTGTTATTGATGTCTATGGTTATTTCCACAATAACAACCAACTAGGGACCAAACAAGAATGTATACTCTTGACATCCGCATGATCTCATCGTTTAGATCCTTAACCTAAAAGCATACGTCATTGAGTAAAATCATTCTTTAGACATCTATCATGTTACACCATCATCTCAGAAATAGTTTAAACATATAGATCGGAAATTGTCTTTATTATTATTCAAATAATTTACAAAGTATCCCATTAAAATCATCATATGACTTGCTCTATGGGCATACATACCAACAACCATAACTTCTTTGTAGCCCTAATGAAAGTTCTACTCTCCCTATTGCTCATAATGGCCTTAATTGTACATATGTGCCCACTTTGGACTTTAATGTGGAACTTTGCCTAGATTGCTAATCTTATTGATAATGGACAACCACCTAATCTTGCTATATGTTTCTTATGACCTTAGGTTGCTGATCTAAACCATCCCTTATGCTTGGCTCTTATTCATTGATGATATTGAACCTTGAAATGGTCATATGTAATTCGTGGAACTTTAGAATGATATGAAACTAGAACCACACCATCATGATGGCCTCTAGATCAGTACAAGATCATCTGATGTACCAATAGGCAATTTGTAACCTAACTTGGCCAAAACCCTTAAAATGAAGATAATTAGGGTTAATGATGCGAATCTAATATATATGTGTAATCTTGTTGTTAATCAGGTTTGGCACGTGGCTAGATGGTGAATGATATGTTAGGTTATGAAATCTATGAATCAGGTATGGGCCTTATCTAGTTATATGACTACCACTTTCTTGCTTGAAAAGACATATATTGTATGCTTGTTTGTCTATTTTCTCAAATATTGCCATGTAATATTGCTATGTCTTACTCGATGTTTGCCTCGTCAGTTTTATAACTTGAACACATATATAGATAGAACTCCATTATAATATTGATTGATAAAGGGTTAGCTCTTGGCTACGGCCTTGAGGTCCCTCTCTTATAAAAGGGTTACCTAAGCTTGAGCACCCTTACAGACCCTTCCGACGGGAAGATGGTCAAAGGCCTTAAACATGCTTGATATTGTTGGTATAATGGAGTGAAATGACATAAAATATAGTTTCAGATTTGTTAAACAATTAACATGTTTATTCTTGTTCGTTTAGTCTTGAAATCTTTTCAAAATTATGCAAAGCTTATGTATCTGTATCTTTATGCCCCATACTCAACACCTTGTGTGTTGACCCATTTCTCGTATGTTGTTTTTAGGTTCAGAGATGGCTAGAAGGTTGATGGGCTTGGTGAGCTATGCTAGGTGTACTTGGTATAAGATCCAGTTTTTAGTGCACATGAATGACTTGTACCTTGACTATGGAAATATATAATTGAATTCATGAATATAATGAATTTTGTATAATTTATACTTGTTGAATGTTGAGACTGTGTTGGTGCCTTTATCTTATTATTTGTTCATGTATGCAAAGCTTTACACTTCTGCATGTCACCTTTGGTATACATTTGCTTCATGGGACTGGGATTCCAGTTCCGTGACAGATGTGTTAATCCCCTTTCCTTGTGTTTCAATCTTTGTGTTATGTGCCTTCTTGTTTGTGTCAGTCACAGTTTCGATCATGTCGAGTTCCATATAACATAGTTCAGATTGTCTACCCCTTTTTCCTACAATGTTGTTCCATTCCACTTCATTCTCAGGTACCCCAAGTCGCTGGCTTCTACTCATCTTATATATGCATGGTGCTTCTTTCTTCTTCCTTTGGTCTGCCTTCCCTATCCACCCTAATTTCTTCCAGTATTCCTTCTCCTTTTGTGCTCTGGTTCTTGCAGCTGTCAGTGCTTGTTCCAGTTTGGACCTTTCAGCTGTGTCTTCTAGCTCTCTTCCTGGTTCATAATGTAGGTTTGTCTTCCTTGTGTTTGGTGCTTCAACCACAACAACTCTCTTTTCTCCTTCTATGCTTGCATCTCTTGGTCTTATAGCGATAACCTCCTCTCTCGTGTATTGGGTTCCTTTCTTCCTCCTCGCTGATTGTGTCTATATTCCATTTCTCTGGGTTTCTGCCATCTAGATTGTTCTGTTCGCCTGTCTGTCTTCCTTTCCCTATTGGACATTCCTCTCCGATGCAGGAATCCCTGGAAATAGGGATTTCAGGTCGGTCTCTGCCTCTTCGCTGCCCCCTTTTTCACTTGATGTGTACAATTGCTTTGTTATCTCTTCTCTCCTCTTCTCTTCTTGATTCTTGTCGGCCTTAGTGTGCTGCCCATGCATTTATTCTCTACTGAACTCATTCAAAATGGTTGTTTTCGCTGCTTGTATTGGTTTATACTTGAATTAAATTTCCTTTCGTGCTCTGATATTGCCAAATATCTCCTCCTGTAAATATTGTCTTGGCTTCTTCGGTGATGCTTTATTCCAAGCCCCCCACAGTGGGCCTTGATCATCTTCTTCCTTAGGACTGGTACAGTCCCTTATCACATGCCCTAGCCAGCCGCACCTATAGTAGAAATTAGATAATCTTTCATATTTTATTTCTATCTCCATGATTTTGTTGTGTCTTCCCTTGATGTGTAGGATTGTTCTTAGTGGTTTAGAGACATCCAGGTTGATCATGAATCTCACAGAGGAGTCCCATCCTAGTTCAACCAGGTCTCTAGATATCACACTTCCCAACCTGGCTGCTATTTCTTCTACCGCTTGTCTGGTTCGAAGCCCCAACGAGATCCCATAGAGTCGAACCCAAAACAGGCTATGATTAATCACAATGGCACCTGACTGCTCTTCGGCCTCTATATTCTTGATCAGTAACAACTTATTATCAAAATTCCATGGAGCTCCATCTTCAACTTTCTATTTATCATGTCAGTCAAAGAAGTGTATTATGAAGCGGTCACCTTCTACCTATTCAAAGACCACCTTTCCATTGAGCCCCCACGCCTGTGTTAGAGTGCGCTTCATCGCCCAGAAATTTGTCGGCATGTCTGATAAAATCCTTGCTATCATTGCTAACTTAAGGTGCCCTTGACCTTCGTCGTCCACTGGCTGTGTAATCTCTATTAGTTCCTCTTCTTCCTGTGTCAACTGCAACCTCGCACAACGGTCTGCCATATCTTCTGCCATCACTGGAAGAGGACCAGGGAGATCGCCCCAATCTTGGACCTACAAGAGTAAACCACAAATGGAGAAAGAGGACTCCCATGCTCCAAACCCTAATTGCCAGAGCGATAGGATAGCCACAGGGAGAGTTTATCATGAAAATGTTGTTAGCTTTGGGTTTGTACATTTATGATAGATAATATGGATTTAATGTTAGAGAAACTAGATTTGTTTATGTTAATTAAGGTGATTAATGTATTAAGGACATTAAAAGCAATGTATTATTTGGATATCAGGTTTGTTTTAATAATTTATGATCATTTGAATGTTTTTATAGGAGAACCCCAATGACAAGTAAGAAACAACTAACATGTATAAGAATACCTATACAATAAATTGAGTAGCCTAAGGTTTTTTAATAAAGTTTTGATGTTATGTATAAAATTTGATTCTAGGAAGGATTTGCTTTAAAGAGAATTGGATGTATATTAGTTTTCCACTATCCCAAGTATGTGGGTCATGTCAAATGATAAACTAAGTAGTATTAACATGAATCTTTCCATTTCTTACGTAACATTATACATAAGTTTGCTAATCATGACTACATATTAGTTACTTATGTTGATAAAGATATTCAATGTTTTACAAACTTCAAGTTATATTTGTTGCTTCATAAAGTAAGACTCTAAGGAAGCTTATATGAATTTAGGATATGTTGGGGGCTACAAAGTGACCAATTGTGTCCTTGTGCCATAGGGAAGATGAGAACCATAATCACCTCTTCAATAATTGTAGGTTCACCAAGTATGTGTGGTTTGTTATCTTCCTTAGAAACACATGGGGCCCAAATAACAACAACACTATGGTTGAGGTTGCACATTGGATATTATAGAACTTTAAAGACAAAAGACGTCTTCCCTATAGAGGCATTTGCATAACTGTGTTCTGCTACTAAGTTTGGGAAGAAAGGACAACAAGTTTAATGGGAAAAAACGTTACAATGAAGATGAGCTTAAACAAAAGATAGGGAAAGATATTGTAAATGGTTTACATACGAAAAAAGGCTTAGTAAATGGCATATCTAGTAGCGCTAAATTATACTCGGGTTTTTTGTAGTTTGACACCCCTTGTATACCTTCTGTTCGGTCAGGTGTTGATGCATCCCTATTTTAGGCCTTTATTTTGTATGTTGTTGCACTTAAATCATATGTATATATGTTATATTACATGTTATTTCCCTCAATATGCATATTTCTATCAAATACACTTATGGAGGCTTTTTGCATGTTTTGTAGTTACTTTGGCCATTACTTGGTGGAAGGGAGAGAAGAAAATAATCTAAGGGTTTCTTCACCCTTGAATGAGCCTAAAGAGAGTCTAATAGCTTCCCTAACCTATCCCAAGTGCTCAAGAATCAACCCAAAGCAAGGAGCATCAATGGTGAGCAAGTTGAAGGTCTAAGTGCGAGGAAGAAGATCCAACATAGTCGTGGTACATGGCCTCGACCGTGGAACAAATGCTCCATGTTATAGTAACATTGCATGTTTGAATCTTCTAGACATTATACCAGTGGTGATTCATCACCACTTTGGTGATTTTACAACATTTGCCGATAGTGCATAGTTATTCTTTTCGACATATCATGAAACAAGCCATGTTGATATCACTTCAGAAGGAGGATGCACAGTTGGAAGTGTCTCAATTTTCAAGATCATGGACACAACTACAATAAAAATCAATGCTTCTATAGTAGGACAGAGAAGTACAAGTGGATGATCAGATCAGAGTTTCATAGTAAGGAGCATGATAACTTCCTTAGGTCTGGTGACAAGACACTTATTATTCCACAACCAGACAATGCTTCTAGATGTTGATGATTTGAGTGAGATAGTATATAAGGAGGCTCTTCTCCCAACGCACAAAATGTGTTCTACAATACACATACATATCATAAGTTGAATAACATGCAATGGTAGCCAAATGTGAAACCCAATATGACATATGCATGTTCAAGTGTACAATTATAAATAAATCAAGGAGAAACCTTAGAAGCCTGTAGAGATAAGGATACAATGAAAGTCCAGTACATCCTTACATGGAAGGTAGAAGTTCATTCAACCATTCAGATGATTGAGGAATCTCCTAAGAACATATTCCCTATAGTTCTCGACAGTTCGGTGATATCCACCTGATTGATTGAGTTGCCTACTAAAACAACCATCTGAGGAGCATAATAATGACATCTTGTGAAGTTACATATGATAAGAGATACATGAGTTTGAGGGAGAAGATCATGGCTTCTATGAGAGTGTTGTGACATCACCATGAAATCAAAGTAACCATTTGGAGTTTAGTGGATGAGGTGCATGGGAAGTACCTATATTTTCTTGCCTTGGATTTCTCGGGTGAAATCTCTGTTAGGGGTTTATGGTTATAAGACCCCTAACCTTGCTTTTTTGGATAGGCATGATTTCTTACCTTAATTGTAAGATTAAAAACTTATTCAAACCATAACATGTTCTTTTATATCATGTGACAAACCTAAGTTTCAAGTTTGGTCTAGTTTGGACATTATTTGTGCAAATTACGCAATTATATGCTTATTTTGGGCTTTTCTACAATTTACCCACATCTGAGGTTTTTCATACAATTTGTCACATGCATGTGGTACCTTATACGTTTTATTATTATTCTTGAGATTTTTGTCCCATAAGGGCCTTTGTTTCATGTTGGTTTGGTGGAGATACCTTGCTTGGGTCGAGTTAGGGTTTTGTCCTCATAGATGAGCTACCTTTGAGGCCAAAACTCAATGATCCTCTTGGTTGGATGGGATCCTATGGTGGTTCTTTGAGCATACCTTGAGGTTTGAGGGTCTATGTTTTCCCCACTTGAAGCTCCTTGGGTCGGTGGTTCACCTGAAGAGGTGCTCAAACAATGGTTTTCACCCTTATGAACCCATGGTTCATCAACTGATGGTCACTCTACTTTGAAACTTGACGGCCACCCTAGTAAGCCAATATCCTATGGACCTACAACCTCTCGCAACTTATATATCTAATGTTTTGCAACGATGTGACCCTTTATGCAATAGACACATGGAAAACCTAGTAGGACACCTTAACGTTCTCTCCCCTCTCACCCTTAGCTTGTTATACCTTCCCTCTAGCATATAAAGAAACACTTTAGACACCCATTTCTCTTCATTTCTATCTAGAACTTCTTCGTCCCTTTCTTGGTAGATAATAAGGTTCCCAAGTTATAATAAGGTGGTCGATTTTCTTGCATGTGCACCTAGGATTCAGATCTACCCTCTCTTGGTGCTTGTGGAGCTTCCTTTTCTTGTTCTTGACCTAAGCAAGTAAATATCCTTTCTTTCCTTAGATTTCTTTGCTTACCTACCTCATTCTCTATTCTTATTTATCATGGCCCTTCTGTTCCATGGTGGAGCATTCTCTAGATATTAAAGAACACCCCTTTTCTTACTTCTTTGACCTAGGGTTTGCTTCCTCTTTAGAGAAGGAGCTAGTTTGGCCGAGTGGAGAGATCAAGCTAGGGTTTTCTTCTCTTTTACTCAAGCTTACTTACTGTTTCATGATTCATCTTCTTCCTATAGGTGATTTATATAACTTTTTCCATGTTTATTTCTTACTACTAGCTTGCATGTACCTAATCTTGCTCTAAAACAAAGTTCTAAGTATGAAGATGTTCTCTCTGCCTAGGGTTTAAGCTTAAATGATGTTTCATGGGTAGTTTATCACCATGGATGAACCTTAAACCATGTCCACGAACTTTACTTAGTCGAGGAAGCTCTATATTTGCTTTGATGTGGACAAACAATGGTTTTTGTCCTTGAAATGGGGGTCATACTTAGGGTTTTTGAGCATTTTTACCTTCTTTCTTTGCAACCCGATGGCTTTATCCTTGTTGCTATTTTGCTTGGCCTTCGTGTGCCAACCGATGGTGGCCACTTAACTGCTATTTTGGTTTCTCCCTTGTGTACACAACCAATGGCTATCTTTCCCCTCATAACCAATGCTTTTACTCTCTCAAATGATGCCCCTTTTCTTAAGGTTTTGAGTTGATCTTCCTTCCAGTCTTAGAACTTGAGGGTTTTGTACTTGGTGCTATTTAGGTTGCCTTTTTGCACAGCCGATGGCTTTGTATTAACTTTTGTTTTGAATCCTTTGGCTCAACAAATGATGGTTTTTGTGCTTCTTTAAGTGGTGAACTCAATGGTTTTGGTTTCCCTCTAATCCCACAATTTTACCTTTCATTTTGAAGCTTGTTTCACCACCTATTGACCACATTCTATGGTCATTCTGGGTTCCATGACCGATGGCTCTTCTAAGCCAACAACCAATGGCTTCTCTGATTCTATGGTCAATAAACATTGGTTTTTCTGACTCTAAGATTTGATGTTTCTCTGACGAATGGTCATCAAACAATGGTTGTCCTAGTTCAACTCTTGATGGTGTCACCGATGGTCTTTCTTATCACATGATCCATTGGTGGTCCTATGTACCACAACCAATGGTAGGTCACATGCCCACAACCAATGAAGTTTTTTTATTTCACAAAGGGTGGTGCTTCTTATGTCTCCAACTGATGGTGCTCTTTGAGTAACAGTCGATGGCTTGAATATGTCTTATGTGGTGATTCTTTTAGGTCTTAACTCGATGGTTTCCCTAGTTGAATGGTTCAAAGTTTTGCTTGTCTTGCAACCTATGGTTTTATCTATCCTACATCCAATGACCTTGGTTGTATACCATGATCCAATGGTTAGGGTTTGATGTTCTAACATTCGATCGTGTTGAATGAATCTTATGGTGGATGATTTGGTGTTGATGATGGTAAACTGATGGTTCAGAGCCCATAACTTGATAGTCTTTCATTTGCCCTCATATTAATGTATATTAATAGTCACAATAATGAGCTGATGTGTAATCCTAAACTGGCTTGTCTTGTTACACCTAACCCAAATACACATATGTGATGATGGTTAATCATACTTACCTCCCTTGTAGGATTAGTATGACGATGAAATATTCTCCCTAATGTCATTGTAACCTTAATGTATTAACAAGTGGTTATCATAGACTTAGATTTATTCTTTATTATGTTAAGCTTGTACACTATAAGTATGATGGTGGTAAATCATTCCTAGCCTTCTTGTAGGTTGATATAATGAAGAAATACTCTAAATGTTAGCATACCCTTCTATGTTATCATTTGGACATCTTTTAGCTCTTTAGTGCAATATCATGTTGAGCCTATGTATCACATGTATGATGATGGTTTGTTGAGGCTTGCTATAAGGTTTAGAAAGAAACTATTGTTCTTGCAGAAAATGATGTGATGGTCTTAATGACCTGTGGGCAAGTATTGAGCCCTATGGAGTTGTAATCCTCTCTATGTTGACATGGGTTGGTACCTTGGGGTAATGTGATAAGGATTTATAACCTATCATGGTGTGATGACAAGTATAGTCTCATGAATGGAAACAAAATAGTGCCATGTGGTATTGGAAGTAAGAAACATGTCTCATATGTTTTATATGTTCTGGAGTTTCTATACAACAATGCTTTTTAGAAATGGATTTGGATTTGTATGTCCACTTGTTTGATTCAGCCTTAATTCACCCAATTGGCATCAACTAATCAAAGTGAAACCCTAATCATGTAGAGCCATGTGTTGTAGATCCATTCTTGTGTCAGGACTTGCTGAATTCTGAAACAACTATTCCTTTAGTGGAAGCTTAGAGTAGTATACTATTGAGTATATGCATGATCACGAGTATGGATACGATCATATCTCTGAAGGAGAACGGTTGCGGTCATATCTCAGATATTGTATATGTGATATGTTCTTGAGGATGGTTGTGGTCATACCTTGGCAGGAGAATGACTATAGTTGTATCTTGGTTTCACTAGTATCGAGACCTTTATAAGGGAGGACTATGTTGTTCACTAGTGTCATGACCTATATACCAAGGGAAACCTAGGCTATTTTGCAGCTTGATCTTATGTGTCACTGTGACTGACCCATAATGACCAGGGGTGAATGATATCTTAGGATGGAGGTACTCCTAGATCTTGTACATAACTAATTTTGACATAGCAGTGATAAATTGGAGTTTGAGTGGTATACCTCACTCTCCCCATTGCTTAATAAAAGGCGTAATTCAGCCACGTAGTATATCTATTAGGTTTATACACAATGCTTCACATTGGATGACAACCCTTGTTTTCTCATTTCACATATAGATGATGTATAGTGCAATAACAGACGTAGCCATGCTTATATTCTTAGGTGTACTGATATTGTTGAGTATTTGTTATGATAATAGGTATCTCATGTAGTTAGATATGCTTATATTGCTAGCCATGCCTCTATAGTTAGTTATGCTTATACTACTAGTCATGTTTATGCTGATAATTGTGGTTATGCTATTAGCTCTACTTATGATGTAGATCTTCTTAGCATGTTAGACATGCTAATATTGTTAGCTATGCTCATGAGATTAGTTAGGATTATGATGATAATCATACTCATGATGTTAATTGCACTTGATCTCATGAGAATATGGTAATTCTTCAATTCTACAAATAAGACTATGATTATAATTGTTCCCAAGAAGTTTTATATCTAGTATTTCTATTCTGTTATATAATCTGCTCTATCTATTTTAGTTTCTTAATCTACTAAATTTTATTTAGTAAAATTATCTATTGTAATCAATAAGTGTTGTTGAGAGTTATATCTCTCATTGGGACATGGGTCTCACCTCGTGGGTCACCACATCTTTTTAGGCGATCGGTAGTAGTGGAAGTAGAACCTTGACAGTGAGCAGGAGCTGTAGAAATGGACCTTAGCGAAGGTTCATTACATGTCCAGTGTGTCCTAGAGTCATTCCTATACTCTCAAGTCCGGGGGGGGGGGAATTTTGTATACGATGTTTTAATAAAATCAAGTTTTTGTAGCATTTTGATGCTTATATATGTGAATAATGCTCTTGTATATGTATATGTTGTGGTTGAGGCCACATAATAATTGTAATAGATATTTGCCATGATATATGAATACAAGTAAGATGTTTGGATTTTATGTAAATGTTCTTGAGTATGCTGGTGAAATAAATTGGTTTTTATTATCTCCTTCTTCTTTTATGTGGTTAATTAGAGATCAATCATGTTTTGAGGTTTGAGTAATCTCATTTACCATGCCGTGTTCTCTCAACCCCAGTGGTGACCTACCACCCTCGTGGTGACTCAAGTCCACCACCCCTGTGGTGACCACCATAGCCACAGTACTGAGCCTTCAAAATTGTGATTTTATCAGAGTTTCTCATCCAAATTCCACCTCGACCCTTCCCATACACCGTGTCCATGTTCCCTACAACCACAACACTTGTGGTGACCATCAACCCTAGCCTATTTTTGCATTTCTTTACCCACATTGCCCCCACTTAACCTAGTGTTTCCCAACCACCTATATATACTTGGGTGACAGATGGAGATCGAGGTTATCTACACCTATAGACACCCCTATCTACCTCTTAGCACCCCATTTTTTTCCCTTAGCCATTCCATCATCATTCAACCTCATTTTGCCTCCATTTCACCATTTCTACCACCAAAACCCTAGTTTTCTAGTATTTTGACCATTTCCCACTATCATTCCATGACATTGCACCTTGGAGGAGGGATGAGGATGACCTTGTAGCTATTGGATAGGATTTCAACAGAAATTGGTAAGTAAACATAACAATAATGAATATCGATCGATTTGCTCTAAGAGTTGAATTTTACCATTTTTGCTGTCGCCTCAGCAATTGCGGCTTGATTATATCTCCTTTCTTGTTTTTCCTCCCTTCTATCCACATAGCATGGTGAGGTAGAGGTGCGGGACCAATAGTAGAGGACTCTGCAGTCTCTTGAGTAGCAGCAGACTGAGAAGTAGACTCATCCTGTAGTCTTTGGTGAATGCATGCATAGCCTCTTGGACCCATTGTGTGGTCATGCACATTCATTGCATGCCTTTCTCTTTGAGCATCACTGATAGCCTTGTTAGTAAGCACATTGATTTGGTTAGTAACACTAAAGGTTAATCTTGAATAGGTGAATACATAAGAACGTATATTAATTAAATTGGGAGGGGCACTTAATACCTTGAATTCATCCATTTTTCTTTAGGTAACAAACTCCTCCCAGTATTTGGGGTCCAGGTAGTTCCATTGCTCAGTGGGTGACTTCTTCCTAAATTTATTTTTTAAAGAGAATACAAACAAAAATTATTAGTGTAGAGTTAGTCAAAAAGTGATCAATGTCTAGAATTGAAAATCAATCAAGAACTTCTTCTCAACATCGTGTATGTAACCTCAGGTGAAATTTGTCCTATAGTTCCTTAGGACCCTCCCACAGCGTTGCATCACACATTTACAGTGAAACTTTTCATCTAGATCAAATATACTCTGCAAAATAGAATTGCTATTAACTAGTATCCTAAAAATTAGTAATCTAAAAAAATAAAATTACAAATAATGATAACTCACGCATAGTTCCTTCGATACTAAGTCTTTCTTACCTTAGGAACTTTATGCCAGGATTATACATTAGGACTACAATGGCTGCGAGTAAGAACCCCAAGATATGAAATAAATGAGTTTCAGTTCACTCCAACTGGATTTCCTACATGATCGAAATCCACATCTAGTTTGGGTCCATTGCCCCTTTGCTGTAGTAACATGTTCATCATTGTGATGCCCCTCACTTTCTAATTTTTTTTTGCTGCTCATCAAGTGCCCCACTTTCTTCAGGGGGTACATCACGAACCTAAAATTTGACAAAAAAAACACACTTATAGGATATAACTATAAATGAACTTATAGATAGAAACCTCAGGGATATATTTTTAAAATTTACATTGTGAGGCGACGCATTGACGTCCTCAACCTCATGGTAATCATCAACACGGTCATCATATGAATGCTCAGCCATCTGAAAGTTCACATTCACATTGTAAAGTTCACATTATAAAGTAATTCACATTGTAAAGTTCACATTCACATTGTAAAGTAATTCACATTGCAAAGTTCACATTCACATTGTAAAGTTCACATTTAGAAAAATAAAACATATAAAAAAATATAAACATGCATGCCTCTAATATTGCAATCTTTTAGCAATTAACAATCCTCACTACTACAGAAATAGCATTCAGTGTCGCTTTTCTGGGCGTCGGTTATTAAGGAAAATCTTGGATAGTCCCCGGTTTGGGACTGTTCTTGAACACCTAATCTCACTTAGGATGTAAGTGTATAATGTGTATTGAGTTTTCGAGAAAATTTTGGTAGCATTTCCCCGTTTGTTCTCTAAGTACATATGTACTTAGAGAACAGCGGGGAAATGCTGCCGAAATTTTCTTGAAAACCCAATACACATTATACACTTACTAGTGAGATTAGGTGTTCAAGGATGGGATAGGTGGTACACATTTATTATATATAAGAATGACATCACATGTGTTTGTTGGCCTAGAATGTGAACAATCATTGTTTTTTATATTACTTGTACATTGATATAAATTAGAATGAACAATCACTAAATTATATATTATTTGTATGGAGTCCGGCTTCATTGTAGATATCTATTATTGTGTTTGTTGGCCTAGAAACCCGTCCAAGATTTACTCATTAGGAGTAAATCTTGGATAGTCCCCGGTTTGGGACTGTTCTTGAACACCTAATCTCACTTAGGATGTAAGTGTATAATGTGTATTGAGTTTTCGAGAAAATTTTGGTAGCATTTCCCCGTTTGTTCTCTAAGTACATATGTACTTAGAGAATAGCGGGGAAATGCTGCCGAAATTTTCTTGAAAACCCAATACACATTATACACTTACTAGTGAGATTAGGTGTTCAAGGATGGGATAGGTGGTACACATTTATTATATATAAGAATGACATCACATGTGTTTGTTGGCCTAGAATGTGAACAATCATTGTTTTTTATATTACTTGTACATTGATATAAATTAGAATGAACAATCACTAAATTATATACTGTTTGTATGGAGTCCGGCTTCATTGTAGATATCTATTACTGTGTTTGTTGGCCTAGAAACCCGTCCAAGATTTACTCATTAGGAGTAAATCTTGGATAGTCCCCGGTTTGGGACTGTTCTTGAACACCTAATCTCACTTAGGATGTAAGTGTATAATGTGTATTGAGTTTTCGAGAAATTTTGGTAGCATTTCCCCGTTTGTTCTCTAAGTACATATGTACTTAGAGAACAGCGGGGAAATGCTGCCGAAATTTTCTTGAAAACCCAATACACATTATACACTTACTAGTGAGATTAGGTGTTCAAGGATGGGATAGGTGGTACACATTTATTATATATAAGAATGACATCACATGTGTTTGTTGGCCTAGAATGTGAACAATCATTGTTTTTTATATTACTTGTACATTGAAGGATTGCTAATTGATAAAAGATCACAATTTTAGAGACATGTATGTTTATACAAATGCTAAATGTTTTCCTTATTCTAGTTGATACAAATGCTAAATGTTTTCCTTTTTAATGAAATTTTCAGATGGCTCACCATGATGAGAATGATGTCCATGATGAGCATGAAGTCCATGATGAGCATGCTGTCCATGACGAGCATGGCGAGGATAGCAACGTAAGTTCTAAAAACATATCCCGTATTTCTATAAAATTCATTATCTTCTAGTTATGTCATATATCCTGTATTTCTATATTGGCTTAATTCAGTGTGTTTATTTTTGTCAAATTTTAGGTTGATGATGCACAGCTACCCACTGAAGCAATTGAGCAACTTGATGCGCAGCAACAAAAACTTAACAAGAAAAGGGGTATCACTCTGTTGAAAAAGTTACTTGCGCTGAGTGGCAGTGGATCCAAATTGGTTGTGGAGTTTGATAATGGAGGGAATGCAATTGGAGTGAACCGCAATAATTTTATAAACTATCTTGGGGTTGTCACTCGAAGCCATTGTGGTGTTAAGTATGATAATTGGCATAAAGTTCCTCAGGCGAAGAAAGACTTGATATGGAAAGATTTATGCGTGAGTTATTATTATTTGCAATTCTATTTTGTAGATTACAAATTCTATTATTTGCAATTATATTTTTGGTACTAGTTAATAACATTTCTATTTTATAGAATTTGTTTGCATTGGATGAGATGTTGCATCGTAAAAGTGTGATGCAACGCGCTGGAAAGATGCTTAGGAATTACAGGACAAATCTGAACAGAGAATACATAAGACAGGGTGATAAGAAGAAGAAGTCAGCCCTTGAACAATGGAACTTCTTGGACAAAGAAGATTGGGACAATTTTGTTGCTTCAAGAAAATCTGAAGAATTCAAGGTATTAGGCGTCACTCCCATTTTAATTAATATACATTGTATTCAGCTATTCAAGATTAACATTTAGTGCTACTAACCTAATTATAAATGTGCATACTAACTAGGCCCTCAGTGACGCACAAAAAGCAAGGCGTGCACTGAATGTACATGACCATACTATGGGTCCAAAAGGCTATGCAAGAATTCGCCAAAGACTACAGGCAGAGTCTGCGGCTACTCAGGAGTCTGCGACTACTCAGGAGTCTGCGGCCACACCCTTCCCTCGCCATGATATCTGGATAGCTGGCAGGAAAAACAAGAAGGGTGAAATAAAGAAGCCCGAAACTGCTGAGGCGGCTGCAAAAATGGTAAAATACAACTCTTAGAGCAATCATTTGAATATTGATTATTTGTGGTGTTAACTTACCAATTTTTGTTTATGGTGATTAGCGGGAGCTGCACGAGCAGAGGAAACAAGGCACGTTCATCCCTCAAGGCACAAGGGATGAATTGACAGTTGCTCTGGGTAACCCAGAGCATCCTGGACGTGTTAGAGGTGCCGGCGCTGGTGTGGGCATCAAAGCATTCTTTGGGCCATCCCAGCGCAAACCCAGAGCGGGACTTTCTCAAGAAGAGGTAACATATTCTATTTTTATAATGTTACTGCAAAAGGAAATTCATTAATAAAAAGCTAATATTTGTTTTATCCATGTATAGGAGAATAAGAGAGTCGAGGATATAGTTGCTAAGAAGCTCAACGATGTGGTTGCTGAGAAGGTCAAGGAAGAATTGCTGCGGTGGCAGGCATCTCAAGCTTCCAATCAGCCTATGCCGACCCACTCTTCTCCTGGTGCACAGACTGCAAGTAATCCTGGAGACCCATCGCCTAACACGTCTGCTGTAAGTATTGTTTATGACATTGTAGCTAGTCTTTTCAAGATGATATGTTTTCAAGATGATATGTATATATGTATAACATTCTTTACGTAAATTTTTAGGCATTGAAGCCATGCCCCTTAAGAATGGAAAACTATGTTGTTGCAGAGGCGCAAGCTTACCAGTCCCTTCCTGGGGCAACGTTTCATGGGACTCCAATGCCGCAGGGCTACATTCGTGTGAGCCCGATACATGTATTACCCGATTGGAGGGAAGTTGAGTTGCCATATGCCCACCCAGATATTGATACACTTGGTGAGGCAGAAAGCGGGGTCATATTGTGGCCCAAAGCAGATGTCCTCTGCACGACTGAAATTGTAAGATAAATTTACATTAATTTAGACTATTAATGTGTATATATGATGTCAACTGATCTGAAATTATATATACATGTTAAAAAGAAGACACCAGGAGCACCTAGGCCTCCACCTCCAATTCCCGCATTACCAACTTGGGTTCCAACTGACCTACAATACCCCTTAGGTCCTGCTTGTAGGGGAATGGCATGTTGGCTACGGGCACATAATATACTTTGCCCTATAATTGTTTCTTTAGATGCAGATTATGCAGGTCAATCATACGACAGCTCTTTATTTATACAAGATATTATTGAGCTGTTTATGAATGATTGGTTGAATACATCAATGATAGAGACATGGATAAGGTGAGATCTTGTTTATACATCCATATACCTTGTGTAAGATCCGGTGATCTAGTTTCTTATATATTAATGCATACGTCTATATGTTTTGCAGCTACTTAATCGAAGATCATTGCAAACAATTTTCATATGATCATGTGGGATTTTTGATTCCATCATTGATTAGTATGGTAGCTAAAGACCCTGATAGTGTTCAACAATACTGTATAGATGCTTTTACAATTTTTGGTCATCAAATGAAGACGATAATAATAGCTCCATTCAATGTCAAGTAAGTTTGCTTTATTTATAATTTGGACTTAAGAAAATTCCATTATTATTTTGCATTTTGAGTTATTAATTGTTAACTTTTTACCTCTAGTGGTAGACATTGGGAGTTACTAGTTATTGTCCCTGGGACGTTCACTGTTTATTATCTAGATCCCGCAGGAAGTACATTAAACACTAAAATTGGACACGTAATGAGAATGGCATTATTCTGGTGAGAAATATTTCATTTTTTATATCCGTTAACATCTTTTATTACATTACTATTTACTTATGCAACTTAGTGTGTTATATTAACATGTAGGGGTTTAGATGCATTCAAAAATGCTGGAGGAAAGGTCCCAAGGAAAAAGAACCAGCCATTGTCTTGGGAGAACGTAAAAGTAAGTTCCCGACTCCCCGACTCCAATGTATATATTATTGATGTGAATTGTGCTTAGATGTATTATTTTGTATGTTTCAATTTATAGTGCGCTACACAAGACAATGGCTGGGCATGCGCATACTATGTGATGCGATTTATGCAGATAATTATCAAACATGCCGCATTGGACATCGATAGCATACATGAGGTATTATATATAGTCTCATTAGTTAGTATGAAATATATCAATCTTATTTTTATATTATTACTTATATATATACATCATTCTCTTTGCAGGTGTTTAAAACTGACCACACTATAGGCAAACGCTTAAAAAATGTACATGCTCCATATACGAGGGAAGCATTAAATGAAGTAAGAGAAGAATGGGCAATAGATGTACAAACAGTGGCAACTGTAAGATATAATTGGGATGTTGATAGTGATGATGAATGATACTTTGTAAATGAATGTTTCTGAATGTTAAAACATGTATTTGAATGATTCTATATGTGTGAACGTGACAATTGAATTGATGTCTGAATGTATCTACTTGTGTGAATCTTTTTATGTTAATTTTGCAGGTTTGTGGCCTGTTTGTAGGCTGATATCAATGGATGTCGTAAACCTGCAGTTCAGAAAACTGAACTGCAGGTTCACATCCTGCTGACCAGCCACAGCAGGCCTGCAAACAGATTTATAAAAAAAAAATAGATATAGGCGTCGGTTATTTACCGATAACCGTCAGCACAGACTTACAGCGTCGGTTTTTTGTTGAACACCGACGCCAAAAGTGTTCGCGCTACAGGAAATGGGAGTCATCTAGGACACTTTTCTGCGTCGGTTGTTTAGTATATAACCGACGCAGAAAGCGTCCTAGATGACGCTGTTTTCTGTGGCGCGAACCCTTTTGGCGTCGGTGTTTTATAATAAACCGACGCCTTTATGTTAAATAGGCATCGGTTTTTTAACCGACGCTGAAGTGTCCAACCTTTTAGCGGCACCCACATAGGCGTCGTTTAGAAACCGACGCCAAAGGGGGTTAAACAACCGACACTAAAAGGCACTTCTGTAGTAGTGCCTTCATTGTGATCTCAGTGCACATACAAGTCATAATTATCTTCAATATTTGGTGGTGTTGGTAACCCAACTGAGAATGGACTGGAGTCATCATACTTATCATAGTATTGTTCTTCATCTATAGGATCTTCAATGAACTATCTTTTACCATGAAGAACAACCGACCATTTATCATTTGCAGGATCTTTGATAAAAAATACTTGTTTCGCCTGTGATGACAATTTGAATGGTTCACCCTTCTCACCAATCTTTTCAAAGTTCACTAATGTGAAACCCAATTCATCCACTATAACTCCTTTGGTGTTATCAACCCAATTACATTTAAAGAGCAGAATTTTGAAATCTACGTAGTCAAAGTCCCATATGTCTTCAATGACACTATAATATGACATTTTAGCTTCATGTGGACTCTTATCCTTTGCACTTGCAAAAAACAATGAAGACACTTGAAGGGTGACCCCACTGTTTTGGACAACACTCTTATCATCTTGACGCTTTGTGTAATATGAGAATCCATTTATGTCAAACCCTTCATAAGACATAACATTACATTTTGATTTAAAGGCGAGGCATTTGATAGTTTCAGTAAGATTATCTGGTGTTTGAGATAGTTGATGTAAGACTTAATCTTCAAACCACTTAATAAATGTCTGGTTATGCTCTCTACCAAGCCACATTGAATTGGCTCAAGGATATTGTCTCTTGATGAAATTGGTATGTTCCTCGATATAAACACTCACTTCATCGATGTTGTGTAAAATATACAAGTGACCTTGTTCCAACTGCTCACGGCTGATTACTTTAATCCGTGATCCCAAAATTCCTTTGCCAAAATACTCCTAAATATTCTTGTCATTAACAGGAGCGTCATTACCACTCAATAAGTCATTGCAAAAATTCATAACCTCTCTCGCCACATAACCCTTAATAATACTCCCTTCAAGTCGATAACGTTTTCGAATCACCTTTAAAAATGCTCATGTATCGTTCAAAGGGATACATCCAATGTAAGAAAACTGGTCCCAACATTTTCGCTTCCCTAGTCAAGTGGAAAACAAGATGTACCATGATATCAAAGAACAAAGGAGGAAAATACATCTCAAGCTGACATAGGGTAACAACCACTTCTCTTTGCAATTTATCGAGAGTATCAGGGTCAATAACTTTGCTGCACAGACTGTTGAAAAAGAAACAAAGTCTGGTGATTGCAAACCTTACATGCTTCAGCAATATAGATTTAATTGTCACATGCAATATTTGTTGCATTAGAGTGTGACAATCATGAGATTTAAGACCTATCAACTTCAGATCTTTCATTGATCCCAATGTATGGATGTTGGATGAGTAACCCTGTGGCACCTTAACATTTACCAAGCATTCACAAAAAGTTTTCTTCTCCTTTTTAGACAATGTGTAACAAGCGGGAGGTAAGTATGTTCTCCGATCGCTACTAACTACTTCTGTGAATTGTATCCTTATTCCCATTTCATGTAGGTCCATTCTGGATTTTATCCCATCTTTAGTCTTACATGTTATATTAAATAGAGTACCGATGACGCTATCATAGACATTTTTCTCAACGTGCATTACATCGATACAGTGCTTGACTGTCAAAGAACTCCAATAAGGAAGATCCCAAAATATTGACTTCTTGAATAAATATTTGTCACTCTATGTGGCCATCATACATTGTGATCTCTTACCAAATTCATTGGTAAAGTCTTTTACTCTTTCATAAACATCCTCCCCTGGTATAGGTTTAGGTGCACTTCGTTCCTCATTCTGTCCATTGAATGCTTTGTGCAACCTACGATACAGATCGAATTTTGGAAGAAATCTTCGATGACCAAGATATACAGTCTTGCTGCCGTGTTTTAGTCGCATTGAATCAGTGTTCTCTTCACATGTAGGACACACTTTAGATCCTTTGACACTATATCCAGACAAATTCCCATATGCTGGAAAGTCATTCACAATACAAAACAACATAGCGTGCAAATGAAATGTCTCTCTTTGTGAAGCATCATAGGTCATCACACCTTCACCCCAGAGTTTCTTCAAGTCATCAATTAGAGGTTCAAGATAAATGTCGATATCATTTCCAGGTTGTATAGGGCCCGATATCAACAATGTCAACATAACATACTTATTTTTCATACACAACCAGGGAGGAAGATTGTATATAACAAGCATAACTAGCCAAGTGCTATGTTGGCTGATCAATGTCCCATACAGATTCATCCCATCTGTAAAAATCCCAAGTCTTAGATTCCTGACTTCTTCACAGAATTTAGGGTACAATAAATCAATCTTCTTCCACTGTGGGGAATCAAACGCATGTCGTAGGATCCCATAATTATTTTTCTTAACATCTGCAAACCACCTCAAATTGTTTGCATCTATCGGATTGGAAAATAAGCATTGAAACCATGGTATTATAGGTAGGTACCACATCACCTTGGTAGGAGAACCAGTTTTGGACTCCCCTGAAGTCGTCAATTTATACCTTGACGCACCACATTTTGGACAATCTTTCAAATCCACACAGTCCTTTTGAAATAATACACAATCATTCAGGCATGTGTGTATCTTCTTGGACTCCATTCTCATTGGGCACAACAATTTCTTTAACCGATATGTTGAGATTGGCAACTCATTTCCTTCAGGAAGAATTTCTTTCAACAAAGACAACAATTATGTGAAGCTTTTGTCGCTCCATCAATTGTTAGCTTTCAGCTTATACAATCTCAACACAATGCTAAGCTTCGTAAATTTACAACCTGTGTATAATGATATCTCAACATCATGCACAATGTTTCTAAACATGGGGAGTGGATCGGTGTGTTCTACCCCACAACTATGCAAAAACACATCAACGATGTCTACTGGAACTGGTTCATTCACATCTATGTCATCAGAGGCAATTTCTTCTTCCACACAAGAACTTCTATCGACATCCATTGATTTCAGGTTTGAAATCTCTCCATGCCAGTGCCATTTTGTATAGCCTTGTACAATCCCATTGGACATGACATGACTTTTGATTTTGTCACCGGTGCTGACTTTCAAATTGTTACCGCAATGCCTACATGGACAGTAGAACCTATCCCCAGGTTGTTTCCTATGTTCCTCGACAAATCTAATAAACTGATCAAGACCAGAAATAAACTTTGGGGTGCAGCGATTTGGAATGAACATCCATGATCAATCCATTCTATGATCAAAGAGAAAACAAGTATATATTAGAACAAGATTAGGGTCTAGGGTTAAAAGATTAGGGTTTAAGGTCTTATATATAATAAATGTGTACGACCTATCCCATTCTTGAACACCTAATCTCACTAGTAAGTGTATAATGTGTATTGGGTTTTCAAGAAAATTTTAGCAGCATTTCCCCACTATTCTCCAAGTACATATGTACTTGGAGAACAAATGTGGAAATGCTGCTGAAATTTTCTTGAAAACCCAATACACATTATACACTTACATCCTAAGTGAGATTAAGTGTTCAAGAATAGACCCAAACCATGGACTATCCAAGATTTACTCCTAATGAGTAAATCTTGGATGGGTTTCTAGGCCAACATAATATAACACCAGTCCCTTGTTCACAACCCCATTCAACTCATTTTTCCAGATTGTTATAACGATAACAACTCTTAACATTTTTCCATTGTAATAGCCTTATCAACATTTACCCTTATCCAAACGTATGACTAGCATGAGCAGAGGTTATTCATAACAACATATGTAGTGGAGGAAACATTGGTAGGCTTCATTCTCTTCTTTAGATTTAATAAACTCCATGATGGACGGGGATGGATGGATGAGCGATGATTTAAAATCAAGGTCGAATATTTGTGTAGGTTTGGATGTGATTTGACTAGGGGACAAATTGATATCTTTCTCGTCCTCTTTGTCTCTTTCTACGGCCCTGTGTTGCATTCCTCCACCATATCCATAACTTATCACCCATCATCTTTCAGGTAACCATGGCCTGTGTTTCAAATCGCCATTCAAATCAAAATCTCAATACATGTGTTGTCATCGATTCAAGTTTAGGATGAAACACTCAAATAAGTCAACAAATTATATAAGATAGGGTTTGTAGGGTAATATGTCTCAATTAGGTTAACAAAGAGGATTCACATGTAATTTCCCATGTAGTTATGCAATAATATATAGTCATATAATAGTCACATGTGTGATATTGCACATGCAAATTTACTAGGGGTGAAATCACGAGAGTTTACCTTAACCAACGTACAATAATCACTACCTAAAAGTGGATGGATCTTATAGTTCAAAATCAATCCCAAAGGACAATGTATCTATGAATCGACTAATCAAGGTAAAAAAACAATAACTAATATTGAAGATAAAAGCTAGATGATTGATTATTCTAATGTTCTGATTAATAAAAGGGTTGAATTAAATATTGATTATTCTAAGGTTGTGATTAATAAAAGGGTTGAACTAAATATTGATTATCATATGAAAGTAACACAGGGTGGAATGAATTTCACCATCGCCACCTATCATTCAATGTCTTACTGCATCGTATTAAGCATAAACATATATGTTGAGGTCGGGTTAATCCACTTTTGGTGTTAGGGTTAAAACATAGATGGACATCACTCTAAACTTGCTATCTCATTACCTAGAGATCATACATATATTGCCTCATAAAGCACCTATCTGAAGTTGTCATCAAGGGTTTAACAAAAAACGATTGATATGTAAAATCTTGGGAGTATCTATGAGAATAATGGAGAGGTAAAGAATAAAACCCCATTTTCAAATAAGCAAATAGGAATGTAACCTTGTAGAGAACCAGCCAAGAAGCAAGCCCAAAAAAGACTCGATCATCACTCATCGAGTGAGAGATGAACATCAACAAAGGAAAAAAAAACAAACAACCAGCAGAGAGAAGCCAAGCCTAGTAGCAGATGCTACTACTACCATATGTAGGAATACCCTAGAGGAAAAAGAGGAGGAAGAAGAAGAGGAAGAAGGATACCTTTCGATCGGTGGTGGCAGCAGTAGGCGTGGCGGCAGCGGTGCGGAAGGCGAGCAAGGCGCACAACACATGGAAGGCGAGTTGGCGGCAGAGCACTAGGCGAACAACAGAGAGATCAGAGGTGGCAGGTGAGTGGTGGCGGAAGTAGGCATGGTGGCAGCAGTGCAGCAGGAGAGCAAGGCAACGAAGAACTAGGCAAGTAGTAGAGAGATCGGTGGTAGAATCACTAGACCTATGAATGTCGGGAATGAAATAAGGAAAGGGGAAGAGTCTGGTTCGCGTGGGTGCTATTAAGTTAACTATAGACGTTGGTTATTATAAAAAAACTGACGCTTAAAACAATAGGCGTCAGTCACCAAAAGAAAACCGAAACCTATGTTCAACGATAGTCGTCAGTTTCAACTAGAAAAACCAACATCTATCTACATATGCTGACAAAAAATGTTCTCGAATTATGACCATAGTCGTCGGTTGTCGTAGAAAATTGACGCCAAGGGGGGGTAAAATTTTTTGCGGGGAAAGTGTGAGAAAACACTTCGATGTCGGTTATTGTAAAAAATTTGACGACAAAAATTGGCCCAATTTCTATCTTGTAAAAAACCTTTCGTCGTTAGTTTCTTGGTCAACAACCGACACCGTATGTGAAATTTTGGAGGTAATTTTTTTGCTCTGGAGAAAAATGGATTTGGCGGGTGATTTTAGGCATTAGTTTCTTATCACGCAAACGACACTAAAGAAAAAGTGATACCCATGTTTGGCCTATCTTCACATATAGATGTCAGTTTGTGTATTCAGGCGACGTTGTAGGGTTTAGGCGTCGGTTTCTAGGACATAACCGATGCCTGTAAATGTGATGTTATAAGCCATTTCTATAGTAGTGGGTGTTGAATCTCCCCTTTGGAACTATCCTTTTCAAATTTGTTTTGTTCCATTTGAGAAACACACCAAGGTTTTTGGCACCATTTGTTGGGATAAAGATGCTCAACCTAGAAAGTCAGTTTTTCTTTGATCTTTACCTACTGCCCTCATCATTGATATCCTTCATTCTTTATGATTTGTATTCTTTGTGCATATTAGTTTGCTAACTTGATTTGTTTTCTTTGGTTGTGCCTTTGTGCATGTGATAAGAAACCCATGGAAGACAAGATGGAAGGCCAAAATGAACCTCACAAGCGACTTCATGAATAATTCATGTCTAGAAACTACAAATTGCCAATTTCTAGTAGAGTTGATCAAATGCTAGGGCAGCAATTCTCTATACTCCAAGTCTTCTTGGACCCCTACCCATCTTCTATGTCTTGGAGAGTCAAAACCCCTCGAAGCACTTGGACTCCTTTATTAAAGTATTCTCTACCTTTAGGACATCGATAAACAATGATAACTAAATCCAGTTGACCTTGTTCTCTTTCTCCCTTAAAGATAATGCCAAAGATTGGTATGATTCAAGAAGAGACATCATGAGTTGGGAAAAGATGAAAAGAACCTTCTTAAGGAAATTCTACTCCATTGCAAGGTTGACACAAATACAGCGTGCCATAGCCAGTTTTAATCAAGTGAATAATGAGCAGTTCCATGATGCTTAGAAGAGATTTCAAAAGATGTTGAGAGAGTGCCCACACCATGAGATCCCTTTGTGGAAGCTAGATCAGTCCTTTTACTGTGGTTTATCTCCAATGGGCCAAGCTACAATGAATTCTTCATGTGGAGGAGCTTTTATGGCTAAGCCACCCGAAGAGACATGTCCCTTGCTTGAGCATCTGACAGAAAATTCAAGGATCTGAGCTTCTAGCATGATGAATGATAGTGACCATCCTTTTGGTGTGATATCTCCAGCTCATAGTGATTCGAAACCACAAATGATGATGATTCTTAGGGAATGGTGAGCTTTACGAAGAACCAAGTGGGAAGTGTTCCTTGTCACTCCGTCAATTCTATTAATTCCTTTGGTGAAGAAATTAAGACACCGCATCCATATAGCTACCCAAAACAAAAAAGTCCAAGATAGAGATCAAGGTTTAAGGAGGAAATTCTCCTTAGGTTGAAAACCTTTGATTATGTGCAAAAGAATGTGACAAATCTTGAGAAAAACGTAGAGCTGCTCTCTTCAATACTTTCTCTACAAGCAGAAGTAAAATTTTCTTCAAAGACCATAATGATTTTCAATGAAACAAGTGGACCTATGCATTCCACTCAAGTTCTCTACAGTCCAGCTCCAGTGCAAGTGAAACCCATTTACTATTTCTAAGGCCATACAAGCATCATACACCTCCTCCTCCTCCATCACCACAACCATCCCACCAATTCATCTACAAACCTCAATTCTCTCCTCCACCCCAATTTCAATACCAAGTGTCACATCCATCTCCTTCACAGATACACCATGCTCCCCCTCTCCACCATGATAAAGGTACTGACGTGATAGTTCTAAGGAGTGTATAGTCTATTAAGAAACCCACAAGAAAATGAAATGTTGACAAGGCAAAACAAATGCAGCCAAGTAGTGATATTGTGATTGAGATTGTTGAAGGTGATACTGTGATACCTCATGTAGATTCTATGATATCGTGTGCTCCACACCACA
Source organism: Alisma plantago-aquatica (assembly GCA_963693085.1). Lineage (NCBI taxonomy): Eukaryota > Viridiplantae > Streptophyta > Magnoliopsida > Alismatales > Alismataceae > Alisma > Alisma plantago-aquatica. The sequence goes on along the minus strand of OY856411.1, from coordinate 316,170,824 downwards.
CTCCTTTTGTAGTTTATACCATCTCTAGTGTTCCACCTCATGCATGCCCTAAGAAAATCATGTTGATGCAAGTGAGGCCAAAGCAAGTGAGCCATCATTCCAAGAAGCATTGCATGACACACCAGAAGTAAAAAGGAGGTAGAAACACAATACTGACATTCTAGATGTGTTTCTCCTAGTGAAGATAAGCATTCCATTATTGGATGCTATGAAGTAGATTCCATCTCATGCCAAGTTTCTCAAGAACCTGTGTACTGTGAAGAGGAAGTCAATGGGGAGAATGCCTAAGAAAATCAAGTTGATTGAACAAGTGAGCTTTATCATCCAACACTCACTTCTCATGAAGAGGAAAGATCCAGGAGCCCCAAGCATACCTATCTACATAGGGGGACATCACAAAGACAAATCCCTACTTGATTTGGGATCTAGTGTGAATATGATTCCATATAGTGTCTATGTTGAGTTGAGGTTAGGAAAGTTGAAAATGGCTCCTTGCACTCTCCAATTTGCTGATCTCTCCATGTAGAGGAAGAGTGGATGAAATTTTGGTGATGATAGACAAAGAAAGGGGAGAAATGTTCTTGGTAGATTTCATTATTCTTGACATGGAATCGGAGGACAGGAAGATTTACATCATCTTGGAAAGGCCATTCTTATCTACAGTTGGTACCGAGATACATGTGTGTAGTGGCACAATGGCAGTGTCTTTCATGAACATGAAGATAAAGATCAACATGTACAAAACCCCAACCTGGCGAGCCTAGAATGAGGATGTTAGACATGACTAATTGAAGTGTCTGACTAGTTATTTGAAAGAAGGAGATCCAGATGAAAGACTTGATGATAACTTTTGTGGTCGATGGAGCACAACAAACATTTTGAACACAAATAAGAGATGCAACTACTGCAAGTGTGGAAACATGATGATGCCAAATGGATGAATAATACAAGAATCAAAAACCCCAACTGGAGGCTCAAAATTTAGCACATATGGGAGGCAACCCACTTAGATTTGAGGATTTTTTCACCCAAACTTTCATTTTTGATATTTTTGATTATTTTTATACTTTTCCAAGAAAACACACACACTTTATACTTGCTAGTTGTATTCATTTATGAATCATTTTAGGGTTTCCTATCACAATCATTATTTTTATACAAATGTATCATTATTTCAAGGGTATCACCCTTATTACTTTACCAGGATTAGGGTTTCCTATCACATATCTCATGTATCCTTCATCCAATTATATTAGACTTATAACACATCAAGGTATACGACCATATTAGGTCACTTTCAAATCATCTCTAAGTCAATTATAGAGCACCACGGCCTTGCTACATTAAATCACCTCATGAATCATATTCAAGTATGAATTCTATTCTTTCATTAGGGATTTAGGGTTTCACATACCATCTCCCTTCTTTAGAATAGGGATTGCATATAGCATCACCCTTCATTAGGGTTTCATATCACATTGCCCATAACTAGGGTTTACTAATCATTCCCAATTAGGGTTTCTCATAGAATCAACCTCAATTAGAGCTTCACATGGATACACCTTCAATTAGGGTTTCATATAGATACACCCTCAACTAGAGTTTCACATGGATACACCTTCAATTAGGGTTTCATATAGATACACCCTCAACTAGGGTTTCACATGGATACACCCTCAATTAGGGTTTACTATTCATCCTAGTTAGTGATTTCACATGTAGACAACCTCTTATTAGGGTTATACATGGAATCAGCCTCAATTAGGGTCTACATCATGTATTGGATCCATGCATTTGTTATGCATTAATGACTAGTACCATTAAAGGTATCTCCCACCTAATCACATTAGGTTTTCAAAAAGGTTTGATCAATTAGATCTTCAATATCATCAGGTATCCAAATAGATTGACCAATGGAACCTTCAATTGCACTAGGTATCCATTTGGATTAGTCAATTGAGTCTTTAATTTCATTGGGTACCCAATTGGATTAACCCATAGTTCCTTCAACTACATTAGGTACTCAATTGGATTAACTAATTGATCCTTTGATGCGACGATTTTGAGTCGCATTTATAGACCTGTTTGATATGTGTTTTATGCTTTTATTAGTCATTTTTATGGTTAATGTTGCATAATTCATCCACTTAGGTCTTTGCTACTATTTTATGTCAAATCCCCTTTATTTCATCGTTTTGAGCATTAATTGTCAAAATATTATTATTTGTGTGAATCTATGTGATCTTGTGTTTGAATTTCAGGACAAACGAGTATTTGCTTCCGTCGATACCATCGAAGGAAGTCGATACCATCGACATGATCACATGTTGCCAGCCGAAACGAGCAGCAAAGTGTCGATACTATCGACAGGGATGTCGATGGTATCGAGTCACCTTCAGGTTGCTGGCGAAGAAGCAGTGACGCATGGAGGCTACAGTGACACAAAATGACAAAATCATCGCTACAGGGTAGTCGATACCATCGACCCGTGTCGATGGTATCGAGACAACATCAGGCACTCAGACGAAAAGAAAGAAGGGCTGCCGCTACCACACTGGGTCGATACCATCAACCCGCGTCGATGGTATCGACACTGTCAGATATGTGTTTGATTCAGATTGATCCCAATCGAACGGTCGTGGTTAATTAGCAACCTAATGAGGGAATTAAACCTAATGACGGCCGCCCAAGCCAAGGATCATCTCATTAGCCATTGCACGAGTACCGAGGAGCAAGGGAGAGGAGAACGGAGGCCAGAAGCTCATACCATTTGATTCGGACACCGCAGAAGACGCATTTCACCACCGAAAGGTGGGAGAGCACGTATTCTACGCAAAGGATCAACTGATTCTTCTCCGTTCAGGGGTTTTCACCTCTCAATTCACATTTTCTACATGATTTCCCCTATCTCTGCCTTGTATTTGTTTGAGATGAACATGCGGGGCTAATCCCCTTTGTCTTTAGGACCGGGAGTAGCCCAGGAATTCATTGTATGACAGTTTGATAATAGTAATTCATATTTTATCTCCTAAATCCGTGGTATAGTTTCATTTTCTCCATATATTATTATGCTTGATCACCATAATAATAACCTAATGTCTTTAATCACTTTGAAAGAAGGATTAACGGCTGAAAAGAGACAAAATCTACATTAATCGATAAATCCCTTGACCAAGGTGGTGTAAAATTAATGGTGGATACTGAGAGATCGTTCATAATGCACCTAGTTTAGGGTATAGGTTACTACGACGGTGGAACTGACCTAAACCTAGGTAGTGAATTGCACCACGACAGTGGGTAATTCTGTTTTCAGGCCACTAACCGGATAGAGAGATAAAATTGAGGCATTATATAAAATCTAATACAATGAAAACCCGCGGTGAAACCGCAATCCTAAAGATACCCTTTTGAATTGATTAAATTCACCTTTAATCGATCGTTCGTTTTGTTTTTGTTTTTATTTTCTTTTAATTTTAACAACAACCCTCAATTTGTTATTCGGTTTAGCTGATCACAAATAGTTAGTAAGAGTCTCCAACAATTCCGAGTATCCCTGTGTTCAACTCGGGCCTCACAAAGGCATGTACTACTCGACGCGTTCACTTGCGTTTTAGCGCACAGTAAAATTGCGTCAAGTTTTTGGCGCCGTTGTCGGGGATACGGCGAATTGTTGGCACTTTGAGTGCTACGAGCGGCCACTCTAGGCCAAATTTTTTTTTTGAAACAACTTCAAATATTTTCTTTCTATTGTTCGTTAATTTTTATACTCGTCAAAGCACTGTACTGAACTAAATTTTCCTATTTCAGGTACGTTGCATGGTGCAGACGCGTAGTATTGACTACGCAAATCCCACACCCGATGTTCCGCTGTAGGGACCTGAGGACGAGGATTATCACGAGCAAGAGCAACAAGAAGAGGTAGATTCCGAACTTGAACAGGAAGAGATGGCCGAGCCACATACTATATGGGAGAAGATCAAGGCTTCTTCCTCATCAGCTTCCAAAGGGCCTATAAAGAAGCAGGCAATCAACATACCTACATATAAGATTGATCCGACATTGATAAATTTGGTGAAGTCGAATGCTTTTCATGGGCTTAAGAATGAGGATCCCGTCGCTCACATCAGCCAGTTTGTTGAGAACTGTGACATGGTAAAAATTGATAGGTTTCCACAGGATGCACTGTATCTTAAGCTTTTCCCAAGTTCATTGGCGGGAGCGGCACGAGAGTGGTTACATAATTTACATGATGAGTTCATGGAGTCCTGGGACCATATGGTGGAGGTCTTCTTTGAGAGGTTCTTCCCTCCTGAGAAGACTAACGACATGATCCGGAAGATTCATAATTTTACCCAACAGGCCAGTGAGACATATTCTGAGACTTGGGAGAGATTTCAGGTCATGCTGAGGAGGTGCCCGCATCACGGGTTGGATAAAGAGACGCAGGTGAAGATCTTCTATTTTGCTCTCTCCGAGCACGATAGGAGTAATCTGGATTCCACTGGGTTAGGATTTTTTCTGAACAATACAGACACCAGATGTTGGGAGATACTAAAGAATATGGCTAGAAAGCAGTCATGGGGTGAGAGAGAAAGAGGCCCGGTAGAGCAAGTTCGAGTAGCAGGTGAGTCCAAGGCAATGAAAGAGCTAAATGAGAAGATGGATCTTCTCACAAAGAAGTTACTGGAAAAGGAGGATAATGAGTCTGGGGATGAGGCTCAAGTCAAATACATGAGACAACATCAAGGTTATAGGAACAATGATTATTCATGGAGAAAAGACAAAAAGTTCTCGTGGAAGGATCCAAACAATTTTCTACAGGATCCGGATGCCAAGCCCTCGCCAGTCGCAGAAGACAAGAGCACAGAGCTGCTCAACCAGGTTATAAAGCAAAATCAAGAGCTAATGAATACATTTGGCCAGCAAATCAAGCAGCAAGGAGAGTACATGAATCAATTCGGGCAAACATTGTAGAGCCATGGGGCTCAAATGAGGACCATTGAGACATCCATGGCACAGATGGCTGCCGAGATCGCCAGTTTGAAGAAACCGGCACATCCAGGTTTTCCGGGGAATACCAATGTTCCCGGGGGAAACCAGCAGGCAAAGGCTATTCTACTTAGAAGCGGCAAGAAAGTGTTGAATCCAAGAGCTGAGGAAACAAGCACACCACAAGCTGAAGTAGAAGTTGAAACCAATGAGGAGCATCCCGAACCAGTCACAGGGCAGGTTGAGGACACATCCGTGGATGATACTGAAGAACAGGTTGCAGAGGAGGAACCTCAGAAAAAGACACCTTATGTGCCACCTCATCAAAGGGCACAAGTTGTTCCGGTCCCGTATCCAAACAGTGCTAAGGCAAGGAAGGCAGATGCGCAGTTCAAGAAGTTCTTGGACAGTTTTAGGAAGCTTTCAGTCAATATCCCTTTACTGGAAGCCATTGAGCAAATTCCTTCATACGGGAAGTTTCTAAAGGACTTCATTACTAAGAAGAGGAAAATTCCGGATACAGAGGTCGTCGTGCTAAAGGAGTAAGTGAGTGCCTTCATCATGGGCACTTTTCCGCCAAAGAGGCAAGATCCAGGGTGCTTTAACATTTCTTGTTATATTGGGAAGGTTAAATTCGGTGAAGCGCTATGTGACTCAGGGGCAAGCATCAACTTGATGCCCCTTTTGACATTCAAAAAGATGGGATTGAAGGAGTCACGACCAAGTAATATGACGATTCAATTGGCGGATAACTCTGTGGTGAAGCCTTATGGAATCTGTGAAGATGTGTTAGTAAAGGTGGATAGGTTTGTCTTTCTGGCAGATTTTGTAGTCATGGAGATGCAGGATGAACATGGCAACGAGCTGTTACTTGGACGTCCCTTCCAAGCTACAGTCGACATGATCTTAGAGATGGGGAGAGGTCACTTGACCTTGGGCATAGTCGATGACCGCTTTGAGATGGTCATGCCTTCTAGTACTGCATCATCTAAAGCAAAGGAACAATGCAATATGGTAAAACATCTGGATTGTAATATTTCACTCTACCTTGGGAAGCCATTTCTGGACATGGCTCATGTGATGAGCAAGGTAGACAATGGAACTTTGGCTGTGGATATCATGGAGCAGACCAAAGTAGTCTCTCTGTGCAAAGCTGTGGGATTCCCTAATGATGAGAATGAGGACATTCTGCTTTCTATGGAGGATGATGTGATTGCTATTTCTGTTTCTGATGCATACTCGGAATTACCGTTGGAGGCTTGCTTGTTAAATATTACACATGATTGGATGCGGAGAAAATCACTCAAGGAGTGCGCTAAAATGCTTCAGATGCTTCCATGCTTCTATGTGAGGCATTATGAAGATTTAGGTGAACTTCCCCCGCCGCTTCAATCATCTCTTATAAGCCAGCCGGATCTGGAATTAAAGTCGTTGCCCCCGCATCTCAAATATGTCTTTCTAGCTGAGGAAGATAAGTTACCAGTGATCATCTCTACTTATTTGAGTGTGTATGAGGAGGAACAATTGTTGATAGTGTTGAAGAACCACCGGGGAGCTTTTGGGTGGTCCGTTGCAGATATCAAGGGAATTTCCCCTACTCTATGTCAGCACAAGATTCAGCTCGAGGAGGGAGCCAAGCCCATGATTCAACCTCAACGACGTCTCAATCCAAGCATGATGGAGGTTGTGAAGAAGGAGGTCATTAAACTTCTTGCTGCAGGTATCATTTACGCCATATCAGACTCGACATGGGTGAGTCCCACACAGGTAGTCCCTAAGAAGGGGGGAATTACTGTCACCCAAAATATGTTAAATGAACCTGTCACCACCCGATTGGTAACCGGGTGGCGAGTTTGTATTGATTACCGCCATTTGAACACCTCCACGCTAAAGGATCACTTTCCTTTACCTTTCATTGATCAAATTCTAGAGCGTCTTGACGGTCGATCGCACTTCTGTTTTCTAGACGGATACTCGGGGTACAACCAGATCTCGATTGATCCTTTGGATCAAGAGAAATATATGTTCACTTGTCCCTATGGGACTTTTGCTTACCGCTGAATGTTGTTTGGTTTATGCAATGCACCGGCGACGTTTCAGCGCTGTATGCTCACCATATTTTCTGACATGGTAGAGCGTTGTCTCGAGGTTTTTATGGATGACTTTTCGGTGTATGGTGCATCGTTTGATGAATGTCTCTATAATCTGGACAAAGTTTTACAGCGTTGTGAGGACACACATTTGGTCCTTAACTGGGAGAAATGTCACATGATGGTGACTGAGGGGATAGTGCTAGGACACAAGGTGTCTAGCAAAGGTTTAGAGGTGGATCTGGTCAAAATTGAGGTCATTTCCAAGTTGCCCCCACTAAATTCTGTTAAAGGGGTAAGAAGTTTCCTAGGACATGCCGGGTTCTATCGGCGATTTATAAAAGATTTTTCTAAAATCGCGAAACCTCTATCCGAGCTTTTGGAGAAAGACGTTGTATTTGATTTCAATGACAAGTGTCTACATGCGTTCGACGTGTTAAAAGAAAAACTGATTTCTGCACCGGTCGTTCAAACGTCGGATTGGACGAAACCGTTCGAACTAATGTGCGACGCTTCGGACTTTAAGGTAGGAGCCGTGTTGGGGCAGCGGGTGGATAATAAGCCCGCCGTGATTTTCTACGCTTCAAAGACTTTGAATGACACCCAATTGAATTATACAACTACTGAAAAAGAATTACTCGTCGTTGTGTTCGCTTTTGAAAAATTCCGGCAGTACTTAGTTGGATCTAAAGTAGTTGTATGGACTGACCATGCCGCAATCAAATAATTAATGGAGAAAAAAGACGCAAAGCCTAGACTCATTAGGTGGATTTTTCACATACAAGAATTTGACATAGAAATCAAGGATAAATCTGGGATTGAAAACGTTGTTGCTGATCATTTGTCTAGGTTAGAAAGGGTGGATGAAAAAGATTTACATATACCCATAACCGAGATGTTTACGGATGAACAGATTTTGAAAATTACTTCTAAGGATCCTTGGTTCGCTGAGATTGTAAACTATTTGGCTTGCGGGATCATCCCGAAAGATTGGTCATATCAGGAGAAGAAAAGATTTTTCCATTCTTTGAGATATTATTTTTGGGATGATCCAATTCTTCTTAAGCAATGTAGGGATGGTATCCTACGCAGGTGTGTGCCTGAGGTGGAGTACAAGAGTGTTCTCCGTCATTTCCACGCATCACCTATGGGAGGACACCACGCAAGTTCACGCACGGCAGCTAAGGTTTTGGAAAGCGGCCTTTATTGGCCAACTTTGTTTCCAGATGCCTACGAGTTTGTGAGGCAATGTGATTCTTGCCAACGAGCAGGTAATATCTCAAAGCGACAGGAGATGCCCCTGATAGTGTTTCAGGAAGTGGAGGTATTTGATTTGTGGGGCATAGATTTCATGGGACCCTTTGTGTCCTCAAACTCCAATTTATATATTTTGTTAGCAGTGGATTATATGTCAAAGTGGGTGGATGCAATACCCACAAGGACTAACGATTCCACTGTAGTGTGAAGGTTCGTGAAACAAAACATTTTCTGCAGGTTTGGGGTACCCCGAATGATAATCAGTGATGGGGGTACACATTTTAAGAATCAGAAGTTCTCTACTTTATTGAAGAAATTTGGGGTCAAGCACAACATAGGTACCCCATATCACTCGCAGACCCAAGAGCAGGTGGAAGTCTCCAATCGCGAAATTAAGATGATTTTGGAACGTACGGTGGCGTCCACGAGGAAGAACTAGAGTGCCCTATTACCGGATGCATTGTGGGCTTATAGGATGACTTACAAAACACCTATAGGCACCATGCCTTTTAGGTTGGCGTACGGTCGGGCTTGTCACCTACCGGTAGAGTTGGAGCACAAGGCCCATTGGGCACTTAGAAGGCTCAATTTGAGTTACGATGGAGCGGGGAGAAAGAGAATGCTTGAATTGAATGAGTTGGATGAGCTGCGGATGACGGCATATGAGAACGCACGGATATACAAAGAGCGCACAAAGCTGATCCACGATCGCCACATCTAGTTGCACACGTTCAAGAAGGGAGATAGTGTTTTGTTGTTCAATTCACGACTCAAGTTGCATCTCAGGAAGCTCAAATCCCGGTGGAGTGGACCGTTCGTGGTAGAAGAGGTCAAACCACACGGCGCGATCATAGTGCGTGATGGTGATACCACGTTTTTAGTGAATGGAAAAAGATTGAAGCTCTACTTTGGTGAAAATTACAAGAGGAAGGTGAATGAGGTCAAACTCATTTCACTTTCGGATGAATGAGGTGCCTGAAAGCTGTCTAGCCTAAGACGTTAAATAAGGGCGCTTGTTGGGAGGCAACCCAACCATCGGTACATTAGGATAGTTCATGTACAATCGTAGGTTGATTTGTGTTAGTTTAATTTTTAGTGTAAAAAAGATACCGTGATCGGTTTGTTATTTGTGCAGGTTGAGGCAGAGTCAATACCATCGACACACTGGTCGATGGTATCGACCGGGTTACAGGTTGACGACTGTGGATTTTGCTCTGCGTCGATACCATCGACGGCCTCGTCGATGGTATCGACCTACCTACAGGCAGGTCGCGAATGTGGAGTTGATGGTATCGAGATAGCCGTCGATACCATCGAGATCTCTGGAGATTTACAGACGAAATCGACTCAGGAAAGTTGATACCATCGACGGCATGGTCGATGGTATCGACACGGCTATAGGTTGAGACGCAAAGTGGAGGTGTTGCAACAAAGACAAGTCGATACCATCGACCTGCGTCGATGGTATCGCCCATCCACGTCACCGATCTGCGCAAATAAATCAACGGCGGTCGCGGCTTCCACGTCATCGATCCGGGTGCAGCATCGATACCATCGACCCATGTCGATGGTATCGACAAGTCAGCGATCCGGGTTTCAAGATCCAGCCATCGACGACCGTCGATACTTGCGATGGGGGCGGATAGCTTCAAAACGTGTCGATACCATCGACTGGCGTCGATGGTATCGACGGGTCAACAGTGGCGTCGGCCAAGTCTATTCAAGGAGATTCATTACGTCAGTTGACGTCACACCTTCAGAGTGATCTTCCTCCCTTGTGCCGAGCACCCCCCCGAGCCATCCAAGCCGACGAAGAGAAGCATCGAGCGAAGATCTTCATCGAGCGGAGATTCAATTCTCCAATCTTCACCGAGCTCTTTCTCTAATCCCTTTTCGCTCGCAAACCATGGTGCACGTCGCTGGAGCGTCATCCTCTCACACGAATCCGATGGATAGCACGGAGTTCGTGCCTCCCCCTCCCGTGTCGGTATCACGCCTGCGCATGATCCACCCATCTCCAGAGGTGAAGAAGATCTACGACGAGATCTTGAAGAGGAAGATTGAACCTACCCGGTATGTGGACCGGGAGATGATCCGGAATCTCGGATTTGAGGCCAACTTGGCCTACGTTCTTCAGGGGCAGGCGAAACACACGAGCCAGAGGCCCGATGAGTTGCAGTACCATGCTGATGGCCAGCCGTTTTTCGGTGAGTGGCCAACCTACAAAGAATTGGTGGCAGAGTTCATGGCATCACTTGATGTCTGTGTCGTGCCAAACGATGTCGTCGCCACCGATTGTGCGTGGATCAAGGGCCGGGTGTCTTTCCGACTGTTCAACATTGACTACACAGGCAGGTAGCGAACGTGGAGTCGATGGTATCGAGATAGCCGTCGATACCATCGAGATCTCTGTATATTTACACACAAAATTGACTCAGGAAAGTCAATACCATCAACGGCATGGTCGATGGTATCGACACGACTATAGGTTGAGACGCAAAGCGGAGGTGTTGCAACAAAGACAAGTCGATACCATCGACCCGCGTCGATGGTATCGCCCATCGACGTCACCGATCCACGCAAACAAAATTAACGGTGGTCGCGGCTTCCACATCATCGATCCGGGTGCAGCGTCGATACCAACGACCCATGTCGATGGTATCGACAAGTCAGCGATCCGGGTTTCAAGATCCAGCCATCGACGACCGTCGATACTCGCGATGGGGGCGGATAGCTTCGAAACGTGTCGATGGTATCGACGGGTCAACAGTGGCGCCAGCCAAGTCTATTTAAGGAGATTCATTACGTCAGTTGACGTCACACCTTCAGAGTGATCTTCCTCCCTTGTGCCGAGCACCCCCCGAGCCATCCAAGCCGACGAAGAGCAGCACCGAGCGAAGATCTTCATCGAGTGGAGATTCAATTCTCCAATCTTCACCGAGCTCTTTCTCTAATCCCTTTTCTCTCACAACCATGGTGCACGTCGCCGGAGCATCATCCTCTCGCATGAATCCGATGGATATCACGGAGTTTGTGCCACCCCCTCCCACGTCGGTATCACGCCCGCGCATGATCCACCCATCTCCAGAGGTGAAGAAGATCTACGACGAGATCTTGAAGAGGAAGATTGAACCTACTCGGTATATGGATCGGGAGATGATCTGGAATCTCGGATTTGAGGCCAACTTGGCCTACGTTCTTCAGGGGCAGGCGAAACGCACGAGTCGTAGGCCCGATGAGTTGCAGTACCATGCTGATGGCCAGCCATTTTTCGGCGAGTGGCCAACCTACAAAGAATTGGTGGCGGAGTTCATGGCGTCACTTGACGTCTGTGTCGTGCCAAACGACGTCGTTGCCACCGATCGTGAGTGGATCAAGGGCCGAGTGTCTTTCCAGTTGTTCAACATCGACTACAACATCACTCTCCGGCAGTTTAATGCAATATTCAACTGGCACCATTCTCAATACGACCACCGGCGACCAGACAACCGCACCGATTACGACAAAATCTTCGCCGAGCTGGTGACGGTGCCGGTGGGCAAGTCCGTGAGCTACCACAATGCTGCGGTAGCGGATTTCGAGCACCCATTTGTCCGGGTACTACACCGGATGTTGAGTTCTACACTTTTTGCTCGTGGAGATCTGGCGCTGAGCAAATTTCAGGAGACAGATCTTTTCTTTTTATATCAGTTCCTGAAGAGCCAAGAATGCAACTGGGGTACTTTCTTCCTGCAGCGGGTTCTAGCGGTGAAGAGGAGTATGAGGAAGGCCTCGATTCATTTCGGCGGGCTCATCACCAAGTTGGCACATTACCTCAGGCTCAACTTCTCTACCATGACCCCTCTTTCCACAAAGAGCAAGGTGAACATGCAACATCTGCACCGTTCTAACCTTATTCTTTTGTGGGATGGTTTGGCGTATGCACACTGCCACGTCAACCACACCTACCAGGAGTGCGTGCTGCCCGATCCTGTCTTCAACATCGAGGGGGCACAACACTTCCGATAGCCGATCATAGCCATCGACTCCGATGAAGAAGAAGGTGGCAATGACGGCGGCGACGACGTACATGACGACGAGGCTGAGGTGGAAGAGGAGGCCTTTACACCTCTTCGTTCACGAGTGGCACCCCGGAAGCGTCCTCAGATGTATCCAGGTGCATCTTCATCATCACAGCCTGCGCCGCCTCCACCACAGCCCTCGCAGCCAAGTGAGGATGCCTATTCCATGCAAGGCATGTACACTATGCTGCAAAATATCCACATGGCACAACAACAGCATATGGCAATGTATGCCAGTGTTCAAGACACTACGAACCGGATACTGGACAACCAAAGGGCGATGTTTGAGAATGAACACCTTCTCCTCGACAACCAACAACAGATACATACTCGGTTGCAACGGATGGAGATGCAGCAGGAGCCCTTCTACGACCATTATTGGAGCCAGAGTTACTTTGGAGGCTATCCACAACCTCCACCTAGGGCCCAGTTCGATCCAAGCTTCCAGGGGGAGTATCCTTCTTGGGACCCTACGGCTCCGCAGTACCCGCCTCCACCACCACAGGAGTGATCCGGTATCACTGTTCCAATCTTTAAGTTTGCTTTTGACTATGAGGCCATAGTCGAATTCAAGCTTAGGGGGGTAGTTGGAAAAGCTTTATCTTTTATTGTTTTTAGTTTTTAACTTTATTGTTTTTGTTCTTGTTATTTGTTCTTGCAATTTTAGTTTCTGTAGGATCCACATGCTATCTAGTGTAATCGTGGATGTCATAAAGTTGTGTCATCTCATTAATTGTGCATGGGAAAATCAAGGAAAATTTAAAAATTTTTGTGTGTTGGAAATCTTGTCTTGTTTAACCTTGGGCACATATCCTACGAAAGTGATTGGTTTTGTCAACTTTAAAACAAAATTTCACAACTGTACTCCTAATGATTCATGAAAGTGGACAGAAATGGTTGTTTGAGCCTAAACTGACCAAATGGTAATGAGACTCTAATTGGATGTAAGAGAGAGAAACCCCTAAACTACTACACAGGTCAGTAAGGAGGGACGCATAATATCTTTCTAAGGTTCAGTCATATAGTCTTGTGATCGTTCCACTTCATTATTTCCATAATCCACCCAAGAATTGGAAGTAGAGTATAGTTTTAACTCTTTTTGATTGCATAGCATCTAGATAGGACTTGCATTGCAATTGTCTATACGTTTTGCATAAAAAGAAGAAAAAAACATTTAGAATAGTGATACATGCACACATTACCTTTAGGTGCATGCCATGTAGTTACATTCTTAAGTTTCATGCATAAAGTATATCATGTATCTCAATTGTCCTCCAATGGTGAATTAAATTGTTCCATACCTTCTAATTAGTGCAAATTTCTGAGTATGAAGAAAAAAGCCCAATAAAATATTCTTTATCAATTAGGGATATAAGGGATGGAAAATGAAAAAAAAAGAGAAAAATCTGAAAATTCTGCACAATGAAAAAAAAGAGTTAATTAGAAGAAAGTAGAATAAGAAGGAGAAAGGAACATAATATCACCTGCATTTCAAGAATTATTGAGTACATGATGTAACTTAATTAGATATCCTTCTCATGTTGAGACAGATGGTTAGTGCATGCATCATTCCACCCAATTTTAGGCATTAGGGCATTTTTCATGTGCATTTGCATCATGTAGGACATTTTTGTATTATGCATGTTGAAACAGTACAATACTTCCACTTTCTTCCATGATCCACCGACGTTCATCCACCCGTTGCTCGGATTGGTAGGCCACCGTGAATTTCTCCTCACTAATGAATATCAGGAGAACTGCTTCCATGAAGATGGTAGTTAGGGTGAGCAACGTAGTATAGGCGATCACAAGATGCACCAAGTCTGAATCGGCGAGTTTTATTATGTTAACTGCCTTATGTGATAGTGTTCATCAGTTTTGAGGTCAATTTCTTTTATGGATGATTACTGTCGCCTTCAGGGTAATTACCGTTCCATGGTTAGAGAGGGTCGGTATGTGAACGTCCGGTGGGAGTCATATGGGACGTTGGTTGGGGTGTGTTGTTTTTCAGTTGACATTGGCAATTCTATTCTAAGAATTAGTTTCTCGAGGGTGAGCAACGTTCAAACTTAGGGGAGTTTGATGCGACGATTTTGAGTCGCATTTATAGACCTGTTTGATGTGTTTTATGCTTTTATTAGTCATTTTTATGGTTAATGTTGCATAATTCATCCACTTTGGTCTTTGCTACTATTTTATGTCAAATCCCCTTTATTTCATCGTTTTGAGCATTAATTGTCAAAATATTATTATTTGTGTGAATCTACAAACGAGTATTTGCTTCCGTTGATACCATCGACGGAAGTCGATACCATCGACATGATCACAGGTTGCCAGCCGAAAGGAGCAGCAAAGTGTCGATACTATCGACAGGGATGTCGATGGTATCGAGTCACCTTCAGGTTGCTGGCGAAGAAGCAGTCAATAGTATCGACCCCAAGTCGATACCATCGACACATGAAGGCTACTGCGACACAAAACGACAAAACCGTCGCTACAGGGTAGTCGATACCATCGACCCACGTCGATGGTATCGAGACTACATCTGGCACTCAGACGAAAAGAAAGAAGGGCTGCCGCTACCACACTAGGTCGATACCATCGACCCGCGTCGATGGTATCGACACCGTCAGATATGTGTTTGATTAAGATTGATCCCAATCGAACGGCCGTGGTTAATTAGCAACCTAATGAGGGAATTAAACCTAATGACGGCCGCCCAGGCCAAGGATCATCTCATTAGCCATTGCACGAGTACCGAGGAGCAAGGGAGAGGAGAACTGAGGCCAGAAGCTCATACCAGTTGATTCGGACGCCGCAGAAGACGGATTTCACCACCGAAAAGCGGGAGAGCACGTGTTCTACGCAAAGGATCAACCGGTTCTTCTCCGTTCACGGGTTTTCACCTCTCAATTCACATTTTCTACATGATTTCCCCTATCTCTACCTTGTAATTGTTTGAGATGAACATGCGGGGCTAGTCCCCTTTGTCTTTAGGACCGGGAGTAGCCCGGGAATTCATTGTATGACAGTTTGATAATAGTAATTCATATTTTATCTCTTAAATCCGTGGTATAGTTTCATTTTCTCCATATATTGTTATGCTTGATCACCATAATAATAACCTAATGTCTTTAATCACTTTGAAAGAAGGATTAACGGCTGAAAAGTGATGAAATCTACATTAATCGATAAATCCCTTGACCAAGGTGGTGTAAAATGAATGGTGGATACTGAGAGATTATTCATAATGCACCTAGTTTAGGGTATAGGTTACTATGACGGTGGAACCGACCTAAACCTAGGTAGTGAATTGCACCACGACAGTGGGTAATTCTGTTTTCAGGCCACTACCCAGATAGAGAGATAAAATTGAGGCATTATATAAAATCTAATACAATGAAAACTCGTGGTGAAACCGCAATCCTAAAGATACCCTTTTGAATTGATTAAATTAACATTTAATCGATCGTTCGTTTTGTTTTTGTTTTTATTTTCTTTTAATTTTAACAACAACCCTCAATTTGTTATTCGGTTTAGCTGATCGCAAATAGTTAGTAGGAGTCTCCAACAATTCCGAGTATCCCTGTGTTCGACTCGGGCCTCACAAAGGCCTGTACTACTCGACGCGTTCACTTGCGTTTTAGCGCACAGTAAAATTGTGTCATCCTTCAATTGTATTAGGCATCCAATTGAATTAACCAAATTAAACCACACTCAATTCTAATCAATGGAACTTCAACCAATTGGATCATCAACTCAATCATCATTTGAATCATGGCTCACCCCTCAATTGGTACTTCAATTATGGTCTGATCTCAATGGGATTAGGGTTTATAAACACCAATTAGAGCTTTGAAGTTGATCATCAATCATGCTACTAATTGTGTTTCAATTGATTGCATTGGACCTTCAACCATTGAATTCATGGAACCAATCATCAATTGGACCTATTCTCATACTTCAATTGAGTTTAATAGGTCAACCTTCAACTAATTTGACCCTCAATTGACCCTCATTTGGTCATCAATTAGGGCTTGATTCAATTGAATTAGGGTTTAGAATTGATGATCCTTCAATACTAATCAATGTAAGACTAGTTACTTTGAATCTTTTGACCATCATCCAAATTGGGTATGACCTGACCCCAAACGGTCTTGAGGTAGTTTGGATGACCTCCAAACGGTCTTGAGACCGTTTGCCCATGATATCATCATAATCCAAGTCAATCAATCAAAGTTTTGGATCATTAGATTGATCACCAAATCAGCATTTGATTGCAAATCAACTTGGTACCTTTAGACCTTCAAACACCTAACCATACTCAACCTTAGACCTCAAAACGGTCTTGGGTGACCACCAAACGTTCTTGAGACCGTTTGGATGAGCTCCAAATGGTCTTGAGACCGTTTGGCCCATCCATCCTTTGGATTCTAGTGAAAAATCATCAAGGATTGGTCTATCGAGTTGATCAACAATTCAGCACTTAACTGCAATATGATTAGTACCTTTAGACATTCAATTGATCAAATATACTTGACCCCAGACCTCCAAACGGTCTTGTGGTGACCCCCAAACGGTCTTGATACCGTTTGGGTGACCCCCAAACGGTCTTGAAACTGTTTGGGCTAATCAACCCAAAATCTCAAATTAACTCATTGGAATTTCAGCACTACTTCCAATTAAGGTTTGCCTAATTGAATAGCCTTCAACTCACGATTCCTTGGGAGTCAATCCCTCCAATTTTGGTAATTCATTAGACCACATCATTAGGAACAGCAATCCCAAACGGTCAATGCTTGGTCAACGCACTCAAACAGTTTTGAAACCGTTTGCTCAACTAGGTCAAATAAATCAGGTTGAAAATCAGTACTTAATTCAATTAGATGTCCCTAATTTATTAGCCTTCAACCTATGATTCCGTTCGAGTTAACCCCTCAAATTTGGAGGGTTATCAGCCTACATAATTATAAACAGGAATCCCAAACGGCCAACGGTTGGTCAACTCACTCAAAGGTTTTGAAACCGTTTTCCCAAACAGGTCAAGTTAATCAGGTTGAAAATCAGCATTTAATTCAATTCGATTTGCCTAATTGATTGGCCTTCAACCTACGATTTCTTTGGAGTTAACCCCTCAAATTTTGTGGGTCATTATCATACAAAAGTAGGAAAACAATTCCCAAACGGTCAACGCTTGGTCAACCATCTCAAACGGTTTTGAAACTGTTTTCTCCCAAACGGTTTCAAACCGTTTTCCCTTAAACGGTTTGCTGAAACCGCATAGCCAATCAAATTAAAACGATTTGGAGTAGCTATCAAAACCGTTTGGCTTGGTACTTTTCTTTGGATAAGCATATAGGATGATTTAATCATCCCCTTCCTTCGAACAACCAAGAACAGAAACCGTTCTTGATGGAAATTGCAGCAAGAAACAAGAGTGCATCAAATTGAATAAATCAATCAACAAAGCATAGAGAATTGATGCAATAGCAATGTTTAAGGGTTTAAGTTATAAAACCCGCCTCCAATTGATCTCCAAAGCTCCAAGATCACGCCATTAATGGTGGATGAAGCTCTTGCAACTCCCCCTGGGCTCGTCCTCAAGCTTTTTTGTTTGTAAAAGTTGGCTAGGGTAGAAGAGGAGATCGAAATAAGAAGGAATCCATAATTTATTTTCGATTTCCACCATGAAATCATGAAGAACAAGGGTCAAGAAGATTACCAAAAGGTTGGGGCTCGTCCTCCTGTTGCTCCTAAGTCTCCTTGAGCTCACCCAAAGAAAAGGAAGAAGCAAGGGCCGAAAAATCCTTTCAATTGATTTGGAAAAGGCACTTTTATAAGGAAATTGATGAGAGAGAAAATGCCTTATAAAAATCAAATTAATCCAAAAATTATGGCCGCCTCTCCCCCCTAAACTCCATGGATACGAGGCATCTCCCTTTTCCTTTTATTCCCCTTCATTATCCTCAATTTAAAGAAAAGCAAATTGAGCACCTTCATCATATTATATAATATCCCATATGTGAGTGGAATCACTTTCCTATATAATAAGGTGAGTGGAGTTTCACCTCCTTTAGATATTTTCGTTCCTAATCCTGGCAAAAGAAAGTCCATCCTTATTCAAAATCAACCAATAACATTTTGGTTGAAGGCCCTTTAATTAATACATTCATTTTTGCTCTAAATTGAATTAAGGTTTCAATTAGGATTAAATCTTGATTATTTTAATATCAAGATTATCTCTCCTCCAACTTAATTCAAATGAGGCACCCCTCTCATTTTATTTGCTCTACATGATGTCAAGAAACATTAGGGACCTAATTGAAGTGGTAAATTGCATATTGAACCCTTGGTTTTGGGTAAATTGCACATTACACCAAAACTAGGTTTTAATGCACAAGGATTGCTTTACAAGCTTGATCTTGGTGTCCAAGCTTGTGGAAACCATAATACTACATCATATTCATTCTTATGATGTATCAACATCATAGGAACATCTTATCATGCAACATTTGCAAGTTTACCCCTCAACTTGGGTAATTTGCACTTTAGTCCAAAACAAGCAATCATTGCTTTAACATTGTTCAAACAGGACCAAAATTGAAACATAAGTTTCTCATGAGCCCTAATTACTTTTCACAAGATAAGATTAAGCATATAATCATCTTTCTTAATCAAAACACCTAGGGTTAAAGCATAACCCAGGTCAGGGATGTTACAAATTATAAACCCCTAATAAGGATTTTGTCCCCGAAATCCCAGATAAAGGGAACAAATATTATTCATTCATCATATCATCATGTCTCTTCATAACACCTCATTGTTATGGAGACATCATAGAACTTTGATCAGCACAAAGTTCCTTCACACAATATTCTCATAGAGTCAATTGAGAACTTATCTTAAAGACATATTTAGTTGTTATGTTTATGCAAAGCATAAACCCCTAACATATGATGTTCATATCATTTTATATAATCAGACTGATTTCATAGTTGACCACTTCCTCATATACACATACTGATCTGAATTCATATCAGATCCCTCTTTCTTGTACTTAAGGTATGATACATTTATCCATACCATATTTCCAATTTCATGATACTCATTAGATTGTCTCAGAATGATTGCTTGATCAGGGCAATCAAAAAGATATCAATCTAAGAGTTTCCATACTCACTTTATCATCAATAGTTATATACCTGATCATGGTTTACAAGTATTGAGATCAAGTAGTATGCACTTACATGCTATCATATTTCTTGCTTTTCATATTATCATAACATAAGATTTAACATCCCTGGATTTTTATCCAGGCATCTCTTCTATACCTCTTCCTCTTTCATAGAGGTAGGATCAATATAGAACATTTAAAAGGATACTGAATAAAATTCAAATTCTAGTTCTCATCATTCCTTCCCTATATAGCAACCAATAGGGAAAACAAAATCAACAATCCACCTTTTTATAACAAAAAGGGTTTAGTGTACTCAACATGTACACATTTATAACATACCTTATCCTCACATCATGGTCTTATTAGTTTTATTACTGAAGCATAAACTAAGCCATGTAATCTTACAGGTGAAAGGTTAAGACCTTTGCACTTACTTAGTGGCTACTTCCCTGGTACACTAGGCATTTATTGCACTATTAGTACCAAAACTTGGCTTTTTAGAACCATTAGGCAAATGTCTCTAAAATAATAGAGACCATTCCATACTTCTAAGCTTATTGCCCTTCCTTGAGCACTTCCATCATAGGTTTATTATCTGACTAAACTCATGGAAAAGTCTACTTTCTTGCCATAAGTTAATATTTTCCATATTTGCCCTTTCTCCAACATGACTAAGTCATTCAGGAACTCTTTTAAAGCTCAAGCTTTCTGTATTAAGGACTGATAATCTAGGTTGTAAGGCTAGTATCCAGTCCTCTATATGCATTATTGTTGCCCTAATCTACCCAACAAGAGCATGATCATAGGATTCTCTATCTTGATCAGGTCTTAATGAGGATTCTCAGGCACTTGTTCTGCTCTTGCCTGATCCCATGCACCCTCTCCTGGTGCAACAACATTTCCCTTAGCAATGTGTTCCTTGTGCTCTCCAATCATTTTAAAACTTTACCCTTTCTCTGCACAAGAAGAAATCATTATAGGGTATACTGGAGGACCCTAACACAGACTCTACTACCTTAGTCCTATGTCTCTGTAGACTCAGCGAACCTAGAGCTCTGATACCACTAAATTGTGACGTACACCCACCATCATTTAAGATAACAAGCGTCGTCAGCTGTAACAAAACATTGTGGAAGCGAATCATTTGCAGCGGATTAGCAAAAATCACTAAAAATTAAAACCATTTGCAAAGAGATCCATTCACAGGAAAACTCTTTCATTCAGAACCAAAGTAAAACTTTACATCCTGGTTCATATATACATCTCATGTACTATTACTTCTCGAGGAATACAAACATCAACTACTTTGTCTTAACTGTACATAGGTAGTATAAAACCCTCGAGGCTTAAAGCCAAAATCTCAGATCGAATCTTCAAAACATTACTCCTAGGACCCGAGAGTACATAGAAGACTCATAGGACTATCTATATACAACTTGACAGCTCATATCCCCACCTGGGATTTACTGCTGTCTCTGCTACTACTGTTGCTGCTCTTCCTCTGTAATAGGTTCTTTGCCTTTTCGTCGCCGGTTACCTAAAAATATTGTTCCCATGGGGGTGAGACAATATGTAAATTGCCCCAGCGAGAGATATAACTCTCCGCCGAAAACATTGTTATTGCAGTTTAATGAAAATAAACTGAACAGTGGAATCATATGTAATCAACATTAGATAACTCAATATCTATGCAGTTTAGAGCAACATTCCTATGCAAGTATATCAGTTATAACTTGATTAAGTAGCATGTCACTATTCAATAAAGAGTTGAATAATACAGATAACATTTATGCATCTAGAACATGCTAAGCAGGATAACATCAACCGATGATTCTCGTATTTCAAACTTATGCAAATACACTACTCGGCTGATTACATTTTACAAACATAACTTAAGCTCTGAGGAGATGAGGTATACCGCTCATACTCCAAATGACCACTTTTAGGAGTTGAAATCGGTACCATACAAGATCATAGGAAGAGCCGACTTGCATGACCTCTCACGTCCCGGTCAGTGCGAGACCACATGCAGGACATCTCGTGTCTCTGCTAAAATAGCTTTCCAGGGTATACTGGAAACTTCGCTATAAAGTTACAGCCGCAACTGTACTCTGGTCGGTAGTCGGGAGATTTCATGTTTATCTTCGTCGACCCAACATAATTTGGGGGAATAGTGAAACATCCAACCCAACGTCAGGAGACTCGTGATACATCCAACCTGACAACGTGAGTAATTGAGAGGTTTGTTATTAACCTTTCCTCAATTGCCTCACACAGACGTAAGGATATTTTCGCCTATTTACCCCCGTATATTCAAAAATATACGAATTCCAGGTGATCCCTTAGGAAAACCTGTTTCACCATCACCTGCTTATGACGATGATGGATCTATGGTCAGAGCACTACATGAATAGATTTCACTTGATTAATTAAGTACATTATCATATTCTTGTAGCATTAGTCAAGTTTTCAAACATAACTTATTAACACAATGCTATAAAGAAACATGTACTTATTTTTAGCAATATACTTCTTAATCTCTGTAAGACATTGGGATCTTAATCCCTCATTTCAATACAATAACCATGTAATCCTGGGTATTCAAAAATTTAGCTCATTACCTGAGCATTGTTACCATTTTCTCAGGTAACTAACACCTTTAGGTCATCTGACCAAGGTAAGTATGATATTTGCTACACAAGCATCCATCATGGAACTTGAGGCCCATTAACTCTCTTGCTACCTCTTACCAGGCAACAAGGTATATTATGGAACAGAAGGCCCAATAAACAATTCAATTTAATAACACTTCATAGCTCATACCTGGCTATGCCCATCATCTCATGATACCTGCATGGTTAGCACATATGATAGCAGTACATCAATTATCTATCAACACCATGCAAAACAAATGTATCATTATTTCAAGGGTATCACCCTTATTCCTTTACCAGGATTAGGGTTTCCTATCACATATCTCATGTATCCTTCATCCAATTATATTATACTTATAACACATCAAGGTATACAACCATATTAGGTCACTTTCAAATCATCTCTAAGTCAATTATAGAGCACCACGACCTTGCTACATTAAATCACCTCATGAATCATATTCAAGTATGAATTCTATTCTTTCATTAGGGATTTAGGGTTTCACATACCATCTCCCTTCTTTAGAATAGGGATTGCATATAGCATCACCCTTCATTAGGGTTTCATATCACATTGCCCATAACTAGGGTTTACTAATCATTCCCAATTAGGGTTTCTCATAGAATCACCCTCAATTAGAGCTTCACATGGATACACCTTCAATTAGGGTTTCAGATAGATACACCCTCAACTAGAGTTTCACATGGATACACCTTCAATTAGGGTTTCATATAGATACACCCTCAACTAGGGTTTCACATGGATACACCCTCAATTAGGGTTTACTATTCATCCTAGTTAGTGATTTCACGTGTAGACACCCTCTTATTAGGGTTATACATGGAATAAGCCTCAATTAGGGTCTACATCATGTATTGGATCCATGCATTTGTTATTCATTAATGACTAGTACCATTAAAGGTATCTCCCACCTAATCACATTAGGTTTTCAAAAAGGTTTGATCAATTAGACCTTCAATATCATGAGGTATCCAAATAGATTGACCAATGGAACCTTCAATTGCACTAGGTATCCATTTGGATTAGTCAATTGAGTCTTTAATTTCATTGGGTACCCAATTGGATTAACCCATAGTTCCTTCAACTACATTAGGTACTCAATTGGACTAACTAATTGATCCTTCAATTGTATTAGGCATCCAATTGAATTAACCAAATTGAACCACACTCAATTCTAATCAATGGAACTTCAACCAATTGGATCATCAACTCAATCATCATTTGAATCATGGCTCACCCCTCAATTGGTACTTCAATTATGGTCTAATCTCAATGGGATTAGGGTTTATAAACACCAATTAGAGCTTTGAAGTTGATCATCAATCATGCTACTAATTGTGTTTCAATTGATTGCATTGGACCTTCAACCATTGAATTCATGGAACCAATCATCAGTTGGACCTATGCTCATACTTCAATTGAGTTTAATAGGTCAACCTTCAACTAATTTGACCCTCAATTGACCCTCAATTGGTCATCAATTAGGGCTGGATTCAATTGAATTAGGGTTTAGAATTGATGATCTTTCAATACTAATCAATGTAAGACTAGTTAGTTTGAAACTTTTGAACCATCATCCAAATTGGGTATGACCTGACCCCAAACGGTATTGAGGTCGTTTGGATGACCTCCAAATGGTCTTGAGACCGTTTGCCCATGATATCATCATAATCAAAGTCAATCAATCAAAGTTTTGGATCATTAGATTGATCACCAAATCAGCATTTGATTGCAAACCAACTTGGTACCTTTAGACCTTCAAACACCTAACCATACTCAACCCTAGACCTCAAAACGGTCTTGGGTGACCACCAAACGTTCTTGAGACCGTTTGGCCCATCCATCCTTTGGATTCTAGTGAAAAATCATCAAGGATTGGTCTATCGAGTTGATCAATAATTCAGCACTTAACTGCAATATGATTGGAACCTTTGGACCTTCAATTGATCAACTATACTTTACCCCATACCTCCAAACGGTTTTGGGGTGACCCCCAAACGGTCTTGAGACCGTTTGGGTGATCCCCAAGCGGTCTTGAAACCGTTTGGGCTAATCAACCCAAAATCTCAAATTAACTCATCGGAATTTCAGCACTAATTCCAATTAGGGTTTGCCTAATTGAATAGCCTTCAACTCACGATTACTTGGGAGTTAATCCCTCATATTTGGTGAGTCATTAGACCACATCATTAGTAACAGTAATCCCAAACGGTCAACGCTTGGTCAACGCACTCAAACGGTTTTGAAACCGTTTTCTCAACTAGGTCAAATAAATCAGGTTGAAAATCAGTACTTAATTCAATTAGATGTCCCTAATTTATTAGCCTTCAACCTATGATTCCTTTCGAGTTAACCCCTCAAATTTGGAGGGTTATCATCCTACATAATTATGAACAGGAATCCTAAACGTTCAACGCTTGGTAAACTCAATCAAACGGGTTTGAAACCGTTTTCCCAAACAGGTCAAGTTAATCAGGTTGAAAATCAGCATTTAATGCAATTCAATTTGCCTAATGGATTGGCCTTCAACCTACGATTTCTTTGGAGTTAACCCATCAAATTTGGTGGGTCATTAGCATACATAATTTGGAACAAAATTCCCAAACGTTCAACGCTTGGTCAACCATCGCAAATGGTTTTGAAACCGTTTTCTCCCAAACAGTTTCAAACCGTTTTCCCTTAAACGGTTTGCTGAAACCGCATAGCCAATCAAATTAAAACGATTTGGAGTAGCTATTAAAACCGTTTGGCTTGGGACATTTCTATGGATAAGCATATAGGATGATTTAATCATCCCCTTCCTTCGAACAACCATGAACAGCAACCGTTCTTGATGGAAATTGCAGCAAGAAACAAGAGTGCATCAAATTGAAGAAATCAATCAACAAAGCATAGAGAATTGATGCAATAGCAATGTTTAAGGGTTTAAGTTATAAAAACCGTCTCCAATTGAGCTCCAAAGCTCCAAGCTCACGCCATTAATGGTGGATGAAACTCTTGCAACTCCCCCTAGGCTCGTCCTCAAGCTTATTTGTTTGTAAAAGTTGGCTAGGGTTGAAGAGGAGATCGAAATAAGAAGGAATCCATAATTTATTTTCGATTTCCACCATGAAATCATGAAGAACAAGGGTGAAGAAGCTTACCAAAAGGTTGGGGCTCGTCTTACTGTTGCTCCTAAGTCCCCTTGAGCTCACCCAAAGCAAAGGAAGAAGAAAGGGCCGAAAAAGCCTTTCAATTGATTTGGAAAAGGCACTTTTATAAAGAAATTGATGAGAGAGAAAATGCCTTATAAAAATCCAATTAATCCAAAAATTATGGCCGCCTCTCCCCCCTAAACTCCATGGATACGAGGCATCTCCCTTTGCCTTTTATTCCCCTTCATTATCGACAATTTAAAGAAAAGCAAATTGAGCACCTTAATCATATTATATTAATATCCCATATGTGAGTGGAATTACTTTCCTTTATAATAAGGTGAGTGGAGTTTCACCTCCTTTAGATATTTTCGTTCCTTACCTTGGAAAAAGAACGTCCATCCTTATTCAAAATCAACCAATAACATTTTGGTTGAATGCCCTTTAATTAATACATTCATTTTTGCTCTAAATTGAATTAAGGTTTCAATTAGGATTAAATCTTGATTATTTTAATATCAAGATTCTCTCTCCTCCAACTTATTTCAAATGAGGCACCCCTCTCATTTTATTTGCTCTACATGATGTCAAGAAACATTAGGGACCTAATTGAAGTGGTAAATTGCATATTGAACCATTGGTTTTGGGTAAATTGCACATTACACCAAAACTAGGTTTTAATGCACAAGGATTGCTTTACAAGCTTAATCTTGGTGTCCAAGCTTGTGGAAACCATACTACTACATCATATTCATTCTTATGATGTCGCAACATCATAGGAATATCTTATCATGCAACATTTGCAAGTTGACCCCTCAACTTGGGTAATTTGCACTTTAGTCCAAAACAAGCAATCATTGCTTTAACATTGTTCAAACAGGACCAAAATTGAAACATAAGTTTCTCATGAGCCCTTATTACTTTTCACAAGATAAGATTAAGCATATAATCATCTTTCTTAATTAAAACACCTAGGGTTAAAGCATAACCCAGGTCAGGGATGTTACAACTTAACCTAGTGCTTCCCACCACCTATATATAGTTGTGTGGCAGCTGGAGCTCGAGGTTATCTACTCCTACAACCACCCCTAGATACCTCCTAGTACCCCATTTTCTCCCCTTACCCATTCCATCATCATTCCACCTCATTTCATCTCCATTTTACCATTTCCACCACCAAAACCCAATTTCAAATGTTTTGACCCTTTCCCACCATCATTCCATGCCATTGCACCTTGTAGGAGGGAGGAGTACTACCTTGTAGTTTCTAGAGAGGAGTACTCCCTCATCTACACTGAGCTCCATGGCTACTTCTACATCTTTCTCCTCTCTTTTTGTATATAGTTGTTCTTTGAGTAGCTAGGCCCCTTAGGTGGGCTGTTTTGGGTCAAAAATTTTACTCTGATACCATGATGGGGGAAAGTGATATGTAAACATTATAATCTGATTTGATAATTGAGTATGCTCTACTTATATCTCATTTCCCATAAATTGCTTTTCGATTTGTTTTTGAAATCACCACGATTCTAGGAAAATTGCTTATATGTTGCTCTTATTATGAATTTCTCCTAAGTCCAATTAATGGATCCCTAGTTAGCTATTTACCTTCCTACATGATAATCAATTACCCTACACCTAGGTGAGAGATCTAAGTAGCTACTATAGAAGCATTTAGTGTAATTAACTTGGAGCCTTCAAAGGCTAGAATGTGGGTGATGTGAGGTCTAAGACCTCACTGCCACCCTACATTACTACCCTTGTCCCCTAATTACCTTAAGTGTTTCAATCCTAGAAACCTAGGATTGACTAGACCCTAATTGAATTCCACCTAAACCATAACCCATTTGAGCCTCACAAGGGTAGGAAGGAGATGTTAGGGACTAGTTCCCCTATACACACCCTATCTTATCCATGACCAGTTAGTAGTTTAGGGTAATTCATTTGACTCTAGCTTATCATTTGGTTTGGTAATATAAATGGAAGAGTAATTTTCACATGTTATCACCCCAACCCAATTGATAAGTGCATCCCCCAAACAACCCACACTTCCCTTTATTGGATTAAAACCCTAATTGCCTTCTTGCTTAGCTAGTGTTAGCTTAGTTATTTCTTTACCTATTTAATAAGTTCATTTCCTTGTTCTTGCCTAGTTCTTTCTAGTTTAGGTCTTTCCTTGCTCTTGTGATTAGTTTTCTAGCTTAATGTAGTGTAGACCTCTTATTGCTTGCCTTACTATTGTTTTCTCTTTTCTTGCTTCCTTTCTTGCTTAACTTGTTATTTTCGTACTCATTTGAACTAATTGTCCATGGTTAGCTTAGGTTTTGATTATTGTCTTCCTTTGGTCACGTATTTGATCAACTCTTGGTGTAATGAACAAAATCAAGTTTCAAACCCTTCAACCCTAGACTCTACAGTAGGAACCTAGAGCAAAACTAACCTAGCTCTAGTGCCCCCTTTTCCTCTTGGGTTCGACCCCTGACTTGCCGCCCTCCTATACTATGACACAACCTCGTGCGCTTGTGGGTACGATGTTAGTTTATGTGAGTAGCCTATTAGGGATTTATAATTTTGAAAGATCCGAAGTGTGTTTGAAAACCTCTTAGGGTTGTATCTAGTCACCATTCAATTGATTAATGTGTGACCAAAGGAAAAACAAACTACATGTTGATGGTTTTTTTTGTAGTTAGACACCCCTGTGTTTTGGTTGTTGGTTGACCTATGGGTCACAATTGTAATGAGTGTAGCCCACACTATAGTTTTCTTTGGCAATATATTTTACCTATTTCTAAAGAAAATCAGAATATGTTATGTTTTGAAAGTTCCATGCCATTCTTGTAGTGAAAATCGTGTTAAGAAAATAAGAATCAAGATGTAATGCATGTTACTTTTTAAGGAGGATTCCTAGACACTAGAGTGCAAGTTGACCCATAGATGTAAATGATCTAGGAACTAAAGCATAGGTTGACTCATAGATGTATATGATCTAGGCACTAGAGTGTAAATCATTGAGATACAGATACCAAAGTACAAATCTCTAGAGAAACATGTTAACAATGTATTAGAGAATAAGACAAAAAATATTTCAAAGTTAATATTTAATTGGTTTTAAAGGTGTCAATCAATTATTTTGTATTCTATCATGACACTTCAAATGTTCATTAAACAATTTTAATTTTTAGTCTGTAATCATATCATAGTATTTCTAAATTCTAATTAGAGTACATGGCATCATATTTGTGAATGGATGTGAATGAGATGTCCACGTGGATGAACCTTGAGGAGGCTAGATCTTGAATCCAACCAAGGATTTATGAGGCTTTCTCTAATTGTGTGCCACTATAGTTGAGGACATGTTTACTTAGGTGTTTGTATTCATGCTGATAGTATTTATACAAATCATATGTATGTTGAGGTTGAGTTTAGGAACAACATTGATAACATAATTCACTATTGCTAAAATGGTATTGACTTCACTGTTGTAATGATTTTCATGCTTTGTGACAACGATTGTATTATGTGAATGATTAATGCATCCTGTCATGTCTATATTTTATGAAAATTTGGGGTGTTATAGTTTGGTATTAAAGAAATTGCATAGTTGTCCATCGTACAAGTTCTTCATTTCTTTTGTTTAGTATGAAACTAAGTATTTACACACATGTATACACACACACACATCCATATATATGCATAATGTAACGCTCCTCCAAGCACATACATGACAGTGGAGGCAAACCCTATGTTGTCCATAACATGGGTCACTTGGCTCAGAGGAACATTACAAAACATGTTATTCAATAGCAATAAGATAAATGAAACACCACGAATTAACTCAAAATATATATTCATACATTGTTCTTTGAAAAGGAAAACATAAGTTGTCTCATCTTGATCTCAAACCTAATACATGTAGACTAAACAAATCTAAAGCATGAACTAAAAACTAAACTAGATAATTTATTGAATGGTAGATGGCACCCCACCAAGCTAAAGTCTCCTTGATGTCAGCTACACTTGAAGGGCTCACTTCAAACCCCTCTTGCTCCTTGATCTAGGGACATCTCATCCCACGACCATGCAAAACAAAACAACAACGTAAGTAAGAAACACTGTGCATGTTATAAGAATTGAAAATAAGCATATAGACTTAAACCGAAATAAACTTGACTTGACTTAACATTAAGATCTATCATTACACTTTATCTTTCATTACATCAATGAATTAAGAAACATTATTATATGTGATCTCTCCATCACTGCCCACATACGACACATCATGCTCGAAAACCCCACCATTTCTAGGAAGCCCATAATGACCATAAAGGTTCATCATTGTGAGAAACATATAATAAGTTACTTAATTATTTTTTTTTATGATCGGGAACCCCCCCTCAGAAAGTGCCACTTTGTGACCCCCTCTGGAAGGGTAAACCTGGGGGCCCACCCAGCCGCATGAATGGGTTCCCAAATAGTAGCATCGTTGGCCGGCCGACGTTGCGACAAATTCACTTATGGGGCATAGCCAGGAGTCGAACCCGTGACCTCTCGCAGAGGCCTTGTGAGCCGCACCGCCTGAGCTACGCCCCACCAACTTACTTACTTAATTATCTTATCTTAAACATTAACATCATTGTTCTTATCTTTCCATCAATGTAAATTGTCCTCATCCAATTATTGCACCAAAGTGCTCACCTGGCCGGTTAAGGCTTGTCTTAGTTGCACCAAATTTCTCATCAATGCAATAAAGACAAAATAACATAAAGAGGAACAATTTACAACTTAAGCACATTATCTTAATCATCATGGGATTTCTTTCTCTTTATCTTGAAATTATCATTACATGAATCTTTCTTCAATTTATTAACCATTACATGGTCATAGCATTAAACTAATGAACATTAGTGATAAGCATATGACTTTATTATTATAGAAAACAACATGCAATAAAATGATCTGATGGATCATCATTATCTTAATTTCATTCATGAACTTGGAATTCAAAACATAAATCTTAAATCATACATAACATGTAATTCATTCAAAATACATATGCATAGTGGCATGACTCGCTTACTTGGAGTAAAGAAAATCCTATTTAGTCTCTGTGATCTTGATCGAATCCTATGTTCCTAAAATTACATGATTTCTATTAATTATCATCTTTAGTACATAATAAACCCTAATTTGAGTCTTCTACAAAAACATGGCCAGACACTCTCAAATTAGGTTTGAAAACCTAAAAATCCTATTCCTCATTGAAAAACCTTTCTAAAACATATTTTCTCATATATTTTCTGATAACCGGGTGGTTTACTATCAATTTTCAGAAGTACTAACCAATAGAAAATCTCCTAAAAGCCATGCATATGTAAGCACATAATCTAGTGGATAATTGGACCCCATTTCTAGGTGGCCCAGTCACGTCCAGACACGTGGTCTGGGCCTACTCAAACCAAGCTGTCAGGAGCTTGTGCGATTGAAGAGAAGTCGGCCATCCAAATACTAAAAATACCATTATTGGATAACTAAAAATCATCAACCAATCGGGGTCACTTGGGGAAACAAAAAGTTCTGATTCTTCTTCATCGAAACAATGAACACAGCGAAGAAAGTCTCAATTCACACATCCAAAACAAATTTCCTGCTTTCTTCTCATAAGCAAATGACATAGGTGAGTTCCTCTCTTTACCACAAAGAGGACAAGCCACATCTTGGGTAGTTCTGTGTTCTGAGGCTCCAGAACCACCTCCCGTCATGGCAGCGAGGAGGTGTCAACCAAGAAACCATAATGCATTGAACTGCAGACAAAACCAAGCATACTAGGAGCTTTTTCCATCAAAACTAAAGTTAGGCACAACGATATCACAAGAGAAAGCCATCAGACTTGGCGAGAATAGACATAGAAGTCACAATCGAGGAAAAAGGGAAAATGAGTTTTGTACTTATCGGCAAGAATTCAGGACCCTAAGGGCTTCTCTCACTACTACAGAAAATGCTTTTTACAACGGGAAAAACTCAAAAATTTTGTTGGTTTTGTTGTAGTTAGCATATCTTTTACAATAAGTCTATTTTTCTGTTGTGAATTATATATTTTATACAACACAAGTTATATACAATGGCCAAACTCGTTGTAGTATATGTGATACTACAACATGCGCTAAATTTTTGTAATAGTCTATAATATCATAACATACTCAAACCTGTTGTAAAATACCATAATTACACAACATGCTCTAACTGGTTGTAATAGTCATGTATGCTAACTTGTTGTAATAGATCATCATTACACAACATACTCTAAATCGTTATAAAAGATCATAATTACACAACATGCTCTAACATGTGGTAATAATCATGTATGTTAACCCGTTGTGATAGACCATCATTACACAACATACTCTAATATGTTGTACAAGATCATAATTACACAACATTCTCTACCTGTTGTAATAGTCACATATGTTAATATGTTGTAATACACCATCATTACACAACATACTATAACACATTGTAGTATACTATAATTACACAACAGGCTTTCACCTATTGTAATAGTTACCCGTTGTAATACACCACAATCACACAACATGTTTGCACGCCATTTGTTGTATATATACAACAAAGAATATATGTGTTGCATAAAATGAAATTGGTTCAGCGGTTTGAGATGTACCTTACTTTCAAGAGGTCTCAAATTCAAAACCTTGTGTCTAGATGTATTTTCCTTTTGTCTCAACATGCTATATACAACACCCCTATTACAACAGGTGTGTTCAATGAACTACAACATGTATTAACTATTGTATAAAATACATATATTACAACATGTGCAACACCTATTGTATAAAGAACCCCCCATAAGACCACATGATCTAATACAACAGTTGACACCCGTTGTAAAATAGAAAAATGAACCGTTGTAAAAACTATTTTTTGTAGTAGTGTCTGATGACCAACAGATTGATGATGAGAGTGGAGATACTCAAGGATAGCTTAAGCATGGTGGCGAGCTCCAGGAGACCAAGGCATAATGACGAATTGGGAAAGCACACACTGTCGTGGCTGGAAACAAGGAAACCAGAGGTATTAGCATTTTGGGATTTCATGATGGTATACTTGGGTGTATTTATAGATTAGGCGTTGTGACATAGTTGTGAATCCCAGAGGATTCATGGAATAGGGGATGAGCATGGTTTCTTGTTGTCCAAGGACTCCGGATTAGGAATCCCATTGTGGTAGGGATCAGGCAATTCAGGAGAATCTCAGGACCGCAAAATGGATATTGGTCACTAGCGGGATACTGCGAGGAGGGGAAACAACTCCGATGGATGAGGGAAAGTTGTTCCTTGAGGAGTCCTAGTTGAACGAGGAACTGGGTGAGGGAGAGGATCCCCCAGGTCACGGATGACTCCACGAGTCAGGGTTCTACCCGCCCAGGATTTTGTCCGCGTGATAGCACATTTATGTGCTATACAATTATAACCAAAGACCAAACTTACAAAGATTTGGTCCAAACTTTTCTATTTCAAATTGGATTGTCTAGGAAGGTTTAATTCCTCTCAAATTTCATAAATTACTTAACTGGGACATAAGGAACCCAAAAATATAGTTACTTTCTAGATTTGACCAACCTAACTTACTATGTTTCTCTTTTTAGCATATATGTTTTATTAATCATATATGATTACTTAAAATAAATTTGAAGATAAAAATTTGGGTAAATCATTAAATTATCAAAACCAACATATGGTAAAGTTATGAGGCCGTAAAAAGCACATTGATTAGATAAATTTCATATTAAACCCTAAATGTCGATTATTTAATAGTTAGGGCTAAATTAGTGATATTGACTTTCAATTGAATCAATTAAGAGTAAAACTTATCAAATTTAGTTTATGTAACATATTTGAGAGCCTTCATCCCATTATTATATGTTTTCAATTCATAAATTTTGAACAAAATTAATTAGGGTTTCAAATTAGGGTCATTTTCTAAGGTTCAAAATTTTAAGGTGCTATACATACATACATACATACATACATACATACATACATACACATGTCTTATCGTACTTATCCTAAAACAGGTGATCTGTGAGATGCTTATATATTATTATTATTTATAAATGTGTGTATATGGGTATATATGTGTATATTGTTTAAGGGATAAGTGAAGATATAACACATTACAATGGATGATATCAGGTTCAATTTTTTCCTAGGAAAGAAACTTAAGATATGCACTAGGGTAATGTTCCTAAATGCTTTGGACTTTACTCACTAATTATATATTTCCCTCTTGCATGACTCTCTCTTTTCCATCATTGTAGAGGGAATGTTACGAGATCAAAATCTAGTCATTATGTTTGTTTCATTCTTTCGAGTTTATTTGGCATGAAATATGTGTGCTAGTTAGGTGTTATGATAAGTTTGATCAAACATTCCACCTTTATATATAAGTAGTCAGTGTATATCTGAGATGACATAAAAGAAGTTGACACTGAAAGTTTGAGATAGGCGGTCCACAAAACCTAATTACGTACTTATTATAATCCTTAGAATACTTGTCAAGATCAGACTCATTTATTTTGGATGAGTGAGTTACATATCAAGTGAAGTTAGAACCCTAAGGATGGCAGCTATTTAGTCTAGCTGAATTTTGATAATGGAATTTTGAATTAGGTATGCAGGTGTTGTAACATCCTAATCTTTAAAACCTAGATAGAGAATGATAATACATTAGTAAAACTATAAGAAGATGTGTTTGAGACAAGCGTGCCCAATATCAATGCTCAACATACTGAGCATTTAGCAAACATTGTAACGTATATGCAATTTTATCACTTTATGATGGTAGAAACCGTAGAATAATTAAAATAAATTTTACATCGGATTGCGATCTCCCGAAAACGGCCTTGACAACCCCCACTGCCTTAACCTTCCAAAGTGAGTGAGTTGCGAGTTAGTGGTTTCGCCAGCCTTCACGGGACCAGACACAAGTCTTGATGTGGTGTCATTGAATCGTTAGCTTTCGGTTTCAGTCAAACCTAGAGTTCGTTTCGTTTAGAGCATTCGGTTGCTAATTTAGAAGTGCGGTTGGTGTGTGGGTGGTTATTTGAATTCTTTTCCTGCTCCTCCAGCTGTTTCTGTAGTTGGGAGAAAAACATAAACCGGAAAACATAAAGCTAGAAACTAACGACAACGTAACGGACGGGCCAGCGCCGATGGGGTGTTGCCTTCGTTACAACACGGTTGCGAGATCGCGGTCACGGGGGCGGCCACGGCGATGGGGATGGATCTGCATGCGACTCCCAACTCGCCCCCGACCAGCCTATTTCGCACATCTTGTCGAACTTATGGCGTGCATCGCTAAGTAAGCCGTCTTCTTCCCGCCTTCGGCACGCCGACCATCAGCTTCGTGGGCCGTGCCATGGCATGCTAGCTGTTTACGTGCTACCTACATCGCGCACTTAGGGGTACTCTCCGCCGTCCTTATCGTCCGATCCGACAGATAAAGAGAGGGGGAATCTGCAGGATGAGGCCGCGCGTGGGAAAAAGAACTCCCATCGGCGGCTTGCTTGCTCCCGTCGCCGTCACCAGACCCTTACCGCACTGTCCGTCGCGTTCCGAGACCTTACGGAACGATTGGGGATGACGGCAACACCCAGCAGTTGGGGAGTACCATCCGGGAGTGGTAGACAGCTGGTCTCTCTCCGTTTCGTCGGATCAACTGACTTTCTTGGTGACTAGACGGCTGGATGCGGGCGTTCGTAGCGTGGCGGGAGCTAGGTCCTTGTCGACCGTGACCTGGATTATGCGGCGGATGTGGAGATCGACGTGGATTTGGCGGGTTAACTAGTAGCCAAACGCTATACTCCGACAACGGTTGACGACGAATACTCGTAGCATTCTATTCGTATACATACATATATAGAGAAAAAAAACAATGTATTTCATTTCAGCGAATAAAAAATTCAAAGAGCTGAAACTTAATTAGCATGACTATTAAAATGCCTTCACGCAATTGCCAACTCTTTCGAGATGGCAATGTTATGGATCTATATATATTTTCTATTAAACGTACGTAACCGTTTCATTGTGTTATTATGGAGTAAATGTTGAAAGTGTTAATGAAAAGAAACAATGATGATTTGCCTAAGAAGATAAATTGTTCTATTCTTACGTACTTTTGGTACATCAGCGATGGCGGTTGCTGGCCTTCTTAGAAGTAACTTGAAACATAACCTCTTATGGCAAAACTGAAATGAGGCGTGTCTCACATTAACATGGTAGTGTAACAAGGAAAGCAATTTATACGGCTTCCGTCAACACCCGTATACTAGTATGTGAGGCAAGGTATACTAGCATCTCAGGCAAGGTTGAAGAGACATTTTCGAACAATATCATGATAAAACATGGAATCATGTGATATAAGATAGTGTAGAACATGATCATTGTACACGGTGGAGTCTAATACGTTCAAGGGTGAATGCAGGAGGGGGTGGAACACGGGCCATGGCATTCATAAGAAAATCACAACTATTACTTTCGTATTTTTTTGCTAAATATTTTAAATTATTAAAAGTATACATAAACGGATGAATAAAAAAAAATTGACGACATGATTTATTGATTAGAGAATGTAATTCTAAAACATCCACAATATGGTCACAGGTTCAAGCCTTGGGATGGTCACACTTCTATAAATACCAAGACAATTCAGTCCCTTTTTGTAATATTTTGTAACCATGGCAATCTAATTTGATATTTAACTACTCAATTTGTGTTACATTTTTTTCTATGTGAAAGTAAATATGCCTACTATTCTCCCATAATATTAAGTTTAGGACCACAAATAAAAAAAAATCATAGAAGCATAACTAACAAATTGGTTGCTACTCCTTGGTTGAGCTTATATAACTAAAAGTAAAATTACTACACGTGTGCGCGCACACACACACACATGTGTGTGTGTATAAAGCGTTCATTCAATGCTCACACGGGTAGCTATTCACTCCTATTTTGGTTAATTTTTCGGGGGTTTCTTACTTTTGATATGTAGAGGGTTACTTTACCTTACAAAATATTAATTTTCATGCATAGAGAGTTACATTTGTACCAACTATAATAAATATATAATTATACACTTATTCTAGACATTTTGCTGTGTAAAATATACAGATTTACTTTTTGAGTCGAATAGTTACTTTTTGGTCAATATAGTTACTTTTTTATTGAGTGACTTACTTTTCTGACCGAATGTTTCTTTTTCAGAAGTGTGGATAGCGAATTCCAGGCTACATGCGTGGGTATTAAAGATATAT
The DNA here is from genome assembly GCA_963693085.1 of Alisma plantago-aquatica. Taxonomy (NCBI): domain Eukaryota; kingdom Viridiplantae; phylum Streptophyta; class Magnoliopsida; order Alismatales; family Alismataceae; genus Alisma; species Alisma plantago-aquatica. The sequence continues at coordinate 316,134,117 of OY856411.1, read as the reverse complement.
ATATATATATATATATATATATATATATATATATATATATATATATATATATATAGAGAGAGAGAGAGAGAGAGAGTCAGGCTAGAATACACTTGAATGTATTCGGCACTACAAAAAAACAATGATTTAGCTACGATTGCTTCAGCTACAATTGCTTTATATGTAGCGAGAACTATTTTTACTTATAAAATATTTTTGTATAACTAAAATGATTGTAGCCACTTTAGTAAATAAGGTGTAGCTACAATTTTTCACTTCATTTTATTTGTATGCAAAATGATCGTAAAGAGGCAAAACCCAAACTCACTCCCCCATTACATAGCATAGACAGTTACCCCCACTTCCCCATCCCCGATCGCCCGACCCCAGTCCACAACGGTGCCGTCCGCGCACAGACTCCGTCTGCCTTCTACCGTCCGCACGTCGTCTAATGGTGGACTCCTGAAGCCCGATGCCTAATCCCTCCTTGCCTCCTCCGAAAATGGCGCCATCCGTGCACAGACTCTGTCCGCCTTCCGCCGTATGCACGTCGTCCAACGGTGGACTCCTAAAGCCCGACGCTTGAAACCTCCATGCCTCCTCCGACTCCGAAGCCGTCCGCCGATCTTTGTGCCCCCATCTCTCTGCGCCACCATCTCTCTACGCCCCCTGCCGTCCGATCGGTGAGGTTTCCCCCCAGCAGCAGGCCTTCTCCGACGGATCCCCTCTCCGACGGTGCACCTTCCAGTCTTCTCTCTGGAGGCGTTCCTTTCTGGCTTCTCTCCGGTGGTGCTCCTGCAGCAGTCCCCTGCTTTGTGCACTCTCTGGCAGCGTCTCTCGTCTGCTCTTCTCTCCGACGGTGCTCCCTGCGCTCTCCGACGTACGACGGTGCCTACTCTATGCTCTTCTCTCCATATATGTCATATATATTTTATATCCAGTTCTCGTTCTTACTCTCTCTATCAATCCTACAACTGCAACAAGAAGAACATTCAATATTTCTATCAGCCCCTTCCTCTATGAAATAGGAGAAAGACTATTGCTTGATGCTTGTTGTGGATACACAATACCTGTAAAAGTAGGCATTAGGAATATCATTGAATACTCATAGGTTTATCCCATATTAGAAGTGACACACAGACCTTAGGCTCCGTTGAATACCATCCCTCTGTAAGGGCCATCCATTTTTGCATACACTTGTGAGAGCGATTGTTCTCTTTATTCCCCTCTATATCATTTGTACATATGCAACAAGAGGAACGTTTGACATTTCTGTCAGCACATTCTTCTATTAAATAGGAGACAGATTTTTGCTTGATTATCATAATGAATACACCATACCTCTTAAATAGGCATTGGGAAGAAGAACAATTTCCTAATTATACAATGTATGACTAACATATATATTAAGTAATGATAATCATGTTACGCCTAATAGGCCCACTAATACTACGTAACCTCCTTTTCACTTTAAGGTTCCCCCTCATGATGGACAATATACATTAATCATGATCGGCTTGTCCATGAATATGACTACTATTTGCCTATTTGGATCAGACTGAAGATTAATATAGATATTTTGCTTTGAGTCATATGGCTTGTTGAGGCTTGCATGAACTATTGTACATAGTTTTTTTGTGTGTTTATTTATAGTTCATGGCTCAAGCCCATACATTGTAAAAACTCACTTTTTGATATATACAAAAAAAGGAACAAGGGATAAAAAAAAGGAGTGTGCTCATTATGGAAGAAAAGGACACTCCATAAGGAAACTATGCTATAAGTTGCATGGTTCTCCTTCCACAAAATACGTGCAACTATCATTTTTTTAACATTGTGACTAAGTTATGGATTGTATTTTAATTATACTATATTCTCCCTACAATGATAAACAAGTGGGATTGCTTTGGAAAGTGAGTAGCTGATGCTTTCTTCATTGGTAGAGGCTGAACTGGCCTTCGTGCCATTGTCTCTCATCATGCTTTGAAAAGTCCAGTTTCTTATTGTTCTGGGCAAACTCTGCCCAAGATATGAGAAAGAGCTCTTAAATCTTATTGAAACTAAGTTATGTAATGATTTTTAATACTTTGTATTCTTATCTTTTTTTTTCTTAATAAGTTATGTAATGATTTTTAATACTTTGTATTCTTATTTTTTTTCTTAATTGCTATAGGTAGTCATGATAGATAAAAGTTGGATCCATGAGGAACATAGAACAAGCACGACATATTTACTTGGGGTGGTTAAATTTATAGAGCATGCATTTTCAAAATCCAGTAGGGATGGGACTATCTTATGTCCTTGTAAGCAGTGCTTAAATGTGCATAGGAAGAATCGGCAAGTCGCAACTGAACACTTGTTATGGAATGGATTCTTGACCACCTACACAAATTAGATTTTTCACGGTGAGGGTTCATCTGATAGCTCTGAGGATTCACAAATACAAAATGACACGTCCAATGATGACATGAGAGACATGTTGTGTGATGCGTATGGTGTATCACAGGATGGAGAGAATATGGAAGACGACGACCATCGATTTGTATTTGTTGATGACGCGGAAGCTAAGCAATTTTACAAACTGTTAGAGATTGCTGCACATGAATTGTACCCTGGAAGTAAGAAGTACTCTAAATTGTACACTGTTGTGAGGTTGTTTCACATAAAATGTGTCAATAATTAGAGTAATAAGTCATTTTCTGAGCTGCTTGAGCTTTTGAAGGAACTGCTTCCAGAGGGTGAGACGTTGCCCGACTCTTATTATGAATTCAGGAAAATAATCAGGGACCTTGGACTTGACTATGATAAAATCGATACTTGCAAAAATAACTGCATTTTGTATCGAAAGGATTTTGCATATAAGACTTCATGTCCTAAATGTGGTGCTTCTAGATATAAAGAAATCGAAATTGACGAAGCTGGTGTAGAAAACATTCGTACGAACAAGAAAGGAGTTCCTTGTAAAGTCCTGCGCTACTTTCCCTTGACTCCTAGGTTGAAGAGATTGTTCATGTGTTCGAAACTGTCACCCCTAATGCGGTGGCACGATAAAAGTCGTACCAAGGATGGGATTCTACGACATCCAGCAGATTCTCCAGCATGGAAGATGTTTGATAATATGCATGCTGAGTTTGCTTCTGATTCTCGCAATGTTCGCCTTGGATTAACTTCCGATGGATTTAATCCCTTTGGCCTCATGAGTCTATCATATAGCATTTGGCCCATCGTATTGATTCCGTACAACTTGCCACCATGGTTGTGCATGAAGTCTCCCAATTTTATCCTGTCGATGATTATTCCTGGTCCAACTCAACCCGGAATGGACATAAATGTCTACCTGCAACCGTTGATTGAGGAATTAAAAGAACTGTGGGAAGCTGGTGCTGATACTTATGATGCTGATCGTAAAGAGGTTTTCAAGTTGCATGCTGCCTTACTGTGGACGATAAGCGACTTTCCTGCATATGGTTATCTATCTGGTTGGCAAAATAGTGGGTATCTTGCATGTCCTTTCTGCAACAAAGACGCGTGCTCATGGAGACTACCATATAGCAAGAAAGCATGTTTCATGGGTCATAGGAGGTTCCTCCCAATGGATCATAAATTTTGTAAGGATGCTTCATCATTTGACGGAAAAGAAGAATTTAGAAGTGCTCCTAAGATGTTGTCTGGAAGTCAAGTTCTAGATCAAACTAGAGATGTAGATAATCTACCGTACAACTGGAGAAAGCAAAGTATATTTTTTGAGCTGCCATACTGGAAGCATAACCTTATACGTCATAATCTTGACATGATGCACATAGAAAAGAATGTATGTGAGAGTTTGATTCACACACTGCTAGGAATGGAGAAGTCAAAGGACACTAAAAATTCTCGATATGACCTCGAAGAGATGGGCATAAGGAATAAACTTCACATTATCAAGGACGGAAATAAAAAAATCATCCCGCCTTCATGTTTTACTTTGAAGAAGGAGGAAAAAGAATTATTCTGTAAGCTGTTGAAGTCTACTCGAGTTCCTGATGGGTATTCTTCTAATATAGCTAGAAATGCACGGGTCAAAGAAAGAAAGCTGATGGCATTGAAGAGTCATGATTATCATGTATTGATGCAATAGTTCCTCCCATTAGCTTTACAAGTAGCGTTTCCCAACAAAAATGTTAGATCTGTTGTAATTGAGTTGTCCAATTTTTTTAAAGACTTATGCTCTAAAGTCATAAATCCAAATACTTTTGAGAAGTTGGAATCCAGAATAGCAGTGACTCTTTGTAACCTAGAGAAGATTCTCCCACCATCATTCTTTGATGTGATGCAGCATGTGGTCATTCATCTTCCACGAGAAGCGAAGATAGCCGGACCGATATTCTATCGTTGGATGTACCCCGTGGAGAGGTAATCTTTCTAACAATTAAATTTGTTCAGACTTTGCATCCGATTGTATGTGATGTTCTTACAGAGTTTTATCTTCTTATTAATGTAGACACTTGCAAACTTTAAAAAGATATGTGCGAAATAAAGCTGCTGCAGAAGCTTCTATATAAGAAGGTTACTTGGCAAATGAATGCTTAACATTTTGTTCGAGATATCTCTCAGGAGTTGAGACAAGGTTCACTAAATTGTCTAGAAATGATGTGGAAGATGAAGATATGGATAATGATGAAGAGTGGTCTATATTCTTTCATAAAGGGCGTCGTCTAGGAAAGAAGACTCCTATTATGCTTGATAGCACTATGCTCAAAGCTGCGCATCAATATATTTTGGAAACTGTGATGCAATTGATCCATACGTGAAGCAATATCGTTGTTTACTTTTCACAATGTACTTTCATATTTATGTCTATGTGTGTCACAAGTGTTTGTTAGCAGGGAGCACATCCGATACTTGAAGAAAATCAATCCACGTGCACGACAATGGGAAAGCAGTAATCTTCATATGAACAGTTTCAATGAATGGTTTAAGAAACATGTAAGTTTAAATAAGTTATTTCCCTTAGAAAAATAACAAAAATATATAAATAATAAAATTCATAATATTTTCAGATTGAGGAGAAGGCAAAGTCGACAACTGTGTCTCCAAACCTTTTAGTGTTGGCTTGAGGACCGCAACAAATGACGATGCAATATGCGGGATATGTAACAAATGGTTATAGATTTCGCACCAAGGATCGAGAATGCGGGAGGAAAACACAAAACAGTGGAATTATGGTGAACGCTCAAACCGAAAGTTTTGCCAGCTCCAAAGACAAAAATCCTCTAACGGGTCAGGTTATGTACTACGGGGTGTTAAGGGACGTTTTCGAGATCAGTTATTACGAGCAACTCAAAGTTGTATTGTTCAAATGTGACTGGGTCAATGCAAACAGAGGCATCAAAAAATCTGAAAATGACTTCACAATGGTCAATTTAAAACATATCGATGTAACTGATCATCCATTTGCATTGGCATCCCAAGCACAACAAGTGTTTTATGTGAAATACATAAGTCAAAAAAATTGGAGCTTTGTTGTGCACACTACACCTCGTGATACTTATGACATGGAGGAGAAGCTTCATGATAATTTCATGGATGGAACCTTCTTATCAGAAGATAAATCTCTAAGTGATTTGGAAGATATCTTAAGTGACGTTTGTGATGACGTTAATTTAGTCAGAGAAGACATGGAGGGTGTGACCTTTTATGAAGAGGGTCATGATCCCCATCATTGATCTTATGTAACTCTTTTTATTTTATTAGTTGGGTCAATTACTGGAAACACTCATGCTATCCCTTTATTTATAAAATGATCATTTATTCTTTTACATAATTATATATTTGGGTTAATCTGCTTAATGAGTTTTCTTGTTGGATGTTGGCTTCATCAGCAAAATTAAAATATTATTGAAATTTTTAAATTTTTAATTTTATTTGAGGAACACAATTAGAGAATGTATGCAATGATTTCAGTTTGTAATTGAATATTTTTGATATCAATTGTCTATTTAGGAGAATGAAAATACGCAGTCAGCTATTGTCTCCACTTACTGGTGATGTCTGCAATGAAGGATTAACTCATGGGAGTATGACAGGTAAAATAAAAAATTACATCATTGAATATCTTTCTTAGAACTGCTCATATCATCATTTTAGTTGCAGGTACTTCCAAAAGCCAAAAGAAGGGTATCTTGGCTCAATAAATGCTGATTGGGGGTGTTCAAATGCAAAAGAAGGACTTAGAAACAGTAAAACCGTGGCGGGATCAGCTGCAAATAACAATAGAAGTTCTTTTTTAAACCTTGCAAAAGAAAAAAAATCTTCTGTGTAAAATGATGGAGTTGGTGCCGTTGGTAAAAGTCATGTGGTGGCAAACTCAAATATTGCTAGAGAAGAAATTCATTCTAAAAGACACTTAGAAAAAAAAGTCATCAAGGAGTGTCTGTAAAAGCAAGTATGCAACGTTTGGTAAATGATGTCAGTAACAATCAAGAGGTTGAAATTGATAAATTAGATAATGATCAACATTCTGTTGCTGAGTCTCCTACTTTTGATCCTGGGCAGAGTGAAGGTAAGAAAATTTAGATATGAAGATGCATTATATATTTCACAAACGATTACTTAATTATATGTGTATAATATGTATATCCTTGTAAATGCTTGCATCATATTTATGATTTTGTAGGGGGAGATACAAATAAAAAAACAAGGGGCTATTCTAAGTGTATCTGATTATGGGGTAAGACAGGGGATAAAAAGATGCCAATTACTTTGGATGAGAATGGAGATCTAATAGGGCCACATCAGAATGACCTGTCTTCCTTTTTGGGAACTGTTGCTAGAAATTCTGATCTTGCACCATTAAACTATCTTGATTGGCGACAAGTACCTGTGGAAAACAAAACCGCTATATGGAATTATGTGGAGGTAATTATAGTCTTAGAGATATAATACAATGTTGTGAATTTTTTATTTAAAAATTATTCTTTTATTACAGACCAAGTTTGTTATCGACATAAAGGGGAAGAATTCAGTTTTGCAAACAGTGAGGAATTGTTGGAGAAACTTTAAAGTGGATATTAAAAAAAACCACTACATGCGGCACAAAGAAAAATCTAACCGACTTAATGATTGCCCCTCCCGTGTTGATCCCGATCAATGGAAATTTCTTGTGAATTTTTGGGATTCTGACGATGGAAAGGTAAAACAATTTATTCCTTAATTTTGTTGAATTTAATAGTGTATATTGCATATAATTATATTATAATGCATTGTATGTAGTTAAGGAGTGCTAAAAATGTTATGAGCAGAAAGTTCGTAACGACAAGACATACATCGGGATCAACGTCGTATGCTTCTGTGAAGGCTAATGTGAGTTATCTTCTGGTTGAAATCTGCATTACACTTTCTTACTACTATGATCAGATATGCTGCTACTGTTACAAACAGTTACAAGAGAAGAAAAACGGTGGCAATGTTAGCATATTAGACTTGTTTAAGGCCACCCATTTGAAGAAGGATGGTACTGCTGTGGATGCAAAATCTGCAGAATTGATTGTAAGCAATCATTTAACATATTTATTTTTTATTTAATGAAAATATTCTCATTAATATTGTATGTAGGACAAGATGAATGCGGCACTTGCAAGTGATGATGAAAATCTCAATGAAGATGAGATATTTGATCATATTTTGGGCCCAAAGAAGATTCCTGTGAAACATGCGATTCATGTGTCTCATAATGTATATGAAAATAAAATCACAAACTTAGAACTGGTTGTTGATGCTCATACCCAGATATACGAGGCTCAACAAAAGGAGTTGTTAGAAATGAAGAAAAATTTTGAAAATCTTGAAGCTATGATGTTGAGAAATTCTAACCCGAGTGCTTCGTTTCAGCCGAACGAGGTAAATCTTCAAATTCTTATAATGTGATTACATAATAAAATTGATTTTCTTATAGTAAACTATTTATTTTGTAGAATATCACAATGACCACCAATGAAAGACTACCCAGACCAAATCAATCGAGTAGTGAAACACCCATTACCGAAGGACAGGTTATTATATCCAAACATTTATTGATTAATTTTTTCAATCTGAATTTTAGGTAGAATCAATGTTTGATACAATATTTATAAATTTAAAGGTTGTTTCCTTGTTAAGATTTGAGGATGGGAATTCAATTGTAGCACGAGGACACGTTACTTCTACAAGTCCAACTAATGTCGTAGGAGGAGCACTATTGGGGTCCTCATTTGCTGTCGTTTCCATTACTGTACCAATCCAACCTCAAGAGCAGTTGATTAGGCCTTTTGGTCAACACCAAGTCATTGAGGATGTAATTGGGACAGTGATAGCTTGGCCAAAGAAATTACTCATTGTCAGGTAACATTTTATAAATTAATCTCAATACTAAAAGTGCACATCTTGACTATTTATGCATCATTGCAGGTGAACCATTTGGAGACGTGGAAACCAAGAGTAGCAATCATTTGATCAACATAGAGATTCACATATCATATGAATCCATAGGATTTAGTAAAAATAGAAGTCAACCATTCTTTATTATATTTAGTTGGTTTTCAATAAATGTGTATGTCACACATATTGTAGTACCATTCATTATTTCATTGTCTTGATTTTAAATTCAAAGGAAAAATTCTTATAGATCATTCGCTATCTATTTCCCATGCATCAAATGATTGCCCTGTTATTATAGTTACTGAACAAGTGGCATGTATGGTTCTGGTTGAATATCGCATATGTTAGTCATGCTAATGTTTGATACACATATGGATGTATAGTTTCTTATAATCCAATGGCCAGTACAGATCCCTTTCCTTTATATTGTGTATGTGGCATGACATTTAACTTTTAACATATTTTTCCAATAGTTTCCAATGATTAGTAGCTTCTTCCTATATTGGTTTGTCTTTCACATCCACCTGTTGGTTATGCTTATTGTAGTCAGTAATTTAAACTTTAAACAATTTAGCTATTTAGTCATCATAATGAAGCATCTGCTCAGAAATTCTAAAACCATTTAACTTTCCAACTAGGCATTTGTATCTTTTCTTGTTTCCAGTTCCTCAGGGTTATGATGTGTGGTTCATGGCATCAACAGACCTTTTCAGTGATGTATAAGCATGAGTGGACAAGAAAACGAATGGTAAGCTTTGGATCATGATGTGTGGTTCATGGCATCAACAAACCTTTTCAGTCATGTATAAGCATGAGTGGACAAGAAAACGAATGGTAAGCTTTGGAATCATATTCTTAATCCTGCTGGCACTTAAAATTTTAATATGGTTCTCTAAACTTTTAATATGTTTCTGTTATACATATTGGATTACAGTTGATATACATGTATCCCTTCAAGTTTTCTGCTATAGACTTTGGTAGAATAATATCAGTTGGTCATTTTGTTTTTGGTTTTAGTCTTACATAATTTAAGTATAAATCTTGCCGATTTACACAACCATGATGATGTACACAACCATGATGATTCATATCATCATTATGATGTTGGACATTCTCATGGGAATCAAACTCATGTTAAATGTAGCCATGGACGAGTTATAATTGTTAATCATGACCTTCAATCAGGGAATTTTGTGCACAAAGATGATCTTGAAAAGCCATTACTGAAGCATTCTAATAATGCTAGACACTAAATCTCTAGTTCCAAGAATCCAAAGAAACATTAATGTGGATGGATAGTATGGTTGATGTTCATGAGCTACACATAGGACTCCTCACTGTAACTTTGTTGATTGATTTCTTCCCCTAATCCCTGATGTTTATATGATATCTAGAATTGCTGGAAATTGTAGTGATCTAAGATATTATTCAAGGCTATATTCGAATGTCATGTTGAACTTGCTTTAGAAATCTTACCATGTCTTAAAAAAAGTCTTCATTGATACTCTTCATATATATATATGATCCTCTATGAGATTAGAATTTTGTTTTCTTGAGACTTGCTTGATGCTGATTGTGTTCTCTGCCCCAATCTCAATTTCGTAGAGAAGAGGAGCTCAACTAGTAGTATTTGAAGGTAGGCGGAGAAATGTATGGGACACCACATGGACAAACTCTTGTTTGGATCTGCATTTGATGTCTGCAGGTGCAACCCAAGCTATGGTTCATGCTTGGTTACTCAACATGAGCTCTGTTGTTTATGAAGGGCGTGAACTACCTGCTATTATTAATGATTGCCTGTTATGATCTTTTCAAGGGGTTTGAGCATGCTTTCTCTGGTTCTGGACTCAGGTATCACAGATGCGTCTGTTGCTGCAATTGTTCAATGCTACAATGGTCTAGAGTTGCTTGATCTGAGTGGGTGAGTTCTCTGTTGGATTTGGTCAACTATGTTTTATCCCAAATATTTTTAGCATATTCCAGCTAATTACAAAACACTTTTGGTTATATAATGGTCAGTCAGAAAGTCCATATCATAATAGTTTGTTCCTTTATTTGTTTAATGCCAGATCTAGCATCAGTACCAGTGGCATTAACATGATATGAAATATGCTTCCTGATACTCTATCTAGGCTTTTGCTTGCACACGTGCATATGCACTAGATATATTCTATCTAGTGCATAAATTCTAGTAGATATATTGTCTGTCCCCCAAACACTGCCCATGACATCTTGCAATACACACGCGCGGCTGCCCTGAAATATATTCTGTTATTTTGTAGGTCATGGCTAGCAAGACCAAAGTGTATATTGTAATGGAATACGTGACCGGTGGTGAACTCTTTGACAAAATTGTAAGGCTTCTATTCCCTCCATAGTTTTCCTTTTGTAATAGTAGTCTCTTATACAATACAATATATATAACATGATCATCTCTTTTATAATCGATCAGTCCTCACGTGGAAAGCTCAAGGAAGAAGAAGCTAGGAAGTACTTCCAACAACTTATTAACGCAGTCGATTACTGCCACAGTAGGGGTGTCTGTCACAGAGACCTCAAGGTAAAAATGACATCTTTTTCTTTTCCCTTCTTCTGATCCCCTTTGTCGAGCGCATTCAAAACGATGGTACTTTCTGTTAAATGAAGCCTGAAAATGTGTTGCTGGATTCCAATGGCCTTTTAAAAGTCACTGACTTTGGATTAAGTGCTTTGCCTCAACAGATTCGTGTAAGACCATTATGAGTTTGACTTTTACAGTCTTCAATGCTTTGACTTTTGGTTTTACTTTACTGTCAGTAGTGCTTCGTTTCCTGGCTATATGTTGGTGTCTTTAGTCTCAACTAAAAAAAAAGGAAAGGTGGTTTGACTTTTGGATGGATCAAGTGTTATCTTCTTCCTGTAGAAATAAGCATCAACCTTTTGTTGTTTAGAAGGATGTAGTTGAGGATGAGTTGGTTGAACTTCAACTTATAGAATGACTTAAAGGTTGAATCAGATATTGTTGGAGAATATGTTCAGAATTATGTTACAAACGGTAAACATGAACGCGGATTGGAATTTTGTTTAGTCCATTTTGTAAGATATAGTTACCTAGACTTGAGCCAAACATTATTCTATAATAGCGATAATTTACTAAATGCAGATTTACTTCTTTATATTGGGTATATTGCTAATGCCTACGGCAAGTCCAGATTCTAAATGATGATGCATATGCCATGCCAGTGTATAAACTTGTATCAACTGTAAAAATTAGAGATGAATTGTATCAAACTGTATTGTCTATATGGCACTTCAGCTATGATACATACTGACAATATAATTCCATAAGAGAAATAAGCAACATTTATAAATGTTATATTAACTACATAAATAGAAAACCACCTAATGAATTTAATCATATATCATACTTGTATAAAGAATATCGTACTTGTATAAAAAAATATCATACCTGCATCATTCAGGATGATGTCAGTGTAGCATCATAAAGATATCAATATTTTTACTTCTTTGTGAATTTTTCATATGAAAATAGTATGTCAAAAGCTATGCTTTGTTCATAGAATTAGAAGGTGGTATTTTATCTTAGAAACTCAAAAGTTACTAACAAATAATATTTGTTTCAAAGGAATGGCTCAATTTTTTGTTCTCCAAACAGTGTTGTATTTCATGTTAAGGATAAAAGTATTTCCGATTTCAAGATATAGATATAAAATAGTGAGAATAATATTATTTTTATTAACAAAGATTAATTTATTATACTGAGAAAAATAAAAACCTGCAAGAGCTAAAATTTCCGTATAAAAATATCTTACAACACAAAATCGTACACAGATATAGAAACAATATATCTACTAGAATTTATGCACTAGTTAGTTAAATAGAAATTTGTTGACTTAGGATTATAAAATTGGTCAAGCCATAAGACAACTTTTATATTCGAGTATAGGTGTTAAATCTTGCTAGGTTGTATGCTCGTACAACCATGACGATTTCACACTTCCTGTCTTTGAAGTAACATTTCGTTCACTTTTATTTATGCCATTCTTTTCATCTGTCCAGGAAGATGGCCTTCTGCACACAACATGTGGAACCCCGAATTATGTTGCTCCTGATGTATCATGTGTTTCTGCTGTTGTTGTAATAACTTGAGGCAATTTATGTCGAGGCAGTTCATAATGAAGATATTGTATTATTTGTTGTCTCCACATGGCTTTTATGTTGAATGGTGGTGATTTCATCAATTGTTGGGCTTCAATACAGTTTCTTACATTTTCAGGTCATAAATAACAAAGCTACAATGGCGCAAAAGCAGATTTGTGGTCTTGTGGTGTGATTCTTTTTGTTCTTATGGCTGGCTATCTACCTTTTGATGATGCCAACCTTTCAACACTATATAAAAAGGTATTCCTTGTAACCATAGTACTCTTTTCTTATTGGAATGCATGGTTTATCAGTAGGACTCATTCTTGGCTTCTTATTGATGTCCAGATCTTCAGGGCAGATTTTAGTTGCCCTTCTTGGTTTTCTAGTAGTGCCAAGAAACTAATTAAAAGGATACTTGACCCTAACCCTGCTACGGTAAGGATGGTAGTTTCATTATATGCATTCAGTTTCTAGGCCAGGCTTAATTTCCTTAACTTTAGAGTAGATTTTATCCTGGAATAAGGATATATATATTCCATCAGTAGCTCAGTTCATATATGTGTTTTCTCGACTAATAAGTAATAGACTTGCACAGATAACATATTAATGCATCTCATCATGCAGCACATTACTATTTCTGAGGTTATTGAGAATGAGTGGTTCAGTAAGGGATACCATCCTCCTACATTTGATGAACCAGATATCTCTATTGATAATATTCAGGCAATCTTCGATGAATCAATGGTAATTCAAGGCGACTTTTCTTTTTGATGTATAATTTCCTGATTAGTTCTATGGATATTGATTTGATGCCTAACTTTTTTTTTCCTTCAGGCGCCTGCAAACCTTGTTGTAGAAAAACGAGAAGAAAAGCCCGTGACCATGAATGCTTTTGAGCTCATTGCCACCTCCCAAGGACTCAATCTTGGCACATTATTCGAGAAGCAAATGGTGAGGAAGATCTTATTCCAACAAAATATTTGTGCTGGACTTAATTTGAAACTGCGATGAAGTCTTTATATCTGTAGAGAATAGTAATCATGGATACTATAATCATGAGAAATAGATATATCTCTAATTGCTTAATGTAGTGTAGTAGCCTGGTAGGGAGACTTGCAAATTACTCATTTCAGAGGACTTTGCTTACATGTCTGCTTGTTGGAATCAAATTTCCCATTTCTAGTCATGTATGTCAGTTGTTGTGCGAAGTCTATTAAGATGAATCCATGTGTATTGACAATCTGTCCCCTCCTTCTAATAAGGCATGCATTTGTTGGTGAGATTACAGTTTTATCTCTCTTAACATCGAGCATCTTGTCAATTCTTATGGATTGCTCCTCTCATACTCACTGTTCTAAGATGGTGAAATTGTTCATTCATACAATCCTCTTATTAAATTGAATTGCTTTTTTTTTTAGATGTGACTGGTGGGTTTTCCTTGGATGCCTCAATTCAATATTACAAACCTTATACATAAGGTTATCCATGTCAAAGTGCATAAAAATGGCAATAATATAACTTGCTCGTTTTCTAATTTCTGCACATCTTCAGTGATTACAAAGTAGATTGTTTATTCATTCAATCATGTTATTGTTTGTACCATAATTATCTGCTCTGTCAAGCGCACAAAGATTGCAAAAACCCTAATTTGTTTGCATTCTACACATTTTGAGTGATTACAAAGTGGCCTATACAGGGAGAGGTCAAACGGGAGACAAGATTTACATCAAAGCTGCCTGCAAAAGAGATTATCAGTAAAATAGAAGAAGCTGCCAAACCTTTGGGCTTCACTGTGGAGAAGCAGCAGTATAAGGTATGCTATCATTCTCTTAATGCAACTTATCATCATGTACTATAGTCAATCTCATGACAATGCAAATATGTGCCATCAGATGAAGTTGCGAGGGGAGAAAACTGGGCGTAAAGGGCAATTGTCTATTGCAACAGAGGTACTGAGCCTCTTGGAAAGAAACTGAATTGTAATGGCACTTCTATACTGAATGATGCTCATGTACATTTATCTTTCTGCCTAACCAGATCTTTGAAGTGGCCCCTTTTTTATTTGTTATATGCTCTAGGAGCTGTCTAGTAAACCATGCTATCTTCAAATTCATAGTTAGCCATCTATGTGTTGCTCTTCACTCATTACTGGCCTTTCTAAGGCCGTTGATTCATCCTGGCATGTATGTGGGGCATTTTTGTTTTGTCAATTACTTTCACTGATTTGTTCTCTGTTTTTCAAGATCACGCTTTCAATTTGAATCGAATTTTCATCCACTGAATCTACACGACATCTGTTTTCTGCAGGTTACGTTGCTCAACTAAAATCACTACAATCTACAACCATGGCGAGGTCACTGGTACAATCTGCTATTCTCCCAGCGGCAGTGACTAGCGATAGTCACGGCAAACTGCGCGAGTCCAGGAGAGCTAGGAGTGTTCCCAAGATGATGGTCGTTGCAGGTGCTCAGCCATTAAGGTTGCAGAGCTTCTCCGGTCTGCGGTCCTCAAATGTTGTGGACTTCTTGTCAAGGCACACCAAGGACTTTCAGTCCGTGGTTGCTTCTACTGTCTCACTGCCCAGGGGCAGAGGTAGCAGAGGAAGGAATTATGTGGACGAACTAAGGGAGATGAGCCCTCTTTATATTGTGCTTTGTAGTCTGTAGTGGATAGATGTAGTCAGAAGAAGATATTGTATACATGTGTCTTTTTTCCATACATATTGTAAAATAGGGGCCAGGTTAATGTCCTCCCCATGTGTACTCATTTTTCAAATATAAATAAAAGTATCATTGGTGACATTGTAAGCACAACTCGATCTTAAATAACATTCATCTATTTTCTTATTGAAAACCACTCTATATTGGCAAGCGACTGACTGGATACATGATGTCTCTCACTACATATGTATGTATAGTACATGGTGTCTTTCACTACACACTACCTATAATTACATGTGTAGCAAGTGCTAATTTTTGCTATACATGAACTACAAGTACAAATTGTAACCAATGCCATCTCTCCCTACATATAATAGGTACAAATTGAATTGTAGCCATACATTTGGCTACAATTGAAACTACATGTTTATGTGTAAGGACATTTTTACCTACAATTATGGTTACATATGAATTTGTAGCGAGAGGAATAACTAACTACAACTTTAAAAAAAAAGTATCATTGGTGACTTTTTTGGGTCAACTCGTGTCTAACAGAAATTAATGGCGGCGCAAGGGAGTGCGAGGGGCGGCGACGAAGCTAGCGAACTACGTGTAACCCTAGAAGATGATGGTAGAGGGACAAGGATCAAGGATCCTGGATCTGGCTCGCGTACTACGTCGACTAAAGCCGCAAGCCAGGCGAGTCTACAGAGGGTCGGCATCAACCTCACATACAAGGGGATGCGAGGGGGTAACCCTAATGAACTGTTAGACCAAACGAACCAGATGGACGTGGACCAGAGCACACACACAGATGATACCACATCTCTGCCAGCCAACGCGTCACCAAAAAAAACGAAATCTTTCAAGCAAGCTGTGACAGGAAACGGCGGAGGCGCCGCCACCGATCCTTTCTTCATCGAAGACGAACAGGAGAATACCGTTAACCCTGAAGATATCAAAATCATAAACGAGAGAGGATTCCCTGAGATCTACGTCGCTCCAGAAGCGGAGGAGATCATGAGCAAACCATTCGGATATGCCGTCATCATAAAACTTATTGATAGACATGTCGGATTCCTAACCATGGTAGAGAGGCTAAAACTGCTCTGGAAGCCGGCGGGAAGGTTTGAGCTTTACGAGCTTGCTGAACAACACTATGTAGTGCAATTCTATAGTAGACTAGATCAGGAAAACGTCCTAACTAGGGGGCCGTGGTCACTATTTGGTAGTTGTCTAGCTGCATGGCCTTGGGACGGGTATTTCGAACCCTCCAAGGGCCTCCCGAGTCACCTGGTTACATGGATACGAGTCATTGGGCTCCCAATCCATTATTACAACCAAGAAATGTTCCAAAAAATAGGTGAAGCGGTGGGACGACTGATGAGAGTAGATGATCACTCAACCAATCGAACGAGAAGCAAGTTCGCGAGGCTAGCAGTAGAAATCGAAGTCTCCAAACCCATCCAACCTGCAATCATGATCAACGGACGGGAGTACAAGATAGAATACGAGTCGTTGCCAGATCTGTGTCTCAAGTGTGGGAAGCTGGGACACGACGCGACGGATTGCAAAGGACCTAAGGAAGAACCTGCAAAACCGGACAATAGTCCAGCTGAGGATGATGCGGGAGTCAGATGGATGGAGGAGGAAGAGAAGTGGCAAGTCTACTATGGCAAAAATGTCAGGACTCGTCGACCACAACGCAACAAAGAGCAACAAAAGAAAAATCAGACAACAGGAGCGGGAAACAAGTTCCAAGCTCTAGATGGGGAGGAAGATGAAGCCAACAGGGCCGAAGAGGGCATGATTGACGACCAACTGGAGCGTCAAGAGGATAGCCGAGGTCCTAAGATCTGCAGGAAAAAGCAGCGAAGGAATGAGGATGATGATGTATCATCGAAGAAACATACAAAAGATTGATAGGTGGTAGAAGAGGGACAACCTAGACAGGAAGCAGCACTACTGGTTAATTGTGCACCCAAGCATACAACTGTTACACCAGTAGGCAATGAAGTAATACCTGGCAGACCAGTTGATGAGCCTGCCGAGATGCACACGGATAAACCCAATCCCCAAGAAGAAGGCACGGTAATTACAGAAAGTGGCAAAACCAGGGAAGGGACGAAGACACCTGCAATACCCGGAAGAAAAGCCAAGGAGAAGGAGAAATCTCAGGGCACAGGCAGCCCGCATAGCCAATACGTGACAAGGAATAGAATGAGAAGAAGTTCTGATGGTGCTGAAAGAGGCGCGTCCTCATCCAAATAAGCACCCCTTGTTTATGATTAATACAATTACCTGGAATATCTGAGGCGCTGGTAAGAAGAAAGCAAGGCAATACCTTAAAAGTCTAGTGTCGAAGCACAAAATCAAGCTAGTATCCATTTTAGAACCTAGAATTTCTGGAAAAGAGGTGCAAGCTGCTATTAAAGATATTGGTTTCTCGAGCTCCCATCGCGTAGAAGCAAATGGGTTCTCGGGTGGGATCTGGATCTTATGGAATGAAGATGAGTGTGATGTACAAATTCTTCAAAGCAACAAGTATTCATTCACTGCTGCATCGATGGCAATGTGCTATGTACCTTCATATATGCTTCACCTAACCCTGGGAGAAGACCTATACTCTGGGATCACTTGATCCGGTTGAGCCAATCTATTAACAAGCCTTGGATAGCTCTAGGAGATTACAATTGTATGCTCAATCCTGATGAGAAGCTAGGCAGCAACAGATTTAACATATCCGAAGCTGCAAGATTCAGCAACGCCATTATCAAAGCAGGCCTCACTGACATCGGGAGCATCGGCTATGCGTTTACCTACAAGAAAGGGCTCCTACATGAAAGAATCGATAGAGCTTTGGCCAACAGGGAATGGATACAGCAGTACCCAAATTTCATCTGTGAGAACCTCACTCGGTTTGGCTCGGACCACAACCCAATAGCCATGTTGAATGTTACTACCCCCACACAGCAAGTGAGATTCAAAACCCGAGCTTCCTGGAACAAAGATCCACACTTCTATAATCTTTTGGAAATTCACTGGAAACCGGATGTTGAGTTCCATGTCGCGCTGCAACAAGCAAAACCCCATCTCTCTAAATGGGACACCAATGCCAGGCGTAACCACAGCAAGGCCAAACAGCAAATCTTCAATAAGATAAATCACTTACAACACAGGCTGGAAACACAGTACACTGAGGCAGCTGATCGTGAATGTCAGAAGCTTGAAGGTGAGGCGGAGGAAATTCTTGCAAGAGAGGAGGAAGATTGGAAACAAAAGAATCACCTCAACTGGTTGACTGAGGGAGATAATAATACCAGATTTTACCATACGTATGTCAGTAATAGAAGGCGAATAAACAATATCAGGAGTCTACAAAATGGCCAAGGACAATGGCTGACTGACGAGGCTGAGCTCAAGAACCTAGTGTTAAATTATTTTCAAGAAATGTTCACTGAAAACAATCCGCCTACTGCAGCGGCGATGGACATGATACCAGCAAGATACAAGAACCTGCAACCGCGGCAGATCAGGAATCTTGGGGCTACACCGACTGAGAAGGAAGTATGGCAAATCATTAAAGAAGCAGACCCTTTTAAGGCTGCAGGGCCTGATGGCACTGATATGCACTTTATCAAGTCAAACAGGAAATGCATCAGGAATAGCATCCTCCTAACCATCAGAAGCATGCTCAATGGCAATGATATTCCAGACAAGATAGCAGAGACGAGTATTGTTTTGATACCAAAAGTGAAGCACCCTATCAACTGTACCCATCTTAGACCAATTACTCTGAACAATGCATGCCTTAAGCTGGCATCCAAGGTCGTGGTAGGGAGAGTCAAGAAGTATATGCCTCAATGGGTGTCGCAACAACAATCCAGTTTTATTCCTGGCAGGTGTATTTCTGACAGCATTATCATTGTCCAAGAGATCATTCACAACCTAAGGCGTAAATCAAGTGCACCCTACATGGCCATAAAGATTGATCTCTCGAAAGCATACGATAGAATGTCTTGGAAGTTCATTGAGCATACGCTCAACCAGATGACATGGCCATCTAACATCAAAACTTACATTCTAAAGTCCCTATCCTCAGGAAGTACGGACATTATCTTTAATGGGGGTTCACTCCCTGCTTTCAAGAAGATGAGAGGGCTCCAACAGGGAGACCCGCTATCTCCTTACTTATTCGTTCTATGCATGGAGCGTTTGACACAACTAATCAACCAAAATGTTGAAGAAAAAAAATGGACTCCCATTAAGTTCTCCCAACAAGGGCCACACATATCCCATGTCTGCTTCGCGGATGACATAGTCATATTCGCAAAAGCATCGCTACAGCAGATGGCTACCATCAACAAATGTTTCCAAATGTTTGAAGAAGCCTCGGGACAACATGTCTCAATAGACAAATCAAAAATTTTCTTCGCCGCCTCAGTTAGTAGAGCTACAAGGGCAGCGATCTGCAGAGCCAGCGGGATCAAGGAAACAGATGACCTCGGTAAATACTTGGGTGTACCACTGCTACATAAAAGGGTTAACAAACAAACCTACTCTTTCCTAACGAACACCATGGAGGCAAGAATCAACGGCTGGACAGCAAGAGCTCTATCCTTAGCTGGTCGGATTTGTCTGGTCAGATCAGTCTTGACAACTCTGCCAACATATGTCATGCAATCGGCCATTGTCCCGAAAGCCATTTGTACTAAACTCGATAGAGCAATTCGCAAGTTCATCTGGGGGGATGCCAAAATGCCAATCCAGTATCCTTGGTTGCATGGAAGAAAGTATGCACTAGCACAAATAACGGGGGCCTAGGAATTAGAAGCATGGCGGACTGGAATAAAACCTTAATCTGGAAGAACTCATGGAAGCTGCTTCGCAACAAGAATGCCCTTTGGGTGAAGGGGATGAGTCAAAAATATAAGAACTTCACTACAAGGTCTCCTGGCAGAGCAACACCGTTCTATAGAAGTGTCCATACGGGAATGCAGTTCATCAAGAATAACTGTAATATGATTATAAAGGATGGGGACTCCACCCTAGTGTGGACGGACCACTGGGTTTCAGGGTATCAACAACTGCTTTCTTACTGCACAAAACACGTCACCAATGAAGTGATGGATCTTACTGTTGGGTGCCTTCGTAACATGGAAGGAAAGTGGGACAGAGAGTTCTTACTACATTACCTCCCTGATCACTGTGTCAATCGGATTACTGATCTGCCTGTTCCGGGCGGGGGAAAGGGGATGATGCATGGAGCTGGATGCATGACGAGAGCGGGAATTTCACTACAGCTTCTGCGTATGCTCTAATACATGGTGATATTCAGTACCCTGTTAACAATATATGGTCTACCATTTGGAAACTACAGATACCTAGTAAAATCAAAGTTTTCATCTGGACAGTTGCTCATGAAGGAATCATGAATAATGGGAGGCGTAAGCAAAGGAAGTTCACTGAATGTGCTATTTGTCCTAGATGTGAAGCACAGGTGGAAGATACGCTTCATGCTATATGCAGCTGCCCTTATGCAAAGGAAGTCTGGAACAAGGCCAGTAGCAATAACATGGACAACATGGTCCACGATTCTGTCCAACAGTGGCTGACGCATCACTTGCAAGGGAAGGATGAGGACACCGCTCGCTTCACAGTTACCTGCTGGGTCATATGGAAGGCTAGGAACAGCATGGTCTTCGAAAATGTTAATGTCAGCACTACTAAACAAGTGATCCAAATTGATAGTCTTTGTACTAGCATATCAAAAGCTAAATGCAGGAAGAAGGAAGACAAAGACCACGATAAAGCCATTTTACATGACCATGATGGAGTGCCGAATGGCCATATGCTGTTGTATGCTGATGCTGCTGTTAAGGGTAAAGATGCGGCTATCGGGATAGTTGTTCTGAATGAGAACAAGGAATGGCAAGGAGGATCGGCCTTGTATGCCTAGGTTGAATCTGTCACAAAAGAGGAGATTAGGGCAATAGATCTTGCTATCAGCATATATACTGCAACCACCATGGGACCAGCAGTTATCATTACGGATAATTCTAAGGCTATCAAAGCAATTCAAGGCCCTCTAGAGAATGTCCCTGCTTTCACCATTTGGGTCCAATCCATCCAAGACATGATCAGCGATAAACCAGAGTTACAAATTGTGTATCGTCCGAGAGAACAAAATGTGTTGGCAGACATGCTGTCCAAACACCACCTTCAAAACTATAAGGACGGTCGTACCTATACGACCCCTCCTATCGGCCCTGAGGGTCAACCTACCCCCCACCCCTTCTGTAATGGTAGGAGTCCTACCAAATTTATTTTCATAGCTGACAATGTTTTGAATACCAGATTAATGCCTGCAAGAGTAGCGCGGGATGAATAAAAGTAGCTTCTGACTTCACCCAAAAAAAAAAAAAAAAACTACAACTTTAAAAAATGTAGCCTAAACAATTAGCTACACGGGTATTAGCTATATATTATAAATGTAAGGATAAATGTAGCCAAAGCTTTTAGCTACAAATTTTGTGGTTTTCACTACAAATTTTTTTTGTAGTTAAAGACCATATTTTTCTTAGTGCGGAGCAGAATACACTCAAGTAGTTTTTCATGATGCAATATTTTTTTCAAAAATATAATTCATGGATCTTCTTAAACATCTTGTGAATAACTCATATAAAATATTTGAGCACATTTGGACATTTATAGGTCATGTTATGAAGACCGCAAAAATTATGCATTTCAAATTAGTTTCGCACGCCGATTTTGTCACCCTCGGATGAGTGACTTACACTCATCCAAATGGGCCGAAAATTTGTATGCAGCCTAATAATAGTATGACAATGAAAATCAATGTTTACATCTTGCAAAAAATAGTCTTGATATGCAAACACACCTGAGTGTATCCGTGCGATCTGTACACTCGAGTGTATTTTAGCCTGAATCTCTCTCTCTCTCTCTCTATATATATATATATATATATATATATATATATATATATATATATATATATATATATATCTATATATACATATAGGCTAAAAGAATTGTGTGCCCAAGTACATATAGATTGCATGTACCCATCTTCATATATGATGATTATAACATTCTACTCAGTAATCTAACCTTATGGATGTAAAGTGTACGTCTTGGATAAGATGTGTACAAAAAATCACAAAAATCTGATATTCATAGATCATTCAACAAAAGAAAATGTGTATTTTCTAATCAACGGTAAGTTGTTGAAATTGCACAAATCGTTGAATAGTATATTACTATATCTCATGATTTATTTGAGATATGGTTATGATTTTCTAAAGACATATAATCTGTATAAAGTTGAATCAATCCATATGGTTGGATTTTATCAACATACTCCATATGTGCTATTTTAATGGGAGGTACACGTAACTTACATGTACCGGTCTGTACACACTTCCTAACCTATATATATATATATATATATATATATATATATATATATATATATATATATATAGAGAGAGAGAGAGAGAGAGAGAGAGAGTCAGGCTAGAATACACTCGAGTGTATCCAGAGTAGAATACACTCAAGTAGTTTTTCATGATGCAATATTTTTTTTGAAAATCTAATCCATTGATCTTATTAAACATCTCGTGAACAACTCATACGCAAAATTTGAGCACATTAGGATATGTATAGCTGACGTTCTGAAGACCGCAAAAATTATACATTTCAAATTAGTTTCGCGCGTCGATTTTGTTGCCCTTGGATGAGTGACTTACACTCATCCAAATGGACTTAAAATTTGCATGTAGCCTAGTTATAGTATGATAGTGAAGATCAATGGTTTACATTTTGCAAAAAATAGTCTTGATATGCAAACACACTTGAGTGTATTCATGCGATCCGTACACTCAAGTGTATTCTAGCCTGACTCTCTCTCTCTCTCTCTCTCTCTCTATATATATATATATATATATATATCTGTGTGTGTGTGTGTGTGTGTGGATTATCTTGTAAAGAAGTAAGAATAATTTAATTTTATGGTGTCTATATTACTTGCATAGAATTTTTGGTTGATAAATTTATAATTATTGCATGCCAATACACACTAGTCCTAACAGTGGCAATATGTATATGTAATAATTTAGACCAAAATACAATTGTAAGAGATCACAATTGAAAGCATGAGAAGTGATGAAGGAGGTCCCTATATGTACAAATTAACTCCTCGTAGAATATGATCTTTGAATTTTGGATTATGAACTCAAAAAGAGACATAGACATAGGTTCGAATGCTTCTATATTCACTAAAGAAGTTGTCACTAAAATTTGTGATCTTCACGATCATGGAACATAGAGATCGCATGTAGGTTCTATATAATTTTTTTAAACCACAATGAGTTTGTCTATGAATAGATCAAGAAATGTGGTAGGAAAAATATGGAGGCACGAAATATAGAAGGTTGAGATTATTGTTAGCAAAGTGATGTGGTGTGCTACATAGATGTAGGAGTCAACATCCTAATCCAATATCTAGTGAGAATTGACATTGAAACTTCAAACAATACCCTCCAACCTCAAAGACCTATTCTAATTTTAACTTAATTCTAATCATTTGCTTTACTATTATTTTTGGGTAGATGGATTATCTAGAAATAATGTGGTAGTATACTTTGGATGATAAAAGGTGGAGATTAATATGTATTAAATTTATGCTTTGAGTTGTTTAATATGTGCTAGATCATTGGGATTTAGATATATCAAAAGATTTAGGATTACCAATTATAATCTCAAGTTTAAAATATGAAGAGAAACTTCATATTATATTTATTATGAATATATGATTATTTTGGTTTATTTTAAAAAGAACAAAAGTCATTACATAGAATCCTTTAGTTGTCTTATTCAATTATTTAAGACTAGAAGGGGGATTCATTTACAAGTCTATTATATAATACTAGAACAATATAGACTTTTACTTATTTTGAATATTTTATTACAATGTATTGATTAACTTAAATAAATATTAAATGGACAATTCAGGTTAAGAAATATAAATTTTATCTAAATTGGTGCATTTAGGGTTGACTTAGGGAAAAATAGATCTTAATATGTACATCAAAATTGAAACTAAGAACTTAGGGTTTTATATTTTCTATATTAGGATTATGGACTTATATGGATGTTACTCTTTATTTATGGTACACATTAGTGTAATTCATCTACCACCATTAAATATCTACCTCCCACTTTGTTTCTCATTTTAGATTCCATTATTATTTCAGACTTTATCCACCTTTATTTATTTAGGATTAATAGTCACGAAGATAATAATAGATAGGGATTCTAGGTCAATCTATAACTAGGGTTTTTAGAATAAGTTACAACCAAAAAAACATTGATATAAGCTCTAACCTTAATTATTTTAATTCTCCTTCTTTACATATGTATCAAAAGCTATGGCTTCTCTCATGGGATTCAGGTTCTCTCATCTTTTCTGTTCGATTTATCTTTACACAATTGAGCATGGTTCTCCATAGTAATAACACTAACAAGCACCATTCCTACATGGCCCTACATGAGCTCTATTGCATGTCCAACATGAGTTCTTTATTATGTTTTTGTTTTCTAGAAGTTATTCCCCCCGAATTTGATTATTTACATGGAAAATCAGAATTCATCTTTAATCACTTAACTGAACATATTTACACAACTTACCTCTATTGATATGTGTATGTGCTTCTTCTAAACCTTAGCTTTAAAATGAGTATGAGTGGAAAATTTTCCATTCAATGTATACATTTTAAAAATATGCTTTCTTACTTGGCTCATTGGATTATGATATGTAATTATTTTGGTAGGTGTTTAAGAACACCAACAAACTAGGAGGTTGAACTTGAATTAGACTAGGTCAAGGATGTTCTCTCATAGTTTTCAGACTATTCATTGAGGAAGGAGGGTTCTAGATTGATATGTGTGATTATTAGGGTATGAAAGGTCTAAAACTAATGCTTCATGGATAAGATCCAATATTCATCTTTTTTCGTGGAATCCACCTATTTAACATTAGAAGATCACATGCTTGACATTAAGGATCTCAACCTAGGATACCTCCTTGATGGCTTTAGGTATTTTTATTGAATTTCTGGACCCTTTCCACTCATAATTGTTCACTCCTTGACTTAAATGCTAAAGCAAACCATGAAAACCTCTTTATGTTAGATTCCTTCGTCTGCATTCCCTACTTATCCATTTCTCTAGTCTTGAGAAAAATCTAGAAAAAAGAAAGATATTTCTAGGTCAGAGTGGATGAATCTTTAGCTTTTTGTTCATCTACTCATTTCTCTAACACCTATGTATCACCTCTACAAGTCATTAGCACAAGAAGAATCCAAAACTCATGGTTACATTATCATGGGTTTTTAATCTTTGGGACGATTCAAACCAAATGATGATAAATTGATATCAAATAAATGAAACATATTTCCATCATAAATATATGAAAAAGAGTGAAATTATAAATAAATGATTCACACATTTGTTCCTTTTGATAAAAGGAAACGAAATTGAGAAAAATATTTTAGATAGATCAAAATCGATTATGTAGATGGCAACCACAATGTTGTTATCTAGAAGTCTCAACTTCTCTTAAAAATCTCATTTTAAATCCGCATTAGCTCCTTTATCGAAGGACATCTCATCCCACAACCATGTGAATAAAATAACAACTTAGGTAAGAGTCATTAAAAAAATTATATCTATGTATATATATTGCAATAATAATTCAACTTATCTATACTTTGAAATCCATGATTAAAGAAATTATGTCATATGGAATTCTTTATATAATCACCAACTTTTTATAATATATTGTTGAGTGGAAGACTAACAACCAAAAAGGTGTCCTCACTTGATCCTATCACATTGAAATGATTTCTTAGCATGAATATTGTGCATGTATTAATCTTGGATCATATCATTATGGGGTTTCTTCCTCAATATAGAAGCAAAAACTTGGCATCTGACAATACTTAACCTTTAGAGACGAGACTTTAGACATTAATTAAGAATGGATGCCATGATCACTAATCATATTAATAATCTAGTAGTTATTAATGGTAATCAAAGTACCATATGATAATACTAACTAATAACCAAACATCATAATTATATCATGAACATTGTCAAAATTATGTTATTTAATTTGCATGTAACTAAAATTACAAGAGAACATAATTCTAAACCATGCTTATCAACTAAAACAACCATCTAATGGCATACATGTGCATGACCCACTTATGTTGACTAAGGAATTCCTAGACCAATTTTCTCATTTTTGATAAGGATCAAATCGACATCTTAACAAAAATGGTAAACAATGTTTTATTTTAATTAGTATGTTAAGACCTATTCCTAGGTTTTTATGGACTAAGGTATATTTTTAGGGAAAAAAAGGATTAAAACCTTCACATTCCCATTCCATAAAATATTTGTACACGAATATTGTATTAAGGGTCTTATATATAGTATTTTAAATTATTTTTTAAAGGCCAAACAAAGTGTAAAATTGATAACTTCATTAATATGGATTCCAAAAATCGAGTCCCTAGAAAAGAAGTTGGGAGTGCATCCCTCTATCTCACCTAGATCATTCAACCAATGCAATGCTACTCATCAATCCCATGCTCTACTTCATTCATGACATGCTCAACGGAAGTATAAAGTTACACATGCACTTTTTTGTGTAACTAAAAATAAAATAATTGATAGCAAAATATAATATAGATAACTATTAATCCTTTTTGTTGTATAGTTTGTGATAGGTTTCCATAAAATATTAAATACTTGAAAACAAATCAATACTAAGTGGCCATGGCTGGGGATTTCAAGATCTCTTGTTACATATTCACAACATTTAAGACTCACAAACTCTAAAGAGGTCACGGGGTGCTCAAGGGAACCATATTTAGCCACCTCAATGGATGCTTGAAATTTTTTGAAGGTATACAAAACTACAAAACTAGTGGAAACAGACTAATTTATTAAAATTGATGTGTGAAGGTTAATGTTGAGTGCAATTACTAACATAAAAAGACCATTGAAACCAAAGGAACTATTGTTACACCTATTGAAATCAAGGAAGAAGGATATAGTTAGTGGAAAAAATGAAAAAAAAATTGTATAAATGAAGGAGGAAAAGCATTACGGAGTTGTAAGGAATGTAGAAAAATAGTTTTGTAGCAAGGGTGGGTTTGATCAGCCCTGGTCATAACCAACGTTGCTGGGTGGCAATTGAAATTTAGGATCTAGGTGTGATTATTGGTATAGGAAACTGGCATTGAAAAAGGAAGAACACAGGTTAAAGAGGAAGGACATTGGTATACTTGAAAATAGTAAGGAAAAGAAGAGAATTCTGAAAATTGGGAGGAAAGGGAAATGACATGGGATAATGGTCTTGTTTAAATAATGATAAAAGAGCAAGTTTTATATATGAATGACATCCCAATAAATCTCAACTTACTATATATATATTAGTAAAAACATTATGAGTTCCCTTGAATAGTGGATAATTAATTGACAGAATATATTAAAGAGAGAGATAAATAATAATTCAATTTTGAGGTCATAAGGATTTGAGAAATTGTTTAATGATCAAATTATCCAATAAGTGCTATATATTTGTATGTGTTCCTTAAATGGCTTTTTGTTGCCAAAATCAAGTCCTAATAAGAATATGGTAGTATCTCCATGTGTCCATTGGATCATAGGGATAAAAGCTAACAATAAGGGGAATATATTTAATGACTTCCTAAACATGACACCTTGCCCTTATCCTATTACTTTGGTTTGGTGTCTAATTTTAAATAAAAAAGGTATATCACTATGTCAAGGAAAAAGGAAAGAAGAGAGAAAGGAAGGGAAGTGCAAGAGGATGTGTATATATATATATATATATATATATATATATATATATATATATATATATATATATATATATAGTCCACATGGCACATGATCAAGCCAACCTAGAATGGTCACTATCCCTTATCTCTCCCCATACATCTCTTGACATTCAACTCGTAGTCCTCTCTGACAACAACTAGGGTTTTGTGTCACACCACAGGAAGAGGGCGGCTCACCATCATCTTGATGGGGTTCATTGGGGTATAGAACGAGCCAATGGTCAAAGGATGAGTTACAAACACCTTGATGGGCTTCCATAGTGCTTCCCAACCTAGGCACCTAGAGGAGATGAAAAGTAGGATATTCCATTCATGCTGCTATGACCATTTACCACCCCAACACCTTTGTTATTCTTCAACCATCTTCATGGAAAGGAAAATCCCTACCTGAGATGTTTTGATGGTTCTGTGATGCGGCTTTAAACTAGAGATTATCTAGAGTAGTTTTCTATCAAACACACACACACAATGATTGATACCTAGGGTTTTACTTGCAGGTAGCCCTATCGCTGGTTCAGGGATCATGGGTTGACTAACCCCATCCTCGACCTTGGAAGACCACCGCCGGGGGCTTGGTCGAGTTCGATAGGGACCCATTGAGGAACAGACCTCCTGGTGTGGTTCCTCATCACCCTGGACACAAGGGTGGGACACCTGCTATTGCCGTCGGGGCTGGGAGTAGTCTCCTCTATGAGGAAGAAGATGACCGATGACCAAGGGACCCAAAATCCATTGAGGTTTTACATCACCAATGGGGATAATAAGGTAATCCACCCTCTAATATTTATCTAGCCTATAATAAATAGATATCAATTAGTAGGTGATGTGTCCTCACTTGAATGGTTGGAAATACAATTAATTTGTAAACAATGTAGTAACCAAATGGTAAATCAGATCAAGATGATTAATATATGAAAATTATAAGAAAAATGATAGGAGAGTGAATAAAATATTATTGATGCCTAATTAGGATCTCAATTCCAAAAGAAATTAAGGATGCGACTTTAGTGATATTTAATTCATAAAAACCCTAGTTTGATTAGTCATGTCAAATATGATTCTTTGAGATGTAAACAGATAATGTGGAATATAACAATAATTCAAAATGATTATGATCATAGTGGTGATAATTAGGGTTGCAAAGGTGAATAATCATCATAGAATAATTAGGGATAAAGATCCTAATTTTTCGTGTTGTTAATAAACTCAATGAGATCTGAGTAATGTATATTATGGATCCACTAATTAGGGTATTCAAAAAATGTTATTATGCTACAAAAATAGGGTTTGAGCCTTTATTCCATATCCTAAATGTTAGACAACCTAAACCCTAGTTTAGGTAATGTGATTAACAAGATGGTGACATTTTAGGATTTACATATATGCATATTTAATATGGATTGCTTGGAATCAACTTTGTTGATTAGATTGCTTGAACGTATTTGAAGTATATTCTTCATATTAATCTACATGGTTTTATAATTGGTACATGGTTAAGATTATGACTACCAACATTAGTTTGCGGTGTTTTCCAAGGATTTCTCCAGGATTGACTAAATAAACTACGGAGCGTTTATTTTCATTCTATTCAATTATAATGCCACTATGAGTATCACATATGAAGAAGATGCCAAGTAATTGTTTGAATAGATGTTGTAATGCACTTACACACTTTTTCATGCACTCCACACACACAATATAGCAATAAACTGATTTGTGATTATTTACTATTATTTTTTATTCTGTAAAACTCTGGATCCTTCGAACTTTTAGGTAATGGCTCTCAACTTTTTTGGTGTTCCTCAATTGGCAGATGCTGAAAAGTGATGTTGTTTCATTTGGTATCAGAGCCTACTGTTTCTCAAATAATATTTAATAGTTCATATGTTCAAGTAATCTATAGATATATAAGGGAACTTATTAAGGCATGACTCAATGACAATGGTGTCTAGAATGGATCATGGTTTTGGAGGTTGGCAATATTTACCTTTGCACCATGGAGTTGGTATACGAGGACTCCCGTAGCAGTGTGATTCTGGCCTGGCCATAACCTAGGGTTTTCCTAAAGTAATCTTTCCTCTAAGTCTTTTCATCTCTTTCATCCACTTCCCATTCTCTTTCTTAATAAACCCCAAAATGATATTTCTCTCCTCATCTCAAGTCAGGATTTTAAGAATAAGTAGTATTAAGGCATCCTCCACCAATTGTTGTACACGTAATGTGGAAATATTGATAAAGAAAAAAATGTGTTATGGGGTTAACCCAGGATGGAACTAGGGTTGGTTTGGGAAAACCCTAGTGGGTTAAGGGACATAAAAACCCTAAGATGTAGGGTGTAGTTTCTAACCCTAGCCAAAAACCCTAATGGGAAGTAGTGTGGATGAGATAGAAAAACCTACCAATATGAACCCTGATTAGGGTGAAAAAGGAATAAGAAAGATAAAAATGAGATAGGTGGCTCAATCTCCCATGCATGTGTGCATATGGAACAAGGCATTAATGATAATAGTTTTAAGAAACTTATCAACAAATCAATTTTTTAGATATAATGTAACAAACTAAAATCCATGTATAGTTTTAATTTAGCCTTTTTCTAAGCTTTTCCTTTCATTTCTGTCCCTCATGATGAATTAATGGAAATTATAAACGTTTGGTGTACATTTGTTCCCTATGTTTGACATTATAAGGATTTATGCACAAATACCTCAATAGATGTTTATAAATGGGATTAATTTTAAAAATACCCAATTTAGAGGGATAAGGATAAAATAAAATAAGCCTAGAAGTTTTCATGGCCTTTTTGTATGAGAAAAAGAAAAGAAAACCCTAAAACTAAGAAAATGTAACATTAAATGAATTAATTTTTCAATTTAGTGAAAATAAGAGTAAATTGCCTAAAATCTATAATAGGGAAACACAAAAGATAATTCTAAGTCCAACTTTGTTTTCTTTGAGTAAAAGTTTTCTTGAGTGATAAGTCCCACAACTTTTGGGAAATTAGTAATTATAATTCTATTAATTGAATAGGAAAATAAGAAATATCTGAAAAATATGAAATAAAATGATTAATGACTCCAAAAGTAACAACTGGTGTACAATTCGTGATCTATACATAAAAATACGCCTATGGGTGATTTTTCACTCAATTTGGAAAATAATTGATTAAAATATAAATTCAGGAGAGAGAAAGTGTGTAGAACCTTCAAAATATTAAATAAATACAAAAACAACTTCAACATGTAAAATTTGAATCGAAGACACGTAATTTGACTGGTGGGTGAAGTTTCATCAGTTTTGGAGAATCTTATAATCATTAATGGTGGAAGAATGAGAAAAGAGGATTCATTTATTCAACAAAACAAAAGTTCTCAAAAGGCTAATCTAATTGCATATTCAGATGCCTTATATCAAAAACATGCTAGATGTCAATTTTCAATTAATTTGGAGCATGTTTGCACCCTCAAATAAAGAGAGAGAAAAAGCAAAATTAATGTATGCACCATTATTCCAATTTGATTAGGAATTGATTTATTTTTGCCACGTTATTGACTCTTTATTTTCTTGGACCCGTGCGGTCATGACTGTTGGATCTGCGATCCAATGGCCCATGACCCATCTTCTATCTCTCGCCTATTTGGCAACATGAGCTGATTCATGTTGATTTTGTTTTGGCGATTTCTCGCTTGATTCTCAACCAAATTGCATTCCAACAATTTCAAAAACAGAAACCACACTGTTTTATCCATTATTTGCGTGGTTTCATGGAGTATTCTGGAAGCACTACTACAAAAACGGACTTTTGCGTCGGTCGTTTAACCCCATTTGGCGTCGGTTTCTGACCGACGCCTATGTGGGCGCCGCTAAAGGTCGAACACTTCGGCGTCGGTTTTTTAACCGACGCCTATATTCCATATAGGCGTCGGTCTTTTGGTATATAACCGACGCCAAAAGTGTTCGCGCCACAAAAAACGGCATCATCTAGGGCACTTTCTGCGTCGGTTATTTACTAAACAACCGACGCCTATATGGAATATAGCGTCGGTCTTTTAGTAGATAACCGACGCATAAAGTGCCCTAGATGACGCCATTTTTTGTGGCGCGAACACTTTTGGCGTCGGTTATATACCAAAAGACCGACACCTATATGGAATATATGCGTCGGTTTGATATGAATATCCGACGCCATTTCCAGGACTGCTTTGGCCACATCAGGCGTCGGTTTATTGAAAAAAACCGACGCTGTAGGTCTTTCCTGACGGTTTTCTATAAATAACCGACGCCTATTTATATATATTTTTTTTCATATCAGTTTGCAGGCCTGCTGTGGCTGGTCAGCAGGATGAGAACCTGCAGTTCAGTTTTCTGAACTGCAGGTTTACGACATCCATTGATATCAGCCTACAAACAGGCCGCAAACCTGCAAAAGTCACAAGCAAAATTCTACACAAGTACATACATTCAGACATCAATTCAATTCTCACATTCACACATATAGAAACATTCAAATACATGTATTAACATTCAGAAATATTCATTTACATAGTATCATTCATTATCGCTAGCAACATCCCAATTATATTTTACAGTTGCCACTGCTTGTATGGCTTTTGCCCATTCTTCTCTTACTTCATTTAATGCTTCCATCGTATATGGAGCATGTATATTTTTTAAACGTTTACCTGTAGTGTTGTCAGTTTTAAACACCTGCAAAGAGAATGATGTATATATATAAGTAATAATATAAAAATAATATAAGATTGATATATTGCATACTAACTAATGAGACTATATATAATACCTCATGTATGGTATCGATGTCCAATGCGGCATATTTGATAATCATCTGCATAAATCACATCACATAGTATGTGCATGCCCAGCCATTGTCTTGTGTAGCACACTATAAATTGAAACATACAAAATAATACAACTAAGCACAATTCACATCAATAATATATATATTCGAGTCGGGAACTTACTTGTACGTTCTGCCAATTTATTGGCTGGTTCTTTTTCCTTGGGACCGTTCCTCCAGCCTTTTTGAATGCATCTAAACCCCTACATGTTAATATAACACAATAAATTGCATAAGTAAATAGTAATGTAATAAAAGATGTTAACAGATATAAAAATGAAATATTTCTCACCAGAATAATGGCATTCTCATTACGTGTCCAATTTTAGTGTTCAATGTACTCCCCGCAGGATCTAGATAATAAACAGTGAATGTCCCGGGGACAATAACTAGTAACTCCCAATGTCTACCGCTAGAAGTAAGAAGTTAACAATTAATAACTCAAAATGCAAAATAAAAATGGAATTTTCTTAAGTCCAAATTATAAATAAAGTAAACTTACTTGACATTGAATGGAGCTATTATTATCGTCTTCTTTTGCTGACCAAAAATTGTAAAAGCATCTATACAGTATTGTTGAACATTATCAGGGTCTTTAGCTACCGAACTAATCAATGATGGAATCAAAAATCCCACATGATCAAATGCAAATTGTTTGCAATGATCTTCGACTAGGTAGCTGCAAAACATATAGGCGTATGCATTAATATATAAGAAACCAGATCACCGGATCTTATACAAGGTATATGGATGTATAAACAAGATCTCACCTTATCCATGTCTCTATCATTGATGTATTCAGCCAATCATACATAAACAGCTCAATAATATCTTGTATAAATAAAGAGCTATCGTATGATTGACCTGCATAATCTACATCTAAAGAAATAATTATAGGGAAATGTACATTATGTGCCCGTAGCCAACATGCCATTCCCCTACAAGCAGGACCTAACGGGTATGTTAGGTCAGTTGGAACCCAATCGGGTAATGCGGGAAGTGGAAGTGGAGGCCTAGGTGCTCCTGGTGTCTTCTTTTTAACCTGTACATATAATTTCAGATCAGTTGACATCATATATACACATTAACAGTCTAAATCAATGTAAATTTATCTTACAATTTCAGTCGTGTAGACGACATCTGCTTTGGGCCACAATATCACCCCGCCTTCTGCATCAGCAAGTCTATCAATATCCGGGTGGGGATATGGCAATGTAGCTTCTCTCCAATCAGGTAACACATGTATCGGGCTCACACGAACGTAGCCCTGTGGCATTGGAGTCCCGTGAAACATTGCCCCAGGAAGGGACGGGTAAGCCTGCGCCTCTGCAACAACGTAGTCTTGCATTCTTAAGCGGCATGGCTTCAATGCCTACAAATTTACGTAAAGAATATTATACATATATACATATCATCTTGAAAACATAACAACTTGAAAAGACTAACTACAATGTCATAAACAATACTTACAACATACGTGCTAGGCGATGGGTCTCCAGGATTACTCGCAGTCTGTGCATCAGGAGAAGAGTGGGTCGCCATAGGCGTATTGGAAGCCTGAGATGCCTGCCACCGCAGCAATTCTTCCTTGACCTTCTCAGCAACTACATCGTTGATCTTCTTAGCAACTAAATCCTCAACTCTCTTATTCTCCTATACATGGATAAAAGAAACATTAGCTTCTTATTAATGAATTTCCTTTTGCAGTAACATTCTAAAAAAAGAATAGGTTACCTCTTCTTGAGAAAATCCCGCTCTGGGTTTGCGCTGGGATGGCCCAAAGAATGCTTTGATGCCAACACCAGCGCCGGCACCTCTAACACGTCCAGGATGCTCTGGGTTACCCAGAGCAACTATCAATTCATCCCTTGTGCCCTGAGGGATGAACGTGCCTTGTTTCCTCTGCTCGTGCAGCTCCTGCTAATCACCATAAATAGAAATTGGTAAGTTAACACCACAAATAAGCAATATTCAAATGATTTCTCTAAGAGTTGTATTTTACCATTTTTGCAGCCGCCTCAGCAGTTACATGCTTCTTTATTTCACCCTTCTTGTTTTGCCTGCCAGCTATCCAGATATCATGGCGAGGCATGGGTGTGGCAGACTCCTGAGTAGGAGCAGACTCCTGAGTAGCTGCAGACTCCGCCTGTAGTCTTTGGCGAACGCTTGCATAGCCTTTCGGACCCATAGTGTGGTCATGCACATTCAGTGCACACCTTGCTTTTTGTGCGTCACTGAGGGCCTAGTTAGTATGCACATTAATGATTTGGTTAGTAGCACTAAATGCTAATCTTGAATAGGTGAATACAATGTATATTAATAAAATTAGGAGTGACACCTAATACCTTGAATTCTTCAGATTTTCTTGAAGCAACAAAATTGTCCCAATCTTCTTTGTCCAAGAAGTTCCATTGTTCAAGGGCTGACTTCTTCTTCTTATCACCCTCTTTTATGTATTCTCTGTTCAGGTTTGTCCTATAATTCCTAAGCATCTTTCCAGCGCGTTGCATCACATTTTTACGATGCAACTTCTCATCCAATGCAAACAGATTCTGTAAAATAGAAATGTTATTAACTAGTATCCAAAATAGAATTGCAAATAATAGAATTTGTAATCTACAAAATAGAATTGCAAATAATAATAACTCACGCATAAATCCTTCCATATCAAGTCTTTTTTCCCTTGAGGAACTTTATGCCAATTGTCATACTTAACACCACAATGGCTCCGAGTGGTACACCCAAGATAGTTCACAAAATTATTGCGGTTCACTCCAATTGGATTTCCTCCATTATCAAACTCCACCACCAATTTAGATCCACTACCACTTAGCGCTAATAACTTCTTCAACAGAGTGATGCCCCTTTTCTTGTTAAGTGTTTGGTGTTGCGCATCAAGTTGCTCCAGTTCTTCAGTGGGTACAGGTGCATCAACCTAAAATTTGACAAAAATAAAACACACTAACTTAGCCCAATATAGAAATATAGGATATATGACATAACTAGAAGATAATGAATTTTATAGAAATACAGGATATGTTTTTAGAACTTACATTAGTATCCTCGCCATGCTCGTCATGGACAGCATGCTCATCATGGACTTCATGCTCATCATGGACATCATGCTCATCATGGTCAGCCATCTGAAAATGTCATTAAAAAGGCAAACATTTAGCATTTCTATTAACTAGAAAAAGGCAAACATTTAGCATTTGTATTAACTAGAAAAAGGCAAACATTTAGCATTTGTATTAACTAGAAAAAGGCAAACATTTAGCATTTGTATTAACTAGAAAAAGGCAAACATTTAGCATTTGTATAAACATACATGTCTCTAAAATTGTGATCTTTTATCAATTAACAATCCTTCATTGTGATCTCCGCGCACATATAAGTCATCATTAGCTTCAATATTTTGTGGAGTTGGCAACCCAACTGAGAATGGACTGGAGTCATCATACTTATCATAGTACTCTTCTTCATCTATAGGATCTTCAATGAACTGTCTTTTACCATGAAGAACAACCGACCATTTATCATTTGCAGGATCATCGATATAGAATATTTGTTTCGCCTGTGATGCCAATATGAATGGTTCACCCTTCTCGCCAATCTTTTCAAAGTTCACCAAAGTGAAACCCAATTCATCCACTATAACTCCTTTGGTGTTATCAACCCAATTACATTTAAAGAGCGGAATTTTGAAATCTATGTAGTCAAACTCCCAAATGTCCTCAATGACACCGTAATATGACATTTTAGCTTCACGTGGACTCTTATCCTTTGCACTTGCAAAGTACATAGTCGACGCTTGAAGAGTGACCCCACTATTTTGGACGACACTCTTATCATCTTGGCGCTTTGTGTAATATGTGAATCCATTAATGTCAAACCCTTCATAAGACATAACATTCGGTTTTGGTTTAAAGGCGAGGCATTTAATAGTTTCTGTAATATCATTTGGTGTTTGAGATAGTTGATGTAAGACTTTATCTTCAAACCACTTAGTAAAAGTCTTATTATGCTCTCTAGCAAGCCACATTGAACTTGCTCGAGGATGTTGTCTCTTTATGAAATTGGTTTGTTCCTCTATATAAACACTCACTTCATCCATATTGTGTAAAATATACAAGTGAGCTTGTTCCAACTGCTCACGGCTGATTACTTTCACCCGTGATCCCAAAATTCCTTTGCCCTCCTCAATATTCTTGTCATTATCAGGAGTGTCATTACCACTGAGAAAGTCATTGCAAAAATCCATAACCTCTCTCGCCACATAACCTTCAATAATACTCCCTTCAGGCCGATAACGGTTTCGAACATCACCTTTAAAAACGCTCATGTATCGTTCAAAGGGATACATCCAATGCAAGAAAACTGGTCCCAACATTTTCACTTCCCTAGTCAAGTGGACAACAAGATGTACCATGATATCAAAGAACGAAGGAGGGAAATACATCTCAAGCTGACATAGGGTAACAACCACTTCTCTTTGCAAATTATCGAGAGTATCAGGGTCAATAACTTTGCTGCATAGACTGTTGAAAAAGAAACAAAGTCTGGTAATTGCAAACCTTACATGCTTCGGCAATATAGATCGAATTGCCACGGGCAATATTTGTTGCATTAGAGTGTGACAATCATGAGATTTAAGACCTATCAACTTCAGATCTTTCATTGATACCAATCTACGGATGTTGGATGAGTAACCATGTGGCACCTTAACATTTACCAAACATTCACAAAAAGTTTTCTTCTCCTTTCTAGACAACGTGTAACAAGCGGGAGGTAAGTATGTTCTTTTATTACCCATTTCACGTAATTCTGTTAATTCTGACCTTATTCCCATTTCACGTAGGTCCAGTCTGGATTTTATCCCATCTTTAGTCTTACCTGGTATATTTAATAGAGTACCAATGATGCTATCACATACATTTTTCTCAACGTGCATTACATCGATACAATGCCTGACTGTCAAAGAACTCCAATAAGGAAGATCCCAAAATATTGACTTCTTCTTGAATGAAGAATTGTCACTCCGTGTGGCCATACTACATTGTGATTTCTTACCAAATTCATTGACAATGTCTTTTACTCTTTCATAAACAACATCCCCTGGTATAGGTTTAGGTGCACTTCGTTCATCATTCCATCCATTGAATGCTTTGCGCTTCCTACGATACGGATGGAATTTTGAAAGAAACCTTCGATGACCAAGATATACAGTCTTGCCACCATGTTTTAGTCTTATTGAATCAGTGTTTTCTTCACATATAGGACAGGCTTTAGCTCCTTTGACACTATATCCAGACAAATTCCCATATGCTGGAAAGTCATTAATAGTGCAAAACAACATAGCGTGCAAACGAAATGTCTCTCTTGCTGAAGCATCATAGGTCATCACACCTTCAGCCCAAAGTTTCTTTAAGTCATCAATCAAAGGTTCAAGATAAACATCGATATCATTTCCGGGTTGTTTAGGACCCGATATCAACAATGACAACATAACGTACTTATTTTTCATACACATCCAGGGAGGAAGATTGTATATAACAAGCATGACTGGCCAAGTGCTATGTTGGCTGCTCAATGTCCCGTACGGATTCATCCCATCTGTACAAAGCCCAAGTCTTAGATTCCTATCTTCTTCACCAAATTTAGGGTACAATAGATCAATCTTCTTCCACTGTGGGGAATCAGACGCATGTCGTAGGATCCCATCATTATTTTTCTTAACATCTGCATGCCACCTCAAATTCCTCGCATCTTTCGGATTTGCAAACAAGCGTTGAAACCGTGATATTATAGGTAGATACCACAACACCTTGGCAGGAGAACCAGTTTTGGACTCCCCCGAAGTCGTCAATTTATACCGTGACGCACCACATTTTGGACAATCTTTCAAATCTACATAGTCCTTTTGAAATAATACATAATCATTCGGGCATGCGTGTATCTTCTTGGCCTCCATTCCCATTGGGCACAACATTTTGTTTACCTGGTATGTTGAGATTGGAAGCTCGTTTCCTTCAGGAAGCATTTCTTTCAACAAAGTCAACAATGAAGTGAAGCTTTTGTCGCTCCATCTATTGTTAGCTTTCAACTTATACAATCTGAAGACAACACTAAGCTTCGTAAACTTAGCACAACCTGTGTATAACGGTATCTCAGCATCATGCACAATGTTTGTAAAGATAGGAGGTGGATCGGTGTGCTCTACCCTACAACTATCCATCATCGCATCAACGATGTCTGCTGGAACTGGTTCGTTCACATTTACATCATCAGAGGCAATTTCTTCTTCCACCCAAGCACTGCTATCGACATCTACTGGTTTCGATTTTGAAATCTCTCCATGCCAGTGCCATTCTGTATAGCCTTGTACAATCCCGTTGCACATGACATGACTTTTGATTTCCTCACCAGTGTTGACTTTCAAGTTGTTACCGCAATGCCTACATGGACAGTAGAACCTATCTGTAGGTTTTTTCCTATGTTCCTCGGCAAATCTAATAAACTGATCAAGACCAGATATAAACTCTGGGGTGCAACGATTACGAATGGACATCCATGATCTATCCATTCTATGATCAGAGAAAACAAGTATATATTAGGAAACAAGTATATATTAGGAAAAGATTAGGGTATACACTTACATCCTAAGCGTATAATGTGATGTCATTCTTATATATAATAAATGTGTACCACCTATCCCATCCTTGAACACCTAATCTCACTAGTAAGTGTATAATGTATATTTGGTTTTCAAGAAAATTTCGGCAGCATTTCCCCGCTGTTCTCTAAGTACATATGTACTTAGAGAACAAACGGGGAAATGCTACCGAAATTTTCTCGAAAACCCAATACACATTATACACTTACATCCTAAGTGAGATTAGGTGTTCAAGAACAGTCCCAAACCGGGGACTATCCAAGATTTACTCCTAATGAGTCAATCTTGGATGGGTTTCTAGGCCAACAAATACATTTGATGTCATTCTTATATATAATAAATGTGTACCACCTATCCCATCCTTGAACACCTAATCTCACTAGTAAGTGTATAATGTGTATTTGGTTTTCAAGAAAATTTCGGCAGCATTTCCCCGCTGTTCTCTAAGTACATATGTACTTAGAGAACAAACGGGGAAATGCTACCAAAATTTTCTCGAAAACCCAATACACATTATACACTTACATCCTAAGTGAGATTAGGTGTTCAAGAACAGTCCCAAACCGGGGACTATCCAAGATTTACTCCTAATGAGTCAATCTTGGATGGGTTTCTAGGCCAACAAATACATTTGATGTCATTCTTATATATAATAAATGTGTACCACCTATCCCATCCTTGAACACCTAATCTCACTAGTAAGTGTATAATGTGTATTTGGTTTTCAAGAAAATTTCGGCAGCATTTCCCCGATGTTCTCTAAGTACATATGTACTTAGAGAACAAACGGGGATATGCTACCGAAATCTTCTCGAAAATCCAATACACATTATACACTTACATCCTAAGTGAGATTAGGTGTTCAAGAACAGTCCCAAACCGGGGACTATCCAAGATTTACTCCTAATGAGTAAATCTTGGACGGGTTTCTAGGCCAACAAACACAATAATAGATATGACAAATATATGCAAGCAAAAGATTTGTTCATATATGCAAGCACAAATGTATGACAAATATATGCACAAATTAGAAGTTCATAACCCTCATAACCCCCCATCTTAGGATGATGAAGGTCCATCTTTGCAGTCCTTGGCTACCATATGAGCCAATGAACAAGGAAGTTGGTCGTTTGTCCCAGGATTAACATTGTGAAATTTGAGTTGAAGAACATGAACAAATTTGAGTTGAA
Source organism: Alisma plantago-aquatica (assembly GCA_963693085.1). Lineage (NCBI taxonomy): Eukaryota > Viridiplantae > Streptophyta > Magnoliopsida > Alismatales > Alismataceae > Alisma > Alisma plantago-aquatica. The sequence goes on along the minus strand of OY856411.1, from coordinate 316,093,270 downwards.
GGTCCATCTTTGAGGTCGGTCATCTAGGTTCACCCACAATACAACTTATCAGAAGAACATGAACAACTTTCAGGGCAAGGTCAAAGCAAAAATCAGAATGACGATGACATTGATGAATTTTTTGTTGGTTGAGATTGAGAAATTCATGCCCAACTATAATATATTTCACTCATATTTTAAGCCCTTTTTAGTTAGAGGGATAGGGCTGAACGTATATGACCACATTATGACTTTATAGAGGTTCAAGTAAAATTAAGTATTGATTGAGATCTTGATAATAATGTTCTATCTGATCTTGAAGATTTTTGGATGGATAAAAAAGATATTATATATGAGGGTATGAAATTTCCATCCTTGAGGTGCTTATATAGGTGAATAAGTGGATTTTAATATTGATACTTTGTGACATAATAGTTATGTCTTGATTTGGTGAAATTCGGAGTAGTAATACTAATTTAGTTTGATTATTTACGAAATTAGACATATATGATTGTGTTCAATACATTATGCGCGTCTTGCATCTTAAAAAATATATTTAATAATGTTGTAGGGATGATTCTACGTTGAGGCGACTTTCAGGACTTGTAAAATCTAATTACAAACAGATTAAACGGTGTTTTCCTTTTTGTTTGGGAGAACAAATAGATAGGTACTCGTAGAGAGAGTGTTTATTTATGTTTAGGATATGTTTCTTGGGTTTCCTTTTTGGTATAGGAAAGTGAGCCATCAGTTTCTAATAGTTAATGTTTTAATTAGATTTGCGTTTTGAGCATCCTTGTATCTCACAATCCGACATAGGAAAAGACGACCTGGCAGTTTGGTAGGGGAGGGGGTTCTCTCAATCACAATCAAATATGATTGAAAAATTAAACCGTTCTCCTTTGAAAAATTACAAGCAAATATAAATGACAAAATGAACCAAATTGCAATAAAAAACAACAACATGTTGAATATGATTGAAGCAAAAATGAGCTGTGTAACTAGGTATAAAAACTCATAACCAAATGATTGACCAACAACTCAGAAACCAATCTGACCTTATAAAGAACACACATTGAAGGATCCTATAACAGAGTAAAATCGAACCTGTAAGTAGCAAGCTCGTGGAGGAAGAAGAGGAGTAGCTCTGTCGGTAGCGAGCTCCGTTAAGGAAGAAGAGCAGTGGAGGCGGCGACGTTGAGCAGTGGAGGCGACGGTGTAGGCAGTGGAGGCGGCAGCGGCGTAGGGCAGTGGCAGCAGCGGCGGAGACGCGAGGGTCGTCAGGCGGAGATGCGGCGGCGGAGAGGCAGTGGCAGTAGTGGCAGAGACGTCGGCGGAGAGCAGCGGCGGAGAGCGAGCGGCGGAGAGCAACAGCGGAGAGCGAGCGGCAGAGAGCAGCAGCTGGAGTCGTCGGGCAGAGAGCGAGCGGCGAGCAGCAGGATGAAACAGGAAGAAAGGGGGAAGAGCTGGGTGATCGGGTCTATTAATTTGGTAATCAGCATCGGTTATTTAGAAAACCGACGCCTCTAACGCTTTAGCGTCGGTTGTCTGTAAAAAACCGACGCCCGTTTAGAAAACCTGTACCCTAAATTTTTTGGCGGGAACCATAATCAGCATCGGTTATCTGGCACAACCGACGCTGAAAGTGGGACATTTTTGCACAAATTTTCATTTTAAATAGGCGTCGGTGAATACCTATAAAACCGACGCTAAAGATGACCTAAAATGTTTTTGCTCGAAATTTGGATTTCGCGGGTGCTTTTAGGCGTCGGTTTTTTATAAACAGCCGACGCTGAATATAAAGCGGTACCCGTGTCTGGCTAGTCTTCAAATATAGACGTCGGTTTGTATAAATAACCGATGTCTAATAGTATCGGCGTCGGTTTCCGTAAACAACCGACGCCCAGAAAAGCGACACTGAATGCTATTTCTGTAGTAGTGAAGTCCCCAAACCTTGCTCTTCAAGCAAGTTTGGTCACATTGCTTAACACTTTAATCGTCAACCTATCCTATAAATATCTATACCCGAGGCTTTCGTAGACCACTTGCAACTACTCTCTCCAAACAATTTAATGTAAGATTGTTCCTTGACTTGCCGGTGCTCAAGTCTTGATCCAAGCTTTGTGGTAGGTATTTCTTTCTCTCCTCGACACCTTGGTTCAAATTGCTTGGTTTAGTAGGTTTGTGTCACTTCCCTCCTTCTATTTGTGTTGTTGCTTTCATGAATCATCGCTAGTTGTGAATTTGGCTAATCTTCTCGAGCTTCTACTCACTGTCCATGGTGTGGCTTGACGAAGGGGATGAATCTCCTATGTGATTTCCCCTATTACCCTTCTTGCTTTCTATTTTCCTTTGTTTTTTGCTTAGGGGTAATATTGTCTTCTTGCCATCATCTTCTTTTTTTTAACAATTCAAAGCTGAGTTTGGACCATGTGACTTGGCTGCCCCTGATTGGGTCAAGTCATTGGATCGGCCCCAATCTTATCCTTTTCTCGCGAGATTTTTTGAGGAAATTCATTTCCCTAATTTTCTAATTGGTTGGTATTGGAAAAATCTTATCTTTTTATTCCTTTGTAAAAAATAAAAAAATAAATATGTTTGTGAATCACAAAAATGTAATCTTTCTAATAAAAATACTTCGAAGTTTGGTTTTGAGTTTTGTAAAAAGGTGTTTTCTAAAAATGATTTTAGTACATAAAAATCACCAAAAATACACTTTAATCATAATAACTCCAAAATTGATAAAATTATATGTTTTCTTAATCAGGAGAATCTAATAAAATCAATGGTGATGATTTTAGAGTCTAAATCAATTTTTTTTCAAAAATTTCAAAAATTAGGGTTTCTTTATATTAATTTCTATGAAAAACCCTAATACATGATTATACATTGAAAATAGAAAAAGTGGACCTTAGACTCAATTGAAGTGGTGAAAATGAGTAATATAATTCCATTAACGAGTTATGTGCATTCTTACACCTTTAGTTGGGAATATTTGCAAACCTAACCTAATTTCCCTAATGAGGCACTTAGTAAACCCTAATCTCTCTTTTGATATTTCCTTTTCTATCTTTGCTTCAAAGTAAAATTTGATATATACTTATTGGCTCTTATACCCCACTACCATGTTTCTATTATTTCATGATTATACTTTCTGTAACGTCCTAGGATTTGAGGCCTTGGATAAGACGATCTTAAAACGAATGATTGGACTACCCATATCACCAAGGTGCACCTCCTTTTCAGGGAGCCCATCTCTAAAGAACTCCATAGTTAAGTGTGCTCAGCTTGGAGTAGTACAAGAATGGGTGACCAGTCGGGAAGTTGATCCTCGCTTGTGCGTTAGCGTGGACAAAGTGCACAGTTAAGGCTAGTGGTGGTTTGTGGGGCCAGTCGTCATTCCAAAAACACTACTAGAGCCTTGGGCAGTGGGCCCAGGCTTTACAAATGGTATCAGAGCCAGTTCCCCCTAGTAGGTGGGGCCCACATGGGCCTGTGGCAGGCCAGTCTTTGAGCCGTGCAGTCCACGCATGTTGGAAAGGGCTATCCGAGTTGATGGAGTTGCCCATGCGTTGGTAGTGTCCAGGAATGTTGGAAAGGGCTATCCGAGTTGATGGAGCCGCCCTTGCGTTGGTAGCCGTGATCGGGAGCTGGGTGTACATGGGACATTTGGGTCTACATTGAAATGGGGAAAGATTATGAGGCCATATAGTCGAGCCTTGATGAGGACATCAAGAGTATAAGTCGAGGAGATTGTAACATCCTAGGATTTGAGGTTGTGGATAAGACGATCTTAAAACAAATGATTGGACTACCCAGATCACCAAGGTGCACCTCCTTTTCAGGGAGCCCATCTTTAAAGAACTCCATAGTTAAGCGTGCTCAGCTTGGAGTAGTACTAGGATGGGTGACCAGTCGGGAAGTTGATCCTGACTTGTGCGTCAGTGTGGACAAAGTGCACAGTTAAGGCTAGTGGTGGTTTGTGGGGCCAGTCGTCATTCCAGAAACTCTACTAGAGCCTTGGGCAGTGGGCCCGGGCTTTACACTTTCCATACTTCTTTAGCATGTTATTTTATTATACTATTTAACTAGTGTAGTTTTACTTTTGTACAACCACCCATAGATAGGGCATGTGTTAATTTTCCCAGGGGAATGTGTTATTCTCCCCAATACCAAATATTTGATTGGTGACTTGAATGTGTTACCCTCCCTCACCTATTTGGTTGAGGTTTGATAGGTGCCTCAACCCTACTTAGTTAAGGTAGTCAATATTAATCATGCATGCAAACCTTTTTACTATTTTTCTTGTTATGGAAAGCATCTATTTGATTGTGCTTCATACTTTTGACCATCTTCATCTTATGATGAAATCTTAGTCTTACTTTCCATGTTATTTCTTTATCTTTTGTACCTGTTCAATATTTTGACATGTACATTGCTTCTTTCTTTTTTTGGATGCTTTGCCAACCACCCACAGTTTGATCAAGGTGTTGAACAAGGCCAAGGAGATCAAGTTTAAGAGTAGATACCAGTTTTCTTGCAAGGATGTCTAGGTTTCTGATTACTAGATCCCGATATTTTTCGCTTTAGTTTTTCCTTTCAAAAAACTTATCTAGTGAACTGACTTAAAAAATAATATAATAATTTAGTTTCCTTTCCATTTCTATTGACATTTTATATTTATCTAAATCATGCTTATTTACTTGGATTATTATACAAGCATCCCATGATGTCTATTTTTTTGGAAAAAGGTGGATGTTTTGTATTTCCTTTAGATTTTAGTGAGGAGGTGATATCTCCTCTTTACAACATGGTATCAGAACCTATTGGGCAACTTCTAGGGCATAAGTTGAAAGCAAGGGTGTCTGGAAAGGATCAGGGTCTGGGGACTGGAATTATTTTCCTCCTTGCCACTAGCTTGGTTTATGAGGACTCCCAGATATGTGTCATACCTGCCTAGCCTAAGCTGATATTGATTATTTTAAATAGTATGCCTACAGGAAATTGTAGCCTTGGATATATTCTTTGTCTATTCCTAGTAATCTTATGTTATACCCTTATCTTTCAGAACGGGAGATTTGTTTGGAAACATGAACAACTCCTATTTGGGAGCCTCCTCCGAAATCACTCAAAACCGGTATACTCTGGTGACTCTCTCAAACACCGAAACAATCCCTACTACTCCTGTAGGCACACCTCTTCTGACCCCTAAACAAGAGCTGACAATGTTGCCCCAAATTCTCTCGACCACCCTGGTGGGAGAATTCTCCAATGTTGCAGCTAAACCAAAGGAGTTTACCCTTACAAACTTCATCAAGATGCAACCATTGTACTTCAAGGGTGTGATTGAGCTGAACATGGTGGATAAGGCTGACACTAGATTTTGACCTTGGAGCATTCCTTCTAGGGCATGGCTTGTACTCCTCAACAAAAGGTTTTCTTTGCAACATATGTTCTAGATGGGCCAACACGGGTCTGGTGGTCAGGTATGGATTGTACTCATGATACTTAAAGCATGACCTAGGAGAAGTTCCTCAAACTATTCAGTGATAAGTACATCTACCCCGCTTCTCTAAAGAGGAAGGAAGTAGAGTTCTATAGTCTGTGAAAGTGAAGCATGAGCATCTCTGAGTATGTGCAATGTTTCCTCCTTCTAGATCTCTATGATGTGGACCATGGAATGGATAGACGATCAACCCAATTCCTAGAGGGTTTAAGCTACAGTGTTGGGTATAACCTTGTTCCCCAGCTACCTTTGACATTTTAACAAATGGTAGAAAAGGCTTTGGTGATAGAGTGTTATCCCAGGTCTAGTCTTTCAGGAACAACAAGAAAAACAAGAGGAAGAACACAAGTGCAAACCAAGGGCGCAACAAGTGCAACCGTTTCTCCAGTTATCACTTTCCAGGAAGGTGCCATGTTGGAAATGGGCAACCCTGTAGAGATTATTGACCTACCCCCATCTTCTTGAGTGAAGCCAAGCTAGACACATCCAACCTAACTGTCCCAAGCTTCAGCGTAGACTTGCCCCAACTCAGCAACCTACTCTAAATCCACAACAACAATGGAATCTTCCTCTAAGAAATAACAAGAAGAAGAACCGGCAAGGCCATCAACCACCTGTGGAAAGGTAGAATGGTAGGGTGTTTGCTCTTAATGCTGAAGAAGATAATGAACTCATGAAATGTACTTTACATCATAATATGCATCCTGTTAAAGCACTCTTCAATTCTAATTCATCAAATATATTCATATCAACTTGACTTCCTACTACGTTAGAGATAGAATCAGATTATATGGATCATGTGTTAGATGTTAAAACCCCTAGTGGTTATATCTTCTCTTTTTATCTCAAACTCCCAACTTTGGACCTCTGTATCTCTAGAAGGATGTTTCCCTCAGATTTCATCTTGCTTGATATGACTACCTCTGAAGTTATCCTGGGGATGGATTGGTTGGAGAAGTATAAGGTAGTTTTGTTTAGTGAAGAATCAATGGTTAGTCTACTACATCCCATTGAGGGAAGGATGTGTGTCAAGGGTAGGAAGTGAGAGGATCGACAATTTATCAACTCCACTATCAAAGTCGAAAAGCTTGTCTCATAAGGGTGTAAAGCATTTTGACCTTCTATTGTCCTTGATGCCACACCTCCTACTCTCGATCATATAGACATAGTGAACAACATCCCTGATGTCTTTCCCAAAAGGTTGCCTAGGTTTCCCCCAACTCATAAGGTGTATTTTTCCATCAAGCTCACACTAAGAACTTTGTCTATCTTGAAGTCATGTTATCGCGTGGCACCCACTGAACTCACCCAACTTAAGAAGAAACCTCAGGAGATTCTCGAATGGTCTTTTTACACCCTAGTGTTTCACCTTGGGGAGCCCCTATCTTGTTTGTGAAGATGAAGGATGGTTCGTTGCATATGTGCATGGATTATCATATGCTTAATCAAGTAATGATAAAGAACTATTATCGTTTGCCTCACACTGAAGACCTATTTGACCAGGTGAATTTAGCCACTGTGCTCTGAAAGATGGATATGTGAAGTGGCTACTACCAGATACATGTGAAAGATGAAGACATACCGAAGATAGCTTTCAGAATACGTTATGGGAATTATGAGTTTTTGGTCATGCCTTTTGGCTTGAATAATACCCTAGTTACTTTCATGGACTTGATGAATTGAGTGTTTTATCCTTACCTTGATCAATTCATTGTGGTGTTCATCGATTATGTTTTGGTCTACTCTCAGTCTGAAGAACAACATTGTGAACATATGTGAAGCTTGATGAACACACTGAGAGAAAATCAACTATATGCTAAATTCTCAAAGTGTGAGTTCTGGATCAAGGAAGTGATGTTTTTCGGTCATGTCATTTCTAATGGACATATCATTGTTGATCCTACAAAGGTAGAAGCTGTGACCAAGTGGAAAGCTCCGAAGACCCTGTCTGAGATCCATAATTTCCTCAGAATAGTAGGTTATTATCAGATGTTTATCAAGAGTTTTTTGAGTTAGCTCTCCTTCTGACAAATTTGACTAGAAAAGAAGTCAAGTTTGTGTGGACACAAAAATGTGAGGATAGTTTCCATAAGCTGAAGGGATGTTTGACATTTGCTCTTATTCTTGTGTTACCTATTGAAGGAAAACCCTATATAATTTCAGCTGATGCTTCTATGCAAGGATTAGGGTGTGTCTTGATGCATGGAGATTCAGTGATCGCCTATGCTTCACGCTAGTTGAAACCTAATGAGGAGAACTAGATTACTCATGTTTAGAGCTAGAAGCTATTGTGCATGCTTTAAAAATCTTGCTACACATTCTGTATGGAGTGAATTTTGAAGTAGTCTCAGATCATAAAAGCTTGAGATATCTTTTGACTTATAAGGATCTGAATTTGAGGTAGTGAAGATGGATAAAGTATCTCAAGGACTACTACTTTATCATAACTTATCATCTCGATAAAGTAAACATAGTTGATGATGCTTTAAGTCAAAAGAAGGATGCAGTCTGTGTTTCTATGAATCTGGAATATGTTTCTTGTTGGCAACTACAACCTAATGATAAAGAAGATATTGATAAGTTGTGTGTTCACATGGCTAGCTTGTCCATTACACCATCTTGGATCTCAGTAGTTGTTGTTGCACAACTTGATAGTTCTGATCTTAATGAGATGAAGGACTTAGCTGAGAACCCACAATCTGACTTTTTAGTTGGAGTGGATGGTGTTGTTTGTTTCTAACAAAGGTTGTGGATACCTCAGGTTGGGAACCTGTGATAGAATGTTTTGAGGGAAGCCCATGGGTCTAAGTACACTGTACACCCTGATACTACTAAGATTTACAAGGACCTACAATGAAGTTTTTGGTGGAAGAACATGAAGAAGGATGTCACTCTATTTGTTACAAAGTGTTTGACTTGCCAGCAAGTCAAGATAGAGCATCAATGACCTGGTGGTCTTCTGCACTCGCTTGAGATTCTTGAATGGAAATGTGATAGAATTACTCCAGACTTCATCATTAATTTCCCTAAGACCAGGAAAGGTTATGATGCAGTGTGGGTAGTGATTGATCAACTTACAAAGTCTACCCACTTTTTTCTGTTCAAGTCCACTTACAAGGTTGATGAGATGGCTTAGTTGTATGTGGATTGGACCACTCATCTCTATGGTATACCCAAAGTGATAGTATCAGATTGTAACTTGAAGTTTACTTCTCATTTGTGGAGTCAGATTCAAAAAGTGATAAGAACTGACTTACGTTTTAGTATGACTTATCATCCACAAAGTGATGGTCAATCTGAAAGAACGGTGCAAATTCCAAAAGATTTGCTTCGTGCCTGTGTTATGGATTGGGGAGGTGCATGGGATAAGTGTCTTACATTGGTTGAGTTTTCTTACAATAATAGCTACCAACCTAATATTGGTATGCCACCTTATGAAGCTATATATGGAAGACCATGTTGTTCTCCATTACACTGGGATGATGTTGGAGAACATGCTCTGGTGAAGTCAGATGATATGCAGATCATGATAGAGAGGGTTTAGTTGATCAAGAAGCATATGAAAGGTGCACAAGATTGATAGAAGATGTATGAAGACAAGAAGAGGTATGATGTCAGTTTCCTAGTAGGTGACTATGCCTTCTTGAAGATCAGGCCTATACGTTCAACTGTAAGATCTAAAGTTAAAGGCAAGCTTAGTCCCCTCTATGTTGGATCACTTGAGATCTTGAATAAGGTTGGAGACTGTGCATGTCATCTAGCTCTTCCTCCTTCCTATGACAAGATCCATAATGTGTTTCATGTCTCTATGCTAAGAAAGAATGTGAAGGACGCTTCTCATGTACTCACAATTGAACCTTTGGAGATTCAAGAGAATCTAACTTATGAGGAGTTACCTATGAATATTCTTGACTCTCGAGTTAAGAAAGTGAAGAACAAGGAGATTGAGTTGGTAAAAGTCTTATGTTAATATCATGGTTTGGAAGAAACCACTTGGGAGCTTAGAGATGAGATGTTGCATACACACGCTTCTCTTTTTGTATGATATTTTGGGGACAAAATCCTTTTTAACTGGTGGAGTGTTGTAATGCACTGAAATCAATGAATAATCTTAGCTTAGACTTTTTCTAAGATTTTGCTTTCAATTTTGTCCTTGATTTTGTATTAGTGGAAATTATAAAGGTTCAGTATACATTTGTTCCCTATATTTGACATTATAAGTATTTATGCACAAATACCTCAATAAAAGTTTATAAAAGGGCTTAGTTTGCAAAATATTTGTTTTAGAGGGATAAGGATACAATAAAATTGATCTAGAAAATTATATGGCCTTTTTGTATGATAAAAAGAAAAGAAAACCCAAAAACTATGAAAGTGTAACATTAAATGAATTAATTTTTCAATTAAGTGAACACAAATTAAATTACCTAGTATATACAGAAGGGGAACACAAAAGAAAATTCTAAGTCCAAATTTGTTTTCTTTGAGTACAAGCTTGGTTGAGTGATAAGTTTCAAAACTTTTCGGAAATTAGTAATTATACTTGTATTAGTTGAGTGGGAAAACAGGAGATATCTCAAAAATATGAAATAAAATCATTAATGACTCTAAAAGAAACAATTGATGTCAAATTCACAATCTACACATTACAATATTCCTTTGGGTGAATTTTCACTCAATTTGGAGAATATTTAATTAAAAGTTGAATTCTGCAGAGAGAAAGTGTGTAGAACCTTCAAAATATTAAATAAATATAAAAACAACTTCAACATGTAAAATTCAAATCCAAGGAACTTAATGTGACTTATGGGTTAAGTTTCATAAAATTTGTAGAATCTTATAATCATGACTGACAGAAGAAAGAGAAAATAAGATTTGTTTTATTTAATAAAATAAAAGTTCTCAAAAGGCAAATCTAATTGCATATTCGGATTCCCTATATCAAAAATAGGTTAGGTGCCAATTTTCAATTGATTTGTAGCATGTTTGCACCCTTAACTTAAGAGAGAGAAAAATAGAAATTCATGTATACACACTTTATTCCAATTTGATTAGGAATTTATTTTATGTTATCACACAATTGAATTTTTATTTTCTTTAACTTGAACGATCATGACTGTTGGATCCATGATCTAATGGCCCATGACCCATCTTCTAGCTCTCGACGATTTGGCAACATGAGACGATATCTATTGATTTTTTTGGCAAATTCTCACTCGATTCTCAAACAACTCGCATGAAATATCATCCAACCATTTCTAAATAAGAAACTACAACGTTTGATCTAATATTTGTGGGGTTTCATAGAGTATTCTAGAAAGCTCCAAACCTTGCTCTCCAAGCAAGTTTGGTCACAATACTTCTCACATTAATTGTCAACCTTGCCTATAAACATCTATACATGAGGCTTCCCCAGCCCACTTGCAACTATTCTATCCAACCAGTTTCATGTGAGTTTGTGCCTTGGCTTCCCGGTGCTTGAGTTTTGATCCAGGCTTTGTGGTGGGTATTTGTTTCTCTCCTCGACGCCTTAGTTCAGCATGTTGGTGTTACTTCCTTCCTTCTTTTTGTGTTGTTGCTTTCACAAATATTTGCTAGTCGTGAATTCACCTAATCTTCTCAAGCTTCTGTACACTGGCCATGGTGTGGCCCAACGAAGGGGAAGAATTCCATGTGTGACTCCCCCCTCATACCCTTCTTGCTTTCTATTTTCCTTTATTTTTTGCTTAGGGGTCATATTGTCTTTTCTCTATAATCTTTGTTGTTTTGAAGGGGACAAAGATGAGGTTGGACCATGTGACTTGGCTGCCCGTGATTGGGCCAAGTCATTGGTTTGGTTCCACTTTTATCCTTTTCTAGCAAAATTTTGCACTTAAATGTATTTCCCCAATTTTCTAATTAGCTAGTATTGGAAAAATCATATATTTTTATTCCTTTGTCCAAAAATTTAAAATAAATATGTTTTGGAATAAAAAAATTGTAATCTTTCTAATAAAAATACTTTTGAATTTTGTTTTTATCGAAAGGTGTTTTCACATTAAAAATCACCAAAAATACACTTTAATCATCATAACTCCATAATTGATTAATTTATATGTTTTCTTAATTAGGAGAACCTAATAAGATCAATGGTGATGATTTCACAATCTAAATATGATTTTTTTTAAAAGTCCAAAAATCAGGGTTTCTTTACATTAATGTCTATGAAAAATCCTAATACATGATTACACATTGAAAATAGGAAAAGTTGAACTTGGACTCAATTAAAGTGGTGAAAGTGAGTAGTAGAAGTCCATAAGAGAGGTATGTGCATCCTTACACCTTTATTTGGGAATATTTGCAAACCTAACCTAATTTCCCTAACGAGGCACTTCATAATACCTAATCTCTCTTTTGATATATCCTTTGCTATATTTGCCTCTAAATAAGTTTTGATATTTATTTCTTGGGTCTTGTACCCACTACCATGTTTCTATTATTTGATTCTTATACTTGTCATAGTTCTTTAGCATGTTGATTTTATTAGACTATTTAAGTAGTGCAGTGGTACTTTTATACAACCCCCCATAGATAGGGAATGTGTTAATTCACCCAGGGGCATGTGTTACTCTCCCCAATATAAAATATTTGATAGGTGACTGGAATGTATTACTCTCCCTCACCTATTTGGTTGAGGTCCGGTAGGTGCCTCAACTCTACTTAGTTAAGGTAATCAATATTAATCATGCATGCAAACCTTTTACTATTGTTCTTGTTATGGTAAACATCTATTTGATTATGCCTCATACTTTTGACCATCTTCATATTACAATGAAGTCTTAGCCTTATTTTCCATGTTATTTCTTTATCTTTTGTACTTGAACAATTTTTTGACACATGCCTTGCTTGTTTCTTTTATTGGGTTCTTTCCGAACCACCCAAGGTTTGATCAAGGTGTTGAACAAGGCCAAGGAGATCAAGTTCAGGAGTAAATACTAGTTTTCTATCAAGGATGTCTAGGTTGCTAATTTCTAGATCCCAATAGTTTTCTTTTCAGTTTTTCCTTTTAAGAAACTCATGTAGTGAACTGAGTTCAAAAAGAAATTTAATAACTTAGTCCGAAAATGTATGCCCGAAAATGAAGATCACCTCAGGCCAAGCCCATAAAGGAAGGCCTATGAATAAAAGCAAGTCCAGATGAGGGAAAGTTATGAACATCCACTGTAGGGACTAAAACCCTTAAGAGAGGGTTCCCTAAAGAGAGGTCTCACCATGACATAAAAGGATAAGGGTTGTGAGTTGTAACAAAAAATGTACGCTTGAAAAAGTCAAACCTAAATTCAATTTTTAGGGTCAATGTCTCAACCTGGAGTGGGTCAACCCAAGAGTGAGAAAGGACCTATGGGGGAGGCAAACCCTTAGAACTTAGTATCAAGTTTTGTCTAGAGAACCTAACGTCCTCATATGAGTCAATAAGACACCCTAAGTTAGGACCATACCTAGAAGGGTGAGTCGACCAATCAGTTTAAGGATTAAGGTAACCATAAATATCACCTAAAGTATTAAGGATATAAAATATGTAAGAACATGCATTATTTGAACCCAAGTATGCCATCTCCAAGGGATATAAGTGGTCAAGCCCTAGATTGGGAAGACCAGTATGGCACCAAGCCCCATATATGGAAGGTGGCCTAAATTCACATTGTGTATGACCAAGTCCCAGACAGGGAAGGTCACAGAGAGGTAAAGCCCCAGGTATGAAAGGCTGACATGGCACCAAGCCTCAGATATGGAAGGTGGATCAAGCCCAATGTTGGGGCATAAAATGGATAATGTGTACCCAAGAGAGAGATGAAGGAATTCATGTTAAAGAACTACATAAGAAAATAATGTGTTAAATTGGGATATATTAATATACCCTAGGTAGGGTAGAGAAATGATTACATTACAAGGTGAAGTAGGGAGTAATAAACATACATAAGACTGATGAGATTAGGAGGCAATTTTGCACTGAAAGCATAGGACCATAGGCTCGGGAGGTAACAACCATGTTTTCTAGAGGCTCTTGAATCAGGACATGTGCTCACCTTCATGAGTTCATGAGACCCAAGGGGCATATTTGAGAGGCACTCCCTAAATGCATAAGGATGAGATCACTCCAAAAGTACATGTACCCCTAGAGACCTTAAGGAAATCACTAAGGCTAATGAGACATGAGGTGTAAATATAATAGATACAAGAAGTCATGTAATAATCAAATCTTAAGAGGAGTTTTGCACAAACTCAAGAGTGAAAAATAGTTGACTTCATGAAATATAAGAAAGATGTGGACCTAAAAAATATGGTTTAGAGTCATGTTGAGAAATGTCAATACCTTTGTCACCCCATCCCTGTGGGGGAAGATAACCAATCACTTCCTCTGCTATGCTTATGCTCCTGGAGGCTCTAGGGAAGTCAAAATAGGAGTCATCTTGGGGGTGCGCTTACTACTTAGATGCAAATGATTCAACCTAAAATATGAAATTTTGAGATAATTGTGGATAAACCATCTCTGCTCTTAGAATGGGATAAATGTTTTACTTGGGATGCAGTGAAGTGCTTATTTCATCCCATTATGAGGGAGAGAGATTGGGTAAACACATCTTATGCTTAAAATTAACATATGAGAATGAATACCTTAAGTTGAACTTAATGATTGATCTAGGGTTGGAGGTGTTTCCTCACCCTTATGTGGAAATAAATGAATAATAGATTGAAACCTAGGTGAAAAGGTAATAACCATTTGAAAAATGAATTTAAGTGAAAATGAAATGGTTAAGTGATAATGTTATAAAATGAATGGGAATGTGGAAATATCTTGAATTGAATCCAGATAAGAAACTTATTCATAATATGAGGAATTTTCATATCAATAAAAATAATTAAAGATGGTCTATGTAGGGTTGATAATCCTATGTTGTGAAATTATGTTGAGTTTTCATTCACCGAAGCTCGCTAGATTTGAATTTTAGGGACAAAATTCCTTTTAAGGAGGGGTGTATATAATATGCTCATTTTGTGGTGAAATTGAATTATATAAATATGAGTCTAGGATTGATAAGTAATTCCTTATTTTTGTTTTGATGGAATAACATGGGTTTGATGCCTGACCCAAGTAAGGCCCAAGCAATTGGTTGCTTTGCAAATAAATTTTAATGGCCCAAAATAAAAGGAATTCGTATATGAATAAATAATAATGACCTTTTGAGATGATAAATAAAAATATAAGATAGTTGTCAAGTCTCTAAAAGAAAGTAAGGCACATTATTGTAGATAATTGAAAGATTAAGTATCTAACCAGTTTGGTAACACATGCCTTGAGACATCGATTAGTAATATATTGATCTGGATTTTGGTATACTTGTAAATAGTAAGGAAAGGAAGAGAATTCTAGAAATTTTGAGGAAAAGGGATATGCCATGGGATAATGACATTCTTTTCAATAATGATAAAAGTGCAAGTTTTATATATGACAAACATCCCAATAAATCAAAACTTACTAGATATAGATTAGAAAAAGCATTATGAGTTTCCTTAAAGAGAGGATAATTGATTTAAGGAATATATCAAAGACAAAGAAAAAGAAATCCAATTTTCACGTCATGATTTGATGAACTTTTTAGTGATCAAATTATCCGATAAGTGCCATATATTTGTATGTGTTCCTTAAATGGATTTTTTTTGCCAAAGCCAAGTTCTAATAAGAATATGGTAGCATCTCACGGTTACCATTGGATAGCAGGAATAAAAGACAAGAGTAAGGGAGTATATTTGATGACTTATTAAATAAGATGCCTTTCCCTTCTCCTATTACTTTGGGTTGGTGTCTAATCATTATGTATCTCACTATGTCAAGGAAAAATGAAAGAAGAGAAAAAGGAAGGGAAAAGCAAGAGGATATTTATATATATGGGTTCATATGGACAATGATCAACCCAACCTAGCCTGTTCTCTCTCCCTTATCTCTCCCCTTACATCTCTCGACATTCAACCATAGTCCTCTCTGACTTCAACTAGGGTTTTGCATCATGCCATAGGAAGAGGGCAACTCGCCATCATCTTTATGGGGTTCATAGTCATATATATCAAGCACATGGTTGGAGGATGAGTTGTAGATGACCCGATGGGCTGCCATGGTGCCTGTCGACCTAGACACCCCAAGGAGATGAAGTGTAGGTTGTTCCATCCATGTTTCTGTGACCATCTACCACCCCAACTCGTTTGTTCTTATTAAACCATCTTCATGGCCAGAGAAAGCCCTGGCTAAGATGCTTTGGTGGTTTTATGATGCACTAGTGAACTATGGATTCTCCGAAGTAGTTTTCTATCAACCACACACACAACACCTGATACCTAGGGTTTTACTTACATGTAGCCCTACTACTGGTTTAGGGGTCGAGGAATGACTCCCACCATAGTCATCCCTGGAGGCCTGGCCAAATACGGCAAGGACCCTCAGAGGCACAAACCTCCTGGAATGGTTCCTCATCACCCATGACGTAAGGGCGGGATGCCTACTGTTGCTGTCGAGGCTACGAATAGTCTCCTCTATGAGGAAGGAGACAACCAATGACCAAGGGACTTGAAAACCCTTCAGATTGTGCATCACCCATGGGGGTAATTATGTACCCCCAATCTTTAGCTGGCCAGTAATAAATAGAAATAAATTAAAAGATGATGTATCCTCACCTGATTGGCTGTAAATACATTTAATTTGTAAATAACATAATATTCATTTGGTAACTTGGATCAAGATGAGTAATATATGAAAATTTATCAAATAAATGTCAGGAATGTGAATAAAATATTATGTCCTTCGAATATTTAGATCCTAATTCTAAAAGTACATAAGGATGCGACAATTGTGATAATTAATGCTTAAAAATTATAGTTTGATGAATAGGTTATTAGTCATTTCAAATATGATTCTTTGAGATATAAAGTGATAATGTGGAATATAATGGTAATTCAAAATGATCATGATCATAGTGGTGATAATAAGGGTTTCAAAGGTTAATAATCATGCATACAAAGAATTAGGGATAAAGATCCTAACTTTCCATGTTGTTAATAAAATTAAAGAGATTTGAGTAATAGATATTATGAATACAATGATTAGGGTCTTCACCTAATGTTAATATGCTATGGAAATAGGATTTGAACCCTTATTCCATATCCTACAATTGAGACAACCCTAAACCCTAGTTTAGTATGGAGTAGGGTTTAATGTGATTAACATGATGGTGACACCTTAGGATTTACATACACGCATGTTCAATATTGATTGCTTGGATTCAACTTTGTTGATTTGATTGCTTGAATGTATATGCTACATACTAATCTGCATGGTTTTACAAAGTGTATGTGGTTAAGGTTATCACTATCCACATTAGTTTGCCTATGTTCTATGAGGATATCTCGAGGATGGAATGAATAAATTGTTGAGTGTTTATTTACATTATGTTCAATTATAATGCCCCTATGAGTATCACATAAAGGATGATTATGTGAAGAAGATGTCAGTACTTATTTGCAAGTAATGGTTTGAATATATGTTATTATGTACTTGCACACTTTTACATGCACTCCATGTATACAATATAGAAATATACTAATTTGTGCTTTAGTTTCATGATGTTTTAAGTACATGCTAAATATGAAGATTTCGAGATATGATTCACAAATGAAATCACTTAAAGACACTAAAGCTAACTTATAACAAGGATTAGATAAATACCTCTTCTCATATGTATAGTTTTGTTGATAAAAATTCGAGTAACTTCTTAGAGGATCATCTTGTAAAAGATATTTGAATTAATGAAAACTATTTACTATTATTTGTTATTTGGTAAAAATATCGATCCTTGAGAATTTAGGTAATGGCTCTCAACTTTTTGGGTCTTCCTTAATTAGGGGATGCTAGAAAGTGATGTCATTTCATGGAATATATGGCAGAGTTTATATATATTTATCTAAACTACTGAGAATGTGATACATCCTACCTAACTTAAAGAAACATATATCACGACAGTCCCGTCCCCTTTTTATGTCCATATATCACAACAGTCCCGTCCCCTTGCTCCTTCTCACTCTGGAGATTAGGGTACGCAAGTCGTGGATGCCCTCCCCCTTAGATTAGGGTTTCTCCCTTGCAGGTTCAAGCGTGGAGGAGTGCTTTGGGTCTTGGCTTGATGGCGTCGGATCTTGCAGAGCGTTATGCAGGATTGCACATGATGGACGATGAGGAGGAGCTGGTCGATGGAAACCTAGCAAACAACGGTGAGGAGGAGGAAGACCCAACGGAGCTGGCGTTGGTGGGGCGCCTCCTCTCAGATCGCACCTACAATCTAAAGGCCATGGAACGGAAAATGACACAAGCATGGAGTCTCCGGGAGACGGTGCTGTTCAAGAAGCTTGAGGGCGACAACTTTGTAATTTAGTTCTCGCATTGGCGAGACAAGCAGCGGGTGATGGAAGGCGCACCGTGGAACTTCGATGGGCGGCTCTTGCTTTTCAAAGAGGTGGACAAGGAGGAGCAACCAGGGCAGATGACGATTAACCAGACGCCTTTCTGGATACGTCTCTATGGCGTTCCGATGGGATACCGGGGCTAGACGATGGTGAAGGAAATTGCGAGTCATGTCGGCAGTGTGGTGGTGACGGACAGAGACCGCTCGGGATGGGACTCTTCCATACGAGTTAGGGTGCTATTAGACGTGACAAGGCCGCTGAGGAAAACCCTAAAACTCAGGGTTAAGAGCGGACGTATTGTGGACGTTGATGTCAAGTATGAACGGCTTGCCATGTTTTGCTTCGGTTGCGGCATGATCGGGCACGTCGACAAAGATTGCAACACCAGCGTGGAGGAAGGTGATAATCACCAACGATGGGGACGCTGGCTTAGGGCGTCTCCTTGGAAGCAACAAAGGGCTGACGACAACAGAGAAGAGGTGGAAGGAGGGGCAAGGAGGAAGCTAACATTCAAGAGGGAGGGTTCAACAGGGGAGAGAGGGGCGAGCAGGGAGGAGGAGGATGAAGGAAGCAGTGCGGGGGGAAGGAGGAGGGGCAACGACAACAAGGTGAGAGGGGGTGGCGGCCATGATGAAGGACAGGGAGAGGGGGAGGAAGGTGAGACGGCTAGCAACGTAGGGAATGGAGGGACGGGGCAGGATGGTGAATGTGGGGTTGACGTTGGGCGAGGGAAGGGAGGGGAGCGTCATGGGAGTGCGACGTCGGAGCCTGACGGGGTGTCGGGTGGTAGAAAGAGTAACCATCGGGAGAGCGCGAGCGAACGGGCGTCGTCGGGAAGGTGTGAGGCAGACGTAACACACCCAACAACGGGCGTTACCACTGGGGCAGCGCGCCGACAGGGCATCAACAACATGGAGTCGGGAAAACCAAATGAGGCGCTGACGCTGCATCACACAGAGAAAGCGGTAGTGGGGCTAATTAATTAATAGACCTAAGTGCCCTAACACCGTAGAACCCCTAAGAGGTATCTGCAACTTAGGGGTGAAACTCGTGTTGCAACATCATCCGTGCTTGTGTCACAGACAAATGAGGAAAGAGAAAATGCAGTGTCTAACAACAATCGTGCTTGTGTCACGATGGCACTGGGCAAAAAGGAAAACACGGTTATCTAACACCATTCGTGCTTGTGTCACGAAGTCGTCTCGATGAGGAAGCACCTATGTCATTGTCGGAGGAGTCAGATGGCCCAGCAACAGGGGGCAATTAAGTACAACATGATGAGAAGGAACGTGAGACGCAATGCTCACAACGTCGTCAGCCAAAGGAAGGAATGAAGGCAGACAACAGGACTGATGAGGGGCTAGAACCTAACGCAAAGAATAGGGAGGCAACAGAGGGAAAGGAAAGACTCAAGGAATGGGAATCCAAAACAGGAGATGATGGCTTCCATTGTAAAATGGGTGGACCAAAATGAATTGTAACAAGAGCACAACGGAGGAAAGAAGCAGGCACAAGAACGAGGCAAGGGACAAAGTAGGCTAAAGGAAAGAAGAAACACTATCCATGGGTTTACAAAATGAGCAGGGGGGCAAGACTGGGAATACCGGAGGAGGAGGTGGTGTGGGAGCAATCCACAGGGAAGAGGGGAAGGGAGGAAGAGGTGTGCGACATGGAGTTAGATGAGCAACCGAAGCATATTGCAGATCGAAAAAGGTACAGGGGTCAGAAAGAGGGAGTGCTGGATAGCTTTGGAGTCACCATGACTCAAGTAGCGGAGATTGGCGGAGTCCAATCCCACGAAGGACAATGAAAATCTTAAGCTGGAACTGTCACGGGTTGGGCGACCCTGACACGTGTAAGGCTCTCTGAGCTTGGGTTTGGAGAGAACGTCCAAACATAGTTTTCCTGATGGAGACTATGATTGCAGATAGGAAACTGGAGGAAGTGAAAAGGAGCTGTGGCTACAAGGAAGGTTTTTGTATTTCTAGTGTGGGGCGTGCATGTGGGTTGGACTTTTGGTGGAAGGATGCGGAGGTGGAGGTACTCAATTACTCTAAAAGGCATGTGACAGCATGAGTTAAAGAGAACAACAACAATGTAGTATGGAGAGCAGTGGGCATCTATGGATGGGCAGATCAGGTGAATAAACATAAAACATGGGACCTGATGAGAGAGAGGAAGAATGAGGTTGAGGAGCCAGTCATTTTCTTTGGGGACTTCAATGAGATTACTTCCAATTCTGAGAAGAGAGGAGGGCCGCCCAAGGAGGAAAAAATCAAGCAGAATTTCCGTGATGCGATAGATGACTGCGAGTTGCTGGATGTGGGTTATGAAGGCAATATTTTCACGTGGAAAAGGGGACTGACTGAAAGAACACTTGTACAGGAGAGACTCAATAGATTCCTTCCCGAGCTAGAGTGGAGAAATAATTTCACACACTGCAGGGTTTTTCATTTACCCATTTATGAGTCGGACCACGCACCCATTATTCTGAAGGCGGAAAGGAAAGACATCAAAAGGAAAAAGGAAGGGAAGTTTATGTTCAAACCTATGTGGGTGGGAGAGGAAGGTTGTGGTACTGTCATTAAAGAGGCTTGGGAAACTGAGGAGGGAAGCGAGCTGACAACTAAGCTACAGAGATGTAAGGAGGGCCTTCAAGCATGGGCAACTGAGAAGTTTGGGGAGAGAAGAAGGAAGGTTAAGGAATTGGAGAATGAGCTTAAGGGGTTGCAAGCGCTGCCACCGAATCAAATAAACCTGGACAGGGCAGAGGACAAATCCAAAGAACTCCAATATTAGCTACAAAAGAACGAGGAGTACTGGGCATCCCGGGCACGAGTGAAGGAGCTCAAAGAATGGGACAGGAATACAACATACATTCATCAAAAAGCCACAAATCGAAGGAGGAGGAACATGATTGAGGGGTCACGAGAACAAAAGAGGAAGACATCAAAGCGATCATCGCAAGGCATTTTGCACAGCTGTTCCAATCCAGCAATCCTAATGGTTGTGAGGAGGCTACTAGGGGGCTACGAGGAATGATACCGTAGATACAAAGGGGAGAGCTGGAAAAAGATATTACGGATGAGGAAATATGGGCAGCACTACAGCAGATGCATCCAAATAAGGCACCAGGTCCGGACGGCATGAAAGCAATGTTTTACCAAAATTATTGGAGTATAGTTGGGAAGGATGTGGCGAGCTACATCCAAGGTTGGTGGAAAGGGGAAAGGATTATAGGGGAGATTAATGACACTCTTGTGGTGCTTATTCCTAAAACTGATACGCCTAAGACTATAGGGGAGTTCAGACCTATTAGTCTATGCAATGTGATTTACAAGTTAGCATCCAAAGTTATGGCGAACAGGCTGAAACCGCTTATGAACAACATTGCTTCGGAAAATCAAAGTGCGTTCGTTCAAGGTAGAATGATCACCGACAACGACCTCATCACCTATGAAGTGTTCCATTCCATGAAGAGAGACAAGGGGAGGAAAAAAGGCATCCTATCTTTGAAGTTGGATATGTCCAAAGCGTATGATAGAGTAGAGTGGAATTTCATTGATGTTATTTTGGAGAGGTTGGGTTTCGGGCAGAAATGGAGGATATAGGTCCAAGAATGCATCACCTCTATCAAGAACACGTTTGCCTTCTATGGAGACAAGACCCAAAGAACAACGCCTTCACACAAACTTCACCAGGGTGACCCTCTTTCTCCATACCTTTTCATTTTATGTGCAGAAGCCTTTTCATCTTTGATTTCTAGTGCGACCAGCGACAACCTCCTACATGGAATCAAGCCAAGTAGGGGGGCACCCCTACTCACACCTTTTTTTCGCAGATGATAGTATTCTCTTTGCTCGAGCTACCACCGCGGAATGTCTGAAGATAGCTGAAATTATCAGCCAATATGAACAGGCATCGGGATAAAAGATAAATTTCTCAAAGACAGAGGTCATTTTCAGCAAAGGGATAGCGGCAGACAGGAGGGAAGAGTTGAGGCAACTTCTTGGCGTGAGAGAGGTGGACAGACATGCTAGTTACCTAGGGCTTCCAACAGTAGTGGGAAGATCAAAGAAGCAGGTGTTCAGCTACATCAAGGATAGGATTTGGAGGAAGTTGCAGGGATGGACGGAGAAGCTGTTATCAAAAGTAGGAAAGGAAGTCCTCATCAAAGCGGTGGCCCAGGAAATTCCTACATATGTTATGAGCATGTTCCAGCTGCCGGCGGGTACCATAACGGAGATACAAAGGATGGTTGCTAGATTCTGGTGGGGGGCAAAAGATAAAGAGAGGAAGATATCATAGATGAGTTGGGAAAATATGTGCAGACCAAAGCGTTAGGGGGGCCTTGGTTTTAGGGACTTCCATACCTTCAATCAAGCGCTCCTGGCAAGGCAACTATGGCAGATAGCAAACAATCCAGAGTCCCTTGTGGCACAAGTTCTCAAAGCCCGCTATTTTCCTAGAACATCTTTATGGGAAGCGAGGAGGGGACACAACCCCAGTTTCACATGGAGAAGCCTGTGGGGTGAAAAGGCGCTGCTACAAGAACGAATGCAGTGGAGAGTGGGTGAAGGCACGGGGGTGAACATATGGGAAGACAGGTGGCTGCCAGGTGAGGGGGAAACTCTAGCATGCTTCAGAAGGGAAGACGGGCCTGAATATAACAAAGTCCGAGATCTCATGACAGATGATGGCACCCGGTGGGATGAAGACAGAGTAAATGAATGATTTCCCGAGGCCTATGCGAGAAGGATTTGTGCTATACATAGGAGCATGAGGAATACTTCGGATACCCTGATGTGGTGGCCTTCAAGGGATGGGGATTTCACTGTTAGATTAGCCTATTGGTTGGGGTTGCTTGGGAAAGAGGAAGCAAGGACTTTTGTGCAACAACGAGGGGACCCTTTATGGAAATATATTTGGCACGGCGGGTGGAGACCCAAGACAGCTCACTTTTTGTGGAGGGCAAGCACAGGCAGTCTAGAGACGAGGGGGCGCCTATTTGACAGACATTGTGTGGACGACGGAAAATGCATGCTGTGTGGGGCTGAGAAGGAAACGATTCCACATATGCTCTTCCGCTGTCCCAGCGCGGGGGAGGTATGGGAATTGATGACGAGGGAGGTGCAAGCATGGGTGAGTGGTGCTGGTGACGAGGACATCACATCGTCCATGAGGGCAGCGCTTGAGGGAAGGTCTTTGAGCGAGACGGAGCAGATAGTAGCAGGCATGTGGACTGTGTGGAGAGTTCGATGCAACCAGATTTTCCAAGGCAGCGATGTGAACAACAGCTTTTTGCTATGTGACGCAAAGGCGACGGTGCGCCGAGGTAAGAGCTGGCAAGCAGGGTCGGGATGTGGGGCTGACCGGGGGGCAAGAATTCATGGTGAAAGTGGAGGAACCAAAGACATGTAGGTGGGCGGGAGTGTGGAAGACGCAACCCAGCATGATGGACAGGAGGACGCCAGGAGTGAAAGGAGAGGAGGTGGAGGTATGACGAGGAGCTGGTCGGATGGAGGCGGCGCCATAACAACGCATAACATCTCTGGCATTGAGGAGACACGAGTGGAAGGCAGTGACACCGGGGGAAGGGGCGTTGTGAACGCTGGAGCTGACGCAGCGTCAGGGGTGGAAGGAAACGGCTGGGCGTTGAGGGATTGCGGCATCGTGGATGTGGACTGCAATAGCATGGGTGGCATCGGGCAGAGGGGAAGGGAGGGGGGAGCGTTAAGGGGAACAATGATGGGGGGCGCTGTCGGTGGAAAAAGCCTATGCAAGGAAGGCTAAAAATCAACGTAGACGGATCAGTAGGTGAGGATGGAGGGGTGGGGATTGGTTGGGCTGTTAGGGACGATGTGGGAAGTCTAGTGGAGGTTGGGGGGAGAAGGTCAGCACAGGGACGGGTGTCACCTTATCGGAATTTCTAGCAATAAGATTAGCGCTGCAATGGGCAATCGCGAAAGGATATGATGCCATTGAAGTGGAGACGGATTCTATGGAGGCCACCCAAGCATGCACAACCAAGAAGGCACGTCGGGACTATGTTGGAGATATTGCGGAGGATGTTAGAGAATTAATCCATCTCTTTTCTTTTTGTAGTTTGAGTCAATTTAATCGTAGATGTAATAGAGTTGCTCACAAGGTAGCCAACTTGGCTCGTCGGGGCAATGCAGATAGGTTTTCCTTGTCGAGTCATTTCCCTTTGATTTTGCAATCGACTGTAAACTTTCATTTGATTAATTAGTGATAGCATCGAGGAGCCCCTATCATAGGGCTTCCCGTCCCTCTCTCAAAAAAAAAATAAACATTTTCCTTAAAATTATTAATCTACCCACCTAAGCAATCTAATTCTCACTCATGTTATCATATTTGATTCTCATTGGGATTTTGAACTTCATGCACCCTATCAAATATAAAATCCATTTTCATGCACATGCAATAGCTAGGATTTTTAGGATACTCTCACTAACAAAAAAAGATGATTTATCTACAATTATTCTAACTACATATATTTTGTTTGTAGTCAAACATTACCATTCTCTAAAAAATTATAATTATGTAAAGACAACAAATATAATTAGTTCTAATAACTACACAATGACTCCATATCCCACTTCCTAAAAACTCAATGCTCTTCTCAACTTGAGCTCTCACTACTATAGAAATAGCTTATAACGTCACATTTAGAGGTGTCAATTATTAACGAAAACAGACGCCTAACACCTACAATGTCGGCTAATTACAGAGACCGACATCTATATTTGAAGACTGGCCAGACATGGGTATCATGTTTTATTTAGCGTCGGTTGCCTATAATGAACCGACGCCTAAAATAGCCTGCCAAATCTATTTTTTCGAGTGAAAAAAATTACCCCCAAAGTTTCACATATGGCGTCGTTTTTTTTGACCAAATAACCGATGGCTAACGACGAAAAAAATTATCTCCAAAGGTCGTCAGTTTTTGTGTAGAAATCGACGTTGATAAGGTTTCGCGCCCCGTCCCCGCAAAAATTTTTAGGGTTAAGATTGTCCAATGGATGTCGGTTTTTTCTGGCAACCAACGCTGATGGATGTTAGGTGTCAGTTTCTTAGATAACTGACACCTTTGTTATCTTTATAACCCCTGGGAGAAACATATCACTCTTTCTCGATCCCCCTCTATTACATCGATCGCTAGTTGTTCCCCTTCTCAACATCACCAGAGCTCCTCTGGTCGACGCTGTTGTCGCCACCGAAGCTCATGTGGTCGACACTACGCCGCCGTTCTCCACCGCCGCTGCACCTACTCCTCGCCTGCTCACACCTACTTGATCATCATCTTCTCTGCACCTGTTGGTCACCACCGCCGCTCTCTGGAGCTCCTCACCTGCTCGCTAGTCGCTGCTTTCACCTGCTGGTCTCCACCGCCGCTCGAGGTACCCTCTTCCTCCTCTTCTTCCTCCTCTACTCGCACATGTGGTTGAGGTCGCTGGTCCAGACCTAGGGGAGTGGCTGTGTTGGTTGACCATGACCGTGTTGGCTAGCACAGCCATGGTTGTGTCCAACCCACAGGTCGTGCCTTGCTTTTATCCATTTGGAAAGGAGGGAGCAGGAAGAAGAAGATACATTTGCAATTGAATACTAATGCTTGACCTAATTCTGTAAATTTTGATGCATATTGAATTAAGATATTAAAAACCTAATACACATTTCACCAGAAACTTGAATTAACTATATTGTTGAAATCTTGTGATCAATCTATCTAAGATATTAAAACCCTAATGATAAATCTCTAATTTTGTAGTGATGTGTCGTCCTAACATCTACATGAATCCCTACTGTATGATGTAGATTGATGATAATGCATGAGCTAGTTTGAAATTTTGAAATCAATTATGAATCTCTCCATCCCTAGGTCATACTAATTATATCTGTAATCTTTATCTTGATGATGAACATGCATGGACACTCGAAATGTTGAAATCAATGTTATAGAATGACAACACATGTATTTGTTGGCCTAGAAACCCATCCAAGATTTACTCATTAGGAGTAAATCTTGGATAGTCCCTGGTTTGGGACTGTTCTTGAACACCTAATCTCACTTAGGATGTAAGTGTATAATGTGTATTGGGTTTTCAAGAAAATTTCGACAACATTTCCCTGCTTGTTCTCTAAGTACATATGTACTTAGAGAACA
This sequence comes from Alisma plantago-aquatica, assembly GCA_963693085.1. Taxonomy (NCBI): domain Eukaryota; kingdom Viridiplantae; phylum Streptophyta; class Magnoliopsida; order Alismatales; family Alismataceae; genus Alisma; species Alisma plantago-aquatica. Next base: position 316,067,111 of record OY856411.1, on the reverse strand, counting down.
GTCGGGAAATGCTGCCAAAATTTTCTTGAAAACCCAATACACATTATACACTTACTAGTGAGATTAGGTGTTCAAGAATGGGATAGGTGGTACACATTTATTATATATAAGAATGGCAACACATGTATTTGTTGGCCTAGAAACCCGTCCAAGATTTACTAATTAGGAGTAAATCTTAGATAGTCCCCGGTTTGGGACTGTTCTTGAACACCTAATCTCACTTAGGATGTTTTAACCATTAATTATATACAAGACCTTAAACCCTAAAGTTTTAACCATAAACCCTAATCTTTTAACCCTAGACTCTAATCTTGTTCTAATATATACTTGTTTTCTCTTTGATCATAGAATGCATAGATCATGGATGTCCATTCCAAATCGATGCACCCCCGAGTTTATTTCTGGTCTTTACTAGTTTATTAGATTTTCTGAGGAACATAGGAAACAACCTGGACATAGGTTCTACTATCCATGTAGGCATTGTGGTAACAACTTGAAAGTCAGCACTGGTAATGAAATCAAAAGTCATGTCATGTACAACGAGATTGTATAAGGCTATACAGAATGGCACTAACATGGAGAGATTTCAAACCTGAAATCACTGGATGTCGATAGCAGTGCTTGTGTGGAAGACAAAATTGCCTTTGATGACTTAGATGTGAACGAACCAGTTCCAGTAGACATCGTTGATGCGATGATGGATAGTTGTATGGTAGAGCACATCAATCCACCTCCCATGTTAGAAACATTGTGCATGATGTTGAGATACCGTTATGCACAGGTTGTAAGTTTACGAAGCTTAGTGTTGTGTTGAGATTGTATAAACCGAAAGCTAACAATAGATGGAGCAACAAAAGCTTCACGTCATTGTTGTCTTTGTTGAAAGAAATTCTTCCTGGAGGAAACGAGCTACCAATCTCAACATACCGGTTAAAGAAATTGTTGTGCCCAATGGGAATGGAGGCCAAGAAGATACATGAATGCCCGAATGATTGTGTATTATTTCAAAAGGACTATGTGGATTTGAAAGATTGTCCGAAATGTGGTGCGTCAAGGTATAAATTGATGACTTCGGGGGAGTCCAAAACTGGTTCTCCTGCCAAGGTGATGTGGTATCTACCTATAATACCACAGTTTCAATGCTTGTTTTCCAATCCTATAGATGTGAAGAATTTGAGGTGGTATGCAGTTGTTAAGAAAAATAATGACGGGATCCTACGACATGCATCTGATTCCCCATAGTGGAAGAAGATTGATTTATTGTACCCTGAATTCGGTGAAGAAGACATGAATCTAAGACTTGGGATTTATACAAATGAGATGAATCCATATGGGATATTGAGCAGCCAACATAGTACTTGGCCAGTTATGCTTGTTATATACAATATTCCTCCCTGGTTGTGTATGAAAAATAAGTATGTTATGTTGTCGTCTTTGATATCGGGCCCTAAACAACCTGTAAATGATATCGACGTTTATATTGAACCTATGATTGATGACTTGAAGAAGCTCTGGGGTGAAGGTGTGATGACCTATGATGCTTCACGAAGAGAGACATTTTGTTTGCACGCTATGTTGTTTTTCACTGTGAATGACTTTCCGACGTTTAGGAATTTGTCTAGATATAGTGTCAAAGGATCTAATGTGTGTCCTATATGTGAAGAGAACATTGATTCAATATGACTAAAACACAACGGCAAGACTGTATATCTTTGTCATCGAAGGTTTCTTCTAATATTTCATATGTATTGTAGGTTGCACAAAGCATTCAATGGACGAAATGAGGAACAAATTGCACCTAAACCTATATTAGGGGAGGATGTTTATGAAAGAGTAAAAGACATCACCAATGAATTTGGTAAGAGATCACAATGTATGACGACCACACGGAGTGAAAAATATTTATTCAAGAAGAAGTCAATATTTTGGGATCTTCCTTATTGGAGATCTTTGACAGTCAGGCATTGTACCGATGTCATGCATGTTGAGAAAAATGTATGTGATATCGTCATCGGTACTCTATTGAATATACCAGGTAAGACTAAAGATGGGATAAAATCCAGAATGGACCTACGTGAAATGGGAATAAGGATAGAATAAACAGAAGTAGTTAGTAGCGATCGGAGAACATACTTACCTCCCGCTTGTTACACATTGTCTAGAAAGGAGAACAAAGTTTTTTGTGAATGCTTGGTAAATGTTAAGGTGCCACAGGGTTACTCATCCAACATCCGTACATTGGTTTCAATGAAAGATCTGAAGTTGATAGGTCTTAAATCTCATGATTGTCGCACTCTAATGCAACAAATATTGCCTGTGGCAATTTGATCTATATTGCCGAAGCATGTACTATTTGCAATCACCAGACTTTATTTCTTTTTCAACAGTCTGTGTAGCAAAGATATTGACCCTGATACTCTCAATAAATTGCAAAGAGAAGTGGTTGTTACCCTATGTCAGCTTGAGATGATGTTCCTCCATTCTTTGATATCATGGTACATCTTGTTTTCAACTTGACTAGGGAAGTGAAAATGTTGGGACCAGTTTTCTTGCATTGGATGTATCCCTTTGAACGATACATGAGCTTTTTTAAAGGTGATGTTCGAAACCGTTATCGACCTGAAGGGAGTATTATTGAGGGTTATGTGGCGATAGAGGTAATGGATTTTTGCAATGAATTTCTGAGTACTAATGACACTCCTATGAATGACAAGAATATTGAGGAGCATTTTGACAAAGGAATTTTGGGATCACAAGTGAAAGTAATCAGCCGTGAGCAGTTGGAGCAAGGTGACTTGTATATTTTACACAACATCGATGAAGTGAGTGTTTATATCGAGGAACATACCAATTTCATCAAGAGACAATATTCTCGATCGAATTCAATGTGGCTTGCTAGAGAGCATAACAAGACAATTGTTAAGTGGTTTGAAGATAAAGTCTTACATCAACTATCTCAAACACCAGATAATCTTACTGAAACCATCAAATGTAAACCAAAATTAAATGTTATGTCTTGTGAAAGGTTTGACATAAATGGATTCTCATATTACCCAAAGCGTCAAGATGATAAGAGTGTCGTCCAAAATAGTGGGGTAACCCTTCAAGCATCTTCATTGTGTTTTACAAGTGCAAAGGATAAGAGTCCATGTGAAGCTAAAATGTCATATTACAGTGTCATTGAAGACATTTGGGAGTTTGACTATGTAGATTTCAAAATTCCTCTCTTTAAATGTAATTGGGTTGACAACAAAAAAGGAGTTATAGTGGATGAATTGGGTTTCACGTTAGTGAACTTTGAAAAGATTGGTGAGAATGGTGAACCATTCATATTGGCATCACAAGTGAAACAAGTATTTTATGTCGATGATCTTGCAAATGATAAATGGTCTGTTGTTCTTCATGGTAAAAGACAGTTCATTGAAGATCCTATAGATGAAGAAGAGTACTATGATTAGTATGATGACTCCTGTCCATTCTCAGTTGGGTTGCTAACACCACCAAACATTGAAGTTGGGGATCACAATGACTTGTATGTTCGCGGGGATCACAATGAAGGATTGTTAATTGATAAAAGATCACAATATTAGAGTCATGAGTGTTTATATTTTTTATATGTTTTATTTTTCTAAATGTGAACTTTACAATGTGAATGTGGACTTTACAATGTGAATTACTTTACAATGTGAATGTGAACTTTACAATGTGAATTACTTTGCAATGTGAATGTGAACTTTACAATGTTAATGTGAACTTTACAATGTGAAATATTTTACAATGTGAATGTGTACTTTACAATGTGAACTTTACAATTAGTGTTACTTTACAATGTGAAATTTATAATTTGAATGTGAACTTTCAGATGGCTGAGCATTCCCATGATGACCGTGCTGATGATCACCGTGAGGGTGAGGACTTGCTTGCGCCGCCTGACAATGTAAGTTTTAAGAATATATCCCTGAGGTTTCTATCTATATGTTCATTTATAATTATATCATGTAAGTCTATTTTTTTATCAAATTTTAGTTGTTGATGTACCCCCTGAAGAAATTATAGCACTTGATGAGCAATAAAAGAAAATTGAGAAAGTGAGGGGCATCACAATGATGAACAAGTTAAGACAGCAAAGGGGCAATGGACCCAAATTGGTTGTGGATTTCGATCATGTAGGAAATCCATATGGAGTGAACTGCAACTCATTTGTTTCATATCTTGGGGTTCTTACTCGCAGCCATTGCAGTCCTATCCTAGAATCGTGGCATAATGTTCCTAAGGGGAAGAAAAACCACATATGGAAGGAACTATGCGTGAGTTATTATTATTTGTAATTCTATTTGTGAAGATTACTAATTTTTAGGATATTAGTTAATAGCAATTCTATTTAACTAATTGCATAGCATACTTGATCTGGATGAAAAGTTGCATCGTAAATGTGTGATGTAATGTTGTAGGAGGGTCCTAAGGAACTATAGGACCAATCTCACCCGAGATTACATACGTGATGCTGATAAGAGGTTCTTGATTGATTTCCAATTGTAGACATTGATCACTATTTCACTAACTCTACACTAATAATTTTTTTTGTATTCTCTTTAAAAATAAATTTAGGCAGAAGGAAACCACAAAGCAATGGAACTACCTAGACCTCAAAGACTGGGAGGCATTTTTTACCTAAAGAAAAATAAATGAATTCAAGGTATTAAGTGGCACTCCCAATTTAATTAATATATGTTTTTATGTATTCACCTAGTCAAGATTAACCTTTAGTGTTACTAACCAAATCAATGTGCTACCTAACTAGGCCCTCAGTGAGGCGCAAAGAGCAAGGCGTGCACTGAATATGCACGACCACACAATGGGTCCAAGGGGATATGTAGGCGTTCACCAAAGACTACAGGCTGAGTCTGCTCAGCCTACTGCTACTTAGGAGACTACATAGTCCTCTACTACTGCTCCCACACCTCTGCCTTGCCATGCTCTATGGATAGTTGGGAGGCAAAACAAGAAGGGAGACATACCGAAGCCCGCAACTGCTGAGGCGGATACAAAAATGGTAAAAATCAACTCTTAGAGCAATCAATCGATATTGATTATTGTTATGTTTACTTACTAATTTTTGTTGATGGTGATTAGCGGGAGCTGCACGAGCAGAGGAAGGAAGGCAAGTTTATCCCTGAGGGCACAAGGAATGAACTGACAGTTGGTCTGGGAAACCCAGAGCATCCTGGACGTGTTCGGGGTGCAGGCGCTGGTGTGGGCATCAAAGCGTACTTTGGGCCATCGCAGCACAAACCTATCCCAAAAGCGGGACTTTCACAAGCTGAGGCAACCAATTCTTATTTTAGAATGTTATTACAAAAGAGAATTCAATAATCAGAAGCTAGAATTTCTTTTATCTATGTATAGGTAGATTCATTAATTGTGAAGAGAATCCAAGAAGCAATGGCGAAGTGACAGGCATCTCAGCCTGCCACTCAGACAGTACCTATGGCAAGCCGCTCTTCTCCTACTGTAGAATTGGTTGGGAGTAATCTTGTAGACCCACCACCTAGCACGTCCTCTGTAAGTATTTTTATGACATAATGGCTAGTCTGTTCAAGATGATATGTTTGTGTATATATACATATAACATTCTTTACGTAAATTTGTAGGGGTTGAAGCCATGCCGACTAAAAAGTCAAGAATATATCGTTGCAGAGGTGTGGGCTTACCCACCCCTTAAAGGGTGCATGTTTCATGGGTATCCAATACCAGATGGTGTGGTTCGTATGAGCCTGATACATGTATTCCCTGACTGGACGGATCTTGCACTACCTCATGCACACCCTGATGTTGAAACACTTGGTGAGGTAGTAGGCGGAGTGATACTGTGGCCCGAAGTGGATGTCCTCTATACTGATATTGTATAATAAATTTCTAATACTTTAATTTGTTAGTGTGTATATATGAGTCAATTGATCTGAAATTATATACATAGGTCAAAAAAATGAGTCCCGCTACATCTCGGCCTCCACCTCCTCGACTACCAAGTTGGCTTCCAAGGGACGTACATGTCTCGATAGGTCCTAATTGTAGGGGTGTGGTAGTATGGATCGGCGAACATGATACAAATTGCCCTATAATTGTTACTATTCCAGAAGATGCTTTAGGTAAATCATACGATAACAATCTGTTTATACAAGTTTATCATACATATTAATGCATGTGTAATACAAGTTCTGCATATGTATGTATTAATGCATAGGTATTAATGCAGGTCAATCATATAAAAACAAGATATTTATACAAGATATTTTGGAGTTGTTTAGTTATCAATGGCTGAACATATCTATGGCAGAGTTGTGGATATGGTGAGATATTGTTTATACATCCATATACCTTGTTTTATATACGGTGATTTGGTTTCTTATATATTAATGCATATGTAATACATGTTTTGCAGCCACTTACACAAGATATGTAGAGATTTTGGGTTTTCCCATGTGGGATTTGTGGTTCCATCTTTGATTAGTCTTGTAGATATAGAACCTTCTTTAGTTACTTCATACTGTTGTGATGCTTTTGAATATTTTGGTAAAAATAAGAAGACGGTGATAATAGCTTCATTCAATGTCGAGTAAGTTTACTTTTCTTATAATTTGGACTTTAGAAAATTACATTTTTATTGTGGATTTTGAGGTATTAATTTTTAACTTTCTTACCTGTAGCGGTAGGCATTGGGAGTTACTAGTTATTGTCCCCAAGACATTCACTGTCTATTATCTAGATCCTGCGGGGAATGAGTTGGAATTATATAGACATGCAATTAAAAGACCATTATTCTCGTGAGAAATATTTCATATTTTTATATCTGTTAACATCTGTTACTACATTACTATTTAATTATGCAATTTAATGGGTTACATAAACATATGTAGGGCTTTAAAAGAGTACAAAAAAGCTAGAGGAAAGGGTCCCAGGAAAAAGGATCTGTCACTAATTTGGGAGAATGTGAAAGTAATTTCCTGACTCCAATGTATATATTATTTTTGTGAACTGTGCTTATTTGTATTTTTGAATATTTTGTATGTTTCAATTTATAGTATGCTACACAAGACAACGGCTGGGCATGTGCCTACTATGTGATGCTATTTATGGACCTAATCATCAAACATGTCGTAATGGAAATTGATAAGATACAACATGTCCTAATCATCAAACATGTCGTAATGGAAATTGATAAGATACAACATGTATTATACATAGTCTCATTATATAATATAAAATATACATCATACTCATTGCAGGTCTTTAAAACTACTGACTTCAGCACAGGTGGAAAGTGTTTCGATGTACATGCTCCCTATACGGGAGATGAATTAGATGATGTAAGAGAAGAATGGGCAAAAGCCCGACAAAGAGTGGAAATTTGTAGATATAATTTTATTGACAATGATGGTAATGGTGACAATGATGAATAAAGAATAACTTTGTTCTCATAATCATTTTTGTGTGAATGTGAATGAATTTTTATGAATTGTCATATGTGTGTGAATATGATCAATACATAAATGTTTCTACGTGTGTCTGAATGTGAAAAGAGATGAAATGAATGGAACTACATGTGGAACTACATGATGCTACTGGTTTTTACATGTGTGTGATGAAAAAATAATATGAATGAAATGTGCTTATACATGTGTGTGAATCACATATATATAATATTGTCCATCTTGATAATTTTGCAGGTTTGTGGCCTGTTGTTGGCTGATATCAATGGATGTCATAAAATTGCAGTTTAGAACTAAATTGTAGGTTCTCATCCTGCTGACCAGCCATACAACAGGCCTGCAAATTGATAAGAAAAAAAAAATCTTAACATAGGCGTCAGTTATTTGAAAAAAACTGACACCAAAGACATACATCAACGGTTTTTGATAAAAACTGATATCTATATAGCCAGGAATCACGACCATTCTGGGAAGCATGACCGTGGTGGAAGACAGGGGATATGGCGCCGGTTATTAGCACAAAACTGACGTCAATTTAGCTGATATGGCCAGGAAACACGGCCGTGTTGGGAAACACAGTCGTGCTGGGAAGTACGGCTGTGGTGGCAGGAGAGATGGCATCAGTTATCTTACAAAACCGACGCCTATAGGCCCTTTGCTGGTACATTTTCGGTGGTGGGAAGCGTTGTGATGTCGGTTCTTTTAATAACCGACGTCTGTAACAATTCTATAGTGTCATTTTTCTTAAAAAAGTGACGACTATAGTCCCTTTGCTGACACATTTTCGGTGGTGAGAAGCTTTTTGGCGTCAGTTGGGAACTGACGCCGAAGTGGTCCACCTTTAGCGGTGCCTACTTGGGTGTCGCTTGGAACTGACACTAAAACCCTTAATTAGCCGATGTTTTGTAGTAGTGTCTACCCATCTGTCCCCCACTATGTGTTTCCTAAATAAACATGTGCATGCCCACAATTTTCAAATTTTGGCCGCATTATATCCCCTTTTTCCCATTTGGCACGACACTGCTCCTCCAACTATTGCACCCACTTTGGTTGAATGCTCGCCCCGACACCTCCGCACAACCAATGTTGTGCTCTTTCCCATAGTTACAAGCCCCGTCCCACATCCTCATGTTGCTCCTCCATTAAAAATCACAATCTTGTTACTATGCTCATCCCCCTTCAGCTCCCTTTTGGAGGCTACTAAAGCAGCGACCTACCATCCGTCTAAACCCCCCTTCTGAGAATGAATAAAAAAGTGCACTCGCTGCCGCTCTTCAGCATCTCATCGCTTGCAGTCGTCAGTCACCATCTCATCAACTGTTTCTTCGACCATTCAACATATTACTCAAGTCTAAGATTCAACACAAAGACATAAGTGATCCACTCTCCCCTTCACATATTGTGCCTCGATAAATTGGTGCTCATGAAACAATAGTAGTTCTCATTTCCAACACATTATTTGTTGTGATAACATGGAGTAGAAACCACTAGGTCTAAAATATTGAAACACTGCCTCAAACCAAGGAATTGGTCCTAGTTAGAAGATGTTTTGTGATTCCCTCAGGACTAGTTTGGCTCTATGCCTTCAATATTGGTGGTCCACAGATATGTAAAATTACTAATCAGATTTTACTAGTTCTTTTTTTAGTAGACTCACAGATCTTCAAGACAATGGTTGCATTTTTTACAAACATGAACACACGTGCAAGTCGTAATCTACATTTTTTATGGTTGTTGTTTTTGAAAACTACAAGGTGTTATGTTTACGATTACTTGATGGGGAAAGTATTGTTAATCTAAATTCAAATAAAATGAAACCACCTATTTACAAGCCAATGTATTCCTCGCATGTCAAGGTAACTCAACTTTAACTGAAATTGTGAGCGCTCTCATTCATTTTGAATGCAATGCACCTATCCATTATTTTCCTTACTCTTTTAGGGGTATTCTTTTGACTTTCTATTTGGTTTTAGGCTTATATCTATTAAAGGTATATTTTATGACTTTTTTAAAAATGAATCACCTTGCTTGATTGATGAACTTTTTAGTTTAGAATTATTTTAAGTTGTATTTATTAGATAGACTATGTTCTTCATCCGATTTAGGTCTATAAACTAGTTCAGACATGCATCCCAGATTGGAGATTTTCATTTAGTTGATCTTAGTCTAACCTTTAACTGTATGCAAGACTATTAAACTTAGTGTGATACTTATTCACCATTTTTTACTAGACAAGGGTATCTATAACAACAATTAAATAGGCACCCGAGTACAGTGGAACATATAATGCTCTCAGGTTTCGAGTTGTCCTTGAGGTGAAACTGAACACCATTTCTCATTAGACCATCTACAATCAATTTTTAGATTGTTCTAGGCCATAATCAACTTGTATGAGACCAATTTTCAAGGAAACCTAACCCAAGATTGAAGACTGAGAGCAAGGAGGATAGGATATGATGAGGAGTAGAAACTTCTCTTTGTTTTTAATTGAACATAACAACTAATGAAAGTAATAAATGCTCAAAATATTAACATTTATGGGTAGTCGGCACACATACATATATCCTTAGTCCTTATCTGGGCCTTAGGCTTTAAATAAGAATGTGAGAAAAAATAGGTGAGATTTTGTACATAATAAATCATAGAAGAATATATTGTACTTTTTTTCTACAAAGTAGCTTATCTGACATATATTGCATCATCATTCAATAGATGTAAGAAGCCAAGAGATCGACAATGCATATATCCCACCCTAATTCAACTTTGTGTACTATGAAGGATCCGTATTGCCTTTGGTCTTGAGCGAGATGAAGTATTTCATGATAAGATGTAGATATTAAGACATACACCAATAATGTTATGTATTTTCTTAACTTGATCAAAGTATACATTTTGCATAAACAAGTGCATATTTTTTCAATTATGTTTTTTCTTATCATTGGCAACATTGGTATCGTGGATGCTCCAGAGAAACTTACAGTTCTTCACATATGGACTAAAAATCCATGTCTTCTAATGGACTAAAACTAAGACTGGTTGGGTTGAAACTACCTCGGCACATGTCCTTAATGTGTAGTCAATTCATATTCAAAGCCTTACACCAATAATATTTATGCACCTATTGGTTTGCATTAATAATAATGTGGATCAATTTATTGCATGCCAGTTCTTGCATATGAACGCAATTCTGCACAAAGTCATAAGAAATAATAGCCTCACACAGTGAGTTATGAATTTCATTCCTTCTTGGCAAATATTCAGTTCAGGTAATAACATGGAATCAATATTTATCTCAATGAACATGTGTAGTGTCTAGAGAAATAATGGCGTTAACTATAGTTTGAACTCAAAAAAATATGTAAACATACTAAACTCTGGAGCTGATGGTCTGGGCAACCTTGGTTCAGGTTGCCTAATTCATGTCAAGCATGTTACTGGGTTTTTTTGACTCAATTATGGTGGAATTTAGTTCAACAACATTGAGGACCTCTAACACCCAGACCGAGAAGATCGTGCTAAACATGACAAGTAACACAACTGATGAATTATTATGAATTCGGAATTCAATTGTACTTTCATCCTCTCAATATTCCTTTTTCTGAATTATTATGAGATTTTCTCAATTTTTAGGAATTATCAAAGCATTTAACTCAGGATAAGAAAAGATGAAGATAAGAGGACTTTCAGATTTCCCACAGAGTTTGATATACCTCACACTAAAATAGTCATAAATCCTACATACAAATTCCAAATTTGTAATGTAGATATGTTTTAAAAAGGTAATTCCAATTTTGACAGTAAAAACATATTTACCAACGACTTTGAATGTAATTTTACTATTCAATCAACTAGTGAATGAGCCCATTCGCTTTTCTATAGTGGCTGATTTAAATATATACCCTGCACAAACATTGACATAACTCTCACATCCCAAGACAAAATTTAATGTTCAAATATGCTTTAGAAAGGGAATTAACAGGTCTATAGGAAAAAAGTACTTTTTAGCATACTTTAAATCTTTTTACCATCCTGAATTCATACGAAACTTTGGGAACATGAATCTACAGAGAGAGTCAGAATTTGAAGGGTCAAAAGAAGACAATCAATGATTTTCTCTATTGCCTATTTTGCAAGGAAATTATTCTGTTGATCAAGACAAACAACATCATCTTCTACTTCCTTATCCTCCCATTTAAAGGTTTCCATCCCTCCTCCTATAAAAGGAGGGGGGACTCCACAAGAAAAGGACATCCAATCTTAGATAGAGTCTTAGTTTGTAATCCTCAATTTTTGTACTACCATTTTATTTCGAAGCTCTGTTACATTCATTCTTAGTGTAATATTACATTCAAGAAATAAAATTAGATTCTTATTCTAGATCTGGATTTCTCTTGTTCTTGTTCTTTCTTCTCGTTCTTTATCTTGAAGCGGGGGAATAAGCAAGCAAGTCATTTACTTGTCACCACCTTGGTCTCTTTAGAGATTCTAGATTTGTGATCTCTGGCTTCCTATCTTTTTCTCCTTATTTCTCCCTTCATCGCAATGACTAGTGAGTAGTTTCTTTATCGAAGTGAGGGGAGTATCATCTTAGCCATATGTTAATCAAATTGGGTTTTATACAACTACTTAGACAGATGGTTTTCGGTTTAGAAATCGCTGATTTAAAAGGAGTGATTAATCATTTTCATCTCAAGTTGATCCTAGAAGATGCGTCCATGTAACCTGGGATTTTGAGTTCCTAAATCAATTTCAAAAAGATTTCAATGTGACCAAGGAAAAATCCTCTTTAGGATGAAGAACAAGGATACATGAACACCAAGACCAATAGGTTCACATGAAGTTCATCTCTTGCATTTTGTTTATGAATAAATTGCATAACTACTTCTATCTTATTTTCGTGTATCACTTGATCTTGTTTTTATAAAGTCTAATATGGTGAAATCCCTAAGCGACGATTCTTTCTCCCATTTGATTTCAATCATTTCTTCAACACTTGTTTCAATCAGTTTCATTTTAATTCTTGCAATTTTATTCTTGTCCTTAGACAATCTTTTATTGTGTGCTAACAATCTTCTTCCTTTACTTTCTTATCTTAGAATAATCATTTCATTTCCTTGCTTTAGTGTAATCTTTTACTTTCATTGCACTTTAATTTCTTATTCTAGTTTAAATAACCAACCCCCAACTGGAACGTATTTTTTGTTCTTTATTCAAAAATACCAAAAAGAAACACTTTCAAAAATCAATCGAGATTCAAAGAGAACAATCTTAAAATGTTGTCTTGTGTGATCAACCCTTATATACTAGCCTTAAATAGAACGTAAAAAGGGATTAAACTCTAAAATAATTATTCTAGTGAATTGGTGTGCTCTTTGATGGATATCAATTTTGACATCGTTGCTAAATTCATGTCATGCATGTTACTGGGTTTTCTAACTCAATTATGGTGGAATGATGTGAAACAATATCGAGGACATCTTCCACCCAGACTAATAAGATTGTCCTAAACATGCCAAGAAACACAAATCAACAACAATATCTCAAGGACAACCTGGGTGATGGCATGCAACAATCAACATAAACATATATGATGAGGTGTGGGTTACTTTTTACCATGTAAACTTGGTTGTCATTCCTCAAGGATCTAATGATCTGTATCATAAAGTTGGTGAATTCCAATTCTCTAAATTACACTTCTAAGTTTTGAGATAGTGTATTTTCTACAGCCTGACACCTGCTCATCTATAATCTAATGACATAGGGTTGATATATCTTTTTGGTTGGGAGTGATCATGGTTGCAAGGGAGTGAGGTCCTCATCCTAGTTACATTATTTTTGTATTTCAGATTCCATGAGTGATTCCCATTGAAGTCAAAGTCTTATTATGTTAGGGCCCATGGAAGCTACATTTTCCCCTTAGATACAACTCCATAGCACAAAAATAGAAACAAAATCTAGTTCCTGATTTGGATGAATAGAAAACTATATTTTATAGTTTATGGTTAGGGTCCATAATGTTTAAACTGACATTTCACTTATAATTTTGTGTAGACATAGTGTATCTTTAGTTGAAAAACCTTAGACTTCTTGTCTTCTACCCCCATCATGCTACATTATATATTCACGACAATAGAAACAACTATTATTTTGAAATGGGTATCATGCTTATAAATGAACACTTTTTATATAAGTTTTTACATGCATTTTCCCTTCTTATTAGTCTTATGATATAGGCTGCATTGTGTTTCTGATATATATTTTATAATGGACATGGCTTGATGTGGTTTAGTCTGGGCCTGAAATAATAGATGAAGTAGTCATAGTGGTTTTGAAATTTCCTGAATGTACTAAACCATGACAGGGCTTGACCAACAATATAGTAACACATAACTTTCCTTCTTTATCTCTAAACTTAGACTATTTCCTATGATTATAATATCCATCTTTTGTGATTTTGATGTTAAAGATGAATACTAGGGAATGGACACATTTGTATGATATGACATGGAATTATTTACTATGTTGGTTCTAGATGATAGTTTAAAGGTTTCCTTATCAATTACTATTTAGTCTTTTAGAACTATTTAGAATGTTTTTCCTTCCCTTTCATACAAATCGAGATTCATCCAATGATTTGTGTTTGGCATTTTTAAGAGCACTGATTGATGGACCTTGTGTAGGGGTGATAACACCAATTTTTGTGATATTTTAGAATGTCTTTATGTTATCAAAACTGCCATCTTTAGCTATTTTCATCTCTTTTGTATGCACTTTCACAATAATTGGCCAAGCAATGCTCTTAATCCTATATTTCCATCTTTTGCAGAGTTTCTCCTCATTTTGGTGCAATAAGGCCGTCCCAGCCCACAAAATACGTCCAAGTCTGCATCGGCCTTCCTGACGCCCGATACACGCCCTGCCCGGTAGGGTAGAGCGACACCACGACACGCGACAAAGGGGTGTCGCACGAGGAGGAACTGACGGACGATACACCTCTTACCCGACAGGGAGCCATAGTTGCCACGACAACCCAAGTATGCCGGGCGACACAGCCACCCACCGACAGGCGCCGTTTCCCGTCACGTGACCAACGGCCGACAACCCTGCGCCGATATGAGTATTGGCCGTCCACCGACCCACAAATAAGGAGGACACGTGGCGCTTCGAGCACCATAAGTTCCCCCACTCACCGACTATAAATAAGAGCTATAGGGAGCCGAAAAGACAGTTCAGACAGTTGGGAACTTGAGTTATCTTTGAGGAGAATCATGAGAGCAGACGTATCGTGCCCCAGTGCTCATATCGGGCGACACTAGGTGAGCTCTTCCTCATCCCGAGAGGGAGGAGACTGGTTCACCTAGGACTGTATCGGGCGACATCGAGGGACGATATCGGCCAATGTAGATACGTGACACGAGTGCCCGACACCCATGCCCGACAGTAGAACGCGTAGCTCCATGCCTGACACGATATCAAACCTGATACGCTTCGCCCGTCATATGTGCCACCCGAGAGGGTCCATCGCCCGACATGAGCGTATCGGCCAAGATCCTTGAGCGATACAGTTGACTGTCAGGCGTGCTGCTCGAGAGGGTGTGCCGCCCGACACGGCTGTATCGGGCTAGGCCCCTGACCGATATCGGGCTGGAGAGCCGTAGTAGTCTGTCGTCCTTCTACATCAAGAAGGCGACACCTATCTTTATTTTATGTCATTTAATTCTTTACTTATGCATTGTAATTAAGACCCTTTATTTGTCTATGGAAACAGAAGAGCTTAATTACTTGCTGTTATGTGCTTGGTACTATATGTTGGATGACTACTATGTTTAATATCTGAACTCTAGCTTGCATGTTTTGATCGCGTTTCGCTTAGCTACCGAATCGCGTTTTACCGTCGCAACAACTTCGAGAGTTGTGTTGTGGCTCTAGTGTTTGGCCCGATTCTGGAGTATGAGAGTGCTTGGAACGGAGTCGCTTCAGTAACATTCCACTCTAACTTTGAGCCCAACAACCTCGAGAGGGGTGCCGAGGCTTGGTTAGAGGTATCCGCTCTGAGATGAGGGGTGCAGGGTGTTACTGTTGCCGCTTGTTTTTCCGTAGTCTTATCCTTCGTACCTTGCTCTAGCCCTAGTTTTATCCTTCTATTTCTGTTGCAAGAAAACCTCTAAAAATTGCTAAATGACTAAAACCTTAAATCTTTCTAGTAACTCCACTTGGAGATAGTTTTCTTGTTTTGTTCGTGACACCCTACTGCTTCCCTTCTGGGGAATTTATCATCTCTTTATACCTGTCGGAGTGTAGCGTGTCGATTTTGGGTTCTCAATACTACCACCCTTGTCCCTGTGTTTGACCCCGTATATCTACTTCGACCCCGTAAACAAAGTTGCGGGGGCCTAGAAGGATTCGAGTTTATAAATGTAAAAGCTCGACTACCTCAAATCTGCCTCCAATTTTAGGATGCGCGATTTAGGCCAATCAACTTTTTGGCGCCGTTGCCGGAGACAAGGCAAATTGGCACTGTTGATGAATCTGAGTCCACTAACTACACTCTTGTGCCTCAAGCTTAGCAATGAGTTTGACAACACTCTTTTTCTTTTTCTTTTTCTTTACTATTATTCTTTTCTTGAAATTAGTAAATCTATCTTCTAAACTTGATTTCTCGTGCCATCTCAGGAACTTTAAAGAATGGTGACCTATTCCTTCGAAATCTGACGCCATGTCTCATTGTGAGCAATCTCTGTTTGAAGGTGAACGTCAAGGCCGAGATGAAATTTCACACCAGCCCAGCCTGGTTGGACAGTAGCATGCTTTCATAAAAAGACAAGACTCTATCATCAACCGGCTGGTGCAGGGTGCACTTCCCAGCCCTGGAGCTTAGAATTCCATGCAACGCCAGATGACAAGTCTGCAAATGTGCGAATGGGAAGTCGATCAACGATTGGCCCAGATGGTAGCTCTGACAAAGAACCCTACGGGAAAGACACTCTCATATCCGGAAACTGGAAGAATGGTGGTACTGAGGTCTGGGAAGACGGTGGAGCGCACAGCTGATGCCGAACCAGAACCTGAACTGAGGTCGGAGAGTATCATTCCAGCAGAGGGTGAAGGTGGACAAGCAGAAGCTCAAGAGCCTGCACGGAAGCTTTCCGATGAGCTACCTGGTGGGAGGAATCCTTATGCTCCAAGGCTGCCATTTCCGTATAAGATGATCAAGGCAAATCTGAAAAGGCATCACGAAAGGTTCATGGACTCGATCAGGAAACTGCATCTTGAAGTCCCCCTCCTTGACGCCTTAGAGGAGATGCCGATTTACGCCAAGTTCTTCAAGGACCTTATAAAGAAGAAAATGGGAGGAGGAAGGATTGAGACCGTGCACCTAGCGTCTGCTTCCTCATCCTTCGTGAAGCCCGACAAGCCAAATAAGAGAAGGGATCTCGGAGCTTTCACAATCCCATTCGCCATTGGAGACAATGTCGAGCGTAAGGGTCTAGCAGACTTGGGGGAAAGCATAAGCCTCATGCCCCTAAGTTTCGCACAAAGAGTGGGTTTGACCGACATGTTTCGAACCAACATGTGAATTGAATTGGCAGACCACACCTTTAAGAGACCCGTCGGCATTGTCGAAGATGTGCCGATCAGGGTTGGCGACTTCTTCATCCCTTGCGATATAGTCATCATCGACATAGGTGAAGACCCCTGTTGCCCGATCATCTTTGTTTTCCCCTTCTTGGTGACAGGGAGAGAGCTGATTGATGTTTCCGAGGGGATGATCACCTTAAGGGTCGGAAATGACCATATCGACTTCAAGCTGAAAGAGATCATGAAGAGCCCATCCCTATCTGAATCAGCATGTTTCGCAGATAGCTACAATAAATTCTGTGAGGAAGTAGAGGAAGATATTCGGACAATAGACCCCCTCTTGAGGGCTATAAACTGTCAAGATCCTGACCTCGAAGATCCTGAGGTCGCGAAGCACCTCAACCTTTTCAACCTTTCTGACGAAGATTTGCAAGAAGAGGATAGAGTGGTGGAGTCTGCGAAGTATGCCTCTCTCGAGGAAGAGCCTCAGGAGAATGCACCCATACCAAAGCCAGAGTTAAAAGCATTGCCCGAAGGCCTGAAGTACGAGTTCTTAGATGAAGAGCACAGAAACCCCGTCATCGTAAACACCAATCATTCAAGCGACCAGCTGGACCGACTCCTTGAGGAGTTAAGGCTCCACAGGAGGGCTATAGGATATTCAGTAGATGATATCAAAGGCCTTAGCCCCGCCCTGTGCATGCATCGCATCAACTTGGATGAATCTGCCAAGCCTCTGGCTCAACCCAAGAGGAAGTTGAACTAGATACTCAAGGAGGTCGTCAAGAAAGAGGTAATAAAGCTTAGGGATGCGGGGATCATTTACCCAATCAGCGATAGCAATTGGGTAAGTATGATCCACGTAGTGCCCAAAAAGGGTGGAATGACAGTGGTTAAGGGTGAGAAGGGCGATGAGGTGGCGGTAAGGACCGTCACCGGCTGGCAGATGTGCATAGATTACCGAAAGCTAAATCAGGCTACAAAGAAGGATCATTTTCCGCTACCTTTTATTGACCAAGTTCTTGAAAGGTTAGCACATCACGATTTCTTTTGTTTTCTTGATGGCTTTTCAGGTTTTTACCAGGTACCCATCTTGCCCAACGATCAAGAGAAAACAACATTCACCTGACTTTACGGCACTTATGCCTTCCGAAAGATGCCCTTCGGACTCTACAACGCCCCCGCCACCTTTCAAAGATGCATGATATCGATGTTCTCAGATTTTCTAGAAGACATCGTAGAAGTTTTCATGGATGACTTTTCCGTCTATGGGAAGGACTTCGATAGCTGTCTGAAGAATATGTCATTGGTCCTTAAAAGGTGCGAGGAGAACATCCTAGTTCTAAACTGGGAGAAGTGCCATTTCATGGGGTGGGAGGGCATCTTTCTCGGGCATAAGATCTCGAAGCATGGGATCGAGGTGGACGCAAGAAAGGTTGAAGCAATATCCAAGCTTCCTCCACCGAGATCCGTGATGGGGGTGTGAAGCTTCCTCGGGCATGCCGAATATTATCGAAGATTCATCAAGGACTTCTCGAAGATTTCCAAACCGCTATCCAATCTTCTGGTAAAAGATGTTGAATTTGTTTTCTTTAACGATTGTCTCAATGCTTTTCAGGCCCTGAAAAACGCTTTGATATCACCACCTATCCTTCAAGCGCCAGAATGGGGTTTACCTTTTGAGCTGATGTGTGACGCTAGCTACTACGTGGTTGGAGCAGTCCTGGGGCAAAAGAAAGACAAAAAGCACCATGTGATTTGCTACGCTAGTCGCACGTTGGACGAGGCTCAAGTAAACTACACAACAACTGAGAAGGAGATGCTCGCGATCGTCTTCGCATTTGATAAATTTAGGTCGTATCTTGTTGGAGCTAAGGTCAAGGTATACACAGATCACAGGGTTATAAAATACTTAATGCAAATGAAAGACGCAAAGCCCAGACTGTTGAGGTGGGCCTTGCTACTCCAAGAATTCGACCGTGAAATTATCGACAAGAAGGGCGCAGAGAATGTGGTCACAGACCACCTATCAAGGATCGTGACTGAGAGAGAGAGAGGGTCTCCAATCAACGACGACTACGCCGATGAGGCTCTAATGTTGGCATAAGCTCAAGAAGAAAGTTTACCCTGGTTTGCAGACATTTGCAATTATCTTTCCTGCGGAGAACTGCCTCCTGACATCACATACAATCAGAAAAAGAAGCTATTTGCGGATGTCAAAAACTACTACTGGGATGATCCTCTCCTATTCAGAAGATGTGCTGACAACTTATACAGGCAGTGCATCCCAGAGGAAGAAATCGCAGACATCCTGAAAGAATTCCACACCTCCCCCTACGGTGGACACCTGGGTAGCGAGAGAACAGCTGCAAAAGTGCTACAGTCAGGTTTCTACTGGCCCTCCTTGTTTAAAGACGCTGCACAATTTTTGAAGGTTTGCAAGGAGTGCCAGTTTACAGGAAACATAGGGCGGAGGAATGAAATGCCAATGGCAAGTTGGATCGAAGTAGAAATATTTGACGTGTGGGGGATCGACTACATGGGACCGTTTCCCCCATCTCGGGGGTATCAATACATACTCGTGGCAGTAGATTATGTATCGAAGTGGGTGGAAGCAGTAGCCACCCAAACCTGTGACGCCAAGTCAGTTATCAAGCGCTTAGAGAAGACCATCTTTCCTCGTTTCGGTGTACTGCGCACTGTGATAAGCGACGGAGGGTCGCACTTTGGAGAAAGACAGTTTGAAGCACTTCTGCGCAAGTACGGAGTGAGGCACAAGATCGCTACACTCTACCACCCACAGACGTCAGTGCAAGTAGAGGTTTCCAACAGGCAAATCAAGCAGATCTTGGAGAAAACTGTCAACCGAACGAGGAAAGACTGGTCCATGAAGCTTAACGACGCACTTTGGGCCTACCGTACTTCTTACAAAACACCCATTGGAACCACTTCCTACCGTCTCATCTACGGAAAGTCCTGCCACATGCCTTTGGAGTTGGAACACAAGGCCCTTTGGGCAATCAAGTTCCTAAATATGGACCTCGACAAAGTAGGAGAAAAAAGGTTTTTGCAGCATCAAGAGCTCGAAGAGCTGAGAATGAACGCCTATGAAAATGCAAAAATCTACAAACAGAGGACAAAATTGTGGCATGATGCCCACCTCAGGAGAAAAGATGTAAGCGAAGGGGATAAGGTCTTGTTATTCAAGTCCTCTATTCGTCTTTTGCCTGGGAAGTTACAAACGAGGTGGTCCAGACCGTTCATAGTGTCCAAAATATACCCATCAGGAATGATGGAGCTCTATGATAAAGGCGATCCGACCAGGGTCTTTCAAGTAAATGGGCACAGGGTGAAAAGGTTCTATGAAGATGAAGCGTTTGTCTGGAGAGCAGAGATCAGTCTGCAAGATATGGGTACAGTCGAGAGCTGAACAAGATGATCCTACACCATTCAAGCTGGCGACACAAACTTCAGCGCTCCTCGGGAGGCAGCCTGAGTTTTTCTTTCTTTCATAGAGTAGGATGCATTTTTTTTCTTATTACCTATAAAAACAAAATTTATGAATTGTAATAAGGCCCGAGTTGGTGCACGCGCCGAGCGCACTGACTCCTCTATTTAGTGGGCCACCGCTGTCATACTTTCTGAGGTCGGGGACTTAACCCTAAACCGATGATGGTTTTCGGCCGCCTGTTTTAAGCTGTGTCGGGCAACAGCTCAACTGGCGTGCAGTCACACTTGTAGTTTCTGGGGCACCACAAAGAACCAGGGTGGATGGTATTCCCGAGTAACCACCGTATCGTGCATGGAAATAAATGCCCTTGATTTAACTGATGTGACCTTTGTCTCGGGCATTGCCTGACACGTCGGCCGACGCGCACCCCAGAAATGCCCGTTTTACCCCCAACTGAGCTTGTTATATATAGCAATGTGGGCTCAACGTGTCGGGGTGCCTCACTTCTCTTTTCAGCCACCTGTAACACATGTAGTGATCCACCTTTGCTCGTGTGTCGGCCAACTTACCTTCACCCTTATATCGGGCAATGGCTCCTATGGGCAAAGGTATCGCCCGACATGCTTATCGCCCAACACGAGTTTTCATAACGCGCTGCTTATCGGGTTTTACGAGCCTAGTCGATTTTGAATCACCCAATGCAGTTAAGCACAAAAATAACGCCTGATAGTGTTTTCCCGATACGCCTTATCGGGCGATGTGACATCCTGATGGGCATTTGATCATTGGCGACCTTATCGCCCGATACATCCGTGTCGGGTGGTGGGTGTGCCGCACATCCCTCCTCGTATTGTCCAACCCTGTATCGTCTTGAGCTTCATTTTGATGGACGATACCCGGATTTTGAAATAAGTCTTATCGTGATTCCTATCTTTGCCGACCTAACATTTAGATGATCGTTCGACTTGATAACAGGGACGGGTCACACATGGCAAACCTCCAGCCGAGCGGAAGCAACAACTGTCGGGCAGAAACATAAAAACCCCAACGCAGCTAGCCGTCGACTACCGCAGATAGAGAGCGGGAGAATTTTTCTTGATATGGTAGCTTCAGAGGAAGGTCACTTTCTTATAATAGTCTGTCTTCTGTGATGGTTTAGGACCATCTACAGAGACAGCACGAGTCTTTTGCGGGTGACTTCTGGATGGAATCTGGGCATTCCGGTTCCATCTTCTTAAGGAGGAAGCAGCCACAAGTGTTTTCAAGAGCTCTCAAGCTTCCATCTTGAGAGCTTTGCACTTGTTCTGGCTGTTTCCAAATGAGAAAAGGAGGCTGCAACAAAGAAGCATATTGTAGCTTCTCCAAGGCATAGGTGAACCCGCTAGTTAACCTTCACTGAGCTAACATGAACTCACCCTGTTTTCTTCACTACTCTGGGACAGAGTGTAGAGTAAGTTTGGGGGGGAGGGTACCCATGTGCCAGTGAAGGAGGTATAAAAATTCTCTTGTGTCATTTTGTTCTCCTCCTATATCATGTATTCGTACCCTTGCTCATATAAATTTTTTTGAAAATTTTTGCTTATTTTGTTCCCATGCATATGTACAAAGTCTATATTAGTAAAAACCTGATGCAACTGCTTGCAAAGTTAGTTTTCTTTATGCTTAATGAGATACAAGTTACGTTATATCTTTCTGATAATGCTGCTTCAAACGAACAGAAGATTACATTTTTCCATGCCAAAAATTTCGAAAAATATAATAATCTCGCACACAGCTAAGAGACGAGTATGGAGAAGGAAAAAGCTGCCCAAACAACAAAAATCTATTTGTTTCCCCTTTACCCAATGAAAATCCCAAAAAGAGAGAGAAGCCTTATGAGTGTGAATAAAAGCATGAGAGTTGTGCCCAATAAAAGAAAAGAAAAAATATATATATAGGCGCTTGTTTTCCAAAAGTACCCATCTTTAGGCATGGTAGATCTGGGGCAGTGGTACGTAGGATGTGAAATCACTGCTCTAAAGCCAACAGGCTTGGACTGCAGGGACCACTTTCCCGCTAACGGACCCTTACCTGGATGGACTGATGGAAAACAAAGATGAAAAACCCAAAAAGCCTTAGCCTACCCTTTACAAAATTTTCTACCCCGAAAATAAAGTTGTTTGGTGTGTAAGCTAACTTCGGAATCATACACTAAAATCTCGTTGAAGCTGTAAGAAAAAAAAATTCTACTGAAATAATAAGGCAGGAAACGCAAGGTCTTTTGTTCGTAATGAGACATCATTATCTCTAAAGGCATTACTATACTTGCTTTACCAAACAAGAAGAAGCATCACAAAATAAAGTTTAAATATTGATTGAGGACAATCAAAACGCTAAGTTTGGGGGAGTTGATAACACCAATTTTTGTGATATTTTAGACTGTCTTTCTGTTATCAAAACTTCCATCTTTAGCTATTTTCCTCTCTTTTGTATGCACTTTCGCAATAATTGGCCAAGCAATGCTCTTAATCCTATATTTCCATCTTTTACAGAGTTTCTCCTCATTTTGGTGCAATAAGGCCGTCCCGACCCAAAAAATAAGTCCAAGTCTGCACCGACCTTCCTGACGCCCGATACACACCCTGCCTGGTAGGGTAGAGAGACACCACAACGCGCGACAAAGGGGTGCCGCGCAAGGAGGAACTGACGGACGACACGCCTCTTACCCGACAGGGAGCCATAGTCGCCACGACAACCCAAGTATGTCGGGTGACACAGCCACCCACTGGCAGGCGTCGTTGCACGTCACGTGACCAATGGCCGACAACCCTGCTTCGAGCGATACGAGTATTGGTCATCCACCGACCCGCAAATAAGGAGGACACGTGGCACTTCGAGCACCATAAGTTCCCCCACTCGCCGACTATAAATAAGAGCTACATGAAGCTGAAAAGACGGTTCAGACAGTTGGGAACTTGAGCTATCTTCGAGGAGAATCGCGAGAGCAGACGTATCGTGCCCCAGTGCTCGTACCGGTCGACACTAGGTGAGCTCTTCCTCATCTCGAGAGGGAGGGGACCGATTCACCTAGGAATGTATCGGGCGACACCAAGGGCTGATATCGACCGATGTAGATACGCGACATGAGTGCCCGACACCCATGCCCGACAGTAGAATGCGTAGCTCCACGCCCGACACGATATCGAACCCGATACGCTTCGCATGTCATACGTGCCGCCTGAAAGGGTCCATCACCCGACATGAGCGTATCGGCCAGGATCCTTGAGCGATACAGTTGCCTATCAGGCGTGCTGCTCGAGAGGGTGTGCCTCCCGACACAGCTGTATCAGGCTAGGCCCCTGACCGATATCAGGCTGGAGAGCCGTAGTAGTCTTTCATCCTTCTACATCAAGAAGGTGACACCTATCTTTATTTTCTGTCATTTAATTCTTTACTTATGCATTGTAATTAAGACCCTTTATTTGTCTATGGAAATAGAAGAGCTTAATTACTTGCTGCTTTGTGCTTGGTACTATGTGTTGGATGACTGCTATATTTGATATCTGAACTCAAGCTTGCATGTTTGGATCATGTTTCGCTTAGCTACCGAATCACGTTTTCCCGTCACAACAACTTTGAGAGTTGTGTTGTGGCTCTAGTATTTGGCCCAATTCTAGAGTACGAGAGTGCCTGGAATGGAGTCGCTTCATTAACATTCCACTCTAACTTTGAGCCCAGCAACCTCGAGAGGGGTGCCGAGTCTTGGTTAGAGGTATCCGCTCTGAGAGGAGGGGTGCAGGGTGTTATTGCTGCCGCTTGTTTTGCCATAGTCTTATCCTTCGTACCTTGCTCTAGCCCTAGTTTTATCCTTCTGTTTCTGTTGCAAGAAAACCTCTAAAAATTGCTAAATGACTAAAACCTTAAATATTTCTAGTAACTCCACTTGGAGATAGTTTTCTTGTTTTGTTCGTGACACCCTACTGCTTCCCTTCTGGGTAATTTATCATCTCTTTATACCTGTCGGAGTGTAGCGTGTCGATTCTGGGTTCTCAACACTACCACCCTTGTCCCTGTGTTCGACCCCGTATATCTACTTCGACCCCATAAACAAAGTTGCGGGGGCCTAGAAGGATTCGGGTTTATAAATGTAAAAGCTCGACTACCTCAAATCCTCCTCCAATTTTAGGACGTGCGATTTAGGCCGGTCAAGGGGTTACTGATTGATGGACCACATGTGGGAATGTTCAATACCATATTTTTGGTAATATAGGAAGTTGCAATCATGTAGCTTTGGTTTGAGCTACCGGGTTCATATAGAAATTGCATTGGAACTACATATTCTCTAATTGGTGTGGGATATAGGATATGCGAGTAGTGAGCATTCTGGTTTATCTTGAAAATAGGAAAAGGTTGTAACTGGTTTGATTCATGAGATGAAAAATACCTATCCGGTAGGCTAATTAGTCCTCGACAATGAATGTTTTGGTGTGATCCAATCTTATATCTAAGACCAAGACATTCACCAACATCATTGTCTTCACATTGAATGTGTTAGTGTGCAAATTCAATCTTACCTCTAAGACCCTAAACGTTTCTAGGAATACACATTCAACTCCACCATGACATTACTTCAAATGTCCAGACTTTGCTAGACTTTCCCCAATTTGTCTATAGTCAAGAGGTGTTCTGTACTTTTATTATAGGGAAATAGTAGCTTTACGACATCATAGTAGTTGCTTCTTCAGAACATTAGGGTAGTTGCTACTTTAAGGCTTCAAAAATAGCTACTTCAATAAGTACATTGCATGTGATTTGCACTTCCACACCAGATCATGATGAGCACACTATCAAATCACCTTATATCTTGTTACTTGAATAATGTAACAAATGTGTTTCTCAAGTGTGCATGTAGTTCTTATTGTTTAAGATTTAGTCCTCAGGTTACTAGTTGAGAATTTTCTACTTGTGTTGTTTATGAAAAACTCTCTTCCTCACATGGTAGGGTTCTATGATCCTAGGACATTTTCTCATGTGAGAAGGTCATTATCCTTTTTGTTGTTGTTATTATTAGTTCATGTTTACATTATTCAATAATTTTTTATTCATAATGTACAAATTCTTATGTTGTATTTTTTTGAGCCCCGATAGTGTTCCTAAAAGCTTTTCTAATTTTTAGGTTTTTGAGGAGCTTTTTCACTAGTCATTGAGCTAAGGACTTAGCTTATTATCAATACGTCCTCTTTCTGCTAAGGAGGTTTCAAGACTTTGTTTTATGTTATTTGTATCTGGATTGTGTGACACAAGTTTCTTGATATGATTAGCTTCATTGGATATCCCATTTATTTATAATATTTCGGTGTCTTGAATTGTGATTTTATAACATCCCATTTTTCAATTAAAATTTAACAACAACAGATGGTACTAATCATTTTTGTGGAAGAGAAAGGATGTCATTTGTATTTTTTTGTTTGTTCAAGAATGATTATGATTATTTTCATTATAGTAAATTCGTATGTGAAAGTTTCAGTTTTGGTGAGTCAATTATCATTATAGCATACTAGGTCTAGATATACTTGCACATGCTTCTGAAAAAAAATTCCCTTCTTGAAGGGAATCACATTATCAATAGTAGATGTTCAAGCTAATCCGTTCATTTACCTTTTCAAGTGTTTTATGACATGTGTTTCAAAATTGAATATTAAATGCTTAACTTCAAGAGATGCTAATATATTTATGGTAATAAAATTCCCTCCAAGATTACACTAATTAATATATGTGTTTTCCTTCACATACTTATTTTGGGGGTATCACAATTCATTCCTCTAGACAAATAATTAATGTAAGTAATTGGGTTCAAGGTGGAATTCTATCAGTTCTATCCATGTTGTGATTTCTTTTGTCATATTTGTTTCTCATTGACCACATTAGAACTTCCATTGATCTATATTCCCTTCTAGGAATCAACACCATTGATTTTATATTACTTCTAGTTGTTTTTTGAATAGAGTTTTTATTTATAATTTTATCCCTAACCTCTCATTACCTTCTCCTTATCCAAAACTAAATGTGTACTCTCCTACTCTAATCAAGTGCCTTTGTTGAATCCTTACTTGCCTCAAAAGTTCACCCTATCTACCCAGAGGAGCTGTAAGAGGTAAAATGGGTACTTGTGGGTGCTGCTATGACATTAGTTATACTTGCCTAGACAATTTTTATGTTGTTGTGGCTCTAAAACTATCATGAAATTAGTTATACGTT
Source organism: Alisma plantago-aquatica (assembly GCA_963693085.1). NCBI lineage: Eukaryota > Viridiplantae > Streptophyta > Magnoliopsida > Alismatales > Alismataceae > Alisma > Alisma plantago-aquatica. The sequence goes on along the minus strand of OY856411.1, from coordinate 316,040,354 downwards.
CCAAAAGTCAAAATAGGAGAGAGTCTAGATGCAATAAATTCTTAACTTTGAATCTAAAAAAGAAACTTGCATACATGTGAATACTCCATGGAGTACTTTTCTTGGTTACTAATTAATTGGGATTGAAGTTGATCGTAGTGACGACAAGGGTCATTTCCACCCAAGGGAGTAGCAACCGACAGGATAACCACTCCAGGGGCACCAACCTATAGGTCCCCACCCCCATGGACAACAACTAACATGAACCTCACCTTACACCAAAGGGCATCAATCAATAGGGGCACCAGATTTCAAATGTCCATGAATGCAAAGCCTATTAATTGTAGAAAAAGGCCATCCAACCTACCATGTATAGTTTGTCATAGAAGATGCTAGGGTATGTCCAACCGCATGTGCAATTGCTCCTATCAGCAGTCCTACAATGCCATTTTGGATGTGAATTATAGGGGTATGCACTTTCCATGTATATGGTGATGTCGCTTCATAAGTTTCACATTGCCAAAATCACCAAATTTAGAATGAGTTCATTAAGTTTTCTTTGTTTATGGCCCTATTTTCTGTAGGGATGTAGCTATTCAATTGACAAATCTACTTCCATGGGTGCTCGTGTTTTCTACTGGTTGAGTTACAAGGTATTTTTGAGCCTCTCTGAGCTCTTTATAGTTGTGAGAATTTTGGTATTCTATTTGTTTTTTCTTGTTGGATTGATCCTTGTTTATGTTAAGTAATGATCAGGGTTTCCCAGTTTTGGAATATCAATAATATTGCAAAATCTTTTGGATCTCAAATCCGATTATGCAATTTTGGTTGTACTTCCCATAATTTGTCTCTACTAAAACTTTTCAAGCTTCTTGACTTTGGGATCCGTAAGGACCAAGGAAGGTTTATGGGACATCATTAGTAGTAAATTTAAAGGTATCAACTATGCATCAGGTTTATGGCTTGTACTCCGAGATGATCTAAATGAATGGCCTTATTATGTAGGCTATAGATTCACAAAAATGTTTTAGGAGGAACATCTCATTGAAGCTTTAATGAAGTTGCCTGAAGATTATCTAGTAGTAAAATGCCAATTAGTAAGTGTGTTCCTTCTAAATCCTTTTATCATGTAGTGGGAGGTGCAACTAGCAAAATATTGTTGTATCTTTACCTTTTTTTGGTATACATCTCCCTTCTAATTGTTTCTTTCTAACTAATCATCCATATCCTAGGCCCTAAATTTTCCACTTCTCCTAATAAATCTTCTCTTTTACTATGATCTAATTGTACCAACTTAGCTTCTATTGATTTAGATTACGAAATGCCTTCGTATAGGTTCTAGTACAGGTATGAAAACTTCCCAATCTCCATGTGGGACACCAATTACAGATATGGTTGTGGTGATGGTTATCCTAGTTTTGTTGGAAGTGGAACCATCATGAAGGGCCTACTTCTATTTATATTGGTGGAAACTTTGTTGATGCTAGTGAGATTCAAGGTTCTTGTAGGTCAGCTCTGTCTCAATATAATGCTTTTGTAAGCAGTACAACTGTAGTTTATACATGAGTTTATTCAAAAAACAAACTATTTTTTATGTTTAGATGGTTAGGTAGTAGCAGAACTTCTCAGTTTAATGCGTTTACAAGAAGTACAACTGTAGGACAAAATAGCAATGTCGGCCTAGGTACATCATAAACATTCAAATTGATTAAAATTGCAATGATTTTTAGTTTGTGGACAATGTAAGGAAGAATTATGTTGTTTTTTTGAGTCTGCATTGTGTATTCATAGTTTGGTTACAACTGCAATGATGCTTCCTTAAGTCTTCTTTGTGGGATCTAATTGCATCTTTGCAACAAATTTAGGTTATTAATGGTTGGGTCACTACCATGATGTCCTCCTCACCTCCCTGCTAGAATCATGGCAAACATCACTATACATGTGATGAATAAGATTTGGCCTATAATTGATGGTTGCTGAATATGCATGTCTTTTTCAAGTATATGTATTTAGTATAGATGACTTCCTCTTAATGTTTGGTCTCTAACTGCTCATGTCTGCTAATTTGAACTAAATATGTGAATAGGTTTTAAATGGAATAGGATAGGGTATATCTACTTTTGTTTTTATGAAGTTGTAGACAACTAGTTTGATGTTGGCATATAACATACTAAATCTTAGATGTAATCTCCATTTAACCATTTTCTACAAGTTTTCCTTTCATTTATGGCCTTTATGTTCTTGATGTTTAAGTTGTAGTTTGGTGAACATTTATTCACTATTTGCACCAATAAAAAGGTTTGTGCACAAATACCTCAGTGAAAGTCTGTTTTAGGACCTTATTTAGGTGTTATAAACCTTAATATAACTTTTTATGTGTTTTTAAATAAAAAAATGTGTCCAAGTTTCAAATTTGGTTCAATTTGGATGTTGTTTGTGCAAGTTATGCAATTTTAGGTACATTTTGGATTTTTATGCAATTTACCCAATTGAGAGGTTCTCTTTGAAAATTTTCACATGCAATATAATCCATAGATATCCACTTACCATTCTATATTTTTTGAACCAATGCACACCTAGTTGAACCTTGGTTTGAAAGTGCCTCTCCAAGGGCATTTTAGGGTGTACCCTCTTTATAAATGATCTTATCTTTAGATGCTATAAACCAATGGGGTTATTTATTTCATTGGAGGTCGGTGGGGATGGTCTATAAGTCTCCATGGGTTTTTAGAAAACAAATTTGATATTCAATAATTCTCTATGAGTTGTCATCTTGCATGGCCAAGAAGCCCCAGGCTAAGGACATATGGAAAGTCTCATAGACACCTCATGCTTGCTCCCTTCTTTATAAAGCCATATCTACCCCTTCCCACCTCCCAATTCGAAATCTCTTGCTCTCCTTCTCTTTCCTCCAGCATAGAGCATTGTTCCTACTCTATTTTTCCATAAAGGTTCTGTCCCAAGGTAAAAGAGGGTGCCTAGCTTGGTGAAGAAGGCTCCTAGGGTTTGAAATTTGCTCTATTCAGTGTTTCTAAAGCTTCTTCTTGGTGATTTCGACCAAAACTAGTAAGTTTCCTCCTTTCCTTCCCTATTTTCATGCTTTTCGTCTTGCTCCCACCTTCTTCCAGTCAAAACCATGACCTTCCATGGTGAAACCCCACCTAGGGCCCTTAAAACCACGTCTCCATGCTCTTTAGCTAGGGTTTTTCAACTCTAAAGTGGAGAAGGTACTTCTTGCTCAAAATAGGAGCTTTGTTGGAGAAAACAAATCCTCTAGCTGGGTAACCGTTCTTCTTGAGCCTATCCACCTTCCCTAATGGCGAGTTTTATAACCCCCTTCTCATATATTTCTTACTAAATGCTTAAAACTCATGCTTCTATGCTTAAAATCGATGTTCTCGATCTCTATTTACCATGTTCTTCTAGGGTTTTGGTTTCTGGTTGTTTTACCTTCTCTAGAAGATCTAGTCTGGTTACCTATGCATCTCCAACCCTGATCTTGGGTCAAATGGTGTTCTCTCTCTCTCTCTCTTGCCCTGTCTCTCGCAAGGATTTTTGACTTGTCATTTCCTGATTGGTTCAAATTGAAAAATTCATATCTTTTAATTCACTTATCCAAATTTGACAAATATATATGTTTTGGAATCAAAAAATTAATCTCAGTCTAATAATTTTTTTCCATAATTTTTTTTCAAGGTCTTATTTAGAGGTTTGACGAAGGGTGATTTTAGTAAAATGAATTTAATACATAAAATACATAAAAATTACATCTTAATCATCATAACTCCAAAGTTAACCTAAAAATATATTTTTTTCATTAGGAGAACCTAATAAGTTTACTGGTGAGTTTTTTAATGTCTAAATCTAAGTTTTTCTAAAAAGGTCTAAAATTAGGGTTTCTATATATTAATGTGCATTTGTATGCTAATACATGTTAATACATTGTAAATAGGCAAAGAGGAACTTGGACTCAAGTAAAGTGGTGAAACTTAGTAATTGATATCAGTAAGAGAGGTAAGCACACTTATTACACCCTAAGTTAGGATATTTGCAAAGCAAACCCTATATTTCCCTAATTAGTCTTTAAGGAACCCTATTCCCTCTATTCATGATTCTTTTGTTAAATTGTCTCAAAATTGGTAATGATATTATTTTTCTTGGGTCTTGTACCTCACTCCATGTTCTAATTTATATTATGCTTTTACTTGCCATGATTTCTTTACTACCATGTTGATTTTATGGACTATTTATCTATACTAGTGGTACGTTTGTATAACCACCCATAGATAGCGCATGTATTAATTTGTCATGGGGAATGTCTTATTCTCTCTCATAAGAATATGTGTACGTGAATGACAATTTATTAATTCTCCCGTCACCTATAGGTTGAGGTGTGGTAGGTTCCTCAACCCTACTTGGTTAATGTAGCCAATATTAATCATGCTATAAATATTTTATTATTTTTCTTAATAAGGTAAGCATCTATCTAATTATGCCTCATACTCTTATTCTTTTCATCTTATGATGAAATCTTAACCTTTACTTTCATGTTATTTCCTTATCTTTTGTTATTTTTCATTATTTGACACATACCTTGTTTCTCTCTCTTAATGGGTGATTTCAAAACCACCCAGGTTTAGATCGAGGTGTTGAACATGTTCAAAGAGAACATAGCTTCCAACATGGACCTAGCTCTTGAATATGTTGCTTAGAGATAGATTTGAAGTAGTTTGGACTTCCCTCTACTATGATCCGTATGTTGTAACATACATGTAAACTATTATGGGATATTATGATGTACTTTTGTAATCTATTGTGAAAATTGAATATAGCCATTTATTTAATTTTGCTGCTACACTTTGGTTGTTTTGAACACCATTCATTGAAATTTTAAAAATTTACACCTATTCCAGCATACCTTTGAATGTGTTCTTTGAATGGATGTTTTATACTTCAAATTTATATCAGGTAGTGGATCCCCTCTCGGGTCCCACTGCCTTACAAAATGGTATCAGATCCCATTGTAGTCAGAATCTGACTATTTCAACTTTGTCTCCCTAATTAGAACCATTGCCTCATATAGTTCCTCTTTAAGTGACATGTTTTCTGTATAATTGATCTACGCTACACTTGAGGTGAGGAATGATTGATTAAGGATCATAAGAGCTTCACACTAGAAACATGTTTCGTTAACCATAATGTGATGATCCTATTAGGTAGATATTATGACATAAGTTGAAAGCATAGGTGTCTAGAAAGGATTAGGGTTCGGGGGCTGGGAAGATTTTCCTCTGCACCACTATCTTGATTTATGAGGACCCCCAGATCTATCTGATACCTACCTAGCATGAGATGATACTAACTATCTAAAACAACATGCCTATAGACAGTAGCATCCTTAGGCACCTAAGTTGGATACTCCTAAGAACCTAATATGTTGACCTTGTCTTTTAGGTATAATGACTTGTCGACCAATATAGTTACCTTATGTCCCTTAGAACCACATGTTTGGTTAGTCTATCCATAATAACCTAGACTTTGATGTTTGGTGTTTAGTAAGCAATCATAGTGCGTAGTGGAAGCATGATGGATCTTGTACATGGTTTAGTTAGACTCACTATTTTCCCTCTATATTGGTTTGGCTTGGTAGGTCAAACCTTTTACGGGGTGAAGAGTAGTTGGATTGATGATGTTTTGGTAGTTAAATTTCAAGGAAGAAATCCTTTTTAAGGGGATGGATTCATGTAACATACCAAAATCTAGCTACACTAACTCTAGAAACCCTAACTCCATGATTAGGAGGATAGTTTGCTTGGATCCTTAGATTTGACCAAACATGTTATAATTGTAACCCCACATGCTTGTTGTTATACTAAAGAACATATAATGGCCATCTAATGAATAGTTCACATGTTTGAACCCTAATGAATATCTAATGCACATAATATGAGTAACTCACATATTACTACTAATAGTGGGTACACATGATGCTAACCATGTCTTGGACCAATAAACCCTAATGATATGATGAGCAAGATAATTGTAACCGAATCTTTATTTAATGCATACTAAGAATGTATAGGTGAAGAATAATGATTATGTTGACCTAAACCCAAAGTTTTAATAATCTCACGTTTACCCATACATCCTTAATGGAATTCTTGATACATTAGTGACATTAGGTGTCATAATCAGATAACATACTTTAATACACATAAATGATATATAATCACCTAATCATAAATTAATAAGGTCATTCATAAGAAATGCCTATCACCTTGTTCTATAATACACACCTAATTAATCATCTAATCATTACTTAGTATGTGACTCAAATCATTAATATGTAATATGTCCAAACTTGATCACTAAAATACATATAATAAAATCAATATGGATTAGAAGAAATTGGATTACATGAATGTACATAATCAACAATAAGAAGTGAATAAATATGAGAAAATATTTAATGATTACATTAATGTAAAAAAAGGTATGTGATAGTGTTTAATATAGATTTAAGTAATTAATGTGGTATTATTTGGATTAATTGTAACAAATTGGATAAAATGTCTTATTTCCTTTAAAATAATCTATTATAATCCAATATTTTGATAATAGAGATTAAATCCAAATAATCAAGGATAATAATCAAGTATATAGATATAATTGAGTAAACCCTAATTGTTCTAAAACTCTTAATCAGATAAAAAAGAAATATATATGATTTTGTGTATAATAATAAAATATAACTCTTTCGAAGAAAAGTAAATATAAAATGACACAATTAAAAGAATAATAAGGATGATATAATATCATGAGGAATATAATATTAATAGGCCTAAAATGTTAAATGTGTTATATCTAATAAAAATAAATCTTAATAGTGGAACCCTTAGTGATCCATGAGAACCTAACCTATGTGGAGTTTCTTGAGAATATTTTGAACGGCCAAGTAGTTGAAAAACAAGTAGTTTGAGTAGTGAAAGTTTTGGTGGAAGCTTTATGTAAACAACCTGGGAGTTTAGTTTTAGGATTTTGCATACTCACCCTACTCTTTTTGTTTGAGATTTTGGGTATGAAATCCTTTTTAAGGGGTGGAGTACTATAACATACTGAATCTTAGATGTAATATCCATGTAACCCTTTTTCCCAAGTTTCCCTATCATTTCTATTTTTTGTGTCCTTGATGTTTAATTAGTGGAATTTATAGTGGTTTGGTGAACATTTATTCACTATTTGTACCAATAAAAGGGTTATGCACATATACCTCAGTGAAATTCTATTGAAGGACCTTAGTTAGGTGTTAAAAACTTAATATAACTTTTGTATGTGTTTTGAAATTATAAAGTGAACCTAAGTTTCAAATTTGGTTCAATTTGAATGTTGTTTGTGCAAGTTATGCAATTTTAGGTAAATTATGGACTTTATGCAATTCACCCAATTGGGAGGTTCTCTTTGCAAATTGTCACATGCATTATAAGCCTTATAGATTCCCTTACAATTCTCTAGTTTTTGAACCATGGGCCGCCTAGTTGCACCTTGGTTTGAAAGTGTTTTTCTCCAAGGGCATTTTAGGGATTACCCTCTTTATAAAAGAAGTTATCTTTTGAAGCTATCAACCAATGGGGTTATTTCATTGATTGGAGGTCAATGGGGATGGCCTTGAAGTCTCCATAGGATTTTAGAACTAACATTTGATATTCAAGAAGCCTGTATGAGATGTCCTCTTGCATGTCCATGAAGCCCTAGGCTAAGGACACATGGAAAGTCCCATAGACACCTCATGCTTGCCCCCTACTTTATAAAGTCATATCTACCCTTTCCCACCTCCCAATTTGAAAAATCTTGCTCTTCTTCTCTTTCCTCTTGATTATAGAATTGTTCCTACTCTATTTTGACATGAAGGTTCTATCCCAAGGTAAAAGAGGGTACCTAGATTGGTGAAGAAGACTCCTAGGGTTCTGAATTTACTCTATTTAGGGTTTCTAATGCTCCTTCTTGGTAATTTCGATTAAAAATAGTAAGTATACTCCTTTCCTTCCCTATTTTGATGTTGTTTGTCTTCCTACCACCTTCTTCTAGGTCGGAACCATGGACTTCCATGGTGAAACTAAAATCCCACCTAGAGCCCTTAAACACCTCATCTCCATGTTCTTTAGCTAGGGTTTTTCACCTCTAAAGTGGTAAAGGTGCTTCTTGCTCGAGATAGGAGCTTTGTTCGAGAAACCAAACCCTCTATCTTGGGAACCTTGCTGCTTAAACATGTACACCTTCCCTAGAGGTGAGTACTATAATCCCCTTCTCATATATTTCTTACTACATGCTTAAAACTCATGAATCTATGATTAAAATTGATGGTCTCCATCTCTATTTACCATGTTCTTCTAGGGTTTCAGTTTCTTGCTTTCTTACCTTCTCTAGAGGATCTAGTTTTGTTACCTATGCATCTCCAACCCTGATCTTGGGTCAAATGGTGTTTTCTCTCTCTCTCTCTCCTTCTCTTTCTCTCTTCCTCTCTCTCGCAAGGATTTCTGACTTGTCATTTCCTTATTGGTTCAATTGAAAATTCATATCTTTTAATCCAGTTATCCAAATTTGACAAATAAATATGTTTTAGAAGGAAAATTAATCTCTATTTAATAAAAATATTTTCAAGGTCTTATTTTGAGGTTTAACAAAGGGTGATTTTTGTAAAATGAATTTAATAGAAAAAATTCATAGAAATTACATCTTAATCATCATAACTCCAAAGCTAATATAAAAATATATTTTCTTGATCAGGAGGATCTAACAACATTATTGGTGAGCTTTCTAGAATCTAAATCTAAGTTTTTTTAAAAAGGTCTAAAATTAGGGTTTCTATACATTAGTTTGCATTATGTACTCTAATACATGTTAATACATTGAAAATAGGTAAAGAGGAACTTGGACTCAATTAAAGTGGTGAAAGTTAGTAATTGATATCAATAAGAGAGGTATGTGCATTCTGTTGGTATGTATGCCCTGAGAGCCAATCATGGGATGATTGGTGGGATACATTAAGATTGATTTGATAAACATCAAAGGCAAGCTTCCGATTCATTCTGGTTCAGTCATATGAGATAGTGATAGAACATATTGAATGTCTAGAGAATGACAGTACTCAATGACGTATGCCTTCAGGTTGAGGACTTGAACGATGAGATCATACGGATGCTAAGAGTTTGTACATTCTTGTTATGTCCCTGGTCGGATGTCATTGTGGAAGGTAGATAGACAGCAATGACACACAAGACTAGATTGTGGTGTTGGTTGATGACAGAATCTCATTAGTCATGATATAGAGATATCAAACCAAACACATAGGTACTTGTTGGAGAACAAGTGTACCGGACAGACCCACCGTGAGTTTGACACATGGAACCATGAGATGGTAGTCACAGTCAGTACCCACAGTGATGGTGGTGAGTGTGATTCTTAGACCTGAAATCACTACACTCAACACATGTCATTGGGCACACTTTGACATCATCAAACGCAGTCCTGAAACATGGGTTGTTATAAAGGTGATGATTGGGTGGCTTTGACACATGGGGCTTTTGAGGGGTGAGTGATATCTATGGGATTTGTCCCTCCTGAGGGAGTTTGATATCCAAGGCCACTTGATGAGTAGGATTGAGATAGGCGTGCGCACGCATGTGTGAATCAGTATATGATATTGATGTCATACATATCTCCTTCAATCTGCTCTGAGATCAAGAAAGTGAATGAATGTTGACAGGATGACTGTTCCATGCCTTGAGTTCATTCGGGATATTAGTGACAGAGGAATTATACATTCACTGTAACACCATTCACGGATTGTAGGATGAAAGTTGTTCTCCAACTTTCTATTTTCACTTCGGTAGCACTGATGTGTGACTAGGCACCGCTCTTTGCTTGTGAAGTCATAAGTGTTATGGACTTTCACTGCCAACGTGAAATGGACCTGCAGGGTCACACACATAGGATTTTACCTGGAAGAGGAGTTTTGTCCACAAAGCAATGTTTAGATTGATTACTAAAGGAGTTTAGTAGTTCAATTAAACACTCAATCAGTCGATGACTCAATATCATATGGTTCAAGGTGTTGGACGTATTGATTGAAGTATCGGATTGATTGAAATCGCATTTGACTGATTCTGCACAAACTGTACTCCCAACCGATCGGTTCAAGTGTTGAATCGGTAGGCTGAGGTTGCTGAACCGGTCGGCTCAAGTGTTGAGTCGATCGGCTCAAGCCCAGGGTGAAACAAGCGGTTCAAGTGTTGAACTGATCGGTTCAACTGGTGCAACCAAGCAAGTTGGGAAAGTCAGGTCGGTGAGAATTTTCCTTGCGTTTCACTTGCCCAATTTGATTGGAACAAGGATTGGTATTCGATACCAATTAGAAACAAAAGTTAGCAAGTCAATCGGGAACTGATCAGGACCACGAACCGACTGGTTCAGAAGTGAACCGGTCGGCTCATGGGTCCCAACCGATCGGTTGGTGCTCCAACCGACCGGTTCAGGTCCCGAACCGACCGGTTCAGGTTGTGAGATGGTTGCTTTTTGTGGAAAATTCTCGAACCCTTCTACTCCTGCTTTAGTCCCGTATTGCCGGGCACAGAGAACCCTGTCCCATGACCCGCCTATATATATAGGGGTATTGGGGGCTTCTCAAAGTACAGCTCAATGCAAGTCGGTTGCTTTGCGAAGTTGTCGTTCTTTCTGGTTTTGGTAACCGTGAGAGATCCCGAGCAAGTGCTTCCCGCAAAAGGGAGGTGCAGCAAGGGAAGCACAACTGCAGTTGCAACTGGTAGCAGGAGAGTATGTTGGCAACTAGTACGTCAACAGGAGGGTGCGACTCCTTCCACTTCCTTGTGGGACAAGGAGAGTGGAGTTCCAGGTGGTCCGTGTGGACTACTACAGAGGCGGGAGGACACTGCCGCTTAGGAGGACAACTGTCATCCGACAGTCCGGTAGGAGGAGGAGTCGTCAGTCTCGGTGCGACCAGGAACTGCACAGACACCGTCCAAGACCGGAGTTGAAGACCGCGCATTGCGCGACGTATTGTCGCCGAGCAAGCCTCGGGACAAGGTATGATTCCGCAAACCATCCTTTCCTATTTTATAGACGTTGACGTGTTTCCTCGGTATGGGTTGGGGGAGAAAATTTTTGTTTCCGCTGCCTTCTCTGTCTCCCCTAAAACCCAACAGTGGTATCAGAGCCACGTTAACTGCTCTATATTTTAGGAATATCGATATGATCGATTTTGGTTTGTCGCCTTTATTTATTGCATACGATGCGAATAATATTGGCTTTATGCATGTCCAATCCTAAATCCACAAATCCCAAATTACATATATGATATGTATTATTAATGCACTCGATACGCGTCGCCCTTAAACGAGTTTTGTGGTGGATGTGTGTAGCATGATTATGGCCTATAAACCCCTATCTGTGTGTGGTTGTTTGTGGTTGCTTGCATCTCGGTCTGCGCACCGATCTTCCCTCTCTTATTCCTGATGTAACTCAAAATAATTCGAGATTCTTTCCTACCTTTACTCCCCCCGAATGTAACTCGGGGTTTCCCTTTTAAGCAATGTAATAATAGGATAGATTTTATTTCCTGTTATGTCGAAGACCGGAGGACATCAAGACGACTGCTCAGACGATCGTTTCAAGGCGTGAACCGATCGGCTGACCTTGCAGACGGTCGGTTCAAGGAGTGAACCGATCAGTTAATGACCGGTTCGAGGAGCGAGACGAGCGGGTGGCGGACATGATGAGATGCACGACGACCAGGCGAACCGATCGGTTGGAGGAGCCAACCGATCGGTTGGTGGCACCCAGACGACCGGCTGGAGAGTACATATCATTCATGTGATGAGTTGATCAACTCGGATGGCAAGGCACAGAGTTCATCTTGTACAGGTTGCATGTGATGTAGACCTAGATGACCGTGATTCCTCTTGGCTCGAGGAGTCACATTAGGATGGCCATAATCATCGCTTTTATCATTTTTGTGCATTATTTCTGTGGGATATAGCATGTATATGATACGTACTATGTATTGTGGTGATTGGATATGTATATGTATATAAAACCAAATCCCTCATTAAAATATTAAGTCTTATATGCCTTCCATTAGCGGCACACATGAAAAGCTCGATCGACCAAGCGTAGGTTACGCCAAAGCGTGGTGCGCCGTCTATCTTGTGGAAGTGTGAAGGGTAGACATGTAGGTTCTGCCAAAGCAGGGTGAATGTTCTACCGTGTCGGCTTTTGGGTTAGACTTAACTGGTGATTCTTAGAGCGTCTAGGCCCAGAGGCAAGGAATGTTCATGGCAAGGTGTTGTGCATGTTCATTCAACAAGAGTTGCATATGATGCAATTGGCAATAGTTGCCTACCTGAGAGATCTAAGTTGTGGGTGATCAGCCAAAGCTGACTCATGACTTAGAGGATTTCAGGATCTTGCCCACTAGAAGGTTGTACGCTGCAATCTTCTGAATTGATGGTGAGGGCTATCAATTTGAAGTAAAATAGTGGGAGAGATAATTAATTAAAGGCCTAATTTTATCGTCAACCTTCCAAATCAATCAAATAAGTCAAAAAGAGTTTTGGACTAAAATTGCATATATTTCCTTTTTAAAAATAAATGGTTAATCAACAAATCACTTTATTTGCGATCGGTCTTTGAGACCAACAAATTAAATGGGAATAATTCCACGACTGGTTAGGATGGTGAGAAGTGTTCTCAAAGAGCGAAAGCTCCAAGTCCTAGTTATACCAGAACCAGATGAACTCTATCCCACCACATCAATGGCTGAAAGTATGCTTATGGAAGCATATTGAGAAAGACATTGATGAGGAGTGCTTGATGTTATGTTCTCTGAACTATGAGTTGCAGAGACAACATGAGACATATGATGTCTCCAAGATATTGTCCTAGTATGTCATGACAGAAGGAGATCCAGTAAGGGATTCACACACTCAATGTGATTGGGTATGTTGAAAACCTGACTGAGAAGGATTCCCTCTGAGCCAAGGGTTGGCTATTGGTATGATACTGCAAATGTTGCAAGAATCATACAATTCATGATAAGCTACAACACGAACAACTTTGACAAGCGTTGACATAGTTGTTGGACATGTTGAGGATAGTAGAGGCAAAGATGAAGAAAGACAAACCATAATCTTTGATGTGATCAAAGAGAAAGGTAAGTCTTAAGGGCAAGGATAAGGGAAAAGCAAAGAAGTGTTCTATTGCTAGCCGACAATCCAAGCCGTCTTCAGCCTCAAGGCACATGGGGAAAGGGTGTATGAGGGATTGCCCTCTATATCTGGAAGAACAAAAGAAGATGAAGGAGGGGATGGAGATCTCCACCTAAGGTATCATGAAATGAACCGCTTCTTTATCCAAGGTATATGATACCAAGATATGGATATGTCATATATGATATGCAATATCCCCAAAGAAGTGATGGCCTTTGTGAAAGGACCAAGAAAGAAGTACCCATCATTGGAGCAAGTGTTGCTTCCATAGATAGGAGTATCTTTCAGTTTATTTCAGCCTAAAAGGGCACGAAATAGAGTTGAGAACTGCTATTTCATATATTGCCAATAGATAGAAACACTTTATTATTTCATATTGTATGACAATGATGGCAATTAATAAAGTTGATGTTTCAATCTCAAAGATATGATCTTTGTGGCAATGCCTTGTTTATCTTGTGATACATGGTATGCATAAGATAAAATGATACCTAAAGTTATTGATAACTCAAACAATCAAATTAGCATCAATCATGAGAAATTCATTTCTAGTTTCCATATGATGGATAAATCTAGACTCTTTTAGTTAGAGAACCAGTAAGAGACATGAATCTCTTGTACATGATTAATCAATCTTCACTAATGGTAGTGGGAGAATGATTATCCTATTAGGTATAATACATGTGATGTATTTACATACCTATTGGAATGAATGCTAATACTTCAAATGGTGTTTAGAGAAATACCAATATGAATATCTTGAAGTGTTCAAGATTTTCATAGATGAAGTGCAAATTTGGTAAAGTATTAATTCTTGATGAGATCAAAGAATGAAATACTTGGACCAAATATTTGAGATCCTTATGAGTGATTATGATATTGTATCATAGTGAACTCATGATTAAGGCATGGTGATGTCCAAATCAAGAAGGAATCATACTCTAAGGAGTTAGAGAATGATTATCGAATAACTGAATTCTTCTTAATAAAAGGATACCCCACACTAATAAAGTACATTAAGAATCACAAGGAGTTGTGAATTCTTATATTCTTGACAGATACACCTCAATTATCTATGTGATGAGTTGTTCATATGATGAGTCAACTATCTAGATGAATATGAGGAATCAGATTTTGAGTTATGGTATAAAACCATTACATCCTAAATGACATCCGTGTGAACCATAAGGTATGACCTTGATGGTAGCACTCATTGGATGAAATCCATAAGTGCAAATAAGTCTTAAGTGTTAAGACACATGGATAACATTTTGAGAAGGATGATGCTTGTTGATTGCAACTTAATGACTGAGACATTTGGCATATGGATACTAAAACCGCATTCCTATAAGGAATAAAACAAGGATGTGTACGTGACACAACCTATAAGGTTTATGAATCCACTAATGCAAATGAAGTCTATAAGTTACAATGGACTAATCAATGTGATTGATTGAGTACAAGCAACTCAAAATTGGATCTTTACTTTGATGATATAGTCAAAGGGTTTGACTGATATGTCAAAGATAGAGAAGGGATCTGTGATTTAGTGGGAGCGTATTCACATTCCACATATTGATGTGAAATGGAATTGTTCTAGAATGGAAATCCAAAAGTGGAAATTATCTTTAAGGAAGATAGAGATGTTTCCTATATGCTGGGAATAGAGATCTATAGAGATAGTTCTCGAAAAATCTCTTGACCTGGAAAGAGAGAGCATACATTGGCAATCTGTAATGAAGGGTTCAGTATGCAAAGATTCAGTGGGAGAAAACTTGTCCATGTTATATGGATATCAGTATCCCAAGGCCAAGTGTCCAATTCTTATGAAGAATGGGAACACTAAGAATAGATATGGATCTATCATGTATGTAATCATCCCATTGTCTTGCATGTATGACATGGCAAGAATAAAATGCATTCATCATTTTGTATGTATGACATGACAATATGATGTGCTCATCCTGATAACTCGTATGTGGGACATGACGAGTGGATGTATGTCTACTTCCAGTAAGGGTTAGTGGAATACGATGAGAACTTGATAAGTACTTGTGAAGTACTAGTTCCATGGAGATAAGGAAGAGTTTGATGTAAAGAGTTACATTGATGCGAACTTCCGAAAGGACAAAAAATTAATCGCAAAATATACATAGGATGTATAAAAGTGAAAGTTGGTTGATAATTGGAAATGTTCCAATAAAACTATTTAAAAGGAAATGCCGAGTATCTATGTGTTAGAGAACAGCAGTAGATACTATATGGATCTAGAAGTTCATGAGATGAACTTATAGATATTCCACTCATTGATGACAAGTCTGGAATCCTTGATCATGCAATGTGGCTAAAGGTTAGCAATGGAATACTAGATCGCATATTACGGCAACTCCATCTCATACATGTGACGTACAGAGAAGAGATGTGAGACATGAAATTTGTACAGACCTTGGCAAGGTGTTGCCATTACTCACTATGTTGGCACTAGAGCACAGTAACATGTGGGACATGTTTCAATATCACTATGAATATGATTCAAGAGTGATTGGCTCGCAGTGCAAGTGGGAGTCTGTTGGTATGTATGCCCTGAGAGCAATCATGGGATGATTGGTGGGATACATTAAGATTGATTTGATAAACATCAAAGGAAAGCTTCCGATTCATTCTGGTTCAGTCATATGAGATAGTGATAGAACATATTGAATGTCTAGAGAATGACAGTACTCAATGACGTATGCCTTCAGGTTGAGGACCTGAACGATGAGATCATACGGATGCTAAGAGTTTGTACATTCTTGTTATGTCCCTAGTCATATGTCATTGTGGAAGGTAGATAGACAGCAATGACACACAAGACTAGATTGTGGTGTTGGTTGATGACAGAATCTCATTAGTCATGATATAGAGATATCAAACCAAACACATAGGTACTTGTTGGAGAACAAGTGTACCGGACAGACCCACCGTGAGTTTGACACGTGGAACCATGAGATGGTAGTCACATTCAGTACTCACAGTGACGGTGGTGAGTGTGATTCTTAGACCTGAAATCACTACACTCAACACATGTCGTTGGGCACACTTTGACATCATCAAACGCAGTCCTGAAACATGGGTTGTTATAAAGGTGATGATTGGGTGGCTTTGACACATGGGGCTTTTAAGGGGTGAGTGATAGATATGGGATTTGTCCCTCCTGAGGGAGTTTGATATCCAAGGCCACTTGATGAGTAGGATTGAGATAGGCGTGCGCACGCATGTGTGAATCAGTATGTGATATTGATGTCATACATATCTCCTTCAATCTGCTCTGAGATCAAGAAAGTGAATGAATGTTGACAGGATGACTATTCCATGCCTTGAGTTCATTCGGGATATCAGTGACAGAGGAATTATACATTCACTGTAACACCATTCACGTTGTTCTCCAACTTTCTACTTTCACTTGGGTAGCACTGATGTGTGACTAGGCACCGCTCTTTGCTTGTGAAGTCATAAGTGTTATGGACTTTCACTGCCAATGTGAAATGGACCTGCAGGGTCACACACATAGGATTTAACCTGGAAGAGGAGTTTTGTCCACAAAGCAATGTTTAGATTGATTACTAAAGGAGCTTAGTAGTTCAATTAAACACTCAATCAGTCGATGACTCAATATCACATGGTTCAAGGTGTTGGACGCATTGATTGAAGTATCGGATTGATTGAAATCGCATTTGACTGATTCTGCACAAACTGTACTCCCAACCGATCAGTTCAAGTGTTGAACCGGTCGGCTGAGGTTGTTGAACCGGTCGGCTCAAGTGTTGAGTCGATCGGCTCAAGCCCAGGGTGAAATGAGCGGTTCAAGTGTTGAACCGATCGGTTCAACTGGTGCAACCAAGCAAGTTGGGAAAGTCAGGTCGGTGAGAATTTTCCTTACGTTTCACTTGCCCAATTTGATTGGAACAAGGATTGGTATTCGATACCAATTAGAAACAAAAGTTAGAAAGTCAATCGGGAACTGATCAGGACCACAAACCGACCGGTTCAGAAGTGAACCGATCGGCTCATGGGTCCCAATCGATCGGTTGGTGCTCCAACCGACTGGTTCAGGTCCCCAACCGACCGGTTCACTTGTGAACCGATCGGTTTAGGTTGCGAGATGGTTGCTTTTTGTGGAAAATTCTCGAACCCTTCTACTCCTGCTTTAGTCCCGTATTGTCGGGCATAGAGAACCCTGTCCCATGACCCGCCTATATATATAGGGGTATTGGGGGCTTCTCAAAGTACAGCTCAATGCAAGCCGGTTGCTTTGCGAAGTTGTCGTTCTCTCTGGTTTTGGTAACCATGAGAGATCCCGAGCAAGTGCTTCCCGCAAAAGGGAGGTGCAGCAAGGGAAGGACAACTGCAGTTGCAACTGGTAGCAGGAGAGTATGTTGGTGACTAGTACGTCAACAGGAGGGTGCGACTCCTTCCACTTCCTTGTGGGACAAGGAGAGTGGAGTTCCAGGTGGTCCGTGTGGACTACTACAGAGGCAGGAGGACACTCCCGCTTAGGAGGACAACTGTCATCCGACAGTCCGGTAGGATGAGGAGTCGTCAGTCCCAGTGCGACCAGGAGCTGCACAGACACCGTCCAAGACCGGAGTTGAAGACCGCGCATTGCGCGAGGTATTGTCGCCGAGCAAGCCTCGGGACAAGGTATGATTCCGCAAACCATCCTTTCCTATTTTATAGACGTTGACGTGTTTCCTCGGTATGGGTTGGGGGAGAAAATTTTTGTTTCCTCTGCCTTCTCTGTCTCCCCTAAAACCCAACACATTCCTACACCCTAAGTTGGGATATTTGCAAACCAAACCCTATATTTCTCTAATGAGGCTTTAATGAACCCTATTCCCTTTGTTCATAATTCTTTTGTTAAATTGCCTCAAAATTTGTAATGATATTCTATATCTTGGGCCTTGTACCCCTCTTCCATGTTCTAACTAATATGAGGCTTTTAATTGCCATAAGTTATTTACTAGCATGTTGATTTTATGAATGATTTATCTATAATAGTGGTACTTATGTACAAGCACCCACAGATAGCCCTGAGGAATGTCTTATTATCCCCATAAAAATGTAGGTGACTAGGAATGTATTAATTCTCCCCTCACCTATAGTTTGAGGTCCGGTAGGTGGTTCAACCCTACTTAGTTAATATAGTCAATATTAATCATGCATTCAAATTTTTTATTATTTTTCTTAATATGACAAGCATCTGTCTGATTATGCCTCATACTCTTGTTCACTTCATCTTATGATGAAATCTTAGCCTTTACTATCATGTTATTTCCTTATGTTTTGATCGAGGTGTTGAACACTATGAAGGAGAAAATAGCTTCCAACATGGACCTAGCTTTTAGAGATGTTGCTTGGAGACAGATTTGAAGTAGTTTGGACTTCCCTCTACTTAGATCCTTATGTTGTATCCTTATGGGATATTATGATGTACTTTATTAATCTTTTATGAAAATTAAATATAGTCATTTGTTTAATTCTGCTGCCTCACTTTAGTTGTTTTGAATACAACTTATTGTATTTTAAAAATTTTACACCTATTCCAGCATACCTTTGAGTGTGTTCAGAAATGGATGTTTTATTCATCAAATGTTTAATATGGAGTGGATCCCCTCTCAGGTCCCTCTCCCTTACATGGTGTGCTAAGAGCATATACTCAGCTGCAAAACTACTAAGTCATCAATCTATGCTTTTTTAATCAAAATGCATGTTGACCCTTGTTTTTCTTTATCACTTTGTACCTTTACAGCATGTACAGTATGGTTGGAGATTACAATCTAATCTTCCTACTCATGTATATACAAATGGTCTGCCAACCATTTAGCCTACTTTGATTATATGAGCAGGCTAAAACAGAGATAAGAGGGGAAGTGAATCAAAGAAAGAAAAATATGATCAAACCTAAATCATCATTACTTCCCACCCATATCTCTATTGCATGTATATTGTTTCCAAGTATTTATTTCACAATATCTAGAACACATAATGGTCATTGTAGTGGTTTGCCACCAATAATATTATTGATTGATGGATCTGGCGACTGAGTTTTTTTTAACATGTTCTTATCCTCTATTTTCTTTTGTTGATGAGAGTTAGATCTTACGATCCAAAT
This sequence comes from Alisma plantago-aquatica, assembly GCA_963693085.1. Taxonomy (NCBI): domain Eukaryota; kingdom Viridiplantae; phylum Streptophyta; class Magnoliopsida; order Alismatales; family Alismataceae; genus Alisma; species Alisma plantago-aquatica. The sequence continues at coordinate 316,020,944 of OY856411.1, read as the reverse complement.
TTTGCATTGTCGCAATATCTATCATGGATTGTTGTAGTCAGAAGAACCTCGTGCTAAAAAACAACCCTATAAACCTGTGGAGGCTTGACAAGAGTGGGGTAGGTAATAAAGGGATAGTGAAATCCATTGCGTATCAAGCCAGAAGAAAATTGGATAATATTGAAAAGTAGATGGAATAGATTGTTAGACATTTGAGCTACCTCCTAATTCTATTAAACATTGAAACATACCCTTCTGGGTCAGGCATTTTTTACTTCTGCAATTCATGGCATGACTTTGAAATGTGTGGATGACAATAAACCTGAATTGTTTTATATTTGTCTCCAGTAGGAATGGCCAGAATGAATGGTTTGTGATCTGCAACAGATTGTATTCTATTCTAATTTAATCTTAAATTCCACTTTGGATTGAAATCTAACATGATGTCTCTCTAAGACTGCAGTAGCTCAATTTTTAGTCTTGAAGTCATTTTGTGTGTCAGTTCTTTTACCAATGATGCTTAAGATTTTGTGTTGAAGATGTTGCTAAGCTAGAATTATGCTTTAGGATTTCTCCTTATATGATTCCAGCAATTTATATTTTGTTTGTTGACTGGGGTTGAATTAATATTGGTGGTTTTACTCGATTGAAGCATTGAATTCTAGGAGTTACACTATCACATTATTAAGTGTAGTTATTGGTACTACTCCCTTACTGTAGAGGATCATCTAATCCTTATAGTGGTTTCTATATAAGGTCTGGCTACTTATGTGAATATGAGGACAGACTGCATTTCTTTAGTCTTTATGTGACTATTTACTTAAAAAACTCAAGGTATGATGCCATGTTCATACCAAAAAACTCACAGGACTATGTCCTCCTTTGATGAAGCAAAATTTGACTGATATAAATTCCTATGCTTGTCGATAATAACAAATGAAAACCATACAAGAAAATAAATGAAGTTGTTGTTGGGTTGTTATCACCAAAATGAAATTTATAAGATTCACCTCCTAGAATGGCATCATCCTTCTCTTCAAGGTAATATGCCTCATGGATCTTCACATCCTTCTTACATATCTCAATCTTGTCATGATTTTGTAGGTTCTCAATCTATTCCCTCAATTACTCCCACGATCTTGTTATCCCCACCATCTTATAGTACATGCTATAGCCCTTCTAATCATACTATGACAATCCTCCAATCAGGACAGAAAAAAAGATCACAAAGGGGCTTTATGCATCCTTGATAGATAATAAGCAACATCCTACACACACTTTTTTATTCAGTATTAAGATGGATGATTAATGGCTCTCTTCTGTGTGTTATTAGATTATGTCACTACTATACTAGTTTCCACATAAAATGGAATGTGTTGTGTTTCATATTATTTTCTTGAAAGAACAATGTGATGGAGTTGGTGTTGGGATTTCTTGTCTTTAAAAGTGGATGGAAATTCAAGCACCAAAAGTACGTTGCACTGAAGCTTAGATGTAGAGGGTTCATTGGGATGGGTTCGTAGTTCCATATGGATTGAGTGAATCCATAAGTAGGGTATAAGAAAATCTCCAATATTTTTGTCTGGTGAAACGGTGAATTTTCTATTAATTTATGACTAGGAAAAAAGGTACGAGTGCTCTTTTGATTTCTATTTATTTGATCCAACTATGTTGATTTCTCATCAAAGATTCATCAAAATCAAGAAACATCCTATGGGGACATTAGTGGACATATAAGACAAGTTGGCATCAAGGGTTGGGTAATCATCCTAGTATAATAAGCTCATACTTTGCATAAGGGAATATCTTAAAATATTGTATTGATTCACCTACACAGACCTTATAACATACTAAACTTGAATGTTTTGTTGAGATGAAATCTGGTTCATGGAGGGACTGATTGTAGTGACTAATTTGTGCATTAAATCTACTTTGATGATTGTTCACTGATTTGTGGAGTTGGAGGCATATTTCTTCCTCTCTTTTTCTACGAGCTGCAATGATGAATGGCTTCTGGTCTCTAAAGTTGTAGGGCACTATTTTGTGTTGAAGACTTGTTTGAAATACTTATCTTTTTACACACTTTCTGACATGAACTTTTTTTATACTTAGTTCTGGAGTGCTAGTGACCTTCAACACTCATACCTTCTTGTGCATAATAGTAGAACTTCATGAAGAATCCTGCTATCAAGGACTAGATTGCCTCAGCCTGATAATGGTGTAGTAAATATTTGGTGTTTATGTTTTTTTATTTTGTTAACATAATTGTCTCTTGTTTCCATTGCAAAATAATTTTCTTTAACTCATGACAAATCATTATATATGGCATCTCTATTATATCTTCAACTTTATTCAATGTGGCAATAAATTGCTCTGTCGAGTGCATAGAGGAAACATTAAAGTTTTGTGTTTTTTAATCACTTATTAATCCCATATCCAAACATGTTCAACTAATTACTATAATGATTGATTGGGTTTATCATTGTCCAAATGAGCTTCCATATTGATACATAATAGAACAACCAAGCACGACATGATATCATTCGTTGTGTAGAAAGTTGAAAATGTTGAATGCCTTGGCTTCTTCCTGAATTTAGACTCTAATATAGAACTAAGGTAAGCATTCGTATATAATATTCTTGAATAATACATTTAGTGTAACATTTAGGATGTGGGACCCATGAATTTAAACTCTGTTTGCATTGTGACAAAAAAAATGTATTAAGTTTTTTTTAATTGGGTACTGAAATACAAAGTGCCCATGATGCAAGGTGGTTGTTTCGAAGTTCTATCCTCTCTAGGATTATGTTTGGGAGTTAGATATACCCTACATGGAATGTAATTCTCTGTATTCCATCTCATTCAATCTCAATTTTTGAAATAAAATATGACAAATTCCATGCAGAATCTGATTTCATTCTTATATCTTCGAGTTATGATGCTCCAATTCTAGTTTAGTCTTTTGATTGGGCTGTTGGGTCTGTTGGGTTTTGGAGGAGACAGAGAAGGTAGTGGAAACAAAAAAAAATTCTTCTCCTGAACCCAGTATAAAGGAATAACGTCAACGTCTATACAATAAGAATGATGGTTTGTAGAGGCATACCTTGTCCTGAGGCTTGCTCGGCGATGTTACCTCACAGCTTGCACGGTCTTCACCTCTGGTCTTGGACGGTGTCTGTGCATCTCCTGGTCTCATCGGGACTATCAAGATTGACAAGTCCTCCGAGGGGTAGAAGTCTCCCGCCTCTATAGTAGTCCACACAAACCACCTAGACCTCTGATCTCCTTGTCCCACACGGAATCAGAAGGAGTCGTACCCTCCTTTTGGCATACTAGTCAGTGACACACTCTCTTGCCACCAGTCACTTTTCTACTGTTGTCTTTCCTTTGATGTGCCTCCCTTATCAGGTAGCACTTTCTCGGGCTCTCTCTGTTACCACAACTAGAGAGAACGACAACTTTGTAGAGCAATTGGTGTTCTGAATTGTACTTTGAGAAGCCCCCAATACCCCTATATATAAGAGGGTCATGGGATAGGGTTCTGTACCCCGAGCAATGCGGGATTAAAGCAGGAGTAGAAGGGTTTGAGATTTTCCACAAAACAACCAACGGTGCCAGCTAAACTGATCGTTTCAAGCATGAACCGATCAGTTGGGGACCTGATCCGATCGGTTCACACTTGAATTGATCGGTTGGAGCACCTGAGCCGATCGGTTCACTTCTGAAATGATTGGTTCACTACCCTGGTCAGTTCCCTATTGACTTTTCCTCTTTTGTTTCAAATTGATCCAAATACCAATCCTTGTTCCAATCAAATTGAACAAGTAAAACAAAGAGAAATTCCTTGCCAACCTGACTTTCCCAACTCGCTCAGTCGGACCAATTGAGCCGATCAGTTCAACCCTTGAACTGGTCGGTTCAGCCTGTCCTGAGCCGATCGGTTCACCACATGAACTGATCGGTTGGGAATGCAGACTGTGCAAAATTAGTCAATTGCAGTTTCAATCAATCTGATACTCTAATCAATCGGTCCAACACCTTGAACACTATGATATTGAGATATCAATTGATAGAGTGTTTAATTGAACTACTTAACTCCTTTAGTAATCAATCTAAACATCGTTTGTGGATAAACTCCTCTTCCAGGTTAAAGACTTTGTGTGTGACCCTGCATGTCCATTTCACGTTGGCAGTGAAAGTCCATAACACTTATGACTTCACAAGAAAACAGTGGTGCCTAGTCACACATCAGTGCTACCCAAGTGAAATAGAAAGTTGTAGAACCACTTTCAATCCTACAATTCATGAAAGGTGTTACAATGAATGTATAATTCCTTTGTCACTAATGTCCTGAATGAACTCAAGGCATGGTACAATCATCCTTTCAACATTCATCCATTTCCTTGATCTCAGAGCAACTTGGGTGAGATATGTGTGACAGCAATATCACATATGCATGTGCATGCCTTTCTCAATATTAATTCACACATGCATGTGCATGAGTTTCTCAATCCTACTCATCAAGTGGCCATGGACATCAAACTCCCTTAGGAGGGATAAATCCCATATCTATCACTCACCCCTCAAAAGCCCCACGTGTCAAAGTCACCCAATCATCACCTTTATAACAACCCATGTTTTGGGACTCCATTTGATGATGTCAAAGTGTACCCAACGACATGTGTTGAGTGTAGTGATTTTAGGTCGAAGAATCACATTTACAACCATCATTGTGAGAGCTGACTGTGACTACCAAATCATGGTTCCATGTGTCACTCTCATGGTGGGTCTGTCCGATACACTTATTCTCTAACAAGTACCTATGTTCTTGGTTTGATATCACTATATCATGGCTAATGAGATTTTGTCATCAACCAACACACAATCTAGTCTTTAGTGTTATTGATGTCTATGGTTATTTCCTCAATAACAACGGACTAGGGACTAAACAAGAAAGTATACTCTTAACATATGTATGATCTCATCGTTTAGGTCCTCAACCCAAAAGCATGTCATCAAGTAAAAAAAATGATTAGACATCTATCATGTTACACTATCATCTCAGAAATAGGTAAAACATATAGACCGGATATTGCCTTTATTATTATTATTCAAATCATTTACAAAGTATCCCATTACAATCATCACATGACTTTCTCTATGGGCATACATACCAACATACTCCCACTTGCACTTAGAGCCAATCAGCTAGGAACCTGAGTCCTTGTGACCTAGCATGACCATCATACTTCTGTTGAGAAAGGGCCTTAATCAGTGGATTAGCTATTTTGTCTTCAGTTGGTACTTATGCAAATCTTCATATCTCCTTGATGTACGATCTCTCATATGAGATGGAAGCGCCGCAGTATGTGCTTGGACCGCTGATATGATCTGGGCTCCTTAACTTGAGCAACAACTCCATTATTGTCACAATAAAGCTTAATTGCATCACAGTTACTGGGAACTACGCCAAGTTTAGTGATGAACTTCCTGATCCACACAACCTCCTTTTTTGCATGTGAAGAAGCAATATACTCAGCCCATGTAGTAGAATTGGCAACTGTTTCTTACTTGGAACTCTTCCTGCTCACAACTCCATTGTTTAGGCAAGATAGAAATCCTGATTGCGATATGTAATCATCTTTGTCAGTTTGGAAGCTTGCATCGATGTAACCCTTTACTACCAGATCTTCCTCGCCGCCGTATACAACGAATTGATCCTTAGTCCTTTGCATGTACTTGAGGATGTTCTTTATGGCTGTCCAGTGAGCATCCCCAGGATTTGACTGGTACCTGCTCGTCATGCTGAGGGCATACGATACATCTGGGCATATGCACAACATAGCGTACATGATGGATCTGATGGATGATGCATATGGGATCCCATTCATATGTTCCCTCTCTTCATAAGATTGGGGACATTGAGCTCTAGAGATGGTGACTCCATGTAGCATGGGGATGTTGCCTCTCTTTTAGTTCTCCATGCTCAACCACTTCATCACTTTATCAATGTACGTGCTTTGACTTAGTCTGAGAAGCCTTTTAGATCTATCTCTATAGATCTTAATACCTATAATGCAGGATGCTTCTCCTAAGTCCTTCATTGAGAAAGTATTCTCAAGACAAGTCTTTACCTTTTCTAAGGCTGAGACATCATTCCCCATTAATACTATGTCATCCACATACAATATGAGGAATGCGGTCGTGCTCCCACTGACCTTATTGTACACACAAGGTTCATCTTCATTTCGAATAAAGACAAACACTTTGACTTCCTCATCAAATCAAATATTCCAACTCTGAGATGCTTGCTTCAATCCATAGATTGACCTTTGTAGCTTACAGACTTTATTGGCATTCTTTGGATCTACAAAACCTTCATGTTGTGTCATGTACACATCCTCATTTATATTCCCATTAAGGAATGCAGTTTTAACATCCATTTTCCAAATCTCATAGTCGTAGTAAGCCGCAATAGCAAGCATGATACAGATGGACTTAATCATGGCAACTGGAGAAAAAGTTTAGTCATAGTCAACACCTTGAACTTGTCAAAAACCCTCTGCAACCAATCTGCCTTTATAAGTTTGCACATTGCCATCCATGTCGATCTTCTTCTTGAAGACCCACTTGCACCCTATGGGTTTTACACCTTCGGGTGGTTCCACCAAAGTCCATACTTTTTTGGAGTACATGGATTCCATCTCAGATTTCATGGTCTCAAGCCTTTTCTCAGAATCTAGTCCCTCCATAGCCTCTAGATAGGTAGTTGGATCATCATCTATGATCAACTCACCACCTTCCTTATTCACAAGGTATCGAAACCTCTCAGGTTCAAGGTGTGTCCTACTAGATCTACGAGGTCCTTGTGTAATTTGAGGAAACTGAGATTCCACAACATCTTGTGAATCTTTATGTTCCTCTTATACATCTACTGGTTCAATATTTTCTTGTTGGGCTTGAACCTCTTCAAGCTCTATTTTCCTCCCAATGCTTCCTTTAGAAATAAATTCATTTTCTAGGAACACAACATCCCTGGCAACAAACACTTTGTTGTTAGTTGGGTGGTATAAGTAATATCCCTTGGTCTCCTTAGGATATCCAACAAAATAACATTTATCAGATCTAGGGCCTAGCTTGTCAGGAAACATTTTCTTGACATATGCCTCGCACCCCCAAATCCTCATAAAAGACATATTGGGACGCTTCCTAGTCCATATCTCATATGGTGTCTTTTGAACTGATTTAGATGGTACTCGGTTAAGTGTAAACACAGCGGTTTCAAGAGCATGACCCCAGAAGGAAATCAGAAGATCATCAAAACTCATCATTGATCACACCATATCCAGTAAAGTGTGATTCCTTCTTTTAGACACACCATTATGCTATGGTGTTCCAGGTGGAGTCCATTGTGATACAATACCATAGGCTCACAGAAGGTCCTCAAACTCCTGGCTTAAGTATTCTCCACCTCGATTGGATTGAAGTGCTTACCAAGTTGGTTTTTTACTTCATTCATGAAATCCTTGAACCTTTCAAGAGTTTCTAACTTATGTTTCATCAGGTACACATAGCCATACCTACTGAAGTCATCAAAGAAGGTAACGAAGTACTGATACCCACCTCTGGCATTAGTTCTAAAAGGTCCACATACATCAGTATGTATGAGTCCTAATAGATCACTAGCTCTCCGACCTTTACCTAAAAAGGGAGTCTTGGTCATCTTGCCCAAGAAACAAGATTCACATGTCTCTATTGATTCATAATCAAAAGAGTCTAGATAACCATCTTTATGGAGTCTAGAGATGCGCTTCTAATTTATGTTCCCTAGACGATAATGCCAAAGATATGTTTTGTTTGAGTTGTTGAGTTTTTTCATTTTGGTGTTAATGCTATATACACTTGTCTCTATATTTATCAAGTATAGACCATAAGACATTGGGGCACTGTCATAAAAGATCCCATCTTTTGAAATGGAACACTTTCCATTCTTAATAAGAAATTCAAAACCATCCTTGTCAAAACAAGAAATAGAAATGATATTCCTATTTATGGTAGGTACATAATAAAAATTCTTCAACTCTATTATTAGCCCACTAGGTAGAGTTAACTCATAGGTTCCTATGACACTGGCGGCAACTCTTGCCCCATTGGCAACACATACTTCAACCTCGCCTTTCCCCAAAGGCCTACTTCTCTTAAGATCCTTCACATTTGAACAAATGTGAGATCCACATCTGGTATCAAGTACCAATGACAAAGAAGTAGTAAAGTTAATCTCTATCACGTATACACCAGAAGTAGAGATCTCTATCTCTCACTTCTTCTTCCATCGTTCCTTCCATCCTCTCCATGTTTTGAGCATAGAAGATTCTGACATTGGTTCGGCGAGAGAACCCTTCTCTCTGTCACCTTTGTCCTTAGACTTTGTTCCATTGATCTCCATCAATGAACTATCCTTCTTCTTGAGCATACATAGAGTGGATTCAAAGGCTACCTGTATATCTAGATTGTGCAGAAAACTTCTCACAATCCCCAACCAATTATGGAATTTATTCTCAATTAATTTTCCCATTTTTAAAGATGATTCTTTTGGCATTATATAAGATAAAATTGCATTTGTCAAAACTCCTTTTGATAAATTTTGATTTGAATGAATTTTGATGATAGTTAATTAGGCCTTTAATTAATTACTGCTCCCACTATTTTTTGATTCAAATTGACAGCCCTCACGATCAATTTGGAAGATTGCAACGTGCAATCTTCTAGTGGGTCAAGATCCGTATTTCATCAAGTCATGAGTCCGCTTTGGCTGATTGCCTACAACTTGACTCTTTAGGTAGGCCATCATGCCAATTGCATCATATGCAACTCTTGATGAATGAACATGTACAACACCTTGGCATGAACGTTCGGTGCCTCTGGGCTTAGACACTCTAAGAGTCACCAGTTAAGTCTAACCCAAAAGCCGACACGATAAACATGCACCCTACTTTGGCAGAACCTACATGTTTACCCTTCACACTTTCGTGAGATAGACGGTGCACCACGCTTTGGTGTAACATACACTTGGTTGATCAAGTTTTTCATGTGTGTCACTAATGGAAGGCATGAAAGACTTAATATTTAGATGAGGGATTTGGTTTTTATAGGTACATATATGTATCCAATCACCACAATATAGTAAGTATCATATATTTGCTATATCTTTTCATCCTCTATATTTTTTTTCATGATTCTATAATAGTATTATCTATAATGTTAAAATTATGTTGGAGATTTATCATGAGCACGAAATATCCACTTCCCTATTTTGTATCCCAAGGACCTGTTTGTAAACAATGATTATAGAAAATCAAATAATTCATAACCCTTTCTCATCTTTCCTCCAATTGGTACCAAAGTTGGATACATTCTTTATTATCCTAGAATGAAGTATTGAACCATGTTTGGTAAGAAAGGGATGTTTCTCGATATCCTTTTCTCTTTCTTTAAAAAATGAAAACAATATTTGATTATTAAAAGAAAATCCATCTTCATTCACAATTTTCCATAGGCTACTAGGAGTGTCCTTTCGCTCTGACACTTTGAGGGAAACTCATTAAAATATTTCTAAACTTATCTATATTTTTGGGATTTATTGGGATAACTTTGACATGAGAAACTTGCCCTTAATGTATTTCCTTAAGTCCTTTATCATTATCACATGGAAAGTCATTTTTCTCATAAGTTCTAGAATTATCTTAGTTTTCTCGTCATCTTTATGTGTTCCAAAACCAGACCGAATTATCCTTATTGGATGCCTCAAACTTGTGTTTCAAGACATTGTTAGCTAATTACTTCCATTAATTATCTAATTTACAAATTATCTTAGAATAGTTTGGAAACATGTCTGTTATTTCACAATTCCATTTTTTAACAAATCATAAAGTCATTATCTTTTATTTTTGCATGCAATCTCTTATTTCTTAATGTTGTGCCCCAAGCACCTATTTACAAAGAAAATAGTCTCATAAGCACCGCTAGGTCCATGGGTTGCACACATGGCACAAAGTGGTTGATATTATTATCTTTTAATATTTAATTCAAGCCTTATATTTTAATATTTCAAATTTACTAAAATTTTAGGATAGTATAGCGAATTCTCTCATCTCATGGAATTACCCTCTCTAAAGCCCAATGTCCTGATTCTTGTGAAGAACCAGAACACATGAATAAGATTCCATATGCATCTACAATTAGATCTATCATGTATGCAATGATATGTAGTCGTTCCAACGTATCATATGCCTTAAGTAGGATGAGTAGATATCAGTCAGACCCTGATGAAAGTCACTAGACTAATGTAAAGAACATCTCTAAGTACTTGAGAAGAACTAAGGAACAATTTCTTGTTTGTGGCGGTAAGAAAGATTTGGGTGTAAGGGATTACACTGATGCAAGTTTCCAAACTGTCAAAGATGATTATCGACTGCAATCATGATTGCTATTTTTCCTCAATAACAAAGTTGTAAGCTGAAAAAGTTTCTAGCAAGAGATGGTTTCTGATTCTAAAATAGAAGTCATGTATATTGTTGCATCATGTGCAATAAAGGAAATCATCTGGATCAAGAAGTTCATCAGTGAACTTGGGGTGGTTTCAAGCATTAGCGACGCAATAGAGTTGTATTGTGACAACAATGGATCTATTGCACAAGCTAAGGAACCCACATAGCATCAACATTCCAACGACATACTACGATAGTTCCATCTCATATGAGAGATCATACAATAAGGAGATGTGAAGATTTTCATAATACCGATGGATGGCAATATTGTTGACCCTCTAACAAAAGCATTTTCACATTAGAACCATGATGAACATATTAGATCACTTAGAATAAGATTCATGAGTGATTGTCTCTAAGTGTAAGTGGAAGTTTGTTGGTATGTATTACCAGAGATCTAATCATGTGATGATTGTGATGTAGAATGATGTAATTGATTTTATAGTAATAAAAGACAATTCCTTTAATTTGTTTTATTTAGTTATGAGATAATGATATAACATAACAAATGTCTAAAGAATGATGTTACTCAATGACATATGTCTTCAGGTTTAGGACCTGGACAATGAGATCATATGTATGATACAAGGACATACATTCATGTTATGTCCCTAGTGAGATATTAATGTGGAATAAAAATAGAAAACAGTGATATATAAGAGTAGAATGTGTATCGAGTGATGATAGAGTGTCATTCGTCATGATATGGTATTTCAAGTCAAGAATATAGGTATTTGTTTGAGTGTAGTATAGCAGACAAACCCACCTTGATGATGATACATGGAACTATTGAATGGTAGTCAAAATAATCTCTCAAAGTGATAGTGGTGATTGTGGTCTTTGAATCAAAGTCACTACACTCATCACATGTCGTTCAATGTATTTTGACACCATTCAACGTGACCTTGAATTAGGGTTTCCATAAAGGTGGTGCTTGAGTTCATTGTGACAATAGGGGATTGATTGTGAGTGAGGTAGATTGAATTTGTCCCTCCGATTGGAGTTAATATCCCGGCCACTTGATAAGTGAGACTGAGAATTTCATGGCCATGCTCACATGAGTCAATATGTGATATTGAGATTACATGTATCTCCACAGTCTACTCTAGTTCAAGAATCACAGATTGAATATTGACAGGATGATGATACCATGCCTTGAGATCAATATGAATGTTAGATCCAAAGGAAATATAAGATCATAATAATACTAATCACATGTTTTATGTTTAATTTTCTCTCCAATTTTCTAATTACTTAGGTTGCAATGATGTGTTGCAAGATACTGCTCATTGCTTATTATTTCATAAATTAGTTATGGACGTTCATTTCCAACATAACTTGGGAACTATAGCATCACACACATAGGATGCACTTGAAATAACAATTTTGTAATGAAGGTTTAACTGGATTACTAAAGTGTTTAGGTATTCATTTTAAATAACATTGGCTGCAAATTGATTGACTAAGAATGTGAGCCAACCGATTCAAATGTTGAGTCAACCAACTGAACATTGGCTAAAAATTGACTGACTGGGAACATGAGTCCACCTAATCAAGTGTTGATTCGACCGATTCAAGTCAAGTGCAACAACTTAGAATTCTAGTCACCCAACTGAATGATCTAGTAGGACTAGATCAAGGATTGATGTCGACATCTTTTGTCCATTGATTATTGCATTGAGAGAAAATATGTTTGGGAATAGGACAACTGTAGAATCAGTCAATTCATGTGCCACTCAATTTTCTAGAGTGAAAGTTGGACAACTCAAGTGTTTAGTCGACTGACTCATTATCTGCAATAGCCAACAATTTGTGAAAATCCATCTTTTCGACTCCTAGTTGGTCTGGAAACCCAAACCATGACCCTCTTGTAAATAGAGGGGCAATCAAGGCTTTCAAAGGACACAAATAACAGTAAAAAATGTTGTCCACTCATAGTTTTGGTAATGTGAGAGCCTGAGAAAGTCTTACCTGTAAAAGGGAGACACAATAAGGAAGAACAAGTCAGTGCTAGTATGTTGACATTGAAGGGACAACTCCTTGTTGTCTCTAGAAGTGTGGTGACGATTTCCTGGTGGTATGTGTGGACTATGATAGAGGTGTGGAGGTTGTTTCCAACATGTTTGGAGAATTATGTTAGACACTATTTGTGGGGTCACACCAAGAAGCTGCCCTGATTATTTTCTAGGTATTTTCAGATCTAGAAGCACCATGATGAAATGATTGTCACTGAACTTGCTCTAGGACCAAGTATATGTCTTGCAAACCCTATTTCCTAGATAAATTTTTGTGGATGTAATCTATTGGTTTGAGATTCAAACATATTTTTTTATGTTTCCGCTATCTTATGTACTACCTTATTTCTCAAAAGGAATCATATAGATGATTTTCATTAACAAAAAAACTTGTATTTGTTTCATATTTTAAATATCTTTCACATGTATAGTATTTTATCACCTAATCTCTCATTTCCTACCATCTCATCATCATTGTGAAAGCCACACCCATGACTGACTATGGATTGATATCCTAAACCTCACAGGAGTCATGGCTCACAAAATACATGCCTTGTGCCCCAACTATTTTTTGTCAGCATCATATATTCACTTACATCATCATTCACGGTGACATTACATATAAATTATTCTCTTAATATTATCTCATATGTTAATCATTTAAGGGTATGCATTTATAGTAAACATTCGTGATGTCTTTCATCATGTATCTTAAGCATGTCATATTTATTCAGTGCATAATTCATATTAGGTATTCAGGATGTTGTGATCTAAGGTTATTTTGTTATAATTAAGGTTTGTAAAAGTTCATAGTACATACTATCAATCTACCATAGACATCATATCTTCTATTTTAGTAACCTAAAACACAACTCAAAAGTGTGGGTTTAGGTTAGCATCAAGGAAATGAGTAGTTATTTTAACATGAAAGCATAAGACTTTTTTTTGGAAACAATCCAACACAAATGATTCTTAAGGGTAGGACATTTAAAGATCATATCTAGTCTTATAAAAACACATGTTTCTTCCATAATTGAAAGGGGAATTAAATATTATCTAAGAAATTATAAATGTATTAGTAATCAAGGGATGTATAGAGCTTGACCGGCCTAAATCGCGCGTCCTAAAATTGGAGGCGGATTTGAGGTAGTCGAGCTTTTACATTTATAACCCGAATCCTTCTAGGCCCCCACAACTTTGTTTACGGGGTCGAAGTAGATATACGGGGTCGAACACAGGGACAAGGGTGGTAGTGTTGAGAACTCAGAATTGACACGCTACACTCCGGCAAGGGTAGAGATATGATAAAATTCCTAAAAGGGAACTGCAGTACGAGATCGATAAAATAAAAGAAAACCCTATCTCGAACGAAAGTTATAAGAAAAACTTAGGTTTTAAGCATTGAGTAGTTTTTAGGGATTTTTCATGCAACAGAAATGGAGAGATAATACTCAACTAAAGCAAGGTACCAAAGAGAAAAACTTCGGTCAAACAAGCGGCAGCAGGAACATCCTGTACCCCTCCTCTCAAAGCGGGTACCTCTAACAAAGCATCAACACCACTCTCGAGGCTGCTGGACTTAGGTTAGAGTGGAAAGGTTACCACAACAACTCCGATTCCGGGCACTCTCATACTCCAGAATTGGACCAAACACTACAGCCACAACACCTCTCTCAAGGCTATTGTGATGGGAAAAACATGATTCAGTAGCTAATCAAAACGCGATCCAACATACAATCTAGAGTTCGGATATTAAACATAGCGTTCATCCAACAAGGGTACCAAGCATAACGCAGCAGATAATTAAACTCTTCTATTTCTATTAACATATAGAGGTTTGATTACATTACGTAAAGTAAAGAAATTAAATGACAGAAATAAAGATAGATATCGCCTTCTTGATATAGAAGGATGACAGACTATAGTGGACCATCCAGCCTGATACCGGCCAGGAGCCTAGCCCGACACAACCGTGTCGGGCGACACACCCTCTCAGGCGGCACGCCGTGATGGGTGAATTGCATCGTGCGAAGTCCCTAGCCCCATACGCTCATGTCGGGCGGCACCCTCTCGGGCGGCAAGCCGTGAAGGGCGAGGCGTATCGGGTTCGGTATCATGTCGGGCGAGCTGATGTATCTAGTATCGGTCACTTAAGTCGGGGATCCATGTTGGCCGATATCGGCTTGCAGTGTCGCCCGGGACGATACTAAGTGAACCGTTCACCTCCCTCTCAGGATGGAAAAGAGCTCACCTAGGATCGCCCGACACAACACTGGGGCACGATACACTCACTCCTTGCAGTCTTCCTGAGGTGACTTGCGTAGGGTTCCAACCTGTCTTTTCGGCTTCCTATAGCTGCTATTTATAGGTAGTGGTTGGGGGAAGTTATGGTGCTCGAGGCGCCACGCGTTCCCCTTAACTTTGCGGTTGGTGGACGGACAATATTGGTATCGCCCGACACGAGGATGTCGAATGTCGATCACGTGACAGGCGGCGCCTGCCGGTGGGTGGCCTGTGTCGCGCGACAAGCTTTAGTTGTTGTGGCAAGCTCGGCTCCCTGTCGGGTAAAAGACGTATCGCCCACCAGTTCCTTCTTGCATGTCATCCCTATGTCGCACGTCGTTCTGTCGCGTCACCCTATCGGGCAGTGATCTTATCGACCATCTAGAAGGCCGATGCAGGTGGAACTTGCTTGTGGGCCAGGACAGCCTTATTGACGATAAATGGGTCAAAATAGGAGGAAAATACTACAAAAGATGGAAATATTGAATTAAAAGCATTGTTTGTCCAATTATTGTGAAAGTGCATATAAATAGAGAGGAAAACTGTTAAAAAGGCAGTTTTGATAACAGAATAATAGTCTAAAACATCACAAAAATTGGTGTTATCAACTCCCCCAAACTTAGCGTTTTGATTGTCCTCAATCAATATTTATACTTTATTTTGTGATGTTTCTTCTTGCTCGGTTTAGTTTACAGCTCAAGAGGTAAAACAAGAATCGCGATGCCTTTAGAGATAATGTTGTCCCACAACGAACAAAAGACCTTGTGTTTCCTGCTTTAATATTTCAGTAAAATTTTCTCTACAGCTTCAGCGAGACTTTGGTGTATGATTCCAAAGTTAGCTTTCACACCAAACAACTTATTTTTGGGGCAGAAAGTTGTGTGTTGGGTAGGTCGAGGCTTTTTGCGGTTTTTCTTGTTTCCCATCAGTCCATCCAGGTAAGGGTCCATTAACGGGAAAGTGGTCCCTGCAGTCCAAGTCAGTTGGCTTTAGAGCAGTGATTTCACATCCTACGTACCACTGCCCTGGATCTACCATGCCTAAAGATTGGTACTTTTGGAAGACAAGTGTGTATATATTTTTTTCTTTTCTTTTATTGGGCGCAACTCTCATGCTTTTATTCACCCTCATAAGGCTGCTTTCTCTTTTTGGGATTTTTGTTGGGTAAGGGGAAACAAGAGGATTGTTGCTGTTTGGGCAGCTTTTTCCTTCTCCATACTCGTCTCTTAGCTGTTGTGAGATTATTATTTTTTTTTGAAATTTTTGGCATGGAAAAACGTAATCTTTTGTTTGTTTGAGGCAACATTATCAGAAAGATATAACAAAACTTGCATCTCGTTAAGCATATAGAAACAAACTGGAAAGAAGTCGCATCATGTTCTTACTAATATAGCGACATTGTACATATGTATGGGAACAAAATAAAAAAAAAATTTCAAAAATTTTGGTACGAACATATATATGTACACATGATATAGGAAAGAATAAAGCATATGAGGCAAAATAATGAAGAATTTGAGGCAGAAGAGTTTTATACCTCCCTCACTAGTACATGGTACCCCCCCAAACTTACTCCACACTCTGTCCCAGAGTTGTGAGGTAGATAAAGTGAGGTAATGTTACTCCAGTGAGGTTAGCTGGTGAGCGCTCCTTTGTCAGATAGAAGCTCGCACACATATTCTCCTCTTTTGCTGTGATAATCGACGTGGTGGAGCTAGTCAGGCGCTGCTTCATTTGCTATCCATTCCAGGACAAAGATGTCACAGTCGTTAGATAGGGGAATCTGCTGTGGACTGCGGTGGCAGAACTAGAGTTCGTGTCATTTGCTTGCTTGCGTATCCAGAACGGTTGGATTATCTTTGACACCTCGTCGTAGTATTTTTGAACTAAGCATTTGACGGATGACAACGGTTCTGATGTACATGACACTGGATGGTTTTTGTTGTTGTCCGAGCTGTTGTAGAAGATTCTCACTCGTTGCCGAGTGTACATTGTTAGGAGCGTCCAATGGCTATAATGGAGGACGGGCAAGAAGATCGTGCGTGGAACCTCGCTCTCCAACTCCGCCAGAAAAACTTGCTTTGCTCCTATTTCATCGACGAGGCAAATGTCGTTGAACAACATAGGATGAGCTATGTATGCATGTTCGAGCCTTGGCTGTATTTTCTGAATGTAAGCGGCTACCACAGATACAGCCAAGCATCCTCCTTCTTTTACCATGTCCCTCAAATCATCGACTGGGACTACGACATCACCTTCCTCATAAGCGACATCCGACGGGGTAGAGTCAACTAACTTCAGATGGATTTCGTTGACCTGCTCCCGCGTGAGAGTTGCGCATGAAAAGTGATCGAAAATTTTGATCAGTCCCTCTGTAGCTTCAGGCGAAGCAGTATCTTCCATGTCGTGCACTTTCCGCAAGATTTCCAACTGCTTGCCTGCCCCATATGTGTCGGTTGCCATCTCCGCTTCTTTCTCTGAGGAGTTACTGGATTGTGAAGAGTCCTCTTCTAGGTCAATGTGCAGCAGCTGCTCTAGTACGCCTGCGTCCCAGAAATAGCGCTTGTCTTTTATCAGTAGCATAGCGTATATGCTCCAGCAGCGATAGAAGCATGTGCCCTTAAGGGCCCCCAAGTTTCCAATTGTATTCAGCACCTCAATGGTGCACAAGATGACGAAGGCACTGTTTCCGCCTCCCCTTTCTGCCTGGACGGGGAGGCCTCTGATAGAAAAGAACTGCCAAACGCCTTTGTGACTTTGGCTTCCATGCTTGATAGCTCGGAGAAGACGCAGTGGCAGGAGCTTCAATTTCTTGTCCTCTGGGCGGCTGAAAATAGTCCGGGAGCATGGCACCTCGTCATCACTGTAGCTCAACAGCTGGACGTCGTGGTTCCTGAGGTATGCCACGTAGAGAAACCACACATTGCGGTGCTTATACAGGGCCAACACAAAGTTTGGTCTATGTTTTTTGATGTGGTTCAGCATGTCGGCCACCGCCTTGGAGTCCGGATCTCCTTTCATCAGTCTTCTCGCCAAGGTCGGGGTAGCGTTGTATATTGTCTTCCGACCTATCCTGCTATCAATATTTTCTATTATCGCATTTTCAAGGACCCTAAACAGTCTTTTGCCGACAAAGGCCGGAGTGCGGAACATCCTTCGAAGATCTCCCCGTCATACGGAGAGGTATCCGTCTCTCCAGATGGCGTCTTCTTCATCATCCTACAATCTTAAGACCTTGTTCAGTCTCTGATCGTCAGGTATCCGATGGCCCTTTTGTCGAAGTCGGCCATCTCAAAGGAGGTTATCTCGGATGGCTCACGGAACCTGTCCGTCATCGAGCATTTTCCTCGGGGAAGGTGTCTTTGATTGACTGCGTAAACGTCCCCCTTTTCTCCTTCAGATTCATCAAAAGAGTCTCCCCCGATGCAGATATCTCCGTTATCATCTTCAATGTCATCCAGGGGACAGAGGGATTTTCTTCTTCCAGGCCTAGGGAGCTCTCCTGTCCTGCTGGAGCTCCTTCGGTTGACATTTGTTGCATCCCCTCCTCGGGCGTTGTGGATTGCCCGCTGGAGGAGGAGGAGGATGTTGATCTCGAGGCAGATGCTGACGAAGAAGAA
Organism: Alisma plantago-aquatica; assembly: GCA_963693085.1. Classification (NCBI taxonomy): domain Eukaryota; kingdom Viridiplantae; phylum Streptophyta; class Magnoliopsida; order Alismatales; family Alismataceae; genus Alisma; species Alisma plantago-aquatica. The sequence goes on along the minus strand of OY856411.1, from coordinate 316,002,500 downwards.
GGAGAGTCACGGCTAGGGGGCGACGACGACCTTCTCGGCTACCTTCGGCGCGGATGGTCCTCCCTCCTGTCTAGCCTCTCCTCGATCTTGTCGAGGCATTGGAGAACTTCCTGAAGCATCACAGTTAGAGCCTCTAGTCTGCCGGGAAGGCTAGATAGAGCCAACAACTCTCGTTCTTGGCTATTCAGCCTGTCTTGGAAAGATGCAAACTTGCGGGTTAAGGAAAAACAGGTAGCTGAGTTGTTCTCTGTTACCTCCCGCAAGTAGTCGAACTCGTGCCCGAGCATCTTCCCGAGGGACGGAGGGGTTCCGGCAGGTCTCCCTCGCATCGTCGCGACACCCTGCTCACATGATGGCCTACCAGACGGGGTAGAGTCTATCTCGATCGTTCGTGATGCAGATGCCACCGGGCGAGGTGACGACGCTCTTTCAGCCGTCACTTCCTTGCCTTCTTGTCGTGGTGGGGAAGGTCGTGGTGTCGGCGGACGCTGCTCCACCTCTACACTATCGGTGATCCCCTCAGCTCCGGCTACAAATGGAGACTCCGGTGGCGACGAAGGCGTCAGCCGTCCATCTTCAAGCTCCATCTGAAGGATCACGGCGAACACCTCATTATTGGAGTCCGGCTGCGGCCCTTCCTCTGCCTCTTCAGGCAATATAGGAATTTCGGGGGCTACGGTTGTCTCTCCTATGGCGGCTCCCGTGGTCATTGTCTCGGTGACCTCCATGGTCACTGGCTCTTGTTCAGCCACCACCGTTGTTGTTGTGGTAGTGGCTGGTATAGTAGGAGCGACGACAGCTCTATTAGCAGCTGTCGTTGGGAGCTCTGGAATGGTGGTTCGTTCGGCACGGTTCGTCGAAGCTTTTCCCCACCTTGGGCCGCGAGGAATCGGTTCTCCTCTCATGGATGCCCTTTCCTGAATTCTGGTTGTGGCAGCATAGGCTGCGTCTACCGCCAAAGCTTCAATCTCTGCGGTATTGAAGACTAGCTTTTCTGCATTGTAGGTGGTGCAGCGAGGGAGCGGGAGTAGTATGTTCATTCTTGAAAATTTGTAGAAGTAGTCCCTTCCCTCTTTTACGATGCTAGTCCTCATCAGGTACTTGGTGTCGATCAGCTCATCGCCTTGTGTCCTTGAAAGGCTATGCGGCTCCTTAGGGCACCCGATCCCTTCCGCAATCAAGTTGACAATGCCACCCATACAATATTCCTGGGTGGCGTCCTTTATCGGGTGCAGTCTGTTCAGCAAGAACTGCCCGAGGTTTATCACTCGTCCCTCCATCATGTGCCACATGACATGGAGTTCTTCTGTATATATGTTGCTGGACTCGTTCTTGCTGAACAACAAGCACGCCACCATTTTGTGCACTATTCTCCAGAAGCATGAGTGCACGACTGCCACTTTGCATCCTGGCTTAGAAGATGTCTCGCCAGTTAGCCTACCCCAGAGCTCCACAGGATTGAACCTGTCTCCTTCGGTGATTCTTTCACCGTTATTCATCAGGTTCTCCTCCTGCTCGCTGGACGAGAAGATTTTGTTCAGCAGCTTCTCGGAGATGGCGTGCTCCGAGTTGTACAGTCGGGCCTAGAGTCTATATGCTCCACCGTATTGTTCTTTTTCTGTAGCAGAGTTCTTCACTCAGCTGAGAGATGACATGAACTCTCTCGTGAGCCCAGTATAGGAGGAGGTTCGGCTGAAGAAAATCTTCCTCAGCCCTGCCACAGCAAGGACGCCCTTCAGCCTCTCAGAAATGCCCAGCTCAGCGAAGGAGGCTTGATGGCAGAACCTACTCAGCCTGTAGACCTTAACTACCAACTCAGCATAACGACGGGCGTGCTCATCGTCCCTCGGCAAGAACCTTCCTGGCGTGTATTCCAGGGGTTCTACCATTACTGTTGCCGAGGTTGGGACCGCCATCTCCCCTGTCCTCGTTCTCTTCTCCGCAGTTGACGGTCCAGCTGCCTTTGGATTCAGGCGTTTCTGGCCGACAGTGGTTGCTTCGAAGGTGACCCTCCTGCCGTGCTCATCAACCCGGACAATTGTATGCTTGACGCTGGCCATTCCTGTTAACAAATTCATTGATTAGTTAAAATGTGTTGATGTTGAAGAAAAAAATTAAAATGAAGGCACGATAAGAATAGGATTGATACGATAATGATCCATGCCCCTGTATCGGGCGTTACAAGGTTTTCAGAGGTGAAGTCTCGTGCCCGATATGAGATATGGGTATCACGCATCACGTCGACATGTCATACATGCGATAAAGATCAAGACGATACAACGAAAGATACGCGTCAGGTATGTCGCCCGACACGGGTGTGTCGGGCGATACGGTCGTGAAAGATAAGACACTCGACAGGGTTCTCTGAAAGGGAAGCGGTGTGTCGCCCAACAACAAAACGGAAAAGGGGGTACAAAGACGGGCGACACGGATATCGCCCGACATGGCGTATCGGGAAAATGCGAATAAAAGGTATGTTGCGTGACCTATGTATCGGGCGATACGAGATCACTCAACTAATGAGTGCTCAAGCCCGATAAGTCACTCGCGAAAGGAAGATTGTGTCGGGCAATACGGTCTACTGGGCTATACCTTGCTGTGTTCTTAAACTTTCACGCGATACAAGAGCAGGGATCTTGCACGACACGGGAGCTAACTCAGAAAAATCAATGCACGACACGGGTAGGTAAAACAGTAAGGCGGTAGCCTGACTTGGTAAACTTGCCAGGCGATTTATAGCGGTCCCAACCAGGGGTAAAAATGGGTAAGTCCGGGACACGCGTCGGCCGTTGGGTAACTTGTTCCTGAGTCGAGCAGTCCATCCGTCGGCACAAGAGTAATTACTCCAACTACTCGATACGAGTGTATGCCGCCCAGGCATGCTACCCGTCATGACCTTTGCGATCCTCGAAATTCCACTGCCCGATATGGGCACGTCCATAGCGCCGGTTGGGTTGCTGCCCGATACGACTTGAAAACAGAGCGGTTAAAAGCGGTCGATGAGTAAAATATCATTGGCTGAAGACTAAGATCCTGGTCTCAGATGGTATTACCCATCCCAGTCAATAAAACTAAGGCGGTGGCCCATAAAACAGAAGAGTCAGCACATGTGGCGCATGCACTGACTCGGGCCGTATTACAGTCCATAATGTTTGTAATGTTTTTCTTGCAGCAAAGTAAAATGCATCCTATTCTAAGAAATAAAATAGAGCTCGTAATGCCTACCGAGAAGCACTGCGTTTTCCGTCTTCAGCTTCTTCTTCCTGCATCTTTATCCTTGCCTCTACGGTCACAGTTCTGCCTTCTTCACAGTCTCCGTATTTGATGGTATCTTCCCTGACGGGTTCTTCACGATCTCGGCCAACTGAGCTAGTTGCTGATCAATTTGGCATTGATGCGTCTGCATGTCTGCCAATTGTACCTGCAAGGAGTTCAAAACGCCAGAATTCGACAGCGCGCTTTGCGCTAGTTGATTGTTGATAGTGTCCTGCCTCTTCACGAAATTAAATAATTGGCCAACCACATCCGATTGGCTCGAGCCCTTGTCTTGTTCTTTGTTTGACCCTTGATATTTACCTTGTACCTGGAAATTTCCCTTGCTGGCTGAAACTGGGTGTTCTTGGCATATTGACTTGCCCCCTCACTTTTCTCGAAGGCTTGCGATGGCCTAGATGAGCTATGAAGCTGATGTGAGTTCTCAGCCCCATCCTTGTTGCCATAATTGAAACCGGGGTGGTCTGGCCTTTTGAAATTCACGAAAGAGACATTTTCGGTCCCCTCGTCTTCAGAGTCAGTATCACTGGTCGCATCCGGTCGGGTGTAGACGCAATTATCTACCCCATGCCCTCCTTCACCGCAGGTTATGCATTTCATCACTTTTTCGACTGGCGTCTTTCCTTTCGCGCCAGATTCCCTTAGTTGCTTAACATTTGTAGCTATTCTTTGTATCTGCAAGGTAATGGAGTCCAGTGCCTTGGACTCAAGAGAGGGCCCATCACCGACCTTTTTAGTTTGTCATCTGTCGGATATATCATAATCATCGTCGGCTTTTAACTCGGCCATGTTTTTGATGATCATCTCAGATTTGGTTGGCTTTTTTCCTAAGAAGTCACTTCCTGCTGCCGCATTAAGTGACACTCTTTCCTTGGGGGTCAGACCATTGTAGAAGGTGGTGACAAGGAAACCCTTCTTATAATTATGATGAGGGCAATCCCTCTGATATTCTTGGTACCTTTCCCAGGTGTCATGGAGACTCTCATTAGGCTTTTGCATGAAAGAGGTTATCTTCTACCGGTTTCACACAGTCCTTTATGTGGGGTAGAATTTGTTCACGAACGCGTCAGCCAGTGATCCCCATCCGTTTAGAGATTGGTGAGGCAACCCAAGATACCATGATAGAGCTTTGTCCTCTAGGGAGAAAATAAAGCCCTTGCAGTATATGACCTCTTCAGGGACCCCCCTCATCTTTATGGTATCGCATATATTTTTTAAAGCATCCAGATGGTGGTATGGGTTGTCGTTCTTAGAACTTCCCCTAAAGCTTTTATTCTGGATCATTGATATAACAGACAACTTGAGATCAAAATTTGCCGCGTTGAAACGTGGGACAATGATGGGGAATCGGGAGTTGTTGGCCTTCGTGGACGCCAACTCCCTCAGCATTTTCTCTTCCTCCTCCGAGTCATCGCTGGCGCTGGCGTCATGTCGTCATTCCTGATTGTCATGATTTCTTATGTGCCTCCGGTGGTCATGACGTCTATCGCAGTGATGGCCTTCCTCAAAGTGCTTTGTTTTTGGGTCTTCGAGGTTATCATCGCCGCCATAGCGATCGTTGACTTCTGGTGGAGGCAAATGAGGTCGAGCTCACCCTGGGCATTCTCCTTCAGACTAGGGTGGCTTGACGCGGGGTGGCATAGTGTCAGTGGTCGGTAGGACATGTCACCGTTTTTTCAGAGTTCCTGAAATGGCACGAGAAATCACGTTTAGAAAGTAGAATTATTTATTTTGTGCAAAGAATAATTATAACAAAATAACAAAAGAAAACAGTGATGTCAAGCTCATTTCTAAGCTTGAGGAACAGGAGTATATCTAGTGGATTCGGATTCGTCAACAGTGTCGTTTCGCCTTGTCCCCGACAACGGCACCAAAACGTTGACCGGCCTAAAACACGCGTCCTAAAATTGGAGGCAAATTTGAGGTAGTCGAGCTTTTATATTTATAACCCGAATCCTTCTAGGCCCCCGCAACTTTGTTTACGGGGTCGAAGTAGATATACGGGGTCGAACACAGGGACAAGGGTGGTAGTGTTGAGAACTCAGAATCGACACGCTACACTCCGACAAGGGTAGAAATATGATAAAATTCCCAAAAGGGAGCCGCAGAACGAGATCGATAAAACAAAAGAAAACCCTATCTCCAACTGGAGTTCCAAGAAAAACTTAGGTTTTAAGCATTTAGCAGTTTTTAGGGATTTTTCATGCAACATAAACAGAGAGATAATACTCAACTAAAGCGACGTACCAAAGAGAAAAACTTCGGTCAAACAAGCGGCAGTAGGAATATCCTGTACCCCTCCTCTCAGAGTGGGTACCTCTAACCAAGCATCAACACCACTCTCAAGGCTGCTAGACTTAGGTTAGAGTGGAAAGGTTACTACAACAACTCCGATTCTGGGCACTCTCATACTCCAGAATTGGACCAAACACTAGAGCCACAACACCTCTCTCAAGGTTGTTGTGACGGGAAAAACACGATTCGGTAGCTAATCGAAATGCGATCCAACGTACAAGCTAGAGTTCGGATATTAAACATAGCGTTCATCCAACAAGGGTACCAAGCATAAAGCAGCAGATAATTAAACTCTTCTATTTCTATTAACATATAGAGGTTTGATTACATTGTGTAAAGTAAAGAAATTAAATGACAGAAATAAAGATAGATATCGCCTCTTGATATAGAAGGACGACAGACTATAGTGGACCATCCAACCCGATACTGATCAGGAGCCTAGCCCGACACACCATGTTAGGTGGCACACCCACTCAGGCGGCACGCCGTGACGGGCGGATTGCATCGTGCGAAGTCCCTGGCCCGATACGCTCATGTCGGGAGGCACCCTCTCGGGCGGCAAGCTGTGACGGGCGAGGCGTATCGGGTTCGGTATCGTGTCGGGCTAGCTGATGTATCTAGTATCGGTCACTTAAGTCGGGGATCCATGTCGGTCGATATCGGCTTGCAGTGTCACCCGGGACGATACTAAGTGAAACGTTCACCTCCCTCTCGAGATGAAGAAGAGATCACCTAGGATCGCCCGACACAGCACCGGGGCACGATACACTCGCTCCTTGCAGTCTTCCTAAGGTGACTTGCGAAAGGTTCCAACCTGTCTTTTCGGCTTCCTGTAGCTGCTATTTATAGGCAGCGGTTGGGGGAAGTTATGGTGCTCGAGGTGCCACGTGTTCCCCTTAACTTTGCGGTTGGTGGACGGCCGATATTGGTATCGCCCGGCACGAGTATGTCGGCTTTCGGTCACGTGACGGGCGGCGCCTGTCAGTGGGTGGCCTGTGTCGCGCGACAAGCTTTAGTTGTCGTGGTGGGCTCGGCTCCCTGTCGGGTAAAAGACGTATCGCCCGCCAGTTCCTTCTTGCGCGCCATCGCTATGTCGCACGTCATTCTATTGTGTCACCCTGTCGAGCAGTGATCTTATCGGCCATCTGGAAGGCCGATGCAGGTGGAACTTGCTTGTGGGCCGGGACGGCCTTATTGACGATAAATGGGTCAAAATAGGAGGAAAATACTACAAAAGATAGAAATATTGAATTAAGAGCGTTGTTTGGCCAATTATTGCGAAAGTGCATATAAATAGAGAGGAAAATAGTTAAAAAGGCAGTTTTGATAACAGAATAACAGTCTGAAACATCACAAAAATTGGTGTTATCAGAGCTATATATTACAAGTTACATGTTTTATAATCTATTTTTTTACCCAATTGATTTGACTCATAAAGTTACTTGGTTTGTTGAATTTAGTATGATAATGTTAGTTTAATAAATTATTCTAATAATAATTCCTCCTAGATAATATGATAATAGATTGATACAACTTCTATTCTCTCTATGTGAACGATCCTAATGTGCTACATTGACATTTTTATGTTGCAAGAATTAAAGGTTGTCTATGTTGTTTAGGTTATATATATATATATATATATATTATCATTAAGCGTGCCTCTCTATTCAATATCACATAAACAACATATACAAGTGGGTGAAGTTTGATCTGAGAAAGAAAAAACTATAAGAAATAAAGGAAAAACTATCTATGTAGTGACAGAAAATCAGCAAAGGATTTCCACCATACGAGCCTAGTCTCTGGTTTGCTATCTTCAAAATAGGCCATGTTTCTCGTGAACCAAATATGGTATAGCACGAGAACTGCCATCTGTTTTTCTTCCTTCTTTTTTAACTTCACCAAGTCTGCTAAGTTGCTTGGTAAGGAACTGAAATGAGTTCTTACAAGCAGCCACACCTGTTTGGAAAATGGACAAGCCCAAAATAGATGAATGTCATCTTCTATTTCTTTTTTGCACAGCTGACATCTCGATGCTAACTAGATGCCTTTTGATTTTAGATAGGATTCAGTTACTAGTTTTCCTTGGAAAATGTTCCATCCAAAAATTTTCATTCTAGTTGGAGTTTTTGAAGACCAAAGCCATTTTGTCCAGGGAAGGACAGTGTCTTTAAGTCTGCACAAATTCCACGCAGCCTTGAGTGAGAATTTGTCCATATCTTTAAAACAATAGAGGTCCACATCCTGGATTCGTGTGTTTGCACAAATTTTTGATAGTTGGTTGACTCCTCTAATATTAGGGGTCTTCCATACGCCATCCTTTATCAAAGAGGACAGGTTCAACTCAGACGTGAGCCCTGTTCTTAATTTAAGGTTGTCACCAATACATTCCAGAAAGAACTCTCCATTTACCCATGGGTCAGACCACAAAGAGATATTCTCTCCCTTTCCAATTTTAAAACATACCATAGGTAACAAAGTATCTCTGTGTCTGAGTATAGTTCTCCACATCCAAAGATCTATATATTTTTATTGATTAATATCAAAGATCTATATAACATCACCAACCTTTGAACAAGTTGGTATAACTTTTGGACTTAGAGCTATTGAAGTCAGTCAAAGTGATGTGGAGATTGAACTTAGAGGCCCAATCTTAGGGTAGAAGGGTCAAAAGTTGACCAAGCCTTCTAAAATTCAGCCTAACCTTCCAAGTCATCACTAATCATATTAGGTCCTAAGCTGTTTGATATTCCAAAAAGTTAACCAAACTCCTGATAGTCGATCTAAAACAATGTTAGGTTGTCTTTTATCTCACTTAGATGTCACCTTTGACATAGGTTAGGTCAACACTATTGATGGATGATCCTACATCTCCTTCTTTCTACTTGACCCCTTCCAATCACAATTTTTAATTCCTTAACCACAAGATAAAGCAAACCATGGAAAAATCGTTATGTTGGATTATTTCCTATGAATTTACTTCACATCCATTTCTCTAGTCCTAAGAGAAATCTAGAAAAAATAAACATATTTCTAGGCAAGACTGAATGAATCTTGAGCACTTTGATCATGTACTCATTTCTCTGACAACTATGTATCAACTCTACAAGTCATGATCTCAAGAAGAACAAAAACCTCATGGTTTTATCATCATGGGTACCCCATTTTGTGTATGACTCATATTAAATGATGATAAAATGATATGAAATAAATGAAACATACTAGCATTGTAAATAAATCAAACATAGTGACATTATAAATAAATGATTCACGCATATCTACGTTTTGAAGTATATAGAATATTACATGAACCCTTTATTACAATGATAGAACTACTTTAGATATATCTATATTTATTATGTAGATGGCACCCTACATGTTATTATATAAAAGTCTCAGCTTCTCTTGAAAAGCTCACTTAAATCCTCATTAGCTCCTTTATATAAGGGCATATCATCCCACAAACATGTGAATCAAATAATAACTAAGGTATGAGGCATTAACCAAATTATATCTATGTACATATATTGAAATTATAGTTTGACTTATCTTTACTTTGAAAGCCATGACTAACAAGATGCTATAAATTGATTTCTTTATATAATATCCATCTTTTGAGAATATATTGTAGAGAAGAGGAGTAACTACGCAATGGCTTTCTCATCTTGAGTATTATATCACATTGACATGATTTCCTAGCATGAACATTGCACATTAATCTTGGATCAGAACATCATCGGATTTCTTCCTCTTAATATAGAAGCACAAACTTGGCATACGACATTAATTTCCCTTTAGATATGAAACCTTATACATTTCTTAAACATGGATGCCATGATCATTAATCATAATCATAATCTAGTAGTTATTGGTGGTAGTCATTATACCATATGGTAATACCAAACAATAACCAAACATCATAATTATATCATGAACATTGTCAAAATTATGTTACTTATTTTGCATGTAACTAAAATTACAAGAGTACATAATTATAAGCCATGCTTATCAATCAAAACAAGCATGTAATGGCACACATGTGCATGACCCACTTACCTTTACTAAGGATCCCTAGACCAGTTTCCTCTTTCCTTATTAGGATCAAATGCACATCTAAAAATGATGGTAACATAAAGTTTCAATTTAATTATTATGTTAAGACCTATTCCTAGGATTTTATAGATTAGGGTATAGTGTTAGGAAAAACAAGGCCTAAAAACTTCATATTCTCATTCCATTCAAAATTTGATGAACAAAAAATATTGTATTAAAGCTCTTGTATAGTATTTTAAATGATTTTTTAAAGGGTGAACCAAGTGTGGAGTTGATAATTTTATGAATATGGATTCCAAAAACTGAGTCACCAGAAAAGAAGTTGGGAGTGGGTCCCTCTATCTCACCTAAATCTACTATTCTATCAATCTAAACGCCAATACTCGTTTCCGTCCAACACCTTTCCATAATTGGATGGACTCTACTCTCTTAACCTACTAATATATCCGCCCCCATCTGAACATATTCGTCGGCTACACCAGGGACACCGTGCATGGATCTTCTGCTGTTACTCTTCCAGGCGAGTATCAAATCTAGAAATTCTTGCGAGCACAATTAGGTGGCTATCCGGCTGATGGAGCTTCGTCTTATACGAGTGCTTGTGGTAGCCATTGGCGTTAGCTGTCCAACAATCCAACTTCAGGTAGGGTTAGCGGCGTTAATAGGAAATCATAGTTAATCTTCTACGACAAGGTGAACGGATTTCTTCTCCGTCAACGTACTTGGATCGGTTCAGTCTGTCATTCTGCACCAAGAGTCTTCTCCGTACGTTATAGTTTCAGCGAGGAATAAGGGAGCAAACTTCCTCCGAGAACTGAATTTATCAACGTAGTTCCTGGATCTCCTGAAGCTATGGTTGTGTTTGGCGTCCAACTTGGTTGTTGTGGATAAGTTAACTGGCGACAAGTTAACTTTATTTTCTGCCGCAAGGAATTGTTGCGGCACATAAACTTTGTTTTGAGCGGTTCATTAGTCTATACGACAACTAACCTGACCTGTTAACTGTGTAACGAACACATGTTAGTATATCCGACTGCGTTTATTTCCCATGCAGGAACTGAATTTATCAACGCGGACAGATTGATCAATTTTAGGGCAGCCGTACCGTCCACAAAGTCAGTTTCTCCTAAGGTAACCAATCATTGGATTTTCATATCAAAGCTCCTAACTTCTTGCTAAGATTGTAAGAGAGAAATCGAGAGAATTCTACATCAACGGTTTGTTCTAAACGCACCCCAATTAATATGCAACAACAAGTGCGTGATTATCTAATTCCTGGTAGGGGAAGGTACGCAGCACCTACTCCTCTAGTAAAGTTTGTACACGGGTATAGTCAAATATTAACTATCCGTTCAGATCAATGCACTGCACACGCAACACAAGATTAAATTAAGAGTAGCCTGCTCATTTAAATGGGAACAGCAGATCCACCGGCAACAAATGCATCGTAGTTATTTGTTTCTCAGATTGTTGGCATAAGAGGAGCATTGCGTTCCATACGTACATGAAAGTCCTTATTTACCAAGGAAATCAAAACTACACTTGTTAAGAATGAAATTATTCATTTATACACATCAGTCGTCCTAAATTTTATGTTTTGGGAGACCTTATGGCCCAGTTTTTCTTGCTTGCCCTGTAGATTGGACTAGAGCGATGGTTGGGTTTCTACCTATGCTTTTAATAGAAGGGGAGGCATCTTAGATTGTTATTCTAGCCTTGGTGGGTAAGATGAAATCATCTGCACCCAGGGCATGGTTGTCACACTGGTGGGTGATGCACGATTGGAGACTTATCTACGTATCAACAACCTAGACTAATTAATTTTCAAGCCGATATGATTAGTTCTCCGCCGTGTTGGAAATCATATCGGGGCCAAGATTGGGTGGAACAAAGAATGGACTTGATACCTACGTCTAGGTCATGTATATTGACTTCTAAGTGGTGCTTGACATGGTTCCAGGCTGCAAGCTTTACATAGATGACTAAGAATTTGTTTTCCAGACAGGTTCTAGCTGGCACTTGCCGAAGATATGATCCAGCCAACAAAAGTTTGTGCCTTGTGTCTATCTTTAAGGACACGTTAGAGGATGATCATGATCCATTATAATGAAACAAGTATGCAGTTGCAACTTCATCCTCGGGATATGCTGCTAATTAGGCGAGTTTTAGGCCTTGGTTGATTGAAAACATACGTACTGTACAAGGATATTTTCTAGATGCTATGAAAAAAATCGTCAAAGGCGGCTATGATTATGTGTTAATATTTCGTCTACATTGGATTTAGATCACATGATCTCGTTAATGGAAGAACTGCATATGAGGGATATTTTTGCATGTGGCAACGGTAGGAATAATTTTCATATTAATATATGTGAATTATGTTCTAACATATTAGTTTTGAATTTTGGTGTGCTCAATTATTATAGAAAAAACGACTCTTACTTTTTTCCAAAAAAAAGATCTTACTTTATTGTTGATAATATATCACAAGAAATGATCAAAGGAAACGTTTTTTTTGTACATAGTATTTTCTTTGATTTTTTACTATTAATTTGCTTTGAAGACCGAAGAGATCTTTGTAGATATTTGGGAGAACAATCCGAACATTTTGATATTTTAGCAAACTATAATTAGACATTCCTCAATACTAAGACCCTCATTTCTAGCTAACAAAAAATTTGTAGTTACAAATTGAGCCTTCACTCTCATAATTTGAACTTGGACATACGATCAAAAATGAAGAAAATAGGGAAGAATCTTTGTGGCATTGTCTTTTGTTCAGAGTGAGATCCTCTTTTGACCTACATGAATTTTTTGAGACCCACTTCCTTTTCTATACTACCTTCTTCGTTCTTGACTCTCTATGGTGCGACTCTACTCTTTAACAAGAATGGTGGTGTAGAAGTACCTTGATTTTGAATTTAGGAGAATCAATTAATCTTTTGGTACATACACTAATGAAGTATATCTCTCCTATTTTCTTGTGGGTACTTTGATCAACTTTTAGATGCATTGTTTTGATATTTGAAGTATCTTTTCATGTCCTATGACCTTTCGAGGGTCATATACACAATCTTGTAGGTTTTATCTGTAACAATGATCATGTCTTTTGGGGTACACCAGCTAAGGGACTTGTTCTTTTCCCATGGGTCGGGGCCTAAATGGTTGCTACCTGGGATAACTTTTTGTTAGAAAAATATCTTTTGGTTATGTGACATATGGGCCCAGTTAAGGTTTTCTGTCAGAACATGATTATTATGAATATGTTCTAATTTTGTAGAACCATGATGTATTGCACTATACCTGTTTGGCAAATTTATTCTTCCCTGGATCTATGACGATGTTACCTTTACATTACTACATGTTTTTTCATCACCATTATTGTAGTGAAATTGAATCCTTAACCTTCAACGTCTATTGTTTGTTACTAATACTAATAGGGTAAAATAATACTCATAAAGAACTCGCAAATCCTAGAATCGCTATTAATTGGACTACTATTTAGTTAAATACCTAAATAAATCTTGATGGCATGTTAATCACAAGATATATTGTTTGTACACTATACAATAGAAAAACATACATTACATCATTATAAGGGTATATTAGTAGTAACTTTATATGACATTGATATAGTAATACATTTCCATGACACAAATTTATATAATTATGGTTGAACATTCTATTTTCTTACATGAAGAGTGATATTTGATTATGGATTAATGGGAGCTAATATTCAAGTGAGTTACAAATAATATACAACAAGATGAACTAATTTGACATTAAAAAACATTTGAAAGTCAAGAAATTAGACTTATATGAATGAATCACGTGTAATCCATACAAGAGATTATAATATTTTATTTTTAAAATATAAACTAGAATCTCTATTCAAGTAAAAGATCAAGAAAAAATGTGAAAGGTTATACAAAACATAACATGCTTTGGTATGATAATTTCTTTTTTTTGGATGAGTGGGGATATTATCTTCTTATATATGCAACTTTACTACTATATTTACTAACTTATTAAATATCTCTACATGTTTAACTTATATAATTTTCAACAATACATAATAAACATATAATAGAATCATATATTAGATATTTATTACCCAAGATTATTTATTTTAGTAGCATATAAAGAAATTAAAGTATGAGGAATTTATAATGATTTTAAATTTTAAATATAATCAGATATGTCACTAATTATTTTGACCAATGAAACAAGTAATCTTAGGAATAAACCAACACCAAACATGAATAAGTTTCTATGAGGGAACAGTAGTGGATGATCATTCTAAATGTGTTACTATTCAATTACAAATATTAGTTTCCTAATAAATCCATTTTACTAGCACTCTTTCTGGAAAATGGATAATATTAAATAGGTGAATATTTCTTATATTACTAGGAAAACCTAAATATTCAATGTAATGTGAAATGGAAAAAGAATGAAAGTTGTAGATGTTTAACATAATTTGCATTATATCACATAAAACTCAAAATATAACACAATTTATAGAAAAAAATAAACTCATATTGCAGAACAAATTCCAAATTGGCCCCAATGTATAAATTGATTATATAACGTGCAAAGCACGTGTATTTACTAGTCATTAAATAAATGCAATGCTACTCATTGATAATGTGCTCTACTTAATGGACACACTAAAATGAAATATAAAGACATACATGTAGTTATCTATGTAGCACAAAAATGCACAAATTGAGGGCATAAATATACATATATATAATTATTCATCCATTATGTCATTCAATTTGTGATAGATTTTCATAAAATCTTGAATACTCAAAAACAAATCAATACTAAGTGGTCATTCAGGGGCCTTGAAAGATCTCTGGTAGTATATCCACAACATTTAATACTCACAAACCTTAAAGAAATTACATGGTGCTTGAGAGCACCATTTTTAGTCACCTCAATGTATTGTAAAATGGTGTTGAAGGTATAAGAAACCTAAAAACCAATGGAAACAACCTTATCAAATAAAACAGTTATGTGAAGGCTAAGTTGGAGTACAATTACTAACATAAAAAACATCCAAACACAAAAATCCATTGTTACACCTTTAGAAAATAAGGAAGCCAGATATAATTATGTATGGAAAATGAAAGAGAATTTGCATAAATGAAGGGAGAAAAAGTACTATAGAGTTGCAAGGAATGCATGGAAATGATTTTTATCAATCCATGTCATAACCAACATTTATTGGTGGCCATTGGGGCTAAGAACCGAGGTAAAACAATGGGTATAGGAAACTAACATGGTAAAAGGAAGAATATGGGCTGCAAAATATCAATATGGAGTTCATATTTCAAAGATAACCAATACCACTAGGAATAATTAGGTGTGCTTGTTAGTGCTAAAAAGATATTGTGACAATAACTCAATAACATTTGATTGAATAAGTTATATGTACCTTGGTGTTATTTTTTAGAAGTTTTCATATATATATTAGGTATGATGAGGATGTAAGTACATATGATGAAAGGGATCTATAAGTTCATAAGATCATTTTGTAATGACCTCAAGTCTAGGTATCTTTTTCCATTTCCTTTTTCCTAAAACTTAAATTTTATTCCTTCCCTTTAAATATTATGAGTAATTGTCTTTGACCCTGAAACAATGTAGCACATCATTAGCCTTTATGTGACTTGAGAAAATTTTAGAATTTATTTCACATATTTTCAAGTACCCAAACTTAATCTTATATGTGGGGTCGAGATTGATATAATATCCCTTTCACCCTAGAAAGAGAGACTAGAGGGATGACAACATCTACAAACAATAATAAGTATAAAGAAAATAACTTATCATTATATTAAGCTATTTAACACCTATTGGTTAACATTCGTTATTAGCATAACTAAAATGGAGTTTTTAGGTAAAAATCAGGTTCCTTACTTGTTTAATAGACATCCTTTAATATTGGGGGTCCAACGTAGGTTAATTGCACCCTTTAATAGGCAACGTAGGTAAAAATCAGGTTCCCCTGCTATGTTCCATGGCGACACCTCATGGTTGTTAGTCAATGAGTACCAGGGGTTGTATTTGAAATGGTCAACTTTGACCAGTTGCCTACCTAATCCTGGTGTGATTGGGACGCCTGGATTATTCATTTCGATTGACACTCATCTGCTACTTTTACCGATTCCTTTGGTGTGTATATATATATGATTAGAGTCTATTGAGTGGTCGTCTCCATTTTTGTGGGTTTCGTTGTACTCATGGTGTCAAAAAAGCATCACCAGGGGCAAGTACTAGTTCTTTGATAGAGTTGTTACCCAAGCTGAGATTCTCGCAATGTCCTCTTTTGGGTTAACGTCATGTCGTTTTGTCATGTCGATCTAGTTTCTACTTCGCTATGCAGTTCCACTGGTGTTCTGTAATCATTTCTGGAATGAGGCCGACCCATTGGGGATGCTCTGCAGTGAGCATGACGAGGTAGATTGTCGTTCGTATCGTGTCAAATCACATCGCCGATCATGGCTATTTGATCACTAGGACTCATTCCTGAGAAAGAACCAATCCCATCAGGTTCGCTCCCCCTATGGGCGCGGGGTGGGATAAATGAAGGACTCTACAATTGAATTGCTAGTTTCCGGTATAGCACTGAAGTGAACTTAAATTGCTGCTGAGTAGATTCTTGAAATTGTGAGTGAATTAAGGTTAATCGACATTAGATCATGGACTGTACGGGTGAGTGTGTGACTTCAAAATGAGAGGTTTTTAAGTGCTTAGCGTAGCCTTATGTGCCAATAATGAGTTTTCAAAGGGAATGTTTCATTGGGTTAAATAATTTATGAGGAATAAAATTAACACTATGTACCATTTTATGTTTTAGGTGGGGATATTAAAATTTGTCCAGACTAGGGTGATCTTTATTTTTACTTAATCAAGACTGAAGGTATGTACTCTTCTCTATTTTATAACTGGGCATTATATAACTAAATTTCCCATAATGAGGCATCTTTTGATATACTTGTTCTTGTTTCACTTTGACATATCCCATCCTCTTGGAAATATTATTTACAAGTTGAATTGGGTCAATGACCCCACATGTTATTGTGCTTGTCTTATGACACAAATGTCTAATGAATGATATATTTTGCCACTATTTTATGCATGGTAGAATATTTAACTAGCTAACTTTTGCAGACACTTATGCCAAACCATTAGGGTGTGCTACTACTACTAGGGGTGTGCTACTTCTACCTTTTTATATACATAGGTGTGCTAATTCTGCCTATGGGTGTGCTATTTCTACCCAAAATTTATATATAGGCCAATGACTCAGTGGTGTCTTGGCCCTACCATAGTTAATTTAGTCCAATATATCTACTTGAAAATACTTGTATAATGTGATGATTAAAGGTGGCAAGATCTATTTTTTATTGGAATACTTATATTGCCTCATTCTTTTGAAAATTCATTTCTTTTGATAATTCTCATTGAAACTTACCTAGATTTTATTGGCCACTTTTAATGGGAACATCTTGTTTACTTACGTAAAAAATGATGCTCGTTTACATATATATATCGTACATACTCAGTTTTACTGATTCAACCTTTTTATCTTTCCCATCCTAGGTGATGTTCCCTACCACCCAGGTACAGATCAGCCCGTGGATAATCCCGTGGGAGGAGAAGAGATAGTGGGCCCAAAAATTGAGAACCTCATCCAACAACAGATCGTGACTTATGAGATGGCTTGGTTGCCTACTGCAATAAATCCATTTATTTATAGTTCTCTTTATTTTTCCTAGATAACATGAGAACTATTGTCGAGCCTATTTTTGATTATGTAATAATTTAGTTTTCTTCCACTGTTATACTTTTATATACTCTTGATGAACCATCTATATTGAGAATAATTTTGGCACCCCTATTATCTAAACATGGAGAATGAAACCATGGGTTGTGCTTTTGTATTTTCAATTTAATAGTAGGGATTGGTCCCTATGGGACTCACTCCTTACATAATGGTATAGAGCATAGCAGTCGGTAGTCTAGAATCTCAAAAAACCTTATGTAGCTTTCTTACCCTGACAATCCTTTTTTAGGAGGACCAATTTGTTTGGAGGGAGAAGCGATGGGTCCTACAACTATTCAATAGGGAGGATGAATACAATACACCGCCAAATCCTCACTTTGGCATGCCCTATATGGATCCCCCCTTAGAGACCCCAGCTGCACATTCTCATCCTAGGGTTCAACCATTGGTCATTGTGTCGCCCCCTACCTATCTCAGAGATTCTACCTCTGCAAAATTTCACTCCAGAGCAAGAGTTTGCCCTCATGCACCAATTGGTATCTAATTCGATGATAGGACAAGTCAATATCACCTCTTCGTCAACCAAGCCCATGGAGTACTCCCTCACCGAGTTCATTAAGATGCAAACACCCTACTTTAAGCACAAGGGAGAGATCGATATGGTGGATAAGGCCGATGATTGGGTCTTGGCCATCGAGTGTACCTTTGAGGGTATGGCATGCCCTCCTCAACAGAAGGTTCAGTTTGATGCTTATGTTCTAGAGGGACCAACTAGGGTGTAGTGGAATGGAATTTCCCGCACACGTGATACCTCACAGATGACTTGGGAGAAGTTCCTTATGCTTCTATGGGAGAAATACATTTGTACATCCGCCTTGAAGAAGAAACAAGATGAGTTATACATCTTAAACTAGGGTTCGTTGAGTGTATCTGCGTATGTCCAAAAGTTCTTATTGCTGGAGCGCTACGCCATAAAACTGCATGAAGACTGTCATTTTGAGATTTTCTTTGAGGGTTTGTCTTATCAGATTGGATGAGATTTGGTGCCACAGTTTCCACTCACCTTTCAGCAAATGGTGGATAAGGCACTCACTGTCGAAGCCTATCCAGGATACCAATTTTCATAATCTAGCCCTAATAAAAGGAAGAATGCTTCTAAGGATGGTCGTGAGAAATGTAAACATTGCCACTGTCGCCACTTCCCAGGGAAATGCCCTTCTGGGGGTTATACACCACAAAGAGACATGGGACATGTCATTTTCCATGAGTGTGGCCAGGCATGGCACATTAGACCTCAATGTCCTTGTTTCTTGAAGGCTCCAGCCCCTGCTCAGCCACATGCCCCATAACAGCCACCACCACCACAATGACCACAACAACCTCCAAGAAACAACAATAACATCAACAATCAGCATGGTCGTCATCCATCTATGGAGAGGCATGTTGGTCGCGTCTATGCCATGGACGCTGCAGAGGTCAGTGATGATAATGGAGTCATTGAAGTTAACATACATCTACTTCAACACCCTATACAAGCTTTATTCGATTCTAGATCCTTAAATACTTTCATAGTTGCCAAACTCATAACAATGTTAGATCTAGAGACTGTTTATATGGATTATATGTTAGATGTTCAGACACCTAGCGAGAGAGTAGTCTCTTCCTTTGTAAAAATTCTAACCGTAGAATTAAGCATATATGGGAAGAATTTCTTGACAGATTTCATCATCCTTGACATGACAGCCTTCGATATCATCTTGGGATTGGATTGGCTGTAGAAGTATAAGGTAGCCCTAATTTGTGAAAATAGGAAGGTCAGTTTGTTGCACCCTGATGGTGAACGTATCTGTATTAAGGGAAGGAAGCACTACGAATGACAATTCATTATTTCAGGACTCAAAGCCAAAAAATTCATTTCACATGGCTATAGAGCCTTTTTGGCATCAATCATCCTCAATCCTACACCGCCATATTAAAAACAACATTCAATGTCTCTTTTCTGGGCATCAATTATTTAAAAAAACCGATGCCTATAACATTCCACGTCAGCTATTTAGTAAATCTGACATCTATATTCGAAGACCATCCAGACATGGGTACCGCTTTGTATTCAGTGTCAGCTAGGTAAAACAAACCGACGCCTATAATCGCCCGTGAAATCCAATTTTTGAGCGAAAAAAAAAGTGTCACAAACAGCGTCAGTTTTTTAACTACTAACCGATGCCTATATAAGATAAAAATTTGTGCAAAAAGTTCCAATTTTGATGTCGGTTATCCTTTGATAACCGTCGTTGATAATGGTTCCTGTCAATAAATTTAAGGCAAGATTGTCCAATTGGACATCGATTTTTACTATCAACCGACGCTTAAGAGGTTTAGGTGTCAGTTTTTTAGACAACTGATGCCTTTTACAAACTTAATAGACCCACAATCACCCAACTCTTCCCCTTTCTTCTGTTTCATCATGATAATTTTCTCTACTGCTCGCCGCTCGCATAAAATCACCCGATGACCCCCGCTGCTACTGGTGTGCCTCTATTCACCACCGCTGCCACCGTCGCGTCCTCTTTCTCCTACTGTCGCCACTGCTGCTCGCTGCTCTGCTATGCTCTTCTCTGGGTGTCGTTCTGCTCGTTGCTTGCTGCCTCCTTCTCTACTCGTTGGTCTCACACCGTCGCTGCCGCTCTTCTCCACGCTAGCTCCAGGTAGCCCTAGCCTCTTTTCTTCCTTCTCCCTAGCTCCTTACCAACAGAAAGCATGGCTGTGGCTGTGTTGGCCTACCATGGCCGTGCTGCCCAGCATGGCCGTGGTAGGCCAACACAGCCACGGCCGTGCTTGCTGTTGGTAAGGATATGAACAAATCATTATGTAATGCTTTATGTGAATCCTAGGATATGAACAAATATTTTGCTTGCATATATGTGTGCTTCTAATCCTAATGCTTGACCTAATTTAGTAAATTTTGATGCATGTTGAAATAAGATTTAAACTTGTCCATTCTAGCATCATAATTTGATTTTATTAAACCCTAACATTGATGAAACCCTAACATCAACTTTGATGAAACCCTAACATCAATTGTGATGAAACCCTAACATGTATATATCTATTATTGTGTTTGTTGGCCTAGAAACCCATCCAAGATTTACTTATTAGGAGTAAATCATGGATAGTCCCCAGTTTGGGACTGTTCTTGAACACCTAATATCACTTAGGATGGCTGACCATGATGAGCATGATGTCCATGATGAACATGAAGTCCATGATGAGGATGTTGTCCATGATGAGCATGGCGAGGATACCAATGTAAGTTCTAGAAACATTATCCTATATTTCTATAAAATTCATTATCTTCTAGTTATGGCATATATCCTATATTTCTATATTGGGCTAATTCAGTGTGTTTGTTTTTATCAAATTTTAGGTTGATGATGCACATGTACCCACTGAAGACCTAGAGGAACTTGATGCGCATCACCAAAAACTTAATAAGAAAAGGGGCATCACTCTGTTGAAGAAGTTAATAGCACTAAGTGGTTGTGGATCCAGATCGGTTGTGGAGTTTGATAATGAAGGAAATGCAATTGGAGTGAACCACAATAATTTTGTAAACTATCTTGGGGTTGTCACTCAAAGCCATTGTGGTGTTAAGTATGATAATTGGCATAAAGTTCCTCAGGTGAAGAAAGACATGATATGGAAGGATTTATGCGTGAGTTATTATTATTTGCAATTCTATTTTGTAGATTACAATTTTATTATTTGCAATTCTATTTTTGGATACTAGTTAATAGCAATTCTATTTTACAGAATCTATTTGCATTGGATGAGAAGCTGCATCGTAAAAGAATGATGCAACGTGCTAGAAAGATGCTAAGGAACTATAAGACAAATCTCAACAGAGAATACATAAAAGATGGTGATAAGAAGAAGAAGTCATCCCTTAAATAGTGGAACTTCTTGGACAAAGAAGATTGGGACAAGTTTGTTGCTTCAAGAAAATCTGAAGAATTCAAGGTATGAAGTGAGGCGCAAAAAGCAAGGCGTGCACTAAATGTGCATGACCACACTATGGGTCCAAAGGGCTATGCAAGCGTTCACCAAAGACTACAAGCAAAGTCTGCTTCTACTCAGGAGTCCTCTACTACATGTTCCACACCCATGCCTCGCCATGATGTCTGGATAGCTGGGAGGAAAAACAAGAAGGGTGAAATAAAGAAGCCCGTAACTGCTGAGGCGGCTGCAAAAATGGTAAAATACATCTCTTAGAGCAATCCTTTGAATATTTATTATTTGTGGTGTTAACTTACCAATTTCTGTTGATGGTGATTAGCAGGAGTTGCACGAGCATAGGAAACAAGGCACGTTCATCCCTCAGGGCAAAAGGGATGAATTGACAGTTGCTCTGGGTAACCCAGAGCATCCTGGACGTGTTGGGGGTGTAGGCACTGGTGTGGGCATCAAAGCATTATTTGGGCCATCCCAGCACAAACCCAGAGCGGGACTTTTACAAGAAGCGATAACCTATTCTGATTTTAGAATGTTACTGCAAAAGGGAATTCAATAATAAGAAGCTAATGTTTCTTTTATCCATGTATAGGAGAATAAAAGAGTCGAGTATATAGTTGCTAAGAAAGTCAAGGAACAATTGCTGCGGTGGCAGGCATCTTAGGCTTCCAATCAGCCTATGGCGACCCGCTCTTCTCCTGATGCACAGACTGAGAGTAATTCTATAGACCCACCGCCTAACACGTCTGTTGTAAGTATTGTTTATGACATTGTAGCTAGTCTTTTCAAGATGATATGTTTTCAAGATGATATGTATATATGTATAACATTATTTACATAAATTTTGTAGGCGTTGAAGTCATGCCGCTTAACAATGCAAGACTATGTTGTTGCAGAGGCACAAGCTTACCCGTCCCTTCCTGGGGCAATGTTTCACGGGATTCCAATGCTACAGGGCTACGTTTGTGTGAGCCCGATATGTGTATTACCCAATTGGAGGGAAGCTACATTGCCATATGCCAACCTAGATATTGATACACTTACTGAGCTAGAAGGCAGGGTGATATTGTGGCCCAAAGCAGATGTCGTCTACACTACTAAAATTGTAAGATAAATTTCCATTACTTTAGATTGTTAATGTGTATATATGAGGTCAATTGATCTAAAATTATATATATATATATATATATATATATATGTTAAAAAGAAGACACCCGGAGCATCTAGACCTCCACCTCCACTTCCTGCATTAGCAAGTTGGGTTCCAACTGACCTAAAATACTCATTAGGTCATGCTTGTAGGGGAATCACATGTTGGCTACAGGCACATAATATACATTTTTTTTTGGGAGATCCAGCTAAAACTGGTTACAAGCTACAATTCACTACATTTGATGAAGAAAGCAAAAAAGGAGGGGGTAAGGCCTCGTCCTCCAGTGTGGACTGGATTTGGTGCGGGCACACAGGCCATCCCGCATCACTGGATGGCTACTTGAGGCATGGTTTTGCTAACCAATCTGCGAGCTTGTTCTCATTTCGACTAATATAGTACACCGGAGGAGACTCGTTATCTGGAAGAAGCCTTTTGATAGCATGGACAAGCAGCATGTACTTCCCGGGTGTTGAATTTGTCTCGAAGATCCAAGTAACCACATTCTTGGAGTCGGTAAAGATCGATCCAGTCTGAAGGTGTTGTTCTGAAAGATACTCCAAACCATGTTTGATCGCCATCAACTCTCCTCGCATGGGATCAGATCCCTTGCCTTTCCAACACCTCCCGAGGATCCACCTACCTTCTCTAGAACGTGCCACCAAGCTTGTGGCCACTAAGTTCTGAGATTTATTACGGATGTATCCACATGAATTAGGACGTCACTGTTTGGAAGAAAAGAACACCTGCGCCCAGAACTCGGTGGAAGAAGTTCAGTAGATGTTGAGAAAGCAGTCTTAGCAGTCCGGGTATCCGACCTGCAGTTCATCACCAATACCGCTATAGGAAGCTCATGCTGCTCGAAAACAAAGGCATTCCTAGCTTTCCAGATCCACCAACAACCAAAGGTGAATATTTGAGGCCAATCGAGCACTTTCTTTAGCACTTTGAGATTATAGGTGATCTAGTCCACCGTCAGAGTACTCTGAAAGAAACATGTTGCTTCGTTGGGCAGCAACTTCATCCACAAGGCTTTGGCCGCCGGGAAATCCCTGATAGCATGAAGAACGGATTCCGTAACCTGGCAGCATCGAGGGCATAAATCATCTTTGGACATCTTCCGGATTGAACACATCTCATTCGTGAGCAACCTATTATGATAGATTAACTACAGATGCATCTTAACTCTATGTTGAATTGACTGGTTCCAAATGGAGCAGACCACCGTAGCTTGGTCGAGAGAACTCTCATTAGTGAGGCTTCTGTAGGCTGAAGCTATAGTAAACAATCCATCCGTAGTCAGTGTCCATATCCTTTGATCATCACCATATTCCTTCCTAGGTGGAGGCATGCACAGAATATCCTCCAAGGTTTCCTCTATGAACCAGTGACTTAGGAAGTCAATATCCCAGTGACCCTCATCCAAGATGAGGCATTCTACCTTCAAGTCGTATAGCTCATCAGGGATCACCATACCAACTTTCAACTGCGGTTGATGACCCTCCCCCATCCAAGAGTCTATCCAGACGTTAGTATCGTTACCGGAGATCAACGCCATTCTCAAGTTTGCCATAACGAAAGGTAGCAACGATTTGATGCCTCTCCAGGTATGAGAGCCCGATCTGCTATGTGAGTTCTTCCTGCCATACTTTGCTTGCATGAGATTTATCCATGGAATATCCAACTTCTGTGCAAAGTTCCAAGCTAGCTTGGCCATAAGCGCCTTGTTGAAATCTCTAGCAGGCTTGATGCCCAGTCCTCCTGAGTGTCGTGGGAGGGTGACCTTACTCCATGAAACCAGACTGACTTTGGAAGCAGTGTGAGAGCTACTCCAGATGAAATTCCTTGTGAATTGGTCTATCTTAGCCGCCACCGAGCATGGAAGAATGGCCGTTTGCATTGCATAGCATGCTTTTGATAGGAGGACAGATTTAGAAAGGGGACTCGGCCTGCCAACGATAGAAACTTGTGCTGCTAGCTTGAAATCTTCCCATGGATTCTTTCAATGAGGAATTGAAAGTGATCCTTGCTCTTCCACTTGTGTATGATGGGGACCCCAAGGTGGAACCCAATATTTGAAGTTTCCTTCATGCCCAGAATACGACCTATCCTTGATCTAACGTTCCTGGGAGTGTTGGTGGAGAAGAAGATAGAAGATTTCTCTGCGGATAAAAACTGCCCGGAAGCAGTACTGAAGAGTCAGAGACATCGTTTGATGACCCGAGCCTGTTTAGGGGTGGCCTCCCCAAAAAGAATGATGTCATCCGTGAAGCAAACATGGGAGAAGGAAAGATGTTGCCTTGTGAGAATAATAGGTTTCCATTCACCTCTAGATACCAACTCTACAATAAGTTGGCTAAGTCGATCAAGGCATAAGATGAAAAGATAGGGAGATAAGGAGTCTCCTTGGTTGACGCCACATGTAGGATTAAAAGAGCTGATGATATTGTCGTTCCAAAGTACTGAGGATTCCCCAGATCAAAGAAGTTGCATGATGATTGATATCACAAAAAGCGGAATCCTTGTTCTTTGGAGAGTGTCTTCCACGAATTGCCAACTCATCTTGTCAAAGGCTTTGATAAGATCAAGCTTGAGCGCCATTTAGTGCTTGCGGCTCTGTTTGGACTCCATTGAGCTGATGATTTCCTAAAAAAGAAGGACATTGTCCCCAATCTTCCTCCCGGGCACGAAGTTGGACTGGAAAGGTGAGATCCACCTTGACATGAAAGGCTTTAATCTTGTAGCGATCATCTTAGACAGAAGTTTAGTACAAACATTGTTCAAGGAGATTGGCCTGAGCTGGCTGCAGGTTTCCGAGTGGGGGGTCTTGGGGATTAACACCAGTGTGGAGTTGGCACAACCTTCCTCTAGCTTAGACCCGTTGAACAGAGCTTGGATGAACTGAACAATTTTTTGTTGTAGAAGACTCCAATTGCGTTGCAAGAAACCTGCGTCAATTCCATCCAGGCCATGCACCTTCAGTGGTGCCATGGATCGAAGGGTGCACCATATTTCGTCTGCGCTTGGTGTGATCTGCACGTCGGCTACCTCCTGTGCTGATAGTGGTTGGAAGGCTCCAATAAAGGATGAGCAAGCTAGACGTCTTAGGTGTAGGATGTTCCTGGTACACATTAGCAAAGAAATCTAGTATAAGAAGATTTAGATCTTCACCTTCCTCCACCCAAACACTGGCACTGTTCTTGAGCCTCGTAATGTTGTTGCGCCTTCTTCTTTCTTTGATAGTAGTGTGGAAGAAGCTTGTGTTATTATCTCCAAGCGCCACCCAGTCACATCTAGCCTTCTGTTGCCAGTCAGCCTCCTCCCTTCTCAGGATAGCATCCAGCTCCGCCTGGATGTCCACTGTGTTCCTGGCGATGATGGGGTCATAGTGAAGAGAGAGTTGCAATTGATTCCAGCGTATTTGATTGCCCAGCCAGTCCTTTTGTTTTTTGTCCTCCTTCCTTCCTCGGGCTGCACAAACTGATTCCTTGTGGATGAAATTGGAACCCACGGATACAAGGGGAGCCGTTGTATCCCAGTTCTCTTGAAGAAATTGTTGATACCCCTCCTTCATGTTCCAGCTAGCTAGCGTGCGTTGCATGGGTTTCCTCCTACTCCTGGACAGCACAGAAGAAAGGAGGAGTGGGGCGTGATCCGAATGGTTTTTCTCTAGCATCGATACCGGTCCGGCCATGGAGGACTCCAGCCATGCCGCATTGCCCAAAGCTCTGTCTAACCACTCGTGTAGCAGGCCCCACCGGAAGGTCGTCCTGGCACCATCCGCTCCGAGGTCGTGAAGCCCGCACTGCTGCATAGCTTCAACAAAGTCATAGATGTTTGCACTATCAAAGGACAAGCTACCAAATTTCTCAGCATGAAACATCACCACGTTAAAGTCCCCCGCCACCACCCAAGGGGAACTAATGGTGGTAGACAGGTTCATGAGGTGGTTCCAAAGAAACCTATGAGAGCTTCTCGTCGTACCTCCATAGGCGAAGGTGAGGAGAAGGGAATTGTCTAATCTACAGTGGACAAACTGTTTGTGAGAGTGCAGAATTTTGAGATTGATGGACTCCTTCCATAGTATCCAAATGCCCCCCGAGAAGCCCACCGCCTCCACTCTGTGAGATTGGGGGAAGCCAAGCTTCTTGATAACACTCAACGCCCTTGTGTCGCTACAACGGGTTTCAAACAGACCTACAACTAAGATTTGATATCTATTAGCTAGATCTTTAATCGTGTTTTGGGTGTCTTTGTCACAAACACCCTGTACATTCCAACACATTGCTTTCATGGATTATCTTCAACGAGGGTGGTGCTACCCATCTCCTGCGCTTCCTTCTCGAGATCCTGGAGAAAGGAAGGTTTCCCTCATTTTCTTGTTGACGCCCGTCCGGGGTCCCCTGCGTTAATCACCTTTCGATTCCTGAGATGGATGCCGGTCATACGAAAGCTCTTTATTTATACAAGATATTATTGAGTTGTTTTTATATGATTGGCTGAATACATCAATGATAGAGACATGTATAAGGTGATATCTTGTTTATACATCCATATACCTTGTGTAAGATCCGGTGATCTGGTTTCTTATATATTAATGCATACGTAATATATGTTTTGTAGCTACTTAGTCAAAAATCAATGTAAACAATTTGCATTTGACCATGTGGGATTTTTGATTCTATCATTGATTAGTATGGTAGCTAAAGACCCTGATAGTGTTCAACAATACTGTATAGATGCTTTTACAATTTTCGGTCAGCAAAAGAATACCATAATAATAACTCCATTCAATGTCAAGTAAGTTTACTTTACTTATAATTTGGACTTAAGAAAATTACATTTTTATTGTGGATTTTGAGTTATTAATTTTTAACTTTTTTACCTCTAACGGTAGGCATTGGGAGTTACTAGTTATTCTCCCCGAGACGTTCATTGTTTATTATCTAGATCCTGCGGGGAGCACATTGAATACTAGAATTGGACACGTAATGAGAATGCCATTATTCTGGTGAGAAATATTTCATTTTTATATATGTTAACATCTATTATTTCATCACTATTTAATTATGCAATTTACCGTGTTACATTAACATGTAGGGGTTTAGATGCATTAAAAAAGGCTGGAGGAAAGGTCCCCAGGAAAAAGAACCAGCCAATAATTTCGAAGAACGTGAAAGTAAGTTCCCGACTCCAATGTATATATTATTTATGTAAATTGTGCTTAGTTGTATTTTTTAATATTTTGTATGTTTCAATTTATAGTGCACTACACAAGGCAAACGGTTGGGCATGCGCATACTATGTGATGCGATTTATGTAGATGATTATCCAATATACCGCATTGGACATCGATACCATACATGAGGTATTATATATAGTCTCATTAGTTAGTATGAAATATATCAATCTTATTTTTATACTATTACTTATATATATACATCATTCTCTTTGCAGGTGTTTAAAAGTGACCACACTATAGGTAAACACATAAAAAATGTACATGCTCCATATACGATGAAAGTATTAAATGAAGTAAGAGAAGAATGGGCAAGAGCCATACAAGCAGTGGGGACTATAAAATATAATTGGGATGTTGATAGCGATGTTGAATGATATTTTATAAATGAATATTGATGAATGTTTATACATGTCTGAATGTTTCTACATGTATTTGAATGTTTCTACATGTGTGAATGTGAGAATTAAATTGATGTCTGAATGTATCTACTTGTGTGAAAAGTATATTTGTTGATTTTGCAGGTTTGTTGCTTGTTTGTTGGCTGATATCAATGGATGTCGTAAACCTGTAGTTCAAAACTGAATTGCAGGTTCTCATCCTGTTGACCAACCACAGTAGGCCTGCAAACTGATAAGAAAAAAAAAAATTAAAATATAGGCGTCAGTTATTTATAGAAAATTGTCATCAAAGGCTTACAGCGTGAGTTATTGGATAATAATTGCCGCCTAATGTGACAAACAACCCGACCCTACAAGAAAGCACGGCCGTGGGTGGAAATAGTGCCGCTTATTAGTATAAAACCGACACCTATAGTACTAAATACGGCCGTGCAGGGAAGCACGGCCGTGGAGTCTGGGAATATGGCGTCAGTGTTTTAGTTGCAAACCGACACAGATAGTGTCCTAGATGGTGCCCTTTTTGTGGCGCGAAGCCTTTTGGTGTCGGACTACTATAAATGACTGACACCTATCAGTGCCTTGCTGGTACATTTTTGGTGGCACGAAGCCTTTTGGCGTCAGTTATAAAACTGATGCTGAAGAGTTCGACCTTTTAACCATCGCTAAAAGGGCATAAACAACCAACACCAAAGGCCTGTTCTGAAGTAGTGTGTTTTACCTGATGAGCTGCCAGGACTTCTTCCTTCACGAGAGGTCGAATTCTCTATCGATCTCGTACCCGACACAACTCCAATCTCAAAGCCACCCTACTGTCTGACACCTGCAGAATTGGTTGAACTGAAGAAGCAGTTGCAAGAGCTTCTAGAGCTAGGGTTTGTTTTCCCAAGTGTTTCTCCTTGGGGAGCCCCAGTTTTGTTCATGAAGAAAAAGGATGGTTCCATAAGGACGTGCATGGATTATCGTATGTTGAATCATGTGACGATCAAGAACCACTACCCTCTGCCATGTATCGATGACTTGTTTGACTAGCTAAAGTCTGCTACCGTATTCTCAAAGATGGATTTACGGAGTGAATACTACCAGATGCGTGTAAAGGATGAAGATGTATTGTAAACAACTATCCATTCTCATTATGGGCGAGGTATGTGGAAAATTTAGCACCTACTTTCACCCTTAGCTTTTGATGTTATTTGAGTCTAATCTAAGCATTGGCGTGAACTTTTGTAGGAGTTCTAGAAGAGATTTATGATCAACCTGACATGAGTTAATTGAAGAGAGAAATGTTGTGGTTAGGAACAATTCATCTCCTAGTCACAAGATTTCATCCACCCTCATTTGATTCCAAACACCCCCATAGGATGATTACATGATTCAAGTCATTTTCCCCTTTGATTGGATTACTTGGCATAATAGGAAGCATGTAGTTTTACTTGCGCATCAAAAAATAAAAATAAATTTACATGAATAATTCATTCATATGGGGTAGTTGCATAAGATAGATTCATATAATTCCATTTTGCATTGCATCATTCACAAAGGTGTAACTTTTCTTAATAAAGCGAGCAAGAAAGTTGTCTATACCCTTACTTCTTCTCCAGGATTTTTAAAAGTCCCTTACACATCATTTATCTAAATCAAATAAAAAGAAAAAAAGAGAAAGAAAAAGGAGATTGAAGACAAACAATACTTGAAAAAAGAAAAGAAAGACAAAAAGAAGCATCACTCACTACTATGAACAATAAGATTATGAAATTTTATGTTATGTCACCTTCCACCTCTACTAGTCACTATGATGAGGCATCTACAATGCATCATGACACCAGAAACAATAGGCATTGGGACCCATTCGTTTTCACTACATTCATCATTTAAACACATTATTTTTTTTAATTTGCATTAATGACTTGGAATGTGTGAATTTTTTCCATTCCTCCTATTCCATCCACCCGTTTCTCTACTAGGTAGGTCACCAATAAAGATTTTTTTATTTAATTTATGAATATCTAGGGAAATGCATCCAGTTAGATGAAATTTTGAATAGAGCAGTGTAGATAGGGAGTATTTTAATGCACTCCGCATATTTTAGATTCTCCATGATATTTTTTGCTTCATCTTTCTTGTGTGTTTATTGGCCTATTTTAAATGTCTTGCATTTTAATCGCTTGCAAAATTGTTTTTTGTTTCATGGTTGGAGAGGATAAGTTAGGGTGTATGGGTTCAAGGATAATTAGAATGATCTAGTTCATATATGCATCTCTCTTTTGCAACCAAATCCAAATTAGTGTTACTCGAGGAGGATAAACCTTCAAACATCTACCCCTTATCCTTTTAGCTACCATTATCGGTCTTGTCATCACTATCTACACCACCACCTCCATCTACAATGTATTTAAATGCATCTACCTCCTATGTTGACATTTTTGACAACATCAATAACTATTTCACCAGCTCATGCTTTTTCTTTGTCAGATTTTGGCAAGAGATGAGTCTTTTTTTCTATTGTGGATAATCAATGTCCACTTTATGTTGATGGAGATCTGAAAGGTTACAGATAATCAATGTCCATTTACCTACATGGAGATCTGAAAGAAAATATTCATCACTTGGCCATTGTTGGGGTATCTATTCCTACTATTAAGAACTGTCACACAATGTGTACCCTTAGTACATGAAATGTGGGCGGTCATCCGCTAATTTGCAATTTGATAGCATGAACTTACATGAAGTATGGACAATTTACTTTATATGTAATCAGATTTCGCATCGCCCGACTAAGAAAATATGTGTGTTCTTTTCACTTATATTTTCACTACCTCAACTACAAACACAAAATGTCTCTTGAGGACATATCATCTCACTTGCTTATGGCTTCTATACATGGTGTGTGACACTTACCAACATGATCAGTCTATTGCTACTAAAACTATAACCTTGTATACCATTTCATATTCTTATTCAATAAAACATTTTGGATGGCTTTTAAATGTGGTGTGTATCTATTCTATCTACATTAAAAAAATTATTTTCCCTTTCCAGTACATTTAAAAAAAATTTAGTGCCTATCGCCCGTTCCGTACTTAAATGCATATCTCTTACCTTCCCTAATCAATGTACTACCTCCACATATGATACTATGCCTATTTCTAAACTATTCTTTTTTTGGATCTCAATTTTATCCTAATCCATACCACAAGGCTCCTCCTCCTCTCAAGGAAGGATCAATTTGATTTCTATTTGAATATGTGTAACTAGGTCATGTAGTACGTCAGCTCATGTGATCAATTACCTTACTCAACATATATTTCTCTATCTCTATGTCATTACAATTGTTTAGGAACACCAATTGGAATTAGTCTGGGGATTCTATTATTCTAGTAAGAGGTAGCATATACTAAGAGATAAGTAGTGGTAAGAGAAGATAAGAGGAATATAAGGTGAAGAATGAAAGAGGAAGAAGTTATCTCTATTACATATGTTTGCATCTTCGTACTACTACATACATTTTGTGAATCTCTGCTATATACTATGGGATCATTATTCAATCACAATTATATGAGGAATTTTCTTTTATGGATCTCTATTTTGTTGCTATTAACTGAGAATATTTCTATTTTGTGCTTCTTCAACTGCTATTTTCTTTGAAAATTTCGAAGGAGCTTCATTTTCTAGCTGCTACAATACATACATAATCCTACATGATGATCAGGTGCAAGAGGTTATTGATTCCGAATACATTGTATCTGATATCATGTGTTCCAAGAATCTTTGGCTTGTCTATTCTATGTACATGTTGATTACTTTCGTGGTGTTCCATCACACTTTTTGCTTGTGAGTGTATCGATATATACATTGATGACTTACCCTCTAGAATCTGAATTTACTACTTGTGATTCAATACTCTCTAGATTACTCGACAACGCTAGCAATTGAGACGATGTTGCTTGCTCTGACTTACTGATATAAACCACTAGTCCATAAGTCACTTCTTTTTATCATGAAGTGTTTGTTATCATTATGTTGACCTATATTGAGTTATTTATTTAATGGGAGTATTACATATGGCTTGTTGCTAAGATCTTCCTCACCTGATGCGTAAAGCAAGATTGAAATCCTATTGACTAAGGGAATTTTATAGTTTTTGAGTGATTTAATTATCGTATCATCAAATTTCATTGAAGTCTAATTTTTGCTTGTAAGAGCTAATGTCATTTTTCTAAGAGCTATTGTCATTCTTTTCACATTGATAGTCGGACAAGTGTTTCATCTACGCACCAATTGGTGTATTATGTAAATAGGACTAAGTGTTTTGACTCGAGCTTGTTTGAGTCCCAAAGTCACAAACTTGCAAGTGTTTCCGTATTTTATATAAAGAATTTAAATGTTAATTGATTAACTAATAAGCCTTTGATTTTATGCCGAACTACATCCTGCTAAAGTCCAGATGTTTTTTTTTATTTCTTCAAATATGTTTATATTAGCGGATGAGATGAATAAATAGCCCGCGGTTTATCTACAAAAGTCTATAAAGACGGCGAAGCCCTCTGTCTACACTCCCAAAAAAAACTGTCGTGGGTTTGTGTATATATTATCTGACCGACTTCGAGCAGGCTCTTGGTAACGTCATTGGACAGAAATTGAAGATAAAAAGGAAATAATTTGTGCAGGAACTGTAGGCCATACCATATAGAACCTTTAATTAGCAAAGATGACGATGGCGAGCAGTGTTTTATCGTATAGGTTGTTACAGACAAGCCTATCAATCTTGGCATCTAGTGCCTGATCTATGCTGCGTTGGGTTGACGGCGGAAATGGATCTGGTGGAAGGTACGATCAATGGCGACAAGCAGTATGAGCGGGAAAGACCAACAACAACAACATGCCAAACAACTGGTATAATAGCAACGGCATTGACTCGAATTCCAATGACTGGGAGTGCAGACTACGTCCAGAGCTCAATTTCGTATTCTTTTCCTAAAATATTCATACATAGCAAAACAGAGTTGGTCTTACGTCCACTGTCTCATGCATTAGTTTTGCTTATATTAGCATAATACGATGGGATTGTTTGAGACAAGACTCATTAACTGTATAAAACCAAACACGTCTTTTAACAATTTGTGCACCAGGATGGCATGAGAGCCACGTATCATGTCATTGAAAGATTTGGTGGGTGTGATTAGTATCCAAGCTGATTATCTTGTCTAATGGTGTTATCCATCCATGTAGTTAGGAGATTAAACTGATGGTGATTGCTGTACGACCCGTTAAGAACAATACTTGTTTCCACGTTTCTTTATTTCTACCTAATGGTTTTGTTTCTCTTCATTGGATTTGAGTCTGAAAACTCCAGTCTTTATTCGATTCTAGTTGGCATTATGTAGAAATCTTGAAGCACGGTGTGACACACATTCATATCGGAGCCAATAAAATAGATCTCAACAACAAAACGCACCTTCCCACATCATTGTTTATCTCGTACAACGTCAATTACTTTATTGTTCTTAAGTTTGATGGGATTAGTTCGAATGCGTGGAAAGACTGCTTGTGGACTATTATCGGTTGCATAGGGTTCCAATATTTGACAAACTGCCCATGAAATTAGCAGTATCTATGCGTATAGCTATAATTTTAGTCCGCTAGGAGACAATGACAATGACGATTTGTAATCTATTGTGCATTAGAATTTGTGACGCAAGTGTATTTGCAACCTCTTTGGCATTTTCGTTTTCCTTATCACAGAAGATAAATGAAGTGCATACTGCGCATGAATTATATGTTGTAATGGCTCACATATTATCAAGCATTTAAACACCATAAAAGAAACCAATAGTCAATTAAAGATTAGGGCTTATTGTGAACAACTTTGTGAGTGAAAATCTCTTTCCAAAAGGCTAATTGGTGAGGATTAGACCCTAGTAACAAAGCCCCATTGCAAAAGTTAGATTAGTGACAATTATGAATAATAATCATGTTATTTTGAAATGAGGCTTTTAACATTTGCAAATAAAGCGTGACTCATTCACCCTAAAAGTATACATTATCATAATGATCAAGTCAACTCCCAGATGAACCATATTAGGTGCTAGTCTTTTTGCTTTTAATAATCTAGATCGGTCTAAGGATGAAGTTTTGTTTCTGATTGAGTAATCTAAGCTATTGAAATCCATTAATCAAAACTACATTATTTGATGATTTAAAAGAGAGAGAGAGAGACATTCCTTTGTGGATAGGTTCCACATCCCATGACTACACATGGGAACTCATATTTGGTAGATAATATATTCAATTACCAATGTGTGTTATAATATCCTAACTACTAGTTGTGAATAAGAATTCACATATTTTCTGAGTTGGACTTTGGTGCGTAAAATTTGAGGAAGAAACTCAGCCAGATAATCACAATACTCTTGAACCCTACATAGTTTCTTTAGTTTGCTAAATTAAATATTTCATGGAGTATGTTAACACTACAACTAATGTAATCTTCCAACATGCTTCTCAAGTAAAATAACTATAAAAGATATAGATAAACTACAATACCCGAATAATACTCCCCTATCATGAAATATAGAATAAATATTTGTTAAAACAATTGCACATTTGAGATTTACATGACTTGGCATGCAGTTTATCAGTTAAGTTCAATAAAGAAGGATTACTGACTTATGTTCAACTAATATACATTGGAAGTAGTGTAAATAAAAATCTTGTTGAGACAATGCGTAAACATGGTTAAATTCAAAAGAGAAGAAAAAGTAAGCCTAAATGCCAAACATAAGTGGGAATCACTTTTTGAAGGAATTCCAGGTTTCCTCAAGTCTCATATTTAATTCTCAAGTTAAAGTGAGAAGATAATAGTCATCAGGTATGGTGGTTGGAGATCAAATTGCTAAATAATTCCCACCATGTGTCTTCTCCAACTTTAAAGTTCCTTAGTATGTCCATTCTCTTCTTCATTTAGAGAAAAGGACCCCAATATGTCATGCTAAACGTCAAAAGCTCATTGTTTCAATAATCAACCCTAAATTCATATCATGATCCCATTGATCATCATCAACTTTATTAATATTCAATTTTAGGATTTATTCCATGTAATATTTAGATTGCATTTTAGATTAGGTGGATTTAGACCATTAGGTTCATATTACACATTGATATTGATTTATGTAATAGATGATGAACAAATTTCATATTCAAGTACATATTGTTACAAATGAGATATGACCTATGGTTTCAGAAGTTGTTCAACTCTTGACCCTAAAGTAGGGTTTAGGTTAGAGTCACAAAGGCTTTTAATGAAAAGCATATTCTCAATTTTTAGTGTATAAAAAACATACATTGAAATTATAGTAGAGTAGGAATTAGAAAATAGGTCATGAAAGTATTTTATTTATGATCCTCTTGTTTTTTTGATTAATTTGAACTGTTTATTTATAATATATGGATACTCCTAAAATTATATAGGGTTTTTAGAAGATACATCTTTTTGGTTGTTTGGTCTAAAGCCAGTGGTTTAGATCATCGCCACATCACCTGGAGGTGTGACAACCTATTCCACAGGTTTGACAAGTATATGAGCCAATGAATATTGGTTCATTTTATATTGCATAAGGTTGGATGGATGGGACACATCACCACTAATCGGTGTATGCGTGAGGGTGAGTTCAGCCATGTGTATGTGCCTTCAGATCCTGGCCTCATTCTATTTTTTATAAAACTTACGTGTCTTAGGGTTGTCACTTCAATAACACCAGTCCACATAAATGAGTAGCTGACTAACCACATTTAAGGCATAGAAGGAAAAGGAAGAGAAGGAATAATGAGGGATTGAGAGGAGTCTTTGAATGGTTGTGTAGATTCCATAGAATGTTACAAGGTATGATTTAGTCTTAGCTCTTATTGAGGGGTCCCTAGATGATAATGCCTAGCTAGACTTCACTATGAGACGATAAGAAAACAACACAATGCATAGGGAGTAAGACGGATACAACGTTATATTACTAGTTTAAACTTGTGGGAATAAAAGAAGAAGAAGAAAATATTGTTGGTAAAATGGAAATAAACATAAAACACACTTGCATGCTAATAAGAAAGTCTTTAATGTTTTTTCCTCATTATTGTTATTTACTTTATGCTTTTGCCAAGCAATATATGTTCTTCAACATGTGATCTTAAATGTTTGCACAATGTACTCAGCACAGTTGTGTTGATGTGTACCCATTTTATGAATTTAGGTAACATGTAAACTATAAATCTCCAGTGATGATCAATTCTTCCACACATATGATAATATTCTATTACTTTAATGATGCATAATGGCTTGCAAATGGAATACACATGGTTATATGGGACCTAAGATCTTGTCAGGTATTAGTTTAGCATTCTTTTATGCTCTCTTGTCCCATACCTTAGTTGTTTTTGTGTTTTTATTTATGCATACGCTATGTGATCTATCCTATGGACAAACGCTCGGGTCCTCTCACTTTTGGCTTGCTAGCCATTAGGAGTGAGGATTCGGGTAACAAATGGTTTTGTGATAGGTTTTTCTTTTGTGAGTAGGTTTTCAAAGAGAGAGATCAAGAGAGGAGGGTATGGTCTTGTCCCCCCATCCTTATGTGTATGGAGGTAGATGATGATCCACTGTCTTAGATCTAAATCTAAGTGCCTCAACTTTTTTACTGTAAAATCATCCATGCCTAAGATCTATATTAGTGACCAATGTCATTGAATGTTACACATGATTGATATATCAACCAACCAGTCTCTTGAATAGAGAACATTGTAAAGACTTCTTAAATTTGTGAATCTTAAACGATTTCTCCAAAGGCAACAAAAATTAGGAATATTCTTTTGCTTGTGACATCCATTCTCACAAGTTTCATCCCGAAAACGCAATCATCTGATAGTCAAAACAAAATTATAATGTGACATGTAATTGAAGCCCATATTAATAAACGGTATATTTTCTTCAAGACTTTCTATAGGTATCTATAAGAGTTTGAATGCTTTGTAATTTATAAACATTCTTATAACAGTCTTCCACATCATAAAAAAGGTTGCATTAAAAATAGGCATATGAAATTCCCTTATATTGACTCTTGAGCTAAAATTATTTAAATAAGTAGCATCAAGACTACAACTTGGAACAATAATTTTTTAAATTCCTTTCCCAAGGGAATATAAATGAAAACTACAATCGAAATTATCCATGCAAATTTGAGATAATATTTTTTGAATTACATCTTTTACTAGAATGGAGGGAAATTCCATCTTCTCACATTCGTCATCATTTATGATTTTTTTTCCATAAAATATTAAAAAAACATTCAAGATGGATGAAGAAAATGTATTAGCACGCATGCACTAAGTCCAATATGATTCTAAACTTGTTTCATTCAGTGAACTTAAGTCAAATAATTTTTTTTTATTCAAGTGAGGTCTTCGACGTAAGTCTTCCTTTAAATTGAGGGGACTACATTTCTCAAGGCATCTGAATATCCACCATTGATCATCCCTCAGAACAAAAGTTACTTCATTATCTATTGGGATGATTCCCAGAGGCTCATATCACATAAAGTGAAGTGTATGGACGATTACTTCAATCCTTTTTCTCTAAAATGATTCATCATAACAAACGTTTTATACAAGATGTAAGAAAATGTATGAATTAAGTGGTTATGCACTTTCAATGGGTTTAATTCATAATTTTCAGGGTTCAAGACATTTCCCACACCGTAATGAAAAGGTCATTCTATCCTCTATTTATATTTCAAGTTTATTACTGGAAACATTGTATTTGTATCATCAACAGGATGTATCACTTCAAAAGCGTTCATCAATCCTATGGAACAATAGCCTATATTAGGACAATACACACTAGAGGAACAATTTTATCATACCAAACTCTTTCCTTAACTAAGGCTCGAGACTTCTCAACTTCTGCATATTCCTTTTGAATGATTTAACTAGAGAATATTACATTTTCCCCATACTTAGCTCTCCTTCTTCTTAGGGATCACGTGATTCAATCTAATTGCATCACATGTTTCACTTATATTATCTGCATCAATATACATTCAAGAACACATGTATGAAGTGGAATAACCCAACTTACTATTGCAACTCTTTCCTTAAGATCATAATGTACTAATTTTTGTCATAAATACATGTTACCAAACCAACCAATGGGTATAATATGTACTATTGGGGTTAACAACCCACATAGTATATGTTTTAATTATATAGTCATCAACATTTACTAGGAGATTATATTTATAATTAATAGTGGTTCAAAACAATACTACTATAAGTATGATGCCATTTTTAAATCAACATTTACTAGGAGATTATATTTATAATTATTTTATCACCTAATGATCACATTTTTACCTAGTCTTGCTTATGCACAAGTACTAATTTTGTTAATATCCATAATATGTTGTGATAAAACTTCTATACATCATGATTATACTATTAACTCAAGATCAATATATTCATCACATTCACAATATGAGTGTATTAAGATTGGCTACCCAACCTCTTACACCTACACTATGTTGAAATAGATACTTGTTTGTAGTCTAAATACAAAATTCATGTTACTTTTTCTGTAGATATGGTGAATGTACATCTCATATTATGGTTATGCAATTAGGTTACTTCATGCTCAATGTGTGACTTTTTATACACATTTTTTAAATCAAATGCATTCTTAAAAATTATAAACCCAAGAATAAGTGCTTTTATTAGGTCCCTGACCGACCTAAATCGTGCGTCTGAAAAGTGGAGCAGATTTGAAGTAGTCGGAATTTTAAATTTATAACCCGAAACCTTATAGGCCCCCGCAACTTTGTTTACGGGGTCGAAGTAGATATACAGGGTCGAACACAGGGACAAGGGTGGTAGTGTTGGGAATGCGGAATCGACACGTTACACTCCGGTAAGGGTAAGGAGATGATAAAGTTCCCCAAGGGAACAACAGGCTAAGATCGATAAAAATAAAAGAAAACTATCTCCAACTGGAGCTACTAGGAAAATTAAGGTTTTAAAGGTTTATCAATTTTTAGGGTTTTCGCGCAACAGAAATAGAGAGAATAAAACTATTGCTTTAATAAGGAACGAAGGAGAAAGCTTCGGTAAAACAAGCGGTAGAAGAAACATCTTGTACCCCTTCTCTCAAAGTGGCTACCTCTAACTAAGCATCAACACCCCTTTCGAGGTTGTTGTGCTTAAGTTTGAGTGGAAAGGTCACTAAAGCACTCCGATCTTGGGTACTATCGTACTCCCGTATCGGACCAAACACTAGAGCCACAACACCTCTCTCGAGGCTACTGCAATGGGAAAATGTGATTCGGTAGCTAGTCGAAACGCGATCCAAGCTTACAAGCTAGAGTTCAGATGTTAAATAAAACAATCATCCAACAAAAGGGGCCAAACATAAAGCAGCAGATAAGTAAAACTCTTCTAATTCCATTCGCATACAAGGGTCGGATTGCATTGCGTAAGTAAAGAAAGTAAATGACTGAAATAAGTAAAGATAAATGTCGCCTTCTTGATTTAGAAGGGAGACAGGTAGTGATAGATCCCCAAGATCCCTCCAGCCTGATACCAGGTGGGAGCCTTGCCCGATATGCCCGTGTCAGGCGGCACACCCTCTCGGGCGACACACTCATGATGGGCGGAACGTATCGTGCAGGGCGCTCACACCCGATACGATCGTGTCGGGTGGCACCCTCTCGGGCGAGACGCCGTGACTGAGATGTGTATCGGGCTTGGTATCGTGTCGGGCCAGAGTTTTGCTGAGGGTATCGGGTACTCATATCGGGCATCTTTGTTGGCCGATATCGGTCTGCAACGGTGTCCGGGCCTGATCCTAAGTGAACCATTCCCTCCCTCTCGGGTCGGGGAAGTGCTCACCTAGTATCGCCCGGTACACCTCTGTGGCACGACACGCTAGCTCCAGATGCTTTCCCAAGTTGGCTTTCGAGAGATTCCGACCCGTCCCATTGGAGTCTTGTAGCTGCTATTTATAGGCAGCGGTTGGGAAAAGTTATGATGCTCCAGACGCCACGTGTTCTTCATCAGCTCTTATTATCACAGATTCAGGGGTACCCGATATGCGCGTCGCCCATCACAAGGATGTCAGGCTGGGAGTGTGTCGATCAACGTGATGAGTGGCACCTGCCGATGGGTGGCCTGTATCGCGCGACACACTTCAGTAGTCGTGGTGAGTTCGGTTTCCTATCAAGTAAATGGCGTATCGCTCGTCCGCTTCCTGTTGCGCGACACCCTCGTGTCGCGCAACATTGTATCGTGCTGCCCTGTCGGGTAGTGAGCATATCGGCCAACTGGTTGGTAGGAAGTTCGATGCAGGTGGAACACGTTCGTGGGTCGGGACGGGCCTTTTTGCTGATAAATGAGTTAAAAATCGAGGAAAACTCTGCAAAAGATGATAATATTGAGTTAAAAGCGTAGCGTGGCCTGTTTATGCTAAAAATGACAAAAAGGAGAGTAAATTAGTTTAAAAGGGCAGATTTGATAACGAAATAAGGGCCAAAAACATCACAAAATTTGGTGTTATCAACTCCCCCAAACTTAGCATTTTGATTGTCATCAATCAATCGTTAAACTTTGTTTTGTGATGCTTCTTCTTGACCGATATAGCTTTCAGACCATGGGATTGAGGGAGCATTGAGATGTTTTACAGAGAATACAACCTAACCACAAACAACTGACTTTACTTCTCCTGCCTTATTTAAGCAAAAAATTTCTCCACAGCTTCGACGAGACTTGGGTGAATGATTTCGAAGTTAGCTTTCACACCAAACAGCTTTTGGGGACAGAAAGTTGTGTGTTTGAGTAGTCTTAAGGCTTTTTGGGTTTTTTTTTTCTTGTTTCCCATCAGTCCATCCAGGTACGGGTCCGTTAACGGGTGAGTGGTCCCTGCAGTCCAAGCCAGTTGGCTTTAGAGCAGTGATTTCACATCCGACGTACGACTGCCCCGGATCTACCATGCCTAATGATGGGTACTTTTGGAAAATAAGTATGTATATATATTTTTTTCTTTCTTTTATTTGGCACAAATCTCATGCTTTTATTCACTCTCATAAGGCTATTCTCTCTTTTTGGGATTTTGTTGGGTAAGGGAAAACAAGAGGGATTTTTGATGTTTGGGCAACTTTTTCCTTCTGCATACACGTCTCTTAGCTGTTGCGAGATTATTTTTCGAAAGTTTTGGCATGGAAAGTCGTAGTCCTTTGTTGTTTGAGGCTGCATTATCAGAAAGACATGAAAAAACCTACATCTCCTTGGGTATATAGAAAACAAACTGGAAAGAAGTCGTATCAGGTTTTTACCATATAAAGTCTTTGCACATATGTATGGAGATAAAATAAGCAAAATATTTTTTATTAGCAAAATTTTTGTAGGAGCATGCATATGTATATGTACACATGATATACGAGAAGAACGAAAGAACAAAAAGGGTGGAGTTGAAGAAAGTATTTTTTATACCTCCCTCACTGGTACATGGTACCCCCCCAAACTTACTCCACACTCTGTCCCAGAGTTGTGAAGTGGATAAGGTAGGGTAATGATAAACCAGTGAGGATTAGCTGGTGAGCGCGCCTGCGCCAGATAGAAGCTCCCACACATATTCTCCTTATTTGCTGTGGTAGTCGATGTGGTGGAGTTGGTCAGGCATCTCTTTATTTGATATCCATTCCAGGATGAAGATGCTGCAGTCAGTTGTACCAAAAGGCAATTGTGGGTTTAGAATTGCAAGATTCAATGAGATCAGTCATGCACTTTTACTGAGGAAGAAGTTCCAAAACTATTAGGCATTCCCTTAAGCTAGGTAGACTTTTTAAGATACTTCCATTGTGAACATGAACAAAAGGACTGATCATTAATCTCAGTTTCTTTAAACTTTCATCATCTGTTGAACTAGTTAGAGAAGTCCACTTATCTCTTCCAATCCTTTTTCTTGATTTGGTAGCCCCCAAGAGAGGTCCATTTCCTTATCATAGTTTGTCTTCTGCGGTGGTTTAGGA
The DNA here is from genome assembly GCA_963693085.1 of Alisma plantago-aquatica. Classification (NCBI taxonomy): domain Eukaryota; kingdom Viridiplantae; phylum Streptophyta; class Magnoliopsida; order Alismatales; family Alismataceae; genus Alisma; species Alisma plantago-aquatica. The sequence goes on along the minus strand of OY856411.1, from coordinate 315,960,232 downwards.
CCATCTCCAAATGAGAAAATAAGTGGAAGTCTTTCTCCAGTGGCTTCTGGATTGAATGTGGGTATTTTGGGTTCATCAGCCATGAAGCCACCTTCTTCATGGGGGGCATCTTCTTTGGATATAGTATCCACAAGTTTTTTCGAGAGCTCTCTATCTACCATAGGTCGATTATCATCGTCATAATCTGCAGGAGCCTTGCGTTTCCTTCTTGAGAGCTTTGCACTTGTTCTGGCTGCATCCTCTAGGAAAGAAAATGGAGTCGTTACTTCTTCCGTCCTTTCTCTCTTCTTAGCGGTTGATGTCCCAGTTGCCTTGGGATTCTGGCATTTCTGCCCGACCGTTGTTGCTTCAGCTGCGGCCTCAGTGTCGATTCTTCTGCCGTGTTTGTCAACTCGAACAGTGGTTTGCTTTGTACGGGTCATATCTATTATCATTAAACAAGTTCATTGATCATTTAAATGTTAGGAAGGCGAGACTTAAAATTGATACCATCGTTTAAAAGAAAAATTGATTGCACGATACAATTCGGTCCGATACAAAGTTCGAGTGTCGTCCATCAAAAGAACATCTTAGGCGATACAAAACTAGACAATACGGAGAAAAGCTACGCGTCAAACACGTTGCCCGACATGGGTGTGTCGGGTGATACAGTCGCGTGAAACAAAGTGCCCGATAGGGTCTTCCCGATAGAAAAATGTGTCACTCGATAACAAGAACAAGCGAGGCGGCACAAGGATGGGCGACACGGTTATCGAGAATGTCCCCTAATAAAGTCAACAATTTGTGTATGCTCATCGTTGGTTATACAATGTACAACAATGTGTGATTTCTTCCTTATGACACACAATTATGATGTGGTGTTTATGTTGAATCAGCTATGATATAACACTATGGTCTCATACATGGGTGTTAAACAATTGGTTTATATATTGTCCACCAAAATCAAATCAAAGTGCTTTTCATTTCATGTCAAGTTGGTTTTGTAATCCTTTCATAAATTTATTAAACTTCACAAGAGATTATGATTTGTGTTTCATACGATACACATATCCATATCTTTGAAATTATTAGTAAATGCGACAAAGTATCGATATCCACCTGTAGTACTTGGACTAAAAGGTCCACACACATTAGTATGTATGAGTCCTAATAAGTCACTTTCCCTCTCAGTGTTACATGTGTTTTCTTCATATTTCCCAATAAAAATAGACACGTCTCTATTGATTCAAAATGAAAAGAGTACTGATAACCATCTTTATGGAGTCTAGAAATGCATTTCTCATTTATATGCCCTCAAAGATACATAGTGAATGCCTAGAGAATTATATTACTCAATGACGTATGTTGTCAAGTTCATTTCCTTGTGATGAGATGTGATAAAGTGGATTTCTAGCTAAATTTCGAGGACAAAATTTCAATTAAGGCGTGTAGGATGTGATAGACTGATCTTTTGGAATCCTCAAATATCTAAGGATGTAAGTGAATTCATGTGTGGTTGAGTAATTTTGAGAGTTATAAGTGATTTGGAAAAAGCTTAGATGTTGATACATGATTAAGATCCCTAGGTTCATGCCTTTTGAAGTTTGACTTCAAGTTGGGAAGAAAGCACTTTAGGATGTTATGGACATATGTTCGAAGTTTCATATTCAAATGGGGTTCCAAATTAATGATTATATTTATGGTTAAGGACTATAGTTCCCAACTTATTAAATAGCTGGTGACTTTAGTGAACCATGCGGCCAACTCATATACATGAGCGCCTTGTTTTAGAAGCCACATATAGGCTTTTGCTGAGAAGAAACATAGACCCTTGGATAAGATCTAATGGCCAGTAGTACATCATCTTCACCATGATGTTAGAAAATGGTCGTGGGAAGCCAAACTCCGCATCATGGAGTGACGGAAACATGGGCAAGTGGAAATGGAAAGCTGGTGAGCAGTTGGTTTTGTACTACCACCCTTGCACGAACTACCATGCCTTTCAGTAGGGAGAAAAAACCCTCCCCATCCACCGCTTCTCCAGTACCGGTTGCATGTTTTGATGGAGAGACAAATAAGGTTGCTCTTCCATCTTTTCTCCTACACTGGCACAGTAAGCTCGATCGAGCTTCTCCACCTGCAAGGAGAAGATGCGCCGCTGGGAGCATCAGAACATAGACGAAGAAGGCACCTGAGAGGTCAGAAGTGTGGTCATCCGACAACATCGAGGGTAGACCATGATGTTGGTAAAACAGAGGAGATGGACACATAGGTAGGCATCGGACTCTGAGATCATGAGCAGAGGTGCACAAACGCCGCTGCTGCTTCGACAAGGCAGAGCGCATACAGTCGATTGGGGCTGAAAGGAAACCACATGCATAGGTCTGTGGATAGTGAGGAGGGAGATCTCTCAACAGTAGTGGCCATTTCTAGGAGATACTCTACCAGGTGGTCGACTTCCTCATCGTCAGAGAAGAACCCCACGATGGCTGGTCAGCAGAAGAATGAAGCCCCCACACACATGCGTCAGACTTCGAGCACAGGAAGGGGATAACAAGAGAGGCGTCGACCTCTCACCGGAGAACCATCCATGACGAGGGCTTGTGCAAGGAAGAGAGATTGTCCATAGATCTGACTATCGTGGCGGTGCCTGGTCCCAGTGGCTTCAGCGAGGAGGAGATATGGGCCTTGTATGGACATCTGAGAAGTTGTCGATGCAGTAGGAGGTCAAAAGAAGTTCTTGGCATTAGTAGGTCGAAGTCAAGGAGGAGACGTGCAGTCGAAGAAGAGCATGCTGCTCATCGAAGGAGCTAGCCGTGGCGGCGGCGGCCACACATCAGAGGACTGACAGACTCACATCACATGGAAATAGAGAAAGAAAGAGAGACGCAGTCCGGTCCAATCAAACCAAGTCATGATCTGGAACCAAAGGAAATAAACTGGGATTAGACCTTCAAGCCGACCGTCTCAGCGTGGGAACAGGAAATGTGAGCCATGCCCAAAGTGCCACATGGCAGCCAACGATTGGCCAAAAAGGTAAAAAGCTCATATCTTCATTAAATCATAGTAATTATCTCGATTATCAGGAAAATGCAAACAAGGTATCGTTATTCAGAGAAAAATTAGTAGAACAATATGAAACCATAATATTAGGCTTTTGATGATTAAATATTAGCAATATCATGTAAGATGTGTAATTCTTGTTTAAAGGATAATAAATAGCAAATGATGACATAAAATCATGGAAAAATATTAGTAAGTCCATAATTATGTATAGAGTGCATATGATGTCAGATATGGTCATGTTGATGTACGAAATTACATAATTTAATTAATATGTCTAATTAGGGCTAATAACACTAAAGATGATGCAATTAATACATGCATGCTCAATAAATGATGAGATTTACAAAAAACCCTCATATCTATAACTGGAAGATAATATATAAATATGAGATCAATTATATATATGAAATCCATGTTACATGAAGATGACCCTTAATACATGTTATGAAATCCTAATTTAGGTTAATGATGTAACCCAAGGTTAATATGTGCACAAAAACGATATGGAACCTAATGTTCAGATAATGAACCATAATCTAGAAAATGACATCAGTAAGATAAATATAAGACAAGAATGCATGTAATGATGTACACATCCTAATGAACTAAGCTAAACCCTAATATGGACGTAATTAGGGTTACGATGAGATGTAAGATGATGAGAATCTGATGATAGTATATGATCTTGTCTTAATCAGGTTTAACTAAGGATATAGTTGATATCAGGAATATGTGGTGATTAGGATGTCTCTTGGGAAGGTACATCATTACCTCTTACTTGGCTTATTATACAATATGCTCGTGTTATATGTGTAGAAAAATACTTGGCATATGATATTGGATGAAATGATTGTTCTTGTATGATATGTACTTGATTCTCCATACTTATTGCTATGAATACATCAAACATAATATATCTGTTCCATTATATGAAAGCACTAATTCTCTTTGGTAGCATAGTACTTGAAAGTGATCATTCTCTTTGGTAGCAGATCACATTGTACAATGATCTAACTCTTTGGTAGTAGATCATAAGGCCTTACATCTCATTCTCTTTGGTAGCAGAGATGATGCATTATTCCCTCAGGTGGCAAATGCATGGATATATAATGGAAATTGTTCTTAAATTATGTGTTCTCTTTTGCTAATGAATATCTTTTTTCCAGTATACGCTTTTCCTTATAGTTGTTTAATACTGCCAAGTATTAGTTTTATCTTATTGCCAAGATATGATGAGAGGTATATAAAAAGACATGTAGGCGTACTCAGTACAATGTTCTTGAATATTGTGCTGACGTGTACCACATGTAATCTTTTGTTTAGGTTGTGGTTATGCTCTTGAAGATCCAAGATAGTTGAGAGTTGTGTGGCGAGATGATGTACAGGAGGACCTGTTGTCTTAAGATCCTATAGTTTAGTGGTAGTACATGTATATGTATAGTTTGCTGTTCAATATGTAATATCAAATGTTGTAACAATTCATGTCGTAATTATATGTTGAATGGTGAACATGTGTGTATGGTTTTATTATTGTTCATGTACATGTGCTACTGATTGTTTCCTTCAGACTTCCTCTGATTTTCTTCTTCTTAGCCTCATGTGGGATGTTTAAATTGGGATTCTCACTGAGGTGAGGGTTTCAATTTGGACGTCACACATCAGATTAAGTTTTTAGAAAATCTGGGGACGTCACAGGTGGTATCAGAGCATGAACAATAGCAAAGCCTGACATTTTCTCATTATGCAACTCAAAACTAAAAAAAAACCTTGAACCTTAATAATCTTTTAGGGTTAGATTAGTCGTCTTTTAGAGACTAGATCTGACCTAGCATCTAAGTTAGCACCTAGATGTCTGAGAACTAGGTCTAGACTGGTGCTTGTTGTGTAGCAAGTCCTTAGATGCCATTCTTTCCTTGTAGTTTAGCGATATGGGACGTTGCACTATTTGGAAATGACGTGCATCAAGGGAAGAGAAACCTTTGACATATGATGCATCTATGTTTTGGGTAGCTACACCAGTCTACATCATGTTCTCACCCCTTTCACTAGTTTTCATGACACTGGACTCTCTACTATGTATGGGGCACTCGTTTTCAGGATTTGGTTTTTGATTCCAAACGGATCGAACCTCGATAGTTTTCTCTGACGTTTGTTTTATCGGAGAAAAACTACATAATATTTTAATATGTATATGTATTACAAAAATGTGTCCCCACACATGTATGAGTAGGAGGTGGTCATGCAACCTAATTGAAAGTGAATGACATCAATCTAGAAGAGAGAGTAGTTCTAGATTAGATGTCTAGAGCCTTGTTGGAATATATGATAGATGGAATAGATGAAATAAGCTTTGATGTAAGTCTTACATAGATGATATAAGATGGTTATGATGATCAATGATTGTCTTTGAGGACTTAATTTCAGTTTGAGGATTTGAGATAAGTTTTGATGATGCGAGTATGAGTTCTTTTATGAGATAATATATGTGAAGTTAAGATAAGATTTGAATCAGCAAGAGCCTCAATCTCTTTTACGAAGGAGGACCTCTAGTGTGAGGACCAGTCTTGGGGTTAACTCTAGAGAGAGTGAGACCCACAGGGAGAAGGTCAGAGAACCTAGACTCCGTGATATGAGAATTCTGAGATATGTGATATGATATGTCCTAAACTAGATTACTCCTGAGTGAATGGGTTGTGTTGATTAATGCATGATTCCTATAGTCTTGTTGAACCCTAGATGTCCTTGGGAGGACCACACACTAGAGACAAAGAGAGGCTGGTTATATATGTGTATATGTGAGCATGAATATGAGTGCCTACCATCTGGGTGAGGGAGAGAGCCCAAGACCCTAGAGGAGGTATCTATGTTAGTTTTTGTGAAGCCTCATGCTCGGGTTGGTGGTTCCCAGGTAGGACTCTAGAGGTGTTTATGAAAGAGAGTTGGGAAATAGTGTGTCTCATGGATAGAGACCTATGAAGAGTATGTCATAACATGTTTTGGTTTGTGCTTATGTGGCTAGAGCTAGTAAAGCAATCAACTAGTGCCAATGAGGTATACCTAATAACGCTGGACTAAGAGAGAAAAGATAAAGTATATGCATATGAGTTACTCATAGAGTTGAGTTAGCTCAGAGAGCCTTAGTATGGCCCTACCCTCTTGATATGGGTCAGGAGAACCTCAGTTGGACTAGATGAAGTTTTGATATCTATTTGATTAGCCACTCACATCAGTTTGTTTAGCACAAACATGATATAATATAAGTAAGAACATGTTTTGACCTTGAGATGTGATATCCGGATATAACATGATGGAAAACTTAGAGATGTTTTAAAGCTCTTTATCAATATATGGTTAACCATGTAAATGAATAATGATGATAATGTGATACTTTTGGCTAATATTTTGATGAACTCACTAGTAATGTTGCGATTTATTATGAGCAATAATGAAATAAGATCATGTGAATGAAACATGTTACGTGAGGTGTTAATCTTAGTGCTTTATAAAGATGAAAAATTTAATTCGACATTTAGCACAACATAACAATTATGACACCTCGATATAATCAATTAGCTTTAGTAATTCCTTAAGAACATGCTAATACGATGTTGGAACCCTAATGAATGGGTAAATATAAGGATGCAACCCTAAGATATGAGATATGTGATGACATAACCAGAGTTTCTAAACCCTTGTTTTAACCTTATATGAAGAGGTGTTTCACCTTAGATGTTTTAAAACCTACTAATAGTGGTTTGGATATGATTATGGAGCTTTGTTTTGGATACGTTGCACATAGAATGGTGTCCAACATATGGATGAAGACCTTTTGGTTTTTCCTTGAAGTAAGAAGATGGCATAATTTTGAGGACGAAATTTCTTTTAAGATGTATATGATGTGATAAAGTGGATTTCTGGCTTAATTTCGAGGACAAAATTTCAATTAAGGCGTGTAGGATGTGATAGGATGATCTTTTGGAATCCTCAAATATCTAAGGACGTAAGTGAACTCATGTGTGGTTGAGTAATCTTGAGAGTTATAAGTGATTTGGAAAAATCTTAGATGTTGATACATGATTAAGATCCCTAGGTTCATGCCTTTTGAAGTTTGACTTCGAGATGGTAAGAAAGCACTTTAGGATGTTATGGACATATGTTCAAAGTTTCATATTCAAATGAGGTTCCAAATTAATGATTAGATTTATGGTTAAGGACTATAGTTCTCAACTTATTAAATAGCTGGTGACTTTAGTGAACCATGCAGCTAACTCATATACATGAGCGCCTTGTTTTAGAAGCCACGGATAGGCTTTTGCTGAGAAGAAACATAGACCCTTGGATAAGATCTAATGGCTAGTAGTACATCATCTTTCACCATGATGTTAGAAAATGGCCGTGGGAAGCCAACCTCCACATCATGGAGCTACGGAAACGTGGGTAAGTGGAACCGGAAAGCTGGTGAGCAGTTGGTTTTGTACTACCACCCTTGCACGAACTACCATGTCTTTCAGTAGGGAGAACAAACCCTCCCCATCCACCGTTTCTCCACTACCGGTTGCAGGTTTTGATGGAGAGACAAACAAGGTTGCTCTTCCATCTTTTCTACTGCGCTGGCACAGTAAGCTCGATTGAGCTTCTCCACCTACAAGGAGAAGATGCGTCGCTCGGAGGATCAGAACATAGACGAAGAAGGCACCGAAGAGGTCAGAAGTGGGGTCAACCGGCAACATCCAGGGCAGACCATGATGCCGATAAAATGGAGGAGACTGACGCATAGGTAGGCGCCAGACTCCGAGATCATGAGCGGAGGTGCACAAACATCGCTCCTACTTCGACAAGGCAGAGCACATATAGTCGATCGGGGCAGAAAGGAAGCCACAGGCACAGGTCTGCGGATAGTGAGGAGCGAGATCTCCCAACAGTGGCGGCCATTTCTAGGAGATACTCTACCAGGTGGTCGACTTCCTCATCGTCAGAGAGGAACCCCACGGTGGCTGGTCAGCAGAAGAATGAAGCCCCCACACGCATGTGTCACACTTCGAGCACAGAAAGTGGATCACAAGAGAGGCATCGACCTCTCACCGGAGAACCATCCATGACAATGGCTTGTGCAAGGAAGAGAGGTTGTCCGTAGATCTGACTATCGTGGCGGCGCCTGGTCCTAGTGACTTCTTGGCATTAGCAGGTCGAAGTCAAGGAGGAGACGTGCAGCCGAGGCAGAGCATGCTGCTCATCGGAGGAGCTAGCCACGGTGGCGGCGGCCACACATCAGAGGCCTGACAGACTCACATCATGTGGAAATAGAGAAAGAAAGAGAGACGCAGACTGGTCCAATTAAACCAAGTCATGGTCTGGAACCAAAGGAAATAAACTGGGATTAGACCTTCAAGCCAACCGGCTCAGCGTGGGAACAGGAAATGCGAGCCATGTCCAAAGTGCCACATGGCAGCCAACGATTGGCCAAAAAGGTAAAATGCTCAGATCTTCATTAAATCATAGTAATTATCACGATTATCAGGAAAATGCAAACAAGGTATCGGTATTCTCAGAAAAATTAGTAGAACAATATGAAACCATAATATTAGGCTTTTCATGATTAAATATTAGCAATATCATGTAAGATGTGTAATGCTTATTTAATGGATAATAAATAGCAAATGATGACATAAAATCATGGAAAAATATTAGTAAGTACATAATTATGATAAAATGCATATGATGTCAGATATGGTCATGTTGATGTACGAAATTACATAATTTAATTAATATGTCTAATGAGGGCTAATACACTAAAGATGATGCAATTAATACATGCATGCTCAATAAATGATGATATTTATAGAAAACCCTCATATCTATAACTGGAAGATAATATATAAATATGAGATCAGTCTTATACTTGAAATCCATGTTATATGAAGATGACCCTTAATACATGTTATGAAGATGAAATGCTTGTTCTTGCATGATATGTACTTGATTCTCCGTACTTATTTCTATGAACACATCAAACATAATATATCCGTTCCATTATATGAAAGCACTAATTCTCTTTGGTATCATTGTGTTTGAAAGTGATCATTCTCTTTGGCAAAAGATCACATTGTACAATGATCTAACTCTTTGGTAGTAGATCATAAGGCCTTACATCTCATTCTCTTTGGTAGCAGAGATGATGCATTATTCCCTCAGGTGGAAAATGCATGGATATATAATGGAAAATGTGCTTAAAATATGTGTTCTCGTTTGCTAATGAATATCTTTTTGCCAGTGTACGCTTTTCCTTATAGTTGTTTAATGCTGCCAAGTATTAGTTTTATCTTATTGCCAAGATATGATGAGAGGTATATAAAAAGACAAGTAGGCGTACTCAGTACAATATTCTTGAATATTGTGCTGACGTGTACCGCTTGTAATCTTTTGTTTAGGTTGTGGTTTTGCTCTTGAAGATCCAAGATAGTTAAGAGTTGTGTGGCAAGCTGATGTACAGGCAGACCTGTTGTCTTAAGATCCTGTAGTTTAGTGGTAGTACATGTATATGTATAGTTTGTTGTTCAATATGTAATATCAAATGTTGTAACAATTCATGGTGTAATTATATGTTGAATGGTGTACATGTGTGTATGGTTTTATTATTGTTCATGTACATGTGCTACTGATTTTTTCCTTCAGACTTCCTCTGATTTTCTTCTTAGCCTCATGTGGGATGTTTAAATTGGGATTCTCACTGAGGTGAGGGTTTCAATTTGGACGTCACACATCAGATTAAGTTTTTAGAAAATCTGGGGACGTCACATGAGATAATATAGATGTTAAGAGTACATATACATATTCTCATTATGTCCATGATCGGTTGTTATTGTGAAGGTTGATAGACAACAATAACACATAAGATCAGAGTGTGAGTTGGTTGATGACTAAATCTCATTAGTCATGATATGGCAATATCAAACCAAGCACATAGATACATGTTAGAGAATAGTATATCAGACAGACCCACCTTGAGAGTGACACATGGTTTTGTGGTCACAATCATCTCTCATAGTAAAGGTGGTGATTTTGATTGTTAGACCTGAAATCACTTGAATCATCACATGTCATTGGGTATGCTTTGACATAATGAAACATAGTCCTTACACATGGGTTGTTATAACTATGATAATTGGATAACTTTAACCCATGGGGATAGACTGTGAGTCATAGATTGAGGGATTTCTCCCTCCTATTGGAGTATGATATCATGGCCACTTGATTAGTAAGACTCAAAAATGCATGTGCATGCACATGTGAATAAATATATGATATTGATGTCACATTATCACAAACAGTCTGATCTTGGTTCAAGATACATGTATTGAATGTTGAGAACATGACCAACCATGCCTAAAGTTCATCCAAGATATCAGAGACAAAAGAATTATACAATCACTGCAACACCTTACATAGATTGTAGGTTGAAATTGTTTTCCAACTTTTCATTTCACTTGGGTAGCACTGATGTGCGACTAGGAACCACTCTTTGCTTGTGATATCATAAGCTAGTTATGGACGTTCACAACCAACGTGATATGGGACCTATAGGGTCAAATACATAAGAACTCATCTAGAAGAGGAGTTTGATCTTGAATGATAGTTAGATTTATTACTAAAGTGTTTAGGTATTCAATTCATGCAACTGATTGCTTGAATGATTGACTAGGACTGCAAAACCATCTTACTGAGTGAGATGGCCATTTGGAAAGCTAGTCGAGCATCTCATGTAGTTGAGATAGCCCTTTGGGGGTTAGGTTGATCGAAGATTGATTTGGCTATGTTTTACCCTTAAACTGATCGGTTCAATATAATTGAACTGACCGGCTCATATCAACTAACTAGATGACCATCTGGGTGAGCGAGATGGGTGTCTCTCTTGTGTGAGACACTTGGTTGGGATGAAGGAAAGTTCTAGAGTTTTCCTGAACTCGTTTCAATAGCACATACTTGGGGTGCAAGTAAATTAATGTGTGACATTAATTAGGATACAATTTGCCAATTCATATGTAACTGGGAAAGTGCAAAATGACCGTCTCGCTTCCCAAACGATCGTATCACTTAGCAAAACAACTATATCACATGCGAGATGACTGTCTTGGCTTATGAGATGACTGTTTCCGCTGACGCAAGTTGAGTAACTTCCAGATTTGTTGGGAAAATTCAAGATCTTCCGACCCTTTCCACTCATGCTTTAGTCCTACATTGATTGGGGATTGGGAACCTTGACCCTAACTCCTCCTATATATAGAGGGATATCGGGGGCTTCCGAAAAAAACAACACAGACAACTGAGAATCAGTTCCTATGCAAATTGTTGCCCTCTCCAGTTGTGGAAACCAAGAGAGCCCATGTAAGTCCTACCTGAAAAAGGAGGGATAGGCAATAGGAGATAACAACTGAGAAGTTGGCATTGAGGGAGAGAAGGTTAGTGACTAGTACACCAATGGGGAGGACAACTCTGTCCTGTCTATTCTTGGTGAACAATAGGAGTTCTAGTTGGTCCGTGTGGACTACTCTAGAGGAAGGAGTCCATTGGTTGTTTCTCAAAGAGCAAAGTCAACCTCTGGTCTGTGGCAAGACTATTGGAGTCACTATAGAGGTTGAGCAAACATTATTCGTGGTGAAGACCAGGAGCTACACAACCACCATCCAAGAGAAATTTGTCAGTAGTTACAAAGAAGTGAGTTTTGTTTCTGCACTTGCTCCAGGACCAGGTATAACTCGCTAAAGCCATCCTTCCAATTTCATAGTAGTTGACATGATCTTGTTGTATTGGGGAATACAGATCGATAATTTTTTTGTTTTCACTCCTATACTTTGTGCTCATATTTACCTACACTTATTAAGTTATTAGTATGGACATTATAGGATAAACATAATACATATGACTAGTGTGTATATTGAATGATGACTATGTCTCTTTTGTCATGATATTAGTGTTGGTATGTATGCCCTGAGAGCCAATCATGGGATGCTTGGTGGGATACATTAAGATTGATTTGATAAACATCAAAGGCGAGCTTCCAATACTTTCTAGTTCAGTCATATGAGATAGTGATAGAATAGATTGAATGTCTAGAGAATGATAGTACTCAATGACGTATGCTTTCAGGTTAAGGACCTGAACGATGAGATCATACAGATGCTAAGAGTTTGTACATTCTTGTTATGTCCCTAGTCAGATGTCATTGTGGAAGGTAGATAGACAACAATGATACACAAGACTAGATTGTGGTGTTGGTTTATGATAGAATCTCATTAGTCATGATATAGAGATATCAAACCAAACACATAGGTACTTGTTAGAGAACAAGTGTACCAGACAGACCCACCGTGAGTTTGACACATGGAACCATGAGATGGTAGTCACAGTCAGTACTCGCAGTGATGGTGGTGAGTGTGATTCTTAGACCTGAAATCACTGCACTCAACACATGTCGTTGGGCACACTTTGACATCATCAAACGCAGTCCTGAAACATGGGTTGTTATAAAGGTGATGATTGGGTGGCTTTGACACATGGGGCTTTTGAGGGGTGAGTGATAGATATGGGATTTGTCCCTCCTAAGGGAGTTTGATATCTAAGGCCACTTGATGAGTAGGATTGAGATAGGCGTGCGCACGCAGTTGTGAATCAGTATGTGATATTGATGTCATACATATCTCCTTCAATCTACTCTGAGATCAAGAAAGTGAATGAACGTTGACAGGATGATTGTTCCATGCCTTGAGTTCATTCGGGATATCAGTGACAAAAGAATTATACATTCACTGTAACACCATTCATGGATTGTAGGATGAAAGTTGTTCTCCAACTTTCTACTTTCACTTGGGTAGCACTGATGTGTGACTAGGCACCGCTCTTTGCTTGTGAAGTCATAAGTGTTATGGACTTTCACTGCCAACGTGAAATGGACCTGCAGGGTCACACACATAGGATTTAACCTGGAAGAGGAGTTTTGTCCACAAGCAATGTTTAGATTGATTACTAAAGGAGTTTAGTAGTTCAACTAAACACTCAATCAGTCGATAGCTCAATATCATATGGTTCAAGGTGTTGGACGCATTGATTAGAATATCGGATTGATTGAAATCGCAATTGACTGATTTTGCCCAACCTGTGCTCCCAACCGATCGGCTCATGTGATGAACCGGTCGGCTGAGGTGCTGAACCGATCGGCTGGAGTGTCCAGGCCGATCAGCTCATGCCAGGTTGAAATGACCATTTCAAGAGTTGAACCGATCGGCTCAACTGGTGCAACCGACCAGTTGGGAAAGTCATGTCGGCAAGAATTTTCCTTTGGTTACAAATTGCCCAATTCGATTGGGAATAACATTGGTATACGATACCAATTGAGAACGAAACAAGGAAAGTTTTTTTGAGCCGGATTAGGACCATGAACCGATCGGTTCAGGGCACCAACCGATCGGTTGGAGTGCCCCAAACGATCGGCTCAGGTCCAACCGATCGGCTCAATGGCTGAACCGATCGGTTCAGCTGTGAACCGATCATTTCAAGTTGCGAACCGATTGCTTTTTGTTGAAAATTCTCGAACCCTTCTACTCCTACTTTATTCCCGTATTGCCGGGCACAGAGAACCCTATCCCATGACCCGCCTATATATCGGGGTATTGGGGGCTTCTCAAAGTACAACTCAATGCAAGCCGGTTGCTTTGCAAAGTTGTCGTTCTCTCTGGTTTTGGTAACCGTGAGAGATCCCGAGCAAGTGCTTCCCGCAAAAGGGAGGTGCAGCAAGGGAAGGACAACTGCAGTTGCAACTGGTAGCAGGAGAGTGTGTTGGCGACTAGTACGCCAACAGGAGGGTGCGACTCCTTCCACTTCCTTGTGGGACAAGGAGAGTGGAGTTCCAAGTGGTCCGTGTGGACTACTACAGAGGTGGGAGGACACTTCCGCTCAGGAGGAAAACTGTCATCCGACAGTCCGGTAGGAGGAGGAGTCGTCAGTCCCGGTGTGACCAGGAGCTGCACAGACACCGTCCAAGACCGGAGTTGAAGACCGCGCATTGCGCGAGGTATTGTCACCGAGCAAGCCTCGGGACAAGGTATGATTCCACAAACCATCCTTTCCCATTATATAGATGTTGACGCGTTTCCTCGGTATGGGTTTGGGGAGAAAATTTGTGTTTCCGCTGCCTTCTCTGTCTCCCCTAAAACCCAACAGTGGTATCAGAGCCACGTCAACTGTTCTATATTTTAGGAATATCGATATGATCGATTTTGGTTTGTCGCCTTTATTTATTGCATGCGATGTGAATAATATTGGCTTTATGCATGTCCAATCCTAAATCCACAAATCCCAAATTACATATATGATATGTATTATTAATGCACTCGATATGCGTCGCTCTTAAATGAGTTTTGTGGTGGATGTGTGTAGCGTGATTATGGCCTATAAACCCCTATCTGTGTGTGGTTGTTTTTGGTTGCTTGCATCTCGGTCTGCGCACCGATCTTCCCTCTCTTATTCCTGATGTAACTCGAAATAATTCGAGATTCTTTCCTACATTTGCTCCCCCCGAATGTAACTCGGGGTTTCCCTTTTAAAGCAATGTAATAAATAGATAAGGATATTTTTTTCTTGTTATGTCAAAGACCGGCGGACATCAAGACGACTGCTCAGACGATTGGTTCAAGGAGTGAACCGATCGGTTGACGTTCCAGACGGTCGGTTCAAGGAGTGAACCGATCGGTTGATGACCGGTTCGAGGAGCGAGACGAGCGGGTGGCGGACATGACGAGATGCACGACGACCAGGCGAACCGATCGGTTGGAGGAGCCAACCGATCGGCTGGTGGCACCCAGACGACCGGCTGGAGAGTACAGATCATTCATGTGATGAGTTGATCAACTCGGAAGGCAAGGCACAGAAGTTCATCTTGTACAGGTTGCATGTGATGTAGACCTAGATGACCGTGATTCCTCTTGGCTCGAGGAATCACATTAGGATGGCCATAATCATCACTTTTATCGTTTTGTGCATGTTTTCTGTGGGATATAGCATGTATATGATACGTACTATGTATTGTGGTGATTGGATATGTATATGTATATAAAACCAAATCCCTCATTAAAATATTAAGTTTTAGATGCCTTCCAAATGTGACACACGTGAAAAGCTTGATCGACCAAGTGTGGGCACGCCCAAGCGTGGTGCACCGTCTATCTCGTGGAAGCGTGAAGGATGAACGTGTGGGTCTGCCCAAGCAGGGTGCATGTTCATCGTGTTTGCTTTGGGTCGGACTTAACAAGGTGACCTAGATAGGATCTAGCGCCTTGAGGCATGGAGATGATCATTGCAAGGAGTTGTAGATGACATCTTATCAAGAGTTGCATATGATGCAATTGGCAAAAGTTGCCTACCTGAGAGATCTATGTTGTGGGTGACAGCCCAAGCTGGTCCATGACTTAGAGGATTTCAGGATCTTGCCCACTAGAAGGTTGTACGCTGCAATCTTCCGAATTGATGGTGAGGGCTATCAATTTGAACTAAAATAGTGGGAGCGATAATTAATTAAAGGCCTAATTTTATCGTCAACTTTTCAAATCAATCAAACAAGTCAAAAATGAGTTTTTGGACTAAAATTGCATATATTTCCTTTTGTTAAAATAAATGGTTAATCAACAAATCACTTTATTTGCGATGGGTCTTTGAGACCAACAAATTAAATGGGAATAATTCCACGATTGGTTAGGACGATGAGAAGTGTTCTCAATCAAAGAGTGAAAGCTCTAAGTCCTAGTTATACCAGAACCAGATGAACTCGATCCCACCACATCAATGGCTGAAAGTATGCTTATCGAAGCATACCAAGGATGACATTGATGAGGAGTGCTTGATGTTGTGTTCTCTGAACTGTGAGTTGCAGAGAAAACATGAGACATATGATGTCTCCAAGATACTGTCCTAGTATGTCATGACAGAAGGAGATCCAGTAAGGTATTCACACACTCAATGTGATTGGGTATGTGGAAAACCTGATCAAAAAGGATTCCCTCTGAGCCAAGAGTTGGCTATTGGTATGATACTGCAAATGTTGTGAGAATCATACAATTCATGATAAGCTACAACATGAACAACTTTGACAAGCGTTGACAGAGTTGTCGGACATGTTGAGGATAGTAGAGGCAAAGATGAAGAAAGACAAACCATAGTCTTTGATGTGATCAAAGAAAAGGTAATTCTTAAGGGCAAGGACAAGGGCAAAGCTAAGAAGTGTTCTGATGCTAGCCAGAAATCCAAGCCGTCTTCAGCCTCAAGGCACATGGGGAAAGGGTGTATGAGGGATTTCCCTCTATATCTGGAAGAACAAAAGAAGATGAAGGAGGGGATGGAGATCTCCACCTAAGGTATCATGAAATGAACCGCTTCTTTATCCAAGGTATATGATACCAAGATATGGATATGTCATATATGATATGCAATATCTGCAAAGAAGTGATGGCCTCTGTGAAAGGACCAAGAAAGAAATACCCATCATTGGAGCAAGTGTTGCTGCCATAGATAGGAGTATCTTTCAGTTTATTTCAGCCTAAAGGGCACGAAATAGAGTTGAGAATTGCTATTTCATATATTGCCAATAGATAGAAACACTTTATTATTGCATATTGTATGACAATGATGGCAATTAATAAAGTTGATGTTTCAATCTTAAAGATATGATCTTTGTGGCAATGACTTGTTTATCTTGTGATACATGGTATGCATAAGATAAAATGATACCTAAAGTTATTGATAACTCAAACAATCAAATTAGCATCAATCATGAGAAATTCATTTCTAGTTTCCATATGATGGATAAACCTAGACTCTTTTGGTTAGAGAACCATTAAGAGACATGAATATCTTGGACATGATTAATCAATCTTCACTAAAGGTAGTGGGAGAATGATTATCCTATTAGGTATAATACATGTGATGTATTTACATACCAATTGGAACAAATGCTAATACTTCAAATGGTGTTTAGAGAAATACCAATATGAACATCTTGAAGTGTTCAAGATTGTCATAGATGAAGTACAAATTTGGTAAAGTATTAATTCTTGATGAGATCAATGAATGAAATACTTGAACCAAATGTTTGAGATCCTTATGAGTGATTATGATAGTGTATCATAGTAAACTCATGAATAAGGCATGGTGATGTCTAAATCAAGAAGGAATCATACTCTAAGGAGTTAGAGAATGATTATCAAATAACTGAATTCTTCTTATAAAAGAATACCCCACACTTATAAAGGACAATGAGAATCACAAGGGTTGTGAATTCTTATATTCTTGACAGATACACCTCAATTATCTATGTGATGAGTTGTTCATATGATGAGTCAACTATCTAAATGAATATGAGGAATCAGATTTTGAGTTATGGTATAAAACCATTACATCCTAAATGACATCCGTGTGAACCATAAGGTATGACCTTGATGGTAGCACTCATTGGATCATATCCATAAGTGCAAATAAGTCTTAAGTGTTAAGACACATGGATAACATTTTGAGAAGGATGATGCTTGTTGATTGCAACTTAATGACTAAGACATTTGGCATATGGATACTAAAACTGCATTCCTTTGAGGAATAAAATTAGGATGTGTACGTGACATAGCCTATAAGGTTTATGAATCCATTAATGCAAATGAAGTCTATAAGTTACAATGGACTAATCAATGTGATTGATTGAGTACAAGCAACTCAAAATTGGATCTTTACTTTGATGATATAGTCAAAGGGTTTGACTGATATGTCAAAGATAAAGACGGGATCTGTGATTTAGTGGGAGCGTATTCAAATTCCACATATTGATGTGAAATGGAAATGTTCTAAAATGGAAATCCAAAAGTGGAAATTATCTTTAAGGAAGATAGAGATGTTTCCTATGTGATAGGAATGGAGATCTATAGAGATAGTTCTCGAAAAATCTCTTGACCTAGAAAGAGAGAGCATACATTGGCAATCTGTACTGAAGTGTTCAGTATGCACAGATTCAGTGGGAGAAAACTTGTCCATGTTATATGGATATTAGTATCCCAAGGCCAAGTGTCCAATTCTTATGAGGAATGGGAACATTAAGAATAGATCTGGATCTATCATGTATGTAATCATCCCATTGTCTTGCATGTATGACATGGCAAGAATAAAATGCATTCATCATCTTGTATGTGGGACATAACAATATGATGTGCTCATCCTGATAACTCGTATGTGGGACATGACAAGTGGATGTCTGTCTACTTCCAGTAAGGGTTACTGGAATACCATGAGAACTTGATAAGTACTTGGGAAGTACTAGTTCCATGAAGATAAGGAAGAGTTTGATGTAAAGAGTTACATTGATGCAAACTTACGAATGGACAGAAAATTAATCGCAAAATATACATAGGATGTATAAAAGTGAAAGTTTGTTGATAATTGGAAATGTTCCAATAAAACCATTTAAAAGGGGAAATGCCGAGTATCTATGTGTTAGAGAACAACAGTAGATACTATATGGATCTGGAAGTTCATGAGATGAACTTATAGATATTCCGCTCATTGATGACAAGTCTGGAATCCTTGATCATGCAATGTGGCTAAAGGTTAGCAAGGAATACTAGATCGCATATTACGGCAACTCCATCTCATACGTGTGACGTACAGCGAAGAGATGAGAGACATGCAATTACACTGACTTTGGCAAGGTGTTGCCATTACTCACTATGTTAACACTGGAGTAGAATGACATGTGGGACATGTTTAGAGATCACTGTGAATATGATTCAAGGGTGATTGGCTCGCAGTGCAAGTGGGAGTCTGTTGGTATGTATGCCCTGAGAGCCAATCATGGGATGATTGGTGGGATACATTAAGATTGATTTGATAAACATCAAAGGCGAGCTTCCAATTCTTTCTGGTTCAGTCATATGAGATAGTGATAGAACAGATTGAATGTCTAGAGAATGACAGTACTCAATGACGTATGCTTTCAGGTTAAAGACCTGAACGATGAGATCATACGGATGCTAAGAGTTTGTACATTCTTGTTATGTCCCTAGTCGGATGTCATTGTGGAAGGTAGATAGACAACAATGATACACAAGACTAGATTGTGGTGTTGGTTGATGACAGAATCTCATTAGTCATGATATAGAGATATCAAACCAAACACATAGGTACTTGTTAGAGAACAAGTGTACCGGACAGACCCACCGTGAGTTTGACACATGGAACCATGAGATGATAGTCACAGTCAGTACTCGCAGTGATGGTGGTGAGTGTGATTCTTCAACCTGAAATCACTACACTCAACACATGTCGTTGGATACACTTTGACATCATCAAAGGCAGTCCTGAAACATGGGTTGTTATAAAGGTGATGATTGGGTGACTTTGACACATGGGGCTTTTGAGGGGTGAGTGATAGTATGGGATTTGTCCCTCCTAAGGGAGTTTGATATCCAAGGCCACTTGATGAGTAGGATTGAGATAGGTGTGCGCACGCATGTGTGAATCAGTATGTGATATTGATGTCATACATATCTCCTTCAATCTACTCTGAGATCAAGAAAGTGAATGAACGTTGACAGGATGATTGTTCCATGCCTTGAGTTCATTCAGGATATCAGTGACAAAGGAATTATACATTCACTGTAACACCATTCACGGATTGTAGGATGAAAGTTGTTCTCCAACTTTCTACTTTCACTTGGGTAGCACTGATGTGTGACTAGGCACCGCTCTTTGCTTGTGAAGTCATAAGTGTTATGGACTTTCACTGCCAACGTGAAATGGACCTGCAGGGTCACACACATAGGATTTAACCTGGAAGAGGAGTTTTGTCCATAAGCAATGTTTAGATTGATTACTAAAGGAGTTTAGTAGTTCAATTAAACACTCAATCAGTTGATAGCTCAATATCATATGGTTCAAGGTGTTGGACGCATTGATTAGAGTATCAAATTGATTGAAATCGCAATTGACTGATTTTGCCCAACCTGTGCTCCCAACCGATCGGCTCATGTGATGAACCGGTCGGCTGAGGTGCTGAACCGATCGGCTGGAGTGTCCAGGCCGATCGGCTCATGCCAGGTTGAAACGAACGATTCAAGAGTTGAACCGATCGGCTCAACTGGTGCAACCGACCAGTTGGGAAAGTCATGTCGACAAGAATTTTCCTTTGGTTTCAAATTGCCCAATTCGATTGGGAATAACATTGGTATACAATACCAATTGAGAACGAAACAAGGAAAGTCTTTTTGAACCGGATTAGGACCATGAACCGATCGGTTCAGGGAACCAACCGATCGGTTGGAGTGCCCCAAACGATCGGCTCAGGTCCAACCGATCGGCTCAATGGCCAAACCGATCAGTTCAGCTGTGAACCGATCATTTCAAGTTGCGAACCGATTGGTTTTTGTGGAAAATTCTCGAACCCTTCTACTCCTACTTTAGTCTCGTATTGTCGGGCACAGAGAACCCTGTCCCATGACCCGCCTATATATATAGGGGTATTGGGGGCTTCTCAAAGTACAACTCAATGCAAGCCGGTTGCTTTGTGAAGTTGTCGTTCTCTCTGGTTTTGGTAACCGTGAGAGATCCCGAGCAAGTGCTTCCCGCAAAAGGGAGGTGCAGCAAGGGAAGGACAACTGCAGTTGCAACTGGTAGCAGGAGAGTGTGTTGGCGACTAGTACGTCAACATGAGGGCGTGACTCCTTCCACTTCCTTGTGGGACAAGGAGAGTGGACTTCCAGGTGGTCCGTGTGGACTACTACAGAGGCGGGAGGACACTGCCACTCAGGAGGAGAACTGTCATCCGACAGTCCGGTAGGAGGAGGAGTCGTCAGTCCCGGTGTGACCAGGAGCTGCACAGACACCGTCCAAGACTAGAGTTGAAGACCGCGCATTGCGCGAGGTATTGTCGCCGAGCAAGCCTCGGGACAAGGTATGATTCCACAAACCATCCTTTCCTATTATATAGACGTTGACGCGTTTCCTCGGTATGGGTTTGGGGATAAAATTTTTGTTTCTGCTGCCTTCTCTGTCTCCCCTAAAACCCAACAATTAGGTATCAATTCAGATACATGGGTACCTATGAGAAAACAATTTATATTGGACATACCTACTTTGAGAACGAAACATTGAATCTATGTCATGGTAGTCAGAGTCATATCTCAATGTAAAAGTGGTGAAAGTTATCTTTAGACCTAAAATGACTATAGTAATTACATGTTGTTATGTATAGTTTAATACTATAGAGCATGATGTTGATTAAAGATTTTCATACATGTAAAGATAGGGTGCATTGTGACCTTGTAGGCTATTATTAGTGATGTAGGTGGACTTTGTCCCTCAATTAGAGTGATATATTGATCACTTGATAAGTGATACAGTGAATTACATGGCCATGCTCATGTTTATCGATATGATATTGATATGAAATAACATTAATAGTCTATTTTGGTTCAAGGAACATAGATTGAATTTGAAGAATATGACAACTCAATACCTCAATTTCAATCTTCATATATATGACAAAGGGATTATACAATCATGGTAACATTTGACACTTTATAGGTTGAAGTTGTTCTCCAACTTATTCCTATTACTTAGGTTGCAATGATGTTTTTAGATACCAATATATGTTTGTAGGTTTTGAAATCACTACCAATGTGATAAGTAACCTATGGGGTCAAACACATAAACATGCATTAGGGAATTGAAGTTCATATTCAAACTTATGATTATAATATTTTTGAATTGTGTACATATTGATTTTTCTAGTTGGTTAAATATAAATGCTAGTCGGTCATCTAGATGGTTTGATCAACAATTTGATTGATTTTTAAATGATTAATTCATCACCGATTTGGGAAATTGTTACTTAGTTGACTGGATTGAAGTCAGACAACAAAAAGGAATATATGTTTGAATTAGAAGTGAATTAGTCATTTGAAATTGGACTAGGATTGGTGAATCCAATGGCCATCAATGCCAATCGATTGGCTGGATAACCCAACTAGTCCCAAGTAGTTGACTGGTTGATAAATTAGGTGGTTAGAACTCTAGGAAGTATTCCAAATTTGATTGTGTCTTGAATTGTAATTAGAAATATGATTAATTTTTTGGAAAATTGAGTCTCATCATTTTTCTATGTGGAGGGATGGACATCTTGTCAACTACAAACTATGTATGCAAAACACAAGTGTATGTGTGTTGTAATAAAGGCTTATGAGGCCCCATTATCAAGCTTAGGGAATCATTCACAAAAAACTACTACTTACTAAAACCAAATCATCTAGACCTAGTGAAATACTTTATTGGTTGTTAATTAACTAAGACTGGAGATTTAAAACTAAATTAAGATGGTTGTGATTAAAAATGGATGGGTTGCATAGGACATGTGGTTTCACCATGACATACAATGTATTTAAATTCCTTTTTATTAATAAGCATTCACCCTTTACTATGGACTAAAGACCCATAGCAAGCATTACCTTTTCCTGCAACATAATGCACTACCTAAACTAAGGCAAACCCCACTCTCATAGTAATTTAAGACTTAGTTCATATGTATGATCAAAATCTATGGGCTATTCTTTCATAACCATAACCCTTCTCTCAAAGTATGGTATAGGCTGTGCAGATTTAAGACTTGTTAGACTAATAATCCCTCTCAAAAAGAAATTAGTGGTCCATCACTTTGATTATGGTGATCAAGAACAAATAAATCAATAATATACCCTAGATTCATGTCCAAAATAAAGGAAATAAATTACTAACTCATATAATTTAAACATAATGTAATGTCGGGATACTCCAGGGTCTTAAGGAACAAAGAGGTTTAGCCTTGAATGATTGTCATCATTGTACAAAAAGAGTATGAAGAGGAAAATATCATTAACATCAGGGAACCTATGTAAAAACCACTAGCAAAGTCTTTGCCCTCCAATGAACACCCTAATCTGTAGCTTTTTAGCTTCAAATATGTCCACTAGAAGTCACTAAAACTTTTGTATCTCCTTCTTCTTCTCCTCTCTCAGTTCTACTCTCTACAAATATGTGATAATTCATTTATGTATGAACTCCCTATTTCATAAGGGAGGCTTGGTCATTGGATCTGACTAAATCTCATATCTACTCTGATCGTACAACATCCATACATTGTGGGGTGTCACTGGCACCGAGTGATCGACCAATTTGTATCTCCTTAAACAATGTCAGTACTACTGACATGTGCGTTAGTAGAAACTAGCAATTTCTTTTAGTGGTCCGCATGTTCAATTTGGTACCACTGACATGTGGGTTGGTGGTATCAAAATAATTAATCTCGAGTTCTCATGTTGTATGGACCAAAAGATGAGAGAACCTTCCATGGGCTTTGGTACCATTAATGCCTCTCTCGGTAGCACTGAGAATCTTCTCGGCACAACAAAGCTTAGCCATCTTATGTTGATCTAGTTGGCACCACCAGCATGTCAGTAGGTGGCACTGAATTGTCCATTTAGTGCTCAAATCATTTGAAATGAGGGGAACATGACATAAGTCATAGATATTGATAATAAACTCACATAATTCAATAGTAATACTAAATAACCAGCACAATAGTGATTCACGGGCTCATAGTGGTAAACAATGCAAAAATATGTCTTAAAGTTAACAAATATGCTAAATAAGCCCAGGAAATAGTCTATGAGAAGAAACTAAAAATCAATGCATCAAAATTCCCTATGTTTGAATATTCAAATAATTGAGCAATGCAAATGTAACAACCTAGACTTTTTTCTTTCCTTATGTATGTTCAATGCACTTCTTGTTTGCACTAATTCCCACTTTATACCTCAATTTTGTGATTTGATATGTCTTGATGATTTTTGGGCTTGTCTTGAGTTCACATATCATGTAGTGACCCTCAATTTGATGTGAAACTATGTTTTCACCTATGTTAACACTTGATCACATTCTTTACCCTTTTGACCTAATTTATGTATGTAACGACACCATTGCCCGAAAACCCCCAATTAAGGAAGGCCAAGAAACTAGTCTTTATCCAAAAAACATGATCAAATGGTTTTACACATGAAAAAAATAATTAGCAAATTCTACTAAACTAACGAAGTCTGATACAGGATACAAAAATATTTTCATAAAATTTTACAAAATATAGGATTCCCTAATTTTACCCAAAATATGTAACAACTAGCTATATCCTCCAAATATTATGTTGTTTATGTGTATCGTTTAACACACCAATCACTAGGAAAATTATCCTAGAGTTTATCCTTCTTCTACTTTCTGATAAAGGATAGTATAGGAGGGTCGATCCACAAAGACGGCGAAAAGAGCAGTTGAAATACAAATCTGATTGCTAAACAAGAAAATAAATTCTGATGAAAAGGTTGTTTAAAACTAAGAACAAAAATAAAAGTGCTGAAATAAAGTTTAATTACTCAAGAAATAAAGATCTGGGGTCTGAAAGATCACCACCTAAACAAAGTTCCTATTTAACTAATCAAATTCTAAACTCCAAGGACCAAATCAAGACATTGTGGTTGCATGTCCTTATAGACAAACTCACAAGGGTCAAACTTCCCATGAACCCTTTGGTCCTAGCATTCATGGATCATTTCTCCACCGTCCAACATGCCACTATCCACAGTCATATCAAGAAGCATGTGAATTCAAACTGGCGTTCAAGCCCAAGGACGAGGTGGTCACATCACCAAGGATTATAACAAGAATAAGATGAAAAATACAAAAAGATGATAATCACAATTAAGGGACTATTGTTTCATTCTTATAGAGATCCACGATCATATCACTCCATAAGAATATATCAGATCATCCAAATAACCACACATAAACAGAGAGAAGACATTTTTCAATGGAACAATATAACTGATTATATTGAATAGAACCAGGCTAAGGGACTATTTGTATGCCCTAGAGAAATTTACTCAGACATAACGAGACTAGTAGAAATACAAACTAAAATGAGATCCAACATTGTACAAGATGTGGTCTATAACGAAAAATTGGATGAAATGGAATGAAGAATAGAATGTTTTTTTACAAGTGGAGAGTCCCTCCTTTTATAGGAGGGGGAGGGGGTAGGCTGGCCTCAAAAGAGGGGGAAAAAGAGAGGGAGGTGGATTTTTTAATTTTTTTGGATCTGGTAAAATAGAAAGTTGGTTGTGTTTAATTATCTTGACC
This sequence comes from Alisma plantago-aquatica, assembly GCA_963693085.1. Classification (NCBI taxonomy): domain Eukaryota; kingdom Viridiplantae; phylum Streptophyta; class Magnoliopsida; order Alismatales; family Alismataceae; genus Alisma; species Alisma plantago-aquatica. Next base: position 315,934,945 of record OY856411.1, on the reverse strand, counting down.
ATGTAACTCTCTTTATTTAGATTCCCATATCAGAAACTTAGAACATATTTCGTATAAAGCACAAAATCGATCCAAATAATAGGATATTCTTTTAGGAAATAAAATTTCCTTTCCAATGAATACTTGTACACTCAATTTGGAGTTTGAACGCGAATGTTATGGCACTTTTGGTGATGGGTATATATGAATTACAGGACTACTGCAAATTGTGCAAATATGCTCCAAGAGTATTTATGTCATTTTCCTATAAAACCCAAGAAAATATAAATACAAATTCAATTAAAGAGAAAATTATAAAATATTATAATTAATTATAAAATTAAGTAAATAACTAACAAAATAAAACTAAAGATATATTTAAAAAATGTAAATAAAAGGGACATATAAACATTTATCAAAATACCCCAGCCTTGAATTTTTACTTGTCTTCAAGTAAATAAAATCACAAATGAAGTCCAATTTATACTCACAACATGTCTATCCTCACCCTTGTAATATCACTTTATTCCTTACCTCCAAATTTTTCCAAGCAACCCAATCTCCTAGAACCACAAAACAAAATATTATATATCCCCTCTCAAAAACAAATATCATATCTTGTTTCTAAATCAAGACTTTGTAGAAAAACATGCTTCATCTTACTTTTATTTTGACACTCTCATTTTATTATTGTATTTTTTAATGTGAGTTGTTGAATAAGAACATGATGAAATTTGGGGGTGTGAAAATAAAGAAGGAAGTGATGAATTTTTTTTATCCATCCCTATTCGACCCGAGATTTAAATTTGTGGAGTTGTGGCTACATTGGTCACAAATTTTTCATGTATACTTTTGGCATCTTTTGATGGTACTCCCCTTTGTGGGGTATGGAATTTTTGATACGGGAAGCATGCCACCCCAAACTTGATTTTTTGTCTGGTGGTAATTCTTTGCTTCTCTTTTTTTAGAAAAAAATAAGGGGGAAACAAAAGGTGTCCTTATGCTTATAACTTCACACATTGATTCTCTTTTTTTTTGTAAGTGTCATTACATCAGAAAGAATATTCATGTCAATCACATTATACAAGATTTATATCAAGTTAATCTGCAATTTAAAAATAGAGAAAATTTGTGTTTGGTTTTTATTGATTCCATATGGCTTGCCAACTTTTCTAAGGAGTGATGCTATTCTGGGGTCCTAGGAGACATGGTGGTTTCAGACATGGCAATTTGTAACAATTTTTATAAAAGATTTACTAAATTCAAAGGGGTACAATGATATACATCTATTCGTATTGGCTGACTAGATAAAGGCCATTTTGCAACAAAAGAAATAAAGGCATGGCCGACTAGATAATGGCCATGAACAAAGCAAGTATATGCAAAACAAATAAAAAGGTAGAAAAAATGCAAGAATAAAAAAGATAAGGGGGTGGAACAGAAACATAGCACCTACCTCCACCCCAGACTTGGATTTTTTCTTGTCCCGAGGAAAATCAAAACTCGAGATGGAGGGAAGAGAAGAGCGAGGATTTCCAGGTGGCCCTGGTAGCTCGAAGAATGTCTATCTAAAGGGGATGTGTGTGAGGGTTGGGACCTTCATTAGAGGAGTTTCATAGTATACCCTTTCATAGGGTAATCGTAGAAGCTCAGTGGGGTGTTCATATTTTCTTTCACCTCTCATTCCGTCCAATAAGATCCACATATCTTCCTTCCATAGAAAGGGAAGTACTGAAGGTGGATATAGATCGAGGGAGGTTGGTGGGTACCTGGCTAGTAACGTTGGTAGAGCAGGATATATAGAGTTAGGTTGATGATCTAGCTCAGGTATTCCACCATCACAATGACCTGCATATGGGAGAATTGGTGTTGATACAAAATATTTCAAATTATTTACAAAAGTGTTTTGCTTCTCCTAAAAATAATGCCATTAACATTGGGTTTGGTAAGTTTCATTATTAATATAACATATGTCTCTAATTCTTTTGTACAAGGATACCCCAAGGATTGAGGAGGGATGAGGACATTTTCCTTGTAAATAACATAAGGGGGTGTATGGGCTTCTTTGTAGAGTGGCATCTCCCCTTCTACAATAGTCTAATGTGGAATGAGAATTGGTTGTGTCAAAATGGGGGTTAGATGCTCATGATCCAAAATAGACTCAAAAAAGGGTATTGGTTTATGATATCATTCATATTCATGTTAAGAATGAGAGGGCTTGTTAGATCTTCGGAATGACTCTCCTACTTCTACTTTTCATATTCAAGTAGTAGAGTCTCTAAAGGGAAGATAGGGATACCAATGTCCTCATCACACGCAAAATATGGCTCCATAGCTTGGGTTATTTCTTCAAAATCTGACATATATGACACAAAACTAGGATCGTTGTCATCGATGGGAAGAACTATCTTGGGTTGCTTAAGATATATAGGGGGAGATTGTGATTGTGCCTATTGTAAGGTAGATAACATGGATTGACTGGATTCAAGTTTTGCTTGTCCTTCTACTACCATCTTCTCTAGGGCCATATCTCTTCTAGTTCAGGATTAAATTCATTTTCATCATAGGATTTATAAACCCCAAAATTTTGGCCATCCTCACCATACCCCTCTTGTTTGATTTCCATGATTAAATCCATTAAATCTCATAATTAGCAAAATTAGGGTTTGTAAGTTCATTAATGCACTTTTACAATCATGGAACCCTAACTAAGAAAATTATGAACAATATCATCCAATTAGAGCTAATCCATCCTGTTATGTCAAAAGGCTAAAATTTTCCCATAATAGTCAGGGCACATCATTAGATCCATTAATCTTCAAAATTTAGGTTTTCAAATTAATTAAAACTATTAAAGATATCATCCTTACACACTTTTTTGAATTACAAAAATATTTATGACTTGATAAATTTTTTATTAGATTCCTTGTATCTTTCTGAGAAAAAATCATATATTACATGTCTTAATCTGGGTTACGAATCATTTTCTATGATTATTTCAAGTTTTAACAAAAAAGGAGCAATAAAACATTGCCACATCAACATTATATGGAATTATAGACTTACCAACAATTACGCTCCGAATTTGAGAAAAGACTGTGCGTCCCCTAGGTCTTGTGCATGCATACAGGGGCAATAGAGTCTTTTAATTCTAACCCACCCTCTTCCTCGTGATTTCCCTTCTGTGCCAGCACGCTCCCACTGCGGTTGTGTCGCTAGACTTGGTGAAGTGTTGTCGATGGAGACGTACACCATGGTTGCAGTCCCTTCACCGCCACATCCTCCTCCATGTCTTCCTTCTTTTCTACCCATCCACAGACCATCTGGAGCATCTATGAGACTTTCCTCCTTGATGGAAGATGTCTGCAGAAACTTGCACCTCATCATTGCCAGCGGCATCAACACCACCTCCTTGTATTCCTCATGCAATCTGAGCATATCAAAGATCGACACGGACTCCAGTTAACTCACATGGGAGGATGGTAGGTGGACCTGGGGAGGAGAGTCCTTTGTTCTTCAAGGAACCCAGAAAACTACATGCATTCATCGCGATCCAAGCTGGGCAACAGATGAAAAATAGAGTGTTTGGATGATACATCTATATGCGGTCTTCCCCAGATGTGAAGGCTCTGTAGTCCACACACACACACACACACACATACACACACATATATATATATATATATATATATATATATATATATATATATATATATATATATATATATATATATATATATATATATATACTTTTCTAGGGGGAAACCTTAGCGACCACTAGAAAGAAAGAAAGGATGGAAGGGGAAGAGAGAGATATGTCAGCAAGCTTGGGGTTTGTTTCCTCTTTTATTGTAGTGCATAGGGAGGGTCTCGTGAAAGGGATACTCATATACCATGATCCAACAAGGAATGTTATTAATCACATTAAGCACCGATACTTTTAACAAGCTCTCTTCAGATTCCCATCTTTCCTTAGGAAAAAATATGTTTCTTTAACACCAATTAAGGAAAGAGATATTCCCCTTTTATTATTTTTCATAGGCATATGTATCCAAAGCATTAGTTGATATATTCAACCAAATCATCATCTTTTATCTCATAGAAACTCATTTATGCCTTTTCCAATAAGTAGTTAGGATATACTAATCTTTCTCGTTTAGCTTTTACTAGTAAATGCACGTGCTTTGCACATGTCAATATTTACGAATGAGAAAAACTTATATCTCTAAAAAATTATCATGAAGATTGTAAGATTATAATCACATAAAATACATCACCAACTTATTGTTATGTATAATGTTTAATTTTTAAAAAATCATATGTTTTCTCTACATCTTATCTTCATGGCTTCTTCTACAATTTTCATTATTCAATTATTTTATGAATGAGGAGGTTGCACATTAAATATTTTCCATGTTATAGATTCATTATTCATGTAAGTCATCTATGTGGTTTCTTTCTATTCCCCACAATCTTTTGATTTTATTGTGAAACTTTAGTAATCGAGCGCACATTGATTTATGTTGTAATACAAGTATAATTGTTGACTTAGTTACCTTTAAAAGTGACCCATAATGTGGAAATAAAAAGGCATAAATTTATATATTTTGTATAAATATAATGGATTTCAGAACAATAGTAAATTCTTTATTAAGTCTAATCTTTTCCATACTTTTAGTAATGCAACCCATAGGATTTATAATTTTGTATTGTTGCTAATAAGAGGATAAGTACATTTTGTTGCCTTACTTATGATAAGGTATCCCTCATTATAAAATTAGGTAAAGATTCTATAGTATGAACTTCAATGTATAAGGTGTGTTACGTTCCAATATTGGATGCTTTAGTGTCTAATTTCAAAACAACATAAGTCATCAAGTTACACAAATTGGATGGCTGCCTAGATTTCCAATCTTAGATTTCAACTTAGTCGATAATGAGTTACAAATTTGAATAAACTCAATCTATAACATGAAATTATAATTTGTCACATATGGTATCCATTTTAAAAGGATTTCAATTTAAGAATGCTTGAGGAAATATTAAATGTAATTTTGTTGTAATACAGATTGACGAGTGATTTACAAAATGACATGTTTCTTCTAGACAAACATAGATGATTTGTTTTCTATACAAAATACACAAATCCAAACAACTCATACTCATACTTATTCTGTGTGAAACCATATTATAAGACGAATTTTGTTACTACGAACATATTATAGGTATAGTATATATTTGATGCCAAGTATAATATATCACAAAAGAAATGAAACCCCTTGAAAAAATGATAAACATAAGTTAGAAAATAATCATGATGATATAATTTCCCATATATGTCACCTCTAAATATGAACATTATCTATAGTGAGATATTCATTTGAGGGTGACATTTTGAAAGTGTGTAGAGAATAGAAATACTAATAATAAAGCCCTATTGTGCCAAGTATGACACATTTTACAGGCACAACAGTCAAATTCTTATATTTCATGATGTCTTATTACTTAAAAGTTGTCATTTTATATTTTTAGATTGGTAATTCTCACACAAGACATAACATACCAATCAATGTGTGGTGCATAGCATTAGGTCAAGAAGTGACATCTACGTATAGTGGATAATTGTTCAAACTATGAGTGGGAAATCATAGCACAAAAAAAACTAATAAGGTAACTCCCCATTTAAAGTTATTTGTACAAACTTATCAACAATATACACATGTCAAATTCCTTATCCAACTCATCACTTAATCATAGAACATGGAAGATGAAATCATCTTTTAATATATATACTTACAATAAAGAACAAACAATACAATAATGAAAAATCAGATATATCTCTGTCTCATAATTGTCATCTTAGATAGAAAAGTATATGATGTCATTATTATAGACAAGAAACAATACCAAACTCTAATCAAAGAAACATTTATAGACTTGTCATTGTATACTTAAATTGACATAATGTAGATATTTCTGGCTATTTTTCTTCATTCCTAATAACCAGTAACCATGATGTGATTGCTCAGCACAATGTTGTCATAATTTGTAGGATTATGACAATAATATTTGTATTAATAATTTCTTTTAACTTATTGAAGGCAAACAAAGAATATACCCACACCTTTAGATATAAAAAATAAAACAACCAGCAGAAAAGACAAATTTAGTAATATTTAAGTATCTATTCAAAATGATATGTTGTTAAGTTATCAACCTTAACAATGCTTCCTAAAAAAACAAAATCTAGGGTCTTGTATTTAATAATACCATTTTATTCTAAATTCATATGTATATATATATATATGTGTGTGTGTGTGTGTGTATATATATATATAAAGAAGAGAGACAAAAGAAAATATAATATAGGTAAACATAGACATGCATACATCATCAAATAGTGTTCCTAGATGGTAAAGATATTCCTAGTTATTTATTTATTTCAATGATACTAATAAGTATTATCTAACATAATAATACGCAATAGTGCCCAATTATTGATAATTACATATAAACATGATAAGGGTTTCTAATCAAAGTCGATATCACTAATCTATCAAAAAAAGCATGCACTGCCTCATTTAAAACTTTTCAAAACTTCCCATCAACAACATAAATGATAACTCAGGACCACATACAAACAAACTTAATTCAATAATATTAAACCATGAATGTAAGAAATTAGATCATATGTCTTTAGGAATAAAACTCCAAAAGTTATGAATAAGTAACAATCATGTTTCATATCATAGGGTCTCAGATAACTACATCATGTAATCATATTGTATTTTACTTTATCGCGATGGGAAACCTACAAAAAGTGCCAACCAAAAAATTAGATGAAATATGAAAGGTCAATTTAGTCAAATATCTTCCATCATTTCTAATAGTAGGTTTTTTTATTGAATATTTGAATCATATCATGTCAAGAAGACAAAAATAGCCAAGTTTTAGGTCCTATTAATAATAGGGATTTATAGAATGAAGATTTAAGTTCCTAATAAGCTTTCTCATAAAGTAAAAGAATTGCTTGTCATGGTTATCATTGTTGAAATTTATAGTGACAGATTTATCCTCTTCAATGGAAAATGCATTTCTCTTTTTGATTATATATGATATAGATAAAAATAAAATTAAGAATTGTAACGATGTGAGATTTGGAAAGAGACAACAAATTTCTACTTGAAATCACTGAATCAAATAGTCTTCATACATTTTAGCACCTTATCTCTTAGAATAATTTAAAATATAAATAACATAGCATCACACTCTTATACAGATGAAATTTATAAATTATATAATAGGAAGCATGAATACAAAAGGGTGAAAACAAAAGAAGATACTATGTACTCAAATCATTCTGTCATGTATACTGTGTAGGAACTACTACTATGTACCTTCATGGTTATGAATTTAGATTCAAAAAAATGTGTAAAGTATTTGTAAAAATGAGTTAAAAATGCATCATATTTTATTAAATAAAAAGCTACAAAAGAAATAATATAGATAAAAAATTAAATAAAGTTTTACCCATTATTTAGAACACAAATGTGTCATATTTTTGTGCTCAATAAATTAATAACAACTATAGTTGAAGTTGAGAAACTCACATATTTGATATGATGAAGATAAATAAAAAAACATTCATATAGATATTTTCAAAAGAAAGTAATCTATTATTCTACTCTACTAAGCACTAAGCCAAATAAACTCATCTCTGTCCTCTTCAATTCCCATTCCGTGTTGATAATTGATTATTTTACCAATTTCGATACAAATAGTCATTTCCATCCTGATTATCTCTCCATGCATCGTTGGACTCTTCAACGTATTACTAATCTAGATCGATATAATGGTTACAGATCTATTCACAAAGCTGCACTCACGGGTTCTTGGCAGTCTGCCACATCCATCCATCTGTTCTCTACGTTGTCAAGCAGATAGGTTTCACATTCCTCATCTAATTCTTCTCTCGTTCTTCTTTTTGTCTCCTTCAATACTTATTTAGTTTCGTCCTATCTTCCCATTAATCGATGGATTTTCAGCGAGTTTAAGCATTCGATTTTACCAAACTAAATCAAAGTTGGGACGATTTGCTAGAACTAAAGCCTTACGTCGGGGCAATGAGCCATTATCCATGTCACACCATCTTCCCTCTGTGTGGAGGTCACACTGACAAGTTTCTCTCTGTTTGTTGCTCTCTCCCAGGTCATTGCTCATCCTTTTCTTCTCTTGTCTTTTTTTTTATTTTTCTCCAATTGTCATATCTGTTATCCTCTCTAATTGTCCGATCGGTTCTACTCTAGGCAATTAAATTATACTCTCATGTAATTTGTTCTACTCATGATAATTTATATCATCTTAATTTTTAGTTGTTGTTCTTCTTTTTTCTTGTTAATTCGTTCATCTCTTATCGTCCTTCTTAGATAGATGTTGTTTGTCTTTTCTCAAATGCAACACTTCTAATTATCTATTTTTATTTTTATTTTCAATTCAAGTTCATGTGTACAACGATGTTTGAGAGATGCTACAAAGCTTTGTCATCTGAACCTAACAATAGAAAATGATTCAATCTTGTCATAAACTTTTACCAGCTTCCAGATTTAGGCTATTCTATGATGGTAAGGAAGACAACTTTTAGCTGCACTATAGATTTAACAACGGCCTAGCATTAATTCTATATCTATATTGATGTTTGTTTAATTTAGTCGCTCTACCACTATGCGTATAAACAAACAAACGACTATTGATCTATTTCATGCAAAGGGTAAACATAACATAACATTATTATGAGAAATTGATTCCTTTTTTTTCACAATTTCTACAATTGATTCCGCAAGCTACACCAGACAACCTACATTGTTATATAATCTCAGACTAACTTGAGCTCCAATGTTTCCACCATAACACCCTCTTCGTTAGTCCCTAAGACTCTATTTGGTTCAAGATCGAGATTATGAAATCTGGATTGGGTTAGTCGATAGATTTGGATTACTTTATTTGGATTTTGTCCTTTTTGTATTTGGTAGTTTATCCCATTGCAAGAAGTCTTTAAATTAGACTGGCATGGTAACTTGTGTTTTTTTAGTCAGGCATATAATACAAAATAACAGAAAAGACATAGTCAAATCCTGACTGATTTTCAAATCCTACTAAGAACATGACTGACTTTGTCTAGATTAGAGAATTTGGGAACCCGAAACAGACCTTGTCTGTCCAATTTCTATCAAATGAAATAAAACTAGAACTGGGATGGATTAGTCAGGAAACAACACCTAAAGCTTCTTCCTAAGGACTCATTTCTTCCCTTAAGGTGACTTCTTCTGCCAACTATTTAGACTTGACACTGCCTAAGCATTGATTTTCCTTGCACTAATGTTTGTTAGATACACATAGTGAGCACTGAAAATAAATATACCATCAATTGCTCTATCTCAACTACAAGAGGTAAGGTTTTGGGATCGTTATGTGGTATGTTGATTCTTGTGGTTTCTTATAAGACATTTATTTAGTAGGTAGCAACCTGACAATCTACAAAGGAGATCCTTCATTCTATTCACTACATCGTTGTCATTGGTTTTCTAGGTGTTGGGTACTTCTTTACCAGTAAGAGTGACAACTTCTACCACCTTTCAATATTTTGTGACAATCAAGCATTACTTTTCATCTGTACCAATGTTTGTTTATATTTACTGACCCACAACTCTATTTCTTGTTTTGTTGGATCAGTGAAGTGATAGATTTATCCTATTATTTGATTTCTTTCTGAGAATCTTCGTGTTGCTCAATAAATTCTATTTTTTATTTGTTATGTATTCAATGTTTAACTTCTTCTAGAGTTCATTATTTTTCTAAATGTTTTAAATAGATATTATTTGCTCTTAACAAGCTTTACTATATATCATATGATTTTATTATATCTCATATGATGTGTCACAATATAACAAAGACATTCTCAGATGATAGAATATTTAATCCATATAAATCTAGAAAATAATAGCAAACCACAAATAAACAAATTATAGTTTCCATTAACATGACTGAAAATCAAAAAACTTTAATTGAGAGTGTTTTAAATAAATACAGTCTCATTGAACATGGACCATGATACTATTAAATTCATCTTAGTCAAATTAGAAACCAAATAAAAATTAGTTGAAAGTAATTTAGATATCTTTTTGGATGGAAAAACTTACCTTTCTATTTTTGTAATCGGTAACAGAAATTCAGACCTAGAGTGAATCCCGCATTAGTTTCAATTTGTACTATGTTGTGAATTAAATATTGAGTCAAATATAATAAAGTATGGTGTTATTTATATTTTCAAGTTAGTGATAGTATGTAGTTCTATGACTTTAATATCAATACACTTTATTCTTATAAAATAATAATGTCTTTAAATGTATGATTTTAGTACATATGTGTGTGTATTCATTACATCCAAATTTCAAATTTAATAAGTACATAAATTTTATAATTTGTTCATGTAATTCAAATTGATAGTCATGTGGGTTCAGAGTGAATAAAAATAAAAAATATTATGAAGTATCGAATATATCTCTCGACATTACACATTTGGAAGGTGCAATTTAATGAAATATATTATAAAATTGATATTCTAGATACAAAAATAAAAGATGTTATTTTTCATTTTACAACAAGTGAAGAAGTAATAAGACTGCTTAGTGTGTCACATTATCATGATAAGGATAGTAGAAAATAATAAAGGTCCATAATCTATAATCATACAAACTACCATCAATTCAGCAGAATCATGGACTTCTGTCATGGAAGAACTAAGATTTTCAAGATTAGCATGCTATAGGGTGTTTGAGCTTAAGATCACAAAAGGCATCTAACATGTCACAAGAAGATTAACATCCTTTCATGTTTGTCTATGGATCTTCATTAGACCCAATTGCAATTACATATCCTTTCTATGCAGAAAATGTAATCTCTAATTTATAGCTTCAATAAAATAATGTGAAGACAATATGCTCTAAATATGTGTAACCAATAACAATCGAAACAAAAGCAAGGTTGTCAAAGGTCATTTCATTGGATGATGAAGAAGAAGTGTTGCCAAACCATTCACCCGTCTTTCATCTTCAATCATCTCCCTTTTACCTCTCTGTTTTACCTCAATTATGGTATATGCATACAAGAAATGTCATTGGTTAGATTTTCTTTTAAATATTTCTTCTCTTTGGATAATCTTCTCTTATAGCTAGAATATGAAAGAATTATTTTTGCATGTTAGTAATTTATATAATTATTCTTCATATTTTTATCACAATTCTACAAGCTAGGGAGTATGGACACATCTCTTATTCATGCGGCGTAACTTCATTATTTTTCCTCAATATCCTCTTTGTCCAACATATACTACTCCTATTTATGGATTCATATAACTGGTGTGATGAAGGAAACAACAATATCGACTACCAAGTATAAGAAAACATGTCAATCCCAAAAATGACACCATTAAACATATATTCCATATATAGATCTAAAGATTCATTTAGTTACTATTCTACTATACTATATAGAAAAAAGTATTACATCAAAATGGAAGGTAGATGGGAAACAAGTTGCACCTCCAGTCCTTTTTTAATAGTAAAACCAATCCTCCTAAAGACTACATATATAGACTTGGGAATATAAAATTATGTAGAAAGACTTTCTTCTTTCAATTAAAAAATTACAATCTCCAACCACGACAACACATTTCTTTGCATGTATATCATATCTAAATATTTTCTCCCCCCATCTGTAATAATGGAACTCGGTCCAGCTGAGTTATGAAAGGACACATTTTCACGCATTTATTGATTAGTTACTAATTTTGATACTATGATAACCTTTTATGATTACTTTATAAGTGTGTTTTTAATAATTAGAAAAATGACATTAATAAATAAAGAGATAGATCCTCTTTATTAGTTATAATGTCTCTTGTACTATTTGCTTTAAGTTTTATTGGACATATTTGGACTTTGATTATATACCTTATGTGATTGAGAAATTTTTCTTATTAGTATATCAAATCGAAAGGTGTTTATAAATACAACCCTAAAATGTGAAAATAATACAATATTATTTTGAAATACAACTTAGTATCTTTTGACAAGATTTTTTTGAAGTCAATGTCCATTTGAACTTCTTTTTTTTTATGGTCTTTTGGTTAAATTCTTTACAACAACAAAACTATCAATAAATGAGACTACATTCAAATAGATACAAAATATTATAACTCTCTTTTTATTTACATCCACAAATTTTAGTTTTCCTTTTATTAACCATTTCACACACTCAAACAATCATTCACATTAGACCTTAATTGTTGGCATGGACTAATGAAAATCATATTGTTTTTATTAATTTTACATTTAAGATAATGCAATCTTAAAATATTAAGGTGTTTTTCACATAGATATGTAATTTACATACTTATACTTATCAACATTGAGTTATTTCATAAAAAGAGCAATTCATCAATAGTTATATTTAATCAAATCAGTCATATGAATTTAGCTACATAGTTGAACAGATAATAGTACACCTTGAGATCTCCTCAAACTCAATAATAATATCTACGTAAAGATTTATGCACCTCAATAATTATAAGTTTCTAGCATTTTCTAGCATTTTTTGCTTCAATATATATTTCTTTTAAAAGATACACTTCACTTTTATACTTACCAAAGTGCTGACCTTTATTTTATTATTACTGATATAAATACCAAATGATACATTCATAATATGTAGTCCAGTGATTCTACTTTTGTATTCTATAATTATATATATATTTCCATGTTATGTTTCTCTTATTCATCTTTTTCCTTAAAAGAAAATGAATTTTTAATTGAACTAAATTAGAAATATGGTAATTGAATCACTGAATTTTTTTTATCATCATAAATAAATTTTTAGCTACATTGTTGAAGAGATAATAGTACACCTTGAGATCTCCTCAAACTCAATAATAATATCTATTTAAATATTTATGCACCTCAATAATTATATGTTTCTAGGATTTTAATAGCATTTTTTGCTTCAATATATATTTCTTTTAAAAGACAAACTTGACTTTTATAGTTACCAAAGTGTTGACCTTTATTTTATTATTAATAATATAAATACCAAATGATACATTAATAATATGTAGTCCAATGATTCTACTTTTTTATTATATAATTATATTTATTTACATTTTATGTTTCTTATATTCATCTTTTTCCTTAAAAGAAAATGAATTTTTAATTGAACTAAATTAGAAATATGGTAATTGAATCACTGATTTTGTTTTATCATCATAAATAAATTTTATTCATTTAAGTTTCTTTTGATATTATTTATAATCTTAATTTTATTGTAAAAAAAAGTTCATAAAATTTTAGTGTGGTTGGTGATGTTGTAGAACTATGATATCAAATTCCTTCAAAGTTCTACATTTATCAACAAAAGTAGAAAATGTTATTTTGATGTATACAAAAAGGTAATTTATATTACATATCATGATTTAGATGTTAATTTATACAATAAGAAAAAATATCAAAGGCACACATATTGTTTATGTATGGTGCACATGACAACCCATTATGGTCAACTTATATATGTATCTAGCTTTGTGGCTCCAACTTATTAAAATTCATCAATATATATTATTTTTAGAAATTGTATCATTCACCTAATAAACATGGTAGAGAATAGGAAAACGTTTAAATATAATTTAACATAATATTCCATCATTCATAATACTATGTAGTTGTTCTAGACAATTACTATATTTCTATTATTTTGAAGGAAAAACTCAAATAGTTATGTCTATATATACTGAACTTAAAACAACACTAACTTAATCCTAAAATCGATAACTACATTTTTTGATTCCTTGCTATTTCCTTTTGAAGGTATATATTACTTGATTGTAATTTTGAAACTATCTATCTATGTTAGATTAGGCATACAAAATACATTTCTATTCAAAATTATACCACATATTGTTCACAACATGAACACACATGAAACTAACTAGAAGTTGTTCACAAACTTGTTCTATGCTCAGTTATGAATCCCACATCATCTACCTCTCTTTCCAACATGTTTATAACATCAATAGAAATTAATAAATCCTCATGCCATTAAATTATTTGGCGACTGGTAAACATTATAATCATCAGAAAAAGTTAAAGAGATGAAGACATTTAATATCATTTTAAAAATATTTTTTCATTTGTTATTATTTATATATAAGTCATGTGCAAAGCACGTGCATGTACTAGTTCTACTATAAACATAATTCCAATATTAGAAGGGAAAGAAAAAAAAAGAAATTAATTTGTCTTGGTTATCATGTTGTTTCATCTCAACCACAAAATATAATGCACATGCAAGTGATACAACAAATTTTCTATGTTACTTTGGAAATGACCATATAAGTATGACTCATTGTACAATCTTGAACTTGATAAAAAGATTCAATAACATCTCTTTATTTTAGAACAACTTTGGATCTTCATGCTTAAGAAGTACCTTGGATTCGGTTGTGGCCATTCCCTTCTCTATCAAGAACATGTTTGTCATACAACATGAGCATTACAAATTTCTCATATAGAAACATTATCAATGTAAATTTAAATTATTAGGTCCATATCTTCTTATCATCTTTTTGTCCCTCTGTCACATCCGTATCAAGCATATATAATCCTATAAAGGAAAGTGATACAATAAAATGAAATGGAAAATATAGGGTCTCTACGTGAGTAAAAGTGAGGACTAAGAGCTAGATCATCTATATAGATGGAGACTACAATACAACACCATGTCATGTGATTTCTTTATCCAAGATTGTAATTGATAATGATTTCAACCCATTGAAAGTAGTGACATAAAATGAAAACATTAAAATTAGGAATCCAATAAATTTTCTCACAACTCTAATCAATTAAGTGGCATTTTAGTGTTTTTATGTGTTCCTTCAAGTCCTTTTGTATCATATCATCTCTGCTTGTGGTTCGATGTTTGTGATGATATTTCTTATTTGGTATCAAGCAAGCTAGACACATAATAGTGATGTAGAGTTGAAATACGTTTGATATATATATATATTCTTATATGTACACTAATATAAGAAATAGAATTGGGTTATAGGTGGAATGCATTCATTATGTCCTTCATATGGATTAGATTTAAACATAATTCACTTTCTAAATTTTTTCCATTGTATGTAATCCATAAGCTTATCATATAGAAAAAGAAATAATATTAGAGATATAAGAACCTCCATTGGTCTAATATTCTTACAAGCATTTTCTTGTTATACATAATCATTACTAAAATAATGTGGGCATTCCCACTTTTTATAAGAAATTATAATTTTTTTTTCTAGACATAGAGTTCAAGTGTTGACTCATATCATTATCATTCACATAAAATGGGGCTATTTGGAAAAAATCTTAATACGTAATATCAGTGTAGAAGCTACTCTTAAACAATTAAACACCATATACCACCAAAAAAATTCCTTCATCTATTGTTTTCTTATCTTCAACTATTACTTCCAACTTAACAAAAGAAATTAATTATTTAGGGTAAAATAATAGGACTTAGTTTGTTTTCTTGAAATATTATTCATAATCAACTGTTTTATTTATTTTTCCATTGTTTAGTGGATACATTCTATCTATATACCACTTCATACTGAAAATCCTTCACTTCTATAGAGAAAGAACACCATTGACTTGTTTATAGGTGGGCCACATCGTTGTTACACGTACAAATGAAGTGCATGTATGATTATCTTAGTATATTTCTGACTTGTATTTGATCGTATCTTTCTTAGTTATAGATTAATATATGGAATTACTACTAATTTCATTATCATTCAATGTTGCTAAACGTCTACATCAACAATATCTGGGTGTATATTTCCAATTTTATGATTCTTGTATTTTAGAAAGTATATAGAGATCACAATAATAGATAAAGCAATCTTCTCCAATAACATTTACGTGTAAGAAAAACACTATATCTGCCAATGTATTGGCCTCTGAATGGTAAAGTTGATGTTGTATGACCTAGAGGTCACAAGTTTGAAGCCCCTTGACAACGGGATCAATGAATTGACAATTAAAAAAAAACAAAAAATACACTATATTTTCAACAATTCTAATAAAATGCATTCAAAAAATGCAAATTTTTCATGTTTCCTTTCTAACAATTAGTAAGGATTGAATTCAGTATATTACAACTTGTTGTTGCATTTTAGTTTTTCATTTTCACTTAGAACATATTTAAATTGAATTACATCTAAACAAGTGAATAAAGCTGTAAAATCACTTTATTTAATCATATGTACATTTCTATTTGAATATATCCAAGGTAAATAAAAGAGAGAGGTTCAAACTCATCTTACCAATTAAACTATTGATGATCGGAAAGGGATACTAAACAAAGATATAAAAATTGTTTTCATATAGGATTCACTACCGTGTATGAATTTATATTTAAGCTAACTATTATTATAAAATATAACATAGCATGTATTTAATTCCA
Organism: Alisma plantago-aquatica; assembly: GCA_963693085.1. NCBI lineage: Eukaryota > Viridiplantae > Streptophyta > Magnoliopsida > Alismatales > Alismataceae > Alisma > Alisma plantago-aquatica. The sequence goes on along the minus strand of OY856411.1, from coordinate 315,918,409 downwards.
CTACTATCTTCTTCAAAGAAAGTCAGTAGTAGAAAAGCCAATATAACACATTAGTGTGAGCTTCGACCTTCTACATAGGTAAAATTTTCTATACATTTTGTCTTGGAGGAACCGATGTAATATTATTTATTATCAAGTAGCGGATTGTGTTATAGGTAGGGACATATATTGTAAGAAACGACAAACATATTTCTTCAAGGTTCGACCAAACATATTGAACAAGCATGAGAATTTCATCTTACACATAGTTTATGATACTTTGTAATGACAAATTTTAAGTCCATTAATCAAAAAAGTTAATAAACACACAATAGGTATAATTGAATGAGGACAAGGTTAAATCACAAAGAAAAAAGTAATAACAGCATAAAAAAGAAACAAAAGGCAAGTCATAGAATAAATATGTTAAATCAATAATGTAGAACATCCATCACATCTAAAAAAATAAGATGGTTCAATGTTTAAATGACTTATGCAATTGGTAGAGGTTTATAGGTCACCCAATTTGATATAATAATACTTGTGATTCCATGAACCAAAACATATGAAACAATTTTTTCTCACTTAATATGTAAACCGTGTGATGAAGAAAAAAAAAAGCAACATGAAGACTGTATGTACATCTCATACGAGAATTGTAGAATTTCCTTTCATAGAATAAAAGGGAAACAAATATATCCAATCTCATATGACATATAGATGAAATACAAATTGTGTGTGCAAAATTAAAAATTGTAATAGTTTATCTATCTGATGTAATGAAAATAGGAATACCGTGATGATTCCACATTGGCATTCTATAGAAAGGGTAACGAAGGCCAGTTTATTGATCAAAAGTTGCAAAATTCATTCAGACATTCTGAACAAGAGAAAAGGTAAACACCGGATGCTAAACAAAATCAGGGGCCGAACATGCAGTAAATGCAACCATAGTTAATGTATAGGAAAATCCATGGAAGATAGAAACTAATTGAATGAACATATTACAATATAAATTCTGGATTCTTGAAAAGAAAATTTTGAAGAAGCATTAAGGTCAAATATGTATTGATCAAGAGAAACAATGTTACTTATATGCTGCCAATGCCTTAATGCTTTAGTGATTTTTGTTATACTTCTTGTTGTATTTCAAACCAAAAGGCAAAAGGTTTAGTCCCATATTGTTTGTGGTAGAGACTTCCCTCCTCCTTATATATGGACCATTGTCCATAGTACAATTGAAGAATGAAAGGGGATAGTCCCTACACACGCGCATGGTGGGTCTTGCCAACGGGGTTTGGGCCGGCCCGATCCGGAAACCTTTAATCGGGCGTGTCGGCGCACGTCGCATCCCGCGCGCAGGGGGGTGCAAATCCGGCTTGGTTTTGCTCTTTGGTTCACTGAACCAAATAGAGATGTTTGCCGCATCTTTTCGACGCAACTTTTTGTTTGGACGCTTCCAAACGATGACCCGATTTGCAAGTACAACGCATCTCTTCGCTCGCCTTTCTTTTCTATTTATTTTTGTTTCTCGCTTTCGTTCGAGACAGTTGTACGAAAAATCTCTCGCTTTCTTCTTCCTTCTTCGCCTGCGGTCAGTCCACTGGAAGAACGATCAATCGCCTTTCGCTCGTCGCCGTGACTGCGTGTGCGCGCTTCACGTCGGCAACCGCTGTTGGATCCCAGGAGAGTAGCCACGCCGGAGACTATCGCACAGGCGCTTGCCGTCGGGTACCGCGGAAATACTCTTAAGGACAGCGCTCTCTGCACGCCTCAGCGTATCTTTGGTAAAATCTTTACTGTTTACGGCTTACATCGCGGTTTGTACCCTATTATGTCTAACAATTTTCATATCATGCGTTGCGTCGTGATGATCCACAAAAGGTTGACGATAGTTGTCTTATAGGTAGCAGTCGAACAACAACAAACTTTCTTATTATCAATGACCACATAGAACTGCACGATAGAGAAATGCTTTGAAAGATCCATGTGAGCCAAAAGTATCTTCACAACGATCACACGCTGGAAGAACTTCACAAGCTTAATGGTATAGACTTCATAAGAATACAAGGTAAGTGTTCAGATGAAGTTTCCATCCCCGTTGTACGGCTTGGCTAGATGTATAATTTAACATATTGAGCGCAGATCTCCCACCGTCAAGGTTCGGAACATATAGAATGAATTGTTGTACTGCTTCCTTTCTCGATGTGGCACATCTGTTCATGATGTTCATGTGGCACATCTGTTCATGATGTTTTGAACTTTAGGATACTGGAGTTCCTAAACTGTCAACATTACCAAACCTTCTGCCTACATCGGTTTTCTCTGGAAGTGGGAGATCGTAGCCGCGTCGTATCGATACATCCATGACAATTAAAGAGGGATGTACAACGTGAATCATTAAGAAAGAATAGAGGGTGGTACTTCTGCGTCCTACGCAAAGAAATCATGGATGTCATGTCCAAGGGTAAAAAGAGAAGATACCTGCAATTTCTTCAACTGTTGGCAGAATCAAAGTCCACAAATTAAGGAGAAAAATACGTCGGGAAGCGCCAGTAAATATGTCGATTGATCGTTGTTATTCATGTAAGGCTGGCCGCTGGTAACTGCAAAGGAGAAAGCGGTTGCGGAGAAGGTGATCCACGAAGACCATCAAAGTGAGGCTAGATGCCAAGATAACTACCATGACATGGATCCTTCTGAATGAGGCGCCGTCGTTTGCTAGCGTTGACAAATCGATTTCTATTTGATGGTTTCAACGGACTTATAAAGATCATGGGTATAATACGAGCGAGAGAAAGAGATGTACTTTATAGAGCAAGGAGTCCAACTTTTTGTGGACGAGTGGTCACAGACGGATGTGAGAGATGTTATTCCGAAAGAAAAAAAACAGAAGACGGAGACGAGTGTTTATGCTTAGTAGAGTAGAATAGTAAATTAATATAGTCACCACTATCTCATGGAATATCTTCTTACTCCAAAAACTAGAATTCTCTTCCTTTTCTTATTCTTTCTTGTTTATTTTCTTTATGTTGACTATTCTTCTCATTAGAAACTATGTTCAAATGAAAATTAATTAATAGTGGCCATCTTTGCCACTTTCTATAGAATTCTACACAATTCTCTCAAGCACATAAATATTTTTTATTCCTTTTTCCTTTTACTTATTTTGGAATTTCTTTTATCTCTCTCCCCCTTTATCATTATTGGATTTACCAACATAGTATACACCAGGAAATCATACATCTAAAGGAACTTTTACAAAAGAATCCACTCTTTGAAAAGAAAGCACACAAATATCCATTCAAATCCCTTTTATTTGGAATATTGCAATTCAAACAATACAAGAAAAATTGAGGTTATAACAATGTGTCTCACTATAGCATGACCTTGTGTTCAATGTGTAGAGGACTTTTTTGTGATTCCAACCCACTAAATTTCACTCAATTTAGAGCTTGGATGAGGCTGATATGTTGAATTCATTGGCTACACCCTGAAACCTAATTTCTAAACTTTTATACCTTTAATTAGTATTTGGGCCAATCTTGCTCAGCCCAAATGTGGGCACCTGTGCACATGACCCACTCTCCACCTGCACCTATCCCCAGCAATCCGGCCCTGACGTTATCAACCAATAACATTCTTGCTTTTCCCAAGCTTTGGACTTTGACCGTTGGATCAACCAACCAAGGATCTCGCCTCCATCTAACGGTCGTAAAATCATCCTCTACCTCCATACTCTTTGGCTGATGCCTTTGGCAGCGAGCTCCACCAACCCCTCCTTTCTCGCCAATCTGACACCAATTAGCCCTACATTTACCTATAAAAATCCTACCGTAGTTGCTTTATTTCTTTTCTAATCTGATCGGGTGCCCTATTTTCCTTTCTTGTTCTCCTACCACCTTCTTGCGGTGCCACCACCTCTACTTTTGGGTGTTCGGCCCCTATTCCTTCTCAACGCGGGATGCCACTACCAACAACACCAACGAGATGTGGCAAGCTGGGGAGGCACATTGGAAGCCCCCCTCGTGTCCTATAGCATGACAATTAGCCCCCTCCAGTGACCTCAAGCAACCTCATAGTGAGGCTCCTCACATAGGCATGCCCAAGAGTTGGGGCGGTGGGCAGCAACTAGGAACAACCCTCCGTCGCCAATGACCATTCCTGGAGAGGCTCGAGGAATCAAGTGGTTGCGTAGTTACCCAACTTTAACACTCCTAGGCCTTGCAGTCCATTCATCCATCAAGGGCAGGCCCATCTGGATGCAGCCGTAGGATCTCAGATCCACGATTCAAGATCTTCAATAAATGTAACACCCTTACTTCATTTCTCTATAGTTCTAATCCAAATCTTCCAAAATTGACATCTCCAAATTCATTAGGCCAAATATGGCATGTTATATATGAAAATTGATCTAATAAATGAGATCTATCCAATGGATCTAGTTTCATAATCTATTGCCATTTATAGATCCTGATATTTTTAAAATGGCATCAAATGTATCTCTTTTACATGTTGAATGGTGTTAAATGCTACAACATAATCATATCTCGACCCCACTTGACTTTAATGACCTTGATCAGTACTATATTCTATCTTGTGCTACATGAATCTAACTTGACCATTCTTAGTCCTTTTGATGACTGGGCCATTCAATATGTGTAATTTTGACTTTGATGCTAATGACCATTAAATTGATGCCCAAGTTGATATTTTGAACTCCAAATTGTCATGTTCGATCTAGATCAGTAACTCTACATGCTTTTATCACTTAAATGACTAACATATCAATTGTGTTCACTATAATGACTATGTGACCTAAACATGACATTCAATGTGACCTAATGTGCATGTAGCTAATTTGGATATCTAACCATGTACAAATCTCACCCTAATGGTCACCCATGCTATTTGATGCACTCAAATCAGTAGCTCGTTGATATTTATAATACTAAATCAAGCTTGATATCTCATGTACTCTAATGTTGACTATATTGTATGAAAATTACTAAATATGACTTAAATTGATAATATGATTAATAATATGTTACAACCCCAATTTTTGGGTTCATTTAGAGAGAAATGTAATTTCTCATATTAAATATATTGGAACAAATAATGATATAATTTGTTTTGAATAAATGGATTTCGTTTACAATAGCCTTGTTGGTTGTTTTGTGGGCTTGATTGGATATTGGGCCCAATAACAAGGAAATTCGATTAAAAAATGAATAATTGAGAATTGGAGAAAAGAATGATGTGGAAACCTCTAGAAGGAAAAATAATATAATCCAAAGATGGATTCTGTGCCTCTTGGGTTCGTTGGATTCCAAGGAGTCCAATTTTGCAAAGATAATGCAACAAGAAAAGAAAAGATCAATTAAATATTTCTTTATTAAGAAAGAAATTGAAAACAATGATTAAATGTGGAAATAAGAGAAAAGATGTATAATTAAGTTATCCTTGGTGGATTTTCATATCCAAAGGATTCCTAATGTTAAAAGAAATTCCAATAAGGAAAATAAAAAAAGAGAGATAAAGAGAAAACCACAAGGAGAGATATTTTACTAAAGAAATGAATAAGAAGAAAGAGAAAATGCAAATAAAGGGATAAATAAGAAAAGAGATAAGTGAAAGGATATGGAATATTCCCAAGATGGGATTTTGAGCCATTAAGGTTCCTTGAGGTTCAAGGAACTCAGAATAATAATTTAATGGCAAGGGAAAGAGAAAATATGTAAGAAATATATACATAATTAAGTGATAACTTGTATATAAAGAAAAACAACTGATACTTTCGATTTTGAGTCTCAAATTTGGTACATGCATGCATTCAATATTTATAGACTTTCTCTTAAAATTTGGTATTAATTGGATATCGGTTTGAGAGTTATGATTTTTCCAAAGTAAAAGGGAATTATCCTATTTTCCCTATTCTCTGTTTGACGTGTGAGCTTATGACTGTAGGATTGAGATCCGATGATCAGGAGATCATCACCTATCTCGGGACAGATATGGAAAGTCAAGAATGGGGAAATAGAAATTTCCAACTAGATATCTCGCGATTGAGTGCACGGGCAAAATTGGAAACTAGCCAGATGGATTCGTGGGATCTTTGCGGCCATAACTATCCTACGTTTGCCTACCTTGGGGGCATCTAGACGAATCCCCTAAAAACCAGTTGTTATGCCCAGGCCCACGCGCATGCCAGGATCAACTTCCTGATAGGTCACCCATCCCAATACTACTCCAAGCTGAGCACGCTTAACTATGGAGTTCTTAGTGATGGGCTCCCGGAAAAGGAGGTGTACCTTGGTGATATGGATAGTCCAATCATTCCTTTTAAGAGTGTTTTATCTGAGGCCTCAATTCCTGAGATGTTACAATCTCCCCCACTTAGACTCTTGACGTCCTCGTCAAGGATCAACTATATGGCCTCATAATATTTCCCCATTTCAGTGCAGACCCAACATGGCCCATGAACACCCAGATCCCGATCATGGAATACGAGCGCAAGGGTGGCTACATCACCATGGATAGCCCTTTCCTACATGCCTAGACCGTACGACTCAAGATTGGCATTCCACATGCCCATGTGGGCCCCACCTACTGGAAGGGTTGTGGCTCTGATACCATTTGTAACGCCCAAGCCCACTATCCAAGGCTTTAGTAGAGTTTCAGGGATGACGACTGTCCCCACAGACCACCACTAGCCTTAACTGCACGCTTTGTCCTCACTCACGCGCATGCGAGGATCAACTTCCCGACAGGTCACCCATCCTAGTACTACTCCAAGCTGAGCATGCTTAACTATGGAGTTCTTAGTGATGGGCTCCCGGAAAAGGAGGTACACCTTGGTGATATGGGTAGTCCAATCATTCCTTTTCAGAGTGTTTTATCTGAGGCCTCAAATCCTGGGATGTTACACCAGTGTTCTTGCTAGCTATGCGCCATAGCCACAGACTATAAAAGGGGGATGAGTAACCCCTCTGAGAGTGCCATTATATTTGCGAGACATTTCCAAAACTTTTGATCCTCTCCCCTTCTCTCGATTTGGGGATGAGACCTCCCCTTTGCTCAGTTCCATCTCGACTCCTACTGGGAGATCGTCCCCTTGTCATCCTCCCGATGTAGACTATCATTGGCCAAATCAAACTCACCTACATTGGCAAAGGCAGCGATGCCTTTTATCAGAGCAACGGGACACCACGACTAATAGTCAACCATCAGTTGACCACGACCAGCGCTGCCTCGCAAGGCTGTGTGGGGTTGCAGATAGCCACCGGAGGCTTGGGTGAGCATAGGGCAAGTTATCCCTATCAGCGGAGCCGGGCGGGGGAGGGGAGACATGGTTGGCATGGTCTGCCATCTGCGGTTGGCGGGCTGAGGAGGAAGAAAGGCTGCCCCGTTCCTCTATTTTACAGAGTAAACAGGGGATGCGGGCTCCCCGTCCGCATGAGGGAGATGACGCAGGGAGCGGGCAACCGAGTTCCCAACTAGCTAGATCCAGGGCTGGATCCGCGAAGCCAAGGAAGAATTATTCGCTAGAAAAAGAAATAAAAGGGATACGTGGCGCCTCGCGATTGGCCCAAAAGGTAAATTCTTTGAAAATTCATAATTACTTATTGGTAGCTCCGATGGAAACAAACAAAACATGTAAATTGATCAGGAGAACACATAGAATCCAATTTTTATAAGCCTAATTTCGTTCATATTTGCAAAAGTGTGCTAAGTTAATGAAAAGTGCTTTGAAATTATGTTAGAAACCCTAATTAAAATTAATGGCTAGGTTCATGATGCTTAATTGATGAAATTAAGTAATAGTAACATGATGAAACGTTAACAATGAACTTGGACCTGATCTAGGTGATTTATTACATGATTTAGGGTTTCACACCAATTATGAATGATTAAGCACTTAGAAACCCTAATTTAGGGTAAAAAGAGGATAAGATCATATTTAATTTGAAAAATATGATAATATGTTGTTAAAGATGGCTCTAAGATATTTGGAATATAAAAAGTTCCTAATCATGGATAGATACCCTTAACATGATAATTAGGGTTTTCTAATGGATAAAGTTGGAATTAATGATAAATGGAATTCATAGGTGAATTAGATCACAATGAACTATGAGTTGTTAATCCAGAAGGAACCTAAGATGATAAAAAGGCTATAATGTGAATATGTGAGTAATTATGATTTTTCACTTAGAACTGCTATTCTAGGGTATAAATGAGGAAAGTTGTAAAAAGAATCCTAATAAAACTCAATTCAGATTAGAAACCCTAGAAAGTGAATCCAAGTCAATTAAATAGATATATTCTTCATAAAGTGTAGTAAATAGGTTACGTATGCTTTTCCAGAATTCTGTGATTATTGAACTTCTACTTGGATTACTTTCTTTCTTGGAATTGATATTAGCTTGTTGAATCTACAAATCAGGTATGTGGTTAATTATCCATGATTGCCTTAGTTTCCCGAAGGATTCCCAGATCGTTAATCGCATTGAATGCAACTAAACAATTTGGATGTTCATATTGCAATTATAAAGTCACTATGATTATCATAATTTAATATAAATGTGTATTCCTGCACCTACATGCCACCCTGATGGATGATGCAATGAGGTCAAGCTCGGGAGGGAAGACCAATGGGTACCATAAGCAGTGACCCACAGACACTAAGCTCGGGATTGAGAAGGTGGTCTATGTTGCATGACTAATGGGCACCATAAGTGGTGACTCACAGGCACCAAGCTCGGGATTGAGAAGGTGGCCTTAAGTCAATGGCAAAAAGAGAAACCCTAAAGGGGGTAATTCCAGGGTTGGGGAAAAAGCGGTGGGGAATGTCGCATGGAAAATGTAAATTGGCTTGCTAAATATCTTGATTGTGATATTTAAATTGTAGACATGATTGTGAGTTTTTGGTTGCCTCTACATACGAGCATATTTCCATATGTTGACTGACATTTTGTTTGTCGGTGTTTTAGGTGTAACACTGAAAAGCACAAATAGTAAAGTGACACATCGTGAAACTAAGAAATAAAGTGCAAGGAGGATTAGATAGAATAATTCACGTTGTGGATAGATAGATTTCCAAAGTTTTCAAAAGGTATGCAAAGTTTTAATTTTCTACCAGATTTCAATTTAGTTTTTTAGAATTTGATAATTATTAATTGATTATTTGTCGAACCTTTGATCTATTTTATTGGGCTAACAACTCTGATCTCTTGGTCTCCCTTAAGTGGGGGTTACCGGGAGGCGGGGTCGTTACATAATAATTCCGTAATCTTACTCAAATATTATGATTTCCCTATCAATCTAAAAAAATCTACGTGTGAAGTACTTGATCAAGTTGCGATGTGTCACTCTAAGCTCTAATGAACCCATGATGTACTATGTTGCTTTCTAATGATAACTCATGACCTAGTTTGGGATGTTGAAATCAATGTTGAAGGAATTGAGTACCCAGACTTAAGTAAAACATCCATCCCCCATGATAATGATTAATGTTACCTCCTCTTGCTGATATAAATCATAACCCACTTTCTTGTAGTGTCATGATCTCTATGATGACTCAATTTCCATGATCTATCCATGCTTTCTATACATGGTTTTTCTAAATTAAGTTATTAATCAATCATTGCAGCAAGGTAAGATTTATCCTCTTATTGGCCAGACTAGTGGTATTAAACTTGCTTGTAGTAATGTATGCTTAAACTTCTTGTCTTTAATACTTGTTTGAGCTACTTGTTACCTATGATTACTATTTCCATTTTTCTTGAAACATGTCAAACAAACCTTAAACTTAATATATAGGAGTCAATTATGCAACCTAATATTGATGTAATGGATAAAGACCTAAAACATACTTGGTTCAAATGAAAGTCATTAAGTATTCTTTCCTTGTTTCTAGTTCTTGTTCAATATGATGTTTCCAGCCAAGCAACATTTTATACAACTTTTAATTGTGGTTACATGTTTTTTGTAGTGTACTTAATGCTTTAGCATTAATATGTTTTGTTTATTGAATTTTTAGTTTCCAAATGAAGATATTCTACACTAAAGACTCTAAGCTCAGAAATGAAACAAATAGATATACTTGCATCTATAAATGGGTACAATATCTCTTATCTCCACATTTGGTATTGTGTCATCTCTTTAGATTGTTATTGCCTATTCATATGTATTTCATGTGTGAAACTATGTGTTATTGTGAAACATATCTATGATCTTAAGATGGGTGATACGGAGAAGGTGGCAGAGGAAGAGGCGGGGGCGTCTCGCCCTGTCGTTGAGGGTGAGAGCCCTTGCCCGCCGTCGAGAGCCTAGGATAAGAGGGTGAACAAATCTTTCAGAGTCCAAAGAACTCGCCGGCCTCTGGTGGAGCCGGGTGATCCTTTACATCTGACTTTCAAAAGCAACGATGATAGGCCATGGATGAGAATGCCAGACCCTTTGATGGAAGTGATGGATGATTTCCATAAGACCTCTGTGGTGGTCTAGCTGTTTGGACAGAGATGCGTGCTACACTAGCTCCATGGGTGGATGCTGCGATCTTGGAAGCCGAAGGGAGAACTTCAAATTTCACCGCTAAAGGATGGGTTGTTCCTGGCGCGATTTGCTTCCGAAGAAGACATGGCCACAACGCTGTAGAAGGGGCCATGGTTCTTTGATAAAAAAACTGGTACTGACTTGGAAATGGTCACCGAAAGGGGATGTGGATTGAGTGGGCTTGTCATCAGCGCCAGTCTGGGTGACGCTCCCTGATTTGGGCAGACATTGGTCGAGGCGTTCTCTCTCGATCATGGGCTATGCGACCGGGACTCTGAAGGTGGTCTATTTTGTCACTGAAGGTAGATACTTGGGGGCTCCGCTCCTTTGTATGGAGATCAAGGCTGATAAGCCACCACCATCAAGCATCATGCTGGAGCTACCGGGCAAGAAGGAGTTAGAGATAAAGGTTGTGTATGACACCTTGCTAGATCGTTGCCATGCTTACAGGGTATTCGGGCATATGCCTGAGCAATGTCCGAACGCACAGAGAAAGACCACGGAGGAGGAGGATGTACGTGGTAGATCACTGAGTGTGAGACCAAAGATAAGGAAGAACAGAAGGAACAACAGCAAGACACTTCTGCCGTTGACAACGCCCCCTATCCATGACCCTGGGCCGTCTACCCAGGCCCTTGTGCCGATGGTGGTGGCCTCCTCTCAGGGGGATACTTTGTCCACCATGGAGCTGGTGGTAGAGAATACAGAGAAGAACAACCTTATAGAGGTGCAACAACATGATCAACCCACTTCGAAGGAGCACGGGAGGGAGGCAGTAGTTCTACAGAAGGAAAGGGAGTTGATCCAGGATGCATCTACCTCGACAACATAAATGGTTACGGTTGTTACCAACCCATTCCAAGTGATGGAGGATCTGATAGATGATGTAGTTATAGAACCAGATAGTGCAAGAAGAGCCACTCGGAGTGGAGTGGGTGGAGAGAGGGGAGGAAGAGGAAGGGTAAGGGGGAGACATGGTGTTGTTGCATCCTCTGGAGGGGGGGGGGCAGACCAAAAGTATCCAATGAAACTCATGGTGTGGAATGTCAGAGGATCTTCTTGGCCGAGGAAGCAGAGAGTCCTCCGACAGATCCTAGAAGAGAAAGGTGTTCAACTTGCTATCTTCCTGGAAACAAGAACTAAAAGAGAGATGGAAGAGAATATCAAGAACCTGTTCCCGAGAGGGTGGGTGTACACCTCTAATCTGGAACAGGTTGAGGGTGGGAGAATTGTAGTAGGTTGGTGCCCTTTGGTGTGGGATGTGCATCCCATTTTTTATTATGATCAGTTGATCATGTTGAGCTGTATTAATGGTGGCAAGTTCCATTGTGTCATCTCTGCAGTGTATGGTCTCAATGTTGAAAGAGAGCGTAGAAGACTTTGGGAGTACATCATGAACACTACATAATAGGAACTGCCACATCTTGTGGTGGGTGACTTCAACAACACTAGGAAGACTAGTGAGAAGTTCGGAGGACTACCAGTTCCGGATTCAATTCTTGAATGGTTTAATGATGCCGTCAAGGAAGCCAACTTAATTGAACTCAATATGCGGGGATGAATAACAACTCGGCACAACAAAAGAAGCCCGATGAGAAGAATTTCTAGAAATACTGAGAGAGGATTGGTGAACATCAGATGGCTCGAGACCTATCCTAATGCTTCTATAGCTTTAGGGGCCCATCCTAATAGCGACCATTCTTGGATGGAGATGGACCTAAGGAAGAAAGAAGAGCCCAATAGAACTTTCAGATTTCTGAATCATTGGATTGATTGGCCTAACTTCAGGGAAACGATTAAACAAGCATGGGATACTGATATCCTTGGCAATCCCATGTTTGTGGTTATTAGGAAGCTGAAAGAGGTGAAAAGGGCACTTAGGAACTGGTCCAAGGCGATGATCAACTTGGATAACCTTGTTAAAGATGCCAGAAATGAGTATGGTAGGGTGGCTAGGGAGCTTAGAGAGCAGCCGAGATGTTACAGAAGAATGGAGGAAGATAAAGTGGGTAAAAGGCTGATGTAGCTGGAAAAAGTGCAAGAAATATACTATTGGCAACAAAGTAGAATCAAATGGATCAAAGATGGCGATACCAACTCAAAGACCTACCATGCTGCGGTCTGAAAGAATGCAATGAAGGATCAAATACAAAATCTTATTGATGAAGAGGGCAATTTAGTTGGTGAAGTGGACAAGATGGCGAAACTTGCTGTGGATTTTTCTCTAACTCCTATAACCAAAGTAACCATGGTGATACTACTTCTAAATTACAAAGTAAGGTTCCAGAAGAGATGAATAGAAGTCTTTTGAAAATGGCAGATGATGAGGAAATCAAAAAAGTTTCTTTCTCCATTGGAGCTTCCAGAGCTCCGGGCACAGATGGTTTTAAAGAAAAAAAATTCAAACTTGGTGGGATGTGGTTGGTCCTGAGGTGTGCAGAGCTACAAGGTGGTTTCTTATGGAAGGTAGAATGGTTAGACAAGCTAATCATGCCTTCATCAAACTGATCCCAAAGAAAGCATCACCTACTGAAATTTCAGACTTTAGACTGATAGCTTACTGCAATGTTATTTATAAGATCATATCAAAACTCATTGCTGCGAGATTGAAGGATGTACTCCCAAGCTTGATCTCCAACAACCAGGCCACTTTTGTGAAAGGTAGATCTATAGCGGATAACACTTTACTTGCTAAAGAGTTCTTAGTTAATTTTGGCATCTTAAATTCTACCAAGAAAGCTTGCATCAAGATGGACATCTCCAAGGCGTATGATCAAGTGTGATGGGAGGCCTTATGGTGCTCTTTGGAGGCACTAGGTTTCTCGAGGAGATGGATTGAGATTATTAAAGAATGTGTCCATACTACTTCCTTTTATGTTCTAATAAATGGGGTGCCCTATGGGATGTTCAGAGCAGGAAATGGTCTTAGGAAAGGAGACCCACTCTCCCCCCTCCTGTTTATGATTGTTATGGAGAATCTTACAAATATGGTTGATACTGAGGAGCATGAAGGTAGATTGAAGACTTTCAAGGTGAAAGGGATCAGGGTAAAGACACACATGATTTTTGCTGATGATGTGTTATTTTGCATCGCGGGGAACTCAAAGAACCTGAGGAATGTCAGAAGGATGATGGAACGATTCGTGGAGCTTACCAATTTATACATGAACACCATTAAATCCAATGTTTTCCTCGCAAGATCTTGCGACATGAGTAGGGGAAGGTTGAGAGAAGCCATTGGTATATCGTTGGTCACTTTCCCTACCAAATACTTGGGGCTCCCACTCTCTAGAGGAAGAGGAAGGGGGAAATATTTTGTGAAGTATGTAGATGAACTCAGAAGAGTAGTGGATAAGTGGGAAGCCTTAACCATCTCCATGGCAGGTTGGGCGATCCTCATTAAGGCTATACTTAATGCAAAGATGACATATTGGTGGGGGTAGACTGAGTTACCAACGCTCATTTTGGAAAAATTCAAAGCAATAGCTGCTAGATTTTTGTGGGGTGGGGGTGTTCATGCGGTTAAATGGAAGACTATTGCTCAACCTCTTCGTGTGGGGGGTTTGAGGATGTGCTGCCCATATGATATCGCCTGGGGAGTTACTGCTAGAAGAGTGGATCATTTCCTCAACTACCTGGATACTCTTTGTGCAGCTTGGTTGAGAGATAGGTATGGGAACCTAGGTGGGGAGATGAAGATAGGTGACTCTAGTATTTGGGTCAGAATGAACAAGATTTTTGAGGAGCTGAAACCTTTCTACTAGTTACAAAACCAGGTTGTGCCTGAAGAGAAGATTAAACCGTGGAGGATCAAGATGGTGTTGCCGCAAGCCAGGTGGGTCGAGATCATCTGGTTAAAGCCAAAATGCCCAAAATGGAGTTTTGGGGCTTATAGAACAATCCTTAGAAGACTGCCCACTAGAGATCAGATCATTAGATGGGGCAGGGAGTGTGAACCTTTATGCTTACTCTGTAACAATAGCCCCAAAACACATGATCATATCTTTTTTGAAAGTGCTTTCTTGGCCTACATATGGAGAAGTGGTTGCTTGAAATGTGGTTGGCGGGGCCACGCGCCTTTGGACATGGATGATGCCTTGGATTGGATGCTTGAGAAGACCGTTGCTAACCACAAGCACAAAATCTTGGGGGGTTTGTTCATCACGTCCCTTATGTTTCATGTGTGGGGAGAATGGAATACTAGGCTGCATGGTAAAAGACCGAGAGCTAACACCACCATTTTTGATGTAATTAGCAATAGTTTTGTGTGGTTCCTCAAAGCTTACCCCAAGAGCATGGTTGGGATGGGTACCATGACTTTGAGAATGTGGGGGCTCTTGTAAAAGCTTGTACATTATTTGGGGTTTTTGATACGTCCCCTATACTCTGTTTGAGATAGTAATATTTTACCTTACCCCCAAAAAAAAAACTATGTGCTATTTTATGGACAGACACCCAATCCCTACTGTCACTGACTTTGTAGTCAGTGGGGGTAGGAAGAGGGTAACAAACAGTTCCTTAAAAGCTACTTTGGATATGTTTGATATGTCATCAAGTGGACAAATTTTTTAAATAAATTTTCTTCATCACAACCACTTGATGTTCCCAAACTGAACCTTACTAACCACTGAATCAAGTAACTACTCTAAAGTGATAAAAAATATTAAAGATGTTCACATTAAGATCAATAAAAACACTATTAACACGGAGTAATTAACATCATATTCAATAGGGCGCACACTTGATGCACCATGTAATTCCCCTATCCATATTTGTCTAATATAATAATATAACTATGTTGTAAGAAGTTCCTCATAAACACATGGATCAGGGGAATAATCATATATCTGATTTACCTTGTGAAGAAAATGGGTAGAAATGGAATGGGTGTGAAACAAGAATTAGAAGTGAAATCCAAATTATTTATGCATGAAATAAAATATGAAGCTCCTACTAAATAGATTAAATGAAAATACATGTCTTCTAATGCCTACCATAATAATTGGTTATGGACGTCAACGTTGGTTGGTAATAAAGAAGGTTATTGATTTAAACAAATATTGGGAGTGATAACTAATTAAAAACCAAATTAATATCATAATAATTTCAAGTCAAATCAAAAGTGTTTTGACAAATGAAAATTTTCTAATGTAGAAAAAATGGCAAAAACCAACAACTTTTTAGTACGACCAGTCCTTGAGAATGACAAGTTGAACGACAATAAGTTTCATGATTGGTTTAGGACATCGAGATTCATTCTCACTCAAGAGCACAAGATCTATGTCATGGAGACACCAGAGTCAGATGAACCCACTACCATCACACTTATGGCCGCTAAAAGGGATGCTTACATGAAGCATTCTTAGGATGTAATAGATGTCAAATGCTTGATGCTATGCTCAATGAGCTATGAGTTGCATAGACAACATGAATACATGGAAGTTATTGAGATGGTAACACATCTCATGAACATGTTTCAGGATCATAAAACATAAGAGAGATATGACATCTCAAGAGAATTGTACACATGCAATATGGTAGAGAGAGATCCATTGAGGACACGTGTACTCAAGTTGATTGAGTATATGGAGTACCTAGAAATATTAGGATTTCCCTTAGGCCAGGAGTTGGTCACAAATGTGATTCTACAATTGTTTCCTAAATCATATAATCAATTTTTCATGAACTAAAACATGAACAATTTTCATAAATTTTTGTCTGAGTTGCTTGGCATGCTGAGAACTACCGAAGCATAAATGAAGAAGGACAATCCTAGATCTATGATGATAATCAATAGAGGAAAAGGAAATTCTAAGGGAAAATGCAAGTCCAAGAAGAGTTCAAAACCAACCAAAAACCCAAGTCTTCTATACTTCAAGTAAAGGGAAGAGTGAGTAAGGAAGGGAAGTGCCACTACTGGAAAAAACTTGGACACTAGAAGAGGAACTACCCTCTTTATGTAGAAAAACTCAGAAAGAAGAAGTAGGAGAAGAGATCTCCATCCTAGGTATATACATTATTGAGATGAATGTATTTATTTCATCATTTTAGTATTTTATACCAGATGAGGATTTTAGACATACTATGATGTGTAGGATCCCAAAAGAAATAAGATAGACAAGGTGGAACTATGCGGAACAAAAGTTGCTACCACTATAGTTGGAACTTGTCATTTATCTCATCCCAGTGGGCTTGTAATATAATTAGTGAATTGATATTATGTATTTGATATTAAACATCTTTTCTATATCTTGTTTGTTTCAGAGTGGATTAAAGTTTCATATAATGAAAGGTTGATGTTTTCTTTCAAAGATAAGATCTTTTATGGCAATGGCCCAAACTCTCATACTCTATTCTCGATAGTTCAAAAGAGAAGTATTTATAATATAAATATCTAATGACTTGATGACTCAAAATACATATAGATTTGTTGTTGTAACGACCCCCTCCCCCTGATATCCCCAATTAAGGAAGGCTGAGAGGGCAAGGGCCATTATCATAATTCTAGGAAAAAGGTTTAGCAAGCAACCAATAATAATTAAAAAATTTATTGAATGAAAAAGAGTTTGATAACAATATGAAGATAGAATCTCCTCTAGGGAGTTATATGGAATGGGGAACTAATATTGCAACATAAAGTAAATATATCTATAAATCCTCCATTAGACTTTAATCAACTTTTTTTTGATGTCATCTTCTCTTAATGTCCATATCTTTAGATAATTTGTAGTTCTTCTTAAAGTAGTGTGGAACACAATTGCAGTTAGTATATTTTTATACTGATTACATGGGGGAAACAAAATAAATGTATGTACTTGTAACAACATAAAACCCATAGCAGAAATAATTATTACATAATTGAATATGCATTTTCTGTTATAACTTCTCAACCCTTGCTTGCTCAATCTCTATGTTATACCAACTTACTGGGGGTAATTATTGGTATGTGTGCCCAGAGAGCCAATCATATGATGATTGTTATGGCATATTTTGTAAATGATTTGATTAATAATAAAGGCAATCTTTCAATTTACTATTTTTTATTCAATTATTAGATAATGATGTAACATAATAAATGTCAAAAGAATATATTACACAATGAGGCATGTCTTCAGTTGATGGCCTAAAGAATGAAATCATATAGATGCCAAGAGTATATACATTTTTATTACATCCCTATTCATATGTTATTATGGAAGCTAATAGACAATAATAACACACAAGACTAGAGTGTGTTGTTGATGATGGAATCTCATCAGTCATGATATATGATATCAAACCAAACACATAGATACTTGTTAGGGAACAATGTATCAGACAAACCCACCATAAGTGTGATACATGGAAACCATGATTGGTAGTTAGGATCATATCTTATAGTGTTGGTGGTGATTGTGGTTAATAGACCAGAAGTCACTACACTCATCACATGTTGTTCATTGTATTTTGACATCATCCACCATGACCTTGAATAAGGGTTGCCATAAAGGTGATGATTGGGTGCACTGTGAAACATGGAGATGACTGTGAGTGGTGTAGACAAGATTTATCTCTCCTACAGGAGTATGATATCCTGGCCACTTAATAGGAAAGACTAAGAGATGCATGGTCATGATCATGTCAGTCAATATGTGATATTGATTTTACATCTATCTCAAACAATCTGCTCTATTTCAAGGAATATATATTGAATGTTGAAGAGGATGACTATTCATGCCTCAAATTCAATCTAGATATTAGTGACAAAGGAACTATACAAACACTATAACACCAATCATGGATTGTAGTTTGAAGTTGTTCTCCAACTTTTCAATTACTTGATTAGCAATGGTGTGTTTCTAGAGATCACACATTGGTTGTGATTTCATAAACTAGTTATGGGGATTCATTGCCAACATAATGTGGAACCTATAGGGTCCATATAGATGCACTTGGAATAGGAGTTTGATCATGAATGATGTTTATATTGATTACTAAAGTGTTTATGTATTCAATTTAAACAACAATTGACTGATTAAACTCCAAATCAACCAATTCAGGTGTTGAACCAATCGATTGGAGTGTTAGGTTGTTTGGAAATTGCATCGGCTGAATATCTGATGAACAAGGACCGGAATCAACCAATTCAGTGAGTGAACTTATTGACTCATAATTAGTCAAACGACCGGTTGATGTGATGAACTAATATGTTCATAGATTAATTCGATTGGATCAAGGATTAGTGTTGACATCATGTTATAGATAATTGGATATTAATTTAAAATATAATTGTCATAGGGATACATGACAAAATGACTGGTTCAAGGGTTGAAGCTATTAAATCGCATGACAACCAATCGGTTCATCTGTGAACCGATCATCTTGTGATTTGTAGGATGATAAAATTTATGAAATCACATTCCCTTCAAATCGCACACAGATTGGAAACCCTGACCCCGATCCTCCTATAAATAGAGGGGTATAGGGGGCTTCCTAGGAACAACATCAATTGCTCTGACAATTATTGTCTTTTCTGGTTGTGGTAAGTAAGAGAACCCAAGCAAGTCCTACTCGATAAAGGGAGGGATAGGAAGGGGAGAGCAAGTTGGTGCTAGTACACCAACTAGAATGGATAACTTTATCTTGTATGTTTATCTAGAATGACAGTAATTCCCAGTGGTCCATGTGGAGTACTGTAGATGCAAGGAGGTCGTTGTCAACCACTAGGAGGAAAATGTCAAGATGATGTTCATGGTGATCAACCGGGAGCTACTATACATGTTTTACGGGTGCATCTTGAAGAAATCGACATTCTACATTGAGGGAAATGCCACTAGACTTGATTCAAGACTAGGTATTACCTAAATAACATCCTTCCCATTGCATAGTTGTTGACACGATCTACCATTGTAACTAGAATATAGAAGTAAAATTTTTGTTTCCACTACCTGCTATGCCTCCATATTTACCTACAATGATATTAGAACCACATCAATTTACAATGTTTTGGGATAATTAATATGAATAGATTTTTGGTTTTTTCATTTATTTATTTCATACGATATGAATACTTTAACTGATTAATGTGCATATCCAATTAAATACCACGTACGATCCCAAACTAATAAATATTTATGATATATATGCAATTTACACATGTCACCCTAAAAGCGAGTTTTGATGGTGGACGTGAAGCATGGTTATGGCCAATAACCCTAGATGTATGTGCATGGTGTTTGTGTTTGTTTATTCTTAATTATATCTTTGTTTGCTTATCGAGCTTCCACCTTCTCTTAAAACTATAAAAGTATTATTCTCTCCTAACTATGCTCCTCTCAAATGTAACTTGAGGTTTATCTTTTATCATATCATATGTAAAAGCATTAGGATAGTTTAAATTGTTGTTAGGATGAGGAAGATGAGCTGACCAGATGGACGACTGAGAAGGACATGCGACATGTGGAGTCGAACTGATTGGTTGGTGGTCCAACTGATCAATTAGAGGATGCAGAAGATGGTGGACTGGAGACCAGACTACTGGGGAGAGGACCAACAGGACAACCAAGAAGCGAGCCGACCAGTTTTTTAGTTGAACCGATCAACCAAGATTGGCAAGCAAAGATCTTCGTCAACAACAAGTTTCTGCTTGTGATGTACACCTTAGGTGGTGATACTTCCTTGTGGCACCAATGAATTATAATATAATGGGCATAACCATTACTTATGTTTTGTTACATGTTTTTTTGTGGGATATAGCATGTATACAATACATATTATAAGTATGTGCTGATTGGATATGTATATGTATTTATCAATACAAACTCCCTCAATAACATTTTAAGTCTAAGATATTTTCCACTAGCAACACACATGAAAATCTTGATTGACTATGTGTGTGCACACTAAGCGTGGTGCACTGTTCATCTCGTGGAAGTGTGATGGTAGTTATGTGGGCCTCCCAGGTAAGGTGCATTACTACCATGTCAGATTTTGTGTCAGGCATAACTTTGTGTCCCTAATGAGATTAAGATCCTAGAAGCATGAAAATGAATATGGCACAGAGTTGTCCATATAATCATGGGGATACTTGAGATGGTTACACATCTTAAGAATGTGAACCATAATCATACAGAGCAAGAAAGGTATAATGTATCAAAGGTGCTCTTTGAGTGTTAAATGATAGAGGGAGATTCAATAGAGACCCATGTGCTGAATATGATTGGTACGCGGAACATCTAGAAGAACTAGGATTCTATTTGAGCTAAGAGTTGTCCATAGATATTATTCTACATTCATTGCCTAAATCATATAGCCTTTTTATCAAGTTTTACCACTTGAATAATATGGCCATACCTCTATCAGATTTGCTTGGCATGCTGATTTATGCCAAAGCAAGAATGAAGAAGGACAAATCCATAATGATGATCAGTGGAGTGGACTTCAAGGATGAAAGTAAGGCCATGAAGAGTTATGTGGCTAAGAATAAATCCATATCTTCAGCACTAAAGATAAGGAGAAAGAAAAGTACAAGAGAAATATGCCCTTTGTACTTAAAGGCATTCAAGAAGAATAAGATGGGGATAAAGATCTCCACTTCAGGTATATACATTATTGAGATAAATTTATCTACTACTTCATCTTGAGTACTACATACCGAATGTGGATCTCACATATGCTCGAATATGCAAGATCTGCAAAGAAGTCGGCCTTTAAGAAAGGGTGAGACCAAACTACGAGTTGCAAATGGAGCAATAGTTTCTACCACTAAAGTTGGAACCTATTATTATCTCTACCCACAAGACTTGTCATAGAGTTAAAAGAACTACTATTATGTACTTTCCATAAATAGAAACATCATTTCTTTATATTGCGTGGACAAGGATGGATATGAATTTCATATTAAGAATGGTAGATGTTCTATCAAAAGATGAGATATTTTATGTTAATGCCCCAATGTCTTATGGTCTTTATTTGCTGGATCTAAAGACAACTATTTACAAATTGAATATCAAAATATTAAAACTCAATAACTTAAGCAAAAAATATCTTTGGCATTATTGTCTAGGGCCCATAAATGAGAACATAATATCTAGACCCTATAAAGATGGTTATATGGAATCTATTGATTTTGAATCAATAGACACATGTGAAAAAAAAATAGTGGGCAAGATGACCAAGAATCCCTTCACCAGTAACAATGAGAGGGCTAGTGATCTATTAGGACTCATACATATTGATGTATGCGGTCGTTTTAGAACAAATGCAAGAGGTGGTATCAGTACTTCATTATCTTCAGTGATGATTGTGGTAGGTATGATTATGTTTACCTAAAGAAACATAAGTTCGAAACCCTTGAAAAGTTTCAAAAATTCATGAATGAAATACAAAACCAATTTTGGAAAAATAATAAAGGAACTTCATTTTGATCAAGGTAGAGATTACTCAAGCTAAGAGTTTGAGGATCTTCTGCGAGCTTGTGGTATTGACGCGAGTTTACCGTGCATAGTACGCAAGTGAACGTATCAAAGTAATAAGGCCTTGTGAGGCCCGATTCGAACACGGGGAAGCATTACTCCAGTAGACTACTACCAACTGAGTCAAATAAGCTAAGCCGATTGTAAATGGTTGAATTGGGTTGACCGAACAAACAAAGGCAAAAATAAAATGAATTAAAGGTTGAATTAATCAAAGATGGGGTGAATTCCTTAGGAAGGTGGTTTCACCACAGACAACACTAATAACTGACTTCACAGACACTAACATCTATTATCTCAATCTCTGGATAAGGATCATGTAGCCAGAATTACCTGCTCCCACAATGTAATTCACTACCTAATCTAATGCCAATCCCACTTCCACAGTTATTGGTTGATTGGTTAGATGCTTTATGATTATTCTTTGGGTTTCTACTCCACTAACATCTATTATCAATTCACTCATGGTGATCAAGCACAAGTAGAACACAAAGCTTTCATAGATTTATATCGGGTAGAAAGATATCAAATTGATATTAATGCATGGAAATCAATCACAATGTATGTCCAATCTACTCACAGATGCTAAGGAATAAATGTTTTTAGCCTTGCATGGTTTTCATCAACAAATACATGGAAGGGAAGAAGAAAAATGTGGGAAACATGAAGAAGCTAAGGTAACGCCTAAATCTTTGCCCGTCCGGAAGATGCCCTCCATCGTACGTGTGTTCTGCTGTCTTTCGGCTACAAAATCGTCTGCCAGAGGTGCCCAGATCTCCTCAATTGAAGCTTTCAATCCTCTGTTCTTCTTTTCTCTCTCTCCTATTGTCGTGTAATGAAAATGGCTGCTATCTTTTCTCTAGCCGTCATCCCACTAAGTCATAGAAGGCAGTTAGGGTATGAAATAACGTCCACCATTAGATTAGGGTGAAATTTGTAGTTGGCTTGATTTGGCAGATTCAGTAGTACCAACTAGGTGAGTCGGTTGTACTGAGTGACTTAGGTTTGGTTGTGTGATCTCGATCCTATTGGTACTACTACCTGGACTCGATAGAACCGAGTTTTGTGGTTTTCGAGCTGCCTCTCTAACGTCAACTCGATAGCATCAAGTTGGTAAGTCGGTAGCATCGAGTTTTCTCGATTCATGTCGGGGCTTGCTGATGCTAATTTGGTACCACCGACTTCAGTTTTCAGGAGCACAAACTCTGGGCAAGTTTTCGGGTCATCACTGACGTGAAGTCAGTACTACCAACTATTTCCAGGTCAGTAGCACCGAGCTGTGGCTCTTCCTTAAACCTGAAAATGCACAAAAATGTCATAATCACATGGGATGCGTAAAATATTACATAAAATAGTAAAAACCATATAATTTGATGCATTTAATAGAATCAAGTTGTATATGTCATTTCATGCATAATAAGTAAAAAATGACTAATCTACACTTGAAATCAAGGAAAAATGTGCTTGAAATAACGACTAAATCACAAGGATCAAACTCCCCTAAGCTTAAATGTTGTTCATCCTCGAGCAACACTCTCTCGGATCTATTTGACAAGAATCAGTAGAAGGACATAACATATATATTATTTTCTTAATCAAATCCACCGTTTGAACCCTAAACTTGCTTTCACTGACCTATAAATCGATAACTGCTCTAAAGTGACCAAAAACTTCCATAAAAGATGTCCACCTTCAGTCAATGACATTATCAAGAAATTAGTTAACGTCATAATTACTTAGACATTCTCTTGGTGTATTGTGTGATTCCCTACACTAAATTGCTCTTTCCTAACTACCAATTATTTGGAAGCAAATCTCCATATAAGCACGAATGAGGGGATAAATCATTAGAGTGGCCTACCAATAAGATGGGTGAAAAATGAAAATTCATAAGTACATCCAACCTATTTTTGCATAGAGAATAATGAACCTAGATGAATGAAAAGAATGCCATGCATTAGTTGTAATGCCTATTTGTTTTCATTTTATGAAGTGATGCATGTATGAATGAGATGAGATTGTTTGAAAACTCAGAAGAATGTACATGTGGATTAAATCATTATTAAAACAAACATGTGGGATATACTTTCTCATAACATAGGGAAGAACAAGATGAAAGCAAGCATATAATCAAGTTTCAAATGTTATCAATTAAAAACAAAATGGAAAGTTATATACATTGCCTTAGAATGTTAAATGAAAAGGTGTGAAAGCATGGGAAGCGGGGCTAGTCCCCGCACCCCAGCGAAAAGTGACTACTTGCTCATGATGTGAGAAACATGAAGAACAAGAGAGAAGGAAGATTCCGCCATGAGCATGATGCAGAAGGTAGTCACAACTCGGTGAAGATGATGTGGTCTTCTACGTCATTGCAGGGCAAATCTAGACGATGAGGAATAACCACCAGGGCAGGCTAGGCAGACCTTCTTCTCCACCTTCTTTCTCTTCTCAGCCTCCTTGCTCACAACAAGAGGAGGTGTGGGAGGCTTGGCAATGTCGTGAAGATGGCAGAGTGTTGGCGGTGTGGAATGAAGATCGATCCTTTGCACAAGGAGCCTCTCAGTGGCCTGGAATCGATCCCAAATGAGGACCCTTGTGGTCCTATTTATAGGCTTGGATGTGTCCTCACATTTTTGCTGTGAGTTTTCTCCAAACGGTTTGCTTGAACGGTCTAGAGAAAATGGTTTTGGAGACTATTTGACATCCAAATGGTCTTGGCTTCTATCGGTCTCTGCCTCTGATCAGTCTCGAGTCTCTGTCCAAATGGTCTTGATGACCGAATAGATCCAAATGTTCTAGGGCAATCAGTCTGTACTGAACGGTTTTGGATACCAATTGGACTAACCAAATGGTCTTGAAGACCGAACAAATCCAAATGGTCTAGGGCAATCTGTCAGCACTGAACGGTTTTAGAGACTGATTGGACTGACCAAATGGTCTTGAAGACTGTTTGGACTGACCATACGATCATGAGTTCTTTGACCTATCAGTCTTATATTTGATCGGTTTTGTGCCCCAACCGGTCTTGGTCGTCCGATCGGTCCTTGGTCAATACGGTCTTGAGGACCGATGGGGCTTGCACGGTCTTGCTGATCAAACGGTCTTGGCACCCGAGTGGTCTTTTGGGTGACTAGCCTATCAGTCTGGAGACCGTATGGTGCCAAACGGTCTTGAGACCGTATGGCGCCAAACGGTCTTGAGATCGTATGGCACCAAACAGTCTTGAGACGGTATGGCACCAAACAGTCTTAAAATCTTATGGCGTCAAACAGTCTTCGTCATCCAAACAGTCTTGAGGACCGATGGCCTCCAAACGGTCTACAACATCCAATCGGTCCTTGGTCCAAACAATTTTGAACTCATTAAGTGTCATACGGTCTTGAGACCGTTTGGGCTCAAGCGGTTTTGAGACTGTATGGGCTCAAATGATCTTGAGACCATTTAGGTAGAGTAGTGAGTGGAGGACCGTGTAGGTGAATATCTGAGACCGAGAGGTCAAACCCGCATGGGTACACTGGTAGGGCAAACTGTTAGGTCAAGACTGATTGGTCAAGACCAAAGTTGAGCGGGTCTTGAGTGAATTCCATTCGATGGTTGAACCTAGTCAAGACCTGCACAAAATCAATATAAATCTGGTCAATAATCTTGATAATTGAATTAGTTAATAAATCTTGCATTTTGTGAGATTAAGGAGATGAAATTGAAAGTATTGAATCAAATTGGTCCCAGAGAGGTGACTGAAAATCATGATGAATATGCATTCATCAGAATACTCCAAACTTAAATGTTGCTCGTCCTCGAGTAACACAAAATTTGAAATAGTCGCCAAATGAATACTTTCTGATCATGTGATTGCCTCCTCTTCACATCATGATCGTTTCTTTTATGCAAAATATGACTAAGCATCTCAACCTCCTGAAACCACTGAACACATCTTACCATATCTTCATTCCTGAGTTTGCTTTCCAACATCACTTCCTCCTCACTTTTTCCAACAAAAAGCATGTTAAAGAGTTTCGTAAGAGTCCAGAGGTACCCGCAGAACAACAAGTGTGCATCTGATCTGACACTGGTGTATTTTAGAGCAGTGGAGGCATTTATTGTGCCTTTAGGTAGAAAAGGGAGTGAAGGGTGGTATGCAAGGAATGAATAAATCTCTCCTCTATTCTAATTGAGATTTTTATTATATTATTTGCCATTCCATTTATTGCATATTTTTTTGTGCAAATCTCTCCTCTATTCGACTTGAGATTGCATTTTTGTGTGTGTGCACTTTGGCTTCTTTTCTTGGTGATACACCCCTATTAATTTGCAAGGGGTATGGAAGAAGTGGATATAGAGGTAAGTGGCGTGCCACCCCAAACTTAGGGTTTGGCATTATTTTGGCTATTTTTTGTTTCTTTTTTATGGATGGAGGGGTACATAGATGATAGAAGAAGTGTAGAAGAGAGTTCAAATCAGAATGCAACTTGATTTACAATTTTGTGCACTGGGTTGTTCTCTTTATCATACTCTGCTCAAATAATGACTTGATGAGGATCCGGTGGGGATTCCATGTTGTTGTTCCACTAGTCATTTAGGAAGCATGATGTGTTTGATCCCTATTAGTTCGACAGACGCTTGCCATTTTTGCATAATGATCATAATGTTAGGTTTCATAAGCTTCACAAGAATATTTCAATCAAAAGGCTAGTTTTCAGAAGAAGGCCCTTTTGAGGATCTGCTTCGAATAAGGGGGGTATAATGATACAAAATGCATAGATATTGAAATGAAAAGTGTCAAAACTTCATCTAGTATATGTTCAAATTTCTATGGAAAACTTTAAAAGTTTTGAAAATTTTGAAAATATTGGTAAGGTGAAAATTTTGGTAAATTTTGGTAAAAAATGCAACTATGAAATCTTAAGTCTGAATTAGATGGGTGAAGTTGGAAAGTAAGATACGTACCACCCACCCTCCACCCCGAACTTAGAAATTTGCTCATCCTGAGCAAACTCTAAATCTGAGATGGAGGGGAAAGTTCATTCCATTTGGACCACTACATGTGGTTGTGTTCCAATCAACATGCGTCCTCCATATGAAAATCTCAAACATAAATACCCTTTAGAACTCAAGATAGCATCTTGTGATGCAATTTTATTTGGTGCAAAGATCTAAAAAACAAAATTAAGAAAAATTTCGAATTCAAAATTGAAACTAAATACGAATTTATTGATCGGGTTGCCTTCCGACAAGAGCCTTTGTTTTATGTTGATGGCTCAACTCAGTTTCTTCAACTTTCATGGTGGATACATTGGATTGGTGAGTTCCAGTATTTCTTCGGTACCTGTGTCGGCTGAGGTGAAATATCTCTTCAGTCATTGACCATTTGTCACAAATTCGCCCAACTTTTCACTCCATAAAGAAAAAGCACCATGTGGGGAGATGCTCTTGACGATGTAAGGTCCTGACTAGCGAGAATGGAGTTTTCCTAGGAATAACCTCAGTCTTGAGTTGAAAAGAAGAACTCTGTCTCCCACTTGAACGTCCTTCCTCTTAATATGACCATCGTGCCACCACTTTGTGTGTTCTTTATAGATTCTAGCATTCTCATAGGATGTCATTCGAAGTTCTTCCAGCTCCTGGAGTTGTAGAATCCTAGCTTGGCCTACTTCATTCATATCAAAATTTAGTTGTTTTATTTCCCACCATGCCTTGTGTTCCAATTATATAGGTAGGTGGCATGACTTTCCATAGATTAGTCAAAAAGGTGTAGTCCCAAGGGGAGTTTTAAAAGTAGTTTGGTAGGCCCACAAGGCGTCATTGATTTTTACTGACCAATCTTTCTGATTGCGGCCTATAATCTTTTCCAAAATAGCCTTGAGTTGATGGTTAGAAACATCTAACTTCCCACTAGTTTGTGTATGGTAGGGTGAAGCTACCTTGTGAGTTACACCATATTTCCTCAGCAATGCTTCAAAGCTTCTTTCCAAGAAATGAGAACCTCCGTCAGAAATCACAGTGCGTGGGACTCCGAATCGGGGGAAGATGATATCTTTGAACATTTTGATGACAGGTTTGGAATCACTAGTGACAGTTGGTATGGCTTCGACCCATTTTGAGAAGTAATCCACTGCCACTAGTATGTAGGAAAATCCATGAGAAGATGGGAATGGACCCATGTAGTCCACACCCCAAACATCAAATATCTCGACTTCTTGCCACAATTTCAATGGCATCTCATCTCTTTTGGTTATGTTACCCGTTCTCTAGCACTAGTCACATGATAAAACAAAGTTATAGGAATCTTTGGATATGGTTGGCCAAAAGAATCCACATTGCAAAACTTTCAAGGAAGTTTTCTTAGGGCTCATATGGCCTCCAACTGGGCCTAAGTGACATTGCTCCAAAATAAGTTGAGCTTCTTCTTCGGTGATGCATCGTTTATATAGGCCATTAGCGAAGAGCTTGAAGAGGTATGACTCCTCCCAGTGATATTGCTTCACATCTTGTAGGAATTTCTTCAGTGCATTTCCAGTGCATTCGGGGTGAATGACACCCACAACCAGGTAGTTCACAAGGTCTGTGTACCAAGGGATAGCTTCAGAAACTTTCATAAGTTGGTCGTCTGGAAGAGAATCATTGATGGGGATCTTCTTAGTTTCCAAGGCATGGATACGACTGAGGTGGTCTGCCACGACATTATATGTACCTTTCTTGTCTCTTATCTCCAGATCAAATTCTTATAAGAGGAAAATCCATCTAATTAACCTAGGTTTAGCATCGTTCTTTGCCAGGAGGTAACATATAGCAACATGATCCGTGTAGAAAATGACTTTTAAACCAATGAGATAGGATCTAAACTTGTCCAAGGCATACACGATTGTAAGAAATTCTTTCTCGGTAGTTGCATAATTCCTCTAAGATTCATCAAGGGTTTTCCATGCATAGTAGATCACATAATGTTTCTTTTCTATACATTGGCCCAAGGCAGCACCCACATCATTATCACTGGAATCACACATAATTTCAAAAGGGTGATCCCAATCAGGGGCTCTGATGATGGGAGTTGTTGTAAGAGCATGATTTAGATGGTTGAAACTTTTAACACATCCTTTGTCAAAATTGAACTCAGCATCCTTTAGTAGCAAATTTGTTATCGGCTTGGTTATCTTTGAGAAATCCTTTATAAACCATTGGTAAAAGACCGCATAAACTAGGAATGCACGAACCTCCTTTACATTCGTTGGGATAGAGAGCTTGGAAATTACTTCGATCTTGGCCTTGTCTACTTCAATTCCTTGATTACCAACCCTATGGCCGAGGACAATGCCTTCCTTTACCGTAAACTGACACTTCTCCCAATTTAACACAAGTTGTCATTCTTTACACCATTTGAGGACAAGGGAGAGGTGTTTTAGGCATGAGTCAAATGAATCTCCGTACATAGAAAAATCATCCATAAAAACTTCCATGACAGTTTCAGTGAGACCAACAAATATGGTAGCCATGCAGCGTTGGAAGGTTGTAGGTGCATTACAGAGGCCGAACGTCATCCTTCTAAATGCATATGTTCCAAATGGGTAGGTAAAAGTAGTTTTTTCTTGGTCATCTGGATGTATAGGTATTTGATAGACTCTAGAGTAACCATCAAGGTAACAGAAATATTCTTGATGTGCTAATCTTTCTAATACTTGATCAAGAAAAGGCATTGGGAAATGATCCTTTCAAGTTGCCTTGTTTAACTTCCTATAATCAGTGCACATCCTCCACCCTATAACTATTTGAGTGGGGATGAGTTTATCTTTTTCATTTCGTATCACATTTGTTCAACATTTCTTTGGGACAATATGCACAGGACTTACCCATGGTGAGTTCGATATCAGATAGATTATTCCAGTAGTGAGTAGTTTAATGACTTCACGACAGACTACTTCCTTTATATTTGGATTTAATTTGTGTTGATGTTCAATAGTTGGCTTGTGATCTTCCATGATGGGCATTTTGTGCATGCACAATGCCTGTCTAACCCCAGTGAGGTCACTCATCTTATAGCCGATTGCTTTTCTTCTTTCCTTCAATTCCTTCAAAAGTTTGTCTTCTTGTTCCGCCGTTAGATTTGAATTTATGATGATGGGACAAACCTTGAGTTTATCTAGAAACATGTATTTCAATCCTTCCAGTAGGGGCTTCATTTCAAGATCTTGTGTCTTTTCAAATGCTTCTTCAGTAACATCCACTACTTTTAGTTCCTCAACCTTGGCTTTAGGATCTTCGTTAGAAGCATGGAGGTGGAAAATACAACTTTTCATGTGTTTGTCATCTGAACTTTCTGCATTCAAATTAGTAAGGGTCACCCCTAAAGGATCTTATTGTTCATAATCCTC
This sequence comes from Alisma plantago-aquatica, assembly GCA_963693085.1. Lineage (NCBI taxonomy): Eukaryota > Viridiplantae > Streptophyta > Magnoliopsida > Alismatales > Alismataceae > Alisma > Alisma plantago-aquatica. Next base: position 315,888,054 of record OY856411.1, on the reverse strand, counting down.
CTGTGTGAGGAGTGACATCTGCTCTACACACAAAATCAAGTAGACTTCCTCTTGCATGCTCAGCCTTTACATGCTTTCAAAAACCTTGAATTCAAGAGTTTCTTTACCTAATTGGAGTAACAAAATTCCAGCTTTAACGTTGATCAGAGCTCTTGCGGTGGCGAGGAATGGGAGAGGGTATCTAGTGTCTTCCGTTATGTCCATGATGACAAAATCACACGGAACATAGGAATCTTTTCCTACCTTGATAGGGACATCCTCAACGATTCCTCAAGGTAGAGTCATAGTGTTATCTACAAGTTGTATGGTCATGCCAGTTGGCAGAAGTTCAACAAACCCTAGCCTCTTGCAAAGGCTAAGTGGCATGATGGAGATACTGGCGCCAAGATCAGCCAATCCTTTCTTACATGATGAATCACTGATATGGCAGGAGATCCCATAAGATCCTGGATCTTTCTGCTTCTTGGGCATCTTACTCTAGATGATGTCTGAAGTAATTGTTGCTAACTTGACTATTTCATATTCTTTAGTTATATATTTCCTGGTGAGCAGTGACTTCAAGTACTTTGTCCAAGCTGGTATCTCTTCCAGCACATCTAGGAAGGGTATATCAAAATGAAGCTTTTTCATAGCTTCTTTGAATTTACTGAAACGAGAATCGAGCTTTGTTTGCTTCAAACGAGATGGGAAAGGTGGACGAGGCTTGTATACTGGGACCTCTAGCTCTGGTGTTTTAGTTTCTTTAGATCTTTGCTCGACTATCTTATCAGCAATCACTGGTTCTTTTGGTTGAGGCTCAGGTGTTGTTGAGTCTTGGACGATCACAGGTTCATCCTCATCTGTAACAACCACCAATGTCTTGATAAGAGGATCAAAATAGTCTTTTCCAGACCTGGTGGTGATAGCCTTTAGTTGCCCAGTGTGTTTAGGGTTATTCTCAGGTTGACCAACAAAGGCTCCAGTAGGTGGTTTCATACTAGCTGCAAGTTGAGCTAATTGAGATTCAATAGCTTTCTGATGGGCTTGATGGTTAGCTATCATTGCTTACTGGCTATCTATCAATGTTTGTTGCAATTGTAACGTCTTTTCAACAGCTGATAGCTTGTCATCAGGAGAGATGGGGCTAGCTTGTTGCCCTTGTTGTTGGTTCTAGTAAGGGTTTTGGTTGGGATTCTAAAATTGTGAATTGTTCTGAAAATTGTTGAAGTTCATGTTCTGATAGTTTCCCCTTAAGTTCCCTTGATTTCCAAAGTGTTGTTGTTCGTTATACTGTAATCCTGGTGGGCCTCTTTGTTGGTTAGTTGAACCAAGTTGTCGTGAGTTTTCTGCTCCTGAAGGATTTCCATATTGAAAATTAGGATTGTAACATCCTAGGATTTGAGGTCTCGGATAACGTGATCTTAAAAGGAATGATTGGATTACCCATATCACCAATGTGCACCTCCTTTTCCGGGAGCCCATCACTAAGAACTCCATAGTTAAGTGTGCTCAGCTTGGAGTAGTATTGGGATGGGTGACCTGTCGGGAAGTTGATCCTGGCATGCACGTGAGTGAGGACAAAGCACGCAGTTAAGGCTAGTGGTGGTATGTGGGGATATTCGTCATTCCAGAAACTCTACTAGAGCCTTGGGCAGTGGGCCCGATCGTTACAAATGTTATTAGAGCCATAACCCCTCCAGTAGGTGGGGCCCACATGGGCATGTGACATGTCAGTCTAGAGTCGTGTGGTCCAGGCATGTAGGAAAGGGTTGTCCATGGTTTACGTAGCCACCCTTGCACTGGTATTCCGTGATCGGGAGCTGGGTGTCCATGGGCCATTGTGGGTCTGCACTAAAATGGGGTCAGATTATGAGGCCATATAGATGAACCTTGACGAGGACATCAAGAGTCTAAGTGAAGGAGATTGTAACGTCCTAGGATTTGAGGCCTCGAATAACGTGATATTAAAAGGAATGATTGGACTACCCATATCACCATGGTGCACCTCCTTTTTCAGGGAGCCCATCACTAAGAACTTCATAGTTAAGCATGCTCATCTTGGAGTAGTACTGGGATGGGTGACCTGTCGGGAAGTTGATCTTAGCATGCACGTGAGTGAGGACAAAGCATGAAGTTAAGGCTAGTGGTGGTCTGTGGGGACAGTCGTCATTCCTAAAACTCTACTAGAGCCTTGGGCAGTGGGCCCAGACATTACAAGGATGGTTCCTATTTTGATTCAGATTATAGTATCCTTGACCAGGAATGGTGTTGACGACATTAAGATTTTCTAATTGAGTATTATCTCCTTATCCACATGTGTTGCTTGGAACAACATCGTAAAGAACATTGCATGCCGAAGCAGAATGATCAGTACCTTTACATGCTTCACAGAACGATGAAGCTGACTTAGTTTGTTCTTGTTGTTGAGGGTGTGAATGTCCTCTTCCAAATGCAGCAAGGGATGATTTGATATGATCTTACCTGGAAACTAAGAGTTTGAGGGTTTCAACAATTGACTTGTATTCTGGAATAACTTCAACCATAACTACCTTCAACACTCTCTTGCCTACAGACCTACCCCAATTAGCTTGATTTTCAGCTCCAAGGGTGACAATCCTCCATGCACTATCATAACTCTGATGCATGAAGTTTCCTCCAGATGAGGAATCTAAGAATCTCTTGATATTGTCATCAACACCTCTATAGAAGATCTCGATGAGTTGATTCTTAGGGATTCCATGGTGTGGACACTTGCGTAGAAGTTCCTTATATCTTTCCCATGCTTCAACAAGAGTTTCTCCAGGGACTTGCGTGATCATTGTTATTCATCCACTAATTTCGTAAGTGAGAGAAGGAGGGTAGAATATTTCTAGAAAAATATTTTGAAGTTGTTCCCAAGTGGTGAGGGGTTCACATTGCAAGGAGTTGTACCAACTCATAGCTCTATCAGCAAGAGAATACTTGGAAAGACTAAGTCTAATGGCATTGTTGGATACTCCATTTTGTTTTGTCATAGTGCATAGATCGATGAATCTCAGAAGATGTTCTTGACTATCTTCTCCTTGTTTGCCATAGAATGGATTGTTTTGAAGCAAGGTAATCCAATGTGCTCGTATCTTAAAGTTGTGAGCATGGATAGGAGGAGGTTGAACTGGGTGATGAACGTCAACTGCCTTAGGGATTGAGAATTCCCTAAGATCCTTTTGCAGTTCTGGTGCTTATGCTGCTGCTTGCATTGCTAGGATTTCTTCTTGAAATGCAGCCCTAGCTTCTTGCATGAGTCTTTCTCTTTGTACATTGAGGGCTTGAGGTACTATTCAGGCTATTTCCTCCTCTTGAGCCACTCTCACTTGGTTTTCTCTGTTCTGATGATGGAAAGTTCTGTCTATCTCAGGATCAAAGTTGTCGGTGAGTCTAGGACTGTTCAAACGGTGCATCCACCACTCTTGGAGGTACATGAAATGAAAAGATCTGAAGTAAGATTGATGAAGTGGAGTGGAATTCAAGTAGATGATCAATTGAATCAAAAGAAAAACAAAATCCTAGATTAGCCTTAAAAGAACTATATTTGACTAACCGATTATGTTGTCCCCGACAACGACGCCTGGATTTGACGTGGAATATTATCGCACTAAAAACTCACTCGGGGTTGAAATCCTCGAGCTTTTACAAAAATCTCGTGCAATAATACCACCTGCAAGAAGACATGTCTTACATCAGTATAGTTAAGGATCGAATCCCAAAGGACAATGTTTTTAAGAATCTTTGTCAGTCAAATCTAGCACAAGTAAGATTCATATTTAGAACGATTGATAGGGTTGTGGTTGATTAAACTAATTGCAAGAAAGTAAAAGAGTAGAGTTAAAGTTTTTTCTAGATTAATGATATGGAATCACTGGGATGATACTGGGTTTCACCACCACTACACATGGAAACACATCCAAATATCAAACATCTAGGCAAGAATCTAACAATCCATATGGAACTGCTGCAAAACCTCCCTACGGGATGTTTAGGCCCACGTAAGCATCCCCTTAGGCATCAAATTTCTTATCACCATCCGGATCATGCACTCACGGTTCTGAAGATACAACATCCAATTGAGGCTAAGGTCCTCCCTAAGGGATGTTTAGACCACAAAAGCGTCAATGTGGGATAGATGGCTCATCCCCTCACAGATCATACACTTATGACCTCAAGGAATCCCATTATATTTCTAGTCAGGGAGTCAAACGCGCTAATCGACAAGCGAAAATGTGATTACTCTACAAGCAAACATCGATGATTAACAAAGAAGATACAAAATCCAACTAAGACGGTGGCCCTCCCTAAGTGATGTTTAGGCCGCAGAAGCGTCACCATAGACTAGATGACTCGTCCCCTCACGGATCATACACTTATGACCTCAAGCAATCTCATTCTATTTCTAGTTTGAGAGTCTACCTCATTAATTGACATTCTACCCTACAAACATAAGTTCTCATAACATAGGGAATAATAATACACTACTAAAAAAAGATGATTTATCTACACATATTCTAACTATATATATTGTATTTGTATTAAAAAATTACATTCTGTTACAAATTTAAAAAATATAACTAAAACATATATAGTTAATTCAAACAACTACAAATTTAACTACATATTGGAATTCACCAAAAAAAATTCTTCCAAACACCTCTCCCTCCCCTCCCAAAAAAACCAGCACGTCCAAAAAATTTAACTTTTTTGCACCTCTCCTTCCCCTTATTGAGAAGGTTGGTATTGCTGCCTCCCCCAAATACCACCAATGCCCCATTACACCTGACTCTCCATCCATCCCGTCATAGACCCTAATTAACTCACAGTCTATGACCTCCATCACCCCTGATCCACCCCGATAGTTCCCCCATCATCATGCTCTCTCACTCTCATCCCTCCTCATCGGAATGCTCTTTTCTTCTCACCGTCTTCCCTCGTACCAGGAACCAACCATCACAAGTATAAACTTGAATATATAGGAAGCGAGACATAAGAAGATGTAATCTTTATTCCAGAAAATATAGAGTATTTCATGTGTCCAAGAGGACTCCTTACCGTCAAAGTCTATATATAAAGGACTTTTGACAAAGAATGTGCTAAGAGCATCAGATACAGTTGTAATTTCCTTTCTCTGTTTGTTATTTAGTACAAGTCAACGTGATACTTCTTGCTAACTGACTACTTTTGATTTGAATATGTTATCTATCTTTTTTAATCCTTATTTCTAGTTGAGTAGGTAACCTCGTTTCTATAGAGAATTACTCATTACGTTTCTAATATCAATGTTTCTAGTTCACTATCCATGATTAAATGCCCCTAATTTGTCATGTACCAGACACCAAATAAAGCATTCAACAAAATTGTAATTTTTATACGTATGAATGTCAAGTAGAGAACATTTAGACTCCTAATTATAATTGATGTTTATATACTTTATGATTCTACGGTGTTGTCTCTTCTAATAATTTTATCAAAAACTTACAACAGCTTGCCAAACAAAGGCTAAAAGAAAAAAAAGTAGAGGTACGACAGGCACAGAGTCTACAATTGGACTGAAAAGGGCATAAGCCTCGGGCAATTTTGTGAAGAAAAAATTACTCGAATAAGGGGCATAATTAAGACAGATACAGATTAAACTAAAGATATTTAGCATAACAAATCATTTTTGTGGATAATTTTACTGAGTTTATTTTATTGATATAGGGAGAAAATGAAGAAAGAAGAGGGGTTAAAATTCCTTCTCATTTGTAAAATTTCCAAAAAAAATTTCATTACATTTTAATTTGCAAATATAAGGAATTATATTTTCATACAATATCTTTATTGAATTCTAAATAATGATCAATGAATTTGTTTTGATTCGATATCCACATATGTCTAATCCCAGCAACAAAAACAAGAACTCCAATCAATAACGAATACCAATTAAACTGTTAATTAGCTAATTAGAACTAATTCTATTATTATTAACTAAATCCATTATTATATATTATTTATTATATATAGGTATATAATATGCTTTCTATTTCTAATTCCATTTTCCAATAGAAAAAATTGAATATAGATGCAATTTCTAAATTTAACGAATCTAATATAGATTATTATACTAATATAGATTATTATAAATGTAGAGAAGAAATCCTTACTAAATTGATATATTAAACGAGAAATTGTTTTTATCTGAAATTATTCGAATTTATTTTCAATTTTGTTATTTTTTATATGGGATTAAGTCTATAATTGATGAATAGCCTATAATTACTAAAATTATACTAATGTTTATTAGTATAGTATTGAGTATAAATAAGAATGGGGTGTGGCCAAGTGGTAAGGCAACTGGTTTTGATCTTGTTATTCAGAGGATCGAATCCTTCTATCCCAGGTTGATTCCAATGGAATCCAAGGATTGGATCACATTGCACTCAACATAACATTTCAATTAAATAAAATGTTTAAAGAAAAGAACCTCTTTCGTTCTGAACTTTTATGATTCTTCTAAAAAGAAAAATCATATTTTTTGTTCGTTTGGTTTATCATAAATAAAGGTAATCCAGTGTCAAATATGTAAGAAATATATAGAAATGGTTTTTTATATGCACAGGTGTGCGTTAATAATTTCATTTCACTCCCAAAATGGGATATTTTTCCATTTTTCAATATTTTCAATATTAAAATATATATAAATATTGAAATATATAAATATATATATATATATATATGTATGTTTGACACCTATTTCTATTTGAGTTAGTTACTTAGGGACACTTTATGTTTCATATCTATCATACAAAATATTTGAATTATTAGATAATCATGATCATGATGCATTTTGAGTCCAAATGAAAAAAAAAGGCAAACCTCCATAACACCTAAAACACCTAAAGAAACTAAAGGGAATAGGGCAAATTCCACAGTCTATGTAGAGACTAACTGAGTTATCTAATTTAGTACTAATTTCATCATGGGTCTTGTATTAAAGTTACAAAAACAAAAAAGTTAGGGTCAAAAATGGGAAAAACAAATGAGTTTGGACCCATTTGTTTTTGTAACTATACTATATTTATAGTATAGAATCCCATAATAAGATAGGATCCCATAATTTTTTCATGTGTCTCCTAATTCCAGCTTAATTTATATATGTGATTCGGGTGGGATTTGGTCCTGGGGTTTCTTATACCCCTATAATTAGGCCTTATTAGTCTTTTGCATACTAAGAGATACCTTCTTTTCAAGACTAATAATCATGTTCTTATGATATGGAAGTCTGTAATTTGGAATTATTGGTGTGTAGGGCTTCTTGCTTGTTTCTTTTTATTTTGACTACAAGTCAGGATGATCTTATGACTTATCTCTACCTCTTTTCCTGCTATGATCTGCTCTGTTACATGTTTACTGGTTCTTGTCTTCTACTTCTTGCAAAGACTATGTTTGGTATACTATTCGTTCACAGTCTAAAATGTCTTACAGTATGTGAAGGGACTAATGATAGTAATTCAATAATGTGTTTTGTTTGAGTTTCAAGATCTATATTTTTAGATTGTGTTCTAGTTTTTGGATTTGTAGGAGTTTCTTTTTCCTAGATCTACTTATTATTGTTTCCTACAGCTGGAGGCTATGTATTTCTCGTTCTTTCTCTAATGGGAACCCGGTCCATTTTCTATGATGTGCAATGCTCATACAATTGCATGGTCCTAAGTATTGTTCTACTACTGAATCCAAATACTACCTTAGTTGTTAATTCAACTTAGATCACTATTATCATTATTGCAAGTTGTTGCCAATCACAATTTGGCAAAAGAATATGAAATTTGACAAGGTGGGCATTCTTTATTTTCTAGTATTGCTCACAGCTAATCTTAATTTACTCAAGTTATAATATTTTTTGTTTCTTATGAAGTCTTTGGTTAGCTCAATTTCATGTCTTAGGGGTATGATGATATAGTGGAGCGGGAAATGATTATCCTTGACAATGCTAACACAAAAACAATGGATCTCAGGAATGTGTTACTACCCGTGATGAGACCAACAAGAACCCTTCTCGAGGAATGAGAGCAGGAATAGGACGTCAGAAAGAAAGATTTTCCATGAGGCCTACTACAAGGTTTAGCCTTTCCTCTAAGAATGCAACTTGGTTTTGGTGCGCTTGGTCTATAGTTCAAGAAGTTGAAATAAAAATGTTTTTTCTTTCTAACAACCAAAACTTGGATGATTTAATTCTAAAATTTGACGTCGACAACCTTGCAGATCTTGATGAGTATTTTGTTATTATGTACAAGATTGGAGGTACAATTCATATGGGCATACAACATCTTCTATAATTTTCAGTTTTGATGATTGACATGCTTCACCGAAGAATATACCTTAATGGATGCTCAGAAATGTAAAAACTGATATATATATAGAACAAAAAAAAGCTTTACAACCTGATAACCCTGTCAATACTTTGCCCATTCTTGCGACCACATATTAACACTAGAACTGCTATCATAATACAACATGTACATCATGATAAGCTAATATAAAACATAGTTTGAATTTAGTATCCATCAACCCCGTGATATGTCAAAGAATTTGCATGGAACTTGTCATCAGAATCCTTATCAATGACAATGAGATAAAGACAATTTACATGGAACTGAATCGCCGAAGACTGAAAGCCCTAGAAAGCATTTGCATCCTAGGTAGACCATTAACTAAGCTCAAATGATAGTGGGTTCAGATCTACATTTTCGTTTATCTCAACACTAGTACCTTGGTGGGACCTTCATCACTTGCAAATGTACCTTTCAAATGTTTCTTAGTCTTTATTTTGTAATGAACTTCTATAGTTTATTCCATGTTTTATGTATCTAGGACCGTACATTGAAGAAGGACATCACTGTGACCAAGCATATGATGCTTTGCATTACTATTCTTTAGTTCCACATTCATCATCATGATATTGATAGAGCCATTAAGTCGTTAACCTAATATGGATATGCTTTCTTTATTGTTGGCTTCTTTGTTTTGATGGTCTATCCATTCAAATTGTCATCTACAATAAATGAACAATTTTCCTTCAGAATGGAAGATATCCGTTGATTGCCATCAAGAAGTTAGTAGCAAACATTACTTTGCATGTAGAATAACGTGAATGATCTCTATTTAAGTCCCTTGTTTGTGACTGTTTACCTCAACTATACAAGAATATGTCTGAATTTGAGAGGGGAAGTGATCCATTTTGTAGATTTGCAGTTTTCATGCATTGTATAAATAAAATGATCTTTTATTTAACAATTATATCAACATGCAAGTTTTAAATGAAAGCTATATCAACATGCACATTTCTCTTTTTCCAAAATTGAAATCATTTTCTTGAATGGACAAATAGAAATATGTAAAGAATGCAAAATATATTAAACTTTATAGATTTGGGATTCTGAACACCACATATATGTTTTCTCCTACCTATTCAACTATCTCTGTAAAATTGCTACTTTACATATTTGATTTTCAATTTTCTTTCTACCAAAACTCATCAACTTGTAATATGTTTCCCATATTTTGGATATTGTATATTTAATGGTACATACTGTATAATATTGGTAGATTTTTTTTTCTAACTAGACTTTTGTTTTTTGAATCAACACAAACACATTGTGCTTCAAAAATTTATTTTATATTTAAATATTTCTTTTTTGCTTGTGCCTTGAGCCAATTTCAAACAAATGTCAAGCACCATGAATAAGTATGTGTGTTAACTTTGTTGTTTTATTAATTTATCCATGTATTCTTAAAATACCGTGTTACAGAGTTATGCAATGATCAGAACACCAATTGCATCAACTAAACGTAGGTTCTTGATATTGAAATGCAAAAAATCAATCAGGTTTATTGCTTATCTTGTTTACTAGTAAAACCATTATAATGTCTAGGCTCCATGAAAAGTTGTAATAGATAACAAATATCTATGCCAAAATATATTTTGGAACAATGTCAAACTATTTGATAACCAAGAATACATTTTTGGATTTGAGTTTTACTGACTACATGTGTGTTCTAGTGAACAAAACTACAAAGATTACCTATAGATACATTGCGAAATGATTAAATACCAAGCTTCACTTTGTTCACCTTAAACCAGTGCATTATATATTCAAGGTCCCATTCACCATTTTGGTTGTTAATGCAACTTGGTTTTAGATCATCCATGTCATTTAGGATTGTGCTATGGTCCTTGGATTTTGGATTGATGCTCCCTTTGACCCTAGATCACTAAAAGCCAATGTATTCCTCCCATTCATCATTAACAACTCTAATTGTGTTCTCATAGTATCTGCTATTATAGAATGAAGCTTTATATCTAAGAGTAGGTTTTTAAACCTTTTTACTTTAATCTACTATATTTTGCTTCCATGGTGAGGTGCCTATCAGCTGTTCTTTCGGTTACATATTCCTAGCATATCTTCATAGGCCTCGGACATTTCTTTTGTAGTTTTGGTTCCAATCTTGTTGTTGTGTTTGTCTACAAACCCATGCTATGGGATTAGTATTCTATTGCTAGAGTTGATTAATTCTACCATGAGTGGCTGCATGCAGTATGGCGGATTGCATAATGTAGCTTGACTTCACATCCGTTATGCATATAGAGCAAAGGTAACTCTTCTTGTTAGGGAAAGGGATATGTTTTTACAAGATTTAATTATGTCCTATGTTAACAAAATTGTTTAGTGAACAAGGTTGAGGGGTATGTTTGCCTTTGTCGAGTTTGAAGGTCTCTCTAGGGTCTATAATCCAGTACATGTACTTCATTATATCGCTCTATTTTGTAAGCTTTGTTCCTATGCTAGTGTATCTTACTAGAAATCTGGCAATTAAAATTCTTTAGGAAATAAATTTTTCTTCCATGTATGTGAATCACTGGTTATTATCTTTCTTGATGCTCCTACATTTGTAGTTCATGCATTTGGCAAAAAAAATTAGAAGGTACATGTTGTTCATCTTGCATTCAAATAAAATACCGATTCACTTTACAACATTTGTAAGATTAATATTTAGTGTTTACTATTTTTCTATTAGACTGTAATGATGGTAATAAAAATAATAAATGCGGGACCTACAGTGACAAACATACTAATTCCTGGAATATGTTGTTTCAAATTACTTCCAGAAGTCTTAACAAAATTGAAGTAAGACAAGTATCCTTAGTGCTTTGTTTATTAGCCTAAATGACCATAATAAGTTTACCAACCTAATTACTCTCATATAGAAAATCATGTAGCAGATAATTATAGCAAAAACTAAACAAACTGTTTGATACTTAAGACTAAAAACTCACCTCTCCAGGGCATGTAGAGTACCCACGTTTCCCAGCCACACATTTTAGGAAAATGTTTCCCATAGTTATAATGGACTCTAGTGCTTTGCTAGGTAGTGGGACTTGTCCCTACACATTTAAGTGCCAACAGAGGCTCACCTAGGAAGGACTTTTTTCATGTCTGTTTTAGGTATGAAATGCTAAAATAAGATACTAAAGTGGATAGTACTTCGCAACTAAAGCGTGTTGACAATAATAAAATCTCTTTGGGTTGAAAATTCATTTAACTTACCTTTATGTAAATTGTTGTTCCATGTGCCCATTTATCAAATGCATTTAACTTTCCTTGTCGTAAATTGTTGTTCCATGTACCCATTTATCAAGTCTGATTAACTTACCTCATATTGCCCCCCCTTTCATGATGGGGCAATCTATGATGCATACCTAGCAGATGGGGTACCTACTATTTATCTGTAGTAGCATGTTGGTCTCAATGCAGCTTTGCATAAAATTTTATTTTTCTAAAAAAAGGAACAAAAAATTATCAAGTCCATTTAACTTAACTCATATTGCCCCCCTTTTCCACGATGGGGCAATATGTGATGCATACCTAGTAGATGGGTACCTACTATTTATCTGTACTAGCATGTTGGCCTCAATGTAGCTTTGCATAAAAAAATTTATTTCCAAAAAAAAAAGAACAAAAATATTATCCCTCCAACATATTAATATAATCTGAATCCGTACAAAGTATTTGTTTGGTTATGCATTTCAATTATATGTTCTTCAAAGTATGTTTCGTTATGTATCACTATCCTCATCTGTTTCACTTGATTTACATTATGACTCTAGTGATGTACTGCAATTCAAGCACATATTAGTTACTCCCAAAGAGCGGAGTTATACTTTGTTTCTTGAGTTCTATTCATTTAATTGAAAGCACACTGCATTTTACAACTTATACATTTTTGTTCTTGTGGTTAATTTCCCCTAATGGCCTTGGATAGTTTTCCGCTTCTCGATATAGGATTTTGGAATAAGATATGATGTGCATGCGTACAGAAAAGTAGAGGGCTAATGAGTTATAGAAATTTGAAGAAGTGGTTTAAGAGCTTCGTAGATGCTCAATGAAATTGAGAGTAGGATGTTACTTGTCACATAAATGAAAGTGTCATGCTTCCGAAGATTATTGGTTTAGAACACACTACAATGGTATGCTACATTTTATATTAAATCATATTGCATCCCTTTTCGGATCATCATTGTCTAGGTCTTCAATCATTTCTCCTTGGATATATTCTTCTAGGTTGAATATTTCTGGATCATCATTGTCCTGGTTTTTGATCATTTACCTTTAAACATATGATATTAAGAGGGCAAGTTTTCTGAGAAGATGATAATTTTTTACTTTTATTGTTTAAATGATATTTGACAATATCCTTTCTTGAGTGAAGTATAAAAATGAAGTTATATGGTGTCTCTTTTTTGTTTTTGGTTGTATCTAGGTCTTATCCTTTTGACTTAGGCTCCATGATGATCTATTTTTGTACATAAATCATATAACTTAAATGATATTGGAATCCTAGGCATCCTATCAATGATGAATGAGAGGATTCTGTTCTTATCATATATGCATGTTTACTACCTTATTCTAAAATATTCATAACCTCTATAGATTCACACCAAAATTTTCTACATTTAGCATTGGTAATTGAAGCATACCAATTAAAAAAGATACACATTCCTTTTAAAACTTATTTGATGTATCATTCATTACTAATATTTTTGTAGTAGTCTCTTATATAATTCGTTCATATTAATTTTAATGCAACCTGGGATCGCACCATTGATGATTGTTATAACATTGTGTAGCGATAATCATAGTCTGAGTTCTAGGCATAATCTCTAGGATCTTGCATTTAGCTATCGCTAAGCTTTGGGTATTCAATAGCTTGAACTTGTTATGCATATTATGAATGTTTTTAAATTACATGCTATCCATGTTCGAGATATAACAATTAACCTAATGCATTAAGACATGTCTTGTATAGTATATACATATTTATTTGTATGCAACATATGACCTCGTCAGTTATGCTTGTTATAACATTGTGTAGGCATATCATAGTATAAGTTCTTGGAATAATCACCTCCATTGTGTCTTGCATTTAAGCAAGAAGCACATTGCACTTTGTGTTAATTCAGTAATGAAGGTATTCGACATCTTGAAGGTGTATATTGACACTCTATAATGAAGGGGGAACACCATAAATGATATTAGGTTCCTTATAAATTGTTTTAGAAGTCTATACATTCACAAAGCTCTTTAACTTATCTGACAGTGCTCTGATTTTTTTGTAGATACAAAATGGTAGCTATTTTGAGTTAGCTCATGTATATGTTGTGCTTGTCGCATCATTTTTATTGCATGCATCTCATAAGTAAATATTGTCTTTTGAATTCAAATGCCCCATGTTACTCTTGAATATGATAATATATGATGCTATTTTGTATCCTCATACGTTGCACTATGTCAGTGATGTTTATAGTACTTATGAATCGACTACCAGTGGGGCTTTCTGCATACATCTTATTGCTTTGTTTAGGGTGAACATTCTTAACATTTTGGTTCTGACCAGCTTAAAGTTCCAATTCTCTATTCCTCACCAACTTCATTTGATTCAAATATATTTCTTCTAGTTTTCTAGTTTATTTTTTCAAGCACAACTTATAAACATTGTTTCTATGGTTCAAACAATGAATAGGTGGTTTGATGTGCTTATATTTAAGCTCAAGCATATCATTTCACAGACATTAACCAGCAACCTTGGGAGATTTGATATCTTCTTTAGAAAAATAGGGATGGGCTAACTTTGCACTTCAAATTATGTAATTCTCTTCAGTCGGTTGTATATTCCCTACAATCCGAACACAACATTTATCAGCTCATTGTCTTGCATTCTTGCACGTCTCCGGTTCAAGAAACTTAAATGGAAGTCCTCAAGTCTAATGGAAAGCCAAGATTTATAACCACTATTCATCATTGTTCTAATGTAGGTCTATCAGTTTCCATCACACCTATAACCGTTCAACACAAAATAAAGAAACAACTATACCTTAAAGAAAATGAAGGTGGTAAAATTGTCAAGACACACACCTCCATATACAGTCCATATAAAGTTCATATCTTAAGATCAAAAGATAGTTGATTAAGGTCATGCATACTGTTACTATGGTGAAATGTATGGAAAAATATGATTTGTTGGAAATAAGAGGGAATGTAGTAAAATCTTTGCAATGCCTCACATAGTAGTGACCTTCAACAGTTCATATTATACTGAGGTGGTCAGGAGGGAAAATTAAATGATGTGGTGCTTTATTTTACATTTTTCGACTTTTACATCACATCTCTCCTAGATTTCCTCTGATTTTTAGCATGTTCAAGACGATATGTCTCTTTTCGCACAACATGTTTAGAAATCATTAGGTACTGGTGAATAGGAAGAACCTAACAAGCTTGACTAAGCTATTAGTGGTTTGAAAACCTTAGGTATCTCATATCATATGGTTTGTAGAGGTGCTATTAACTTTTGTTATCCTCATACATGTGCTGGAGAAGGGTATATAAATTTCGACTCTACCCTATTTTTGGAAAACTCACCAAAGTATTTTTCTAGATCAAGGTTTAATGATCACTTATCTTTATGCTATCCTTATTAACCACATTTTTAAGTAGCATGCATGAGGTCATGTTGTTATCTATTTCTTTTGCATATCTTTACTCTTTACAGTGACATATTTCCAGGACTTATGAAAGTTCAATTAAGATGTAGGCCACTGATCTGAAGGCTCTTATCACATCAGCCACACCAGATGGTTTGGAGGTTCCAATTTTTTTCTCTAGTGCCCTATACTAAATATCTTAGTGATCCTCTTTCTCTTTGAAAAGGTAATCAGTGAGGAGTGTCTAACAAGCTACACCAATCTTCATTAAAAACTACTCATCGTAAGTTGTTGTTTTTGTTGCCATTTGCTGAGTTGAGTTATTGCTACATTTCTAGGTGGGAAAACCTATTTGCTATATTCAAACTTCATTACTTAGGTCACTAAAATATGAAAAATAAAATCTCTTATCTCATTTTCTATAAATTCATTTTATTAGCCCTCAGTTTTTATTTTCTAGCCATTTTTCATCTCTAGCCTTGACCCACATGATCTCAGGGATAGTATGGGTAATTGGTATGTACTCATCTTCAGTAATGACATGGACACAAAAGCTTGTTTCTTATTTATGTATGTAACCATGTTTCCACTAAAAATGTACACTATCTAGATATAGTTATTGAGCTGATACAACTCCTATTATAAACACTTGATATCCAATATATTGATCTCTGTGTCTGTAGGACAATATCTTATATAATACATGGTATGCAACATTGCATCTCACTAACATTGTCTCAAATTGTAAACATAGAGAAAATGTTTAACTTACATCCTAAATAGAGACATATAGTCTGATATTTCAAGAAGTTGAATTTCTGCTAGGATAAGTCAAGCATCTCCTCCGTCTATAGGCATAATATATACCCACTTTGGTCTTCTCGTGGAGCTCCACCTTGGCTTTGCAAAGCATCTCTCAGGGACATTCAGATGCAGTAGGTTAACATATATTCACTAGCCTTCGACATTTATTGTTTTTGGTGAAATTCAGTCTGGGAGTTTAACCACATGTACAAACATACATGTAATTAAGCAACTGCACACACAAACTTATAATTCAGACATGCCTTCCTCATATGTTCTTCTCACATGCATCTCAACTCTTCAAGCTTCTAATTGAGGCTCTTTTGTTTTACAGTCATTGGAACTTTTCAAACAGGCCTTCCTCGCCCTACTCCATAGAAGTTGAAACTGAGAAGATGCTCATATCGATGGTGGAAATTGAGTTGGAGAAAAGAAAACATGAAGATAAGTACAAAGGGAAGTTCAAGTGACAATCTCACTTATTTGGGCAGTTAGCTAATGTACCTAAACATATTATCATGATTTACATAAAGTGCTCCTGCTTGATCTTAATTTTTTGTACCACTTAGATATGAAGGGTGATGTGGCTTTCGTACAAATAATGTTTTTCATCGTGCAAATGGTCTTGAGGACCGATGGCCTCCAAACGGTCTTCAACATCCAATCGGTCCTTGGTCCAAACAGTTTTGAACCCGTTAAGTGTCATACGGTCTTGAGACCATTTGGGATCAAGTGGTCTTGAGACTGTATGGGCTCAAACGTTCCTGAGACCATTTAGGTAGAGTAGTGAGTGGAGGATTGTGTAGGTGAATGTTTGAGACCGAGAGGTCAAAACTGCATGGGTAGACTGTTACGACAAATCGTTTGGTCAAGACCGATTCGTCAAGACCAAAGTTGAGAGGATCTCGAGCAAATTCCATTCAATGGTTGAACCTAGTCAAGACCTGCACAAAATCAATATAAATTTGGTTAATAATCTTGATAATTGAATTAGTTAAGAAATCTTACATTTTGTGAGATTAAGGAGATGAAATCGAAAGTATTGAATCGAATTGGTCCCAGAGAGGTGACTAAAAATCATGATGAATATGCATTCATCAAGGTGGCATACACAATGGTTGTGGGTACTCCCTGAAGTATCCACGGTTCCAGTAGTTGTCAAAGAAAGGATATTGGTACTACTCCATCCGTTGTAGGCACATGTGAACATTCTCTTTGTTGGCCAAGAGAAGGCATTCATTCTCATAAATCTCTAGCTAGTTCTGGTACAACCTTCCTTGAATATCCTGCACACCAACCAGCATCGCCTGATGCTGCTGCTACCCTGTCTAGATATCCTACAACATGATATACATACCCACCGTGTTGTACGGGTCCTAGGTAGGCGGTGGGGTTGAGGAAGTCGAGGAAGCGTATGTGAGAGCCTGTTTGCAATCGACCACTCTCCTGGTGATGGGGATGGTTGGCTCCACCTCCTCAACGTCGTCATCATTGTCATCATTGTGCTCCTTGTCGTCACCCTGAGCTTCTCTCCTGGGCAGATCTTCTTCTTCCCCCTTGTTCAGTGGCCACCAAAGATTATTCACCCCATGTAGGTTGAAGATAGGGTTAGGAGGCTCCGCTCCCAAAATATGCCTCGATGGGTGCAATGTGCATCGAGCACATTGTGGTGGTGTTGGAGAAGATGGGTCTTGCGAAAGTGAAGGAGGTCCAGCTTTGTTGTATCCTCCAATGGCTTGAGGTGGATAAATCAAGACACAAATGGAAAGAAATAGGGGTGATGAGACCCCCAAATAAAATTGGCACCTTCCTTGCCACATTGTGCCTCACAAAAATCATATGGAGCAGAAGGAAAGCTCCAAAGTTAACAATTTCCCCCTTCAGTAGCCTATAGAGAAGTAGAGATACGCCTTGTGGACCTTCCCCTGAGCTTGACTGGGTCGAGTGAAAATAATATTGGTGCAGAGGCAGTGAAGCATACAAGAAAAAGGATGCTCAATATCGGTAATATAACTAATATGCAAGTTTATACTAAATCCCATCGGCACCTCAGTCAACTGATCCCAAGCCAAGTCGTAGTCAAAGTTAGATGGAGCTGAGCATTTTGGGACATGAGCCTAGTTGAAGATATGGTTGAAGGCCCTCATCGTGAGATAATAGTTGGTGTTGAAGAGGCAGAAGTTGACCTTTCCTTCCCACCATTCACCTCCTATATTCTTCTCAGGAGCGACAAGAACATCAAGTGATGCCAAGAACTCCAGGACAAGATCTTGGTAGGTCTGCCAGTCACTGAAGAGAGGATGATGTCCCTCCATTTCTTACTTATAACATACCTAGCTCCTGTTGTCAGTAAAAACTGCCCTTTCGATCAATGTGTGATTGACATACCATGTTGGGATGATCTACCTTGTTTGCAACTCCACATAGAACTTCTTTATCTTTGAGGATGGGTGTTGAATGCGGGTTGGTTGGGGGACCAACTCACCCTACGGAGGAACAAATCCTCTCCTAGGAACCATGTTGTTGATGCGAGAAGGAGGTTAAGAGAATGGAAGCTTGGGGAAGACCATCAGTGCATGGTGCAGCCATGAGGGAATGAAGAAAATAGCTCCACCACCCCTCCTTATATAGCTGAACAATACCACTAATTTTTGAGTCATTGGAACTGTGTTGGCAAGCACAATCTGTGTTTAGTTGAATTGACGACTTATGATTGGATGACGTAGATGGTGTGGATTGCCCTGAGTCGGTGGTACCGATGACACATTGGTAGTACCAAGTTGTGTCACAGATTGGTACCTCCGACCGGTCGATGAAGCTTGTCATGGTTTTTGGATCGCAACCACCCAGATTGCTGATGTAGAAAGTCAGTAGTATTGACTTCAGAGTCAGTAGTATTGAGTGGTGGAATTTTTTGGTGCTTTTGAATTTGTGGACCCGATATACCGAACTTGGGCACATCCAAAAGTTGTTAGTACTGACTGAAAAAGTCAGTGGTATCGAGTCCTGATTAGTGAGCGCTTGAAAGACCTTTAGAGACTCAGTGGTACCGATTAGTGGAGTCAGTGGTACCAAGTCTGTCCTACTATTGCAGACAAAACACTGACCTCATTTTGGTGCACTGACTGCTAAACTCAGTGGTACAAACTTTAAATCCCTACACACTCCAAAAATGCGTCAAGGTACCATTTTTACACAAATTGAGTTAAAGTGACAACTAAAAATGGAAATTGAATATAAAACAAAGAAACAAAGATTGGGTTGCCTCCCAACAAGCTTCATTGTTTAACATCCTAGACTAGACGGTCTATAGAGCAAGAACCTATGGAACAGTGCAAAGTCACACCTCTATCTATGGCTCTACCTCTCCTCTAAAATAGTGCTTTAATCTTTGGCCATTTACAAGGAACAACATGTTCCTGTCTACAACGTTTACAGCACCATGGGGAAAGACTTTTTCAATCACAAAAGGTCCACTGCACTTGGATCTTAGCTTACCCGGATGTGGCCTAAGCCTAGAATTGTAAAGGTAGACTTTCTGACCTAGGAGAAACACCCTATTTAGAATGTGTCTATCATGAATTTTCTTAGTCCTTTCCTTATATATCCTAGAGCTTGCATAAGAATCCATCCTAACCTCATCTAATTCATTAAGCTCTAAAAGTCTCTTTCTACCCACTTCATCTTTGTTAAAATTCAGCTTCTTCATGGCCTGCTTAGGCTTATGCTCAAGCTCTACGGGTAGATGGCATGCGGCCATAGACCAACCAAAAAGGTGTTGTTCCTATTGGGGTTTTATACGCTATTTTGTAAACCCAAAAAGCATCACCTAGCACATAACTCCTGTTCATCCTATTGGTTGAGACCATCCTTTCCAAGATTCTCTTCACCTCTCTATTGGACTCCTCAACCTATCCTTGAGTCTCTGGGTGATATGGAGTGCCCACTCAGTGCTTCACCCCATATTTAGTTAGTAAAGTTCCAAACTGCCTATTAGTGAAATGGGAACCACCATCACTAATAATTAGGTGTAGGTCACAAAACCTATAGCAAATGTATTCCTTCACAAACTTGCATATTATCTATGCATCATTGGTGCTGGTTGGGATTTCTTCCACCCACTTACACACATAACCAACTACAAGTAATATATATAGAGTGGAATTAGACGACACAAATGGGCCCATAAAATCAATACCCCAAAGATCAAAAACATCAACTTCCTGAAATAGATTCATGGGAATCTCATGTCGCTTAGAGATATTACCTACACGTTGACATGTGTCACAATGACGAACAAAGTTGTGAGCATGCTAAAACATGGTAGGCCACTAAAACCCACTCTCTAAGACTTTAGCCCCAGTCCTAGAGCTAGCATGGTGTCCACCTATGGGTAGAGAATGATAGTGTGACAAGATGCTCTCTACCTCACATTCAAGTACACATCTTCTTAAAGCCCATCCCAACATTGTTTAAGAAGAATCAGGTCATCCCAAATATAGAACTTCAATGAGTGGATTTTTTTTTCTCTTGGTACCCCCAATCTACATGAACTTCCCTACAAGCTAGGTAATTAATAATATCTGCAAACCAAGGATATTTAGTTTAAATTGCAAACAATTTCTCATACGGGAATTCCCCAATAATGGGGATGGCTATATCTTTTTTGTCTGCCCTTTCCAACCTAGAAAAATGATCCGCTACATCATTCTCGACCCCTGCCTTGTCTCTAATCTCAATGTCAAAATCTTGAAGTAAAAGAACCCACCTTATCAATATGGGTTTGGCACCTTTCTATTGTAAGAAGTATTTGATGGAAGCATGATCATTCCAAACTATCACTTTAGCCTCAACTAGGTATTGGAGGAATTTTTCAAAAGCAAACACTACCACCAACAATTCTTTTTTGGTAGTAGTGTAATTCAACTGTGCATCATTCAAAGTCTTTGATGCATAATATATGACAATTGGAGTCTTGTCTCTGCATTGACCCAACACAACTCCTACTACATAATCTGATGTGTCACACACCATCTCAAAGGGAAGGATCCAGTCAGGAGCCTGTACAATAGGTATGGAGATCAATTTTTCTTTAAGGATTTAAAAAACTTTTAAACAACGCTCATCAAAGGAAAACTCGACGAGTATCTCTAAAATTTCTGACAATTGTTTGGCAATTTTTGAGAGTCCTTGATAAAATGGCAGTAGAATGTAGTGTTTCCTAAAAAGCTCCTCACTCCTTTCACAGATGTCAGTGGAGGTAGTGTGGAGATGAATTCAATCTTTCCTGGATTAACTTCCCTACCCTTTATGAGCACCTTGTGTCCAAGAACGATCCCTTCAATTACCATCATGTGACACTTCTCCCAGTTTAGTATGAGGTGAGTGTCCTCACATATCTGTAGAACCCTATCAAGGTTATACAGACAATCATTGAAATATTCCCCATACATAGAAAAATGATACATCAAAACCTCTAAGCACCGCTCTACCATGTCAAAACAAATGGTGAGCATACACCGTTGAAACGTATCAGAGGTGTTACAAAGACCAAAAGGAATTTGTCAGTATGCAAACGTGCCATAAGGGAAGGTGAAAGTGGATTTCTCCTAATTCTTAGGCTCTATGGAAATTTGATTATACTCAAATACCCATCAAGAAAGCAAAATTGTGAACGGCCAACTAATCGTTCAAAGATCTAATCAATAAAAGGTAAAGGAAAATGATCTTTAAGAGAGGTTGCATTTAAAAGAAGATAATCTATGCACACTTTCCATCTCATCACTAGCCTAGTGGAAATCAATTCATTAGCCGCATTATTAGTGACTGTGATCCCCCTTTCTTAGGAATTACCTAGGTAGGACTAACCAACATTGAATTAGAGATTTCATAGATTTTACCTACCAACAACAGTTGACAACTTCCTTCTTCACCACCTCAGTCATAATCAGATTGATACACCTCTGAGATTGGACAATTTCCTTGGCTCCTTCTTTGAGCCAGATCTTGTGTTGGCACAATGTTGGAGAGATCCCTTTAATGTTAGCTATGGACCACCCGAATGTAGCTTGGTGGTTTTGCAACACGGTGAGTAATTTCCCTTCCTCTTCACCACTCAAAGAGAATGGTATGATTATTGGGAGCTTTTCCTCTATCGCTAAGAAGACATACTTTAGGTGTGGAGGAAATAGCTTCAACTCCAAGTCTGGTGGGATCAATAGAGATGGGACCAATAGTGAGGGGGGGGGTCCAAGGTCTTCAAAGATCCTTGCATAGTAGCAAGGTGCTACCTTCAGCATCAAAACAACTCCTCTAGATGGTTGTTGCAGATGTTGTCCTCCATTCTGTTTGTCAAGAATGCTTCTAAGGGTAGCTTGGGTGATGACTATATCATAGTATCAACTATGACTTCTTCATTGACAGTAGGATTATAGTCCCCTCTCTCATTATCAAGGTAGCGCATTGCTTACGTCAGTAAGATCACCTTTGTATTTTCTAGGATGCCCACCACGAGAGTTCCTCTTTCTACTTTAGTCATAACATGGGCCATATCTAATAATGTCTTCCCTAGAAATATAGAAAACTTGCTATCCACGTGTTGAAGCATGTTGCATTACACCTTATCTCTTGTGGCTTGAGAGTGCTCTGACATCTTGATCTCGAACCTGGAATCTTGGATTCCCATAGTCATACATCCTCTTCCCATCTCAAGTATCATGTCTACAGTGGCTTGAAACAGTCTTCCAAGTAGAAGCTCATTGCCATGGTCGTCTTGCATTTCCATCACAACAAAATCTACAAGAAAGATGAACATATCCACTTTCACAAGGACATCCTCACATATACCATATGGCTTAACAACTAAGTTATCTGCCAACTGATTGTCATTTTGCTCTTCCTGGATTCCTTAAGTCCAAGATTCTTAAAGGTAGATAGAGGCATAAGATTTATACTTCCACTGATTCACATAGAGATTCTCAAAATTTTATCTTGCCTATGAAGCATGTGATATTAAAGCATCATGGATCCTGTCTTTTAGGAGGTAGTGTCCTAAAGATGAAGGAACTAACCTGCTCTTTCAGAACCACGACAGCAGACTCTGATATCTTTCTCTTCTAGTTAATAATATCCTTCAAAAACTTCCTATAGGATGGTATTTGCTCTATATCGTCTATCAAGGAAATTTTCACAGATAAGTTCTGAAAATTGTCTTGAAATTTCTTGAAATGTCAGTCTATCTTGGTCCCTTTCAAACTATTTGGAAAGGGCACATCAACTACAGATTCCCTTTGGTGCGGTGGGATTTAATCTTGAGTTTTATTACCCCCAACCTCATCAACTTGCTCCTCTATCGTCTTCTCCTATGCTGCCATGTTTGGTTCTTTTGCATCCACTGGTATAGTTTGATTTGTAGCTTCTTCAGTGACTACCCCATGTGATGCATCATTCAGTAGTTTCTTACCATTATGTAGTAGAACAACCTTCACATGCTGATTCTCGTAAGGTACATTGGTGTTCACCAGAAACCCTTGTTGGGTTGGTTGCTTTAATGCACTCACATCTGTTATGATCTGAGATATTTGTGTCTCTATGTTGCAAATACATGGCCCCTAATTTTGAATATCCCTTTCAGTTTATGCAATCTACAACTCATTCTGAATGAATAGCTTGCCCAACATTTCTTCAATCTTTTCAATTTTCTACTACTCTAGTCGGTACTGTGCTTAGATGCCATACTTGTAAGGACCCTAACCTTCGTTTTGGGGTTACCCTATTTTCTTTGCCTAAATCTTGCATTTAGAGGATTGCATAATCACCTGAGTTGTGATTAGGGTTTGTTTGTGCTTTGCTGGGAGGTTGAGGTGCGACTTGCAATTTACCCAAGTTCTAGGGTTGGTGTGCAAATTTGTCACCTTAAGAGATGTCTTTCTCTCTCCTTTCATCCTCTAGGGTTGAGAGGATGGGTTGGACTCTTTGCTTGAGTAGCTTTGGGCTTTGTTGAGCCTTGTTTGAGTTGTGTTGAGCCTTGTTAGAGTTGTATCGAGTTAGGCCTTGGTGTATCAGCCATGAGTGGTTGGTTGTATCGACCAAGTGGTGTATCGTTCATGGTGTGTCGATTTCCATGTTGAATGACACACACCCCTCCACCTAGCCTCGTTTGTGTCACCATCTTTGGACAAGTTATCGTTGCTTTGCTGGTTGGTGGCAAGTCATGAGCAAGTGGTTTGGGGTGCTAGCAAGGTGGCATAGTTTGGACAAGTGGTGGTTTGGGCAAGCACATGTGGAGCAATCCCCTAGTGGACGCCCCCTTAACCCCCTTGCATATATACCCCCTTCTTTGCTTGCTTGGGATCCCTTTATCTCCGTAGTTGCTTCCCTTCTTTCTTTGTGGCCCATATCTCCCCTTGGTGGAGCCTTGGTGGACGATACACATGATAGAGCTTGGTGGTCGATCTCCTTAGTGGAGTCTTCTTCTTCCTCTA
The DNA here is from genome assembly GCA_963693085.1 of Alisma plantago-aquatica. NCBI lineage: Eukaryota > Viridiplantae > Streptophyta > Magnoliopsida > Alismatales > Alismataceae > Alisma > Alisma plantago-aquatica. The sequence continues at coordinate 315,863,745 of OY856411.1, read as the reverse complement.
GTGGTGATTGAAACCCTAGATGTGCCTTTCTCCTTCTCCTCTTGTGGTGAGTATCTCTCCCTGTCCTTGGCACCTTCTTCTTCTTCTTCTTCTTCTTCTTCTCTCTTTCTTTTCGGCCATGGTGGTTATGGAGTTCTCTTCTCTCCTAGTGTGTTGGTCGAAGGTGGTGCCTTGGAGCTTGAAGCTTGGTGCTTGGATCTTTGGAGCTTGAGGAGTGTGCTTGAGGTGGGTTACATAACTCCTAAGCCTAACTATACTACTTCCTTACCTTGTTGTTTTGTTATATGCTATCCTGATCGGCCATGTTATCTTGATAGATATGTTTCTTGCTTTTATGGCCATGTTGTTACCCGATATGCTCCCTAGATTAGGTTGTCTAATATATGTTCCTTAAAACAGGTTGGGCGATATGGGTAGTTACCCATGTGTTGGCCGATCCTTTAGGTTGTAGAACCTCAAGAAATACCCCGCTCTCATTTAGTTCAGAGGTGAGCTTAGGGTTTCTTATCCGAAAGAGGTATGGTGGTGTGTCTGTGAGGTAATATCCCTTTCTCTCCCTTTGGTTTTGAGAGGTGAGCTTGAGCTCTAGTGGTATAGGAAAAACCCCTCTCTAGCTTAGTCGTTGAGAGATGATTCTATGCTCTAGTTGCTTGGGCAAAACCCCTCTCTTACCATGGACTTAGGATTCTCAGTCTTACCCTATTTAGGCAGATGAATTTATCATGTCTCCCCCTATTCAGGAGGGTGACTTCTTCTATACCCCCTATTCAGGTTGTTATCAATTTGTGCCTTCCCCTATTTAGGCGGATGGCCTTTCCATAGATCTAGAGGTTTCCTAGAAATGAGCTAGTCATGTCCATATATAATGTAATAGCCATAGTCATGTTATAGTTTACAAGGAAGTAAAGTTCATCCAACATTCATATATTTGCAAACACACATGAAACTAAAGTGATTACTCATAGGCATAACCACATACCTAATTTTCTAGTCTCAAGCTAAGAGAGATAACTAATTCAAAATAAGAAGTCCAATGAACCCATCCAAGCAATAAATCAAGCAACTTGATCCTGCATAATATTTATAACACCTAATTGTTATAATCACATCCAAACATCTTTCATTGACTTGGGATTCCATTCTAGGGTTTCCTTAGGGTTTCTTGGTTTCCAAACTTTTAATTTCCAACTTTACCCTTTTTAGGTCAACCAAACCTAAAAGCACTTTTCTACTCTTTAAAACCCTAATTATTCAAATTATATAAATTCAGGATCTTTATCCATTAATTAGTTCAAGAACATCATTTTCATGCCTTCTTGTTTGATTTCCACGATTAAATCCATTAAATCTCATAATTAGCAAAATTAGGGTTTGTAAGTTCATCAATGCACTTTTACAATCATGGAACCCCAACTAAGAAAATTATGAACAATATCATCCAATTAGAGCTAATCCATCCTTTTATGTCAAAAGGCTAAAATTTTCCCATAATAGTCAGGGCACATCATTAGATCCATTAATCTTCAAAATTTAGGTTTTCAAATTAATTAAAACTATTAAAGATATCATCTTTACACACTTTTTCGAATTACAAAAATATTTATGCCTTGATAAATTTTTTATTAGATTCCTTGTATCTTTCTGAGAAAAAATCATATATTACATGTCTTAATCTGGGTTATGAATCATTTTCTATGATTATTTCAAGTTTTAACAGAAAAGGAGCAATAAAACATTGCCACATCAGCATTATATGAAATTATAGACTTACCAACAATTACGCTCCGAATTTGAGAAAAGAATGTGTGTCCCCTGGGTCTTGTGCATGCATACAGGGGCAATAGAGTCTTTTGATTCTAACCCACCCTCTTCCTCGTGATTTCCCTTCTACGCCAGCACACTCCCACTACAGTTGCGTCGCTAGACTTGGTGAAGTGTTGTCGATAGAGACGTGCACCATGGTTGCAGTCCCTTCACCGCCACATCCTCCTCCATGTCTTCCTTCTTTTCTACCCATCCACAGACCATCTGGAGTATCTATGAGACTTTCCTCCTTGATGGCAGATGTCTGCAGAAACTTGCACCTCATCATCGCCAGCGGCATCAACACCACCTCCTTGTATTCCTCATGCAATCAGAGCATATCAAAGATCGACACGGACTCCAGTTAACTCACATGGGAGGATGGTAGGTGGACCTGGGGAGGAGAGTCCTTTGTTCTTCAAGGAACCCAGAAAACTACATGCATTCATTGCGATCCAAGCTGGGCAACGGATGAAAAATGGAGCGTTTGGATGATACATCTATATGCGGTCTTCCCCAGATGTGAAGGCTCTGTAGTCCACACACACGCACACACACAGATATATATATATATATATATATATATATATATATATATATATATATATATATATATATACTTTTCTAGGGGAAAACCTTAGCGACTACTAGAAAGAAAGAAAGGATGGAAGGGGAAGAGAGAGATATGTCGGCAAGCTTGGGGTATGTTTCCTCTTTTATTGTAGTGCATAGGGAGGGTCTCCTGAAAGGGATACTCATATACCATGATCCAACAAGGAATGTTATTAATCACATTAAGCACCGATACTTTTAACAAGCTCTCTTCAGATTCCCATCTTTCCTTAGGCAAAAATATGTTCCTTTAACACCAATTAAGGAAATAGATATTCCCCTTTTATTATTTTTCATAGGCATATGTATCCAAAGCATTAGTTGATATATTCAACCAAATCATCATCTTTTATCTCATAGAAACTCATTTATGCCTTTTCCAATAAGTAGTTAGGATATACTAATCTTTCTCGTTTAGCTTTTACTAGTAAATGCACGTGCTTTGCACATGTCAATATTTACGAATGACAAAAACTTATATCTCTAAAAAAATATCATGAAGATTGTAAGATTATAATCACATAAAATACATCACCAACTTATTGTTATGTATAATGTTTAATTTTTAAAAAATCATATGTTTTCTCTACATCTTATCTTCATGGCTTCTTCTACAATTTTCATTATTCAATTATTTTGTGAATGAGGAGGTTGCACATTAAATCTTTTCCATGTTATAGATTCATTATTCATGTAGTCATCTATGTGGTTTCTTTCTATTCCCCACAATCTTTTGATTTTATTGTGAAACTTTAGTAATCGAGCGCACATTGATTTATGTTGTAATACAAGTATAATTGTTGTCTTAGTTACCTTTAAAAGTGACCCATAATGTGGAAATAAAAAGGCATAAATTTATATATTTTGTATAAATATAATGGATTTCAGAACAATAGTAAATTCTTTATTAAGTCTAATCTTTTCCATACTTTTAGTAATGAAACCCATAGGATTTATAATTTTGTATTGTTGCTAATAAGAGGATAAGTACATTTTGTTGCCTTACTTATGATAAGGTATCCCTCATTATAAAATTAGGTAAAGATTCTATAGTATGAACTTGAATGTATAAGGTGTGTTACGTTCCAATATTGGATGCGTTAGTGTCTAATTTCAAAACAACATAAGTCATCAAGTTACACAAATTGGATGGCCGCCGAGATTTCCAATCTTAGATTTCAACTTAGTCAATAATGAGTTACAAATTTGAATAAACTCAATCTATAACATGAAATTATAATTTGTCACATATGGTATGCATTTTAAAAGGATTTCAATTTAAGAATGCTTGAGGAAATCTTAAATGTAATTTTGTTGTAATACAGATTGACGAGTGATTTACAAAATGACATGTTTCTTCCAGAAAAACATAGATGATTTGTTTTCTATACAAAATACACAAATCCAAACAACTCATACTCATACTTATTTTGTGTGTAACAATATTATAAGACAAATTTTGTTACTATGAACATATTATAGGTATAGTATATATTTGATGCCAAGTATAATATATCACAAAAGAAATGAAACCCCTTGAAAAAATGATAAACATGAGTTAGAAAATAATCATCATGATATAATTTCCCATATATGTCACCTCTAAATATGAACATTATCTATAGTGAGATATTCATTTGAGGGTGACATTTTGAAAGTGCGTAGAGAATAGAAATACTAATAATAAAGCCCTATTGTGCCAAGTATGACACATTTTACAGGCACAACAGTCAAATTCTTATATTTCATGATGTCTTATTACTTAAAAGTTGTCATTTTATATTTTTAGATTGGTAATTCTCACACAAGACATAACATACCAATGAATGTGTGGTGCATAGCATTAGGTCAAGAAGTGACATCTACGGATAGTGGATAATTTTTCAAACTATGAGTGGGAAATCGTAGCACAAAAAAAACTAATAAGGTAACTCACCATTTAAAGTTATTTGTACAAACTTATCAACAATATACACATGTCAAATTCCTTATCCAACTCATCACTGAATCATAGAACATGGAAGATGAAATCATCTTTTAATATATACACTTACAATAAAGAACAAACAATACAATAATGAAAAATCAGATATATCTCTGTCTCATAATTGTCATCCTAGATAGAAAAGTATATGATGTCATTATTACAGAAAAGAAACAATACCAAACTCTAATCAAAGAAACATTTATAGACTTGTCATTGTATACTTAAATTGACATAATGTAGATATTTCTGGCTATTTTTCTTCATTCCTAATAACCAGTAACCATGATGTGATTGCTCAGCACAATGTTGTCATAATTTGTAGGATTATGACAATAATATTTGTATTAATAATTTCTTTTAACTTATTGAAGGCAAACAAAGAATATACCCACACCTTTAGATATAAAAAATAAAACAACCAGCAGAAAAGACAAATTTAGTAATATTTAAGTATCTATTAAAAATGATATGTTGTTAAGTTATCAACCTTAACAATGCTTACTAAAAAAACAAAATCTAGGGTCTTGTATTTAATAATACCATTTTATTCTAAATTCATATGTATGTATATATGTGTGTGTGTGTGGGTATATATATATAAAGAAGAGAGACAAAAGAAAATATAATATAGGTAAACATAGACATGCATACATCATCAAATAGTGTTCCTAGATAGTAAAGATATTCCTAGTTATTTATTTATTTCAATGATACTAATAAGTATTATCTAACATAATAATACACAATTGTGCCCAATTATTGATAATTACATATAAACATGATAAGGGTTTCTAATCAAAGTCGATATCAGTAATCTATCAAAAAAAGCATGCACTACTTCATTTAAAACTTTTCAAAACTTCCCATCAACAACATAAATGATAATTCAGGACCACATGCAAACAAACTTAATTCAATAATATTAAACCATGAATGCAAGAAATTAGATCATATGTCTTTAGGAATAAAACCCCAAAAGTTATGAATAAGTAACAATCATGTTTCATATCATAGGGTCACAGATAACTACATCATGTAATCATATTGTATTTTACTTTATCACGATGGGAAACCTACAAAAAGTGCCAACCAAAAAATTAGATGAAATCTGAAAGGTCAATTTAGTCAAATATCTTCCATCATTTCTAATAGTAGGTTTTTTTATTGAATATTTGAATGATACCATGTCAAGAAGACAAAAATAGCCAAGTTTTAGGTCCTATTAATAATAGGGATTTATAGTGACATGGTTGTAGAAATTTAAGTTCCTAATAAGCTTTCTCATAAAGTAAAAGAATTGCTTGTCATGGTTATTATTGTTGAAATTTATAGTGACAAATTTATCCTCTTCAATGGAAAATGCATTTCTCTTTTTGATTATATATGATATAGATAAAAATAAAATTAAGAATTGTAACGATGTGAGATTTGGAAAGAGACAACAAATTTCTGCTTGACATCAATAAATCAAATAGTCTTCATACATTTTAGCACCTTATCTCTTAGAATAATTTAAAATATAAATAACATAGCATCACACTCTTATACATATGAAATTTATAAATTATAGAATAGGAAGCATGAATACAAAAGGGTGAAAACAAAAGAAGATACTATGTACTCAAATCATTATGTCATGTTACTGTGTAGGAAATACTACTATGTACCTTCATGGTTATGAATTTAGATTCAAAAACATGTGTAAAGTATTTGTAAAAATGAGTTAAAAATGCATCATATTTTATTACATAAAAAGCTACAAAAGAAATAATATAGATAAAACATTAAATAAAGTTTTACCCATTATTTAGAACACAAATGTGTCATATTTTTGTGCTCAATAAATTAATAACAACTATAGTTGAAGTTGAGAAACTCACATATTTGATATGATGAAGATAAATAAAAAAACATTCATATAGATATTTTCAACAGAAAGTAATCTACTATTCTACTCTACTAAGCACTAAGCCAAATAAACTCATATATGTCCTCTTCAATTCCCATTCCGTGTTGATAATCGATTATTTTACCAATTTAGATACAAATAGTCATTTCCATCCCGGCCATCTCTCCATGCATCGTTGGACTCTTCAACATATTACTAATCTAGATCGATATAAAGGTTACGGATCTATTCACAAAGCTACACTCACGGGTTCTCGGCAGTCCGCCACATCCATCCATCTGTGCTCTACGTTGTCAAGCAGATAGGTTTCACATTCCTCATCTAATTCTTCTCTCGTTCTTCTTTTTGTCTCCTTCAATACTTATTTAGTTTTGTCCTATCTTCCCATTAATCGGTGGATTTTCAGCGAGTTTAAGCATTCGATTTTACCAAACTAAATCAAAGCTGGGACGATTTGCTAGAACTAAAGCCTTACGTCGGGGCGAAGAGCCATTATCCGTGTCACACCATCTTCCCTCTATGTGGAGGTCACACTGACAAGTTTCTCTCTGTTTGTTGCTCTCTCCCAGGTCATTGCTCATCCTTTTCTTCTCTTGTCTTTTTTTATTTTTCTCCAATTGTCCTATCTGTTATCCTCTCTAATTGTCCAATCGGTTCTACTCTAGGCAATTAAATTATACTCTCATGTAATTTGTTCTACTCATGATAATTTATATCATCTTAATTTTTAGTTGTTGTTCTTCTTTTTTCTTGTTAATTTGTTCATCTCTTATCGTCCTTCTTAGATAGATGTTGTTTGTCTTTTCTCAAATGCAACACTTCTAATTATCTATTTTTATTTTTATTTTCAATTCAAGTTCATGTGTACAACGATGTTTGAGAGATGCTACAAAGCTTTGTCATCTGAACCTAACAATAGAAAATGCTTCAATCTTGTCATAAACTTTTACCATCTTCCAGATTTACGCTATTCTATGATGGTAAGGAAGACAACTTTTAGCTACACTATAGATTTAACAACGGCCTAGCATTAATTCTATATCTATATTGATGTTTGTTTAATTTAGTCGCTCTACCACTATGTGTATAAACAAACAAACGACTATTGATCTATTTCATGCAAAGGGTAAACATAACATAACATTATTACGAGAAATTGATTCCTTTTTTTTTCACAATTTGTACAATTGATTCTGCAAGCTACATCGGACAACCTACATTGTTATATAATCTCAGACTAACTTGAGCTCCAATGTTTCCACCATAACACCCTCTTCGTTAGTCCCTAAGACTCTATTTGGTTCAAGATCGAGATTATGAAATCTGGATTGGGTTAGTCAATAGATTTGGATTACTTTATTTAGATTTTGTCCTTTTTGTATTTGGTAGTTTATCCCATTGTAAGAAGTCTTTAAATTAGACTGGCATGATAACTTGTGTTTTTTAGTCTGACATAATACAAAATAACAGAAAAGACATAGTCAAATCCAGACTGGCTTTTCAAATCCTACTAAGAACATGACTGACTTTGTCTAGATTAGAGAATTAGGAAACCCGAAATAGACCTTGTCAGTCCAATTTCTATCAAACGAAATAAAACTAGAACTGGGATGGATTAGTCAGGAAACAACACCTAAAGCTTCTTCCTAAGGACTCATTTCTGCCCTTAAGGTGACTTCTTCTGCCAGCTATTTAGACTTGACACTGCCTAAGCATTGGTTTTCCTTGCACTAATGTTTGTTAGATACACATAGTGAGCACTGAAAATAAATATACCATCAATTGCTCTATCTCAACTACAAGAGGTAAGGTTTTGGGATCGTTATGTGGTATGTTGATTCTTTTGGTTTCTTATAAGACATTTATTTAGTAGGTAGCAACCTGACAATCTACAAAGGATATCCTTCATTCTGTTCACTACATTGTTGTCATTGGTTCTCTAGGTGTCGGGTACTTCTTTACCAGTAAGAGTGACAACTTCTACCACCTTTCAATATTTTGTGACAATCAAGCATTACTTTTCATCTGTACCAATGTTTGTTTGTATTTACTGACCCACACCTCTATTTCTTATTTTGTTGGATCAGTGAAGTGATAGATTTATCCTGTTATTTGATTTCTTTCTGAGAATCTTCGTGTTGCTCAATAAATTCTATTTTTTATTTGTTATGTATTCAATGTTTAACTTCTTCTAGAGTTCATTATTTTTCTAAATGTTTTAAATATATATTATTTGCTCTTAACAAGCTTTACTATATATCATATGATTTTATTATATCTCATATGATGTGTCACAGTATAACAAAGACATTCTCAGATGATAGAATATTAAATCCATATAAATCTAGAAAATAATAGCAAACCACAAATAAAAAAATTATAGTTTCCATTAACATGACTGAAAATCAAAAAACAGTAATTGAGAGTGTTTTAAATAAATACAGTCTCATTGAACATGGACCATGATACTATTAAATTCATCTTAGTCAAATTAGAAACCAAATACAAATTAGTTGAAAGTAATTTAGATATCTTTTTGGATGGAAAAACTTACCTTTCTATTTTTGTAATCGGTAACAGAAATTCAGACCTAGAGTGAATCCCGCATTAGTTTCAATTTGTACTATGTTGTGAATTAAATATTGAGTCAAATATACTAAAGTATGGTGTTATTTATATTTTCAAGTTAGTGATAGTATGTAGTTCTATGACTTTAATATAAATATACTTTATTCTTATAAAATAATAATGTCTTTAAATGTATGATTTTAGTACATATGTGTGTGTATTCATTACATTCAAATTTCAAATTTAATAAGTACATAACTTTTCTAATTTTTTCATGTAATTCAAATTGATAGTCATGTGGGTTCAGAGTGAATAAAAATAAAAAATATTATGAAGTATCGAATATATCTCTCGCCATTACACATTTGGAAGGTGCAATTTAATGAAATATATTATAAAATTGATATTCTAGATACAAAAATAAAAAGATGTTATTTTTCATTTTACAACAAGTGAAGAAGTAATAAGACTGCTTAGTGTGTCACATTATCATGATAAGGATAGTAGAAAATAATAAAGGTTCATAATCTATAATCATACAAACTACCATCAATTCAATAGAATCATGGACTTCTGTCATGGAAGAACTAAGATTTTCAAGATTAGCATGCTATAGGGTGTTTGAGCTTAAGATCACAAAAGGCATCTAACATGTCACAAGAAGATTAACATCCTTTCATGTTTGTCTATGGATCTTCATTAGACCCAATTGCAATAACATATCCTTTCTATGCAGAAAATGTAATCTCTAATTTATAGCTTCAATAAAATAAAGTGAAGACAATATGCTCTAAATATGTGTAACCAATAAAAATAGAAACAAAAGCAAGGTTGTCAAAGGTCATTTCATTGGGTGATGAAGAAGAAGTGTTGCCAAACCATTCACCCATCTTTCATCTTCAATCATCTCCCTTTTACCTCTCTATTTTACCTCAATTATGGTATATGCATACAAGAAATGTCATTGGTTAGATTTTCTTTTAAATATTTCTTCTCTTTGGATAATCTTCTCTTATAGCTAGAATATGCAAGAATTATTTTTGCATGTTAGTAATTTATATAATTATTCTTCATATTTTTATCACAATTCTACAAGCTAGGGAGTATGGACACATCTCTTATTCATGCGGCGTAACTTCATTATTTTTCCTCAATATCCTCTTTGTCCAACATATACTACTCCTATTTATGGATTCATATAACTGGTGTGATGTAGGAAACAACAATATCGACTACCAAGTATAAGAAAACATGTCAATCCCAAAAATGACACCATTAAACATATATTCCATATACAGATCTAAAGATTCATTTAGTTACTATTCTACTTTACTATATAGAAAAAAGTATTACATCAAAATGGAAGGTAGATGGGAAACAAGTTGCACCTCCAGTCCTTTTTTAATAGTAAAACCAATCCTCCTAAAGACTACATATATAGACTTGGGAATATAAAATTATGTAGAAAGACTTTCTTCTTTCAATTAAAAAATTACAATCTCCAACCACGACAACACATTTCTTTGCATGTTTATCATATCTAAATATTTTCTCCCCCCCCCCCATCTGTAATAATGGAACTCGGTCCAACTGAGTTATGAAAGGACACATTTTCACGCATTTATTGATTAGTTACTAATTTTGATACTATGATAACCTTTTATGATTACTTTATAAGTGTGTTTTTACTAATTAGAAAAATGATAGTAATAAATAAAGAGATATATCCTCTTTATTAGTTATAATGTCTCTTGTACTATTTGCTTTAAGTTTTATTGGACATATTTGGACTTTGATTATATACCTTATGTGATTGAGAAATTTTTCTTATTAGTATATCAAATCAAAAGGTGTTTATAAATACAACCCTAAAATGTGAAAATAATACAATATTATTATTAAATTCAACTTAGTATCTTTTGACAAGATTTTTTTGAAGTCAATGTCTATTTGAACTTCTATTTTTTTATGGTCTTTTGGTTAAATTCTTTACAACAACTAAACTATCAATAAATGAGACTACATTCAAATACAAAGAAAGTATTATAACTCTCTTTTTATTTACATCCACAAATTTTAGTTATTCTTTTATTAACCATTTCACACACTCAAACAATCATTCACATTAGACCTTAATTGTTGGCATGGACTAATGAAAATCATACTGTTTTTATTACTTTTACATTTAAGATAATGCAATCTTAAAATATTAAGGTGTTTTTCACATAGATATGTAATTTACATACTTATACTTATCAACATTGAGTTATTTCATAAAAAGAGCAATTCATCAATAGTTATATTTAATCAAATCAGTCATATGAATTTAGCTACATAGTTGAACAGATAATAATACACCTTGAGATCTCCTCAAACTCAATAATAATATCTATGTAAAGATTTATGCACCTCAATAATTATAAGTTTCTAGCATTTTCTAGCATTTTTTTCTTCAATATATATTTCTTTTAAAAGATACTCTTCACTTTTATACTTACCAAAGTGTTGACCTTTATTTTATTATTACTGATATAAATACCAAATGATACATTCATAATATGTAGTCCAGTGATTCTACTTTTGTATTCTATAATTATATATATATATCCATGTTATGTTTCTTATATTCATCTTTTTCCTTAAAAGAAAATGAATTTTTAATTGAACTAAATTAGAAATATGGTAATTGAATCACTGAATTTTTTTTATCATCATAAATAAATTTTAAGCTACATTGTTGAAGAGATAATAGTACACCTTGAGATCTCCTCAAACTCAATAATAATATCTATTTAAATATTTATGCACCTCAATAATTATATGTTTCTAGGATTTCAATAACATTTTTTGCTTCAATATATATTTCTTTTAAAAGACACACTTGACTTTTATAGTTACCAAAGTGTTGACCTTTATTTTATTATTACTAATATAAATACCAAATGATACATTAATAATATGTAGTCCAATGATTCTACTTTTGTATTCTATAATTATATTTATTTACATTTTATGTTTCGTATATTCATCTTTTTCCTTAAAAGAAAATGAATGTTTAATTGAACTAAATTAGAAATATGGTAATTGAATCACTGATTTTGTTTTATCATCATAAATAAATTTTATTCATTTAAGTTTCTTTTGATATTATTTATAATCTTAATTTTATAGCAAAAAAAGGTTCATAAAATTTTAGTGTGGTTGGTGATGTTGTAGAACTATGATATCAAATTCCTTCAAAGTTCTACATTTATCAACAAAAGTAGAAAATGTTATTTTGATGTATACAAAAAGGTAAATTATATTACATATCATGATTTAGATGTTAATTTATACAATAAGAAAAAATATCAAAGGCACACATATTGTTTATGTATGGTGCATATGACAACCCATTGTGGTCAACTTATATATGTATCTAGCTTTGTGGCTCCAACTTATTAAAATTCATCAATATATATTATTTTTAGAAATTGTATCATTCACCTAATAAACATGGTAGAGAATAGGAAAACGTTTAAATATAATTTAACATAATATTCCATCATTCACAATACTATGTAGTTGTTCTAGACAATTACTATATTTCTATTATTTTGAAGGAAAAACTCAAATAGTTATGTCTATATATACTGAACTTAAAACAACACTAACTTAATCATAAAATCGATAACTACATTTTTTGATTCCTTGCTATTTCCTTTTGAAGGTATATATTAATTGATTGTAATTTTGAAACTATCTATCTATGTTAGATTAGGCATACAAAAGACATTGCTATTCAAAATTATACCACATATTGTTCACAACATGAACACCCTTGAAACTAACTAGAAGTTGTTCACAAACTTGTTCTAAGCTCAGTTATGAATCCCACATCATCTACCTCTCTTTCCAACATGTTTATAACATCAATAGAAATTAATAAAATCCTCATGCCATTAAATTATTTGGCAACTGGTAAACATTATAATCATCAGAAGTGGTTAAAGAGATGAAGACATTTAATATCATTTTAAAAATATTTTTTTCATTTGTTATTATTTATATATAAGCCATGTGCAAATCACGTGCATGTACTAGTTCTGCTATAAACATAATTCCAATATTAGAAGGGAAAGAAAATAAAGAAATTAATTTGTCTTGGTTATCATGCTGTTTCATGTCAACCACAAAATATAATGCACATGTAAGTGATACAACAAAGTTTCTATGTTACTTAGGAAATGACCATATAAGTATGACTCATTGTACAATCTTGAACTTGATAAAAAGATTCAATAACATCTCTTTATTTTAGAACAACTTTGGATCTTCATGCTTAAGAAGTACCTTGGATTCGGTTGTGGCCATTCCCTTCTCTATCAAGAACATGTTTGTCATACAACATGAGCATTACAAATTTCTCATACAGAAACATTATCAATGTAAATTTAAATTATTAGGTTCATATCTTCTTATCATCTTTTTGTCCCTCTGTCACATCCGTATCAAGCATATATAATACTATAAAGGAAAGTGATACAATAAAATGAAATGGAAAATATAGGGTCTCTACGTGAGTAAAAGTGAGGACTAAGAGCTAGATCATCTATATAGATGGAGACTACAATACAACACCATGTCATGTGATTTCTTTATCCAAGATTGTAACTGATAATGATTTCAACCCATTGAAATTAGTGACATAAAATGAAAACATTAAAATTAGGAATCCAATAAATTTTCTCACAACTCTAATCAATTAAGTGACATTTTAGTCTTTTTATGTGTTCCATCAAGTCCTTTTGTATCATATCATCTCTACTTGTGGTTCGATGTTTGTGATGATATTTCTTATTTGGTATCAAGCAAGCTAGACACATAATAGTGATGTAGAGTTGAAATACGTTTGATATATATATATATATATATATATATATATATATATATATATATATATATATATATATATATATATATATATATATATATATATATTATTATATGTACACTAATATAAGAAATAGAATTGGGTTATAGGTGGAATGAATTCATTATGTCCTTCATATGGATTAGATTTAAACATAATTCACTTTCTAAATTTTTTCCATTGTATGTAATCCATAAGCTTATCATATAGAAAATGAAATAATATTAGAGATATAAGAACCTCCATTGGTCTAATATTCTTACAAGAATTTTCTTGTTATACATAATCATTACTAAAATAATGTGGGCATTCCCACTTTTTATAAGAAATTATAATTTTTTTTTCTAGACATAGAGTTCAAGTGTTGACTCATATCATTATCATTCACATAAAATGGGGCTATTTGGAAAAAATCTTAATACGTAATATCAGTGTAGAAGCTACTCTTAAACAATTAAACACCATCTACCACCAAAAAAATTCCTTCATCTATTGTTTTCTTATCTTCAACTATTACTTCCAACTTAACTAAAGAAATTAATTATATAGGGTAAAATAATAGGACTTAGTTTGTTTTCTTGAAATATTATTCATAATCAACTATTTTATTTATTTGTCCATTGTTTAGTGGATACATTCTATCTATATACCACTTCATACTGAAAATCCTTCACTTCTATAGAGAAAGAACACCATTGACTTGTTTATAGGTGGGCCACATCGTTGTTACACATACAAATGAAGTGCATGTATGATTATCTTAGTATATTTCTGACTTGTATTTGATCGTATCTTTCTTAGTTATAGATTAATATATGGAATTACTACTAATTTCATTATCATTCAATGTTGCTAAATGTCTACATCAACAATATCTGGGTGTATATTTCCAATTTTATGATGCTTGTGTTTTAGAAAGTATATAGAGATCACAATAATAGATAAAGCAATCTTCTCCAATAACATTTACGTGTAAGAAAAACACTATATCTGCCAATGTATTGGCCTCTGAATGGTAAATTTGATGTTGTATGACCTAGAGGTCACAAGTTTGAAGCCCCTTGACAACGGGATCAATGAATTGACAATTTAAAAAAAACAAAAAATACACCATATTTTCAACAATTCTAATAAAATGCATTCAAAAATGCAAATTTTTCATGTTTCCTTTCTAACAATTAGTAATGATTGAATTCAGTATATTACAACTTGTTGTTGCATTTTAGTTTTTCATTTTCACTTAGGACATATTTAAATTGAATTACATCTAAACAAGTGAATAAAGCTGTAAAATCACTTTATTTAATCATATGTACATTTCTATTTGAATATATCCAAGGTAAATAAAAGAGAGAGGTTCAAACTCATCTTACCAATTAAACTATTGATGATCAGAAAGGGATATTAAACAAAGATATAAAAATTGTTTTCATATAGGATTCACTACCGTGTATGAACTTATATTTAAGCTAACTATTATTATAAAATATAACATAGCATGTATTTAATTCCACTACTATCTTCTTCAAAGAAAGTCAGTAGTAGAAAAGCCAATATAACACATTAGTTTGAACTTCGACCTTCTACATAGGTAAAATTTTCTATAAATTTTTTCTTGGAGGAACCGATGTAATATTATTTATTATCAAGTAGCGGATTGTGTTATAGGTAGGTACATATATTGTAAGAAATGACAAACATGTTTCTTCAAGGTTCGACCAAACATATTGAACAAGCATGAGAATTACATCTTACACTTAGTTTATGATACTTTGTAATGACAAATTTTAAGTCCATTAATCAAAAAAGTTAATAAACACACAATAGGTATAATTGAATGAGGACAAGGTTAAATCACAAAGAAAAAAGTAATAACATCATCAAAAAGAAACAAAAGGAAAGTCATAGAATACATATGTTAAATCAATAATGTAGAACATCCATCATATCTAAAAAAATAAGATGGTTCAATGTTTAAATGACCTATGCAATTGGTAGAGGTTTATAGGTCACCCAATTTGATATAATAATACTTGTGATTCCATGAACCAAAACATATGAAACAATTTTTTCTCACTTAATATGTAAACCGTGTGATGAAGAAAAAAAAAAGGAACATGAAGACTGTATGTACATCTCATACGAGAATTGTAGAATTTCCTTTCATAGAATAAAAGGGAAACAAATATATCCAATCTCATATGACATATAGATGAAATACAAATTGTGTGTGCAAAATTAAAAATTGTAATAGTTTATCTATCTGATGTAATGAAAATAGGAATACCGTGATGATTCAACATTGGCATTCTATAGAAAGGGTAACGAAGGCCAGTTTATTGATCAAAAGTTGCAAAATTCATTCAGACATTCTGAACAAGAGAAAAGGTAAACACCGGATGCTAAACAAAATCAGGGGCCGACCATGCAGTAAATGCAACCATAGTTAATGTATAGGAAAATCCATGGAACATAGAAACTAATTGAATGAACATATTACAATATAAATTCTGGATTCTTGAAAAGAAAATTTTGAAGAAGCATTAAGGTCAAATACGTATTGATCAAGAGAAACAATGTTACTTATCTTCTGCCAATGCCTTAATGCTTTAGTGATTTTCATATCATGCGTTGCGTCGTGATGATCCACAAAAGGTTGACGATAGTTGTCTTATAGGTAGTTGTCGAACAACAACAAACTTTCTTATTATCAATGACCACATAGAACTGCACGATAGAGAAATGCTTTGAAAGATCCATGTGAGCCAAAAGTATCTTCACAACGATCACACGCTGGAAGAACTTCACAAGCTTAATGGTATACACTTCATAAGAATACAAGGTAAGTGTTCAGATGAAGTTTCCATCCCCATTGTACGGCTTGGCTAGATGTATAATTTAACATATTGAGCGCAGATCTCCCACCGTCAAGGTTCGGAACATATTGTTAAGAGTTGAACGCGAGAATATGACGATTTCGCAGCGGAAGAACAAAAAATGAGAAACAATCACACAACCAAAAACATAGGATTTACGTGGTTCGGTCGAGATGAACTACGTCCATGGGAGGGGGCGAAATTTCCACAATTTCAGAGAAAAAATTACAAAAGAAGAGATACTCTCAAAGAAGAGAGAACTCTCTTTAGTACAACACTGTACGTTGGCACTTCTCAGTACAAGAAAATCCCATGCCCCTAAGGTCCTATTTATAGGCTCCATGCCATAAGGCTTCAACTAGGAATAAACAATCCTAATAGGAGTCTAGTACACAATAGGAGTCCAAGTTGCACGAAGGTAGAGCCATCTACAACTCCAAATAGGAATACTAATCTAAATCCAAGTAGGAACATGAGTTGGACTCAAACCAAGACAAGACCCAAAATAGGACTGCCACACCATGTAGGATTAGGATTAGGATTAGGATTAGGAGTCTTCAAGTCACATAACAATCTCCACCTTGACTTGAAGTCTCTGTCTCTCTGAAAAAGAATAATAGTAGATCTCTCTCCCCCTCCAGCCCCTAAGGGCGTCACTGCGTGCTGTGTAGACTAACCAAGTCCAGACAATGTCTGAACTTGGAAACTGACAACGGCTTTGTCATCATGTCTGCATGATTTTCTTTACTTACAATCTTCTTCACCACAATCTTCCCCTGCGCTATCACCTCTCTGATGAAGTGATACTTGACGTCGATGTGCTTTGTCCTTTCATGAAACATATGATCTTTAGTAAGGTGAATTGCACTCTGACTGTCACAGTTGATGGTCGTCGTCTTGTCAAGAATATAAAACTCAACACACAATCCTCTCAGCCAAGTGTCTTCTTTGATGGCTTCAGTCAATGCCATGTACTCAGCTTCAGTAGTAGACAATGCAACAGTGGGTTGTAATGTAGCTTTCCAACTCAGAACACAACCACCAATAGTAAACAGATAACCCGTAAGAGAACGTCTTTTGTCACGGTCATTTGCAAAGTCAGAATCAACATAACCAACAAGTGTATCTGTGCTCTTACCAAATCCAAGGCATGTAGAAGATGTACCCTTAAGGTACCTAAGAATGTGCTTGACTGCTTGTCAATGTAGCTTTCCTGGATTGGACATGTATCTGCTCACCATGCTAATTACTTGTGCAATGTATGGACGCGTGCAAATCATAGCATACATGATGCTACCAACTGCACTGGAATAGGGAACACGAGACATGTAGTTTTCATCCTCTTCAGATTGCGGCGATTCAGCTGTAACAAGGGCATATGCAACAACATAATCTGAATGCCTTGCAGGTGGTCTGATCTGTCTTCTTGGTCTCCCAGTAGCAATGCTATATGTCTGTTTTGCATGAGTGTCATCTTCAACATCATCTGGATTTTCCTGTGTAACAACAGGAGGTGTTGGGCTGTGTGCACTAACGTCAAGCTCCACCTATTCCGTGGAACTCTGAGAACATGTAGCTTGTGAATGGACGCCATCTTGTTTTGCAGAAACATGGCAGACTCATCAAAAGTAACATTTCTTTCAATCAAGAATTTTGATGAGTTTAGCTCAGTGCACCAGAATCTGTATCCATTCACACCATCAGCATAACCCAAAAAAATACACTTCTTCGCTCTAGGCTCGAGCTTTCCTTCATTTGAATAGACATATGCTAGGACAACCAAAAATACGTAGATTTGAATATTTTGCAGGATGACCAGACCATACCTCTTCAGGAGTTTTGAAACCAAGTGGAGTAGATGGTGAACGGTTGACAAGATAGGCTGCAGTAGAGATGGCTTCAACCCAAAAATCTTTGCTAAGTCCTGCACTGATCAACATGCAACGTGCACGCTCTAGAAGAGTTCTATTCATGCATTCTGTAACACCGTTCTACTGGGGTGTATGTCTAACTGTGCGATGTCTTGCAATACCCTCAGACTGGCAGAACTCATTGAATTCAGAAGAACAAAACTCTATGCCATTATCTGTCCACAGTGTCTTGATGCTCCTTCCTGATTGTTTTTCAATAAGCATCTTCCACTTCTTAAACTGATCAAAAGTCTCAGATTTATTCTTCAGAAAATACACCCAGACTTTCCTTGAGAAATCATCTATGAAAGTAAGCATGTATCTAGCACCTCCCTTAGACGGTACTTGAGAAGGACCCCAGATGTCTGAATGAATATAATCAACAATACCTTTTGTAGTATGATTTGTAGTAGAAAAACTGACCTTTTTCTGCTTTCCCATAACACAGTGCTCACAGAAATCTAACTTTTCAGTACTGATATCACCTAGAAGTCCTCTCCTGCATAATAATTCTAGGCCTTTCTGGCTCATGTGTCCCAGTCGCATATGACACAATTTAGTGGCATCTAGTTTTGGAGTGGGTGAGGAAGAAATAGCAGCAGCTTCGTCGGTCACAGTTTCACCAATTAATTTATAAAGGTTTCCAGGAATACGTACTCCCTTTATCAAAACATCATCTCCTTTGGTAATAGACAGGATTCCATCTTCAGCCTTGTATGGAAAACCATTGGCTTCAAGTAAGCCAATAGAGATGAGATTTTTCTTTAGACCTTGAACATGACAAACATTGGAGACAGTTCGGATAACACCATCAAACATCTTTATGCGTATTGACCCAATGCCAATTGTCTTGTAGGTAGAATCATTCGCCATGTTTACAGCACCTCCATCAAAGTGCTCATAAGAAGAAAACCAATCTCTGTGTGGGCACATGTGGTGTGAACAGCCTGAGTCCAGAATCCAAGAAGTTTGAAAATTGACGGATGAGGAAGATGAAGCCATAAGAACATATTCTAGATCTTCACGTGCTACATTAGCATCTGCATGTTGTTCTTGTTTTTCGTTCTCCCTCTTCTTGTTATGTAACTTGTAGCATTCATCGACAATGTGTCCAGACTTTTTGCAGTATTTACAGACCTTCTTTGATTTAGACTTAGATATGTGTGTTTCCTTCTTATTGTTTTCCTTTTCTTTTGTACGACCCCTCACCATAAGAGCCTCTGACTGACTCCCGCTAGAAGAAGCAATTAGGTCTTTATCAACCATGGTCTTTGACAACAATGAAGATATAACATCCTCCACCGTGATTGAAGACTTTCCGTACAGAATAGTTTCCCGAAATTGCTTGTATGAAGGGGGTAAAGAGAACAGAAAAATAAGGGCTTTATCTTCATCTTCGAGTTTAATATCTATATTTTGCAGATCTATAATAATAGATGTAAACTCATCAATGTGATCACGGACAGATGTACCTTCCACCATGCGTAGTTAGTAGAGACGCTACTTGTGATATAATTTCGTTTGGAGAGACTTTGTCATGTAGAGATATTCGAGTTTCTTCCAAATACCGGCAACAGTAGTTTCTTTGGCAACTTCGGCCAAATCCTTGTAGTCCAAAGATAACTGGATGGCGGTGAGAGCTTTCTGGTCCATCACTTTCTTTTCTTGCGGCGTCATAGTGGCTGGCATCTTCTCGATCCCTTCCAGAGCCTCAGAGACTCCCTGTTGAACGAACAAACCACGCATCGTGATATGCCACAGTCCGAAATTGATTTTGCGATCAAACTTCTCGATCTTGTACATACTCGTCATCGTTCAGATCTTGAACACGCGTCTCTGATACCACTTTGTTAAGAGTTGAACGCAAGAATATGACCATTTTACAGCGGAAGAACAAGAAATGAGAAACAATCACACAACCAAAAACACAGGATTTACGTGGTTCGGTCGAGATGACCTACGTCCACGGGAGGTGGCGAAATTTCCACTATTTCAGAAAAAAGATTACAAAGGAAGAGATACTCTAAAAAAAGAGAGAACTCTCTTCAGTACAACACTGTACGTTGGCACTTCTCAGTACAAGAAAATCTCATACCCTAAGGTCCTATTTATAGGCTCCATGTCATAAGGCTTCAACTAGGAATAAACAATCCTAATAGGAGTCTAGTACACAATAGGAGTCCAAGTTGCATGAAGATAGAGCCATCTACAACTCTAAATTGGAATACTAATCTAAATCCAAGTAGGAACATGTGTTGGACTCAAACCAAGACAAGACTCAAAATAGGACTGCCACACCATGTAGGATTAGGATTAGGATTAGAATTAGGAGTCTTCAAGTCACATAACACATATAGAATGAATTGTTGTACTGCTTCCTTTCTCGATGTGGCACATCTGTTCATGATGTTCATGTGGCACATCTGTTCATGATGTTTTGAACTTTAGGATACTGGAGTTCCTAAACTGTCAACATTACCAAACCTTCTGCCTACATCGGTTTTCTCTCGAAGTGGGAGATCGTAGCCGCGTCGTATCGACACATCCATGACAATTAAAGAGGGATGTACAACGTGAATCATTAGGGAAGAATAGAGGGTGGTACTTCTGCGTCCTACGCAAAGAAATCATGGATGTCATGTCCAAGGGTAAAAAGAGAAGATACCTGCAATTTCTTCAACTGTTGGCAGAATCAAAGTCCACAAATTAAGGAGAAAAATACGTCGGGAAGCGCCAGTAAATATGTCGATTGATCGTTGTTATTCATGTAAGGCTGGTCGCTGGTGACTGCAAAGGAGAAAGAGGTTGCGGAGAAGGTGATCCACGAAGACCATCAAAGTGAGGCTAGATGCCAAGATAACTACCATGACATGGATCCTTCTGAATGAGGCGCCGTCGTTTGCTAGCGTTGACAAATCGATTTCTATTTGATGGTTTCAACGGACTTATTAAGATCATGGGTATAATACGAGCGAGAGAAAGATATGTACTTTATAGAGCAAGGAGTCCAACTTTTTGTGGACGAGTGGTCACAGACGGATGTGAGAGATGTTATTCCGAAAGAAAAAAAAACGGAAGACGGAGACGAGTGTTCATGCTTAGTAGAGTAGAATAGTAAATTAATATAGTCACCACTATCTCATGGAATATCTTCTTACTCCAAAAACTAGAATTCTCTTCCTTTTCTTATTCTTTCTTGTTTATTTTCTTTATGTTGACTATTCTTCTCATTAGAAACCATGTTCAAATGAAAATTAATTAATAGTGGCCATCTTTGCCACTTTCTATAGAATTCTACACAATTCTCTCAAGCACATAAATATATTTTATTCCTTTTTCCTTTTACTTATTTTGGTTATTTTGGAATTTCTTTTATCTCTCTCCCCCTTTATCATTATTGGATTGACCAACATAGTATACACCAGGAAATCATACATCTAAGGGAACTTTTACAAAAGAATCCACTCTTTGAAAAGAAAGCACACAAATATCCATTCAAATCCCTTTTATTTGCAATATTGCATTTCAAACAATACAAGAAAAATTGAGGTTATAACAATGTGTCTCACTATAGCATGACCTTGTGTTCAATGTGTAGAGGACTTTTTTGTGATTCCAACCCACTAAATTTCACTCAATTTAGAGCTTGGATGAGGCAGATATGTTGAATTAATTGGCTACACCCTGAAACCAAATTTCTAAACTTTTATACCTTTAATTAGTATTTGGGCCAATCTTGCTCAGCCCAAATGTGGGCACCTGTGCACATGACCCACTCTCCACCTGCACCTATCCCCAGCAATTCGGCCCTGACGTTATCAACCAATAACATGCTTGCTTTTCCCAAGCATTGGACTTTGACCGTTGGATCAACCAACCAAGGGTCTTGCCTCCATCTAACAGTCGTAAAATCATCATCTACCTCCATACTCTTTGGCTGATGCCTTTGGAAGCGAGCTCCACCAACCCCTCCTTTCTCTCCAATCTGACACCAATTAGCCCTACATTTACCTATAAAAATCCTACCGTAGTTGCTTTATTTCTTTTCTGATCTGATCGGGTGCCCTATTTTCCTTTCTTGTTCTCCTACCACCTTCTTGCGGTGCCACCACCTCTACTTTTGGGTGTTCGGCCCCTATTCCTTCTCGACACGGGATGCCACTACCAACAACACCAACGAGATGTGGCAAGCTGGGGAGGCACATTGGAAGCCCCCCTCGTGTCCTATAGCATGACAATTAGCCCCCTCCAGTGACCTCAAGCAACCTCATAGTGAGGCTCCTCGCACAGGCATGCCCAAGAGTTGGGGCGGTGGGCAGCAACTAGTAACAACCCTCCGTCGCCAATGACCAATCCTGGAGAGGCTCGAGGAATCAAGTGGCTGCGTAGTTACCCAACTTTAACACTCCTAGGCCTTGCAGTCCATTCATCCATTAAGGGCAGGCCCATCTGGATGCAGCCATAGGATCTCAGATCCACGATTCAAGATCTTCAATAAATGTAACACCCTTACTTCATTTCTCTATAGTTCTAATCCAAATCTTCAAAAATTGACATCTCCAAATTCATTGGGCCAAATATGGCATGTTATATATGAAAATTGATCTAATAAATGAGATCTATCCAATGGATCTAGTTTCATAATCTATTGCCATTTATAGATCCTGATATTTTTAAAATGGCATCAAATGTATCTCTTTTACATGTTGAATGGTGTTAAATGCTACAACATAATCATATCTCGACCCCACTTGACTTTAATGACCTTGGTCAGTATTATATTCTATCTTGTGCTATATGAATCTAACTTGACCATTCTTAGTCCTTTTGATGACTGGGCCATTCAATATGTGTAATTTTGACTTTGATGCTAATGACCATTAAATTGATGCCCAAGTTGATATTTTGAACTCCAAATTGTCATGTTCGATCTAGATCAGTAACTCTACATGCATTTATCACTTAAATGACTAACATATCAATCGTGTTCACTATAATGACTATGTGATCTAAACATGACATTAAATGTGACCTAATGTGCATGTTGCTAATTTGGATATCTAACCATGTACAAATCTCACCCTAATGGTCACCCATGCTATTTGATGCACTCAAATCAGTAGCTCGTTGATATTTATAATACTAAATCAAGCTTGATATCTCATGTACTCTAATGTTGACTATATTGCATGAAAATGACTAAATATGACTTAAATTGATAATATGATTAATAATATGTCACAACCCCAATTTTTGGGTTCATTTAGAGAGAAATGTAATTTCTCATATTAAAGATATTGGAACAAATAATGATATAATTTGTTTTGAATAAATGGATTTCGTTTACAATAGCCTTGTTGGTTGTTTTGTGGGCTTGATTGGCTATTGGGCCCAATAACAAGGAAATTCGATTAAAAAATGAATAATTCAGAATTGGAGAAAAGAATGATGTGGAAACCTCTAGAAGGCAAAAGAATATAATCCAAAGATGGATTCCATGCCTCTTGGGTGCGTTGGATTCCAAGGAGTCCAATTTTGCAAAGATAATGCAACAAGAAAAGAAAAGATCAATTAAATATTTCTTTATTAAGAAAGAAATTGAAAACAATGATAAAATGTGGAAATAAGAGAAAAGATGTATAATTAAGTTATCCTTGGTGGATTTTCATATCCAAAGGATTCCTAATGTTAAAAGCAATTCCAATAAGGAAACTAAAAAAAGAGAGATAAAGAAAAAACCACAAGGAGAGATATTTTACAAAAGAAATGAATAAGAAGAAAGAGAAAATGCAAATAAAGGGATAAATAAGAAAATAGATAAGTGAAAGGCTATGGAATATTCCCAAGATGGGATTTCGAGCCATTAAGGTTCCTTGAGGTTCAAGGAACTCAGAATAATAATTTAATGGCAAGGAAAAGAGAAAATATGTGAGAAATATATATATAATTAAGTGATAACTTGCATATAAAGAAAAACAACTTATACTTTCAATTTTGAGTCTCAAATTTGGTACATGCGTGCATTCAATCTTTATAGACTTTTCCTTAAAATTTGGTATTAATTGGATATCAGTTTGAGAGTTATGATTTTTCCAAAGTAAAAGGGAATTATCTATTTTCCCTATTCTCTATTTGACGTGTGAGCTTATGACTGTAGGATTGAGATCCGATGATCAGGAGATCATCACCTATCTCGGGACAGATAGGGAAAGTCAAGAATGGGGAAATAGAAATTTCCAAGTGGATATCTCACGATTGAGTGCAGGAGCAAAATTGGAAACTAGCCAGATGGATTCGTGGTATCTTTGCGGCCATAACTATCCTTGGTTTTCCTACCTTGGGGGCATCTAGACGAATCCCCTAAAAACCAATTGTTATGCCCAGGCCCACGCGCATGCCAGGATCAACTTCCCGACAGGTCACCCATCCCAATACTACTCCAAGCTGAGCACGCTTAACTATGGAGTTCTTAGTGATGGGCTCCCGGAAAAGGAGGTGCACCTTAGTGATATGGATAGTCCAATCATTCCTTTTAATAGTGTTTTATCTGAGGCCTCAAATCCTGGGATGTTACAATCTCCCCCACTTAGACTCTTGACATCCTCGTCAAGGCTCAACTATATGGCCTCATAATATTTCCCCATTTCAGTGCAGACCCAACATGGCCCATGAACACTCAACACCCGATCATGGAATACCAGCGCAAGGGTGGCTACATCACCATGGATAGCCCTTTCCTACATGCCTAGACCGTACGTCTCAAGATTGGCATTCCACATGCCCATGTGGGCCCCACCTACTGGAGGGGTTATGGCTCTGATACCATTTGTAACGTCCAGGCCCACTGTCCAAGGCTTTAGTAGCGTTTCAGGGATGACGACTGTCCCCACAGACCACCACTAGCCTTAACTGCACGCTTTGTCCTCACTCACGCGCATGCCAGGATCAACTTCCTGACAGGTCACCCATCCCAGTACTACTCCAAGCTGAGCATGCTTAACTGTGGAGTTCTTAGTGATGGGCTCCCGGAAAAGGAGGTACACCTTGGTGATATGGGTAGTCCAATCATTCCTTTTCAGAATGTTTTATCTGAGGCCACAAATCATGGGATGTTACACCAGTGTTCTTGCTAGCTATGTGCCATAGCCACATGCTATAAAAGGGGGACGAGTAACCCCTCTGAGAGTGCCATTATATTTGCGAGACATTTCCAAAACTTTTGATCATCTCCCCTTCTCTCGATTTGGGGATGAGACCTCCCCTTTGCTCAGTTCCATCTCGACTCCTACTGGGAGATCGCCCCCTTGTCATCCACCCGATGTGGACTATCATTGGCCGAATCAAACTCACCTACATTGGCAAAGGCAGCGATGCATTTTATCAGAGAAACGGGACACCATGACTAATAGTCAACCATCGGTTGACCACGACCAGCGCTGCCTCACAAGGCTGCGTGGGGTTGCAGATAGCCATCGGAGGCTTGGGTGAGCATGGGGCAAGTTATCCCTATCAGCAGAGCCGGGCGGGGGAGGGGCGACGTGGTTTGCATGGTCTGCCATCTGCGGTTGGTGGGCCGAGGAGGAAGAAAGGCCGTCCCGTTCCTCTATTTTACAGAGTAAACAGGGGATGCGGTCTCCCCGTCCACACGAGGGAGACGATGCAGGGAGCGGGCAACTGAGTTCCCAGCTAGCCAGATCTAGGGTTGGATCCGCGAAGCCAAGGAAGAATTATTCGCTAGAAAAAGAAATAAAAGGGATACATGGTGCCTCACGATCGGCCCAAAAGGTAAATTCTTTGAAAATTCGTAATTACTTATTGGTAGCTCTGATGGAAACATACAAAACATGTAAATTGATCAGTAGAACACATAGAATCCAATTTTTTAAAGCATGATTTTGTTCATATTTGCAAAAGTGTGCTAAGTTAATGAAAAGTGCTTTGAAATTATGTTAGAAACCCTAATTGAAATTAATGGCTAGGTTCATGATGCTTAATTGATGAAATTAAGTAATAGTAACCTGATGAAACGTTAACGATGAACTTGAACCTGATCTAGGTGATTTATTACATGATTTAGGGTTTCACACCAATTATGAATGATTAAGCACTTAGAAACCCTAATTTAGGGTAAAAGAGGATAAGATCATATTTAATTTGAAAAATATGATAATATGTTGTTAAAGATGGCTCTAAGATATTTGGAATATAAAAAGTTCCTAATCATGGATAGATACCCTTAACATGATAATTAGGGTTTTCTAATGGATAAAGTTGGAATTAACGATAAATGGAATTCATAGGTGAATTAGATCATAATGAACTATGATTTGTTAATCCAGAAGGAACCTAAGATGATAAAAAGGCTCTAATGTGAATATGTGAGTAATTAGGGTTTTTCACTTAGAACTGCTATTCTAGGGTATAAATGAGGAAAGTTGTAAAAAGAATCCTAATAAAACTCAATTCAGATTAGAAACCCTAGAAAGTGAATCCAAGTCAATTAAATAGATATATTCTTGGTAAAGTGTAGTAAACAGGTTACATATGCTTTTCAGGAATTCTGTGATTGTTGAACTGCTTCTTGGATTACTTGCTTTCTTGGAATTGATATTAGCTTGTTGAATCTACAAATCAGGTATGTGGTTAATTATCCATAATTGCCTTAGTTTCCCGAAGGATTCCCAGATCGTTAATCGCATTGAATGCAACTAAATAGTTTGGATGTTCATATTGCAATTATAAAGTCACTACGATTATCACAATTTAATATAAATGTGTATTCCCGCACCTACATGCCACACTGATGGATGATGCAATGAGGTCAAGCCTGGGAGGGAAGACCAATGGGTACCATAAGTGGTGACCCACATACACCAAGCTCGGGATTGAGAAGGTGGTCTATGTTGCATGACTAATGGGCACCATAAGTGGTGACTCACAGGCACCAAGCTCAGGATTGAGAAGGTGGCCTTAAGTCAATGGCAAAAAGAGAAACCCTAAAGGGGGTAATTCCAGGGTTAGGGAAAAAGTGGTGGGGAATGTCACATGGAAAATGTAAATTGGCTTGCTAAATATCTTGATTGTGATATTTAAATTGTTAGACATAATTGTGAGTTTTTGGTTGCCTCCACATACGAGCATATTTCCATATGTTGACTGACATTTTGTTTGTCGGTGTTTTAGGTGTAACCCTGAAAAGCACAAATAGTAAAGTGACACATCGTGAAACTAAGAAATAAAGTGCAAGGAGGATTAGATAGAATAATTCAAGTTGTGGATAAATATATTTCCAAAGTTTTCAAAAGGTATGCAAAGTTTAGTTTTCTACCAGATTTCAATTTAGTTTTTTAGAATTTGATAATTATTAATTGACTATTTTTTGAACCTTTGATCCAGTTTATTGGGCTAACAACTCTGATCTCTTGGTCTCCCTTAAGTGGGGGTTACCGGGAGGCGGGGTCGTTACATAATAATTCCTTAATCTTACTCAAATATTATGATTTCCCTATCAATCTAAAAAAATCTACGTGTGAAGTACTTGATCAAGTTGTGATGTGTCACTCTAAGCTCTAATGAACCCATGATGTACTATGTTGCTTGCTAATGATAACTCATGACCTAGTTTGGGATGTTGAAATCAATGTGGAAGGAATTGAGTACCCAGACTTAAGTAAAACATCCATCCCCCATGATAATGATTAATGTTACCTCCTCTTGCTGATATAAATCATAACACACTTTCTTGTAGTGTCAGGATCTCTATGATGACTCAATTTCCATGATCTATCCATGCTTTCTATACATGGTTTTTCTAAATTAAGTTATTAATCAATCATTGCATCAAGGTAAGCTTTATCCTCTTATTGGCCAGACTAGTGGTATTAAACTTGCTTGTAGTAATGTATGCTTAAACTTCTTGTCTTTAATACTTGTTTGAGCTACTTGTTCCCTATGATTACTATTTCCATTTTTCTTGAAACATGTCAAACAAACCTTGAACTTAATATATAGGAGTCAATTATGCAACCTAATATTGATGTAATGGATAAAGACCTAAAACATACTTGGTTCAAATGAAAGTCATTAAGTATTCTTTCCTTGTTTCTAGTTCTTGTTCAATATGATGTTTCTAGACAAGCAACATTTTATACAAATTTTAATTGTGGTTACATGTTTTTTGTAGTGTACTTAATGCTTTAGCATTAATATGTTTTGTTTATTGAATTTTTAGTTGCCAAATGAAGATATTCTACACTAAAGACTCTAAGCTCAGAAATGAAACAAATAGATATACTTGCATCTATAAATGGGTACAATATCTCTTATCTCCACGTTTGGTATTGTGTCATCTCTTTAGTTTGTTATTGCCTTTTCATATGTATTTCATGTGTGAAACTATGTGCTATTGTGAAACCTATCTATGATCTTAAGATGGGTGATACGGAGAAGGTGGCAGAGGCAGAGGTGGGGGCATCTCACCCTATCGTTGAGGGTGAGAGCCCTTGCCCGCCGTTGAGAGCCTAGGCTGAGAGGGTGAACAAATCTTTCAGAGTCCAAAGAACTCGCCAGCCTCTGGTGGAGCCGGGTGATCCTTTACAACCGAATTTCAAAAGCAATGACGATAGGCCATGGATGAGAATGCCAGACCCTTTGATGGAAGGGATGGATGATTTCCATAAGACCTCTGTGGTGGTCTAGGTGTTTGGACGGAGATGCGTGCTACACTAGCTCCATGGGTGGATGCTACGATCTTGGAAGCCGAAGGGAGAACTTCAAATTTCACCGCTAAAGGATGGGTTGTTCCTGGCGCGATTTGCTTCCGAAGAAGACATGGCCACATCGCTGTAGAAGGGGCCATGGTTCTTTGATAAAAAAACTGGTACTGACTTGGAAATGGTCACCGGAGGGGGATGTTGATTGAGTGGGCTTGTCATCAGTGCCAGTCTGGGTGACGCTCCCTGATCTGGGCAGACATTGGTCGAGGCATTCTCTCTCGATCATGGGCTATGCGACCGAGACTCTGAAGGTGGTCTATTTTGTCGCTGAAGGTAGATACTTGGGGGCTCCGCTCCATTGTGTGGAGATCAAGGCTGATAAGCCACCACCATCAAGCATCATGTTGGAGCTACCCGGCGAGAAGGAGTTAGAGATAAAGGTTGTGTATGACACCTTGCTGGATCGTTGTCATGCTTACAGGGTATTCGGGCATATGCCTGAGCAATGTCCGAACGCACAGAGAAAGACCAGGGAGGAGGAGGATGTACGTGGTAGATCACTGAGTGTGAGACCATAGATAAGGAAGAACAGAAGGAACAACAACAAGGCACTTTTGCCGTTGACAACGCCCCCTATCCATGTCCCTGGGCCGTCTACCCAGGCCCTTGTGCCGATGGTGGTGGCCTCCTCTCAGGGGGATAATTTGTCCACCGTGGAGCTGGTAGCGGAGAATACAGAGAAGAACAACCTTGCAGAGGTGCAACAACATGATCAACCCACTTCGAAGGAGTAGGGGAGGGAGGCAGTAGTTCTACAGAAGGAAAGGGAGTTGATCCAGGATGCATCTACCTCGACAACAAAAATGGTTACGGTTGTTACCAACCCGTTCCAAGTGATGGAGGACCTGATAGATGATGTAGTTGTAGAACCAGATAGTGCAAGAAGAGCCACTCAGAGTGGAGTGGGTGGAGAGAGGGGAGGAAGAGGAAGGGGAAGGGGGAGACATGGTGTTGTTGCGTCCTCTGGAAGGGATGGGGTAGACCAAAAGTATCCAATGAAACTCATGGTGTGGAATGTCAGAGGAGCTTCTCGGTCGAGGAAGCAGAGAGTCCTCCGACAGATCCTAGAAGAGAAAGGTGTTCAACTTGCTATCTTCCTGGAAACAAGAACTAAAAGAGAGATGGAAGAGAATATCAAGAACAAGTTCCCGAGAGGGTGGGTGTACACCTCTAATCTGGAACAGGTTGAGGGTGGGAGAATTGCAGTAGGTTGGTGCCCTTTGGTGTGGGATGTGCATCCCATTTTTTATTCTTTGTGCAGCTTGGTTGAGAGAGAGGTATGGGAACCTAGGTGGGGAGCTGAAGATAGGTGACTCTAGTATTTGGGTCAAAATGAACAAGATTTTTGAGGAGCTGAAACCTTACTACTAGTTACAAAACCAGGTTGTGCCTGAAGAGAAGATTAAACCGTGGAGGATCAAGAAGGTGCTGCCGCAAGCTAGGTGGGTCGAGATCATCTGGTTAAAGCCAAAATGCCCAAAATGGAGTTTTGGGGCTTATAGAACAATCCTTAGAAGACTGCCCACTAGAGATCGGATCATTAGATGGGGCAGGGAGTGTGAACCTTTATGCTTACTCTATAACAATAGCCCAAAAACACATGAGCGTATCTTTTTTGAATGTGCTTTCTTGGCCTACATATGGAGAAGTGGTTGCTTGAAATGTGGTTGGGGGGGCCACGCGCCTTTGGACATGGATGCTGCCTTGGATTGGATGCTTGAAAAGACAGTTGCTAACCACAAGCACAAAATCTTGGGGGGTTTGTTCATCACGTCCCTTATGTTTCATGTGTGGGGAGAACGGAATAGTAGGCTGCATGGTAAAAGACCGAGAGATAACACCACCATTTTTTATGTAATTAGCAATAGTCTTGTGTGGTTCCTCAAAGCTTACCCCAAGAGAATGGTTGGGATGAGTACCATGAATCTGAGAATGTGGGGGCTCTTGTAAAAGCTTGTACATTATTTGGGGTTTTTTATACGTCCCCTATACTCTGTTTGAGATAGTAATATTTTACCTTACCCCAAAAAAATAGAAACTATGTGCTATTTTATGGACAGACACCCAATCCCTACTGTCACTGACTCTGTAGTCAGTGGGGGTAGGAAGAGGGTAACAAATAGTTCCTTAAAAGCTACTTTGGATATGTTTGATATGTCATCAAGTGGACAAATTTTTTAAATAAATTTTCTTCGTCACAACCACTTGATGTTCCCAAACTAGACCTTACTAACCACTGAATCAAGTAACTACTCTAAAGTGATAAACAATATTAAAGATATTCACATTAAGATCAATAAAAACACTATTAACACGGAGTAATTAACATCATATTCAATAGGGCGCACACTTGATGCACCATGTAATTCCCCTATCCATATTTGTCTAATCTAACAATATAACTATGTTGGAAGAAGTTCCTCATAAACACATGGATGAGGGGAATAATCATATATCTGATTTACCTTGTGAAGAAAATGGGTAGAAATGGAATGGGTGTGAAACAAGAATTAGAAGTGAAATCCAAATTATTTATGCATGAAATAAAATATGAAGCTCCTACTAAATAGATTAAATGAAAATACATGTCTTCTAATGCCTACCATAATAATTGGTTATGGACGTCAACGTTGGTTTGTAAAAAAGAAGGTTATTGATTTAAATAAATATTGGGAGTGATAAGTAATTAAAAACCAAATTAATATCATAATAATTTCAAGTCAAATCAAAAGTGTTTTGACAAATGAAAATTTTGTAATGTAGAAAAATGGCAAAAACCAACAACTTTTTAGTATGACCAGTCCTTGAGAATGACAAGTTGAACGACAATAAGTTTCATGATTGGTTTAGGACATCGAGATTCATTCTCACTCAAGAGCACAAGATCTATGTCATGGAGACACCAGAGTCATATGAACCCACTACCATCACACTTATGGCCGCTAAAAGGGATGCTTACATGAAGCATTCTGAGGATGTAATACATGTCAAATGATTGATGATATGCTCAATGAGCTATGAGTTGCATAGACAACATGAATACATGGAAGTTATTGAGATGGTAACACATCTCATGAACATGTTTCAGGATCATAAAACATAAGAGAGATATGACATCTCAAGAGAATTGTACACATGCAATATGGTAGAGAGAGATCCAGTGAGGACATGTGTACTCAAGTTGATTGAGTATATGGAGTACCTAGAAATATTAGGATTTCCCTTAGGCCAGGAGTTGGTCACAAATGTGATTCTACAATTGTTTCCTAAATCATATAATCAATTTTTCATGAACTAAAACATGAACAATTTTCATAAATTGTTGTCAGAGTTGCTTGGCATGCTGAGAACTACCGAAGCACAGATGAAGAAGGACAATCCTAGGTCTATGATGATAATCAATTGAGGAAAAGGAAAGTCTAAGGGAAAATGCAAGTCCAAGAAGAGTTCAAAACCATCCAAAAACCCAAGTCTTCTATACTTCAAGTAAAGGGAAGAGTGAGTAAGGAAGGGAAGTGCCACTACTGGAAAAAACTTGGACACTAGAAGAGGAACTACCCTCTTTATGTAGACAAACTCAGAAAGAAGAAGTAGGAGAAGAGATCTCCATCCTAGGTATATACATTATTGAGATGAATGTATTTATTTCATCATTTTGGTATTTTATACCAGATGAGGATTTTAGACATACTATGATGTGTAGGATCCCAAAAGAAATAAGATAGACAAGGTGGAACTATGCGGAACAAAAGTTGCTGCCACTATAGTTGGAACTTGTCATTTATCTCATCCCAGTGGGCTTGTAATATAATTAGTGAATTGATATTATGTATTTGATATTAAACATCTTTTCTGTATCTTGTTTGTTTAAGAGTGGATTAAAGTTTCATATAATGAAAGGTTGATGTTTTCTTTCAAAGATAAGATCTTTTATGGCAATGGCCCAAACTCTCATACTCTATTCTCGATAGTTCTAAAGAGAAGTATTTATAATATAAATATCTAATGACTTGATGACTCAACATACATATAGAATTGTTGTTGTAACGACCCCCTCCCCATGATATCCCCAATTAAGGAAGGCTGAGAGGGCAAGGACCATTATCATAATTCTAGGACAAAGGTTTAGCAAGCAACCAATAATAATTAAAAAATTTATTGAATGAAAAAGAGTTTGATAACAATATGAAGATAGAATCTCCTCTAGGGAGTTATATGGAAAGGGGAACTAATATTGCAAAATAAAGTAAATATATCTATAAATCCTCTAATAGGCTTTAATCAACTTTTGTTTTGATGTCATCTTCTCTTAATGTCCATATCTTTAGATAATTTGTAGTTCTTCTTAAAATAGTGTGGAACACAATTGCAGTTAGTATATTTTTATACTGATTACATGGGGGAAACAAAATAAATGCATGTACTTGTAATAACATAACACCCATAGCAGAAATAATTATTACATAATTGAATATGCATTTTCTTTATAACTTCTCAACCCTTGCTTGCTCAATCTCTGTGTTATACCAACTTACTGGGGGTAATTATTGGTATGTGTGCCCAGAGAGACAATCATATGATGATTGTAATGGCATATTTTGTAAATGATTTGATTAATAATAAAGGCAAACTTTCAATTTACTATTTTTTATTCAATTATTAGATAATGATGTAACATAATAAATGTCAAAAGAATATATTACACAATGAGGTATGTCTTCAGTTGATGGCCTAAAGAATGAGATCATATAGATGCCAAGAGTATATACATTTTTATTACGTCCCTATTCAGATGTTATTATGGAAGCTAATAGACAATAATAACACACAAGACTAGAGTGTGTGGTTGATGATGGAATCTCATCAGTCATGATATATGATATCAAACCAAACACATAGATACTTGTTAGGGAACAGTGTATCAGACAAACCCACCATAAGTATGATACATGGAAACCATGATTGGTAGTTAGGATCATATCTTATAGTGTTGGTGATGATTGTGGTTCATAGACCAGAAGTCACTACACTCATCACATGTTGTTCATTGTATTTTGACATCATCCACCATGACCTTGAATAAGGGTTGCCATAAAGGTGATGATTGGGTGCACTGTGAAACATGGAGATGACTGTGAGTGGTGTAGACAAGATTTATTTCTCCTACAGGAGTATGATATCCTGGCCACTTAATAGGAAAGACTAAGAGATGCATGGTCATGATCATGTCAGTCAATATGTGATATTGAGTTTACATATATCTCAAACAATCTGCTCTATTTCAAGGAACATATATTGAATGTTGAAGAGGATGACTATTCATGCCTCAAATTCAATCTAGATATTAGTGACAAAGGAACTATACAAACACTATAACACCAATCATGGATTGTAGTTTGAAGTTGTTCTCCAAATTTCAATTACTTGATTAGCAATGGCGTGTTTCTAGAGATCACACATTGGTTGTGATTTCATAAACTAGTTATGGAGATTCATTGCCAACATAATGTGGAACCTATAGGGTCCATATAGATGCACTTGGAATAGGAGTTTGATCATGAATGATGTTTATATTGATTACTAAAGTGTTTATGTATTCAATTTAAACAACAATTGACTGATTAAACTCCAAATCAACCAATTCAGGTGTTGAACAAATCGATTGGAGTGTTAGGTTGTTTGGAAATTGCATCGGCTGAATATCTGTTGAACAAGGACCGAAATTAACTAGTTCACTGAGTGAACTTATTGACTCATAATTAGTCAAACGACCGGTTGATGTGATGAACTAACATGTTCATAGATTAATTTGATTGGATCAAGGATTAGTGTTGACATCATGTTATAGATAATTGGATATTAATTTAAAATATAATTGTCATAGGGATACATGACAAAATGACTGGTTCAAGGGTTGAAGCTATTAAAAATCACATGCCAACCAATTGGTTCATCTGTGAACCGATCATCTTGTCATTTGTAGGATGCTAAAATTTATGAAATCACATTCCCTTCAACTCGCACACTGATTGGATACCCTGACCCCGATCCTCCAATAAATAGAGGGGTATAGGGGGATTCCTAGGAACAACATCAATTGCTCTGAAAATTATTGTCTTTTCTGGTTGTTGCAAGTAAGAGAACCCAAGCAACTCCTACTCGATAAAGGGAGGGATAGGAAGGGGAGAGCAAGTTGGTGCTAGTACAACAACTAGAATGGATAACTTTATCTTGTATGTTTATCTAGAATGACAGTAATTCCCAGTGGTCCATGTGGAGTACTATAGATGCAAGGAGGTCGTTGTCAACCACTAGGAGGAAAATGTCAAGATGATGTTCATGGTGATCAACCGGGAGCTACTATACATGTTTTACGGGTGCATCTTGAAGAAATTGACATTCTACATTGAGGGAAATGCCACTAGACTTGATTCAAGACTAGGTATTACCTAAATAACATCCTTCCCATTGCATAGTTGTTGACACGATCTACCATTGTAACTAGAATATAGAAGTAAAATTTTTGTTTCCACTACCTGCTATGCCTCCATATTTACCTACAATGATATTAGAACCACATCAATTTACAATGTTTTGGGATAATTAATATGAACACATTTTTGGTTTTCTCATTTATTTATTACATACGATATGAATACTTTAACTGATTAATGTGCATATCCAATTAAATACCACGTACGATCCCAAACTAATAAATATTTATGATATATATGTAATTTACACATGTCACCCTAAAAGCGAGTTTTGATGGTGGACGTGAAGCATGGTTATGGCCAATAACCCTAGATGTATGTGCATGGTGCTTATGTTTGTTTATTCTTAATTATATATTTGTTTGCTTATCGAGCTTCCACCTTCTCTTACAACTATAAAAGTATTATTCTCTCCTAACTATGCTCCTCTCAAATTTAACTTGAGGTTTATCTTTTATCATATCATATGTAAAAGCATTAGGATAGTTAAAATTGTTGTTAGGATGAGGAAGATGAGCTGATCAGATGGAGGACTGAGAAGGACATGCGACATGTGGAGTCGAACTGATTGGTTGGTGGTCCAACTGATCAATTAGAGGATGCAGGAGATGGTGGACTGGAGACCAGACTACTGGGGAGAGGACCAACAGGACAACCAAGAAGCGAGCCGACCAGTTTTTCAGTTGAACCAATCAACCAAGATTGGCAAGCAAAGATCTTTGTCAACAACAAGTTTCTGCTTGTGATGTACACCTTAGGTGGTGATACTTCCTTG
This sequence comes from Alisma plantago-aquatica, assembly GCA_963693085.1. Taxonomy (NCBI): domain Eukaryota; kingdom Viridiplantae; phylum Streptophyta; class Magnoliopsida; order Alismatales; family Alismataceae; genus Alisma; species Alisma plantago-aquatica. The sequence goes on along the minus strand of OY856411.1, from coordinate 315,827,124 downwards.
TGGCACCAATGAATTATAATAGAATGGGAATAACCGTTACTTATGTTTTGTTACATGTTTTTTTGTGGGATATAGCATGTATACAATACATATTATAAGTATGTGTTGATTGGATATGTATGTGTATTTATCAATACAAACTCCCTCAATAACATTTTAAGTCTAAGATATTTTCCACTAGCAACACACATGAAAATCTTGATTGACTATGTGTGTGCACACTAAGCGTGGTGCACTGTTCATCTCGTGGAAGTGTGATGGTAGTTATGTGGGCCTCCCAGGTAGGGTGCATTACTACCATGTCAGATTTTGTGTCAGGCATAACTATGTGTCCCTAGTGAGATTAAGATCCTAGAAGCATGAAAATGAATATGGCAAGGAGTTGTGCATATCATCATGGGGATACTTGAGATGGTTACACATCTTAAGAATGTGAACCATAATCATACAGAGCAAGAAAGGTATAATGTATCAAAGGTGCTCTTTGAGTGTTAAATGATAGAGGGAGATCCAGTAGAGACCCATGTGCTGAATATGATTGGTACGCGGAACATCTAGAAGAACTAGGATTCTATTTGAGCTAAGAGTTGGCCATAGATATTATTCTACATTCATTGCCTAAATCATATAGCCTTTTTATCAAGTTTTACCACTTGAATAATATGTCCATACCTCTATCAGATTTTCTTGGCATGCTAATTTATGCCAAAGCAAGAATGAAAAAGGACAAATCCATAATGATGATCAGTTGAGTGGACTTCAAGGATGAAAGTAAGGCCATGAAGAGTTATGTGGCTAAGAATAAATCCATATCTTCAGAACTAAAGATAAGGAGAAAGAAAAGTACAAGAGAAATATGCCCTTTGTACTTAAAGGCATTCAAGAAGAATAAGATGGGGATAAAGATCTCCACTTCAGGTATATACATTATTGAGATAAATTTATCTACTACTTCATCTTTAGTACTACATACCGAATGTGGATCTCACATATGCTCAAATATGCAAGATCTGCATAGAAGTAGGCCTTTAAGAAAGGGCGAGATCAAACTACGAGTTGCAAATGGAGCAATAGTTTCTACCACTAAAGTTGGAACCTATTATTATCTCTACCCACAAGACTTGTCATAGAGTGAAAAGAACTACTATTATGTACTTGCCATAAATAGAAACATCATTTCTTTATATTGCGGGGACAAGGATGGATATGAATTTCATATTAAGAATGGTAGATGTTCTATCAAAAGATGAGATATTTTATGTTAATGCCCCAATGTCTTATGGTCTTTATTTGCTAAATCTAAAGACAACTATTTAAAAATTAAATATCAAAATATTAAAACTCAATAACTCAAGCAAAAAATATCTTTGGCATTATTGTCTAGGGTCCATAAATGAGAACATAATATCTAGACTCTATAAAGATGGTTATCTGGAATCTATTGATTTTGAATCAATAGAGACATTTGAAAAAAAAATAGTGGGCAAGATGACCAAGAATCCCTTCACTAGTAACAATGAGAGGGCTAGTGATCTATTAGGACTCATACATATTGATGTATGCGGTCATTTTAGAACAAATGCTAGAGGTGGTATCAGTACTTCATTATCTTCAGTGATGATTGTGGTAGGTATGATTATGTTTACCTAAAGAAACATAAGTTAGAAACCCTTGAAAAGTTTGAAGAATTCATGAATGAAATACAAAACCAATTTGGAAAAATAATAAAGGAACTTCATTTTGATCAGGGTAGAGATTACTCAAGCTAAGAGTTTGAGGATCTTCTGCGAGCCTGTGGTATTGACGCGAGTTTACCGTGCGTAGTACGCAAGTGAACGTATCGAAGTAATAAGGCCTTGTGAGGCCCGATTTGAACACGGGGAAGCATTGCTCCAGTAGACTACTACCAACTGTATCAAATCAGCTAAGCAGATTGTAAATGGTTGAATTGGGTTGACCAAACAAATAAAGGCAAAAATAAAATGAATTAAAGGTTGAATTAATCAAATATGGGGTGAATTCCTTAGGAAGGTGGTTTCACCAAAGACAACACTAATAACTGACTTCACACACACTAACATCTATTATCTCAATCTCTGGATAAGGGTCATGTAGCCATAATTACCTACTCCCACAGTGTAATTCACTACCTAATCTAATGCCAATCCCACTTCCACAATTATTGGTTGATTGGCTAGATGCTTTATGATTATTATTTGGGTTTCTACTCCACTAACATCTATTATCAATTCACTCATGGTGATCAAGCACAAGTAGAACACAAAGCTTTCATAGATTTATATCGGGTAGAAAGATATAAAATTGATATTAATGCATGGAAATCAATCACAATGTATGTCCAGTCTACTCACAGATGCTAAGGAATAAATGTTTTTAGCCTTGCATGGTTTTCATCAACGAATACATGGAAGGGAAGAAGAAAAATGTGGGAAACATGAAGAAGCTAAGGTAACGCCTAAATCTCTGCCCGTCCGGAAGATGCCCTCCGTCGTACGTGTGTTCTGTTGTCTTTCAGCTACAAAATCGTCTGCCAGAGGTGCCCAGATCTCCTCAATTGAAGCTTTCGGTCCTATGTTCTTCTTTTCTCTCTCTCCTATTGTCGTGCAATGAAAATGGCTGCTATCTTTTCTCTAGCCATCGTCCCCCTAAGTCATAGAAGGTAATTAGGGTATGAAATAACGTCCACCGTTAGATTAGGGTGAAATTTGTAGTTGGCTTGATTTGGCAGATTCAGTAGTACCAACTAGGTGAGTCGGTTGTACTGAGTGACTTAGGTTTGGTTGTGTGATCTTGATCCTATTGGTACTACTACCTGGACTTGATAGAACCAAGTTTTGTGGTTTTCGAGCTGCCTCTCTAACGTCAACTCGATAGCATCGAGTTGGTAAGTCGGTAGCATCAAGTTTTCTCGATTCATGTCGGGGCTTGCTGATGCTAATTTGGTACCACCGACTTCAGTTGTTGGGAGCACAGACTCTGGGCAAGTTTTCGGGTCATCACTGACGTCAAGTCAGTACTACCAACTGTTTCCAGGTCAGTAGCACCGAGTTGTATCTCTTCGATAAACCTGAAAATGCACAAAAATGTCATAATCACATGTGATGCGTAAAATATTACATAAAATAGTAAAAACCATATAATTTGATGCATTTAATAGAATCAAGTTGTATATGTCATTTCATGCATAATAAGTAAAAAATGACTAATCTACACTTGAAATCAAGGAAAAATGTGCTTGAAATAACGACTAAATCACAAGGATCAAACTCCCCTAAGCTTAAATGTTGGTCATCCTCGAGCAACACTCTCTCAGATCTATTTGACAAGAATCAGTAGAAGGACATAACATATATATTATTTTCTTAATCAAATCCACCGTTTGAACCCTAAACTTGCTTTCACTAACCTATAAATCGATAACTGCTCTAAAGTGACCAAAAACTTCCATAAAAGATGTCCACCTTCAGTCAATGACATTATCAAGAAATTAGTTAACGTCATAATTACTTTGACATTCTCTTGGTGTATTGTGTGATTCCCTACACTAAATTGCTCTTTCCTAACTACCAATTATTTGGAAGCAGATCTCCATATAAGAACGAATGAGGGGATAAATCATTAGAGTGGCCTACCAATAAGATGGGTGGAAAATGAAAATTCATAAGTACATCCAACCTATTTTTGCATAGAGAATAATGAACCTAGATGAATGAAAAGAATGCCATGCATTAATTGTAATGCCTATTTTTTCATTTTATGAAGTGATGCATGTATGAATGAGTTGAGATTGTTTGAAAACTCAGAATAATGTACATGTGGTTTAAATCATTATTAAAACAAACATGTGGGATATACTTTCTCATAACATAGGGAAGAACAAGATGAAAGCAAGAATATAATCAAGTTACAAATGTTATCAATTAAAAATGAAATGGAAAGTTATATACATTGCCTTAGAATGTTAAATGAAAAGCTGTGAAAGCATGGGAAGCGGGGCTAGTCCCCGCACCCCAGCGAAAAGTGACTACTTGCTCATGATGTGAGAAACATGAAGAACAAGAGAGAAGGAAGATTCTGCCATGAGCATGATGCAGAAGGTAGTCACAGCTCGGTGAAGATGATGTGGTCTTCTACGTCATTTCAGGGAAAATCTAGACGATGAGGAATAACCACCAGGGCAGGCTGGGCAGACCTTCTTCTCCACCTTCTTTCTCTTCTCAGCCTCCTTGCTCACAGCAAGAGGAGGTGTGGGCGGCTTGGCAATGGCGTGAAGATGGCGGAGTGGTGGCGGTGTGGAAGGAAGATCAATCCTTTGCACAAGTAGCCTCTCAGCGGCCTGGAATTGATCCCAAATGAGGACCCTTGTGGTCCTATTTATAGGCTTGGATGGGGTCCTCACATTTTTGCTGTGAGTTTTCTCCAAACGGTTTGCTTGAACGGTCTAGAGAAAATGGTTTTGGAGACTATTTGACATCCAAATGGTCTTGGCTTCTATTGTTCTCTGCCTCTGATCGGTCTCGAGTCTCTGTACAAACAGTCTAGATGACCGAAAAGATCCAAATGGTCTAGGGCAATCAGTATGTACTGAACGGTTTTGGAGACCAATTGGACTAACCAAACGGTCTTGAAGACCGAACAAATCCAAATGGTCTAGGGCAATCTGTCTGCACTGAACGGTTTTGGAGACTGATTGGACTGACCAAATGGTCTTGAAGACTGTTTGGACTGACCATATGGTCATGAGTTCTTTGACCTATCAGTCTTATATTTGATCGGTTTTGCGCCCCAACCGGTCTTGGTCGTCCGATCGGTCCTTGGTCAATACGGTCTTGAGGAGCGATGGGGCTTGCACGGTCTTGCTGATCAAACGGTCTTGGCACCCGAGTGGTCTTTTGGGTGACTGGCCTATCGGTCTGGAGACCGTATGGTGCCAAATGGTCTTGAGACCGTATGGAGCCAAATGGTCTTGAGATCGTATGGCGCCAAATGGTCTTGAGACCATATGGAACCAAACAGTCTTAAAATCTTATGGCGTAAAACGGTCTTCGTCATCCAAACAGTCTTGAGGACCGATGGCCTCCAAACGGTCTACAACATCCAATCAGTCTTGGTCCAAACAATTTTGAACCCATTAAGTGTCATACGGTCTTGAGACCGTTTGGGATCAAGTGGTTTTGAGACCGTATGGGCTCAAACAATCCTGAGACTGTTTAGGTAGAGTAGTGAGTGGAGGACCGTGTAGGTGAATATCTGAGACTGAGAGGTCAAACCCGCATGGGTACACTGATAGGGCAAAGTGTTAGGTCAAGACTGATTGGTCAAGACCAAAGTTGAGCTTATCTTGAGTGAATTCCATTCGATGGTTGAACCTAGTCAAGACCTGCACAAAATCAATATAAATCTGGTCAATAATCTTGTTAATTTAATTAGTTAAGAAATCTTGCATTTTGTGAGATTAAGGAGATGAAATTGAAAGTATTGAATCGAATTGGTCCCAGAGAGGTGACTGAAAATCATGATGAATATGCATTCATCTATATATACTCCAAACTTAAACGTTGCTCGTCCTTGAGTAACACAAAATTTGAAATAGTCGCCAAATGAATACTTTCCGATCATGTGATTGCCTCCTCTTCACATCACGATTGTTTCTTTTCTGCAAAATATGACTAAGCATCTCAACCTCCTGAGACCACTGAACACATCTTACCATATCTTCATTCCTGAGTTTTCTTTCCAACATCACTTCCTCCTCACTTTTTCCAACAATAAGCATGTTAAAGAGTTTCGTAAGAGTCCAGAGGTACCTGCAGAACAACAAGTGTGCATCTGATCTGACACTGGTGTATTTCATAGCAGTGGAGGCATTTATTGTGCCTTTAGGTAGAAAAGGGAGTGAAGGGTGGTATGCAAGGAATGAATAAATCTCTCCTCTATTCTAATTGAGATTTTTATTATATTATTTTCAATTCGATTTATTGCATGTTTTTTTGTGCAAATCTCTCCTCTATTCGACTCGACATTGCATTTTTTTGTGTGTGCACTTTGGCTTCTTTTCTTGGTGATACACCCCTTTTAATTTGCAAGGGATATGGAAGAAGTGGATATAGAGGGAAGTGGTGTGCCACCCCAAACTTAGGGTTTGGCACTATTTTGGCTATTTTTTGTTTCTTTTTTATGGATGGAGGGGTACAGAGATGATAGAATAAGTGTAGAAGAGAGTTCAAATCAGAATGCAACTTGATTTACAATTTTGTGCACTGGGTTGTTCTCTTTATCATACTCTGCTCAAATACTGACTTGATGAGGATCCGGTGGGGATTCCATGTTGTTGTTCCACTAGTCATTTAGGAAGCATGATGCATTTGATCCCTATCAGTTTGACAGACGCTTGCCATTTTTGCATAGAGATCATAATGTTAGGTTTCATAACCTTCACAAGATGATTTCAATCAAAAGGCTAGTTTTCAGAAGAAGGTCCTTTTGAGGATCTGCTTCGAATAAGGGGGGTATAATGATACAAAATGCATAGATATTGAAACGAAAAGTGTCAAAACTTCATCTAGTATATGTTCAAATTTCTATGGAAAACTTTAAAAGTTTAGAAAATTATGAAAATATTGGTAAGGTGAAAATTTTGGTAAATTTTGGTCAAAAATGCAACTATGAAATCTTAAGTCTGAATTAGATGGGTGAAGTTGGAAAGTAAGATACGTACCACCCACCCTCCACCCCAAACTTAGAAATTTGCTCATCCTGAGCAAACTCTAAATCTGAGATGGAGGGGAAAGTTCATGCCATTTGGACCACTACATGTGGTTGTGTTCCAATCAACGTGCGTCCTCCATCTGAAAATCTCAAACATAAATACCCTTTAGAACTCAAGATAGCATCTTGTGATGCAATTTTATTTGGTGCAAAATTATCTAAAAAACAAAATTAAGAAAAATTTTGAATTCAAAATTGAAACTAAATACAAATTTATTGATCGGGTTGCCTTCCGACAAGCGCCTTTGTTTTATGTCGGTGACTCAACTCGGTTTCTTCAACTTTCATGGTGGATACATTGGATTGGTGAGTTCCAGTATTTCTTCGGTACATGTGTCGGCTGAGGTGAAATATCTCTTCAGTCATTGACCATTTGTCACAAATTCACTTGACTTTTCACTCCATAAAGAAAAAGCACCATGTGGGGAGATGCTCTTGACGATGTAAGGTCCTGACCAGCGAGAATGGAGTTTTCCTAGGAATAACCTCAGTCTTGAGTTGAAAAGAAGAACTCGGTCTCCCACTTGAACTTCCTTCCTCTTAAGATGACCATCGTGCCACAACTTTGTGCGTTCTTTATAGATTCTAGAATTCTCATAGGATGTCATTCGAAGTTCTTCCAGCTCCTGGAGTTGTAGAATCCTAGCTTGGCCTACTTCCTTCATATCAAAATTTAGTTGTTTTATTTCCCACCATGCCTTGTGTTCCAATTCTATAGGTAGGTGACATGACTTTCCATAGATTAGTCAAAAAGGTGTAGTCCCAAGGGGAGTTTTAAAAGTAGTTTGGTAGGCCCACAAGGCGTCATTGATTTTTACTGACCAATCTTTCTCATTGCGGCCTATAATCTTTTCCAAAATAGCCTTGAGTTGATGGTTAGAAACCTCTAACTTCCCACTAGTTTGTGGATGGTAGGGTGAAGCTACCTTGTGAGTTACACCATATTTCCTCAGCAATGCTTCAAAGCTTCTTTCCAAGAAATGAGAACCTCTATCAGAAATCACAGTCCGTGGGACTCCGAATCGGGGGAAGATGATATCTTCGAACATTTTGATGGCAGGTTTGGAATCACTAGTGACAGTTTGTATGGCTTCGACCCATTTTGAGATGTAATCCACTACCACTAGTATGTAGGAAAATCCATGAGAAGATGGGAATGGACCCATGTAGTCCACACCCCAAACATCAAATATCTCAACTTCTTGCCACAAGTTCAGTGGCATCTCATCTCTTTTGGTTATGTTACCCATTCTCTAGCACTAGTCACATGATAAAACAAAGTTATAGGAATCTTTGGATATGGTTGGCCAAAAGAATCCACATTGCAAAACTTTCAAGGAAGTTTTCTTAGGGCTCATATGGCCTCCAACTGGGCCTAAGTGACATTGCTCCAAAATAAGTTGAGCTTCTTCTTAGGTGATGCATCATTTATATAGGCCATCAGCGAAGATCTTGAAGAGGTATGACTCCTCCCAGTGATATTGCTTCACATCTTGTAGGAATTTCTTCAGTGCATTTCCAGTGCATTCGGGGTGAATGATACCCACAGCCAGGTAGTTCACAAGGTCTGTGTACCAAGGGATAGCTTCAGAAACTTTCATAAGGTGGTCATCAGGAAGAGAATCATTGATGGGGATGTTCTTAGTTTCCAAGGCATGGATACGACTGAGGTGGTCTGCCATGACATTCTATGTACCTTTCTTGTCTCTTATCTCCAGATCAAATTCTTATAAGAGGAAAATCCATATAATTAACCTAGGTTTAGCATCGTTCTTTGCCAGTAGGTAACATATAGCAACATGATCCGTGTAGAAAATGACTTTTGAACCAATGAGGTAGGATCTGAACTTATCCAAGGCATACACGACTGCAAGAAATTATTTCTCGGTAGTTGCATAATTCCTCTAAGATTCATCAAGGGTTTTCCATGCATAGTAGATCACATAATGTTTCTTTTCTATACATTGGCCCAAGACAGCACCCACAACATAATCACTGGAATCACACATAATTTCAAAAGGGTGATCCCAATCAGGGGCTCTGATGATGGGAGTTGTTGTAAGAGCATGATTTATATGGTTGAAACTTTTAACTCATCCTTTGTCAAAATTGAACTCAGCATCCTTTAGTAGCAAATTTGTCATCGGCTTGGTTATCTTTGGGAAATCCTTTATAAACCATTGGTAAAATACCACATAAACTAGGAATGCACGAACCTCCTTTACATTCATTGGGATAGAGAGCTTGGAAATTACTTCGAACTTGGCCTTGTCTACTTCAATTCCTTGATTACTGACCCTATGGCCGAGGACAATGCCTTCCTTTACCGTAAACTAACACTTCTCCCAATTTAACACAAGTTGTGCTTCTTTACACCATTTGAGGACAAGGGAGAGGTGTTTTAGGCATGAGTCAAATGAATCTCCATACATAGAAAAATCATCCATAAAAACTTCCATGACAGTTTTAGTGAGACCAACAAATATGGCAGCCATGCAACGTTGGAAGGTTGTAGGTGCATTACAGAGGCCGAAGGTCATCCTTCTAAATGCATATGTTCCAGATGGGTAGGTAAAAGTAGTTTTTTCTTGGTCATCTAGATGTATAGGTATTTGATAGAATCTAGAGTAACCATCAAGGTAACAGAAATATTCTTGATGTGCTAATATTTCTAATACTTGATCAAGAAAAGGCATTGGGAAATGATCCTTTCAAGTTGCCTTGTTTAACTTCCTGTAATCAATGCACATCCTCCACCCTATAACCGTTTGAGTGGGGATGAGTTCATCTTTTTCATTTCGTATCACATTTGTTCCACCTTTCTTTGGGACAATATGCACGGGACTTACCCATGGTGAGTTTGATATCAGATAGATTATTCCAGCAGTGAGTAGTTTAATGACTTCATGACAAACTACTTCCTTTATATTTGGAATCAATTTGTGTTGATGTTCAATAGTTGGCTTGTGATCTTCCATCATGGGCATTTTGTGCATGCAAAATGCCTGTCTAACCCCCGTGAGGTCACTCATCTTATAGCCGATTGCTTTTCTTCTTTCCTTCAATTCCTTCAAAAGTTTGTCTTCTTGTTCCGTCGTTAGATCTGAATTTATGATGATGGGACAAACCTTGAGTTTATCTAGAAACATGTATTTCAATCCTTCCAGTAGGGGCTTCATTTCAGGATCTTGTGTCTTTTCAAATGCTTCTTCAGTAACATCCACTACTTTTAGTTCCTCAACCTTGGCTTTAGGATCTTTGTTAGCAGCATGGAGGTGGAAAATACAACTTTTCACTTGTTTGTCATCTAAAATTTCTGCATTCAAATTAGTAAGGGTCACCCCTAAAGGATCTTCTTGTTCATAATCCTCCTGTGTGAGGAGTGACAACTGCTCTAAACACTCAATCAAGTAGACTTCCTCTTGCATGCTCAGCCTTTACATGCTTTCAAAAACCTTGAATTCAAGAGTTTCTTTACCTAATTGGAGTAACAAAATTCCAGCTTTAACGTTGATCAGAGCTCTTGCGGTGGCGAGGAATGGATATTCAAATATGAGAGGGTATCTAGTGTCTTCCGTTATGTCCATGATGACAAAATCACATAGAACATAGGAATCTTTTCCTACCTTGATAGGGACATCCTCAACGATTCCTCAAGGTAGAGTCACAGTGTTATCTGCAAGTTGTATGGTCATGCCAGTTGGCAGAAGTTCAACAAACCCTAGCCTCTTGCAAAGGCTAAGTGGCATGATGGAGATACTGGCGCCAAGATCGGCCAATCCTTTCTTACATGATGAATCACTGATATGGCAGGAGATCCCAAAAGATCCTGGATCTTTCTGCTTCTTGGGCATCTTACTCTAGATGATGTCTGAAGTAATTTTTGCTAACTTGACTATTTCATATTCTTTAGTTATATATTTCCTGGTGAGCAGTGACTTCAAGTAGTTTGTCCAAGTTGGTATCTCTGCCAGCACATCTAGGAAGGGTATATCAAAATGAAGCTTTTTCATAGCTTCTTTGAATTTATTGAAACGAGAATCGAGCTTTGTTTGCTTCAAACAAGATGGGAAAGGTGGACGAGGCTTGTATACTAGGACCTCTGGCTCTGGTGTTTTAGTTTCTTTAGATCTTTGCTCGACTATCTTATCAGCAATCATTGGTTCTTTTGGTTGAGGATCAGGTGTTGTTGAGTCTTGGACGATCACAGGTTCATCCTCCTCTGTAACAACCACCGATGTCTTGATAAGAGGATTAAAATAGTCTTTTCTAGACCTGGTGGTGATAGCCTTCAGTTGCCCAGTGTGTTTTGGGTTATTCTCAGGTTGACCAACAAAGGCTCCAGCAGGTGGTTTCATACTGGCTGCAAGTTGAGCTAATTGAGATTCAATAGCCTTCTGATGGGCTTGATGGTTAGCTATCATTGCTTACTGGCTAGCTATCAATGTTTGTTGCGATTGTAACGTCTTTTCAATGGCTAATAGCTTGTCATCAGGAGAGATGGGGCTAGCTTGTTGCCCTTGTTGTTGGTTCTAGTAAGGGTTTTGGTTGGGATTCTAAAATTGTGAATTGTTCTGAAAATTGTGGAAGTTCATGTTCTGATAGTTTCCCCTTAAGTTCCCTTGATTTCCAAAGTTTTGTTGTTGGTTATACTGTAATCCTAATGGGCCTCTTTGTTTGTTAGTTGAACCAAGTTGTCGTGAGTTTTCCGCTCCTGAAGGATTTCCATATTGAAAACTAGGATTGTAACATCCTAGGATTTGAGGTCTTCGATAACATGATCTTAAAAGGAATGATTGGATTACCCATATCACCAAAGTGCACCTCCTTTTCCGGGAGCCCATCACTAAGAACTCCATAGTTAAGTGTGCTCAGCTTGGAGTAGTATTGGGATGGGTGACCTGTCGGGAAGTTGATCCTGGCATGCGCGTGAGTGAGGACAAAGCACGCAGTTAAGGCTAGTGGTGGTCTGTGGGGATATTCGTCATTCCAGAAACTCTACTAGAGCCTTGGGAAGTGGGCCCGGTCATTACAAATGGTATCAGAGCCATAACCCCTCCAGTAGGTGGGGCCCACATGGGCATGTGACATGTCAGTCTTGAGCCGTGCGGTCCAGGCATGTAGGAAAGGGTTGTCCATGGTTGACGTAGCCACCCTTGCACTGGTATTCCATGATCGGGAGCTGGGTGTCCATGGGCCATTGTGGGTCTGCACTAAAATGGGGTCAGATAATGAGGCCATATAGATGAACCTTGACGAGGACATCAAGAGTCTAAGTGAAGGAGATTGTAACGTCCTAGGATTTGAGGCCTCGAATAACGTGATCTTAAAAGGAATGATTGGACTACCCATATCACCATGGTGCACATCCTTTTCAGGGATCCCATCACGAAGAACTCCATAGTTAAGCATTCTCATCCTGGAGTAGTACTGGGATGGGTGGCCTGTCAGGAAGTTGATCTTAGCATGCGCGTGAGTGAGGACAAAGCATGAAGTTAAGGCTAGTGGTGGTCTGTGGGGACAGTCGTCATTCCTGAAACTCTACTAGAGCCTTGGGCAATGGGCCCAAGCATTACAAGGATGGTTCCTATTTTGATTCAGATTGTAGTATCCTTGACCAGGAATGGTGTTGACGACATTAAGATTTTCTAATTGAGTATTATCTCCTTATCCACATGTGTTGCTTGGAACAACATCGTAAAGAACATTGCATGCTAAAGCAGAATGATCAGTACCTTTACATGCTTCACAGAATGATGAAGCTGACTTAGTCTGTTCTTGTTGTTGAGGGTGTGAATGTCCTCTTCCAAATGCAGCAAGGGATGATTCAATATGATCTTACTTGGCAACTAAGAGTTTGAGGGTTTCAACAATTTACTTGTATTGTGGAATAACTTCAACCATAGCTACCTTCAACACTCCCTTGCCTACATACCTACCCCAGTTAGCTTGATTTTCAGCTCCAAGGGTGACAATCCTCCATGCACTATAATAACTCTGATGCATGAAGTTTCCTCCAGATGAGGAATCTAAGAATCTCTTGATATTGTCATCAACACCTCTATAGAAGATCTTGATGAGTTGATTCTTAGGGATTCCATGGTGTGGACACTTGCGTAGAAGTTCCTTATATCTTTCCCATGCTTCAACAAGAGTTTCTCCAGGGGCTTGCGTGATCATTGTTATTCATCCACTAATTTCGTAGGTGAGAGAAGGAGGGTAGAATATTTCCAGAAAAATATTTTGAAGTTGTTCCCAAGTGGTGATGGGTTTGCATTGCAAGGAGTTGTACCAACTCATAGCTCTATCAGCAAGAGAATACTTAGAAAGACTAAGTCTAATGGCATCATTGGATACTCCATTTTGTTTTGTCATTGTGCATAGATCGATGAATCTCAAAAGATGTTCTTGACTATCTTCTCCTTGTTTGCCATAGAATGGATTGTTTTGAAGCAAGGTAATCCAATGTGCTCGTATCTTAAAGTTGTGAGCATGGATAGGAGGAGGTTGAACTGGGTGATGAACGTCAGCTGCCTTAGGGATTGAGAATTCCCTAAGATCCTTTTGCAGTTCTGGTGCTTATGCTGCTGCTTGCATTGCTAGGATTTCTTCTTGAAATGCAGCCCTAGCTTCTTGCATGAGTCTTTCTCTTTGTACATTGAGGGCTTGAGGTACTATTCAGGCTATTTCCTCCTCTTGAGCCACTCTCACTTGGTTTTCTCTGTTCTGATGATGGAAAGTTCTGTCTATCTCAGGATCAAAGTTGTCGGTGAGTCTGGTACTGTTCAAACGGTGCATACACCACTCTTGGGGGTACATGAAATGAAAAGATCTGAAGTAAGATTGATGAAGTGGAGTGGAATTCAAGTAGATGATCGATTGAATCAAAAGAAAAACAAAATCCTAGATTAGCCTTAAAAGAACTAGATTTGACTAACCGATTCCGTTGTCCCCGACAACGGTGCCTGAATTTGACGTGGAATATTATCTCACTACAAACTCACTCGGGGTTGAAATCCTTGAGCTTTTACCAAAATCTCGTGCAATAATACCACCCGCAAGAAGACATGTCTTACATCAGTATAGTTAAGGATCAAATCCCAAAGGACAATGTTTTTAAGAATCTTTGTCAGTCAAATCTAGCACAAGTAAGATTCATATTTAGAACGATTGATAGGGTTGTGGTTGATTAAACTAATTGCAAGAAAGTAAAAGAGTAGAATTAAAGTTTTTTCTAGATTAATGATATGGAATCACTGGGATGGTATTGGGTTTCACCACCACTACACATGCAAACACATACAAATATCAAAAATCCAGACAAGAATCTAACAATCCATATGGAACTGATGCAAACCCTCCCTACAGGATGTTTAGGCCCACGTAAGCATCCCCTTAGGCATCAAATTTCTTGTCACCATCCGAATCATGCACTCACGGTTCCGAAGATACAACATCCAATTGAGGCTAAGGTCCTCCCTAAGGGATGTTTAGACCAGAAAAGCGTCAATGTGGGTTAGATGGCTCATCCCCTCACAGATCATACACTTATGACCTCAAGGAATCCCATTATATTTCTAGTCAGGGAGTCAAACGCACTGATCGACAAGCGAACATGTGATTAATCTACAAGCAAACATTGATGATTAACAAAGAAGATACAAAATCCAACTAAGGCGGTGGCCCTCCCTAAGTGATGTTTAGGCCGCAGAAGTGTCACTATAGACTAGATGGCTCGTCCCCTCACGGATCATACACTTACGACCTCAAGCAATCTCATTCTATTCTAGTTTGAGAGTCTACCTCATTAATTGACATTCTACCCTACAAACATAAGTTCTCATAGCATAGGGAATAATAATACACTACTAAAAAAGGATGATTTAGCTACACACATTCTAACTATATATATTGTATTTGTATTAAAAAATTACATTTTGTTACAAATTTAAAAAATATAACTAAAACATATGTAGTTAATTCAAACAACTACAAATTTAACTACATATTGGAATTCACCAAAAAAAATTCTTCCAAACACCTCTCCCTCCCCTCCCAAAAAAACCAGCACGTCCAAAAAATTTAACTTTTTTGCACCTCTCCTTCCCCCTATTGAGAAGGTTGGTATTGCTGCCTCCCCCAAATACCACCAATGCCCCATTACACCTGACTCTCCATCCATCCCATCATAGACCCTAATTAACTCACAGTCTATGACCTCCATCACCCTAATCCACCCCGATAGTTCCCCCATCATCATGCTCTCTCACTCTCATCCCTCCTCATCGGAATGCTCTTTTCTTCTCACCGTCTTCCCCCATACCAGGAACCAACCATCACAAGTATAAACTTGAATATATAGGAAGCGAGACATAAGAAGATGTAATCTTTATTCCAGAAAATACAGAGTATTTCATGTGTCTAAGAGGACTCCTTACCGCCAAAGTCTATATATAAAGGACTTCTGACACAGAATGTGCTAAGAGCATCAGATACAGTTGTAATTTCCTTTCTCTGTTTGTTATTTAGTACAAGTCAACGTGATACTTCTTGGCTAACTGACTACTTTTGATTTGAATATGTTATCTATCTTTTTTAATCCTTATTTCTAGTTGAGTAGGTAACCTCGTTTCTATAGAGAATTACTCATTACATTTCTAATATCAATGTTTCTAGTTCACTATCCATGATTAAATGCCCCTAATTTGTCATGTACCAGACACCAAATAAAGCATTCAACAAAATTGTAATTTTTATACGTATGAATGTCAAGTAGAGAACATTTAGACTCCTAATTATAATTGATGTTTATATACTATTATGATTCTACGGTGTTGTCTCTTCTAATAATTTTATCAAAAACTTACAGCAGCTTGCCAAACAAAGGCTAAAAGAAAAAAAAGTAGAGGTACGACGGGCATAAAGTCTACAATTGGACTGAAAAGGGCATAAGCCTCAGGAAATTTTGCGAAGAAAAGATTACTCGAATAAGGGGCATAATTAAGACAGATACAGATTAAACTAAAGATATTTAGCATAACAAGTCATTTTTGTGGATAATTTTACTGAATTTATTTTATTGATATAGGGAGAAAATGAAGAAAGAAGAGGGGTTAAAATTCCTTCTCATTTGTAAAATTTCCAAAAAAAAATTCATTACATTTTCATTTGCAAATATAAGGAATTATACTTTCATACAATATCTTTATTGAATTCTAAATAATGATCAATGGATTTGTTTTGATTCGATATCCACATATGTCTAATCCCAACAACAAAAACAAGAACTCCAATCAATAACTAATACCAATTAAACAGTTAATTATCTAATTAGAACTAATTCTATTATTATTAACTAAATCCATTATTATATATTATTTATTATATATAGGTATATAATATGCTTTCTATTTCTAATTCCATTTTCCAATAAAAAAATTGAATATAGATGCAATTTCTAAATTTAACGAATCTAATATAGATTATTATACTAATATAGATTATTATAAATGTAGAGAAGGAATCCTTACTAAACTGATATATTAAATGAGAAATTGTTTTTATTCGAAATTATTCGAATTTATTTTAAATTTTGTTATTTTTTATATGGGATTAAGTCTATAATTGACGAATAGCCTATAATTACTAAAATTATACTAATGTTTATTAGTATAGTATTGAATATAAATAAGAATGGGGTATGGCCAGGTGGTAAGGGAACTGGTTTTGATCTTGTTATTCAGAGGTTCGAATCCTTCTATCCCAGGTTTATTCCAATGGAATCTAAGGATTGGATCACATTGCACTCAACATAACATTTCAATTAAATAAAATGTTTAAAGAAAAGAACCTCTTTCGTTCTGAACTTTTATGATTCTTCTAAAAAGAAAAATCATATTTTTTGTTCGTTTGGTTTATCATAAACAAAGGTAATCCAGTGTCAAATATGTAAGAAATAGATAGAAATGGTTTTTTATATGCACAGGTGTGCGTTAATAGTTTCATTTCACTCCCAAAATGGGATATTTTCCCATTTTTCAATATTTTCAATATTAAAATATATATAAATATTGAAATATATAAATAAAGATATATATATATGTATGTTTGACACCTATTTCTATTTGAGTTAGTTACTTAGGGACACTTTATGTTTCATATCTATCATACAAAATATTTGAATTATTAGATAATCATGATCATGATGCATTTTGAGTCAAAATGAAAAAAAGGCAAATCTCCATAACACCTAAAACACCTAAAGAAACTAAAGGGAATAGGGCAAATTCCACAGTCTATGTAGAGACTAACTGAGTAATCTAATTTAGTACTAATTTCATCATGGGTCTTGTATTAAAGTTACAAAAACAAAAAAGTTAGGGTCAAAAATGGGAAAAACAAATGAGTTTTGACCCATTTGTTTTTGTAACTAAACTTTATTTATAGTATAGAATCCCATAATAAGATAGGATCCCATATTTTTTTCATGTGTCTCCTAATTCCATCTTAATTTATATATGTGATTCGGGTGGGATTTGGTCCTGGGGTTTCTTATACCTCTGTACTTAGGCCTTATTAGTCTTTTGCATACTAAGAGATACCTTCTTTTCAAGACTAATAATCATGTTCTTATGATATGGAAGTCTGTAATTTGGAATTATTGGTGTGTATGGCTTCTTGCTTGTTTATTTTTATTTTGACTACAAGTCAGGATGATCTTATGACTTATCTCTACCTCTTTTCCTGCTATGATCTGCTCTGTTACATGTTTACTGGTTTTTGTCTTCTACTTCTTGCAAAGACTATGTCTGGTATACTATTCGTTCACAGTCTAAAATGTCTTACAGTATGTGAAGGGACTAATGATAGTAATTCAATAATGTGTTTTGTTTGAGTTTCAAGATCTATATATTTAGATTATGTTCTAGTTTTTGGATTTATAGGAGTTTCTTTTTCCTAGATCTACTTATTATTGTTTCCTACAACTGGAGGCTATGTATTTCTCATTCTTTCTCTAATGGGAACCTGGTCCATTTTCTATGATGTGCAATGCTCATACAATTGCATGGTCCTAAGTATTGTTCTACTACTGAATCCAAATACTACCTTAGGTGTTAATTCAACTTAGATCACTATTATCATTATTGCAAGTTGTTGCCAATCGCAATTTGGCAAAAGAATATGAAATTTGACAAGGTGGGCATTCTTTATTTTCTAGTATTGCTCACAGCTAATCTTAATTTACTCAAGTTATAATATTTTTTGTTTCTTATGAAGTCTTTGGTTAGCTTGATTTCATGTCTTAGGGGTATGATGATATAGTGGAGCAGGCAATGATTATCCTCAACAATGCTAACTCAAAAACAATGGATCTCGGGAATGTGTTACTACCCATGATGAGACCAACAAGAACCCTTCTCGAGGAATGAGAGCAGGATTAGGACGTCAGAAAGAAAGATTTTCCATGAGGCCTACTACAAGGTTTAGCCTTTCCTCTAAGAATGCAACTTGGTTTTGGTGCGCTTGGTCTATAGTTCAAGAAGTTGAAATAAAAATGTTTTTGCTTTCTAACAACCAGAACTTGGATGATTTAATTCTAAAAATTGACGTCGACAACCTTGCAGATCTTGATGAGTATTTTTTTATTATGTACAAGATTGGAGGTACGTTTCATATGGGCATACAACATCTTATATATTTTTCAATTTTGATGATTTACATGCTTCACCGAACAATATACCTTAATGGATGCTCAGAAATGTAAAAACTGATATATATATAGAACAAAAAAAACTTTACAGCCTGATAACCCTGTCAATACTTGGCCCATTCTTGCGACCACATATTAACACTAGAACTGCTATCATAATACAACATGTGCATCATGATAAGCTAATATAAAACATAGTTTGAATTTAGTATCCATCAACCCCGTGATATGTCAATGAATTTGCATGGAACTTGTCATCCAAATCCTTATCGATGACAATGAGATAAAGACAATTTACATGGAACTGAATCACCGAAGCCTGAAAGCCCTAGAAAGCATTTGCATCCTAGGTAGACCATTAACTAAGCTCAAATGATAGTGGGTTCAGATCTACATTTTCGTTTATCTCAATACTAGTACCTTGGTGGGACCTTTCTCACTTGCAAATGTACCTTTCAAATGTTTCTTAGTCTTTATTTTGTAATGAACTTCTATAGTTTATTCCATGTTTTATGTATCTAGGACCGTACATTGAAGAAGGACATCACTGTGACCAAGCATACGATGCTTTGCATTACTATTCTTTAGTTCCACGTTCATCATCGTGATATTGATAGAGCCATTAAGTCATTAACCTAATATGGATATGCTTTCTTTATTGTTGGCTTCTTTGTTTTGATGGTCTATCCATTCAAATTGTCATCTATAGTAAATGAACAATTTTCCTTCAGAATGGAAGATATTAGTTGATTGCCATCATGACGTTAGTAGAAGACATGACTTTCCATGTAGAATAACGTGAATGATCTCTATTTAAGTCCCTTGTTTGTGACTGTTTACCTCAACTATACAAGAATATGTCTGAATTTGAGAGGGGAAGTGATCCATTTTGTAGATTTGCAGTTTTCATGCACTGTATAAAGAAAATGATCTTTTATTGAACAATTATATCAACATGCAAGTCTTAAATGAAAGCTAAATCAACATGCACATTTCTCTTTTTCCAAAATTGAAATCATTTTCTTGAATGGACAAATAGAAATATGTAAAGAATGCAAAATATATTAAACTTTATAGATTTGGGATTCTGAACACCACATATATGTTTTCTCCTACCTATTCAACTATCTCTGTAAAATTGCTACTTTACAGATTTGATTTTCAATTTTCTTTCTATCAAAACTCATCAACTTGTAATATGTTTCCCATATTTTGGAAATTGTATATTTAATGGTATAGACTGTATAATATTGGTAGATTTATTTTTCTAACTAGACTTTTGTTTTTTGAATCAACACAAACACATTGTGCTTCAAAAATTTATTTTATATTTAAATATTTCTTTTTTGCTTGTTCCTTGAGCCAATTTCAAACAAATGTGAAGCACCATGAATAAGTATGCGTGTTAACTTTGTTGTTTTATTAATTTATCCATGTATTCTTAAAATACCGTGTTACAGAGTTATGCCATGATTAGAACACCAATTGCATCAACTGAACGTAGGTTCTTGATATTGAAATGCAAAAAATCAATCAGGTTTATTGCTTATCTTATTTACTAGCTAGTAAAACCATTATAATGTCTAGGCTCCATGAAAAGTTGTAATAGATAACAAATATCTATGCCAAAATATATTTTGGAACAATGTCAAACTATTTCAGAACCAAGAATACATTTTTGCGTTTGAGTTTTACTGACTACATGTGTGTTCTAATGAATAAAACTACAAAGATCACCTATAGATACATTGTGAAATTATTAAATACCAAGCTGCACTTTGTTCACCTTAAACCAGTGCATTATATATTCAAGGTCCCATTCACCATTTTGGTTGTTCATGCAACTTGGTTTTAGATCATCCATGTCATTTAGGATTGTGCTATGGTCCTTGGATTTTGGATTGATGCTCCCTTTGACCCTAGATCACTAAAAGCCAATGTATTCCTCCCATTCATCATTAACAACTCTAATTGTGTTCTCATAGTATCTGCTGTTATAGAATGATGCTTTATATCTAAGAGTAGGTTTTTAAACATTTTTACTTTAATCTACTATATTTTGCTTCCATGGTGAGGTGCCTATCAGCTGTTCTTTCGGTTACATATTGCTAAGCACATCTTCATAGGCCTCAGACATTTCTTTTGCAGTTTTGGTTCCAATCTTGTTGTTGTGTTTGTCTACAAACCCATGCTATGGGATTAGTATTCTATTGCTAGTGTTGATTACTTCTACCATGAGTGGCTGCATGCAGTATGGCGGCTTGCATAATGTAGCTTGACTTCACAATCGTTATGCATATAGAGCAAAGGTAACTCTTCTTGTTAGGGAAAGGGATATTTTTTACAAGATTTAATTATGTCCTATGTTAACAAAATTGTTTAGTGAACAAGGTTGAGGAGTATGTTTGCCTTTTTTGAGTTTGAAGGTCTCTCTAGGGTCTATAATCTAGTACATGTACTTCATTATATCGCTCTATTTTGTAAGCTTTGTTCCTATGCTAGTGTATCTTACTAGAAATCTGACAATTAAAATTCTTTAGGAAATAAATTTTTCTTCCATGTATGTGAATCACTGGTTAATATCTTTCTTGATGCTCCTACATTTGTAGTTCATGCATTTGGCCAAAAAATTTAGAAGGTACATGTTGTTCATCTTGCATTCAAATAAAATACTGATTCTCTTTATAACATTTGTAAGATTAATATTTAGTGTTTCCTATTTTTCTATTAGACTGTAATGATGGTAATAAAAATAATAAATGCGGGACCTACACTTACAAACATACTAATTCCTAGAATATGTTGTTTCAAATTACTTCCAGAAGTCTTAAGAAATTTGAAGTAAGACAAGTATCCTTAGTGCTTTGTTTATTAGCCTAAATGACCATAATAAGTTTACCAACCTAATTACTCTCATATAGCAAATCATGTAGCAGATAATTATAGCAAAAACTAAACAAACTGTTTGATACTTAAGACTAAAAACTCACCTCTCCAGGGCATGTAGAGTACCCACGTTTCCCAGCCACACATTTTAGGAAAATGTTTCCCATAGTTATAATGGACTCTAGTGCTTTGCTAGGTAGTGGGACTTGTCCCTACACATTTAAGTGCCAACAGAGGCTCACCTAGGAAGGACTTTTTTCATGTCTATTTTAGGTATGAAATGCTAAAATAAGATACTAAAGTGGATAGTACTTCACAACTAAAGCGTGTTGACAATAATAAAATCTCTTTGGGTTGAAAATTCATTTAACTTACCTTTATGTAAATTGTTGTTCCATGTGCCCATTTATCAAATGAATTTAACTTTCCTTGCTGTAAATTGTTGTTCCATGTACCCATTTATCAAGTCTGATTAACTTACCTCATATTGCCCCCCTTTCATGATGGGGCAATCTATGATGCATACCTAGCAGATGTGGTACCTACTATTTATCTGTAGTAGCATGTTGGCCTCAATGCAGCTTTGCATAAAATTTTATTTTTCTAAAAAAAGAAACAAAAATTATCAAGTCCATTTAACTTAACTCATATTGCCCCCCTTTTCAACGATGGGGCAATATGTGATGCATACTTAGTAGATGGGTACCTACTATTTATCTGCGGTAGCATGTTGGCCTCAATGTAGCTTTGCATAAAAATTTTATTTCCAAAAAAAAAAGAACAAAAATAGTATCCCTCCAACATATTCATATAATCTGAATCAGTACAAAGTATTTGTTTGGTTATGAAGTTCAATTATATGTTCTTTAAAGTATGTTTCGTTATGTATCACTATCCTCATCTGTTTCACTTGATTTACATTATGACTCTAGTGATGTACTGCAATTCAAGCACATATTAGTGACTCCCAAAGAGCGGAGTTATACTTTGTTTCTTGAATTCTATTCATTTAATTGAAAGCACACTTTGAATTTTACAACTTATACATTTTTGTTCTTGTGGTTAATTTCCCCTAATGGCCTTGGATAGTTTTCTGCTTCTCGATATAGGATTTTGGATTAAGATATGATGTGCATGCGTACAGAAAAGTAGAGGGCTAATGAGTTATAGAAATTTGAAGAAGTGGTTTAAGAGCTTCGTAGATGCTCAATGAAATTGAGAGTAGGATGTTACTTGTCACATAAATGAAAGTGTCATTCTTCCGAAGATTATTGGTTTAGAACACACTACAATGGTATGCTACATTTTATATTAAATCATATTGCATCCCTTTTCGAATCATCATTGTCTAGGTCTTCAATCATTTCTCCTTGGATATATTCTTCTAGGTTGAATATTTCTGGATCATCATTGTCCTGGTCTTTGATCATTTACCTTTATACATATGATATCAAGAGGGCAAGTTTTCTGAGAAGATGATAATTTTTTACTGTTATTGTTTAAATGATATTTGACAATATCCTTTCTTGAGTGAAGTATAACAATGAAGTTATATGGTGTCTCTTTTTTGTTTTTGGTTGTATTTAGGTCTTATCCTTTTGACTTAGGCTCCACGATGATCTATTTTTGTACATAAATCATATAACTTAGATGATATTGGAATCCTAGGCATCCTATCAATGATGAATGAGAGGATTTTGTTCTTATCATATCTGCATGTTTACTACCTTATTCTGAAATATTCATAACCTCTATAGATTCACACCAAAATTTTCTACATTTAGCATTGGTAATTGAAGCATACCAATTAGAAAAGATACACATTCCTTTTAAAACTTATTTGATGTATCATTCATTACTAATATTTTTGTAGTTGTCTCTTATACAATTCGTTCATATTAATTTTAATGCAACCTGGGATCGCACCATTGAAGATTGTTATAACATTGTGTAGCGATAATCATAGTCTGAGTTCTAGGCATAATCTCTAGGATCTTGCATTTAGCTATCGCTAAGCTTTGGGTATTCAATAGCTTGAACTTGTTATGCATATTATGACTGTTTTTAAATTATATGCTATACATGTTCGAGATATAACAATTAACCTAATGCATTAAGACATGTCTTGTATAGTATATACATATTTATTTGTATGCAACATATGACCTCGTCAGTTATGCTTGTTATAACATTGTGTAGGCATATCATAGTATAAGTTCTTGGAATAATCACCTCCATTGTGTCTTGCATATAAGCAAGAAGCACATTGCACTTTGTGTTAATTCAGTATTGAAGGTATTCAACATCTTGAAGGTGTATATTGACACTCTATAATGAAGGGGGAACAACATAAATGATGTTAGGTTCCTTATAAATTGTTTTAGAAGTCTGTACATTCACAAAGCTCTTTAACTTATCTGACAGTGCTCTGATTTTTTTGTAGATACAAAATGGTAGCTATTTTGAGTTAGCTCATGTATATGTTGTGCTTGTCGCATCATTTTTATTGCATGCATCTCATAAGTAAATATTGTATTTTGAATTCAAATGCCCCATGTTACTCTTGAATATGATAATATATGATGCTATTTTGTATCCTCATTTGTTGCACTATGTCAGTGATGTCTATAGTACTTATGAATCGACTACCAGTGGGGCTTTCTGCATACATCTTATTGCTTTTTTTAGGGTGAACATTCTTAACATTTTGGTTCTGACCAGCTTAAAGTTCCAATTCTCTATTCCTCACCAACTTCATTTGATTCAAATATATTTCTTCTAGTTTTCTAGTTTATTTTTTCAAGCACAACTTATAAACATTGTTTCTATGGTTCAAACAACGAATAGGTGGTTTGATGTGCTTATATTTAAGCTCAAGCATATCGTTTCACAGACATTAACCTGCAACCTTGGGAGATTTGATATCTTCTTTAGAAAAATAGGGATGGGCTAACTTTGCATTTCAAGTTATGTAATTCTCTTCAGTCAGCTGTATATTTCCTACAATCTGAACACAACATTTATCAGCTCATTGTTTTTCATTCTTACACGTCTCCAGTTCAAGAAACTTTAATGGAACTCCTCAAGTGTAATGGAAAGCCAAGCTTTATAACCACTATTCATCATTGTTCTAATGCAGGTCTATCAGTTTCCATCACACCTATAACCATTCAACAGAAAATAAAGAAGCAACTATACCTTAAATAAAATGAAGGTGGTAAAATTGTCAAGACACACACCTCCATGTACAGGCCATATAAAGTTCATATCTTAAGATCAAAAGATAGTTGATTAAGGTCGTGCATACCGTTACTATGGTGAAATGTATGGAAAAATATGATTTGTTGGAAATAAGAGGGAATGTAGTAAAATCTTTGCAATGCCTCACATAATAGTGACCTTCAACAGTTCGTATTATACTGAGGTGGTCAGGAGGGAAAATTAAATGATGTGGTGCTTTATTTTACATTTTTCGACTTTTGCATCACATCTCTCCTAGATTTCCTCTGATTTTTAGCATGTTCAAGATGATATGTCTCTTTCCGCACAACATGTTTAGAAATCATTAGTTACTGGTGAATAGGAAGAACCTAACAGGCTTGATGTTACGACCCCACCTCCCGATAACCCCCAATTAAGGGAGACCGAGAGGTTGAGCCGCACCCATTAATCCCGAATCAAAGGTTCGACATATAACCATAAACAATTATTAAATTCTAACAGACTATACTGAAAATGGTAATAAAATTTTTCTTTACATACCTTTTGAAAACTTGGATCTCTATTCTTCTATCCACACTGATACTAATCTATCTAACCCTCCTTTGCACTTGAATTCTTATTTAGTATCACATGTGCCACTTTACTGTTTGTTCCTTTCATTGTACCTAAAACGCCGACAAACAAAATGTCGGTCAGTCGTAGCTGGTATGTGGGGGAAACAATAAACTTGCAATTATGATAACCATGTAATCATTCAATTAATCATTTAACAATCCAGATTACGTTTTAAATATAACTCTACGATCCAAGAGTACCCTATCCTCTGTATTGTCCCCATTAAACCCCTCATGATCCACCTATAAGTGAACCAATTTCTAGGGTTGAGTCACATGGTACTACTCGTAAGTAGACCACTCCTTAACTCGGGATTTGCTAAAGAGTCTCTAACTCACGGTAACCTAGACCTTTCTCTAGGATTACCCCTTTTTTTTAGCCTTTTCAAAGTAACAGAGGTGGACCCAGATCTAACCAGTTATATATGTACATTTATGGTGATAATCATAGTCACTTTATAGTGGCATGAAATAAATAAACATCCAACAGTTTAGTTGCATTCAATACGATTAAACACACGGGAATCCATCAAAAAACTATAGCAGTTATTCATAATCGTAAACACATACCTGATCAATAATAACTTGATGTCCATGCATTAACATTCAACACAATTAACAAGCAATCAACAATATCCTTAAAATAATGCATAACATCCAGGTGTCATTGTTTTATTCAAAACATCCTCAAGATCAACTTGGATTTCACCTTATGATTTCTAGGCCAACTTTAGGGTTTTATTAGAGTTTTAACCTTTATTATGCATTTATCACTTTTAATGTTCTTTTAGTTCACAAACCCTAATTTCTGCATCATAGGCACAATTGAATGTCAAATAAGTCTAATATGTTTCTTTTACACTAAAACTATTATCTTTATCCTTTTAGGTCATATCCAAAACATTAATGCTAATTATCACCTTCGGTTTCTTTCAAATTGACAAATCATATTTCATTATAGTTCAACTCACATATATGAACCTTATTTATTACTATTTCCACTTTTATACACTAGGAAACACTAACTATCCAAATAATTCACATTAAAGATCTTTGATTCTCAATTTATCTTCAAATCATCATATCTCTATTTTATTCTTCGATTTGTACAATTAAAACCATTAGAATTCATGTCAACATAAATTAGGGTTTCTAATCCCATTAAGGCATATTCATGTACATAGAACCCTAAATTAAACCAACTATATAAAAAGATCATCTTTTTAAATCCTATTTTCACTTTTATTAACAACAGGTTAATATCAGCTTGAATTATCCATCTATCATCAAATCTAAGGGTTTTTCCTTGGTTAAATTATTAAAGATGATAACTTTATGTACTTTTCCAATTTCAATCATATAAACTCTAAATTAGACTAATCACGTGAAAAGTTCTTCCTTTTTTTTAACTCAATGTTCCTTTTTACATTTAACAGATTAACATCAACTCCAATGATCCATTAAACCCTATTTAACACATTAATCATATCAAAAATAGGGTTCCTTAAGAATTAAAGCATTAAAGAAGATTACTTCCATTACTTTTTGGATTGCAAATAGAATTAGACTTCAAACATAATTTATTTGGATTCCTCTCGTTCTGAGGATCAACTTTCATATATAACTTTTTGTCATCTGAGCTACGAATCTTAAGTTACAAATTTTGCAAGAAAAACACTTACTTGGCCAATAGCATGCTGACACGTCAGCATAGCCATGCAACACGCCCCTTTAGGAATTATAATCAAATTACCGCGCTACCCTCCACTTAACTTGAGCGGCCCTTACTAAATCAGGGGTATAACCGTCCAATGTTGCTTCCCCTTTCTTCAACCTTGAGCAGGCCGAAGGCAGCCGCCCTAGCTGCCGATCTATAGGCTGGGCGCGACTCTCTCTTCTCCTCCGGACCCCGATGACGACTAGAGCTTGGTCTCCTTGCTCTGCCGCCCCCTTGCGCACCTGGAGGTGCCTTTGGAAGATGGCAGGTCGGTTGGGGTCGAGCCCAGCGGGTCTGCCACCATGGCTTCCCTGCAATTTGAACTGCGGCGCCGTGCGGATGTTGGGGCCAAGGGATGATGTCCAAGATCCCCCTCTAGAGACCTGGGAGCATCATGCCCCAACTATGATCCTCCTACAGCCGCTAGCCGCCAGGATGATTCATGCATTCATGGTTAGGTTTTAGTAGAGAAAGAAGAAGAAGAAGCACTGCGTAGAATCCCTCTGGATCTCGAAGCAGGGGTTCCACCCTTCTTATAGGGGTGGATATGAAGCCCTAAGGCATGCCTCAAGGGGTCCCAAGTCCCAACTTGAAAGGAAACACATTTCCTTGGTTGTGAAGTAACAACCCTTCTTTCTCTCTCTTCCTTATTCTTTTCTAACATCCATTATTATTTGGATGTTTTAGGAATTCGAAATTCCTACTACTTACTCTTTTTATTCTTTCTTTTTAATCCATTTGCCACGAAAATATACATATATGTATATACCTCCTTAGGAAAATACTTCCTTTTATCAAAATTACATAATCCATTAATAAAGCAACACATTATCCTCTTATTTTGCCTTTTTAGTATTTTCTCTTTCTTTCCTTTTTATTGGGACTCCTTGGATCCCAAGGCACTCTTTATTTCGAAATTTATTTTATTGTAATACTCATTATCCTTCTTAATGCACCTATATGCATTATTTTGCATTATCATGTTTATTTCTTAATAAAATATTTCTTTTTGAGGATTTCTTTTTATTTCTCTTTTATTTTCCTCATTGGCATTCCTTTTAATATTAATAATCTCATGGATACGAAATTTCTCCAAGAAATCTCATTTATGCCTCTTTCCACTCTTTTTCCACATTTTATCATTATTTCCAATTTATTTCTTAATAAAGAAATACTTAATTAATCCTTACTTTTCTCATTGCTTTCTTTTTGCAACTTTGGACTCCTTGGAACCCAAGGAACCCAAGAGGCACGAAATCCTCTTTAGATTTGCCTTCTATAGGTTTCTACATATTTCTTTTCTTAGAAATTCAATTATCCAGTTAGTAATTAGATTTCATTGTTATTTGGGCCCAATAACCAATAAAGCCCACAAATCAAACAACAAGGCTATTGTAAATGAAATCCATTTATTCAAAATAGATTATATCATTTATTCATTCAAAAATCTTTACTATGAGAAATTATATTTCTCAGTAAATGAACCCAAAATTGGGGTTGTAACATCCTTCCCCTCTTATAGGAATTTTGTCCTCAAAATTCAATCAAGCAAACAAACAAAACAGGATAAGACCTTTTTCATGTCCATCATTGGCCCCTATGTGGCTTTACCGTACTCATGGCGTTTCCAAAGAACCTTTATCATCACATATTTTCTCTGAGTCCT
The DNA here is from genome assembly GCA_963693085.1 of Alisma plantago-aquatica. NCBI lineage: Eukaryota > Viridiplantae > Streptophyta > Magnoliopsida > Alismatales > Alismataceae > Alisma > Alisma plantago-aquatica. Next base: position 315,798,520 of record OY856411.1, on the reverse strand, counting down.
TTCATCCTGGCGTCTATAAACTACACAAGTGACTCAGGCCATTTCAGCCTCCCTTGGGGCTCACTAGGTTCATTGCTCAACACATGGTCGGGTACCTCACATAGTGCTCTAAATTGGAAACATGGAAAACATCCCACATTACTTTATCCTGAGGGGTAGAGTCAAAACCAAACCATCTCCACCCATCCATCTTTAATGGACCCATGTATCGGGGACTCAGCTTTCTCAGCTGTAGCTCAGAGGGGTCAGATTCTCATTATATTCTCCCACAGTGCACTGCATGTTAGTCTACTTTGCATCTGCTCATGACTCTTGTCGTCTCTAGGCTCCTTTCAGCCATTGCATGATTAAAGCGACTTTTGTCTTCATGCACTGTGGTCCTTTTCTAATCATCGTGTGGTCCTCTCACCAACATCACCTTACTGAAGTGGTGACTGACACAACCTCCCTTACATAGCTTCCTAGAATACCGATATTGGCTATGGTGTTCATCATCACATCTTTCATAGGACAAGAACTGTCTCTATCTATCACCCTGAACGAGCACACATGCCCTCATCAGACCCTTTAGTCTGGATCATACTAACCATAGTTAGGGGTGATAAACTATACTAACATTGAGTTCTTCATGTACCTACTTCCACTTTATGGAAGTGAACTTTTAGGTCAAACTCAAGAACCTTTGAACTTGCTTCATGGTGTAGTTGAACCATCTCTCTCATGGGTAGTTCAACTAGATCTGTCCTTTAACCAAACTCTTCCTTTCTAGGTAAGGCGACCTACCATAACCCATATTGTATCTCGACCTTCTTTGGCCCAGGGAAGACCTATCACAACATCAATAGTGTTGAGCTCCCATTCCCTCTCAGGGATTCTTTTGTCCTCTATATCAATACACTGGGTTACTGGGGTTCGTCCTTTACCTCCTGGCTTGCATGGCCATAAACCACATGCAACCTCATCTTAAGCATCCAAAGTGCTATTTGTCATTTTCCACGGTGTATGATGATCTTCCAACATGATTTCCTGTATGTCATGATTCTTTCAAGATCAAATCCTCTGAAACCCTAAACCACTCTAGTCATGGTTTCGTCACCTTCTCTTCCAAAGAGGTGCATCTAAGGTTCTACCACCATCCCTTCATTGCATCGTGGACTAGACTGGCTAACCAAACAACCTCTTATCCTTTCAACGTATCTTGTTACATCTAAGTGTTATCCAAACACCTCTCCTTTTCAAACTTAGGGTTAGCCAAACAACCTCTTCTAGATTCTAGTCAAACAAGTCTTAACCAGAGCATACATCACCACCTCTCATCCTTAGGTATTAGGTAACATTGAAGACATACACTTCCATGTATTTCACTTATCATATTATCTCCAACTCTATGTCTATATCCATTAAGAACACTCTCTGATTTCATCATCATGGTGACCAAACTCAATCTGGTATAACTTGTAAGCTCCACATCCTCATAAGGTGATTACCTCATTCCTCTTAGTGCTAGTAAGCCATCCATGTATCATTCACTTTACCGGGATAGGTTATCTTCTCTACCCCATCTCTCGTGGCAACGTTCCAACCTACATCATCTCTTATCCTTGGTGTATGACATGCATAATGTCCTATCTCTCACCCCCAAAACAAGAGGAAATAAGCATTTGGCTGCAGTCCAAATACAGAGTTCTTCCTGTTCCAAGAGTAGAGATGGTACATCCCACCTTGCCAGTACACCTTTAAATCTAAGTTGCAATGTGCCACATATGTCTCTTTATCACAAACATCATGATATCAAACTAGTCTTGAACCTACTGAGGTTTATATCCTTGGTCATTTCCTCTAGGTCTATAGGGTACCGACTCTTTTGGGGTCATCCCTCTTCCCTCATGCATCAAGAGAGTGCCCTACTCATCTGCCCTTTGGGTCCCATGAGTTCATGAAGGTGATCAATCTCCTAACCCATGGCCCTCAGACAATGGTAGTTGTTACCTCCCGACCTTATGGTCATGTGCAACTGGGGAATTAGGCAACTCCTACCTTTATCGGTCTTATCCCTACCTGACCCTAGGATCGACTTAGGCTTCACCATTATAGTGCATGTTCACCTAGAACCTTACCCATGTCTTCATCATCTCTCTTTCTGCATTCCTGGGCTGGCCCTCATCCTTTCATAGGGATCATGGCAACCTGCCTACCTTGGTCAAGCCCCCTACCGGTCACTTCCATGGTAACGCATTCATACGCAAACAGAGATAGATATCTATGGGTCTACAAGTTCATCCTCATACCATGTACTTTTCGCTTAGCTTTTCAAGATCCTAAGAGACCTCTTTAGGTTACGTTAAACTAACCAAAACTGATATACACCCTTCCAAAGGGGTCCCTCTCCCAGGATGGGAGGAAAACTATCTCTGAGGTCACAAAAGCTCTTAGGTCTAGGGTTTACATCCACACGAGCCTACTTAACCCTAGCAAACCATTAAGGCGTAAGCAGCCCACTCACTGTACCATGCTAGGTCATACTTATCCTTCTTTCCTCGATGTTGGATCAAGATAAAACTTTCCACTTTATCATCAACCTAGTTGTAAGGGGTTCACCAAACATACCTTAAACATAAGGGGTTTCCCTTTTCCTTTATACATGACGAGTACCATGCTCGCTTCTATAGGAACTCAATTCTCATCATGAGCATTAGGTATACCACTTCCCCTCTTAGGCCTAGGAACCCTAGGTTCACTGCATGCTCTGTCTCTTAACTACAAACCAAGCATGAAAAGGCATGACACACACTCCTTGTCATCCTTCAACTCAAGCAACACTTAGAGTTGGGTCCTCCTTAAGGACAACCAACAAGGTACAAGGCCTCAAAACATGTTCACTATACCTTTCTAAGTCTAAGGAACTCTTCTTCCTACCTCAGAAGGTAAACACCTATACCGTAGGCACATATGTACCAGAAGCTTCATCTTCACTGTCTAGGGTTTGGTCCCTCTAAAGACAACCAAGGTATCATCAACTTTCAGGGATCGATCATGAGGCAACCACTATCATCCATTGTTCAGGGTTTTAGGCTTCCAACCTTCTTGCTGGGTTTCCTGCTCCCTCTAGAGCTAACCACACACCCAACCTCACCATTAGATGTCCTTTCTTCATGAAGGATCAACCTCAAAAGCATGCTCTACATGGGTGAATCCTAGGTTCGAACGTATGGTTGCTCAAGATCATCCATAACCCTTTATGCTCCATCATAATTCCTTATCCAGGGTTTCATCCTACCGTCAGCACTATGACGTGCTCTAGGTTCCAACTATGCCCTACTGGTACAAGCCCATAGGGTTTCTATGGTCCTTCACTAACATCATCATCCAAAGAGCTATCATGTACTCTAACATGCACGACCCTTCCCAGGGTTGGGGTTGCCAAAGGTGCTAGGTCACCCATGGATCCTATGGCATCCCAAAGGCATGTCCTTTCAAACACCTGGTCCAACTCATCTCTCTCTAACCTTCACTTAGGGTTAGGGTTAGCATCATCCTCAGAGGATGTGCCAGGTCTCTACTTGCAATGGAGATCTCTATCTCCAATACTAACTTATCCTCCTGACAAGAAGGTCTACTCTCAGGTCTATTCTGAGGACATGACAACTTATGTCATACGACCTAAGCATGTATCTATTCTTTAATTTGTGCTTAATCTATTAAGCTTATGTCCATGACATCTTATTTCCATGATTTTCATTAATTTGATGGAGGATTCCTTAAACCTTATTAACCTTACCCATACCTCAAGAGGGTGATGAGGAGAAAGAAAACCCTAATCCTCTAGGTCCTTATCAGAATTTAGTGATGAGAAGGGATGAATAAGATGATAAGTCCTAAAGGTATCTTATTTCGATTCATACCCTAAGACTTTGGCCAGGCGGTCACACGGGTCTGGGAGTCCTCGTATTCCGACTAGCGGTGCGGAGGAAAATATTGCGAGCCCCCGGTCGTGATCCCTTTATAGACACCTATGTCTTTCGGATACTCCTCTAATAACTCCCTTTGGTTCTACGGAGTTTGTAAAATTTAATAATTATTAATGGTTAACTGAGGAACCTCGCTCTGATACCAAATGTTATGACCCCACCTCCCGATAACCCCCAATTAAGGGAGACTGAGAGGTTGAGCCACACCCATTAATCCCAGATCAAAGGTTCGACATATAACCATAAACAATTATTAAATTCTAACAGACTTTACTGAAAATGGTAATAAAATTTTTCTTTACATACCTTTTGAAAACTTGAATCTCTATTCTTATATCCACACCGATACTAATCTATATAATCCTCCTTTGCACTTTAATTCTTATTTAGTATCACATGTGCCACTTTACTGTTTGTTCCTTTCATTGTACCTAAAACGCCGACAAACAAAACGTCGGTCAGCCGTAGCTGGTATGTGGGGGAAACAATAAACTTGCAATTATGATAACCATGTAATCATTCAATTAATCATTTAACAATCCAGATTATGTTTTAAATATAACTCTACGATCCAAGAGTACCCTATCCTCTATATTGTCCCCATTAAACCCCTCATGATCCACCTATAAGTGAACCAATTTCTAGGATTGAGTTACGTGGTACTACTCGTAAGTAGACCACCCCTTAACTCGTGATTTGCTAAAGAGTCTCTAACTCACGGTAACCCAGACCTTGCTCCAGGATTACCCCTTTTTTTTAGCCTTTTCAAAGTAACAGAGGTGGACCCAGATCTAGCCAGTTATATATGTACATTTATGGTGATAATCATAGTCACTTTATAGTGGCATGAAATAAATAAACATCCAACAGTTTAGTTGCATTCAATACGATTAAACACCCAGGAATCCATCGGAAAACTATAGCGGTTATTCATAATCGTAACCACATACCTGATCCATAGTAACTTGATGTCCATGCATTAACATTCAACACAATTAACAAGCAATCAACAATATCCTGAAAATAATGCATAACATCCAAGTGTCATTGTTTTATTCAAAACATCCTCAAGATCAACTTGGATTTCACCTTATGATTTCTAGGCCAACTTTAGGGTTTTATTAGAGTTTTAACCTTCATTATGCATTTATCACTTTTAATATTCTTTTAGTTCACAAACCCTAATTTCTGCATCATAGGCACAATTGAATGTCAAATAAGTCTAATATGTTTCTTTTACACTAAAACTATTATCTTTATCCTTTTAGGTCATATCCAAAACATTAATGCTAATTATCACCTTCGGTTTCTTTCAAATTGACAAATCATATTTCATTATAGTTCAACTCACATATATGAACCTTATTTATTACTATTTCCACTTTTATACACAAGGAAACACTAACTATCCAAATAATTCACATTAAAGATCTTTGATACTCAATTTATCTTCAAATCATCATATCTCTATTTTATTCTTCGATTTGTACAATTAAAACCATTAGAATTCATGTCAACATAAATTAGGGTTTCTAATCCCATTAATGCATATTCATGTACATAGAACCCTAAATTAAACCAACTATATAAAAAGATCATCTTTTTAAATCCTATTTTCACTTTTATTAACAATAGGTTAATATCAGCTTGAATTATCCATCTATCATCAAATCTAAGGGTTTTTCCTTGGTTAAATCATTAAAGATGATAACTTTATGTACTTTTCCAATTTCAAGCATATAAACTCTAAATTAGACTAATCACGTGAAAAGTTCTTCCTTTTTTTTAACTCAATGTTCCTTTTTACATTTAACAGATTAACATCAACTCCAATGATCCATTAAACCCTATTTAACAAATTAATCATATCAAAAATAGGGTTCCTTAAGAATTAAAGCATTAAAGAAGATTACTTCCATTACTTTTTGGATTGCAAATAGAATTAGACTTCAAACATAATTTATTTGGATTCCTCTCGTTCTGAGGATCAACTTTCATATATAACTTTTTGTCATCTGAGCTACGAATCTTAAGTTACGAATTTTGCAAGAAAAACACTTACTTGGCCAATAGCATGCTGACACGTCAGCATAGCCATGCAACACGCCCCTTTAGGAATTATAATCAAATTACCAAGCTACCCTCCACTTAACTCGAGTGGCCCTTGCTAAGTCAGGGGTATAACCGTTCAATGTTGCTTCCCCTTTCTTCAAACTTGAGCAGGCCGAAGGCAGCCGCCCTAGCTGCCGATCTACAGGCTGGACGTGGCTCTCTCTTCTCCTCCGGACCCCGAAGACGACTAGAGCTTGGTCTCCTTGCTCCGCCGCCCCCTTGCGCACCTAGAGGTGCCTTTGGAAGACGGAAGGTCGGCTGGGGTCGAGCCCAGCGGGTCTGCCACCATGGCTGCCCTGCAATTTGAACTGGAGCGCCGTGCGGATGTTGGGGCCAAGGGACGATGTCCAAGCTCCCCCTCTAGAGACCTGGGAGGATCATGCCCCAACTCCGATCCTCCTACAGCCGCTAGCCGCCAGGATAATTCATGCATTCATGTTTAGGTTTTAGTAGAGAAAGAAGAAGAAGAAGCACTGCGTAGAATCCCTCTGGATCTCGAAGCAAGGGTTCCACCCTTCTTATAGGGGTGGATATGAAGCCCTAAGGCGTGCCTCAAGGGGTCCCAAGTCCCAACTTGAAAGGAAACACATTTCCTTGGTTGTGAAGTAACAACCCTTCTTTCTCTCTCTTCCTTATTCTTTTCTAACATCCATTATTATTTGGATGTTTTAGGAATTCGAAATTCCTACTACTTACTCTTTTTATTCTTGCTTTTTAATCCATTGGCCACGAAAATATACATATATGTATATACCTCCTTAGGAAAATACTTCCTTTTATCAAAATTACATAATCCATTAATAAAGCAACACATTATCCTCTTATTTTGCCTTTTTAGTATTTTCTCTTTCTTTCCTTTTTATTGGGACTCCTTGGATCCCAAGGCACTCTTTATTTCGAAATTTATTTTATTGTAATACTCATTAGCCTTCTTAATGCACCTATATGCATTATTTTGCATTATCATGTTTATTTCTTAATAAAATATTTCTTTTTGAGGATTTCTTTTTATTTCTCTTTTATTTTCCTCATTGGCATTCCTTTTAATATTAATAATCTCATGGATATGAAATTTCTCCAAGAAATCTCATTTATGCCTCTTTCCACTCATTTTCCACATTTTATCATTATTTCCAATTTATTTCTTAATAAAGAAATACTTAATTAATCCTTCCTTTTCTCATTGCTTTCTTTTTGCAACTTTGGACTCCTTGGAACCCAAGGAACCCAAGAGGCACGAAATCCTCTTTAGATTTGCCTTCTAGAGGTTTCTACATATTTCTTTTCTTAGAAATTCAATTATCCAGTTAGTAATTAGATTTCCTTGTTATTTGGGCCCAATAACCAATAAAGCCCACAAATCAAACAACAAGGCTATTGTAAATGAAATCCATTTATTCAAAATAGATTATATCATTTATTCATTCAAAAATCTTTACTATGAGAAATTATATTTCTCAGTAAATGAACCCAAAATTGGGGTTGTAACACTTGACTAAGCTATTAGTGGTTTGAAAACCTTAGGTATCTCATATCATATGGTTTGTAGAGGTGCTATTAACTTTTGTTATCCTCATACATGTGCTGGAGAAGGGTATATAAATTTTGACTCTACCCTATTTTTGGAAAACTCACCAAAGTATCTTTCTAGATCGAGGTTTAATGATCACTTATCTTTATGCTATCCTTATTATCCACATTTTTAAGTAGCATGCATGAGGTCATGTTGTTATCTATTTCTTTTGCATATCCTTACTCTTTACAGTGAAATATTTCCAGGACTTATGAAAGTTCAATTAAGATGTAGGCCACTGATCTGAAGGCTCTTATCACATCAGCCACACCAGATGATTTGGAGGTTCCAATTTTTTTCTCTAGTGCCCTATACTAAATATCTTGGTGATCCTCTTTCTCTTTGAAAAGGTAATCAGTGAGGAGTGTCTAACAAGCTACACCAATCTTCATTAAAAACTAATCATCGTAAGTTGTTGTTTTTGTTGCCATTTGCTGAGTTGAGTTATTGCTACATTTCTAGGTGGGAAAACCTATTTGCTATATTCAAACTTCATTACTTAGGTCACTAAAATATGCAAAATAAAATCTCTTATCTCATTTTCTATAAATTCATTTTATTAGCCCTCAGTTTTTATTTTCTAGCCATTTTTCATCTCTAGCCTTGACCCACATGATCTCAGGGATAGTATGGGTAATTGGTATGTACTCATCTTCAGTAATGACCTGGACACAAAAGCTTGTTTCTTATTTATATATGTAACCATGTTTCCACTAAAAATGTACACTATCTAGATATAGTTATTGAGCTGATACAACTCCTATTATAAACGCTTGATATCCAATATATTGATCTCTGTGTCTGTAGGACAATATCTTATATAATACATGGTATGCCACATTCCATCTCACTAACATTGTCTCAAATTGTAAACATAGAGAAAATGTTTAACTTACATCCTAAATAGAGACATATAGTCTGATATTTCAAGAAGTTGAATTGCTGCTAGGATAACTCAAGCATCTCCTCCGTCTATAGGCATAATATATACCCACTTTGGTCTTCTCGTGGAGCTCCACCTTGGCTTTTCAAAGCATCTCTCAGGGACATTCAGATGTAGTAGGTTAACATATATTCACTAGCCTTCGACATTTATTATTTTTGGTGAAATTCAGTCTGGGAGTTTAACCACATGTACAAACATACAAGTAATTAAGCAACTGCACACACAAACTTATAATTCAGACATGCCTTCCTCATACGTTCTTCACACATGCATCTCAGCTCTTCAAGCTTCTAATTGAGGCTCTTTTGTTTTACAGGCATTGGAACTTTTCAATCAGGCCTTCCTCGCCCTACTCCATAGAAGTTGAAACTGAGAAGATGCTCATCTCGATGGTGGAAATTGAGTTGGAGAAAAGAAAACATGAAGATGAGTACAAAGGACAATCTCACTTATTTGGGCAGTTAGCTAATGTACCTAAACTTATTATCATGATTTACATAAAGTGCTCCTGCTTGATCTTGATTTTTTGTACCACTTAGATATGAAGGGTGATGTGGATTTCATACAAATAATGTTTTTCATCGTGCAAATGGTCTTGAGGACCGATGGCCTCCAAACAATCTTCAACATCCAATCGGTCCTTGGTCCAAACAGGTTTGAACTCGTTAAGTGTCATACGATCTTGAGACCATTTGGGCTCAAGTGGTCTTGAGACTGTATGGGCTCAAACGTTCCTGAGACCGTTTAGGTAGAGTAGTGAGTGGAGGATCGTGTAGGTGCATGTTTGAGACCGAGATGTCAAAACTACATGGGTAGACTGTTACGACAAATCGTTTGGTCAAGACTGATTCGTCAAGACCAAAGTTGAGAGGATCTCGAGCAAATTCCATTCAATGGTTGAACCTAGTCAAGACCTGCAAAAAATCAATATAAATTTGGTTAATAATCTTGATAATTGAATTAGTTAAGAAATCTTACATTTTGTGAGATTAAGGAGATGAAATCGAAAGTATTGAATCGAATTGGTCCCAGAGAGGTGACTGAAAATCATGATGAATATGCATTCATCAAGGTGGCATACACAATGGTTGTGGGTACTCCCCAAAGTATCCACGGTTCCAGTAGTTGTCAAAGAAAGGATATTGGTACTACTCCATCCATTGTAGGCACATGTGAACATTCTCTTTGTTGGCCAAGAGAAGGCATTCATTCTCATAAATCTCTAGCTAGTTCTGGTACAACCTTCCTTGAATATCCTGCACACCAGCCAACATCGCCTGATGCTGCTGCTACCCTGTCTAGATATCCTACAACATGATATACATACCCACCATGGTGTACGGGTCCTAGGTAGGTGGTGGGGTTGAGGAAGTCGAGGAAGCATATGTGCGAGCCTGTTTGCAATCGACCACTCTCTTGATGATGGGGATGGTTGGCTCCACCTCCTCAACGTCGTCATCATTGTCATCATTGTGCTCCTTGTCGTCACCCTGAGCTTCTATCCTGGGCAGATCTTCTTCTTCCCCCTTGTTCAGTGGCCACCAAAGATTATTCACCCCACGTAGGTTGAGGACAGGGTTAGGAGGCTCCGCTCCCAAAATATGCCTCGATGGGTGCAATGCACATCGAGCACATTGTGGTAGTGTTCGAGAAGATGGGTCTTTCGAAAGTGAAGGAGGTCCAGCTTTGTTGTATCCTCCAATGGCTTGAGGTGGATAAATCAAGACGCAAATGGAAAGAAATAGGGGTGATGAGACCCCCAAATAAAATTGGCACCTTCCTTGCCACATTGTGCCTCACAAAAATCATATGGAGCAGAAGGAAAGCTCCAAAGTTAACAATTTCCCCCTTCAATTGCCTATAGAGAAGTAGAGATACACCTTCTGGACCTTCCCCTGAGCTTGACTGGGTCGAGTGAAAATAATATTGGTGTAGAGGCAGTGAAGCATACAAGAAAAAGGATGCTCAATATCGGTAATAGAACTAATATGCAAGTTTATACAAAATCCCATCGGCACCTCAGTCAACTGATCCCAAGCCAAGTCGTAGTCAAAGTTAGATGGAGTTGAGCATTCTGGGACGTGAGCCTAGTTGAAGATATGGTTGAAGGCCCTCATCGTGAGATAATAGTTGTTGTTGAAGAGGCAGAAGTTGACCTTGCCTTCCCACCATTCACCTCCTATATTCTGCTCAGGAGCGACAAGAACATCAAGTGATGCCAAGAACTCCAGGATAAGATCTAGGTAGGTCTGCCAGTCGCTGAAGAGAGGATGATGTCCCTCCATTTCTTACTTATAACATACCCAGCTCCTTTTGTCAGTAAAAACCGCCCTTTTGATCAATGTGTGATTGCCATACCATGTTGGGATGATCTACCTTGTTTGCAACTCCACATAGAACTTCTTTATCTTTGAGGATGGGTGTTGAATGTGGGTTGGTTGGGGGACCAACTCACCCTACAGAGGAACAATTCCTCTCCTAGGAACCATGTTGTTGATGTGAGAAGGAGGTTAAGAGAATGGAAGCTTAGGGAAGACCATCAGTGCCTGGTGCAGCCATGGGGAATGAAGAAAATAGCTCCACCACCCCTCCTTATATAGTTGAATAATACCACTGATTTCTGAGTCATTGGAACTGTGTTGGCAAGCACAATCTGTGTTTAGTTGCATTGACGACTTATGATTGGATGACGTAGATGGTGTGGATTGCCCTGAGTCGGTGGTACCGATGACACATTGGTAGTACCAAGTTGTGTCACAGATTGGTACCTCCGACCGCTCGATGAAGCCTGTCATGGTTGTTGGATCGCAACCACCCGGATTGCTGATGTAGCAAGTCAGTAGTATCGACTTCAGAGTCAGTAGTATTGAGTGGTGGAATTTTTCAGTGCTTTTGAATTTGTGGACCCGATATACCGAACTTGGGCACATCCAAAAGTTGTTAGTACTGACTGAAAAATTCAGTGGTATCGAGTCCTGATTAGTGAGCGCTCGAAAGATCTTTAGAGACTCAGTGGTACCAATTAGTCGAGTCAGTGGTACCGAGTCTGTGCTACTATTGCAGACAAAACACTGACCTCATTTTGGTGCACTGACTGCTAAACGCAGTGGTACAAACTTTAAATCCCTACACACTCCAAAAATGCATCAAGGTACCATTTTTACACAAATTGAGTTAAAGTGACAACTAAAAATGGAAATTGAATATAAAAACAAAGAAACAAAGATTGGGTTGCCTCCCAACAAGCTTCATTGTTTAACATCCTAGACTAGACGGTCTATAGAGAAAGAACCTATGGAACAGTGCAAAGTCACACCTCTATCTATGGATCTACCTCTCCTCTAAAATAGTGCTTTAATCTTTGGCCATTTACAAGGAACGACATGTTCCTGTCGACAACGTTCACAACACCATGGGGAAAGACTTTTTCAATCACAAAAGGTCCACTGCACTTGGACCTTAGCTTACCCGGATGTAGCCTAAGCCTAGAATTGTAAAGGAGGACTTTCTGACCTGGGAGAAACACCCTATTTAGAATGTGTCTATCATGAATTTTCTTAGTCCTTTCCTTATATATCCTAGAGCTTGCATAAGAATCCATCCTAACCTCATCTAATTCATTAAGCTCTAAAAGTCTCTTTCTACCCACTTCATCTTTGTTAAAATTCAGCTTCTTCATGGCCCGCTTAGCCTTATGCTCAAGCTCTATGGGTAGATGGCATGCAGCCATAGACCAACCAAAAAGGTGTTGTTCCTATTGGGGTTTTGTACACTATTTTGTAAACCCAAAAAGCATCACCTAGCACATAACTCCTATTCATCCTATTGGTTGAGACCGTCCTTTCCAAGATTCTCTTCACCTCTCTATTGGACACCTCAACCTATCCTTGAGTCTCTAGGTGATATGGAGTGCCCACTCAGTGCTTCACCCCATATTTAGTTAGTAAAGTTCCAAACTTCCTTTTAGTGAAATGGGAAACACCATCACTAATAATTAGGTGTAGGTCACAAAACCTATAGCAAATGTATTCCTTCACAAACTTGCATACTATCTATGCATCATTGGTGCTGGTTAGGATTTCTTCCACCCACTTACACACATAACCAACTACAAGTAATATATAAAGAGTGGAATTAGACGACACAAATGGGCCCATAAAATCAATACCCCAAAGGTCAAAAACATCAACTTCCTGAAACACATTCATGGGAATCTCATGTTGCTTAGAGATATTACCTACATGTTGGCATGTGTCACAATGACGAACGAAGTTGTGAGCATGATTAAACATGGTAGGCCACTAAAACCCACTCTCTAAGACTTTAGCCCCAGTCCTAGAGCTAGCATGGTGTCCACCTATGGGTAGAGAATGACAGTGTGACAAGATGCTCTCTACCTCACATTCAAGTACACATCTTCTTAAAGCCCATCCCAACATTGTTTAAGAAGAATCAGGTCATCCCAAATATAGAATTTCGATGAGTGGATTTTTTTTTCTCTTGGTACCCCCAATCTAAATGAACTTCCTTACAAGCTAGGTAATTAATAATATCTACTAACCAAGGATATTTAGTTTAAATTTAAAACAATTTCTCATATGGGAATTCCCCAATAATGGGGATGGCTATATCTTTTTTGTCTGCCCTTTCCAACCTAGACAAATGATCTGCTACATCATTCTCGACCCCTGCGTTGTCTCTAATCTCAATGTCAAAATCTTGAAGTAAAAGAACCCACCTTATCAATATGGGTTTGGCACATTTCTATTGTAACAAGTATTTGATGGAAGGATGATCAATTCAAACTATCACTTTAGCCTCAACTAGGTATAGGAGGAATTTTTCAAAAGAAAACACTACCACCAACAATTCTTTTTTGGTAGTAGCGTAATTCAATTGTGCATCATTCAAAGTCTTCGATGCATAATATATGACATTTAGAATCTTGTCTCTGCATTGACCCAACACAGCTCCTACTACATAATCTGATGTGTCACACACCATCTCAAAGGGATGGCTCCAGTCAAGAGCCTGTACAATAGGTATGGAGATCCATTTTTCTTTAAGGATTTAAAAAACTTTTAAACAACGCTCATCAAAGGAAAACTCGACGACTATCTCTAAAATTTATGACAATTGTTTGGCAATTTTCGAGAGTCCTTGATAAAATGGCAGTAGAATCCAGTGTGTCCTAAAAAGCTCCTCACTTCTTTCACAGATGTCAGTGGAGGTAGTGTGGAGATGAATTCAATCTTTCCTGGATTAACTTACATACCCTTTATGAGCACCTTGTGTCCAAGAACGATCCCTTCAATTACCATCATGTGACACTTCTCCCAGTTTAGTATGAGGTGAGTGTCCTCACATATCTGTATAACACTATCAAGGTTATACAGACAATCATTGAAAGATTCCCCATACATAGAAAAATGATACATAAAAACCTCTAAGCACCGCTCTACCATGTCAAAACAAATGGTGAGCATACAACGTTGAAACGTAGCAGAGGTGTTACAAAGACCAAAAGGCATTTGTCGGTATGCATACATGCCATAAGGGAAGGTGAAAGTGGATTTCTCCTAATTCTTAGGCTCTATGGAAATTTGATTATACTCAAAATACCCATCAAGAAAGCAAAATTGTGAACGACCAACTAATCGTTCAAAGAACTAATCAATAAAAGGTAAAGGGAAATGATCTTTAAGAGAGGTTGCATTTAAAAGAAGATAATCTATGCACACTTTCCATCTCATCACTAGCCTAATGGAAATCAATTCATTAGCCGCATTATTAGTGACTGTGATCCCCTTTTCTTAGGAACTACCTAGGTAGGACTAACCAACATTGAATTAGAGATTTCATAGATTTTACCTACCAACAACAGTTGACAACTTCCTTCTTCACCACCTCAGTCATAATCAGATTGATACACCTCTAAGATTGGACAATTTCCTTGGCTCCTTCTTTGAGCTAGATCTTGTGTTGGCACAATGTTGGAGAGATCCCTTTAATGTTAGCTATGGACCACCCGAATGTAGCTCGGTGGTTTTGCAACACGGTGAGTAATTTCCCTTCCACTTCACCACTCAAAGAGAATGGTATGATCATTGGGAGCTTTTCCTCTATAGCTAAGAAGACATACTTCAGGTGTGGAGGAAATAGCTTCAACTCCAAGTCTGGTGGGATCAATAGAGATGGGACCAATAGTGAGGGGGGTCCAAGGTCTTCAAAGCTCCTTGCATAGTAGCAAGGTACTACCTTCAGCATCAAAACAACTCCTCTAGATGGTTGTTGCAGATGTTGTCCTCCATTCTGTTTGTCAAGAATGCTTCTAAGGGTAGCTTGGGTGATGACTATATCATAGTATCAACTATGACTTCTTCATTCATAGTAGGGTTATAGTCCCCTCTCTCATTATCAAAGTAGCGCATTGCTTACGTCAGTAAGATCACCTTTGTATTTTATAGGATGCCCACCATGAGAGTTCCTCTTTCTACTTTAGTCATAACAGGGGCCATATCTAGTAATGTCTTCCCTAGAAATAGAGAAAACTTGTTATCCACGTGTTGAAGCATGTTGCATTACACCTTATCTCTTGTGGCTTGAGAGTGCTCCGACATCTTGATCTCGAACCTAGAATCTTGGATTCCCATAGTCATACATCCTCTTCCCATCTCAAGTATCATGTCTACAGTGGCTTGAAATGGTCTTCCAAGTAGAAGCTCATTGCCATGGTCATCTTGCATTTCCATCACAACAAAATCTACAAGAAAGATGAACATATCCACCTTCACAAGGACATCCTTACATATACCATATGGCTTAACAACTAAGTTATCTGCCAACTGATTGTCATTTTGCTCTTCTTGGATTCCTTAAGTCCAAGATTCTTAAAGGTAGATAGAGGCATAAGATTTATACTTCCACTGATTCACATAGAGATTCTCAAAATTTTGTCTTGCCTATGAAGCATGTGATATTAAAGCATCATGGATCCTGTCTTTTAGGAGGTAGTGTCCTCAAGATGAAGGAACTAACCTGCTCTTTCAGAACCATGACATCAGACTCTGGTATCTTTCTCTTCTAGTTAATAATATCCTTCAAAAACTTCCTATAGGATGGTATTTTCTCTATATCGTCTATCAAGGAAATTTTCACAGATAAGTTCTGAAAATTGTCTTGAAATTTCTTGAAATGTCAGTCTATCTTGGTCCCTTTCAAACTATTTGGAAAGGGCACAGGAACTTTAGATTCCCTTTGGTGAGGTGGGATTTAATCTTGAGTTTTATTACCCCCAACCTCATCAACTTGCTCCTCTATCGTCTTCTCCTATGCTGCCATGTTTGGTTCTTTTGCATCCACTGGTATAGTTTGATTTGTAGCTTGTTCAGTGACTACCCCGTGTGATGCATCATTCAGTAGTTTCTTACCATTGTGTAGTAGAACAACCTTCACATGCTGATTCTCGTAAGGTACATTGGTGTTCACCAGAAATCCTTGTTGGGTTGGTTGCTTTAATGCACTCACATATATTATGATCTGAGATATTTGTGTCTCTATGTTGCAAATACATGGCCCCTAATTTTGAAGATCCCTTTGAGTTTGTGCAATCTACAACTCATTCTGAATGAATAGCTTGCCCAACATTTATTCAATCTTTTCAATTTTCTACTACTCTAGTTGATACTGTGCTTAGCTGCCATACTTGTAAGGACCCTAACCTTCGTTTTGGGGTTACCCTATTTTCTTTGCCTAAATATTGCATTTAGAGGATTGTGTAATCACCTGAGTTGTGATTAGGGTTTGTTTGTGCTTTGCTGGGAGGTTGAGGTGCGACTTGCAATTTACCCAAGTTCTAGGGTTGGTGTGCAAATTTGTCACCTTAAGAGATGTCTTTCTCTCTCCTTGCATCCTCTAGGGTTGAGAGGATGGGTTGGACTCTTTTCTTGAGTAGCTTTGGGCTTTGTTGAGCCTTGTTTGAGTTGTGTTGAGCCTTGTTTGAGTTGTATCGAGCTGGGCCTTGGTGTATCAGCCAGGAGTGCTTGGTTGTATCGACCAAGTGGTGTATTGTTCATGGTGTGTCGGTTTCCATGTTGAATGACACACACCCCTCCACCTAGCCTCGTTTGTGTCACCATCTTTGGACAAGTTATCGTTGCTTTGCTGGTTTGTGGCAAGTCATGAGCAAGTGGTTTGGGGTGCTAGCAAGGTGGCATAGTTTGGACAAGTGGTGGTTTGGGCGAGCACATGTGGAGCAATCCCCTAGTGGACACCCCCTTAACCCCCTTGCATATATACCCCCTTCTTTGCTTGCTTGGGATCCCTTTAGCTCCGTAGTTGCTTCCCTTCTTTCTTTGTGGCTGATATTTCCCCTTGGTGGAGCCTTGGTGGCCGATACACATGATAGAGCTTGGTGGTTGATCTCCTTAGTGGAGTCTTCTTCTTCCTCTAGTGGTGGTCGAAACCCTAGATGTGCCTTTCTCCTTCTCCTCTTGTGGTGAGTATCTCTCCCTATCCTTGGCACCTTCTTCTTCTTCTTCTTCTCTCTTTCTTTTCAGCCATGGTGGTTATGGAGTTCTCTTCTCTCCTAGTGTGTTGGTAGAAGGTGGTGCCTTGGAGCTTGAAGCTTGGTGCTTGGAGCTTTGGAGCTTGAGGCGGGTTACATAACTCCTAACCCTAACTATACTACTTCCTTACCTTGTTGTTTTGTTATATGCTATCCTGATCGGCCATGTTATCTTGGTAGATATGTTTCTTGCTTTTATGGCCATGTTGTTACCCGATATGCTCCCTAGATTAGGTTGGCTAATATATGTTCCTTAGAACAGGTTGGGCGATATGGGTAGTTACCCTTGTGTTGGTCGATCCTTTAGGTTGTAGAACCTCAAGAAATACCCCACTCTCATTTAGTTCAGAGGTGAGCTTAGGGTTTCTTATCCGAAAGAGGTATGGTGGTGTGTCTGTGAGGTAATATCCCTTTCTCTCCCTTTGGTTTTGAGAGGTGCTCTTGAGCTCTAGTGGTATAGGAAAAACCCCTCTCTAGCTTAGTCGTTGAGAGATGATTCTATGCTCTAGTTGCTTGGGAAAAACCCCTCTCTTACCATGGACTTAAGAAGTGAATCTTTGGTTGGTCTTGACCCAATTGAGGTTGGAAGGTTGGTGGATATGGGATGACCCACCTTTCTTCTCAATATGTGATGGAAGTTGTGCAAAACCCCTCTCACTTGGTTGTTGAGAGGTGATCAAACTCTCTTGACCTTTTAGGGTTTCTTGGTGGCATTCTTGAGGTTGAAGATGGCCAACCCATCACGACCTTTGGACCCTTGCCCGATATCGCTTTTCTAGGGTTGAGTTTGGGTGACATGCTTTGGTTGACAAGGATGTGCCTTGGGCGTTAGATGGTTTGTGTTGGGCATCATGACATGTCGGTACCTTGCCCAATAGGTCATGTAGTTCTTGGCTGACATGGATCCTCACCCTAGCTATTGGGCGATATGTCCTTGATGTTGGTATGTATGCCCTGAGAGCCAATCATGGGATGATTGGTGGGATACATTAAGATTGATTTGATTAGAATCAAAGGCAAGCTTCCAATTCTTTCTGGTTCAGTCATATGAGATAATGATAGAACAGATTGAATGTCTAGAGAATGACAATACTCAATTACGTATGCTTTCAGGTTAAGGACATGAACGATGAGATCATACAGATGTTAAGAGTTTGTACATTCTTATGATGTCCCTAGTCGGATGTCATTGTGGAAGGTAGATAGACAAAAATGACACACAAGACTAGATTGTGGTGTTGGTTGATGACATAATCTCGTTAGTCATGATATGGAGATATCAAACCAAACATATAGGAGCTTGTTACAGAACAAGTTTACCGGACAGACCCATTGTGAGATTGACACATGGAACCATGACATGGTAGTCACAATCAATTCTCACATTGATGGTGGCGAGTGTGATTCTTTGACCTGAAATCACTACACTCAACACATGTCGTTAGGTATACTTTGACATTATCAAACACAATCCTGAAACATGGGTTGTTATAAAGGTGATGATTGGGTGGATTTGACACATGGGGCTTTTGAGGGGTGAGTGATAGATATGGGATTTGTCTCTCGCAAAGGAGTTTGATATCCATGGCCACATGATGAGTAGGATTGAGATAGACGTGCACGCATGTGTGAATGAGTATGTGATATTGATGTCATACATATCTCCTCCAATCTACTCTGCGATCAAGGAAGTGAATGAACGTTGAAAGGATGATTGTTCCATTCCTTGAGTTCATTCGGGATATCAGTGAAAAAGGAATTATACATTCACTGTAACACCATTCACAGTTTGTATGATTGAAAGTTGTTCTCCAACTTTCCTTTTCACTTGGGTAGCACTAATGTGCGACTAGGCACCGCTCTTTGCTTGAGAAGTCGTAAGTGTTATGGACTTTCACTGCCAACGTGAAATTGACCTACAACGTCACACACATAGGATTTCACCTGGAAGAGGAATTTATACACAAATGATGTTTAGATTGATTACTAAAGGAGTTTGGTAATTGAATTAAATAGTCAATCAACTGATAGCTCAATATCATAGTGTTCAAGGTGTTGGACCATTTGATTAGAGTATCAGATTGATTAAAACTATAATTGACTAATTTTGCACAGTATGCACTCCCAACCGATTGGCTCATGGGATGAACCGATTGGCTCATGTTGATGAACCGGTCGGCTCAAGTGGTGAGTCAATCGGCTCATGTGTCAATGAAATGATCGGCACAATTGTTGAATTGGTCGATTCATGTGACCAACTGAGATCGTTTGGAAAGTCAGAAGACTCTTTTGCAAAACATATTTGTTTCACTTGTATAAATTTGATTTCAACAAGGACTAATATTTGATTAGTTGGAAACAAACATAGAAAGTCAATTCGAGTTGGACCAGGACCACGAACCGATTGACTCTTGCTTGAACTGATAACCTGAGATGTCCCAATCAATCGTTTTAGGTGTGAACCAATCGGATCCGGTCCCCAACCGATCAGTTCATGCTTGAAACGATTGGTTTGGCTGGTGCAGTTGGTTGTTTTGTGGAAAATATTGAACCCTTCGACTCCTGCTTTAATCCCACATTGCCCGGGGTAGAGAACCCTATCCCATGACCCTCCTATATATAGGGGTAGTGGGGGCTTCTCAGGAACAACAACTCAGAATACCAGTTGCTCTACAAAGTTGTCGTTCCCTTTGGTTTTGGTAAGTGCTACTCCATAAGGGAGGCACAACAAGAGAAAGACAACTGCAGAAAAGTGATTAGTGACAGGAGAGTGTGTCAGTGACTAATACACCGATAGGAGGGTGTGATGTAACATCCCTGACATGGGTTATGCTTTAACCGTAGATGTTTTGCTTAATAAAGTTAATTATATTCTTTCTCTTATTCCGTGAAAAGTAATTATGGCCCAAAAGGAACTTATGTTTTAGTTTTAGTCCTTTTTGAATAATGTTGAAACACTATTTTGCTTATTTTGGACTAAAGTGCAAATTACCCAAGTTGAGGGGTTAACTTGCAAATGTTACATAATAAATGTTCCTCATGTGTTGAAGCATCATAAGAATGAGAATGATGCAGAGGTATGGCTGCCATAAGCCTCAGTACCAAGACAGAGCTTGTTAAGCAATATTTGTGCATTAAAACCTATTTTTGGTGTAATGTGCAATTTACCCTAAACCTAGAGTTCAATATACAAAATACCTCCTCTAGAGAGTCCCTAATGTTTCTTGGCATCATGTAGAGAAAAAAATATGAGAGGGGTGTCTCATTTGAATCACTTTGGAGCACTACTACAGAAATGGCTTATAACGTCACTTTTAAAGGCGTCAGTTCCATAAATACACTGACACCTAAACAATAAAGCATCGGTTTATAAAATAAAACGACATCAATCTATGAAGGGAGACCAGACACGAGCATCACTTTTATTCGGTGTCGGTTCCTTAAAAAAGAACCGATGCCTAAAATTAACCGCCAAATCCAAATTTTCTAGTGAAAAAAATTCCTCCAAAATTTAACATATGGCGTCGGTCATTAACTAATAAACCGATGACTAAAGGTTATTCGCGAAACAGAAATTGGGAACATTTTGATCGTCAGTTTCACAACAATGACAGACACTTATGGGTTTTCCTACACTGTTCACGGAAATGTTTTCACACCCTTTGAGCGTCAGATTTTTAAAAAAACTGACGACTATGGTCATTAATCGAGAACAAAATTTTTAATCGTCATATGTAGATAGACGTTGGTTTTTTTCTAGTTAAAACCGACGATTATCATTGAGAACAGGTGTCGGTTTTTGTGTTTAGCCGACACCTTCAGTTTTATGTGTCAATTTTGTTTTATAACCAACACCGAATGTTAACATAATAGTGTGCGAGCGAGCCCGATTCTTCCCCTTTCTCTATATTTCATTGCAATCGACTTAGGGTCTGGCGATTCCGGTGAGCAAGCAGACTCCCTCCGCACCGCCGCCCACCGCCGCTGTTCTCCTTACTCGCCGCTTGCTAGTCTTTGCTCCTCTACCGCCACCGCTCACTGCTCCAGCGGCCTGGTCTCCTGCTCTCCGGCGGCGCCTGCTCTCTTGCTACTCAGGCGCCTCCGATGGCCTGTTCTCTTACTGCTCCGGCCAACTCTGGCGGCCTGCTCTCTAACTGCTCCAACTCCGGTGCCACCTTCCTATTGCCTTCCGCCGCCGTCACTTCTTCCGTCGCTGCTCCGGCCAATCAAAGGTAATGGAACCATCTCCGTTTCTACGTGTGCGCTATGTGTGTGACCTGTAGGAGTACCTTATAGTCTGGTCTCGATCTCTATTTCTATTGTGGTTGATCCACTGGTTTCTATGTGTGCGATATTGCAACTAGGAGTACTGTACAGTCTGGTCTCCATCTTCATTTATTGTATCCAATGTTGATTTTTGTAGGGTTCTTGTCTGACCCGACTCTAGTATTGGTGTCATTTTTACTAGATTAGTCCTTTAATACATTTTTCAGAGTGGATTTGATGTCTACCTGCATGGGAGTTGTGATCTTGAATCAATATATATTTTTCCAGAGTATTTAAGATATGGTTTTGTGCCTAATATTAGATCCTCTAAGAGAGTATTTATTTAAATTGAACATTGTATATGAAACAAAATATGTTTGTCTAGTATTTTTTCAATGATCACTTCCATTATGGGTCTATCCAATACAACTTATTTTCAACAAATACATATATTGAGGAACATTGATATAACATTGCATTGTGAATTTTTTTTTTATCAGTAGCATTGTGAATTATTGAATGTTTGAAACTATTAAATTCTTGATTTATTATTTAATAATTCTCTATAGATTAGGATTAACCATGTTTCCTGTAGTTTATACACATTTATTATATATAAGAATGACATCACATGTATTTGTTGGCATAGAAACCCGTCCAAAATTTACTCATTAGGAGTAAATCTTGGATATTCCCCAGTTTGAGACTGTTTCTTGAACACCTAATCTCACTTAGGATGTAAGTGCATAATGTGTATTGGGTTTTCAAGGAAATTTTAGTAGCATTTCCCCATTTGTTCTCTAAGTACATATGTACTTGGAGAAGAGCGGGGAAATGTTGCCGAAATTTTCTTGAAAAATCAATACACATTATACACTTAGTAGTGAGATTAGGTGTTCAAGAATGGGATAGGTGGTACACAATTATTATATATAAGAATGACAGCACATGTATTTGTTAACCCTTTCAGATGGCTGAGCATTCCCATGATGACCGTGCTGATGATCACCATGAGGGTGAGGACGTAGTTGCACCGCCTGACAATGTAAGTTTTAAGAATATATCCCTAAGGTTTCTATCTATATGTTCATTTGTAATTATATTATGTAAGTGTGTTTTTTATCAAATTTTAGGTTAGTGATGTACCCCCTGAAGAAATTACAACACTTGATGAGCAGCAAAAGAAAATTTAGAAAGTGAGGGGCATCATAATGATGAACAAGTTAATACAGCAAAGGGGCAATGGACCCAAATTGACTGTGGATTTCGATCAGGCAGGAAATCCACATGGAGTGAACCGCAACTCATTTGTTTCATATCTTGGGGTTCTTACTCGCAGCCATTGTAGTCCTATCCTAGAATCATGGCATAAAGTTCCTAAGGGGAACAAAGACCACATATGGAAGGAACTATGCATGAGTTATTATTATTTGTAATTCTATTTGTGTAGATTACTAATTTTTAGGATACTAGTTAATAGCAATTGTATTTAATTTGCAGAGCATATTTGATCTGGATGAAATGATGCATGGTAAATGTGTGATGCAACATTGTGGGAGGGTCCTAAGGAACTATAGGACCAATCTCACCTGAGATTACATACGCGATGCTGAGAATAGGTTCTTGATTGATTCCAATTATAGACATTGATCAGTATTTCACTAACTCTACACTTATAATTTTTGTTTGTGTTCTCTTTGAAAAATAAATATAGGAAGGAAGCCACACAACAATGGAACTACTTGGACCCCAAAGAATGGGAGGAGCTTGTTACCCAAAGAAAAACATATGAATTCAAGGAATTAAGTGCCACTCCCAATTTAATTAATATACATTTTTATGTATTCACCTATTCAAGATTAACCTTTAGTGTTACTAACCATATCAATGTGCTAACTAACTAGGCTATCAGCGATGCTCAAAGAGCAAGGCATGCAATGAATGTGCACGACCATACAATGGGTCCAAGACGATATGTAGGCGTTTGCCAAAGACTATAGGATGAGTCTACTCAGCCTACTGCTACTCAGGAGACTGCAGAGTCCTCTACTGCTGCTCCCGCACCTCTGCCTCATCATGTTATGTAGATAGCTGGGAGGCAAAACAAGAAGGGATAGATATCGAAGTCCGCAACCGCTGAGGCGGCTGCAAAAATGTTAAAAATCAAACTCTTAGAGCAATCTATCGATATTGATTGTTGTTATGTTTACTTACAAATTTTTGTTGATGGTGCTTAGCGGGAGTTGCACGAGTAGAGGAAGGAAGGAAAGTTCATCGCTCAGGGCACAAGGGATGAAATGATAGTTGCTCTGGGTAACCCAGAGCATCCTAGACGTGTAAGGGGTGCAGGCACTGGTGTGGGCATCAAAATGTTCTTTGGGCCATCCCAACACAAACCTGTCCCAAAAGTGGGACTTTCACAAGCTGAGGTAACTTAATTTTATTATAGAACATTATTGCGAAAGGGAATTCAATAATCAAAAACTAGCATTTCTTTTATCCATGCATAGGTAGATTCCTTAATTGATAGGAGAGTCGAGGAAGTAGTTGATAAAAGACTCCAGGAAGCATTTAACAAGTGGCAGGCGTCTTAGACTGCCACTCATACAGTACCTGTGGCAAACCTCTCTTCTCGTACTTCTCATACTGTAGAGGTTGGGAGTAATCCTATAGACCCACAACCTAGCATGTCCTCTTTAAGTATTTTTATTAGATATATAATAGCTAGTCTATTCAAGATGATATGTTTGTGTATATATGCATATAACATTCTTTACGTAAATTTGTAGGGGTTGAAGCCATGCCGACTACAAAGTGAAGGATATATCATTGCAGATGCATCGACTTACCCACTATAACGTCCCCGGATTTTCACCTTCTCAAAACCCCATGGAGATGAGAAGACAAAATCCGAAAACGTTAGCAATTATATTAGAGAGCGATGCAGAAGAATAATATGCATACATGAACATACAACCATAACATACTCAACATTCAACATGCATATTTATACAATATGAATTATTACAAAATGATTTACAATTACATATTGAATGAAAATTCTACAATCAATGAACATGTATGCTAACAGGATCTTAACATAATAGGTAAACTTGAACAATTACTCACTCCCATCTTTTTCCTCCCATGCTATCTCTAAACCTAAAACATACGTGAAACAACAAATCAACACACAAGGTGTTGTGTGCGTGGGTTTAAAGATACATACTAATATGTTTGCATAATTGAAATAACTTGAGAAAGAAAGATTAAAAGAAAACATTGTTTAAAGCGATAATCAGGTAAACATTCCTTGCATTACATTCACTTTGATGTGGTTGTACTACACATACTTGCACTTGACATACATCTATTGTGGGCAATATAGTATCATCATACATCTAACATGGGCCAAGGAATCATACATCCATGTTAGGCAACATACATCCACACCAGGCTATGTGCTCTAGTAGCTACAACCCATCATATTCATTTATGTTCTATTAGATTTGGCGATGTATACTCATACTAGTTCAACCAAGAATTCATATCCAAATACGAGCATTCAAGGTACATCATATGATTATGCATCCACAAAAACTAGTCATATACTTAATAAAAACCCACGTACCTGAGTTCAGAGAATTCTGACTTATCCTTGATCATCTAGAAGTCTAGTCATCACCTGATTAATAACAATTAATCATCATTAATAATAGGATCATCATGTAACTTATTGTTTAGGTCCAACTGGTGTTTTGGTCAAACCTAAAGTTAAACTGATCTTAAATGTATCTCTGGTATTTTTCTACTGATCAATAGGTCATTTAAGGGTCTGGTCCAAATTTTATATCTTTCTAATGCATTATCTATTTTCAAAAATTATTATGAGACAAAAAGCATCATATAAGTCATTAATGGAAAAAGACCTAATATTTTGGCAATATAGTTCTGATCAGGTTCAAAATATTTTCTCTACATGATATTAGGGTCTAGAATAAAATTTCTCTGAATTTATGTCAATAAATATCATTTATTACATTCAATATATCCTAACAATGGTTCCATCTTGTAAATTATATACTAGCAATAATACTGCTTCAAAGGTATGATCTAAGGGTTTAAACATAAATAGGGTGTTTTTTTAATACAAGGGTATTTTTGGGGCATTTATTGGCCAAGGGAGCTATTTATAGGCTATTTTCTATTAATACATGTATATCTGAAATTGGAGAAGGTATTTACCTATTTATTTGAGTTGCTTTCGGATCATTGAGTGGATCCGCCTCGTCGTCAACCCGCACACCCGCCTGATCCGCCGTCTTCCCCCACGCAAGCTTGCACCCCCGATCGCGTTTTCTACAGGTCCCGCCGGTGCGCAGTGAGGCATCAAACGAGGTCATTACCTCTGCGATGCCTGACCATGCTAGAAACTTCATATTCAGATCATTGTGCATCTCTATCCAATCATCAGGGCTCTCTAGGTCAACAGGTCCAAGGAACCAGTGACAATCGCCTCCAGGAAGTGCCCAGCCTCACTGACAGAGTTCTCACTCTCACAATGGGATCAGCCCCGACAAGACAAAGATTCAGTCCTTGCCTCTTCGCTCGATGGTCTGCTAGACGCCGCCTTCTATGAGAAAAACTCTACTCTTTACCAGCGTGTCACCGTCGTGTAGGCTAGATCTGATTTGGGAACCCCCAGATTTGCAGTCTCTGTGTTCTCACATGCATCCCCCAGCCACAATTTTCTGCAGGTGTCGGTCGTGCGCCACCGTGGCACCGAGGAAGCATATCAGGTCACTGTCTCCTCACCCAGAGATGAAGTCATCTTCTCTATTGATGTTGCTGAGTCGACACAGTTGGATAGAAGGTCTTGAACCCCCACCTTTAGACTCCTCCTAGAAGTGAGCTTCTGACCTCCATGCTCATCCTTCCTACATGCGATCACAGGAAATCTGCATCTCGCCTCGATGATGGTCTTCGGAGGCCATTGGGATTCCTTCTTACCGGTCCTTGGGGTCGGCATCTCCAGCTGCTGGTAGTGAGCTCAGCCTGCAGCGACCTCCATGACCCACACGCTACAACTAGAGCTAGTGAAGCTTGTCAATCAGATCTCCTTCGACTGGAGATTCTATACACCTCCATGCATGTCTTCTGGTTTTTTTTGGATAGGATTAGCAGTGATGAGAGGAGTAGTAGGTCGAGGTTAAACACCCTTGCCTTGCCCATATTCTCAAAGCCAGGGGCCGATCGGTTCATCTGTACCTCCTAAACCAGGTGTGCGTTTTCAATAACTGGAACTTATGATTAGATCTGAGTTTTTGGGTGAGTCTCATTACATATACTTCCTTTTGGAGTGTTTATATGCTCCCTTCTTTGCGGAGTTGGAAGACGAGGTCAAGATGGTTCAACCTCCTCTAAAGTCATAGCATGTCCCCACAACTTCAGTTAATAGACGTCTACGAATATTTGTGGCTTGGTTTGTAGTATGGTAAAAAGACTCGTATAAATCAATCATACTTCAAGCATTCGATCTACAATATTAAAGTCTAGGTATATTTCAAGTAGCTAAGCCATATGATATAAAAATGTAAGTGTTGGCTCCTTTGAAAGTAATCTAATTTCTCGACAAGTTTGATACCACAATTCTTGATCGTGCTATCAAATAATTCTTCCATAAACTTAGAAATAGTTGTGAAAACCCTGAATACCGATCAATCAATCCTCAATTCTTCATCAAACAAATTCAATCCAATAAGTGTGTTCGTTATCTATATCCAAAAATTCACTATATAATATTCAATCCAAACATATCACTAGATGGATGTTTAATCTCATAAACATTTAATTAGTTAGCAAAAGTTTTCCATCCCAATTGAAGTCAATTAGATGTCAAAATTATACATCATATCTCCAATCAACCCCTAGTTGTGTTTAGAGTTCATCATTGGATAGCCAATTCATCAATTTGGTATCAACCATCAACTTAGATTTCATGGTCCTCAATGCTACCTTAGGTTTCAGAAACCTAAAATTCAGGGTCATCACACCCACCCCTTAAAGGGTGCATGTTTCATGGTAGTGCAGTACCAGATGGCATGGTACGTGTGATCCCCATACATATACTCACTGGTTGGATGAATCTTGCACTGCCTCATGCACACCCAGATGCTAAAGCACTTGGTGAGGCAGTAGGCGGAGTGATATTGTGGCCCGAAACGGATGTCCTCTATACTGATATTGTATGATAAGTTTTCATTACTTTAATTTGTTAGTGTGTATATATATATGAGTCAATTGATATGAAATTATATATACAGGTCAAAAAGACGAGACCCGCTACATCTCGGCCTCCACCTCCTTGACTACCAAGTTGACTTCCATGGGACCTACACGCCTCGATAGGTCCTAATTGTAGGAGTGTGGCAGTATGGATCGGTGAACATAATCCAAATTTCCCTATAAATGTTATAATTCTAGAGAATGTTGCAGGTAAATCATACGATAACAATCTATTTATACAAGTTTAGCATACATATTAATGCATACGTAATAGAAGTTCTGGATACATATTTATGCAGGTCAAACATTCGAAAACAACATATTTATACAAGATATTTTGGAGTTGTTTAGTTATGAATGGCTGAACACATCTATGATAGAGTTGTGGATATGGTGAGATTAATGCATACGGAAATCTACTTTATACATCCATATACCTTGTTTTATATACGGCAATCTGGTTTCTTATATATTAATGCATACATAATACATTTTTTGCAGCCACTTATACAAAACATGTACATATTTTGGGTTTTCCCATGTGGGATTTTTGATTCCATCTTTGATTAGTCTTATAGATACAAACCCTTCTTCAGTTACTTCATACTGTTGTTATGATTTTGAATATTTTGGTAAAATAATAAGATGGTGATAATAGCTCCATTCAATGTCGAGTAAGTTTACTTTGCTTGTAATTTGGACTTAAGAAAATTACATTTTTATTGCGGATATTGAGTTATTAATTTTCTACTTTCTTACCTGTAGTGCTAAGAATTGGGAGTTATTAGTTATTGTCCCTAAGACATTCACCGTCTATTATCTAGATCCTACGGGGAGTGAGTTGGATGTATCATATTGACATGCAATTAAAAGGCCATTATTCTCGTGAGAAATATTTTATGTTTTTATATCTGTTAACATATGTTACTGCATTACTATTTAATTATGCAATTTAATGTGTTACATTAACATATATAGGGCTTTACAAGAGTACAAAAAAGATGGAGGAAAGGTCCCCAGGAAAAAATATCTGACACTCATTCGAGAGAATATGAAAGTAATTTCCTGACTTCAATGTATATATTATTTATGTGCACTTTGCTTATTTGTATTTTTGAATATTTTGTATGTTTCAATTTATAGTGTGCTACACAAGACAACGGCTGGGCATGTGCCTACTATGTGATGTGATTTATGGCCCTAATCATCAAACATGCCGTATTGGAAATCGATAACATACAACATGTATTATACATAGTCTCGTTAGATAATATCAAATATATGAATCTTATTACATATTATTATAATTATGTATGTACGTCATTCTCTTTGTAGGTCTTTAAAACGGAGGACTTCAACATAGGTTCAAAGCGTTTCGATATACATGCTCCCTATACGAGAGATGAATGAGATGTTGTAAGAGAAGATTGGGCAAAATCCCTACAAAGAGTGGGAATTTTTCAATATTATTTTACTGACAATGATGACAATGATGAATAACGAATAACTTTGTTCTCATAATTAATTTTGTGTGAATGTGAATGAATTTTTATGAATTGTCATATGTGTGTGAAAATCATCAATACATGAATGTTTCTACATGTGTCTGAATGTGAAAAGAGATGAAATAAATGGAACTACAGGTTGCTACTGGTTTCTACATGCGTGTGATGAAAAAAAATAATATGAATTAAATGTTCTTATACATGAGTGTGAATCACATATATATAATATTGTCCATCATGTTAATTTTGCAGGTTTGTGGCCTGTTATTGGCTGATATCAATGGATGTCATAAAACCTACAGTTCTTAACTGAACTATAGGTTTCTCATCATGTGACCAGCCACAACATGTCTGCAGACTGACAGAAAAAAAAAATCAAAACATAGGTGTTGGTTATTTGAACAAAACTGACACCTATGTTATACGGCAGCGGTTTTCCACCTAAAACTAACATCTATGTGACCAGGTACCACGACCGTGCTGGGAAGCACGACCGTGGTGGCAGACAGGGGATAGGGCATCAGTTATTATCACAAAACCGACGTCGGTTCTGATGATGTGGCGTCAGCTTCTCTTAGAAAACCGACACCTGTAATCCCTTTGCTGGCATGTTTTGGTGGCGGGAAGAGTTTTGGCGGCGGTTGTTTAGTAAAAAACCGACACATTTAGTCCCTTTGCTGGTGCATTTTTGGTGGCAAAAAATGATTTGGCATCAGTTGAGATCTGACGCCGAAGGTGTCTGATAACACCTATTTTTGTGATGTTTTTGCCCTTTATTTTGTTACCAAAAGTTCCCTTTTCTGCTATTTTCCTCTCTTTTATTAGAACTTTTGCAATAATTGGCCAAGCAATGCTCTTAATCTAATTATTCCATCTTTTGTAGAGTTTTTCCTCATTTTGGAGCAATAAGGCCGTCCCGGCCACAAATAAGTCCAAGTCTGTTTCGGCCTTCCTGACGCCCGATACAAGCTCTGCCCGACAAGGTGGAGTGACACAACGACACATGACAAAGGGAAGCCGCACAAGAAGAAGCTGACGGACGACACACCTTCTACTCGACAGTGAGCCAAGCTCGCCACAACAACCCAGCTTGTCGGGCGACACAACCACCCACTGGCAGGCACGCCTCCCGTCACGTGACCGATAGCCGACACCCCTAAGCCAAGCGATACCCGTATCGGCCGTCCACTGACCCGCAAATAAGGAGGACACGTGGCGCTTCGAGCACCATAACTTCCCCCAACTGCTGCCTATAAATAGCAACAGGAAGTTGAAAAGACAAGTTCGGACAGTGGGAACTTTGAGCGATCTTCGAGGGAGAACTGCGAGAGCAAGAGTATTGTGCCCCAGTGCTCGTATCAGGAAACTCTAGGTGAGCTCTTCCTCATCCCGAGAGGGAGGGGATGGTTCACTTAGGACCGTCATGGGTGACACTGCGGGCCGATATCGGCCAACATTGATAAGAGACACAAGTGCCCGAAAGTAGAACGCGTCGCTCCATGCCCGACAAGATATCGAACCTGATACGCTTCACCCTTCATGCGTGCCGCCCGAGGGGGTTCGCCGCCCGACATGAGTGTATCGGCCAGGGTCCTTGAGCGATACAGTTGGCTGTCATGCATACTTCCCGAGAGGGTGTGCCGCCCGACACTACTGTATCGGGCTAGGCCCCTGACCGATATTGGGATGGAGAGCCGCAGTATCCTGTCGACCTTCTACATCAAGAAGGTGACATCTATCTTTAATTCCATTATTTAATTCTTTATTTATGCATTGTAATTAAGACCTTTATACATTTATAGAAATAGAAAAGCTTAATTACTTGCTGCTCTATGCTTGGTGCAATATGTTGGATGACTGCTATGTTTGATATCTGAACTCTAGCTTGCATGTTAGGATCACATTTCTCTTAGCTACCGAATCGTGTTTTCCCATCGCAACAACTTCAAGAGTTGTGTTGTGGCTCTAGTGTTTTGTCCGATTCTGGAGTACGAGAGTGCCTGGAACAGAGTTGTTTCAGTAACATTCCACTCTAACTTAAGTCCAGCAACCTCGAGAGGGGTGTTGACGCTTGGTTAGAGGTACCCGCTCTGAGAGGAGGGGTGCAGGATGTTACTGCTGCCGCTTGTTTTACTATAGTCTTATCCTTTGTACCTCGCTCTGGTTTAGTTTTTATGTTTCTATTTCTATTACATGAAAACCCCTAAAAATTGCTAAATGACTAAAACCTTAAATCTCTCTAGTAGCTCCAGTTGGAGATAATTTTCTCTGTTTTGTTTGTGACATCTTGTTGTTTCCCTTCTGGGAATTTATATCTCTATACCTGACGAAGTGTAGTGTGTCGATTATGGGTTCTTAACACTACCACCCTTGTCCCTGTGTTCAACCTCTTCTGACTACTTCGACCCTGTAAGCAAAGTTGTGGGGGCCAAGAAGGATTCGGGTTTATAAATGTAAAAGCTCGACTACCTCAAATCCGCCTCCAACTTTTGGACGCGCGATTTAGGCCGGTCAGTGTCCCCCTTTAGCGGTGCCCACTTGGGTGTCGCATTGAAACTAACACTAAAAATCTTAAATAACCGACGCTAAAAGGCTTTTATGTAGTAGTGGAGGAGAGAGAATCTTGATAATAAAATAATCAAGATTTAAGCATAATTGAAACCCTAATTCAATTTAATGTAAAAATAAACATATTAATTGAATTACCCTTCAACCAAAAATGGGATGGTTGAATTTTCATAAGTGTGGACGTCCTTGTGCCTTGCAAAGCCAAAAAAATATCTAAATTGAGTGGAGAGCCCACTCAAATTAGTTAACTAAAAAGTAGTATCCACTCAATTTTGGATATTATTATTATAATGGTTAAGGTGCTTAATTTGCTTTCTTTTAATTCATGGATAATGAAGAAGAATTACAAGGTGGGGGAGATGGCTTCATATGCAAGGGATGGAGGGGAGTATGTGGCACCAATTTAGGGAATTAAAAGATTATTTTATCACTTTCTCTCTCATTGAAATTCCCTTATAAACATCTCATTTCCAACTCAAATGAAAGAATTTTTTGACCCTTCATTCTTTCCTTGCTTTGGTCATGCACAAAGGAGCTTAGGAGCAACAGTAGGACATGCCCCAACCTGAAGGTAAGCTCCATAGTCACCTTTAACCTTGATTTTATGGTGGAAATCAAAAGTCAATGCTTAATTTCTTCTTTCCTTCATTCAATCTTCAACCTTGGTCATTCTTTTCACTCAAAGACTTGAGGACGAGCCGTGGGAGGTTGAGGAATCTTCATTCACCATTGAAGGCATGAAGCTTGAAGCTTGGATTCAACTTTGAAGGCGGGTTATATAACTTGAACCCTTAAATGTTATTATTACATTCAATTCTTCATCACTTGTTGATTATTTTGTTCTTATTGAAATTCCTTTGATCAAATTGATAAAATTACCATAAGAATGGCAGTAGATTTTGAAGGATCAAATCTTGATGATGATGACATCATCTTAAGCACACACCTCAATGAATATCTTGAGCATATAGATTCATCCCTTGAGACCAAATGATCTCAAGATTGTTTGACATCAAACAGTCTCAAGACCGTTTGAGGTCAGGTGATGTGATAAGTTGGATGATGATTCAATGGTCTCAATTTGATCTAATTCCAATGGTTTTAATGTTGAAGGATCCATTGATTGCAAACCCTAGACCCAATAGATTGATTTTGTTTCAATTCAATGGTTGATGATTCTGTTCCAAGACCGAATGGATGGATTTGGTTTCAAGACTGAATGGTTAATTTACTTCAAGATCGAATGGGTAATTGAGTTCAAAATCGAATGGGTAATGGATCTCAAGATCGAATGGATAATTCAACTTCAAAACTGTTTGGATACTTTGACCATTTGAAGGAGTTGACCATTTGGAGGTCTAATGGTTTCAAAACCATTTGGGA
This sequence comes from Alisma plantago-aquatica, assembly GCA_963693085.1. Lineage (NCBI taxonomy): Eukaryota > Viridiplantae > Streptophyta > Magnoliopsida > Alismatales > Alismataceae > Alisma > Alisma plantago-aquatica. The sequence goes on along the minus strand of OY856411.1, from coordinate 315,765,348 downwards.
TTAATTATCTTTTATGCAAACAGTCTCAAACCATTTAAGGACTTTGAGGTCAATACCGTGGGTGTTCTAACGGTATTAAGACCGATTGAAAGTTTTGGGACCAAGACCGTTTAAGGTCTAATGATCTTTAAGACCGTTTGAAGGTCAAGGTACTTCAAGACTGTTTGAAGGTCAAGGTACTTCAAGACCATTTGAAGGTCTAATACCTCAAGACCAATTGAAGGTCTAATTGATCCAAACTAAGAAAGTACCTATTAACCCCTTGATTCTTAATGGCATATATCAAAGTTAAATCCAGTTGTTGTACCTCTAAAGTACTTAGGTGATTAGTACCTTTAGAGTGGTTAACCTTTGATGCTTATGGAAGCAATGATTTGATACACTATGTTAACTTTTCATTCAAGATTGATTCAATCTAATCAATATTAAAGTAATTAACTTCCTAGAGGGTATAAGAGAGAGGAACTTATACATGAGTGATAATCATGTAGTGATTTATCCTCAACACTTTCGACATGAATAAAATATGTAATTAGGGTTTGATCCATGATGATGAGATCATGAAACCCTAATTGAAAAGGTTGATGAGCTCTAACCCTATTTTAAGGTAAAGTTAGGTTAAACCTTAATCAAGGGTGATGGTGTAACCCTAATTTAGAGTAATGATATGAGAAACCCTAATTCAGGGTATTTTGATGAAAAATCTGAAATTAAGGGAATGCTTCATGAAAACCCTAATTTTGGGGTAAAGCTACATGAAACCCTAATTTTAGGGGAAATGTTATAAGAAACCTTAATTCAAGGTAATGATGTCATGAGAAACCCTAGTGTAGGGTAATGTGCTGTGAAACTCTAATCCAGGGTGATGCTATGTATTATGAAACCCTAATTTGAGAACTTAGCCCTAATTTGTGTAAGGGGATGAGTAACCCTAATTGATATGAATTGGGAAACCCTAACCCTAATAAGGGTGTAAGTGGTGTTACTTTGTATAGCATGGTGCTTAATTGTAATTGATATAGTTGTTATCAAGTGTACTAACCATGCAAGCATCATGAGATGATGAGCATAGCTAGGTATGAGCTATGATGTTTCATTTATTATTTTTGTTAATGGGCCTTGTGAGCCATAACATGCTTTGTTGCGTAGTGAGAGGTAATAAGAGATGAAATGGGCTTTGTTAGCCATGTGAGATGCTTGTGTAGTGAGTATCATGTTTACCTTGGTCATATGACCTGAAGGTATTAGTTACCTGATAGGTGGTAACAAGTGTTCCTTGATAAATTGAAGGTTTGAATACCCATTTACTATAATCATGATGATGAGTTTGTGAAAGGATGAAAATGCTCCTGATAAGATGAGGGATTGAGATCCCAAAGCTTTACTAAAGATTTGAACAATACTTGATGAAAGTATTAAACATTCTTTGTAGCAATTGTTAAAATAATTGATGGTTGGAAACTTGTTTGATGGTAAAAGAATATGATAATACATTTAATTAATCAAGTGATATCATATAATGAAGTTTCCCTGACCACAGATCCGTCAGCGTCAGAACTTGCTGAATGGTGAAATGAGTTTAACTTGGAGCACATATTTTTGAATATGTGGGGGTAATTGGGTAATTATATCTTCATGCCCCATAGGAATGGCTGTGGGCGATGTCCTATACACGAGATTGGTTACGAACCATACCCCAGTTTGAGTATGGATATGGGACATGACTCCATGATATGATACCAGGCATTGGCTACGGGCCATTACCCTGAAGAGAGTATATGATGTGGGCTATAACTCTACAAAGAAGATGTCAATATACCTTGGCAAGCTAATTGCAGTTTGACACGTGATGTCTCTGCCATATAATCTCGTACTGACTGAGAAGGTTGAGGTCGTGGAGTCTGGCTCTTCCATTAACCTTGTGTGGTACCGATGCTTTACGTAATCATAGTCAGTTGGAGCATGAACGATATACTTCATCTCTTCAGAGCATTCAGTATGATTATAAAATGTAATCAGTTGTTTAGCGTACTTGCTTAAGGTTGAAATATGAGAATCATTAGTTGATGTTATCTTGCTTAGCATATCCTAGATGGATAAATGTTATACATGTTCTTCATATTCCTTATTGGATAAGTGACATGCTACTTTATCAAGTTATAGCTGAAATGTTTTGAATAAGAATATTGTTCTAACATCTTTAGACACTAATTTAACTATTTTTGAATATATAATACCTCTACTCAATTTTATTCTAATAAGATGCAATAATAATATTTCTGATGGAGAGTTATATCTCTCGCTGGGAAAATTCCAATTGTCTCACCCCCATGGGATCCAACTTTTTAGGTAGACGCAGAGGAAGAGGTAGAAACCCTATAACAGGGGAAGAGCAGCAGCAACAGCAGGGCCAATAGTGAATCCTCAGGTGGAGACACTGGTTGTCATGTCTTGTATATAGAGTTCTATGTGTTGTCTCTGTACTCTTAGGTCCTCAGAGTCATTAGTTAGTTTAATAAATCGATATGAGATTTTGACTTGATGCCTCCAGGTTCTTATGTTGTCTATGTATAGTTTTAATAGGGCAGTTGATGTATGTGATCCTTGAGAAGAGATGGTATAGGACATGTACCTGTGAACCAGAATGTAATTAAATTACTTTGGTTCTTTTTGAAAGAGGTTTCCTATGTATGAATATCTTTGTAAATGGTTTTAAAGTTTAGTCATTTTCAATAATCCGCTGCTAACGATCACTTCCTCTTGGTTAATAACGTTTTGTTCATTTGGTGTATCACAATTAGTGGTATTAGAGCTCTAGATTCGCTGAGTCTACAGAGACATAGGATTAAGGTTGTTGAGTCTATTCTAGTGTCTTCCAGTTTATCTGATAGTGACTTCTGCTCATATAGGAGGAGAAGAAGAACTTGAAGATGTATGGATCACACGAAGAACATGCTGATGAGAGCAGTGTTGCTGCACCAGGAAGAGGTGCTAAGGACCAGGCTAGGGATGAACCAGTCCCTGAACATCCCCAGTTTGACCCAGCCATGATAGAGAACCCAGCTTTCCATACTCTATTTGGGTAGTTTATGGCAGCTATGACACATATGACAAACATGATGCCACCACCTGCATCTAGGGCACCAACCCATAATGAGGGACAGGGAGCTGTCAAGACTTTTGAGAGGCTTTGTCGGGTAGGAGCCACAGAGTATGCTGGTACAGATGACCCAACAAATGCAGACTTATGGTTGATTGAGCTGGAGAAGGCTTTTAGAATCCTCAATATCCCGGAAGCTGAAAAGGTGAGACATGCAGTGTACCTTTTAAAAGGGAGTGTTGGCCACTGTTGGACACTAGAAGAGGGAAAGAGGCTAGGTGTCGAGGTCAAATGGGAAGAATTCCGATGAGAATTTGTCACTAGATACTTCCCCAATACTTACCTAGATGAAAAGATATCTCAATTTGAGAAGATAAGACAAGGACCGATGAACATTAGCGAGTATGAGGCTAAGTTCATAGAGCTTTTGTGGTTTTGTCCACATATGGTAACTACTGATGAGGATAGAGTTCAGCATTTGGAGAAGGGATTGAATGCTGAATTGACCACTCCTATGTCTGCTTTAGAGAATAGGGAGAGGTTTGCTACGTTTGTGGAGTCCGTTAGAAGGATAGAGAGGGATTTGATCGAGAAGCGATAGACCAGTGGTAAGAAGGTGTACACTCAGTTTCAAGGACAAAGGTATGAGGGCTTTAAGAAGCTAAGGTTTTCTGAACTGACATCACCATCAAGATTTAATACCCAGACGCAATGGACATCAAGTAGGGGTAGGGGCCGTAGTTTTGTTTCAAATAGAGCCCCCAACACAGCATCAACATTGGTGACTAGACCTCATAGACCTTATCCTAAAACCAAGATCTGTCATTAGTGTAGACAACTGGGACATCTGGTAAGGGATTGTTCAGTCAGGAACACAATGATTACTCAACCCCATAGGTAGAGTCAACAAGGATCTCGGAAGAGACAATTTTTGAGTTGCACTCGAGGACATGAGCAAGCATCCCAAGTTGGTTCGTCGACACCCAACAGCCGAGCACAGGGTCAACAACAAGCAACAGTGAGATTCTATGCGATGAATCAACCCGAGCAGTAGTCAACCCTCGAGTTGTGACATGTCAGATGGAATTATTTCATTCTGATATGTCTTCATCCTGCTTCGTATCTATTTTAATTGATCTGGGTACTACACATTCCTTTATCACTCGAAGAGTGATTTATGACTACAACATGACTGGCAGTCATAGAGAAGATAGTTTATTATTAGAAACTCCTTTGCTTGAATTTGTAATGTTGTGGGAGGTGTGTTCTCCCTGCACTCTTTCCTTTTCTCGACATCGCATTCAGGTGTATCTTATACCACTTGAGATGTACGGGTTCGACATAATCCTTGGGATGGACACCTTAGAAAAGTAAAAGGTTGTCTTGGATTGTGATTCCAAGCAAGTTGTGTTCATAGATGACGGTGATACATGGATCTTTCAGGGAGATAGAAAGATTCTTCCAACCTGTCTTATGTCGTCTATGGTAGCTGAGAAGATGATGAGACAAGGATGCTTTGCATTCTTGGCACATGTGGTAGATACCACAATGGAGAGCCCTAATCTTTTTGAAGCTCCGATAGATAAGGAGTTTGAAGATGTTTTCCTTGAGGAACTTCTAGGTGTACCTCGACCCCGAGAGATTGATTTTGAGATTAATCTAGTCTCGGGCACACAACCAATAGCACAAACACCATATAGAATGGCACCTACTTCGATGGCAGAGCTCAAGAAACAGCTATAGGAGTTGCTTGAGAAAGGTTTTATCCAACTGAGTACTTCACCATGGGGTGCTCTGATTCTCTTTGTTAAGAAAAAGGATGGATCGATGCGGCTATGCATTGATTACAGACAGTTGAATATAGTAACCATAAAGAATAAGTATCCTCTTCCGAGGATCGATGACCTGTTTGATCAATTGCGTGGTGCAACTGTCTTTTATAAGATAGATCTGAGGTCGCGATATCATCAGTTGTGTATCAAGGAGAGTGACATACCTAAGTCTGCCTTTAGGACAAGGTATGGTCACTATGAGTTCATAGTTGTCTCATTTGGACTACCTAATGCACCAACTGCATTCATGGAACTCATGAATAGAATCTTTCGACCTTTCCTTGATCAGTTTATAGTGGTCTTTATAGATGACATCCTGGTATATAGTAGAGATGCTCAACAACATGAGCAACACCTCTGTTAGGCTTTAACTTTGTTAAGAGAGCATAAGTTGTATGCTAAGTTTAGCAAATTTGAGTTCTGGTTACCAGAAGTTTCATTTCTAGGACATGTACTATCTGCCTCAGGTATCCATGTTGATCGTAAGAAGGTAGAATCTGACCTGCAATGGGAACAACCAAAGACACCAACAGAGATACACAATTTCTTAGGATTGGCAGTCTATTATAGGAGGTTTATTAAGAACTTCAGTTCTATAGCTTTACCCCTAACCAAGTTGACCAGGAAGGAGGTTCCTTTTATTTGGAATGACAAGTGTCAACATTCATTCCACTTATTGAAAAAAGGTTAACAAGTGCACCTATGCTGGTGTTACCTGAGCAAGGGAAGGGGTACAAAGTTTTCTATGACGCATCTAAGAATGTCCTAGGATGTGTGTGGATGCAGGGAAATCATGTGATTTCTTTTGCTTCTCGACAGCTTAAGAAACATGAGGAGAATTATCCGACACATAATCTAGAGCTAGTTTCTATGGTCCATGCTTTGAAGATCTTGAGACATTATCTCTATGGAGAAACATTCTAGATTTTCACAGACCATAAGAATCTAAAATATATCTTTTCACAACATGAGTTGAACATGAGACAACACCCTGGATGGAGTTAATCAAGAACTACAATTGTACAATTTATTATCATCCAGGGAAGGCTAATGTTATGGCTGATGCACTAAGTAGGAAATCATCATCACCAACCTTAGATAAAGCACAGTTAAACTCCTTAGTGTACTTTAAAATAGATATGCTTATCTCCTTGAGGCAAAGTAATACATAGCTTAAGGTATCTTTGTTAGTCGGGCTGTTAGCTGAGATGCAAGTGAAACCTACTCTGAAACAATAGATTAAAGAAGCAAAACGAGCTGATGTTGTAGTTCAGTAGATTAGGTCACAGTATGGTAGTGAGAAGTGGGATGACTTTCATAAGTTAGAGGATCAGGTAGTCTGTTACCATGGTAGGATGGTGGTACCTGATGCCAATGACTTAAGGAAGTTAGTCTTGGAGGAAGCCCATTCTTCGATGTATGCAATGCATCCAGGAAGCACCAAAATATATCATAACTTGAAGGATATGTATTGGTGGCTAGGATTGAAGAAAGATGTTGCTGAGTTTGTTATGCGGTGTCTGGTGTGTCAGCAAGTTAAAGCTGAACATCAGAAGCCCGCAGGAACAATGCAACCTTTGCCTATACCGCAGTGGAAATGGGATCATGTGGCCATGGACTTTGTGGTTGGTTTGCTTAGAACAACCAAAGGTCATGATTCCATATGGGTGAGAGTTGATAGGTTGACTAAGACAACTCATTTCCTTCCTATCAAAACCACCCACACTGCTGAGAAGCTGGCAAAAATATATGTAGATGAGATAGTGTTGTTGCATGGAGTTCCAGCTATGATTGTTTCTGATAGAGGTCCCCAGTTCACGAGTCATTTTTGGGAACGACTGCATAAAGCTTTGGGTACACAGTTAAGGTTTAGTACAACCATTGACTCACAGACAGATGGACAATCTGAGAGGACCATACAAACCTTGGTGGATTTTCCTAGGGCATGTGTCCTTCAGTTTGTAGGGAGTTGGGATCTACACCTGAGATTGATAGAATTTGCTTACAATAATAGTTATCATCATAGTATTGATATGGCACCATATGAAGCTTTATATGGTATACGTTGTAGATCTCCTTTGTGTTGGTATGAAATTGACGAATATCAACTTTTGGGTCATGAGCTTGTGCAGTAGACAACTGAGAAGATTAAAGTAATCCAACAACAGTTAAAGGTTGTACATGTTAGGTAGAAATCTTATGTTGATAAACGGCATAGACCTTTAGAATTCCAAGTTGGAGACAAAGTATATCTCAAGGTCTCACCTTGGAAAGGTGTTCTTAGATTTGGAAAGAAGGGAAAGTTAGCTCCTAGATTTATGGGGCCTTATCCAATCATCAAACAGATTGGAAAGGTAGCCTATAAGATGGAGTTGCCACCTGAGCAGCATAAGTTGCATCCAGTGTTCCATATCTCCATTTTGAGGAAGTGTCATCCTAACACAGAGTTAGTTTTGCAACCTATGGAGGTAGAATTAAATGATGATATATCATACGTTGAAGGACATGTGATGATCCTTGACAACAAAATTAAAAAGATGAAAAAGAAAGAAATATGTCTTGTAACAGTCTCTGGCATCATCGTGGCGTTCAAGAAGCTACATGGGAGCTAGAGGAAGAGATGAGGAGAAAGTACCCTTCTCTTTTCACCTGATGATTTTGGGGATGAAATCCCTATTAGGGGTGGATAATTTGTAACATCCCTAACCTGGGTTATGCTTTAACCTTAGATGTTTTGCTTAATAAAGTTAATTATATGCTTGCTTTTATTCCTTGAAAAGTAATTAAGGCCCAAGAGGAACTTATGTTTCAATTTTAGTCCTTTTTTAATAATGTTGAAACACTATTTTGCTTGTTTTGGACTAAAGTGCAAATTACCCAAGTTGAGGGGTTAACTTACAAATTTTACATGATAAATATTCCTCAAGTGTTGAAGCATCATAAGAATGAGAAGGACACTGAAGTATGGCTGCCACAAGCCTGAGTACCAAGACAAAGCTTGTTAAGCAATGTTTGTGCATTAAAACCTAATTTTGGTGTAATGTGCAATTTACCCAAAACCTAGGGCTAAATATGCAAAATACCACCTCTAGAGAGTCCCTAATGTTTCTTGGCATCATGTAGAGAAAATAAAATGAGAGGGACGTCTCATTTGAATCACTTTGGAGGAGAGAGAATGTTGATAATAAAATAATCAAGATTTAAGCATAATTGAAACCCTAATGAGTAAAAATAAACATATTAATTGAATTGCCCTTCAAACAAAAATGGGATGGTTGAATTTGCATAAGTGTGGACGTCCTTGTTCCTTGCAAAGGCAACGAAATATCTAAAGTGAGTGGAGAGCCCACTCACATTTGTTAACTAAAAAGTAATATCCACTCAATTTTGGATATTATTATTATAATGGTTAAGGTGCTTAATTTGCTTTCTTTTAATTCATGGATAATGAAGAAGAATTACAAGGTGGAGGAGATGGCTTCGTATGCAAGGGATGGAGGGGAGTATGTTGCACCAATTTAGGGAATTAAAAGATTATTTTATCACTTTCTCTCTCATTGAAATTCCCTTATAAACATCTCATTTCCAACACAAATGAAAGACTTTTTTGACTCTTATTTCTTTCCTTGCTTTGTCCATGCACAAAGGAGATTAGGAGCAATAGGAGGACGTTCCCCAACCTGTAGGTAAGCTCCATAGTCACCTTCAACCTTTATTTCATGGTGGAAATCGAAATTCAATGCTTCATTTCTTCTTTCCTTCATTCAATCTTCAACCTTGGTCATTCTTTTCACTCAAAGACTTGAGGACGATCCTTGGGAGGTTGAGGAAGCTTCATTCACAATTGAAGGAATGAAGCTTAAAGCTTGGATTCAACTTTGAAGGCAGTTTATATAACTTTAACCCTTCAATGTTATTATTACATTCAATTCTTCATCACTTGTTGATTATTTTGTTCTTCTTAAAATCCCTTTGATCCAATTGATAAAGTTACCCTAAGAATGGTAGTAGATTTTGAAGGATCAAAGATTGATGATGATGAAATCATCTTCATCACACACCTCAATGAATATCTTGAGCATACAGTTTCATCCCTTGAGACCAAACGATCTCAAGATCGTTTGACATCAAACGGTCTCAAGACCGTTTGAGGTCAAACATTCTCAAGACCGTTTGAGGTCAAATGACCTCAAGACCGTTTGAGGTTAGGTGATGTCATAAGTTGGATGATGATCCAATGGTCTCAATTTGATCTAATTCCAATGGTTTAAATGTTGGAGGATCCATTGATTGTAAACCCTTGACCGAATAGATTGATTCGGTTTCAAATCAACGGTTGATGATTTAGTTTCAAGACCGAATGGATGGATTCAGTTTCATGACTGAATGGATGGATTTAGTTTCAAGACTGAATGGTTAATTTACTTCAAGATTGAATGGGTAATTGAGTTCAAAATCGAATGGGTAATGGATCTCATGATCGAATGGGTAATTGAACTTCAAAACTGTTTGGATACTTTGACCATTTGAAGGAGTTGACCGTTTGGAGGTCTAACAGTTTCAAAACTGTTTGGGATTAATTATATTTTATGCAAACTGTCTCAAACCATTCAAGTACTTTGATGTCAAGACCATGTGATGTTCTAATGGTCTTAAGACCGATTGAGTGTTTTGGGACCAAGACCGTTTAAGGTCTAACGATCTTCAAGACCGTTTAAGGTCTAACGGTCTTCAAGACCGTTTGAAGGTCAAGGTACTTCAAGACTATTTGAAGGTCAAGGTACTTCAAGACCATTTGAAGGTCAAGGTACGTCAAGACCGTTTGAAGGTCAACGTACTTCAAGACCGTTTGAAGGTCAAGGTACTTCAAGACCATTTGAAGGTCAAGGTACTTCAAGACCGTTTGAAGGTCTAATACCTCAAGACCGTTAGAAGGTCTAATTAATTCAAATGAAGAAATTACCAATTAACCCCTTGATTGTTAATGGCATATATAAAAGTTAAATCCAGTGGTTGTACCTCTATAGTACTTAGGTGATTAGTACCTTTATAGTGGTTAACCTTTGATGCTTATGGAAGCAATGACTTAATACACTATGTTAACTTTTCATTCAAGATTGATTGAATCTAATCAAGATTAAAGTAATTAACCTCCTAGAGGGGATAAGGGAGAGGAACTTATACATGAGTGATAATCATGTAGTGATTTATCCTCAACAATTCCGACATGAATAAAATATGTAATTAGGATTTGATCCATGATGATGAGATCATGAAACCTTAATTGAAAAGGTTGATGAGCTCTAACCATAATTTAAGGTAAAGTTAGGTGAAACCCAAATCAAGGGTGATGGTGTAACCCCAATTTAGGGTAATGATATGAGAAACCCTAATTCAGGGTATTTTGATAAAAAACCCTAAATTAAGGGAGTGGTTCATGAAAACCCTAATTTTGGAGTAAAGCTACATGAAACCCTAATTTTAGGGGAAATGTTATAAGAAACCTTAATTCAAGGTAATGATGTGATGAGAAACCCTAGTACAGGGTAATGTGATGTGAAACCCTAATCCAGGTTGATACTATGTATTATGAAACCCTAATTTGAGAACTTAGCCCTAATTTGTGTAAGGGGATGAGTAACCCTGATTGATATGAATTGCGAAACCCTAACCCTAATAAGGGTGTAAGTGGTGTTACTTTTTATATCATGGTGCTAAATTGTAATTGATATAATTGTTACCAAGTGTACTAACCATGCATGTATCATGAGATGATGATCATAGCCAGGTATGAGCTATGATGTTTCATTTGTTATTGTTGTTAATGGGCCTTGTGAGCCACAACATGCTTTGTTGCCTAGTGAGAGGTAACAAGAGAGGAAATGGGATTTGTGAGCCATACAAGATGATTGTGCAGCAAGTATCAAGTTTACCTTTGTCATACGACCTCAAGGTATTAGTTACCTGAAAATTGGTAACAAGTGTTCCTTGTTATAAACTGAGGGTTTGAATACCCATTTACTATAATCATGATCATGAGTTTGTGAAAGGATGAAAATGCTCCTGATAAGATGAGGGATTGAGATCCCAAAGCTTTATTAAAGATTTGAAAAGTACTTGATGAAAGTATTACACATTCTTTGTAGCAATTGTTAAAACAATTGATGGTTGGAAACTTGTTTGATGCTAAAAGAATATGGTAATACACTTAATTAATCAAGTGATATCGTATAATGTAGTTTCCCTAACCACATATCCATCAGCATCAGAACTTGCTGAATGGTGAAACGAGTTTAACTCAGAGCACATATTTTTGAATATGTGGGGTTAATTGGGCAATGATATCCTCACGCCCCATAGGAATGGTTGCGGGCTATGTCCTATGCACATGATTGGTTACAGACCATACCCCAGTTTCAGTATGGCTATGGGTCATGTGTGACAAAGTGAGAATTTATGATATTTTCTCTCTCTTAAAAGTTTTATTATCAATTTTGTTGACAAAAAATACCCTCATATACTCTCCTCACTTAATTGAACAAAGTTGTATCACAAAATGCAAAGTTTAGTATGCTATGATGATAAAATACATGTATTAGTGTATTTAGTAAATGGACATATCAAATATATGAATTTGGATTTCAAATTTATATCATAGTAGCATAATGACCTTTTCAAGCTACACCTCAAATTTCATTAGAATTGGTTTTACCAATATAGAGTTTTGGCCAATTTAATTTTGAGTAAATAAATTACCTTCTTATGACCTAGGACCTAAGTTTGTGCTTATATCACAATTTGATGTGTCACGTGGCTCATTTTCAGGCTGGGCGCGGATCACTTGGTGGAGGGCCAATCCTCAGCTGCCCGATCTGATGGACACAGAGTCGCGCAGGATCCAAGGGTCCATGACCCATCTTCTACCTCCCGCAAAGGGTGGGCAGAAGAGTTCAAGCCTGAACTCCAACTAGAGGCCATCTCACCCATTTTTCTTGAACTTTCATTAGAATATATATCTTCGTCTTGCAAATTCGTGGTCGACCATACGAGCTTTGATCGAGTCTCATGTGATGTTGCAACCTCCCAACTTCCCACCATCCTGACCTTCTCACTCTAGTGGTGGAGCTTTTAGGGCTTCATCACCTAGCCTCCCTCGCACCTATATAAGGCATCCATTAGCTTTTCCATACTCCCTTTCCTCACTTCACACCCTTAATTGCAAGCACCGACACCCCGATCACTGCTTCCCCAATCCACCTTCTTCAACCTCGGTTCTCTTCACCGTCATACTACCACAACACTCCTGACTCAAATCCTACCCCTACAACACTTTCGCCAACCCACCGCGAGTGTGTGCGGCTAGAGGGCAGGCTCCCAGAACCCCTCTCCACCCACAACTTCTCTTACGTCAGTGACCTCGCCTATCCTGCGGTGACACGAAGATCTAGAGGGAGCCACAGTCAGAAACCCTCACTCCTCTGATCGGAGCAGCCTCGTGAAGGTTAAGGTGCCTTCTTTCTCACGGAAACACCACCCAGGAGCTAGCAAGAGCTCGCCGGAGTTGATCGAGCTGCTTGGCTAGCAGCGAGAAAGAAGAAGCAGAGAAAAGGAGGGAAGGTTGCCAGCAAAAACCAAGTCGGACCAGTAGGCTTTTGCGACGTTAGCTGGAGGAGTCATGGGCCAACACTCCAATTCAATAATCCACATGTTTCCTTGCAAATCCTGGAATCAAGGAGAGTCGTCGATCTAGTCGGATCCGGCAGTTGATCGAGGTAAAACTTTTCTTTTAATTCTCTTTTTCCCAAAAAAATGGTTTATCTTAATAAAATCATAGAAAATTCTAGGATTAGCGTAAAATATTGAACCTATATACCATTTTGATCTAAAAAATATTCTCTATACAAATAAAATATTATCAGGACCTAGATCTGTTGCCTTTTTAAAAAATAGTTGCCTAAAGCCTAAATGACCACCTTGATTATATTTAATTATTAATAATGGTTTTCTTGATGAGGTATGACTGTCTAAAATATATTTAACCCTATATGAAACCTTGAGTTCTATATAAATCGAAATACTATTCTAAGATGATAAATGACCAAAGGATTAGGAGAAACCCTAGATCTAGTTTTCTCTTTCTACATGGAACTAAATGTATATCTTTATAACAAAATTGATATCACTAGATGATGATTAGTGATTATGATTGGTCCTAAATCCTTAAATGAACCCTGATGTTATGAATGGTTAATATGTTTAGGGTTGCTTTTCCCTTTTATCCAACCATCTTAGAAACCCTAGGTTATGGAAATCTTCTAATTGATTAATTAAATATTATCTTTTAATCAAACTTTTTATGATGGATCAGATCTGATAATATCTCAAAAACCAAATTAAAAATAGGGGAAATCCCTGATACAAATTAGATAGCATAAAAGAGGATAATAAATACGAACTTATCTTAGACTTGGTCACATGGACTAATTGTAATGTTGTACCCTTGTTTTCTATGTAGGGTGACTTATTTCCTGTTGATTATACATTATTGGATATCTAATTCGAACAAGCAGGTATGTGGTCTTATAAGTATAAGACTAGATTTCTGGTTGCCTATGATATGTAATACCTTAAATGCTCGTATTTGAATATGATTGCTTAGTTGACTAGTATGAGTTATACTTTGCCAAACCTAATAGAACATAAATGGTTATGATGGGTTGTAGCTACTAGAGCACATAGCCTGGTGTGGATGTATGTTGCCTAACATGGATGTATGATTCCTTGGCCCATGTTAGATGTATGATGATATTATATTGCCCACACTAGATGTAAGTCAAGTGCAATATGTGTAGTACAACCACATCAAAATGATTGTAATTAAAAGGCACAAATAATAAGCATGGAGGATATATATATTTATATATATATATATATATATATTAGATAGATCTTTTCCTCTTATCTCATTTCTTGCTATATGTTAGTTTATTTCTTTTCCTAGTTGATGTTGAGGATGATTGAGATCCTATGTAATAAAGTTATCTTTATCTAGAACAATATTTCCTCTCCATATTTAATGACTTTATTTTATCAATATGAATGAATGTTCGTGTGGCATTATATGCTGATGTGGACTTGATCTTGGCTAAATATATATTTTTAGTTGACTAGCTAAATCTCTTATATTTTCCCTTTTGAAATCTATAGATATGAGTGCACGCATATATGTGAATGTCACTATGGAAAGTATATAGCAATTAGGGTCGTCACAGTTGGTATCAAAGCCAATGTTCGCACATCAAGTCACATGAACTTCATTCACCCTATTTTGTGTCTATTGTAGTCCTTGAGTTAGGGATGTGAAGGTTGGAGGTGTCTAGGATAGCATCTTCCATGGGTCTGACTAAAGTCTTCGAGCCACTTAGTTTGGCAATCACGAGGCTACCTTTATGGCAATATAAGTCTACCTGACCAATATCCTAAGTGTCCCCTATTCTTGGGCTTACCTTAATTTAGGAACCTTCTCATCTATAGATTTTCCCTATCACCTCTTCTATAGGAAAAATTTCTCCCTCTCCTCTATGTTTTAAAATAAATCTTCCCTCTTATCTCTGTTATAAGGTTAGGAAGGAGTCTCTCTATTTAGAAAGTCCTAAGGATCGACTGATAAGGATATTATGATATCCTCCATAAATCATAACATTCAAAACATTAATAATTGATAAAGGAGAATAATGAAATGTCATGTGATAATAATAATGATAATGACGAGAATAATTATTGAAGTAATAAATCTAATATTTTTGAAATTAATTTCAGGATGCCTCCTAAAACTCGCAACTCAAAGGCCTCAGAGGAATCGTCCTCTAAAAATAGAAAAGAACATGAAACCTATGAAGTACCTGATCCTGATGCCACATCCAAGGAAAGATTGGAGGAACAGAAGAAAATCCTTCTAGACTTTATGGAAACCCTCGCCATAAAAGGAACCCCTGAACCTAGCTCCTCTAGGAAAAAAGAGGTGACAATGATAGACTTCATTAAGCTCAACCCTGACTCCTTTTGGGGGGAAGATCATCCTGAGCTAATGGACAAGGCTGAGGCCTGGACCCTTTCCATAGAGAATGCCTTTCGTACCCTAGAAGTACCCGAGGAAACAATCAAAATTTCCACCCATTTGCTTAAGGGTGGGGCAAAGATCTGGTGGGAGAACTATGGTGGGAACCGGGGAGAGGAAGTAGAAAACTTGGGTGGGAAGCCTTGAAGACCCTCTTCACTGACCATTTCATGCACATAGCTGAGAGGAATAGGAAAGAGAAGATGTACATGTAGCTTAGGTAGGGCAGTCTCTCAGTGACCGATTATACTCGGAAGTTTAGGCTTCTAGAATTCTATGCCCCTATCCGGACTGAGGACCGCCTCACTGAGCATTATGTAGATTGTCTCTCCACACACCTGAAAACCCTAGTTATAGCCTCCCGTTCCCGAAGCATTGATGAAGCCCTAGACATGGCCCTTAAGCAGGAAAGGGAGCAGGGATTGCAGAAGCCTTCTAGTATGGAATATTTAGGGTTGACCACCACTGAGGAAGAGAAGTTCAAAAAGTTCCACCCCAGCCATAATAAAGGATCATGGTAAGGAGGAGGTTTAGGGAAGAAAGGACAAAAAAATAGCAAGCTGATGGATTATCACAACAAATGCAAGACTTGCGGATGAGGACATGATGGACCTTGTCGTTACACCAAATTGGTCTGTTACAATTGCAAGAAGGAGGGACATTTCCTTGCCAAGTGCCCCAATGTGTCTATCCTTGGCAAGCCTCCAGCGGGTGCTCCACCTCCTCAAGGATACTGCAATGCTAGGGTGTTCGCAGTAATAGCAGAGGAGGCTAGGGAAAATCTGAACCAGCTTGTCGAAGGTAACCTTAAATCTTTTTCATATATCTAATATCTTGTTCAAATGCCTTCAAATATTTAAAGTATAATTATATTGTGTAGGCATTGTTTTCTTGAATGGACATCCTGTTAAAGCATTATTTGACTCTGGATCCACAAATACTTTTATCTCTCAAAATATGGCCTCAATGCTGCACCTACATATAAGGGACTTGGGATACATTCTGGATGTGTCAACTCCTAGTGGAAAAATATTCAATACATTACAGAAAACTGATGTCCTCCCTCTAAAATTTGAAAATCATGATATGCCTTTTGAATTCATTCTCTTAACCATGGAAGACTTTGATATTATTCTGGGCATGGATTGGCTATACACATATCATGCTCACATTGACTGTAGAAACAACATGGTAGTTCTCTCTCAACCTCATTCGTGTCCTGTAGTGATCCCTTGGGGAAGCGAATTCTGTAATAATGTAATAATTTCCTCTCTTAAAGCTAGAAAGCTCATATCTAAAGGATGTAAAGTCTTCCTCGCATTCGTCTCAGAGACCAGTCCTGACAATGGGCCTGTAGAAATACTGGAGGTGGTACGTGATTTCCTTGACATTTTTTCGGAGGAGCTTCCTAGGCTGCCTCCAAACAGAGACATTGAGTTCTCCATAGACCTTCTTCCTGGAACCACTCCGATTTCTAGGGCACCGTATAGGATGGCACGTGCTGAGCTTATGGAGTCAAAGAAACAATTACAAGAACTTCTTGATAAGGGTTTTATCTGCCCTAGCATTTCCCCATGGGGTGCACCTGTCCTTTTTGTTAAAAAGAAAGATGGTTCAATGCGGATAAGTATTGACTATCACATGTTGAACCAAGCTACCATTAAAAACAAGTATCCTCTCCCTCATATTCATGACCTTTTTGATCAACTTTGTATTGCTAAAGTCTTCTCCAAAATCGATCTTCGTTCTGGCTACCATCAACTTAAGTTTAAGGATTAAGATATATCTAAGACTGCTTTTCAAACTTGTTATGGGCACTACAAATTTCTGGTGATGCTGTTCGGGTTGACCAATGCACCTGGCATATTCATGAACTTGATGAACAAAGTCTTCCAACCTTATCTTGATGAGTTTGTGGTCGTCTTCATTGATGATATTCTGATCTATTCTGACTCTATTGAAAAACATCGGGAGCATCTGAGGTCTGTCCTTGAGATTCTTTGAGCCCAGAAATTCTATGGCAAGCTTTCTAAATGTGAATTCTGGATTGACAAAGTTATGTTTCTTGGACATGTAATTTCTGGGGGTAACATATTTGTTGATCCCGCTAAAGTATCTGATGTACTTGATTGGCAACCTCCTCATAATCCTTCTAAAATCTGGAGTTTCTTAGGTCTGGCCGGATATTATCGTCATTTTATTCCGAATTTCTCCAAAGTGGCGCTTCCTCTCACTAAGCTTACTCGGAAGGACGAGCATTTCATTTGGTCAGCAACTTGTGAGTCTAGCTTCCAAGAGCTCAAACAGAAGTTGACATCAGCACCTGTCCTTGTTCTACCCTCTAGCAATGAAGGATTTGTGATATTCACTGATGCTTGCTGACATGGTCTAGGATGTGTCATACAACATAATGGAAAAGTAGTGGCCTTCACTTCCAGACAGCTGAAACCCAATGAGTTGAATTACCCTACGTATGATTTGGAGTTAGTTGTTATCATCCATGCTCTCAAAATCTGGAGGCACTACTTGTACATGGCAACATTTGATATCTTCACCGACCATAAAAGCCTCAAGTACATTCTGACACAAAAGGATTTGAATCTATGACAATGACGGTGGATCGAGTACCTGAAGGACTACGACTTCACCATTGGCTACCATCCAGGTAAGGCCAATGTGGTTGCAGAAGCTCTTAGTAGGAAAAGAGCTATTTGTGCATCCATGTCTGTACCTGAAAGGAGGAACATGGATGATCTAGCTAGCTGGGGACCACAATTCCTGGTTGATCATATGCATGTCAATAACATTTCTATCACATCCAACCTGCATTTTGAACTTCTAGAGGCACAGAAAGCTAGTCTCGAGCTTGCAGGGCTCTCCTCTCTCCTGGCTAAACCTCATACACATCTGTCTATGGGTCTTGATGCTGGTCTTCGATACAAGAACCGTATGTGGGTCCCTGAGCAGCCAGCTATAAAGACAACCATTCTTAGTGAGGCACATGGGTCCAATTACATAGTTCATCCTGGCACGACGAAGATATACAAAGACCTACAATGTCAGTTCTGATGGAGAGGCATGAAGCATGACATTGTAGATTTCGTGTCTAGGTGTCTGACATGCCAGAGAATCAAGGCTGAGCATCAAAGACCAAGTGGTCTACTGCAACCCCTAAAGATCCCAGAATGGAAATGGGAACATATCACTATGGATTTCGTAGTGGGATTACCCAAGACCAGGAAGGGGTACGACACTACATGGGTCATCGTGGATCGTCTCACCAAGTCATCTCATTTTCTACATGTGAAGACTACTGCGAAAGTTTCTGAGTTGGCCGACCTTTATATATGGGAGATTGTACGTCTGCATAAAGTTCTAGCATACATTGTCTCGGACCGGGACCCAAAGTTCACTTCAAAGCTATGGAAACAGGTTCAAGAAGAATTGGGCACCAAGTTGAACTTCAGTACAACTTATCATCCGCAAAGAGATGGACAGTCAGAACGAATAATGCATATTCTGGAGGAACTTCTACGATCTTGTGTGCTTGAGTGGGTAGGCTCATGGGACCATTACCTGCCTTTAGCTGAGTTCGCCTATAATAATAGCTATCAGGCGAGTATTGGGATGCCACCATACGAAGCTCTTTATGTCCGACCATGCAGATCTCCACTACATTGGGACGATGTCGGAGAACACACCTTGATGAAATCCGAGGAGATGCAGCTGTATGCAGATAAAATTGCACTGATCACGTAGAGAATGAAGCAACCACAGGATAGGAAGAAATCGTATGCAGATGCTCACCGACAGGAATGTCAGTTCAAGGAAGGTGATCATGTCTTTATGAAACTCCAACCTATTTGAGCTTTGGACAAGAATAAGGGAAAGCTCAGTCCTCGTTATGTGGGACCCTTTGAGATCCTTGAAAGGGTTTGAGAATGTTCCTATCATCTTGCTTTGCCACCTCAGTATAGTGTTATGCATAATGCATTTCATGTATCTAATCTGAATCCTTACGTAAAGGATCCCAGTCACATTTTGAACCATGAGCCTCTCGAGCTGAAAGATGATCTGTCTTATGTTGAGGCACTAGTCAAAATCCTCGACTTAAAAACAAAGGAGCTTCACAATAATCAGTGTATAGATATGGTGAAAGTTCTCTGGAGTCACCATGATCAAACTGATGCTACATGGGAGCTCAAGTCCGAGGTCAAGCGGAAATATCCACATCTCCTTCTGGCTTCTTGAATTTTGAGGGAAAATTTCTTAAAAGGAGGGGAGAATGTGACAAAGTGAGTTTTTATGATATTTTCTCTCTCTTAAAAGTTTTATTATCACTTTTTTGACCAAAAATATCCTCATATACTCTCCTCACTTAATTGAACAAAGATCTGTCATAAAATGTAAAGCTTAGTATGTTATGATGATAAAATACATGTATTAGTGTATTTAGTAAATGAACATATCAAATATACAAATTTGGATTTCAAATTTATATCTTAGTAGCATAATGACCTTTTGAAGCTACACCTCAAATTTCATTAGAATTGGGATTACCAATCTAGAGTTTTGGCCAATTTAATTTTGAGTAAATAAATCACCTTATTATGACCTAGGACCTAAGTTTTTGCTTATATGACCCTTTGATGTGTCACGCGGCCCATTTTCAGGCTGGGCACGGATCACTTGGTGGAGGAACAATCCTCAGCTGCCTGATCTAATGGCCACAGAGCCACACAGGATCCAAGGGTCCAGGACCAGTCTTCTACCTCCCGCAAAGGATAGGAAGAAGAGTTCGAGCCTAAACTCCATCCACAGGCCACCTCACCTATTTTTCTTGAACTTTCATTCGAATAGATATCTTCGTCTTGCAAATTCGTGGTCAATCATACCAGCTTTGACCGAGTTTCATGCGATGTTGCAACCTCCCAACTTCCAACCATCCTGACCTTCTCACTCCGGTGGCAGAGCTTTTAGGGCTTCATTGCCTAGCCTCCCTCATGCCTATATAAGGCATCCATTAGCTTCGCCATACTCCCTTTCCTCAATTCACACCCTCAATTGCAAGCACCGAAACCCTCTTCCCTAATCCACCTTCTTCAACCTCAGTTCTCTTCACCGTCAGACCACCAAAGCACTCCTTGCTCAAATCCTACCCCTCCAACACTTTCGCCAACCCACCGCGAGTGTGTGTGGCTAGAGGGTAGTCTCCCAGAACCCCTCTCCACCCGCAACCTCTCTCATTTCGGTGACCTCGCCTATCCTGCGGAAGCACGAAGATCTAGAGGGAGCCACAGTCAGAAACCCTCACTCATCTGATCGGGGTAGCCTCGTGAAGGTTAAAGTGCCTTCTTTCTCATGGAAGCACCACCCAGGAGCTAGCTGGAGCTCACTGGAGTTGATCGAGCTGCTTGGATAGCAACGAGAAAGAAGAAGCAAAGTAAGGGAGGGAAGGTTGCCAACAAAAACCAAGTCGGACCAGTAGGCTTTTGCCATGTTAGCTGGAGGAGTCGCGGGCCAGCACTCCAATTCAATAATCCACAGGCTTCCTTGCAAATCCTGGAATCAACGTGAGCCGTCGATCCGGTCGGATCCAGTCGTTGATCGAGGTAAAACTTTTCTTTTAATTATCTTTTTCCCAAAAAAAGGTTTATCTTAAGAAAATCATAGAAAATTTTAGGATTAGCAGAAAATATTTAACCTATATACCATTTTGATTAGAAAATATTCTCTATCTAAATAAAATGATATTAGGACCTAGATCCATTGCCTTTTTCAAAAATAGTTGCCTAAAGCCTAAATGACCACCTTGATTATAATTAATTATTAATAATGGTTTTCTTGATGAGGTATGACTGTCTAAAATATATTTAACCCTAGATGAAACCCTGATTTCTATATAAATCGAAATACTATTCTAAGATGATAAATTACCAAAGGATTAGGAGAAACCCTAGATCTAGTTTTCTCTTTCTACATGGAATTAAAGGTATATCTTTATAACAAAATTGATATCACTGGATGATGATTAGTGATTATGATTGGTCCTGAATTCTTAAACGAACCCTGATGTTATGAATGGTTAATATGTTTAGGGTTGCTTTTCCCTTTTATCCAACCATCTTAGAAACCCTAGTTTATGGAAATCTTCTAATTGATTAATTAAATATTATCTTTTAATCAAACTTTTCATGATGGATTGGATCTGATAATATCTCAAAAGCCTAATTAAAAATAGGGGAAATCCCTGATACAAATTAGATAGAATAAAAGAGGATAATAGCTAAGAACATATCTTAGCCTTGGTCACATGGACCGATTGTAATGTTGTACCCTTGCTTTCTGTGCAGGGTGACTTATTTCCTGTTGATTATACATTCTTGGATATCTGATTTGAACAAGCAGGTACGTGGTCTTATAAGTATAAGACTAGATTTTTGGTTGCCTATGATATGTAATACCTTGAATGCTCATATTTGAATATGATTGCTTGGTTGACTAGTATGAGTTATACTTCACCAAACGTAATAGAACATAAATGGTTATTATGGGTTGTAGCTACTAGAGCACATAGCCTAGTGTGGATGTATGTTGCCTAACATGGATGTATGATTCCTTGCCCATGTTAGATGTATGATGATATTATATTGCCCACACTAGATGTAAGTCAAGTACAATATGTGTAGCACAACCGCATCAAAATGATTGTAATTAAAACGGATGTTTACTTGATTTTCTCCTTAAGAAATGGTTTTATCTCTCTTTTCTTCTTTTTCAAATATTTTCCTTTATTTAACCTTATTAGTATAACCTTTAGCATGTACCAACTTTTTTGATGTTTTTATTTCTCCTATTTTCTAGCTACAAGGAATAATTGACAACAAAGTGAAATGTATGCTCAAAGTACCTAAAGGCATAAATAATAAGCATGGAGGATATATATATATTAGATATAGCTTTTCCTCTTATCTCATTTCTTACTAGATGTCAGTTTATTTCTTTTCCTAGTTGATGTTGAGGACGATTGAGATCCTATCTAATAAAGTTATCTTTCTCTAGAACAATATTTCCTCTCCATATGTAATGACTTTATTTTATATATATGAATGAATTTTCATGTGGCATTATATGATGATGTGGACTTGATCTTAGCTAAATCTCTATTTTTAGTTGACTACCTAAATCTCTTATATTTTCCCTTTTGACATCTATAGATATGAGTGCACGCATATCTGTGAATGTCATTATGGAAAGTGCATAGAAATTGGGGTCGTCACATCATGACTCCATGATATGATACCAGGCATTGGCTATAGGCCATAACCCTGAACAGAGTATATGATGCGGGCTATAACTCTACAACAAATATGCCAATATACCCTGGCAAGCTAATTGCAGTTTGACATGTGATGTCTCTGCCATATAATCTCATATTGACCAAGAAGGTTGAGGTCTTGGAGTCTGGCTCTTCCATTGACCTTGTGTGGTACCGATGCTTTATGTAATCATGGTCGGTTGGAGCATGAATGGTATACTTCATCTCTTCAGGGCATTAAGTATGATTGTAAAATGTAATCAGCCATGTAGCGTATTAGATTAAGGTTGAAATACGAGAATCATTAGCTGATGTTATCTTGCTTAGCATATCCTAGATGGATAAATGGTATACATGTTCTTCATATTCCTTATTGGATAAGTGACATGCTGCTTTATCAAGTTATAGCTGAAATACTTTGAATAAGAATATTGTTCTTACCTATTTAGACACTAATTTAACTTTTGTTGAATATATATGATTCCTCTGCTCAGTTTTATTCTAATAAACTGCAATAATAATATTTTTGGAAGAGAGTTATATCTCTCGCTGGGACAATTTCAATTGTCTCACCCCCTTGGGATCCAACTTTTTATCTAGACGCGGAGGAAGAGGTAGAAACCATACAGTATGGGAAGAGAAGTAGCAGCAGCAGGGACAACAATGAATCCTCAGGTCGAGACACTGGCTTTCATGTCTTATATATAGAGTCCAATGTGTCGTCTCTGTACTCTTAGGTCCTCGGAGTCAGTAATTAGTTTAATAAATCGATCTGAGATTTTGGCTTGATGCCTCGAGGTTTTTATGTTGTCTATGTATAGTTTTAACAGCGCAATTGATGTATGTGATCCTCGAGAAAGGATGGTACAAAACATGTACTTGTGAACCAGAATGTAATTAAATTACTTTGGTTCTTTTTGAAAGAGTTTTCCTATGTATCAATATCGTTGTAAATGGTTTTAAATTTTAGTGATTTTCAGTAATCTACTGCTAACGGTCACTTCTGCTTGGTTAATAACATTTTGTTCATTTGGTGTATCACATGCGGCTACTTTTGATTCCTTGTGGGACAAGAGGATCGGAGTTCTAGGTGGTTCGTGTGGACTACTTCAGAGGCGGGAGCCTTTTGTAAATCTCGACAGTCCCGGGGAGACCCGGAGCTGCATAGACACTGTCCAAGGCTGGAGGCGAAGACCGCATAAGCCGTAAGGTAATGTCGCTGAGCAAGCCTCGGGACAAGGTATGCCTATACAAACCATCCTTCCTATTGTATAGATGTTGACATGATTCCTTTATTCCGGGTTTGGGAGGAGAATTTTTTTTTGTTTCCGCTTCCTTCTTTGTCTCCCCTAAAACCCAATAGTGGTATCAAAGCCATGTCAACTACTCTATATACTTTAGGATTATCGATATGATCGATTTTGGTTTTTTGCCTTTATTTATTGCATACGATGTGAATAAAATTGGCTTTATGCATGTCCAATCCTAAATCAACAAATCCCAATATACATATCTGATATGTAATATGAATGCACTCGATACACGTCACCCTTAAATGAGTTTTGTGGTGGATGTATAGTGTGGTTATGGCCAATAAACCCTATTTATGTGTGCTTGGTTGAATGTGGTTGCTTGCATCTTGGTCTGTGCACCGATTCCCTATCTCTTATTCCTAATGTAACTTGAAATAACTCAAGATTTATTTCCTACCTTTGCTCCCCGTGAATGTAACTCGGGGTTTCCCAATTTAAATGTAAATAAGATAGATCTTTTATTTCCTATTATGTCAAAGAATGGAGGACAATTTGAAGACAACTGAGATGATCGGTTTACAGAGTGAACCAATCGATTGGCGATTCAGACGACCGGTTTGAGGAGAGAGATGAGTGGGTGGTGGCCATGAGGAGATGTACGATGACTAGGTGAACCGATCAGTTGGAGGAACCAATCAATCGGCTGGTGGCACCCAACGAACCGTCCTGATGGTGAGTCGATCAATCATGGAGATGAGTTTATCAAACCCATAATGGAAAAGCACAGAGTTCATCTTGTACAGGTTGCATGTGATGTGGACCTAGATGACATTGATTTTTCTTGGCTCGAGGAATCACATTAGGATGTCCATAATCATCACTTTTATCATTTCACATGTTTTCTGTGGGATATAACATGTATATGATACATACTATGCATTGTGGTGACTGGATATGTATATGTACCTATAAAACCAAATCTCTCATCTAAATATTAAGTCTTTTACGCCTTCCATTAACGGAACACATGAAAAAATTGATCGACCAAGCGTAGGTTACACCAAAGCTTGGTGTGCTGTCTATCTCGTGGAAGTGTGAAGGGTAAACATGTAGGTTCTGCCAAAGCAGGGTGTATGTTTACCGTGTCGGCTTTTGGGTTAGACATAACTGGAGATTATTAGAGTGCCTAAGCCTAGAGGGACAGAATGTTCATGGCAAGGTGTTGCACATGTTCATTCATCAAGAGTTGCATATGATGCAATTGGCATGATGGCCTACCTAAATAGTCAAGATTATAGGCGATCAACCAAAGCTGACTCATGACTTGATGAAATATGGATCTTGACCCACTCGAAGGTTGTACACTACAATATACCAAATTGATGGCGAGGGCTAACAATTTGAACAAAAATAGTGGGAGCGATAATTAATTAAAGTCCTAATTATATCGTCAAAATTTTCAAATCAATCAAATAAGTCAAAATTGAGTTTTGGACTAAATTGCATATATTTCCTTTTATAGTACAAATGACAACAAACAACAATCACTTTTCATTGTGATCGGTCCTTGAAAATGATAAGATGAATGTGACTAACTTCCATGACTCATTTAGGACATTGAGAATTGTTCTCACTCAAGTGCGAAAGCTCTATGTCCTGGATACTCCAATTCCAGAGGTACCTGCTCCTACTGTAACAAGGGCAGAAAGGGATGCTTACAAGAAGCATTCTGAAGATGCCATTGATGCAAAGTACTTGATGTTGTGCTCCATGAACCACGAGTTGCATAGACAACATGAGAACATGGGTGTCATTGGGATGATTCAACATCTCAAGAACATGTATGAAGATCAAGCACGACAAGAGAGATATGATGTATCTACGACTCTCTTCAAGTGTGTCATGATAGAAGGAGATTCAGTTGGTCCTCACACGCTCAAGATGATTGGGTATGTAGAGAACCTGATGAGACTAGGATTTCCCCTGAGCCAAGAGTTGGCTACTGACGTGATACTACAATCGTTTCCAAAATTCTATAGTCAGTTTGTGATGAACTACAACATGAACAACTTTGACAAGCCATTGACAGAGTTGTTAGGCATGTTGAGGACAATCGAGTCACATATTAAGAAGGACAAGGCTATGTCTGTGATGATGATCAGCAACAAGAAAGGCAAGTCCAAGTGCAAGGGCAAAGGCAAGGCTAAGAAAGGTTCTGAAGCTAGCCAGCAACCCAAGTCGCCTTCAACTCTCAATGCCAAGTGAGGTGTGACTAAGATAGGCAATTGCCACCACTATCAAAAGACATGACATTGGAAAAGGAATTGTCCACTCTATCTGGAAGAACTATAGAGGAAGGAGGCGATAGACGTCTCCACCTGAAGGAGTCATGAAATAAACTTGTAACATTTTTTGAGGTATATGATACCAAGATATAAAATGTAAAGCACCCAATAAACGGGGCAAATGTTGCCTCCATAGATAGGAGTACTTTAGTTTATTTTCAGCCTTAACGGCATGTAATAGAGTTATGAACTACTATTTCATATTTGACAATAGATAGAAACACATTATTTTTGCATATTGTATGACAACAATGGGAATTAATAAAGTTGATGTTTCCTTATGGCAATGCCTTGTTTATCTTATGGTACTTGGTATGCATAAGATAAAATGATACCTAAAAGGTATTGATAATCAAACAATCAAATTAGCATAAATCATGAGAAACTCATTTCTAGTTTCCATATGATGGATAAATCTAGACTCTTTTGGTTAGAGAACCAGTAAGAGACATGAATCTCTTAGACATGATCAATCAATCTTCACTAGTAGTAGTGGGAGAATGATTATCATATTAGGTATAATACATGTGATGTATTTACATACCTATTAGAGTTAATGCTAGTACTTCAAACAATGTTTATTTAAATACCAATATGAATATCTTGAAGTGTTCAAGAATATCATAGATGAAGTATGGATTTAGTAACGTGTTAATTCTTGATGAGATCAATGAATGAAATACTTAGACCAAATAAACAACGTGTAGACCAAATAAACAACGGTTTGAGAACCTTGTGAGTGATTATGATGGTGTATCATAGTGAACTCGTGATTAAGGCATGGTGATGTCTAAATAAACAACGAATCATAATCTAAGGAGTTAGAGGATGATTATCAAATAACTAATTTCTTCTTAAAAGAATACCCCACACTGACATTATGAATCACAAAGGGTTGTGAGTTCTAATATCCTTGACAGATGCACCTCGATTATCTATGTGATGAGTCAACTATCTAGATGAATATGAGGAACCATACATTGAGTTATGGTTTATGACCATTACATCCTAAATCACTTCCATGTGAACCATAAGATATGAACTTGATTGTAGCACCCATTGAGATGAAATCCATAAGTGCAAATGAGTCTTAAGCATTAAGACACATGGATAAAATTTTGAGAAGGATGATGCTTGTTGATTACAACTTAATGAATAAGATAATTGACATATGGATACTAAAATTTCATTCCTATGAGGAATAAAACAAGGATGTGTACGTAACACAACCTATAAGGTTTATGAATCCATTAATGCAAATGAAGTCTATAAGTTATAATGGACTAATCAATGTGATTGATAGAGTACAAAAAACTCATAACTGTGATCTTTACTTTGATAATATAGTCAAAGGGTTTGACTGATATGACAAAGATAAAGAAGGGATATGTGATTTAGTGGGAGCGTATTTGCATTCCACAAATCAATGAGGAATGAGATGTTATAGAATGGAAATCCAAAGTGGAAATTATCTTTAGGGAAGATAGAGAGGTTTCCTATACAACAGAAATAGAGATTTATAGAGATAGATCTCAAAAACCTCTTGACCTAAAAGAGAAAGCATACATTGGCAATCTATACTGAAGGGTTCAATGTGCATAGATTCAGTGGGAGAAGACTTGTCCATGTTACATGAAGTTAATATCCCAAGGCCAAGTGTATGATTCTTATGACGAATAGGAACACTAAGAATAGACAAGGATCTACCATGTATGTAATAATCCCATTATGGACATAGAAAAATAAAATGCATTGATCATCTTGTATGTACGACATGACAATATGATGTGCTCATCCTATTAACTCGTATGTGGGACATGATGAGCGGATGTCTGTCTAGTTCCAGTAAGGGTTACTAGAATATCATTAGAACTTGATAAGTACTTGAGAAGTACTAGTTCTATGGAAATAAGGAAGGGTTCACTGTAAATAGTTACAATGATGCGAAATTCTAAAAAGGACAGAAAATTAATCGCAAACTACATATGGGATATATAAAAGTGAATGTTTGTTGAAAAATGGAAACGATCCAATAAAGCCATTTAAAAGGAAAGGCTGAGTATTTGTGTGTTAGAAAACATTAGTGGATACTATATGGATCTGGAAGTTCATAGAGATGAACTTATAGATATTTCAGTCATTGATGACAAGTTAGGAGTGCTTGGTCATGCAATATGGCTAAAGGTTAGCAAAGGAATACTAGATTGCATATTACGACAAATCCATCTCATACATATGACGTACAATGAAGAGATGAGAGACATTAAATTAATATCGACTTGGAAAAGTGTTGCCATAACTCACCATGTTAGCACTAGAGCACAGTAACATGTGGGACATGTTTGAAGATCACTATGAATATGATTCAAGGGTGATTGGCTTGCAATGCAAGTGGGAGTCTGTTGGTATGTATGCCCTGATAGCCAATCATGGTATGATTGGTGGGATACATTAAGATTGATTTGATTAGCATCAAAGGAAAGCTTCCAATTCTTTCTGGTTCAGTCATATGAGATAATGATAGAATAGATTGAATGTCTAGAGAATGATAGTACTCAATGATGTATGCTTTTAGGTTAAGGACCTGAATGATGAGATCATACAGATGTTAAGAGTTTGTACATTCTTATTATGTCCCTAGTGATATGTCATTGTGAAGATAGATAGACAACAATGACACACAAGACTAGATTGTGGTGTTGGTTGATGAGAGAATCTCGTTAATCATGATATGGAGATATCAAACCAAACACATAGGTGCTTGTTAGAGAACAAGTGTATCAGACAGACACACTATGAGTTTGACACATGGAACCATGACATGGTAGTCACAGTCAGTTCTCACAGTGATGGTGGTGAGTGTGATTCTTTGACCTGAAATCACTACACTCGACCCATGTCGTTGGGTACACTTTGAAATCATCAAACGCAGTCCTGAAACATGGGTTGTTATAAAGGTGATGATTGGGTGGCTTTGACACATGGGGCTTTTGAGGGGTGACTGATAGATATGGGATTTGTCTCTCCCAAAGGAGTTTGATATCCATGGCCACTTGATGAGTAGCATTAAGATAGGCGTGCACACATGTGTGAATCAGTATGTGATATTGATGTCATACATATCTCCTCCAATCTACTCTAAGATCAAGGAAGTGAATGAACGTTGAAAGGATGATTGTTCCATACCTTGAGTTCGTTCGAGATATCAGTGACAAAAGAATTATACATTCATTGTAACACCATTCACAGATTGTAGGATTGAAAGTTGTTCTCCAACTTTCCTTTTCACTTGGGTAGCACTGATGTGCGACTAGGCACCGCTCTTTGCTTGAGAACTCATAAGTGTTATGGACTTTCAATGCCAACGTGAAATGGACCTACATGGTCACACAAATAGGATTTAACCTGGAAGAGGAGTTTATCCACAAATGATGTTTAGATTGATTAATAAAGGAGTTTGGTAGTTCAATTAAGCACTCAATCAATTGATAACTCAGTATCATAGTGTTCAAGGTGTTGGACTGTTTGATTAAAGTATCAGATTGATTGAAACTATAATTGACAAATTTTGCACAATCTGCACTCCCAACCGATCGGCTCATGGGATGAACCGATCGGCTCAGGTTGATGAACCTGTCATCTCAAGTGGTGAGTCGATCGGCTCATGTGTCAATGAAATGATCGACTCAATTGTTGAAATGGTAGATTCGTGTGACCAACCTAGATCATTTGGAAAGTTAGAAGACTCTTTTGCAAAACATATTTTTTCACTTGTGCAAATTTGATTTGGACAAGGACTAATATTTGGTTAGTTGGAAACAAACATGGAAAGTCAATTCGAGTTGGACCAGGACCACGAACCGATTGGCTCATGCTTGAACTGATGGGGCTGACATGTCCCAACTGATCGGTTCAGGTGTGAACCGATCGACTCAGGTCTCCAACCGATCAGTTCATGCTTGAAACGATCGGTTCTGCTGGCGTAGTTGGTTGTTTTGTGGAAAATCTCGAACCCTTCTACTCCTGCTTTAATCCCGCATTGCCCAGTATAGAGAACCCTATCCCATGACCCTTCTATATATAGGGGTAGTGGGGGCTTCTTAGGAACAACAACTCAGAACACTAGTTGCTCTGCAAAGTTGTCGTTCTCTTTGGTTTTGGTAACCGAGAGAACCCAAGCAAGTGCTACCCGATAAGGGAGGCACATCAAGGAAAGACAACTATAGAAAAGTGACTAGTGGTAGGAGAGTGTATTGGTGACTAGTACGCTGACAGGTGGGTGTGACTCCTTCCGATTCCTTGTGGGACAAGGAGATTGGAGTTCCAGGTGGTCTGTGTGGACTACTTTAGAGGTGGGATATTTCTGCCGCTTGGAGGACATATGTCAATCCCGACAGTCTTGGTGAGACCAGGAGCTGCATAGACACCATCGAAGACTGGAGGTGAAGACTGTGCAAGCCGTGAGGTAACATCATTGAGCAAGCCTCGGGACAAGGTATGCCTATACAAACCATCCTTCCTATTGTATAGACATTGACGTGATTCCTTTATTCTGGGTTTGGGAGGAGAATTTTTTTTTTGTTTCCGCTGCCTTCTCTGTCTCCCCTAAAACCCAACACTTGACCTATATGGCCCTAGCTTGGGTGTTAGAGTTGTTACCTTGGATGATATGGGGTTATGTTGGATGTTGGGAGGTTGTGTCTGACGTTGTGTGCTGCACTTGGTGATATGGCCCTGTTGTTGTGCACGACACCCTCTTCAGTAGTGTTTCGTGTTACCCCTGTAGGTGTGTTTTCCATCACAACGTTGCCCGTCGCTGGGGTGTTGCACATTGTGGTACTTTCCCGATATGATGTTGCACGCTTGGGCATTATAGGTTGGTTCATAGCTGGTTTCCTGGTATGGTGTCTTGAGGAGGTGTTTCCCGATATCTTCTTGTGGTGTTGCATGATACCTAAGTGCTAGTGATTGCCCGACATGGTTGTTAACCCAGGATGGGTGTTGACCGATATAGTGTTGGGCATCACACTCTTTGATGAGGCGTGTCTTACCTTTAGTGAGGTTTATGGCACCTTTGGTGAGGGTTGTCGCTTACCCGTTATATCTATAGTGAGGGATGTACCTTGTGATCAGTTGGAAACCCTAATGCTTGATCAAAAAGTCATATAAGATAATGTCATGCATAGGTATGCTCATTCAATAGCAGAATTATATATCTCTTGATAGATGCAATAAGTTTAAGATGTTCCTTGTATAAGTACAATTGTACCTCTATGCTAATGCTAACCATGTAGATACCAGTTGTATGATGAGGCCATGGTGACGACATGACAATGATATAATATGGAACATCAAGGGTTATGATGAACCTTGTGATATATGATGGGTGTTACCCATGGAATGGCAATGTGTGCCTTAATGATGGGATTGAGTCCCTGTGATGTTGACCCTTGAGATGGATCTTGATGATTGGCAAGAGGGAAAGTGGTAACATGTGATGTTGGATCCTTGTGTTGGATCAAGATGATGTTGATGGCACTAAAGGACTTAGTGACAATGTAAGACATGATAATGATATATATGTTTTTACTTGTGTTTTAGGTTACATGTTACATAACTTGGTTGAATATTGCAATCCACTTAAAATATGTTAATTAATTACAGATGAATCTTTCATGTAGTTTTCCCTGGCCATAGATCCATCATCGTCAGGAGTTTGGTGATGGTGAAACATGTTCTCCTAAAGGTTAACTTGGAACACATATTATTGAATATGCAAGATGTGCTTACTCCCTAAGTAGTAGTGCATGTTTAGAGCATAGTTTCAGGCTTGTGGCTCAGTGTGGTTAGAGCATCGTGAATAGGCCCACGGCTCAAGATATGTGATAGAGCATGGTGAACAGGCCCATGGCTCAGTGATGATGGAGCATGGTGAATAGGCTCGTGGCTCAGTTTTCTAGCACTGATACATGTACCAAATTGGGATAGGTAGAGGGTAGCTTGACCCTGTGTGTCTGAGGCCACTTAAGAGAAGGAGGTTAAGAGAATGGAAGCTCGGGGAAGACTGTCAGTGCATGGTGCAGCCTTGCTCTAGAATGTAGGAGGAGTGGATGTTGAGGGTGTGAAGAAAATGGTTCCACCACCCCTCCTTATATAGAAGAAGGCGGCAGAGTCAATACCACCAATTTCCAAGTCTGTGGTACCGAGTTGGCTAGCACATTTCATGTTCAGTTGCATCAGAAACATACGATTGGATGACGTAGATGGTGTGGATCACCCTGAGTCGGTGGTACCGACGACACATTAGTAGTACCAAATTGTGTCACAGGTCGGTACCACCGACCACTCCATGAAGCACATCATGGTTGTTGGATCGCGACTATCTGGATTATTGACGTGGTGAGTGTGTAGTATGACTTTAGAGTCAGTAGTACCGAGTGGTGGAATTTGTCAGTGCTTTCAAATTTGTGGACTTAGTATATCAAACCTAGGTGCATCCAAAAGTAAGTAGTACCTACTGAAAAAGTTGGTGGTACCAAATTTTTATCAGTGAGCACTCAAAAGATCTTCAGAGACTCAATGGTACCGATCAGTGGAATTTGTGGTACTATGTCTGTGATGTTGTTGCAGACAAAACGTTGAGCTCATTTTGGTACCACCAACTACTAAACTCAGTGGTATTGACTTTAAAGCACTACACACTCCAAACACAAGTCAAGGTACCATTTTTACAGAAATTGAATTAAAGTGACAACTAAAAATGGAAATTGAATATAAAAACAAAGAAATAAAGATTGGGTTGCCTCCCAACAAGTTTCATTGTTTAACATCCTAGACTATATGGTCTAAAGAGAAAGCATCTATGGAACGATACAAAGTCAAAACTCCTCTATCTGTGGCTCTACCTCTCCTCCAAAATAGTGCTTTAATCTTTGGCCATTTACAAGGAATGACTTGTTCCCATCTACAATGTTCATAACACTATGGGGAAAGACTTTTTCAATCACAAACAGTCCACTCCACTTGGATCTTAGCTTACCCAGATGCAGCCTAAGCCTAGAATTGAAAAGGAGGACTTTTTGACCTGGGAGAAACACCCTATTTAGAATGTGCCTATCATGATTTTTCTCAGTCATTTCCTTATATATCCTATAGCTTTCATAAGAATCCATCCTAAGCTCATCTAATTCATTAAGCTCTCAAAGCCTCTTTCTACTCGCTTCATCTTTGTTAAAATTCAGCTTCTTCATGGACACTTAGCTTTATTCTCAAACTCTACGGGTAGATGGCATGCACGACAATAGACTAGCCCAAAAGGTGTTGTTCCTATTGGGGTTTTGTAGGCGGTTCTATAAGCCCAAAGAGAATCACCTAGCACATAAATCCAATTCATCATATTGGTTGATACCGTCCTTTCTAAGATTTTCTTCACCTCTCTATTAGACACCTCAATGTGTCCTTGAGTCTATGGGTGATATGGAGTACCCACTCAGTGCTTCACCCCATATTTGGTCAGTAATGTTCCAAACTACCTATTAGTGAAATGGGAACCACCATCACTAATAATTAGGCATGGGATACCAAACATATAGAAAATGTATTCTGTCACAAACTTGCATACTACTTGTGCATCATTGGTGCCAATTGGGATTGCGTCCACCCACTTACACACATAATCAACTGCAAGTAATATATTTAGATTGGAATTAGACGACACAAATGGGCCCATAAAATCAATACCCCAAAGATCAAAAGCTTCAACTTCCTAAAACACATTCAAGGGAATCTTATGTCTCTTAGAGATATTACCTACATGTTGAGATGTGTCACAATGATGAACAAAGTTTTGAGCATCCTTAAACAAGGTAGGCCAATAAAACCCACTCTCTAAGACTTTAGTCGCAGTCCTAGAGCTAGCATGGTGTGCACCCATGGGTAGAGAATGATAGTGAGACAAGATGCTCTCTACTTTACATTAGGGTACACATCTTCTTATAGCCCATCCCTACATTGTTTAAGAAGAATCAGGTCATCCCAAATATACAACTTCAATGAGTGGAAAAATCATTTTTTCTATTGGTACCCCCAATCTATAGGCAATTCCTTAAGCTAGGTAAGTAACAATATCTGCAAACTAAGGATCTTCAATTTTAATTGCATATAATTTCTGGTCCAGGAATTCCTCAATAATGGGGATGGCTATATTTTTTTCATCTTCCCTTTCCAACCTAGACAAATCATCGGCTAGAACATTCTCGACCCTTGTTTTGTCTCTAATCTCAATGTCAAAATCCTAAAGCAAAAGAATCCATCTGATCAATCTAGGTTTGGCATCTTTCTTTTGTAATAAGTATTTGATGACAGCATGGTCAGTCCAAACTATCACTTTAGCCCCAACTAGGTATTGGTGGAATTTTTCAACACTACCACCAACAATTTTTTTCAGTAGTAGTGCAATTCAACTGTGCATCATTCAAAGTCTTTGATGGAAGATATATGACAACTGGAGTCTTGTGTCTGTGTTGACCCAACACAACTCCTACTGCATAATCTGATGTGTCACACATCAGCTCAAAGGGAAGGCTCCAGTCAGAAGCTTGCACACTAGGTGATGAGATCAGTTTTTCTTTAAGGATTTCAAAAGCTTTTAAACAACACTCATCAATGGAAAAATCGACGTCTTTTTCTAAAATTTCTGACAATGGATTCACAATTTTTGAGAATCCTTGATAAAATAGAAGTAGAATCGAGTGTGTCCTAAAACATTCTTCACTCCTTTAACCGATGTCGGTGGAGGTAGTGTGGAGATGACTTAAATCTTTATTGGATCCACTTCCATGCCCCTGTTAGGCACCTTGTGTCCAATAATGATCCCTTCAATTACCATCATGTGACACTTCTCCCACTTTAGAACTAGGTGAGTGTCCTCACATCTCTGTAGCACCCTATCAAGTTTATATAGACAATCATTGAAAGATTTACCATACACAGAAAAATCATCCATAAAAACCTCTAAGAACCTCTCTACTATGGAAAAAAAAAGACAAGCATTCAACATTGAAACGTAGCAGGGGTGTTACAAATACCAAAAGGCATTCATTGGTATGTGAAAGTTCCATAAGGGAAGATGAAAGTGGATTTCTCATGATCCTTAGGCTCTATGGAAATTGGTGTATACTTGAAATACCCATAAAGAAAGTAAAAGTGTGAACGACCAACTAATCATTCCAAGATCTGATCAATAAAAGGGAAAGGGTAATGACCTTTAAGAGTGGATGCATTTAAACAGTGATAATCTATGCACACTCGCTATCTCACCACTAGGATAGCGGAAATCAATTCATTAGCTTCATTAGTAGTGACTGTGATCCCTTCTTTTTTAGGAACTACCTGGGTAGGACTAACCCACATTGAATTAGAGATTCCATATATTATACATGCTGACAATAGCTTGACAACTACCTTCTTCACCACCTCAGTCATAATCAAATTGAGATGCCTCTGAGATTGGACAATTGCTTTGGCTCCTTATTTGAGTTGGATCATGTGTTGGCATAAGGTTGGAGAGATCACTTTAATGTCAGCTATGGACCACCAGAATGCAGCTCAGTGGATTTTCAATGCGGTGAGTAACTTTTCTTCCTCTTCACCACTCAAAGTGGATGATATGATCATTGGGAGCTTTTCCTCTGCACCTAAGATGACATACTTCATGTGCGGAGGTAATGGTTTCAGCACCATGTCCAGTGGGCTCAATAGAGACAAGACCAGTGGTGGGCGTGTGGTCCAAGGTCTTCAAAGAGCCTTGCATAGTAGCAAGGTACTGCCTTCAGCATCAAAACACACCTCTAAATGGTTCTTGTAAATGTTGTCCTCCATTATGTTAGTCAAGCATTCTTCTAAGGGTAGCTTGGGTGATGGTTGTATCACAGAATCAACTACTGCTTCTTCTTCAACAACGGGGTCATAGTCCTCTCCCTCATCATCCTGGTAGAGCATTGCTTACATTAGCGAGATCACCTTTGCATTTTCTAGGATGCCCACCACTAGAGTTTAGTCATAACATGGGCTATATCCTGGAATGGCTTCCCTATAAATAGAGAAAACTTGCTATCCATGTTTTGAAGCATGTTGCATTCCACCTTATCTCTCCTGGCTTGAGAGTGCTCTGGCATCTTGATATCAAACATGTCGTCTTGGATTCCTATAGTCAGACATCCTCTTCCCACCTCAAGTATCATATTTGTGGTGGCTTGAAATAGTCTTCCAAGTAGAATCTCATTTCCATGGTCGTCTTGCATTTCCATCACAAAAAAATATGTAGGAAAGACGAACCTATCCACTTTCACCAGGATATCCTCGCATATAACATATGCTTAACAACAGAGTTGTCTGCCAACTGTATTGTCATGCTGCTCTTCCTGAATTCCTTAAGTCTGAGCTTCTTGAAGGTAGATAG
The DNA here is from genome assembly GCA_963693085.1 of Alisma plantago-aquatica. Classification (NCBI taxonomy): domain Eukaryota; kingdom Viridiplantae; phylum Streptophyta; class Magnoliopsida; order Alismatales; family Alismataceae; genus Alisma; species Alisma plantago-aquatica. The sequence goes on along the minus strand of OY856411.1, from coordinate 315,728,924 downwards.
ACACATCTGATTTATACTTTCCCCTAAATCACATTGAGCTTCTCCAAATTTAGTCTCACCTATGAAGCATCTGATATTAAAGCATCATGGATCCTATCTTTTAGGAGGCAGTGTCCTTAAGATGAAGGCATTAAGTTGCTCTATCAGAACCATGACATCAGATGTTGGTATCTTTCTCTTGTTTGTAATAATTTCCTTAAAACATATCCCGTAGGATGGTATCTTGTCAATAATGTATATTAAGTGAATGTTCACATATAACATCTGAAAATTGTCTTAAAATTTCTTGAACTGTTGGTCCATCTTGGTCACTTTCAAATTGTTTGGAAAGGGCATAGGAACTAAGGTTCCCTTTGGTGAGGTGGGATATAATCCTAAGTTTTAGTACCCCCTACCTCATCAACTTGTTCCTCTATCGTCTTCTCTTATGTTGCCATTTCTGGTTTTCTACATACAGTGGTATAGTTTGATTTGTAGCTTCTTCAGTAATGGCCCTGTGTGATGCATCATTCAGTAGTTACTTTCCACTATGTAGCAGAATAGCCTTCACATGCTAATTTCTGAAAGGTACATTTTTGTTCATTGGAAATCTTGTTGGGTTGGTTGCTTTAATGCACTCACATCTGTTGCGATCTGAGAGATTTTTGTCTCTATGATGCAAATATGTTACCCTTGATTTTGAAGATCCCTTTGAGTTTGTGCAATATGCAACTCATTCTGACTCAAAAGCTTGCCTAACATTTCTTCAATCTTGTCAATTTTCTACTGCTCTGGTTGATATTGTGATTGACTGCCATACTACTGTGGCTTAGGTTGTTGCTAATGCACCTACAATGGATCTTTTTGGAAGTTGTTAGGATCCTTCCAAGAAAATTTGGGGTCTTTCCTCCAAGAATAATCATTTTTCATGTATTACCCTTGACACACATTCTTGCACTCATCTTCTTCTTCCTCTGAAGGAACTCTATCTGTAGCACATAGCTTCTTTCCAATGAGATCTAACTTCTCGTTTAAAGCAGATATCACATTGGATTCCCCAACACTCTTGATGGTTACTGGTGACTCTCTTTCTTCTCCCCATGATTGGTTTTTTGACATGTTCTCGAGGATTTCATAGCAGCGAGTGGGCTTGTTGTTGAGGAAGAAGCCTCCTCCTACACTGTCAAGAGTTGTTTTCTCCCCCTTGTGTAGGCCATAATAGAAAATCTTGTCCTTCCCCAGTAGATCAATGCCATGATGAGCCACCTTTCTCAGCATTTTCTAAAACCTTTCCGATGCCTCTGAATACAACTCATCTACTTATTTTTTGATGTTGTGAATCTTCTTTACTATATCATTCTTCTTTTGTGGGGGGAAATAGCGACCAAAGAAAGCATCTATTATCTGATCCCATTTCTCAATGATCTCATCATTAAGATTGTTGCACCATGATTTTGCACTATCTTCCAGTGAAGATGAGAACATCTCAAGATATATTATAGTCATTGGGATCATGTCTATCTTGACCATGTCACAATTCTCCACAATATTGCTGATATGTGTCATTGGATCTTCAAAAGGATGGCCATGGAACGCTAGAGATTTGACTAAGGAAACAAGTCGAAGATCTATTTTGTAGCTACCCACATTGATGGCTTGCCTTTTGATGGGCCCTTTCTAGGCCATATCTTACAAAGCCTTTATCCTTTCCCACACTATCATTTCTTCTTCTCCCTCTATTTCTATAGTCTTTGGTTCTTCTGGTGATGCTTGTTTCTCAAGTGGAGGTGTCAATGGAGGGGTTCGATTATACATGTCCATAGATTTGTCAGACTCCCTTTCTTATTGTAAGAGTTATGCTTGTCCAAATCCTAGTGAGGATGGTTCTCTATATTCTATGGCTATGGTACGCACCGTGCTCTAGTTTCCCTGATATAGTAGAAAGTAGGTATTAGGGAAAGAAATCTATGATGTATCAAAAAGATCATATGGTTTAGCTTGAGAAATAAAAAAATAATAAAATAAAAAAATGAGATTGGCCTAGAGTGGCTGACCACAGCACTCATAGTGCTGGATGTTGCCGCTTCCCCGACAATGACACCAAAAACTTGATACGAGTTTATAGTGCATAGTACGCAAGTGAACATATCGAAGTAATAAGGCCTTGTGAGGCCCAAGTTGAACATGGGGAAGTGTTTCTCCAGTTGACTACTAGTAACTACAGTCAAATCAGCTAAGCCAATTGAAAATGGTTGAATTGGGTTGAAGCAAAAGAACAAAGGTAGAAATAAAATGAATTAAAGATTTAATTAATCAGAGATGGGGTGAATTCCTTAAGACAGTGGTTTCATCACGGACAACACTAATAACTGACCTCACACAAACTAACTTCTATTATCTCAATCCCTAGATAAGGAGCATGTAGCCATAATTACCTACTCCCATAGTGTAATTCACTACCTAATGTAATGCCAATCCCACTTTACCAGTTATTGATTGATTAGTTAGATATTTTATGATTATTCTCTGGGTTCTTCCTCCCATTTACACTCCACTTTTCCCAAAGGGCACAATACATGGGTAGATCAATGCTCTCTGACCCTCAACCTCTCTCCTGAGATGACTTAGCATCTATCAATTCACTCTTAGTGATAAAGAACAAGTAGAACACAAAGCTTTCATAGATTTATATCCAGTAGAAAGAGATAAAACTGATATTAATGCATGGAAATAAATCACAGTGTATATCCGAGCTAGTCACGGATCCTAAGGAATAAAGGTTTTTAGTCTTGTAGGGTTTTCATCAATGAATACATGGAAGGGAAGAAGAAAAATGTGAGAAACATGAAGATACTAAGGTAACCCCTTAATCTCTACCCGTTCGGAAGATCCCCTCTACCGTACGTGTGTTCTACTATCTTCCGGCTTCAAAATCATCCTCCGGAGGTTCCTAGATCTCCTTGGTTGAAGCTTGACGTCCCCGGTTCTTCTTTTCTCTCTCTCCCATTGTCATGTAATGAAAATGGCTGCTCTCTTTTCTTTGGTCGTCATTCCCATAAGTAATAGAAGGCACTCAGGGCACAAAATAACATCCACCATTGAATTAGAGTAAAATCTATGGCTGGCCTGATCGGGCAAACTTGATAGTACCGACTAGGTGAGATGATAGTACCGAGTCACTTAGGTTTGGTCACAGGATCCTGATCCTATCAGTACTATCGACTGGACTCAATGGCATCGAGTTTTGTGGTTTTCGAGTTGCCTCTCTAACGTAAACTCGGTAGCACCAAGTTTTCTCGATTCATGCTAGGGCTTGCTCATACTAATTTGGTACCACTGACTTCAGTTGTCAGTAACACTAACTCTGGGTGAGTTTTTGGGTCATCACTAATGTCAAGTCGTACCACTGACTGTTGCCAGGTCAGTAGCACCGAGTTGTGGCTCTTCCTTGCACCTGAAAACACACAAAAATGTCATAAGAACTCGGGATGTGTAAAATATTATATAAAATAGTAAAAATCATATAATTTGATGCATTTACTAGAAACATGTCGTCTATGTCATTCCATGCATAATAAATCAAATAAATGACTAATCTACACATGAAATCAAGGAAAAATGTTCCTGAAATAATGACTAAAAACACATGCATCAGGTATCATATCACAACAGGCTCCACCTAGAACACCATAGCATAATGATGTATCAAATAGATGGAATTTCACATTGCTACATATGGTGCAATCAATGATCAATTTAGTTGAACTTCTAGCTGTCTTATGGGGTTATTCTCTTATCTATTGCGTTTACACTAAACCGTGTACCATCAAAATCTATTCAAAAGACACCATATGAGATATGGTATGGGAAGCATCCCAATGTGTCTTTTATGAAGATTTGAGGTTGTGAAGTTTATCTAAGAAAGCAATTTCCTAAAAAGATTTAACCCAAATCAAATAGATGTTATTTTGTTGGATATCCTAAGGAAACCAAAGGATATTACTTTTATTCCCTATATGACAAAAAAATATTTATTTCCAGAGTTGCTACATTCCTAGAAAAGGATTTTACTTCTAGAGGAATCTGTGGGTGGAAAATAAAACTCAAAGGGGTTTGATACAAACAAAAAACATTGACCCAATAGATGTACAAGAGGAACAAGGAGAATCACAAGTCATTGTGGAATCTCCAATTCCTCAAGTAACATAGTAACCATGTAGATATAGTAGGACTCACCTTGAGCTTGAAATATTTGGTTATCTTGTGACTCCAAAAAATAGTGAGTTGGTTATATGTGATGATCCAATGACTTGTCTAGAAGCTACAAAGGGCCCAAAGTCTGAGAAATGGCTTGAGGCCATGAGATCTGAGATGGAATCCATGTACACCAATAAGATATGAACCTTGGTGGATCCACCTAAAGGGGTAAAACCCATGGGGTGCAGTGGGAATTCAAGAATAAGACCAACATCGATGGCAATGTACAAACTTACAAATGTAGATTGGTAGAAAAGGGTTTCAGGAAAGTTCATGGTGTTGACTATAAGTCCATTAGGATCATGCTTTCCACTGTAGCTTATCATGACTATGAGATTTGGTATATGAAATTTAAAACTACATTCCTTAATGGGAATCTTCTTGAGGATGTTGACATGGCACAACCTAAGGGCTTTATAATCCAAAGGATGCAAATAAATTATCTAAACTACAAAGTTTAATTTATGGATTGAAGCAAGCATCTCGGAGCTAGAATCTTTGATTTGATGAAACAATCATAGAGATTGTCTTTAGTCAAAATGAAGATGAACCTTGTGTGTACAAGAAGGATTCTGGGAGCACGATTGTATTCCTCATTTTTTATATAGATGACATACTATTGATGGGGAATGACATCCCTACTTTACATATGGTAAAGACCTGGTTGGGAAATACAAATTCTATGAAGGACTTAGGGGAAAAATTCTATATCTTGGGAAATAAGATCTATAGAGATAGATCTAGATGGCTTCATGGACTAAGTCATAGAACATACATTGAAAAATTATTGAAGAGGTTCAACATAGATGACTCAAAGAGAGGAAACATGCCCATGACTCGTGGAGTTACCATTACTAAATCCCAATGTCCTAGTTCTTGTTAATAAAGTGAATGCATTAGTAGGATTCCATATGCATATACAATTGGATCCATCATGTACACAATGTTGTGCACTGATCTTGATGTCTCATATGCTCTAAGAATGACATGCATATATCAGTCAGATCCAGGTGATGCTTACTAGATAGCCATGAAGAACACCTTAAGTACTTTAGAAGAACTAAGGACCAACTTCTAGTCTATCTCAAAGAGGAAGAGTTGGTCATAAAAGGTTGTATCGATGCAAGCTTTAAAAATGACAAAATGATTACAAATTGCAATGGAGTTGTGAGCTAGAAAAATTCCAAGAAGGAGATAGTTGTAGATTTTGCAACAGAGGTTGTGTATATTTTTGCATTGAATGCAACAAAGGAGGTTGTTCGGATCAAGAAGTTCATCTCAGAACTAGGGGTGGTTCCAAGCATCAACAATGCAATTAAGCTATATTGTGATAGAAATTGAGCTATTATATAAGCTAAGGAACCAAGATCACACTCAGCATTCTAAGAATATACAAAGGCAGTTCCATCTCATACGAGAAATCATACAACGAGGAGATTTGGAAATTTGCAGAGTACCAACCAAGAGCAATGTGGTTGACCCCTTGATAAAACCACTTTCGTAGTAGAAGCATGAAGGTCATGTTAGATCACTTGGGAGTAAGTTCATGGGTGACTGGCTCTATGTGCAAGTGGGAGTTTGTTGGTATCTGTGCATAGAGAACCAATCATATGATGATTGTAGAAGTATATTTTGTAAATGATTTGATTTATAATAAAGGAAAATTCCAGTTTATTCTATTTTATTCAATTATGAGATAATGATGTAATATAATAAATATCTAAAGAATGATATTACTCATTGACTATGTCTTCGAGTTGATAACCTAAAAAATGAGATCACATAGATGCCAAGAATATATACATTCTTATTATGTCCATAGCCAGATGTTATTGTGGAACACAGATAGACAAGAATAACACACAAGACTAGAGTGTGTATTGTGACAAAATCTCATTAGTCATGATATGTGATATTAAACCATACACATAGAAACTTGTTAGAAAACATTGTATCAGATAGACCCACCATATGAGTGATACATGGAAACCATGATTGGTAGTCAAGATCATCTCTTATAGTGTTGGTAGTGATTTTGATTCTTAGATCTAAAGTTACTACACTCATCACATGTTGTTTGGTGTATTTTGACATCATCTATCGTAACCTTGAATATGGGTTGCCATAAAGGTGATGATTGGGTGCATTGTGAAACATGGGGATAATTGTGAGTGATGTAGATGGGATTTGTCCCTCCTACAAGTGTGTGATATCATGGACACTTGATAAGTGAGACAGGAAAATGCATGGCCATGATCATTTGAGTCGATGTGTGATATTGAGCTTACATATATCTCAAATAGTCTTCTCTAGTTCAAGGATTAGAGATTGAATGTTGAGGAGAATGATGATATTATGCATCAAGTTCAATCCAGATATCAGTGACAAAGGAACAATACAAACACTGTAAGACCAATGCATATAGTAGGTAGAAGTTGTTCTCCAACTTTCCAATTACTTGGGTAGAAATGATGTGTTGCTAGATACCACTCATTGCTTGTGATGTCATAATCTAGTTACAGACATTCATTGCCAATGTAACTTGGAATCTATATGGTCATACACATAGGATGCACCTGGAATAGGATTTTTCTCATGAATGATGCTTAATTTGATTACTAAAGTGTTTTTGTATTCAATTTAAACAACAATCGACTGACTAAACTCTAAACAGACTTGTTCAGGTCTTGAACTAATCGGTTGGAGTGTCAGGTTGATTGCAAATTGCATGGGTTGAATATTGGATGAAAGAGGGATTGAATCAACTAGTTCATTAAGTGAACCGATCGACTCATAGTCAGTCAAACGACCAATTCATATGAAAAACCAACCAGTTCATGGACCAATTCGATTGGATCAAGGGTTAGTGTTGACATAATGTTATGCATTAATTGGATATTAATTGCCAATACAATTGTGATTGGGAAACAATCCAAAATGACCGGTTCAAGTGTTGAATCGATTGACTCGCATGCTATCTGATTGGATCATTTGTGAATCTATCATTTCTTCATTCATAGGATCTAAAAATTAGTGAAATCATATACCCTTCAACTCCCACACAGACTGGGAAACCTGACCATGATCCTCCTATAAATAGAGGGATATTAGGGGCTTCCTAAATAGAACATCAGTTCCTCTAACAATTGTTGTCTTCTCAGATTGTAGTAACTGAAAGAACTCGAGCAAATCCTATCCGATAAAGGGAGGGATAGTAAGGGAGAACAAGTGTGGGAGAGAAATTTGGTGCTAGTACTCCAACTAGAAGGGGCAACTCCTTCATTTCTGGTGCTAGTACTCCAGTGGTTTGTATGGACTACTACAGAGGTGAGGAGGTTGTTTCCTGCTACTAGGAGGGCATCATCAAGTTGGTTGCAATGTTCAACCAGGAGATACTGCAAACGTTGATCAGGTGCATCTTGAAGAAAGCCTCATATTGCATTGTGTGATTTGTCACTAGACTTTCTCCAGGTCTAGGTATTACCTCAAAACCATCCTTCCCATTACATAGTTGTTTACCAATTCTACGGTTATAATGGGAATATGTCATTTTAATTTTTTTGGTTTCATTGCTTGCTTTGCCACCATATTTCCCTACAATAATCTCAATAGCATACCCACTCATTAAGGATAGATTCAATGGCATACCCACTTTCTAGGTGTAATATGTAAAACCTACCCACTTTTTAGGGGTAATTTGAATGACATACCCACTCACTAGGGTACTCTTATAATGTATTCTATCCATACATTGAACCTTGTAGAGATATCATCTTTGACTTGAGCAAGTTATGTCATTATCAGGTGATAGTCATAGGGCCTTATAGATTCCATGAAGTAAACAAACAACTGATTCGTTTAATTTTAATCATATCAAGAAACTTTAGAAAACCTTAGAAGTCGATGAGTGTGAGTATTCATAGTCGTAACCATTTTCCTTTCCTCAAGCATGACTTAATTTCTAAGAAAATAAGTGAGATTCAATCAACCAGGCAATGGACCCGTAGTTAAAATTTAACACCCAAGTATTACTTTTTATGGTCACAAAATATCACCTAAGACTGAGTTGGGCCCTAAGTGTGGGTTTTTGGGTCAAATTACGCTATATTTGGGTTAGGCTTTTGAAACCCTAATTCTCACATATTCAGACTTTTCAACTTATGAAACGTAATTTTGGTAAATGTGAACCCTTTACCCTAGATTAGATCCAATTCTATTCTTTTCTGAAATAGACAAGGCTTTAATCATTAGGATTAACTAATCAAGATATGATTATTAATTACTTGAAATTAGGGTTTACATGTATTACATGTCACCAAAGTATGCATGTTATATACACTTTTGGAATTTGAAATAGAATTAGGTAAAGAAACCTACTTTATTGGGTCCTCTGCCTTGTTTGATAAAATTGTTTATATATATATATATATATATATATATATATATATATACATATATATATATATGTATGTATGTATTCAATATATTTAGACTTACACATTATTCTATTGAATTGTTTCAAGATAATTCTTCTTGGACCAATTCGGACTTGACATGTCAGTGACAAACTAGGTAAATCCAATATGTGGGGTCAAGGCCGAGCCAATCAGCTCGTGACATAGTGGAACCCACATGGTCATGTTGTCTTTAATGTTCAGACCATCTTCTACCTCCGCACTCCTCTACTCATGACCAAGATCTATGGATGAGTCAACCCTATAGTTGACTTTGAGCATTTGGGTCTTAGAGATGCTTGTGAAGGTTCTATCCTCTACTCCACAAACTCGACCGTGGATGGGGATTTCCTGTTGGTGGAAAGAACAATGAGGAAGAAGAGGGGGTTCATTGATGTGGTAGAGGAAGAAACAAAAGATGCCAGGGGGTTTTCTAAAAAATTGGTTGCAAGGGACGAGTCCTCAAGTTCCACATAATCTTGCAGTATATGGTCTAGTCTCGTACATGGATTACTATGCCTTATATAGGTGTAGTCTACCAAGACAAGCCATCAATGGAGTTTATGATTGGTGCAATTGGGGAATGTCCCAAACATGTTTTGAATTAGGTTTAACTAGGGATGGTTATACTCGACATCATCTCCTAAATCAATTGGGAAAGTTTTTGAGTTCCAATGGGGATTAGATAGAGGGAGGGAATCGAAAGAGTAAAAAGATCAATCCTATAGCCGATTTCCATATCTGATTGGAGGAGGAAGAAGATCTCAAGATTGTTGATATGAGATTCAAGGGCTACCAGGCCACATGAAAAAATTAAGCATCTACCTAAGTTTTATGATTTGCATTGATTGTGATGATATTTATATAGTTTCCGATTAATAGTTCACTTTAGAGAAACTGGAAAATTTATTTACTCTCTCCTCTTTTCCCCAATTGAACCCAATTTTAAAGGTCTAATGACTTAATTATTCAATGCATGTAGTAACTATTTTACTACCCGAACTAGGAAACAAAATCCTAATTTTACATACTTTTGCTTTGGGTGCAATACAGGGCCAAATAAAGCCTATTGATTTCCTTCAACTTGGATTTCAAAAATTTCAAAACAATTCCATATTTTAAGTATAATTCATTCATTACTTTTAGAAGTTCCTATATTATTGACTAATCGACTTTTCATTAACCAAAAATTAATAATGGATTATTGAATACTCAAGCAGTGTACAAAATCCTTTCTTTATGGAGAAATTGTATTCATAATCCAAAATTTGTAAACAGGTCACAGAAATTCAAGTGCTCTAGTATGTCAAAAAAAAAACCTTTATTTGTATCCAAATTTATGTATAAATTCATAAAAATTTAGGTTATAACATCGTTCCTTCTTACAAAAATTTTGTCCTCAAATTTTGGCTGATCATAAAAAATATACAAATGAGACTTTTCCATATCTGTCTTTAGCTCCCATGTAGTTTCATCCTCACCATGGTGTTTTCAAAGAGCCTTTACCATCTCAATCTTTTTATTTCTTAGCTCTTTCACATTGGAATCCAAGATCCTCTGTGATAACCTGGTTTTCCACTCTGATTGAATTAAATGCACATCTTGTTGCATTAGACTCTCTATTATGTTTAACAACCTCCTTCACCATCAATTACATGACTTGGAATCACATTATACTCAATTGACAAAAGGGAATTGAATGAATGTCACATCATTCTTAATTTACTATAGACTAATGCATAAGTTTCACTATTGAAAGTGTATTTCCCAAATTGGGTGACAACATTATAATTCTGGAACCATACTAATCAAAAAAATAAAGGCAGGAAATTCTCGACAGAATCCGCCACTGACTTCAATTGTGGGTTCGTCCCCTTTTCCTTTTTGAATAACCCATTCTCATGTTATTTCATAAGTCAAGTAGGTGAACCCATAGGTCCATCCGGGAGAAGACGAAAAAAGAAAATCTTTACATATACTGGATGGAGGGGTAGAAGAAAGAAAGCGTCTTAGATTGGCCGTGGAGGGAGACCTCAAGTCACCTCAGTTATCTTTTGACAGCAATGGGTTCATAGTAGTTGTGAAAACCAGCACGTACTCATGGAATGCAAAACAATGAATGACATCTACAACTCAAAAAATGAAAATATCTTCTGTCTACTTTTCATCCTTTTCTCAGGGATATTTGAGAAGTTTCTGTGACTTAGACTGAACCCTCTACGTTCACTGAATCCCACAAGCATCCACATTGGGAGGAAGGAATTCTAGATGAATTCAATGCTCTTCTTCTCAAAATTCAAGCAAGCGATTTTGAAGGTGACTGAGGGGCAAGGATGGTGGCCTAGGAGGCGGCCAAGGGAATATAGTAGATAAGGTATCGAGTGAGGTGCAGTGAGAGGAATGAAGTAGCTCAACTATATGAGAGAGGAACCAAGATCTGCAGAAAGTTGTTGATGGTGGAGGAAATTTGACACAAGAAGCGAGACCTAAGAGATACTTTGATGAATGTGAGGAATGGTCTATGAGATGAGAACTCTAGAGGACATCAGAGTTGAAAAGGTTGGTATTTATCTTGTGCTTTCCTTTTCTGATAAGGCCAAGAGAGTGTTGAGCACGCCATGGAGGTACTAGATCCTGGTCATACTGCTGGATGTAAAGATCTCATACTATATTCTGGTGATGAGAATTTAGTATATATAAGTAGAGGACATTTTTGAACCAACGGCAAAAAATTCATGACAATCAGAGTTACGGTTTGAGAGATATGAGCTTTACAAGCTTGTCGAAGAAACACAAATTTGAGACAATTTAAACACCTCCAAAATCCATGGATTTTGCTATCAACCAATGAGAACACTCTATTTTGGAGCAATGAATCCAAACTCCAAACCATTGATTTGAGTTTTTGTCCATGATGGACCCAAATCCAATGGCCCTAATTTATCTTCTACCTTATGGCAGACAAGCTACAAGAACCTACCAACTCTTCTTTTTCTTGACCAATCCAGATATATGAGCACCCGTTGCTTAAATTGATGACTCCATTCTACTCCTTTTTTCTTTTCCTTTGTTTCATCTCTCTTATTCTCCAGTTTTGTGACCTTCTTCCCTTTCTTTTTTCCTTCTTTTCCTACCTTGCAGTCGTGGCGGCGCCATCCCGCAACTCTTTTGGGCATTTCCTCATCAACACCTCTTCCGTCGATCTGAGCACACCTTTGATCCCATGAGGCCTTGTTGAGAAAGGAAGACTCCATGTCACCTTTTCCCCATCTTCCCCTGTGGAGCTGCTGTTGGCGGACAAGCAGCGAAGGAGGCAATGAGCAGCCAAGGTTGGGCCTCAGTTCGCGCTGGGTTGGGGATTCACGAACCCAGACAACCACTCTGAGCCAAGCTGGTCCAAGCTGAGGGTCACAGCCCCACCCACTTACCTAGTGGGTCCGACATGAGCTAAGCTCATGCCACATCGCAGAAGGGTGAGTTCCTCTCCCTCTTTTCTTAATTTCACAAGGAAAAATACTTTATCTGAGAAAAATCATATAAAATCAATTCTTGGTCTATTTTTGACATGTAATATATGAATTTTTATCTAGAGAATCTGATCTATCCAATGAATCTTGTTTTAATATCTAGTTATATTCTTAGTTCTTATGTTTATGCTAAATAGGATAGCTTTGGAACTCTTTCTTCATGTCTTATGTCGTCTAATGCTCAAATTTGTTTCTCTATGCCCCAAATCATGATGTTAGACTTATATCAGTAACTTGAACAACTTGTTGTTAAATTTTTAGAACTTTATATATCTTTGAACCCTAAAATGATCTAATGTTGCCTAAATGGCCTTCTATGGACCTATATGTAAAAGTTCTCGTATTTATGTTATAGCTTGTTCTAGTATCCTTCAAATGACTATGAATGCTCTAAATTAGTAACTTCCACCATCAAATGCATCTTTTTGTATCAGGATCCTTCTTGGACCTTAATAATGATGGATTGTCATACTTAATGTGTCTTAATATGGCCTTGTATGATGAATGTTAAACCTTAAGATTTTATTTGTCTGAAGCTACTCAATGATATTTATATATCCCTGAAATCAGTAACTTCTCAAGCCCTATAATATTAAATGACTTATGGAACATTCTTGTGAACTTATCTGACCAAATTCTCTAATCTTGACTTGAAATGTTATCTATTATGAATGTTGGTAACTAGGCGCATAATCTTGCATGAGTCTTGCTCTAATGTTGAACCATGCTACGAATTCAAAATAAATAACCTTTTCATAGTTATTGCATCTAATCCAAGTGGGAAGCGTTCATACTCTATTTGTACAATCTTACAGGTTTATAACTCAAATGACTAATTTGAACTATCTCAATGTTGATGCTGAATAATCTTGATTTAATATTATGATCATTCAACATATGATCTTATAACCCTTATCTTGGCCCCTAATCTAAGTTTGATGTGTCACCCTAATTTTTGTTGAATCCAAGAAACTTGATTATGAATTTGCATGACTAGTTTAAATGTTAGAACCTACGTTGAAGATATGATACCTAGATTTAGGTGACACACCAAAAACTATTATAATAATCAATGGACCTAATCTTATTGATGTTAATCCAATTACACTCATCTATAACATCAGGATCTCTATGAGGACTTTTGCCCAGATCTAGATATGTTGCTAAATATGGTCTTCTAAATCAATGATTAATCTTTCACTCTAATCAAGGTATGTTTTATCCTCCTATTCACGAGACTAGTGGTATTGAACTTGCTTATATGCTTTTATTCTTAAATAAAATCCTTGTTTTCTATTTTATAGAAGAAATATAATTCACACATAATTGTCTCCTTTACATCAAAATAGAAGACAAGCGGGCAACAAGTTGTGCCTCTAGTCCTTTTTGAAAACATCAATTAAACTAAACAACATTTCCTGCTTAAATTGCTTTTCTTTATATACTTGTTTGATCTACTTGTTACCTACGATTAATATGTTCATTTTGATTGAAATATGTTGTACAAAACTTGAACATAATTGAACTTAAACATTATATGAACCTTGTGTACTTGCCTGAAATCTCAGGGTAAGGGCACATGGCATGACGAAACATGGTTAGCTCATTGACTTCGGTCTTGAGGCCCCTCACGTATGATAGGGTTACCTAATATTCAAGAACCCTTACAGATCCTTCCTTTGAGGAAGCTGGTCAATGGCCATGAAATGTTGTTTAATATAATTGAAATGCATCTAAAATTTGCTTGAATGTTAATAAGAAAGTCTATAATGTTTATTGTAACGACCCCGCCCCCCAGTAACCCCCAATTAAGAGAGACCGAAAGGTCAGAGCTGTTACCAATAATCCTGGATCAAAGGTTTGACAAATAATCAATAACAATTAATAAACTTTACCAACTAAGCTGAAAATTGGTATGAAATAAAACTTTGCTTACCTTTTAAAAACTGGGATTTCTAAACTTCTATCCATGAAGATACTAATCTAACTAATCCTCCTGTGCACGTTAATTCTCATTTAATTCCGCATATGCCACTTTACTATTTGTTCTTTTCATTTGTACCTAAAACGCCGACAAACAAAACGTCGGTCAGCAAGAAGCTGGTACGTGGGGGAAACAATAATTATGCAACTATAATAACAATGTAATCATGCAATTTATCATTTAACAATCAAGATTACATTTTAAGCCATACAACTCAATCCATACATATTCCCAACTCTGTGTTGTCCCTGTAGTGGACTTATATAATACCTCTATAAAGGTAGAGTTGAATGTCACTACTCCAGGTAGCCCAATATCTAACTCAATGTGACTTGATGGTCCTACCTCAGTGGTAGCCATGTACTAAGTCATCCATAGACCTGATGGACCTACCCAATAGGTAGCCATGTACTAGGTCTTCCTCTGACCTGATGGACCTACCCATAGGCAGCCATGTACTAGGTCAACTATACTGCCACAGAGAGAACCAGGGTTTGAGCTTGTAGGCATATATCCTTCGTGATAGTCATAGACACATTATAGTTTGCATGAACTAAATTCATCCAACAGTTTATTTAAAGCAACCGGTAAAACATTCGTGAATTGCCGTGAAACTAGAACGGTTATTCATAAGCGTAACCACATACCTTTGGTTGCAGATTTCAAGACAGAATCAAATATGTAGAGAAACCCAATCAACCAAGCAATGACGAAGAGAAATCCTAAAATAAAAGTACAATTTCCCTTTATTAATATTTATCCAATTTCATCACATTACTTAGGATTTCCATTCTAATTTTAGGGTTCCTTTGGAAATTAGGGTTTTTACCTCCTCTTTCAATATTATGATCCTTAATTTATCAAAACTACATGAAACCCCTAATTTCTCATTATAGCACATCTTTATCAAGTTTAGCATCTTTATTAAGCATCTGATTTCCTTATTGTAAACAAATATGATTTTTATCTCCTTTTATCCCAAATTAGGGTTCCCATATACATTAGCCTTCTTTTATGGATTACAACTCTAATTTAGGCATCGTAGCATTCGAAACAGATAATTAAACCATCTTTATAATTAACAGGGTCAAGCTTATCAATTTGACCAATTAATTCACCAAATTACACCCTTATTATTCAATTAGGGTTTCTCATCAACTTTTAATACACGTTACTAGCAATTAGGGTACTTTTTGCAAAACAGAGTAGAATCAGGTTCTCAAAGTATTTTTATCTGAATCCTTACATTTTTCTACACAACTTTCATATATAGAGTTTTCCCATATGAGTTTCCTAGCTATTACTACGATTTTAGCAAAGAAAAGCAATTCTATTGATTATTTGGCAGAGAGAGATTTACCAAAAATACTTGCCCGTTGGATCGGTACTCCGCTAGACCCCTATGGATTTAATTCTCTACCTCATCCACCTCCACTACGCACGCCTTCCAGGCCCGGTTCATTGGATCACTCCTGAGTCCACGATGGACTCATGATCAGACGATCCACAACGATCGCTCCCTCCCTACTAACTCGTTTGGGATGCGTCGCCTCAGGGTCGTTGGACCTTGTGTTGTCCACCATGATCCCCGATCGCACGGCAATTGTGCATCATCCCTTTCCCTTTCTATGTTCTTAGCAACATGGAGGTGCTGTGAAGAAGTCTCGCCGGAGCACATTCAATCGAGAGAGGGAGAGGGATATAGACTCTGGTGACGAGTCATTCGCGATCGTAGCGAGTCGAGGGATCGAGTGATGCCCTTATTTATGTAGTGGGAGGTTTGTACTTCGTTTCCCAAACCCACTCGCAACCTGAGTCCTAGCCCAATTAGACATTTCGTGAGGTTAGTTCAAAACCCCAACAAACCAGGGTCGGGAAGCTTCTTCTCTGTCTCCCGAAGCCAAAGGAACTTTTTCTAAGGATGCACATGCATCAGGGTCAACGGAATCAAGGGAACAAGAATCCCCTGATGCGGCTATAGTCTTCATCCCACTTGGACTTGGACGATGGACAGTACCCATTGGATCTAAATCCAAGGGTCCTCATCACGTGTGCTTGAGCAAACAGGAAATAAATTTCCAATTAAATCAAATTACATTCCTAATTCAATGATATCTTGGAAAATTCATAACTCCCAAACAATAACTCCTTTTCAACTCAAATTTTGAGGGAAATTCAATTATAGTTTTATCTTCCATCCTACAACATTTGAAGTTATTATCTCAAAAGTACGATCCCTTTTCTTGGTTTGCAAATTATCATGTAATTTCTCATATTTACCATACCTTTTCTATTCCATTTATCATTATTTCCCAATTCTGAGTTCCTTGAACCCTAAGGAATCCATTAACTCGAAATAGTATTTTTTTGGGAATTATTTATTAGACTTTTGCTTTATTTTCTTATGTACTCCTTATCCAATTGAATTTCTTTTTCTTTTTCCTTCAATTGGGCTCAATGGCCAATAAGTCCCATTAAGAAAACATACAACACGAAATTCATTCGAATCAACCCATCAAATCAATCATGGATTTTTTTCAATATTTAAATAGAGATTTATAATCTTGTTACATATCTTGGAAAAATGGGGTTATAACATCCTTCCCCTCTTATAGGAATTTTGTCCTAAAAATTCAATCAAACAAAACAAACAATTAAGGATAAAACTTTTCCATGTCCATCAACGGCCCCTATGTGGCTTTACCTTACCCATGGCGCTTCCAAAGAACCTTTATCATCACATATTCTTTTCTCTGAGTTCTTTCATCCTGGAGTCTATAAACTGTAGACGTGACTCAGGCCATTTCAACCTCCCTTGGGCTCACTAGGTTCATTGTTCAGCACATGGTCTAGGTATCTCACATAGTGCTCACATGGAACTCATCACACATTACTTTATCCTGAGGGGTAAGGTCAAACTTAACCTTCTCCACCAAAACATGTCCAAAAGAACCCATGCATCAGGGCTCAACTCTCTTAACTATAACTTAGAGGGGTCAGATTTTCATGTCACATATTCTCCCACAGTGAACTGCATGTCAGTCTACCTTGCATCTTCTCACAACTTTCGTCATCGCTAGGCTCCTTTCAACCATTGCATGATCAAAGCGACTTCATTTACATGCACTGTGGTCCTTTCAAGAACATCACCTTACTGAAGTGGTGACCGACAAAACCTCCCTTAGAGAGCTTCTTTAACTCCCGATATTGGCTATGGTGGTCATCATCACATCTTTCATTGGACAAGATCTGTCTCTAGATATCACCATGAATGAGCACACATGCTCTCATCAGACCCTCTTGTCTGGATCACACTAACCATTAGTTAGGGGTGATAAACTATACTATCATAGAGTTCTTCATGTACCTACTTCCACCTTTTGGAAGGAAAACTTTAGGTCAACTCAAGAACTTTTAAACTCATATCATGGTGTAGTTGAACCATCTCTCCCTCTTATGTAGTTCAATAGAACCTGTCTCTTGACAATACTCCCTTCTTTCTCATGTTATCTAGGTGAGGTGATCTACCATAACCCATACTGCATCTTGACCTTCTTGGTCAAAGGGAGACTTACCACAACATCCATAATGAAGAACTCCCACTCCCTCTCAGGGACTCTTTTATTCTCTATATCGATACACTGGGTTACTAGTGTTTGTCCTTCACCTCCTGTGATGCATGGCAACATACCACATGCACTTCACCTCCAACATTCATAGTACTGCTACCACCCATAATCTAAGTAGTACTTATGGTGTATGGTGATTAAGATCATGATTTCATGTATGTCATGATTCCTCAAGATTGATTCGTTGAACCCTAAACCACTCTCATCAGGGCTTCATCACTTTCCTTTCCAAAGAAGTACATCTGAGGTTCTACAACCATCCGTTCATCATATCATGTACTAGACTGGCTAACCAATCAATTAACCGTTATTGATATATCTGGGTATTGGCCAAACTTATCCCTTTTTCTCAACTTAGGGTTAGCCTAGCAACCTCAACTTTTTCCAGCTTCTAGCTAAACTAGGCAGCTATATCTCAACCATAGCCTTCATTACCCCTTCTTATCCTTAGGTGTTAGGTAATGTTGAAGGAATACTATCTCCATGTATTCCGATTAAGTCTCATCTAGAACTCTAAGTTTATCTTCATCAAGAAAACTCTAAAATCACCCTCTTGGTTATCAAACTCAACCTTGTATCACATGTAAATTCCACATAGCTCATGATAAAACATTCTCATCAGGTGATTATCTTAATACTCTTATCGTTTGTACCTGTCCATGTATCATTCACTTCTCCAAGGTATGTTATCATCTATGTCCTCATGCCTCGTAGCGACGCTTCAACCCACATCATCTTTTATCCTTGGTGTATGGCATGCGTACTGTCCCATCTCTCCCACTCAGAAAAAGAGGAAATAAGAATTTGGCAGCTGTCCAAACACAAAGTTCTTCCTGTTCCAAGAGTAGAGATGACACATCCCACCTTGCTAGTACACCTTCAAATCTAGGTTGGAATGTTCCATCATCTTGATATCCACATTACTTCCATGGAAAACTGGTCTTGAACTTACTTGGTTCCAGCACATTCCTTGTTCATCTCCTCTAGGTCTTTAAGGTGCCGACATTTTTGGGGTCATCCCTCTTCCCTCATGCATCAGGGAGTGCCCTACTCATCTGCCCTTTGGGTCCCATGAGTTCATGAAGGTGATCAATCTCCTAACCCATGGCCCTCAGACAATGATAGATGTTACCTCCTGACCCTATGGTCATGTGCACTAGGGAATTAGGCAACTCCTACTTCCATCGGCCTTATCCCTACCTGACCCTAGGATAGACTTAGGATTCTCTTATAGTACATGTTCAACTTAGAACCTTACCCAAGCATTCATCGTCTCTCTTCCTGCATTCTTGGGCTATCTTTCATCCTTTTTCAGGGAACATGGCGACCTTCCTACCTTGGTCAGACCCCATACCGGTTACCTCCAGGGTAACACATCCACCTACACTTAAAAATGGATATCTATGGGTCTACAGGATCATTCTCATACCATGTACTTTTCACTTAGTTTCTCAAGATCCTAAGAAACCTCTTTAGGTTACCCCAAGACCAACAAAACTGGTGAACAACCTACCAAAGGGTCTCTCTCCCAGGATGGGAGGAAACTACAACTCTTGACAATAAGGTCACAACCGTCCTTATGTTTAGGGTCTGCATCCACATGAGTACGCTTAACCCTAGCAAGCTACTAAGGCACAAGAAGACACTTACCAGACCATGCTAGGTCACACTTGTTCTCTTTCCTCAACATTAAATCAATTTAGTTGTGAGGGGTTCAACAAACATACCTTAAACTTTAAGGGGCTTCCCTTCTCCTATATACCTGAGGAGTACCATGATGAAAACTATAGCAACTTAATTCTCATCATGAGCATTAGGTACACCACTTCCCCTCTTAGGCCTAGGAACCTTAGGTTCACTTTTAGGTGCCCAACAACATGCTCTATCTCTTATCCATGAATCAAGCTTGCAAAAGGCATGACATGCACTTCCTGTCATCCTTCGACTCGAGTATCACTTAGAGTTGGATCCTCCTCAAGGACAAACAACAAGGTACAAGGCCTCTTAACCTGGTTACTCACTCTTTATCTCATCCAGTAGGTAATCACTTATACCATAGGTACCAGAAACATCATCCTCCCTCCTAAGGTTTGGTTCCTCTAAAGGCAACCAAGATATCATATGTCGTAAGACAACTACTATCATCCACTTAGGTCGCATTATCCTCAACTACCCACTATTCCTTAGGTCTTGGAATCTAAGCTTCCAACCTTCTTGCTTGAGTCCTGCTTTTTCTTTCTAGAGCTAACTCCACATCCAACCTTACTACTAGAGGTCCTCTCTCCATGAAGGATCAAGCTCACAGGCATACCTCTATGCTGGTGAAGCCTATGCTCAAACTTATGTTTACTCAAGATTATCCATAACCCCTTATGCTGATCTCATAAGCCATCCATAAATGACCCTTTGTCTAGGGTTTTGTCCAAATGTCAACACTACTGATGCACTCTGGGTGCAAGCTATATCCTAATTGCAACAACCCAATAGGTTTCTACAGGTTCTTCTCTAACCTCATCCATGAAGGAGCTATCCTTCGCTCAAACATGCACGACCCTTCCCAGGGTTGGGTTGCCAAGGTACTCAGTCATCAACTTCTCATGGTTCATATGGCATCCAAGGCATGCTCATCATGTCATCTCCCTCTCTCTAACCTTCACTTAGGGTTAGGGTTAACATCATCCTTAAAAGGATTTGCTAGGTCTCTACTTTTAATAGAGGTCTCTACCTCCAAGGCTAACTTGCTCTACTCATCCTCCTGCTAAGGAGGTCTATCCTCAGGTCTCTCCTAAGGGTAATGACAACTCGTGTCATACGACCTAAGCATTTATCTATTCCTTTACGCTTACTCTATTAAGCTTATGTCCATGACATCTTATTTACATGCTTTTTATTAGTTTGGTGGAGGATTCCTTAATCCTTATCAACTTTACCCATACCTGAATAGGGTGTGGAGAAGAGAGGAAACCCTAATCCTTAAGGTCCTTAACAGAATTTGAGTTGAGAAGGGATGAACAAGATGAGAGAGTCCTAAAGGTATCTTATTTCAAATCATACCCTAAGACTTTGGCCAGGCAGTCACACGGATCCGGGAGTCCTCGTATTCCGACTAGCGGTGCGGAGGAAAATATTGCCATCCCCATGTCGTGATCCTTTTCTAGACACCTCAATCTTTCGGATAATCCTCTAATAACTCCCTTGGGTTCTACAGAGTTTGTAAATTTAAATGAGGAACCTATGCTCTGATACCAATTGTAACGACCCCACCCCCCGGTAACCCCCAATTAAGAGAGACCGAAAGGTCAGAGCTGTTACCAATAATCCCGGATCAAAGGTTTGAAAAATAATCAATAACAATTAATAAACGTTACCAACTAAGCTGAAAATTGGTATGAAATAAAACTTTGCTTACCTTTTCAAAACTGGGATTTATAAACTTCTATCCATGAAGATACTAATCTAACTAATCCTCCTGTGCACGTTAATTCTCATTTAATTCCGCATATGCCACTTTATTGTTTGTTCTTTTCATTTGTACCTAAAATGCCGACAAACAAAGCATCGGTCAGTAAGAAGCTGGTACGTCGGGGAAACAATAATTATGCAAGTATAATAACAATGTAATCATGCAATTAATCATTTAACAATCAAGATTACATTTTAAGCCATACAAATCAATCCATACATATTCCCAACTTTGTGTTGTCCCTACAGTGGACTTATATAATACCTCTATAAAGGTAGAGTCGCATGGCACTACTCGAGGTAGCCCAATATCTAACTCAATGTGACTTGATGGTCCTACTTCAATGGTAGCCATGTACTAAGTCATCCATAGACCTGATGGACCTACCCAATAGGTAGCCATGTACTAGGTCTTCCTCTGACCTGATGGACCTACCCATAGGCAGCCATGTACTAGGTCAACTATATTGCCACAGAGAGAACCAGGATCTGAGCTTGTAGGCATACATCCTTCATGATAGTCATAGCCACATTATAGTTTGCATAAACTAAATTCATCCAACAGTTTATTTAAAGCAACCAGTAAAACATTCAGGAATCACCGTGAAGCTAGAACAGTTATTCATAAGCGTAACCACATACATTTGGTTGCAGATTTCAAGACATAATCAAATATACAGAGAAACCCAATCAAGCAAGCAATGAGGAAGAGAAATCCTGAAATAAAAGTACAATTTCCCTTTATTAATATTTATCCAATTTCATCACATGACTTAGGATTTCCATTCTAATTTTAGGGTTCATTTGGAAATTAGGGTTTTTACCTCCTCTTTCAATATTATGATCCTTAATTTATCAAAACTACATGAAACCCCTAATTTCTCATTATAGCACATCTTTATCAAGTTTAGAATCTTTATTAAGCATCTGATTTCCTTATTGTAAACAAATATGATTTTTATTTCCTTTTATCCCAAATTAGGGTTCCCATATAGATTAGCCTTCTTTTATGGATTACAACTCTAATTTAGGCATCTTAGCATTCAAAACGGATAATTAAACCATCTTTTTAATTAACAGGGTCAAGCTTATCAATTTGACCAATTAATTCACCAAATTACACCCTTATTATTCAATTAGGGTTTCTCATCAACTTTTATTACACTTTACTAGCAATTAGGGTAATTTTTGCAAAACAGAGTAGAATCAGGTTCTCAAAGTATTTTTATCCGATTCCTTGCATTTTTATACACAACTTTCATATATAGAGTTTTCCCATATGAGGTTCCTAGCTATTACTACGATTTTAGCAAAGAAAAGTAATTCTATTGATTATTTGGCAGAGAGAGATTTACCGAAAATACTTGCCCATTCGATCGGTACTCCACTAGACCGCTGTGGATCTAACTCTCTACCTTAGCCGCCTCCACTGCACATTCCTTCCAGGCCCGGTCCGTTGGATCGCTCCTGAGTCCACGATGGACTCCCGATCAGAAGATCCACAGCGATCGCTCCCTCCCTACTAACTCATTTGGGACGCGTTGCCTCAGGGTCATTGGAACTTGCGCTGTCCACCGTGATCCCCGATCACACGACAACTGTGTGTCGTCCCTTTCCTTTTCACTGTTCGTAGCAACACGGCGGTGCCGTGAAGAAGTCTCGCTGGAGCACATTCAATCGAGAGAGGGACATGGATATAGACTCTGGTAACGAGCCGTTCGCGATCGTAGCGAGTCGAGGGATCGAGGGATGCCGTTATATAGGTAGTGGGAGGTCCGTACTTCGTTTCCCAAACCCACTCGCAACCTGAGTCCTAGCCCAATTGGGTGTTTCATGAGGTTAGTTCAAAACCCCAACAAACTACGGTCGGGAAGCTTCTTCTCTGTCTCCCGAACCCAAAGGAACTTTTTCTAAGGATGCACATGCATCAGGGTCAACGGAATCAAGGGAACAAGAATCCCCTGATGCGGCTACAATCCTCATCCCACTGGGACTTGGACGATGAGCAGTACCCATTGGATCTAAATCCAAGGGTCCTCATCACGTGTGCTTGAGCAAAAAGGAAATAAATTTCCAATTAAATCAAATTACATTCCTAATTCAATGATATCTTGGAAAATTCATAACTCCCAAACGGTAACTCCTTTTCAACTCAAATTTTGAGGGAAACTCAATTATATTTTTATCTTCCAACCTACAAAATTTGATGTTATTATCTCAAACTTGCAATCCCTTTTCTTGGTTTGCAAGTTATCATGTAATTTCTAATATTTACCATACCTTTTCGATTACCTTTATCATTATTTCCCAATTCTGAGTTCCTTGAACCCTAAGGAATCCATTAACTCGAAATCCTATTTTTTTGGGAATTATTTTTTATCCTTTTGCTTTATTTTCTTACGTACTCCTTATCCAATTGAATTTCTTTTTCTTTTTCCTTCAATTAGGCTCAATGGTCAATAAGGCCCATTAAGAAAACATACAATACGAAATTCATTCAAATCAACCCATCAAATCAATCATGGATTTATTTAATTTATTTATCTTTAAATAGAGATTTATAATCTCATTACATATCTTAGAAAAATGGGGTTATAACATTTATGTTCTTAAACCTACGAGTTTATGTATTTTATAGCGTACTTAGCATAGTTGTGTTGATGTGTACCCATTTTATGATTTTAGGTAACATGTACACTATGACTCTTGCTACAATCATTGCTTCTGCTCTTGTATGATATGTTGCTCTTACTCTGATCTTATCTAATGTCATGGAAATGGATTCCATGTGGGTTGATATATGGTACTAAGATCTTATGATAGGTACTAGTTTAGTTCTCTTATATGTCATGTTATCTATGTTCTTGTTTGTGGTTTTATTCAAGCATATGATATGTGATCCATTATAAAGTATACACCTAGGTCCATTGGTCTTTGGCTATGCGTGCATTAGGAGTGTGGACTTAGGGTAATAAACAGATCTGTGATATCCTCAGAGGTGACTCAGGGTATGACAACCTTCCTTGGAGCTCTATAGGTTTGATGTTCAACACATGCATAAGATCCTAGCCATAGATCCTAAGATTGGACCCATGGAACACATCATTCATCAAGCTACATTGTGATGGTAAAGCTAGATAATAAGAGGCCTCACTAATCCATTATAGGACCTTAAATGGGCCCACATACTGGGGACTCTATTTTCCTATAATTTTAGCTATAGATCGGAGGGTTGGATTTTTAGAAATACATGGTCTCTTAAAAATAAGTGCAAATCTATCTGCTTTGTATCAACATATGACTTTTGTTGATCCTGAACTTTCTTTATCCCTTGCTTGATCAAAGCAACTTTATCATCATATAAATGTAGTTCCTCTGACCTAAGCAAGGTCCTCACACCAACATCATACAAGTGAAGCAGTGACCGATACAACCTCCCATACAAAGCTTCATACCAAGGAATCAAGATATCGCCTTGGTAACTATTGTTGTAGGAAAGCTCAACTAAGGGAAGATATTGTTCCCGCGATTCACCCCAATCAATGTCAAGTGCTCTCAAGAGATATTCTAGGGTCTAGATTGTATGTTCTGACTAACCATTGGTCTATGGGTGAGACACAATGCACTTCATCCTTGTCCATAGTTCCTCTTAAACTTGTTTCCAAAAGATGGAGTTGATCTTAGGGTCATAGTCATAGAAGATCTAACTCACAACACCTTGCAAATGAACTATCTCCCTAATATATAACTCATTTTGGTCTGTCACCTTGGCAATAATCTTCAGGGCAAGAAAGTGTGATGACTTGGTTAGGTGGTCCACCGTGATCCATATATTTTCATGTCCTTTTATTGCCTTGGGAAGACCCATAATAAAATTTATACCGATTTGGTCCCACTTCCACTCAGGAATCTTGATGGGTTGCATTAACCCACCGGGTTGCTGGTTCTTATCCTTCACCATTTGGAACATAAGACAACCATTGTTACATCCCCAATTTTTGGATTTATTTGGTGAGAAATGTAATTTCTCATATTAAGGAAATTTGAACAAATAATGATATGATTTGTTTGAAAAAAATACATTTTGTTTACAATAGCCTTGATGTTTGCGAATAATTGAATATTTGAGAAAAGAAGAATGAGGAAACCTCTAGAAGGCAAATCCAAAGAGGGATTTCGTGCCTCTTGGGTTCCTTGGGTTCAAAGGAATCCAAAGTTGCAAAGAAAAGGCAATACGAAAAGAAAAGATCAATTAAGTGTTTCTTTATTAAAGAAAATTATGATAAAATGTGGAAAATGAGTGGAAGGAGGCATAAATGAGATTTCTTGGTGAATTTTCGTATCCATGAGGTTGCTAATATTAAAAGAAATTCCAATGAGGAAAATAAAAGAGAAATAAAGAGAAATCCTCAAAAGGAAATATTTTAATAAGAAATAAACATGATAATGAGAAATAATGGATATAGATGCATCTAGAAGGATAATAATTATCAATGAAAAGGGATTTCAAAATAATGGAATGTCTTGGGATCCAAGGAGTCCCAATAAAGAGAAAAGAAAGAGAAAATACCAAAATTGCAAAACAAAAGGATAATGTGATACATTATTAATGAATTTTGGTGATATTGTTAAAAAGAAAAATAGTGTCTACTAAAAGAAAATAGAAATTCATGCTTATGGATTACAAAGCAAACATAAAGAGAATAAAAGAAAATAATTTCAAATTCTTAATGACTAAGGATCAAAGGGAAACCAAGAATTAATATAAAGAGAGAGAATTTATTCTCAACTTTGGAAAGATGGTTTCCTAATGAGGAGAAGTCTTGCTTTTATCATGGGTTCCAACCAACGCATATACCTTTCTCTCTTCATCTCCTTCTTCATCGTTTTCATTCAAAAACCCTAGAGTAGAGGGGTAGCATGACTACGAGCAAAAAGGAACCCATGGACGAGTACAAGGGAGCATGGTGCCTCCACGACACCTCGAAAGAACTCAACCATCTTTCCCCGAGCCCAGATCTTGCACGGAGGCCGCAGGAGAGCAGCAGGCCATTCGCGAGTTGTAGAGATAGAAGAGTTGGATCTGGCCATCTTGACCATGACCCAATAGCACCCTCATGTGCGCACATGCACGGTGGAGCCAGAGGGAGTTGCCTGGTGGTCGTCGAGCTTTGGGAAGGGTGGCAGGGCAACTTGGGATCTTTGGTGCAGCGGCAGCAAGTTTTGATCGCGAGGTTGAAGAAGGTCGGGTGGCCTTGGACGAAACTACCCACTACGGGCTACAACATTGATAGACTTAAGGAAGGGCAGAATGGACATTTCATCATGTTTCCCATTAGGAAAGCAACATTGGAATGGGGTGGGGTGGCGTGGCGCTCCCAGATTGTCCAAGTAAGTGAATTCTTGCAAAAATCATATCTAATGAACCGAACTCAAATAGATATGAATAATGTATGTATTTTGATTAGGAGAAAGAGAGGAATCCAATAAAAATTATATTAAACATTGATTTTGTTCCTAATTACAAAAGTACTATAAGTTGATGACAAGTGCATTAAAGATAAGTTAAAAATCCTATAAGTGATTAAAGGTTGAATTTAGTAGAGTTTAATGGGTGATTAAAGTTGATAATAACTTGTTAATTGTAAAAAGGTACATTAAGATCGAAAAGGATTCACTTTGCACGTAATTAGTCTAATTTAGAATTTATGTGCATAAATGTGCTTGAAATTTGAAAAGTACATAATGTTATCATCTTGATAGATGGATTTAATGTTGTTCATTGGATAATTCAAGAAAATATTAACCTATTATTGATAAAACTGAAGATATGATCTAAAAAGATGATCTTTTTATATAATTGGCTTAATTTAGGGTTTCGTGCATGAATATGCATTAATGAGCTTGAAAACCCTAACTTAGGTGAATACGTCTTTTAATTGTTTTAATTGTTCAAATCCATGAATAAATAGGTATACGATGATCCTAAGTCAATTTGGGTATAAAAGACTATTAAAATCGATAGTTGAGCAATTAGGGTTTATATAAGTAGAAAAGAGTATTTTAGGGTTTGTTGACCTAAAACGGATAAAGTTTGAGAAATTGATCTAAGAAACCCTAATGAATATTAATGAAACCTTAATTCGGATTAAAAACCCTAGAAAGTGAATCCAAGTCAATAAAGTAGATTCTTGATAAAGGGTGTAATAAATAGAGTACATGTGTTTTTCAAGATTCTTGACTATGTGGTTGAATTACTTGCTTGGATTGCTTTCTTGGTTGGAATTGCTTAATGCTTGTGAAATCATCAAGTCAGGTATGTGGTTATGCTTATGATTATCCCGACTAGTTTTCTGAGGATTTTATCGACGTTTCCCTCATGGCATGAAATAACTATTGGATGCTTTTATTTCATGAAACTATAGAGTGACTATGACTATCACTATGAATATACATGTATAACTGGTTAGATTTGGGTCCACCTTTGTGGCTTGTAAAGGCTAAAAAGGGGTAACCTAGAGTAAGGTCTAGGTTATCGTGGGTTAGAAATTGGGCTACCAAGTGTAGTGCCATGAGACCCATTAGCATGCCATGAGTTAAGGAGTGGGCTACTTATGAGTAGTGCCATGTGACTCAACCCTAGAAATTGGTTCACCTATAGGTGGGACCATGAGGGGTTTAATGGGGATCTACCATAAGGAAGGTAGTATCTAGGTCTACTATAGGGATAACACAGAGGATAGGGTACTCATTGATCGCGAAGTTATATTTAAAACATAATATTGGTTGTTAAATGATTAATTGAATAATTACGTTGTTATCATAGTTGCACAATTATTGTTTCCCCCACATACCAGCTTTGGCTGACCGACGTTTTGTTTGTCGGCATTTTAGGTACAAGCCAAAAGGACAAATAGTAAATCATCATATTGTGAAATACATGAAGTAAAATACAAGGTGGATTAGTTAGAGTAGAATTCATACCTGGATAGAAGTTTAGAAATCTAAAATTTCAAAAGGTATGCAAAGTTTATTTTCTTACAGCTTTTCAGTTTAGTCTATTAAAATTTAATAATTGTTCTTGGTTAATTGTTGAACCTTTGATCCGTAAATTATGGGTGCAGCTTCGACCTCTCGGTCTCCCTTAATTGGGGGTTACCGGAACGTGGGGTCATAACATTTGGTATCAGAGTATGGGTTCATCAATTAACCATTAATAATTATTAATTTTTACAAACTCCATAGAACCCAAGGGAGTTATTTGAGGATTATCCAAAAGACAGAGGTGACTAGAAAAGGATCACGACTGGGGGCTGGAAATATTTTCCTCCGCACCGCTAGTCAGAATATGAGAACTCCCGGATCCGTTTGACTATCTGGCCAAAGTCTTAGGGTATGAATCGAAATAAGATACCTTTAGGACTTTCTCATCTTATTGATCCATTCTCATCATAAATTCTGTTAAGGACCTTAAGGATTAGGGTTTTCTCTCTTCTCCTCACCCTCTTGAGGTATGGGTAAGGTTAATAAGGTCTAAGGATTCCTCCACCAAATTAATGAAAAAGCATGTAAATAAGATGTGATGGACATAAGCTTAATAGAGTAAGCGTAAACTAAAGAATAGATACATGCTTAGGTCATATGACATAAGTTGTCATGCCCTCAAAAGAGACTTGATTATAGACCTTCTTGTTTGGAGGATACATAAAGAGAGTTAGTCTTGGAGGTAGGGACCTCCATTAAAAGTAGAGACCTGGCACTTCCTCTGAGGATGACGTTAACCCTAACCCTAAGTGAAAGTTAGAAAGAGAGATGACACGAAGAGTTATAGTAGACCAGGTGTTTGGATGGACATGCCTTGGATGACATATGAGCCATGAGAGGTTGAATGACCTAGTACTTCTGGCGACCCAACCCTGGGAAGGGTCAAGCATGATAGAGTGAAGGATAGCTCCTCCATTGATAAAGCTAGAGAAAAACCTATACAACCCTATGGGCTTGTGCACATAGGGTATAGCTTGCACCCAGGGCACGTCAGTAGTAGGATGAAACCCTGGTTAAGGAATCATGATGGATGACTTATGAAATAAACATAAAGGGCTATGGATGATCTTGAGCAAACATAAGTTCGAGCCTAGGCTTCATCCATGTAGAGGATGCTTTTGAGGTTGATCCCTCATGAAAAGAGGACCTCTAATGGTGAGGTTGGTTGTAGGGTTAGCTCTAGAGAGAGAGCAGGAAACCAAGCAAAAAGGTTGGAATCCTAGACTCCGAGATATGAGGAAATGTAGGGAGTTGAGGATGATGTGACCTAAGTGGATGATAGTGGTTGCCTCATGTATGATCCCTGGAGGCTGATGATATCTTGGTTTCCTTTGGAGGAACCAAACACTAAAGAGAGGATGGGGCTTATAGAACCTATGTGCCTATGGTATAAGAGCTTTCCTGCCGAGATGAGACAAAGTGTGGCTTAGACCCTGAGGTGGTTTAAGTAGCAAGTTGCACTAGTAAAAATTGGGCCATTATTCACGAGTTAGTTCTGTCACAAACCCCTCCCTACAGGCCCTCACAAATGATCCGTGAAGAGAACTCAGGTGACAAATACCAGTGGCCCTCACGAATACAATTGTCACGGACCAACTGACCCTCAAGAATGTTATATTGAGGGACTATTTAGCCTTCATAAATACATTTTTGAGGGACAATTTAGCCTTCATAATAACATTATTGAGGGCATGTTTAGTTCTCATAAATACATTTTTGTGGGACTTGATGGTCCTAGAGAATATATTTTTGAAGGGATAATGCCTTCATTAATAATATTTTTGAGGGGCTATGTGGTCATCATCAATGCAATTTTGATGGTCAATCTGGACCTTCATCAATATATTTATGAGGGACTACTGTAAATTATTTGGTTATTGATTATTGAATGATTTATTAAATGTTTATTAATTGTTACTGTAGTGAATATTAAATTTTAAATGAAAAATTTGTATACATAACCTCAAGCAATATTTTTATACTAATTCACATGACATCATAAGAAGATTCAACACCAAAATGACACATAAAAATGGTAAATCACCTCAAACCAATTTTTGTTATTGAAGCAAAATATTATCCATACATTGCGTGCTCAACGTTGATATAAATAAAGAGTACATATGGTTCTAAAATTTGAGATTGATGACAATCAACATATCATGCTAGAAGCTCTTAAGATCTATAATGTCTCCATAGTCCTTCAAATGGTGTGGTGCTCTTCATCAATGTCAGGCCTCATACGGTTAGGTACTTGAATATTCTTCTCCTAAAAATGACAAATCATTATATTAATAGAATTTAAAGTTTATACATAAATCATAGTACAACAAACAGCTTACCCTTATATTTCAGTTTTGGTCTACTCCAAGGTGCATTGTCCGTCGAAATCCATCATTAAAAGTAATTCTACCCTATTAATATAAATACAAAAAGGAATCAGAGTGAGTGCGAAGTAGAGATAAATGTAAGTGAACCAACATATCAGCAACATGCACCCATAAACTAAAATTATGATTGAACTTAGTAAATAGTACATAATTAAAAAAACTCAGTGGGTTATATGCCTATATCTCTGTTGACTGCACTTAATTGTTGCCATCAGCGAGATGCATCTATAGATACAAAAAGAGGACGATCCTCACATGATACAAAAGGATTATTACTGAACTTGTCTTCTTGATCATCTTCTGTTAATTAGTGGAGCTGAAGACATAATGGTTTGTTGGTTACAAGAAGGTACATGCTACAATCCAGTCTATTTTTTTGTTTTCTTTCTCCTTTCAATATGTTGAATGAATTCTACTGCTCGTGCCTTTTCTCTTTAGGAAGAATGGTGTTTCACTGGGTTGTAACTATGACACAAAGTAGAGGTTTGTCTCTGCGCTTTGTATTGTAACTATGACAGGAAGGCTTGTCTGATTCAGCTGTTTATGCTAGAATAAGTTGTCTTGTGAGGTGTTGCGAGAACATGCATATCTAGAGGTTGGTTGAATTTGATTAGATCATGTCTTCTGAGGCTGATCAGATGAGGCATCACATCTATGATTACAGTGCAATGTAGTAGGAAGGTGAGAAGTATCCTTTGATATTTGAAGGATAATGATTTCAGAAACGCCTTCCCAGAGTGCCGATAGTTTGATGCTTGGAAAATCAGATAGGAGAATAGGTCCATAATGCTTCAGTTCCTCTTCTCGCTCATAAAAAAGTATCTACATATAATTAGAATTGGGTTGAAGAATTATTTCCTAACACAGATGTATGCTTCTGATGACGCAGAAATAAAAAAAGGGAAGAATAACTACAAATGTTTGTATTAAAAAAGTTTGTATTAAAAAAAAGGGAAGAACAACTACAGATGATGACGCAGAAATAAAAAAAAGGGAAGAATAACTGCAGATGATGATGTAGAATTATTTCCTAATAAATTGGTGTTTGTATTAAAAAATTTCACTCGAGATTCTAATAAATGCAGTGTATGGAGGTTCTACACCTTACAGAAGACTGTTGCTATGCTCAGGTATACATGGGTTTGCAGACTCCATTAATAACCCTTGATTTTTAATTGGTTATTAAAATTGCATTTGCATTCGGTGTAGTTCTATAAGGCTGGTAAAGATGAACAATCTAAAAAAGAGGTGAGAGGTTCATAACTACTGTTACCATGGTTGGTTTATTGACAAAAGCATATCCCTCCCCCCAGGTGTTCCTGCTCTAATACCCTATTATTAAAAGAAAAAAGCATATGCTGCATAGAAAGGAGTGATTGCATATATACATGGATGAGGGAACCAGACAAATCCCAACTACAGGATATGGGATAAAAGAAAAAGAAACAGAAGTATTGACATAATTGTGTAATAACGTGGAAACAAAGAAAGAATAAAATTAGAAGAATATATCTCAATATTACTAAATGTAACATGAGCTTGCAGTTCCTACTTGGTTTTACTAATAGATGGACAAATGTTTAAGAATAGTATATCAGCAGTTCCTACTTGTCCATATGTCACATACTACATGGCCTTGAAGAATCTCCACGGAAGGACTAATGTTTAAGAAAAGGAGACATACCTGATTTAAACACTGAGTTCTTGGTGTGAAAGACACCGATGAAGATGTGCTTGGTGTGCTCTGCATTTGAGGATGACTTTGTCGATTATTACCAGAAGTAGGGCACCAACTTTCAACTGCAACCTTTAATAAAGTGTACATGTTAATATTCTTATGTGTATGAATATTGAAAATAATCTATAGCTGTTATGAGGTACCTATGGCTGAAAGTTTGTGGATGTCCATTGCCTTGTATGGAAAGTCTGTCTACTCCATTCTCCCTTGAATTGCCTTGTATGGAAAGCATGCCTACTCCAGTCTCCCTTGAATTGCTTTGTCTAGAAAGTCTTCCTAAGCCATCCCCGCTTGAATTATTTTTCCTGGGAAACATGCCTACATCTGCACCACTACTTGTATTGTCTTGTATGTGAAAGGAACCCACACCCGACCTATTTGTGCCACTTTGCATGTGTAAGACACTTGCAGTATTCTGATTGGGGTATTCAACTACACAATCAACATTAATACCGCCATCCTATAACAAATAGATCAACAATGTCAAAAAAAAAATATATATTACATTGACATAGATAACTGAATCTAAGTTACCTGTGATTGATTATACCAAGTCATTATTTGGGAGGCGGAGTTCTTCAATCCATTTACTATTTCTTCAAGTTCCTTAAGTTTATCCTGAAATAGAAAACAAATTACAAACATCGATCTAATAGACTAGTTGTAACTAATAGTTCAAGTTTAGTTATAATCCAACATACATCCTTTGCATTCCTTTCCTTAAGAAGCATTTCATATCTTATACGGGCAGATTTTCCCCTATGTCCTATCTCTTTGTGCCCAATTCCAACACCTCAGATCCTAGCCTTTTTGGAAGGATTAAAACTTGCAAATAAGCATCACGTGTTAGATTATCAACACTTGATAATAGAGGTACCCACCTGTAGTTGTTGTTCTAAAAGGGTTGCATAAATTAGTATGTATGAGTCCTAATAGATCACTAGCCTTCTCATTATCACCAGTAAAGGAGTCTTGGTCATCTTTCCCGACAAACAATATTCAAATTGGGCACTTCCATAAAAGATCCCATATTTTGAAATAGAACATTGACCATTCTTAATATGAAATTCAAATTCATCGTTGTCCATACAAGATAAAAATGTGATGTTTCTATTTATGGAAAGTATAGAATAGCAATTAATCAACTCTATTACAGGACAAGTGGGAAAGATAAATTATAATATCCAACTATAGTGGCAACAACTCTTGCTCCATTCACAACTCGCCATTCGACTTCACCCTTTCTTAAAGGCCTACTTCTTTTCAGATCATGCATATTAGAGAATATGTGAGATCCACATCCAATATGTAGTACCCAATGGGAAGAAGTAGCTAAGTTTATCTGAATAGCATATACACTTGAAGTGGAGATCTCTATCCCCATCTTCCTCTTCATAAATGTCTTTAAGTATAAAGGATAGATTCCTATTGTACTTATCTTTCTCCTTATCTTGAGCGTAGAATATTTGGATCTATGCTTAGCCTCAGAACTCTTCATGGCCTCACTTTCATCCTTGGACTTCACTCCATTGATCATCATAATAGATTTATACTTCTTCATTCTTGCTTCAACATTAATTAGCATGCCAGGAAAATCTCACAATGGTCTGGACATATTATTCAAGTGGTAACACTCAATAAAATGGCTATATGATTCAAGAAATGATTACAGAATCATATATGTGGACAACTCTTGGCTAATGAGAATTCCAGTTCTTTTAGATGTTTCACATGTCCAATCATATTTAGCACATGGGTCTCTAGTGAATCTCCCTTTGTCATCTTGCACTCAAAGAGTGCCTTTGAGAGATTGTACCTTTCTTGCTTTGTATGAGTACGGTTTGTCTCCATAAGATGTGTTATCATCTCAAGATCCCCATATCCTCATACTTCTCTTACAGAACATGGTTCTTGTATCTTCGTATAGCATGCTTTATGTCGAAGGCATCATTGGCATGCTTACAGTAAGCATCCACCCCAGTCCTTGGCACATCAAGAGTAGGTATTTTTGGTACTAGTATTTCTAGGACATAGAGATTATGCTCGTCATTGATAACCCTTCTCTAAGTCTAAAACAATTTGTGGAAATTTTTCACATTAATTTTGTCCTTCCTAAGGACTAATCAAAATGACGCTTCGATCGTCGTATGATTCTACAAGAGAAAATATGCATTTTATCAAAACACTTTTATTTCATTTGATTTGAATAATATTTGATGATATTTAATTAGGCCTTTAACTAATTATTTCTACCAGTATTTTGTTCAAATTGATAGACCTCACATGTTAATTCAAAAGATTACAACATACAACTTGTAGTGGGCCAAGATAAAAAATAATTGAATTATTACCCTGCCAATGCCAGGGTCCATAACAAATCATTAAGGTAGGAAACATTTACCAATTACATCTTATGCAACTCATGGATAGATGACATGTGAAACTCTTTGCTATAGTCATCTTCATGCTTCTAGGTGCTTAATCTCATTAAGGACACCCCACTTAAGACAGACCCAAAATCCAACATGACAAAAATCCACCCCGCTTGGTAGGCCCACATAACTACCATCACACTTCGATGATATGGACAGTGCACCACTCTCAGCGTGCCCACGCATAGTAAATAAATCTTTTCATGTGTGTTTCTAATTGAAAGCATCTTAGACTTAATATGTTACTAAGGGAGTTTGTATTTATAAATATATTACATATATGATCACCACATACTTATAGTGCACATTGTACACATGCTATATGCCACAAACAAAAACATGCAATAAAACATAAATGATGGTTATGGAAATTCTATTGTAATTCCTTAGAGTTACAAGGAATTACCACCACCTAGTTGCTGGTATGGTATGCCCAGAGAGCCAATCATATGATGATTGAAATGAGGCATATGATTCTTCATTTGATAATGATAAAGGTAATTTCGTCTATTATGTTTGTCTCAGTCATGAGATGATGACACATACATGATAGATGTCTAACGAATGATGTGACTCGATGACATATGTCTTCAGGTTAAGGACTTGAACAATGAGACCATATGCATTTTAACAGTACATACATGCTTATTATGTCCCTATTCAGATATTACTATGGAAGCAAAATAGACAAAAATAATACATAAGACTAGAGTGTGTGTTGACTAATGATAAAGCCTCATTATTCATGATATATGATATCAAGTCAAGCATGCAAATATATGTCAGAGAATAGTATATCAGATAGACCCACTGTGAGAGTGATACATGGGAACCATGGAATGGTAGTCACAATCATCTCTCATAGTGATGGTGGTGATTGTGGTTCTTAGACCTGAAATCACTACACTTATCACATGTGATTCGGTACACTTTGACATCATCAAACGCAATCCTGATACATGAGTTGTTATTAAGGTGATGGTTGAGTGACTGTGACACATGGGGATAGACTTTGAGTGATAGAGATGGAATTTGTCCCTCCTACAAAGGAGTATGATATCCAGGGCCCCTTGATAAGCGAGGCTGAGAATTGTATGGCCATACTCTTGTGATTCAATATATGATATGTGAATTCACATGCATCTCAGATAGTTAGATCTAGGTCAAGGAACATTGATTGAATGTTTAAGAGGATGATGTTTCATGCCTCAAGTTCAATCCGAATGTCAGAGACAAAGGAACTATATGATCACTGTAACACAAATCAAAGATTGAAGTTTGAAGCTGTTCTCCAACTTTCTGAGTTGCTTGGGTAGCAATTATGAGTTACTAGATTCCACTCATTGCTTGTGATGACATAAGTTGTTATGAACATTCACTGCCAACATACATTGGAGCCGACAGGGTCACACACATAGGATACCTCTAGAAGTGGGGATTGTCCATGAATGATGTTTAGATTGAGACTAAAGGTGTTTAGGTACTCAATTAAATGTACAATTGGCTGACTGGATTTAAAACTATCAAATTCAAGTGTTGAACTAGTTGGTTAGAGTGTCATTTCGATTGGAGACTGCGTTGGCAATGTCAGGACTGCCAATTGGTCGGTTCACCCTTGTGAGCTAATTGGATGGTCTGAGCCAACCAACCAATTCACTTGGTGAATCGGGTGGCTCACAGTCCTACCAATTGAAGAAATAAAGATTTGTCTAGATGGAGGAAAAACTTTCACGTTTCACTTGTTCAATTTGATTGGAATAAGGATTAATCTTTGAATTAATTGGAAACGATCAAGGAAAGTCAATTGTACGTAAGTCTAGGAAGTGAAATGACCGGTTCACTTAGTGAGCCAACCGATGCACACTCCCAACCAAATGATTCACAAGTGAACTGATCGGCTCACTTTGCCAAATGATCATTTTAGTTATGAAATGATCAGTTTACCTGCTGTAGGCCAAGTTATTCATGGAATTTCTAGATCCTTCTACTCCCAAATAGACTGGGAGCCCTGACCCTACCCTATACTATAAATGAGGTGTACTGAGAGCTTCTTAGAAAACACAACTCAGAACATCAATTGCTCTACAATTTTTTTGTCCCCTCTAGTTTGGGTAGCTGGGAGATCCCGAGCAAGTGCTACTTCACTAGGGAGGCACAAAAAGGGGAAGACAACTTCCTAAAAGTAGTCTAAGTTCGAGAGAGTAGGTTGGTACTAGTACACCAATAGGAGGGTCATCTCCTTCCTACCAGTTCTTCTAGAATGGTAGGAGTTACAGGTGGTCTGTGGAGACTATATATAGAGGTAGGAGATCTCTGTCACTCAGGAGGACACATCAGCCACAATCTGTGGTGAAGGCCAGAGTCCATGGCGAAGACCAGGAGCTGCACAGACACTGTCCAAGACATGGTATTGTCTCTAGGCAAGCCCCAGGACTAGATATATCTCATTAAAACCATCCTTCCCGTTACATAGTCATTGATGTGATATGCTGTTATGGGTTGATGGCTAGTAATATTTTTGTTTCCGCTGGCCATAAAACCCAACACTAGCATGCACATCTCATGAAAAAACTTATTGTTGATGAAAATCTATGTTTTCCAATTTGGTTTGATAGGTTCAACCTTTGAACCGGTCATTGCGCCTCCAGGTTGGTCGGTTCATCATCACCCGCGTCATCTTGTCCCCGATCCACCATCTTTTGGATCCTCCAGTTGATTGGTTTGACCTCGAACTGATTGGTTCGACCTCCATGGTATAGCAGCTATTTTTTTCACCTTCTGAAATTGGTAGATCATCTTCTTTATCACAACAAGAAATTAAACTATCATAATGCTATTACATGATAGTAGAGAAACCTTGAGTTACATTTGAGGGGATCATAGATAGGAGAGAACAATACTTTTACAATTAGAATATAAGGTAGAGGCTTTGTATGCAACTGAGATAAATCTGAATAAACAAAAGACAACCATCATGCATAGATATATAGGGTTATTGACAATAACCATGCTTCACATCCACCATTAAAACCAGCTTTTAGAGTGACGCGTGTAAATTGCATATATGTATATATCATATATATTAGTTTGGGTTTGTACATGGTATTTAATTTGGTATGTACATTGATCAATTTTAGTATTTGCAATGTATGCATGAAATAAATGTTGATTACCAAAAATATGATCATGTTGATTATCCTAAAACATAGTAAATTGATGTGGCTCTAATAATACTATTGGGAAATATGGCGGCATACCAGACAGTGGAAACAAAATTTAACTTCCATATTCCCCTTATAATGGTAGATCACGTCAATAACTATGCAATAGGAAGGATGGTTTCAATGATATACCTGATCCTGGAGAAAGTCCAACAACAATCTCCTCATTGTAGTATGCACCTTTGTTCATGTTGCAATTGAACAATGTTTGCAATAGCTCATGGTTGATCACAATGTGTGACATCTTGACATTGTCCTCCTAGAGGGAAAAGTTCCTCATCTCTAGACTAGTCCACACAGACCACTTGGAACTTCTGTCATTCTAGAAAAATGAATAGGAAGCAGTTGTCCCTCCGTGTTGGTGTACTAGCACCAACTTTCTCTTTGACAATTGTTCTCCCTTTTTATCACTCCCTTTATCCGGTAGGACTAATAGTGAAATAGGGTTACAAAATAGGCAGCAGAAACAAAATTTTTACTGCCATATTCCAAATAAACAAGTAGATCGCATCAACAACTATGTAATGGAAATGATGGTTTTGATGATATAGTTGGTCCTAGAGCAAATCCATCAACTTACTCCTCATTGTTGTAGATGGACAACTATCTTCTAGTTGCTCTTAGATGGTGTCTATGTAGCTCTTGGTCTGTTGGTATGTATGTCCTGAGACCCAATCATGGGATGATTGGTGGGATACATTAAGATTGATTTGATAAACATCAAAGGCAAGCTTCCAATTCTTTCTTATTTAATCATATGAGATAATGATAGAACATATTGAATGTCTAGAGAATGAAAGTACTCAATGACGTATGATTTCAGGTTGAGGACCTGAACGATGAGATCATACGGATGCTAAGAGTTTGTACATTCTTATTATGTCCCTAGTCGAATGTCATTGTGGAAGGTAGATAGACAACAATGACGCACAAGACTAGATTGTGGTGTTGGTTGATGACATAATCTCGTTAGTCATGATATGGAGATATCAAACCAAACACATAGGTGCTTGTTAGAGAACAAGTAATCTGAACAGACCCACCGTGAGTTTGACACATGGAACCATGACATGTAGTCACTGTCAGTTCTCACAGTAATGGTGGTGAGTGTGATTCTTTGACCTGAAATCACTACACTCAACACATGTCGTTGGGTACACTTTGACATCATCAAACACAGTCCTAAAACATGGGTTGTTATAAAGGTGATGATTGGGTGGCTTTGACACATGGGGGTTTTAAGGGATGAGTGATAGAAATGGGATTTGTCCCTCCTGAAGGAGTTTGATATCCATGGCCACTTAATGAGTAGGATTGAGATAGGCGTGCATGCATGTGTGAATCAGTATGTGATATTGATGTCATACATATCTCCTCCAATCTACTCTGAGATCAAGAAAGTGAATGACCGTTGAAAGGATGGCTGTTCCATGCCTTGAGTTCATTCAGGATATCAGTGACAAAGGAATTATACATTCGGTGTAACACCACACACAGATTGTAGGATTGAAAGTTGTTCTCCAACTTTCTATTTCACTTGGGTAGCACTGATGTGCGACTAGGCACCACTCTTTTCTTGTGAAGTCATAAGTGTTATGGACTTTCACTGCCAACGTGAAATGGACCTACAGGCTCGCACACATAGGATTTAACCTGGAAGAGGAGTTTATCCACATAACGATGTTTAGATTGATTACTAAATGAGTTTAGTAGTTCAATTAAAAACTCAATCAATTGATAGCTCAGTATCATACTATTCAAGGTGTAGGACCGAATGATTAGAGTATCGGATTGATTGAAACTACGATTGACTAATTTGTACAAGTCTACTGCCCCAACTGATCGACTCATGTGATGAACCGATCGACTCAGGTTGGTGAACCAATCCGCTGAACTGGTGAGACGATCGGCTCATGTGTCAATGAATGGATCGGCTCAATTATTGAACCGGTCGATTCATGGACCAACTGAGACCGTTTGGAAAGTCAAAAGTCTAATTTGCAAATACAATTTGTTTCACTTGTACAAATTCGATTTGGACAAGGATTAATATTTGATTAATCGAAAACAAATTTGAAAGTCAATTTGAGTTGGATCAGGACCACAAACCGATCAGCTAAGAGCTCCAACCGATCGTCTCAGAGCCCAAGAAGATCGGCTCAGGTCCCAAATGATCAGCTCAGGGCATGAAACAATCATTTCAGGGTGTGAACCGATCGGTTCAGCTAACGCAAGTTGCTTGTTTTGTGGCAAATCTGAAACCCTTCTACTCCTACTTTAATCCCGCATTGCCCGGGGTAGAGAACCATGTTGCATGACCTTCCTATATATAGAGAGGTATTGGGGGCTTCTCTGGTGAAGCACAAAGTTCATCTTGTACATGTTGCATGTGATGTGGACCTAGATGACCGCGATTCCTCTTGGCTCGAGGAATCACATTAGGATGGCCATAATCATCGCTTTTATCATTTCACATGTAATCTGTGGGATATAGCATGTATATGATACATACTACGTATTGTGGTGATTGGATATGTATATGTACCTATAAAACCAAATCCCTCATTAAATATTAAAGTTTTAGGTGCCTTCCAAGTGTGACACACGTGAAAAGCTTGATCGGCCAAGTATGGGCACGCCCTAGCGTGGTGCACTATATATCTCATTGAAGCATGAAGGATGGATATGTGAGTCTGCCCTAGCAGGGTGCATATTCATCGTGTTGGCTTTGGGTTGGACTTAACAAGGTGACCTAGATAGGATGTAGCACCTTGATTCATGGAGGTGATCATGGCAAGGAGTTGCATATGACATCTTTTTAGAGTTGCATATGATGGAATTGGAAAAAGTTATCTACCTGGAATATCTAAGTTGTGGGTGACAACCCTA
This sequence comes from Alisma plantago-aquatica, assembly GCA_963693085.1. Lineage (NCBI taxonomy): Eukaryota > Viridiplantae > Streptophyta > Magnoliopsida > Alismatales > Alismataceae > Alisma > Alisma plantago-aquatica. Next base: position 315,687,918 of record OY856411.1, on the reverse strand, counting down.
GCTGGTCCATGACTCAGAGGATTTTAGGATCTTGACTGACTAGAAGATTGTACATTGCAATCTTCTGAATTGATGGTGAGGGCTATCAATTTGAACAAAATAGTGGGAGCGATAATCAATTAAAGTCCTAATTATATCATTAACTTTTCAAATCAATCAAATAAGTCAAAATTGAGTTTTGGACTAAATTTCATATATTTCCTTTTGTAGTACAAATGACAACAAACAACAATCACTTTTCATTACGATCGGTCCTTGAAAAGGACAAGCTGAATGGGACTAACTTCCACGATTGGTTTAGGACATTGAGAATTGTTCTCACTCAAGAGAGAAAGATTTATGTCCTGGATACTCCAATTCCAGAGGAACCTACTCCTACCGCAGCAAAGGCAGAAAGGGATGCTTACAAGAAGCATTCTGATGATGCCATTGAAGCAAAGTGCTTGATGTTCTGCTCCATGAACCACGAGTTGTAGAGACAACATGAAAACATGGGTGTCATTGAGATGATTCAGCATCTCAAGAACATGTATGAAGATCAAGCACGGCAAGAGAGATATGATGTGTCCAGGGCACTATTCAAGTGTGTCATGACAGAAGGAGATCTAGTTGGTCCTCACACACTCAATATGATTGAGTATGTTGAGAACCTGACGAGACTGGGATTTCCCCTGAGCCAAGAGTTGTCTACTGACGTGATACAACAATCATTTCCAGAATCCTACAGTTAGTTTGTGATGAACTACAACATGAACAAATTTAACAAGCCATTGACAGAGTTGTTGGGCATGTTGAGGACAGCTGAGACATGGATGAAGAAGGACAAGCCTAAGTCTGTGATGATGATCAGCAGCAAGAAAGGCAAGTTCATTCACAGGGGTAAGGGCAACGCTAAGAAGGGTTCTGATGCTAGCCAGGAGCCCAAGGCGTCTTCAGCTCTCAAGGCCAAGGGAGGTGTGACCAAAAGAGGCAACTGCCACCATTGTCAAAAGCCAGGACATTGGAAAAGGAATTGTCCACTCTATTTGGAAGAACTAAAGAAGAAGGAGGCGACTGACGTCTCCACCTGAAGGTGTCATGAAATAAACTTGTAACACTTTTTGAGGTATATGATACCAAGATATAAATTGTAAAGCACTCAATAAATGGGGCAAGTGTTGCCGCCATGGATAGGAGTACTTTAGTTTATTTTCAGCATTAAAGGCATGTAATAGAGTTATGAACTGCTATTTCATATTTTCCAATGGATAGAAACACATTAAATTTTATATATTGTATAACAATGATGGCAATTAATAAAGTTGATGTTTCAATCTTTGTGGCAATGCCTTGTTTATCTTGTGGTACTTTTTATGCATAAGATAAAGTGACACCTAAATGTTATTGATAACTCACAAAATCAAATTAGCATAAATCATGAAAACTTCATTTCTAGTTTCCATATGATGGATAAATATAGACTCTTTTGGTTAGAGAACCAGTAAGAGACATGAATCTCTTGGACATGATTAATCAATCTTCACTAGTGGTAGTGGGAGAATGATTATCCTATTAGGTATAATACATTTGATGTATTTACATACCTATTAGAGAAAATGCTAGTGCTTCAAACAGTGTTTAGAGAAATACCAATATGAATATCTTGAAGTGTTCAAGAATGTCATAGATGAAGTACAAATTTGGTAAAGTGTTAATTCTTGATGAGATCAATGAATGAAATACTTGGACCAAATGTTTGAGAACCTTGTGAGTGATTATGATAATGTATCATAGTGAGCTCGTGATCAAGGCATGGTGATGGCTAAATCAAGATGGAGTCATACTCTAAGGAGTTAGAGGATGATTATCATATAACTAATTTCTTCTTAAATAAAGAATACCCCACACTAATAAAGGACATTAAGAATCACAAGGAGTTGTGAATTCTTATATCCTTGACAGATGCACCTCGATTATCTATGAGATGAGTTGGTCATGTGATGAGTCAACTATCTAGATGAATATGAGGAACCAGACTTTCAGGTATGGTGTATGACCATTACATCCTAAATGACTTCTATGAGGACCATAAGGTATGACCTTGATGGTAGCACCCAATGGGATGAAATCCATAAGTGCAAATGAGTCTTAAGCATTAAGACACACAGATAACATTTTGAGAAGGATGATGCTTGATTGATTGCAACTTAATGACTAAGAGATTTGCATACGGATACTAAAACCGCATTCCTATAAGGAATAAAACAAGGATGTGTACGTGACACAACCTATAAGGTTTATGAATCCATTAATGCAAATGAAGTCTATAAGTTACAATGGACTAATCAATGTGATTGATTGAGTACAAGGAACTCAGAGCTGAATCTTTACTTTGATGATATGGTCAAACAGTTTGACTGATATGTCAAAGATAAAGAAGGGATATACGATTTAGTGGGAGCGTATTCACATTCCACATATTAATGTGAAATGGAGATGTTCTAGAATGTAAATACAAAGTGGAAATTATCTTTAAGGAAGATAGAGACATTTCCTATGTGATAGGAATAGAGATCTATAGAGATAGTTCTTGAAAACCTCTAGACCTAAAAGAGAAAGCATACATTGGCAATCTATATTGAAGGGTTTAGTGTGCATAGATTCAGTGGTAGAAAACATGTCCATGTTACATGGAGTTAGTATCCCAAGGCCAAGTGTCCAATTCTTATGAATAATGGGAAGACTAAGAATAGATATGGATCTATCATGTATGTAATCATCCCATTATCTTCCATGTATGGACATAGAAAGAATAAAATGCATTCATCATCTTGTATGTAAGGCATGACAATATGATGTGCTCATCCTGATAACTCGTATGTGGGACATGACGAGTGGATGTCTGTCTAGTTCCAGTAAGGGTTATTGGAACACCATGAGAACTTGATAAGTACTTGAGAAGTACTAGTTCTATGGAAATAAGGAAGGGTTCATTGTAAAGAGTTACACTGATGCGAACTTTTGAGAAGGATAGAAAATTAATCGCAAAAAAATATATATGGGATATATATATAAGTGAATGTTTGTTGATAAATGGAAACATTCCATTTAAGCCGTTTAAAGGGAAATGTTGAGAATCTGTGTGTTAAAGAACAACAATGGATACTATATGGGTCTGAAAGTTCATGAGATGAACTTATAGATATTTCGGTCATTGATGACAAGTTAGGAGCACTTGGTCATGCAATGTGGCTAAAGGTTAGCAAAGGAATACTAGATCGCATATTACGGCAACTCCATCTCTTATGTGTGATGTACAACAAAGAGATGAGAGACATCCAATTATTACCAACTTTGGCAAGGAGTTTCCATAACTCACTATGATGGCACTGGAGCATAGTAACATGTGGGACATGTTAGAAGATCACTATGAATATGATTCAAGGGTGATTGGCTCGCAGTGCAAGTGGGAGTCTGTTGGTATGTATGCCCTGAGAGCCAATCATCGGACGATTGGTGGGATACTTTAAGATTGATTTGATAAACATCAAAGGAAAGCTTCCAATTCTTTCTGATTCAGTCATATGAGATAATGATAGAACAAATTGAATGTCTAGAGAATGACAGTACTCAATGACGTATGCTTTTAGGTTGAGGACCTAAATGATGAGATCATATGGATGCTAAGAGTTTGTACATTCTTATTATGTCCCTAGTCGGATGTCATTGTGGAAGGTAGATAGATAACAATGACACACAAGACTAGATTGTGTTGTTGGTTAATGATAGAATCTCGTTAGTCATGATAAGGAGATATCAAACCAAACACAAAGGTGATTGTCAGAGAACAAGTGTACCGAACATACCCACCGTGTGTTTGACACATCGAACCATGACATGGTAGTCACAGTCAGTTCTCACAGTGATGGTGGTGAGTGTGATTATTTGACCTCAAATCACTACACTCAACACATGTCGTTGGGTACACTTTGACATCATCAAACGTAGTCCTGAAACATTGTTTGTTATAAAGGTGATGATTGGGTGGCTTTGACACATGGGGCTTTTTAGGGGTGAGTGATAGAAATGGGATTTGTCCCTCCTAAGGGAGTTTGATATCCATGGCCACTTGATGAGTAGGATTGAGATAGGCGTGCACGCATGTGTGAATTAATATGTGATATTGATGTCATACATATCTCCTCCAATCTACTCTGAGATCAAGAAAGTAAATGAACGTTGAAAGGATGATTGTTCCATGCCTTGAGTTCATTTGGGATATCAATGATTAAGGAATTATGAATTCGGTGTAACACCATTCACAAATTGTAGGATTGAAAGTTGTTCTCCAACTTTCTATTTCACTTGGGTAGCACTGATGTGCGACTAGGCACCACTCTTTTCTTGTGAAGTCATAAGTTTTTTGGACTTTCACTACCAACGTGAAATGAACCTGTAGGGTCACACACATAGGATTTAACCTGGAAGAGGAGTTTATCCACATAACGATGTTTAGATTGATTACTAAAGGAGTTTAGTAGTTCAATTAAACACTCAATCAATTGATAGCTCAGTATCATAGTGTTCAAGGTGTTGGACCAATTGAATAGAGTATCAGATTGATTGAAACTATGACTGACTGATTAGTACAAGTCTGCATCCCCAACAGATCGACTCATGTGATGAACCGATCGGCTCAGGTTGGTGAACTGATCGGCTCAACTGGTGAGACGATCAACTCATGTGTCAATGAACTGATCAGCTCAATTGTTGAACTGGTCGATTCATGGACCAACCGAGATTGTTTGGAAAGTCAGAAGATTAATTTGCAAATACAATTTGTTTCACTTGTACAAATTCAATTTGGACAAGGATTAATATTTGATTAATTGGAAACAAATTTGAAAGTCAATTTGATTTGGATCAAGACCACAAACTGATCGGCTCAGAGCTCCAGCCGATCGACTCAAATCCCCAGACGATCAGCTTAGGTCCCAAACGATCGGCTCAGGGCATGAAATGATCATTTAAGGGTGTGAAGTGATCGGTTCAGCTAGCGCAAGTTGCTTGTTTTTTGGAAAATCTCAAACCCTTCTACTCCTGCTTTAATCTTGCATTGCCTGGGGTAGAGAACCCAGTCCCATGACCCTCCTATATATAGGGGTATTGGGGGCTTCTCTGGTGAACAACTCAGAACACGAGTTGCTCTGCAATGTTGTCGTTCTCTCTAGTTTTGGTAAACGAGAGAGAGCCCGACTAAGTGCTACCTGATAAGGGAGGCATAGCGAGGGAAAGACAACTATAGAAAAGCAATTGGTTGCATGAGAGTGTGTTGGTGACTAGTACGCCGATAGGAGGGTACGACTCCTACAGATTCCTTATTGGACAAGGAGATCGGAGTTCCAGGTGGTCTGTGTGGACTATTTCAAAGGTGGGAGACTTATGCCGCTCGGAGGAGAGTTGTCAATCCCGACAATCCTGGTGAGACTAGGAGCTGCGTAGACACCGTCCAAGACTGGAGGTGAACACCACGCAAGCCGCGAGGTAACGTCGTCGAGCAAGCCTCGGGATAAGGTGTGCCTCTACAAACCATCCTTCCTATTGTATAGACGTTGACATGATTCCTTTTCTGGGTTTGTAAGGAGAAAATTTTTGTTTCTTCTACCTTCTCTGTCTCCCCTAAAACCCAACATGGTCTTCACCATGGACAACAAACTGGAACAACATATGTAGCTACTCATGTAGTCTCGCCACAAATAGCAAGTTGACAATGTCCTTCAAGAGGTAGATGACGACCTCCCTCCTATAGCATAGTCCATGCAGACTACTGAAAACTCCACATTGCTCTACTAGATCCAATGGGAAGGAGTCGTCCCCTTCTATCAATGTACTAGTCGCCGAAATTCACTCCCACAAATGATCATTAGTTGTTCTCTCCCTCACTTTCCCTCCCTTTGATAGGTTGGTCTTACTTGGGCTCTCTATTGGTTACCACAACCAGAGAGGACAACAATTGTCAGAGCAACTGATTCTCAATTGTGTGTCTTGGGAACCCTCTAGTACCCCTCTATTTATAGTAGAGGCCAGGGTCAGGGTTCCCGATCTGTGTGGGAGTAGAAAGGTCTGGAATCATGAATGTTCTACAACCTGTGAACTACGAGATCGTCGTCTCACATAGTAAAGTAGTCATCTTGTGAGAATGATGGTCGTCTCGCATAGCGAGGCGGTCATCTCCCATTGTTTCTAATTTTGAATCAAACTAGTGATTCAAATCTAATTAATGCACAACACAGAGACAACACTAGTCATTTGCACATTTGAATTTTCCCATGAACCGAGCACCTCACTCATGGGAGTCAGTCATCTTGTGACCATGAATCAGATGTCTCACTCACACAAACCGATCATCTCACAAACACGAACCGATAATCTCAGGACTATCATGCGATGTGGTCATATCGCCCATGCAAGATGTTCATCTCGTGCTCCAATTATGGCAGAAGTCAACCTTACACTCCAAGCAGTCAGTCCAACACTTGAACTTGATGATCCAAGGTCCAATTAGCTGATCTATTATTTAATTGAATACCTAAACACTTTTATAGTTCAATCTAAACATCATTCACGAATATACTCCTTTAATACAAGTGAATCCTATGTGTGTGACCCTATAGGTCCAAAATTACATTGGTAGAAAATGTCCACAAAAAATTATGATATCACAAGCAAAGAGCAATGTGTAGTCACATATCATTGCTACCAAAGTAATTCAAAAAGTTGGAGAACAACTTCAACCTACAATCTTTGATTAGTGTTACTGTGATTGTATAGTTCCTTGGTCTCTTTATCTAAATAGAACTGAGGCATGGAAACATCCTCTCAACATTCAATCCATGTCCCTTGAACTAGAGAAAACTATCTGAGATGCATGTGAGTTCACATATCACATATTGAATCACATGAATATGTTCATATATTTTTAGTCTCTCTTATCAAGAGGCTTGGATATTAAACTCATGTAGGAGGGACAAATTCCATCTACATCACCCACACTCAGCCCCCATGTGTAAATGCTACCCAATCATCACCTTTATGGAAACCTGTAATTCAAGATTGCATTTGATGTTGTCAAAGTATACCCAATGACATGTAATCAATGTAGTGACTTCATGTCTAAGAGCCACAATCACCACTGTCTCTATGAGAGATGATTTTGACTACCATTCCATAGTCTCTATGTATCACTCTCATGGAGGGTGTATCGATACACTATTCTATAACATGTACCTAGGTTAGTGACTTGATATCATATATCATGACTAATGAGACTTTGTCATTAGTTATCACACACTCTAGTCTTATGTATTATTATTCACTATTTTGCTTTCATAGTAATATCTGACTAGGGACATAACAATAATGTATGTACTCTTAGCATCTGCATGATCTCATTCTCCGGGTGATGTACATGAAGACATACATCACCAAGCAACATCATTCTTTAGACATCTTCTTATGTGTGTGTCATCATCTCATGACTGAGACAAACATAATAGGTAGAATTACCTTTTATTACTATCAAATCCAGTATTTAATGGCATATCCCATTCATCACATGATTGGATCTCTGGGCATACATACTAATAGACTCCCACTTCCACTTAGAGCCAATCACCTACAAATCTTATTCCAAGTGATCTTAACATGTCCATCATGTTTCTGCTATGTAAGAAATTTTATAGAGGGTTTAGCAACATTTGCTTCAAGTTGATATTTTGCAATTTTCACATCTCTTCATTGTACGACATCTCATATGTGATGGAGGTGTCATAGTATGCTATCTGAGATTCCTTGCCTATCATATAGCTTCATTGTTATCAAATTATTTCTATTATTCTATGAAAGGTTGGAACCTCACACAAGTTCACCCATATGAGCTTCTTGATACATACAATATCTTTTGTTGTTCTTATTACATAGAGATACTCGACTTTCTTTTGCATAATTGAACACTTTTCATTAGCTCGGAATCCTTTGTAGCTTAAAGTTCTCGTTTAATTTCAAAGATAAATTTTGATGTGATCATCAATTTTTCAGTTTTGAAGCTTGCATTGGTGTAACCATTTACACCCAACTCTTCCTTTTTACACCCAAATCTTCCTTTTAGTTCTTCAGAAGCACTCAAGGATGTTCTTTTTATGGTATTCTAGTGACTCTCACTGGTATCTCACATATACTCTCTCATAATATCCAATACATATGAGATTTCTAGGTATATATATATATATGTCCTGTCGTCATGTCCAATACATATGAGATGACTAGATATCCTCTCATCATGTCCAATAAATATGAGATAATAGGATATCTTCTCATCATGTATAATACATATGAGATAATGGGATTAGTACATAACATTGTATTCAAGATAGATCCAATTATAAAAGCATATGGCATCTATCCATGTGTTCCTATTTTTCATAAGAACTAAGACACTAGGCTCCTGGGAGACTAACTCCATGTAACATGGAAAAGCTTTCTCTCGTTGAGACCTACATGCTTAAACCTTTAGACATTTTCCAATGTATGTTCTCTTACATAGGTCAAGAAGCTTTCAAGATCTATCATTGTAGATCTCAATCCCTATCACATAGGATGTCTGACCTAAACCCTTCTTAGAGAAGGAGTTTTCAGTCAGATATATAGGATAAGGATGTTATTCCCCATATTAATGTGGAATATAAATATGCTCTCACTAAATCTTTTATAATCACAGATTTCATCTTGATTCTAACTCAAATCAAACACTTTGACTATTTTGTCAAATAGAAGATCCCATCTCTAAGATGCTTGCTTTAATCCAATGATTGTCCTTTGTATATTATAGACTTTATTTGCAGTATTGGATTTATAAAACCTTCAACTTGTGTCACATACACATACTCATAATAATTCCAATTAAGGAATGCAATTTTTAACATCCATATGCCAAATACAGTCATTCTAAGATGCATAAACAAGCATGATCCTGATGGATTTAACCATGGTAAATGTTGAAAGACATCATCTTGTTCAACACCCATAACTTGCTTGGAACTCTTTGCAACCAATTTACCTTTCCATATTGGTATTTTCCCAAAGACCCAAATGCACCATATGGGTTTTACCCCTTCAGGTGGATCCACCAAGGTCATACCTTGTTGGTATACATGGTCTCCATCGTGGATCTGATGGCCTCAAGCCATTCCATTCCTTCTAGTTTCCTCAATAGCTTCTACGTAGGTGGCTGACTCATTATATATGATCAACCCACCTCCTTCTTGAAGATATCATAATATTTCAAGCTCTAGGCATGTTCCTCTAGAACTATGAGTTTTGTGTTATATAAGGAACTTGTTATTCAACAACAACTTGTGATTCTCCTTGTGCCCATTGTATCTCTTTAGATTCAATATTTTCTTATTTGTCTTGAACATTTTGTTTTCTACTTTTACTCCCACTGATTCCTTTGGAACTAAGTTCCTCCCCAGGAATGTGGTTACCCAGATTAACAAACACTTTGTTGTCGGATTGGAATAAAAGTACTATTCATCAAAATAACAATTATGTGATTAGTGGACAAAGCCTTTTAAGAAATATTTTTCTTATATAGGTGTCCATCCCTAATCATAGTAAAAGACACATTGGGACACCTCCCATGCCATATCTCATATGGTGTATTTTGAACAAAATTTAGACAATACATTTGTTTAGTGTTAAGCATGTGCCCAAAGAAAATTGGAAGATCAACTAGATTTCATTCACCATGACAAGCAAGGTGTGATTCCTTCTTATTGATACACTTTCATGATACATTATCATTCTATTTCACGTGGAGTTCATCATGATACATTATCATGGTTTCCCTAGAAGTTCTCAACTCTTGGTTAAAAATATTTCAACATCGATGACATCGAAGTATTTTAATACTTTTATCAAGTTAGTTATGTACTTCATTGACGATCTCCATGAACACTTCAAGATATTCATACATGTATTTCATTAATACAAATTTCCATATCTACTGATAACATCAGTAGATATAATAAGGTACTAGTAACTACCTTAAGCATTTATTATAAAAGGTCTATATGTACAATAGTATGTACTAGCCCTAATAGAATACTCATTCTCCCACTACATCTAGTGAAGACACTTTTATCACATTGCACAACAAATAAGATATGCATGTCTCTATTGTTTCAATAACCAAAAGAGTCTAGATAACAATAATATGGATTCTAGAAATGTGTTTCTCATTTATGTACTCTATATGATGATGTCATAGATTATTCAATGTTTGAGTCATCAAGCCATTCAATATATGTGGCATACACATATTTTTCTATAGAACTATCATATATAGTTTGTGAGACACAGGGCATTGCCATAAAATATCTCATCTTTTAAAATGAAACATCAATTTATCCTTGTCCATACAAGATATGTGATGTTTTCATCAGTGGCAAGTTCATAATAGCAATTCACTAATTCTATTATGTGCCCATGAATGACAACTTCTAGATGTAGTGGCAAAAACTCTTTATCATTACCATTCTAGCTTATTCTTATTGGGTCATGAAGTAGATATCTCTATCTCTTTCTTCTTCCTTTGTTCATTTAAGTGAAGAGGATTGATTCCTTTGTCATTTAGCCTTCCTCTTATCTTGAGTGTAGAAGACATGGAATTAATCTTAGCCTCAGAACTCTTCTTGGCCTTGCATTTTCCCTAGGACTCATTTGCACTTATCACCATCATAGATTTGTCCTTCTTCTTCCTTACTTTGGCATCAACATGCCAAACATTTAATAAACTGAATATTTGATTCACGCAACAAATTGTAGAATCATATCCATGGTCAACTCTTAACCTAAGAGATATCCCAGTCACTCCACATGCCAAATCATATTGAGCACATGGAGCTCTATTCTCCTTTTCTAGTTTGCATTCAAAAAGCACTTTGGAGACATTATACCTTGTTTTATTTATATGATTCTTAAGATGTGTTACCATCTATATAATGTACTCATTATCATGTTGTTCATGAAACTCATAGTTCATACAAAATAGCATAAGGTTCTCAATATCTATGACATCTTTGTCATGCCTTAAGTAATAATCCATATTGGCATTAGATGCATTTGGAGCAGGTTTCTCTAACTTTACTAAGGAAATAGAGCTTTCTCTCATTGATGAGAACATTTATCAAAGTCCTTAACCAATTGTGGAACTTTATCTCATTTTGTCGTTCTTAAGTATTGATGCAATTTGAACTTGTTTGTGTTTGACATTGAATCCTACAAAGAAATATTGCAACATTTTCAAAAAAAATTGGTTTCGTTTGATTTGATAAATTAAGGATATTAATTAGGTCTTCAATTAATTATCACTCCCACTATTTTTTTCAAATTGATAACTTTCATGTATCAATTTGAAAGATTGTAGTGTACAATCTTCTAGTAAGCCAGATATAAGACAATTCAACTATTGCCCTACCAATGCTGCAAAACACAGTTAATCATCAAGGAGACAACTTTTGCCACTTGTATCATATGCAATTCTGGAGAGATGGCATGCACAATGCTTTTCCATAATCATATGCATTTCTCTGGGCTTAGATGCTCTAAGAATCACCAGTAAAGCATGATCCAATAGCTAATATGATAGATATACAACCTACGAAGGTCGCACCTACATATCTACCATCACACTTCCATGAGATAGAGGACACACAATGTGAGGGCATACCCTATGCTTGGTCGATCAAGCTTTTCATGTGTGTTTCTAATGGAAAGCATCTTAGACTTAATACTTTTTCTAAGGGGTTTTGTATTTATAAATATGTATACTTTATCCAATCACCAATACATAGTACATATCATATACATGCTATATCCCACAACAAAACATACAATAAAAAAAGCAATGGTTATGGCCAGCCTAATGTAATTCCTTAGAGCCACAAAGAATTACCACAACCTAGGTCTACATCACATGCAGAAACATGTTGTTGATTAAGATCCATTCTTGCCAATTCAAGTTGTTTGGTTCAACCTTTGAACTGATAGACTCACCTCTAGGTTGGTCATTTGGTCATCTCATCAGTCGTCTAGTTCTTTTATCCATCATATGCTCACTGCTCCAGTCGATTGGTTGGATCCACCAGGAGATTGGTTTGGCCTGTCCTTCTATTCCTCCTTGGTACCGATCGACCCATATCTGAGATGATCAATTGGCATCGTTAGAATATCCTTCTTCTTTGTCATAATGGGAAAGAAAACTATCCAACAGTTACATGATTATAGAGAAACCTCGAGTTACATTTGAGGGGAGAAAGGGTAGGAAAGAATTAGCTTTACATTGGGAACATAAGATAGAGGCTCAGTATGTAGATCGAGATAAAACAAGATAAACCAACCACACAACCATGCACAAATAATATAGGTGATTGGCCATAACCATGCTATACATCCATCACCGAAACTCACTTTTTGGGCGAGGTGTGTAAATTGCATGTATACATCATATATATCACTTTTGAGATTATTGTGGTATTTGATTGGACAAGAAATTATTCAGACAACGTGCATTAATTAAAGGATAAAACAAAAATCCAATCATATCAATTACCCCAAAATATAGTAGATTAATGTTGCTCTAAAACCACTATAGGGAAATTGAGTGACAAAATACGCAACGGAAATAAATATTTTATTACCATATTCCCCATAAAACAACAAACTGTGTCAACAACTATATAATGTAAATGATGATTTCGAGGATATACCTATTCCTGGAGCAAGTCCAGTTACATACTCCTCCTTGTTGTATATGTGCAACTATCTTCTAGTGGTTCTTGAACATTGTTGGTGCTAGTCCTGGAGAAAGTCCAGTTACATACTCCTCCTTGTTGTATATGTGCAACTATCTTCTAGTAGTTCTTGAACGGTGTTTGTGAAGCTCCTGGTCTTCACCACGGACAATAGACTGGAACAATATCTATAGTGGTTCTTGTGGTCTTGTCGCAGACTACAAGTTGTCGATGTCCTCCAAGAGGTAGATGATGGCCTCCCTCCTATAGAAAACTCCACATTGTGCTACCAGAACCAACCAGAAGGATTTGTCCCCTTCTATTAGTGTACTAGTCGCTGACATGCTCTCCTACAACTGATACTTAGTTGTTCTCTCCCTCTCTATCCCTCCCGTTTATAGTTAGAACTTTCTTGGGATCTCTATTGGTTACCACAATAAGAGAGGACAACAATTTTCAGAACAATGGATTCTCAATTGTGGGTCTTGGAAAGCCCCCAATACCCCTCTATTTATAGTAGAGGCAAGGGTTAGGGTTCCTGATCAGTGTGGGAGCAGAAAGGTCAAGAATCATGAATGTTCTAGAACCTGCGAACTATGACATGGTCATCTCAGATAGACAAAATTGTCATCGTGTTTAGTTTCCTATTTTGAATCAAATTGGCAATTCAAATCCAACTAATGCACAACATAATGTCAACATTAATCGTTGATGCAATTGAATTTACCCATGAACCAGGCATCTCTCTCATGTGAGTCAGTCATCTCATGACCACAAATTGGTCGTATCTCTCACGTGAGCTTGTTGTCACATGATCATGAAGTGGTCGTCTCGCTCATGTGAGATAGTCATCTAGTGCCCCAGTTCAGGAAGAACTCAGACAATTCAATTTCTAATGAACGTGGCATTCCAAAAAGTCAGTCCAACACTTAAATTTGTTGATTCTGAGTCTAGTTAGTTGATCTATTATTTACTTGAACAACTAAACATCGTTATCATACAATCTAAACATCATTCATGAATATACTCCTTTAATCCAAGTGTATCCTATGTGGGTGACCTTATAGGTCTAAAATTACATTGGTAATGAATGTTCATAACAAATTATGACATCACAAGCAAAGAGAGGGGCCTAGTCACACATCATTTCTACCCAAGTAATTTGAAAAGTTGGAGAAAGACTTCAACCTACAACCTGTGATTATTGTTACTATGATCGTATTGTTCCTTTGTTTCTACTATCCGGATTAAACTCGAGGCATGGAATCATCATCCTCTCAACATTCAATCCATGTTCCTTGGACTAGAGCAGGTTGTCTGAGATGCATGTGACTTCACGTATCACATATTGAATCACATGAATATGGTTTTATATTTCTCAGTCTTGCTTATTACGAGGCTTGCATATCAAACTCGTGTAGAAGGGATAGATCCCATCTACATCACTCACACTCAGACCCGTTGTGTCAAAGCTGCTCAATCATCACTTTTACGGAAACCTATATTTTAGGATAATGTTAGATGATGTCAAAGTATACCCAAAGACATGTGATGAATGTAGTGACTTTAGGTCTAAGAACCACAATCACCACTACCACTATCATTGATGATTCTGACTTCCATTCCATGGTATCCATGTATCATTCTCATGGTGGTTATGTTTGATACACTGTTCTACAACATGTACCTATGTGAGTGACTTGTTATCATATATCATGACGAATGAGACACTATCATCAGTCAATACACCCTCTAGTCTTATGTATTATTGTTGTTTATTTTGCTTCCACATTAATATTTGACTAGGGACATAACAAGAATGTACATACTCTTAGCATCTGTATGATCTCGTTCTTCAAATCACGTACATGAAGATATAAGTCATCCAGCAACATCATTCCTTAGACATATACTTACATTTGTGTCATCATCTCATGACCGAGACAAAAATTATAGACATAAGTACCTTTTATTATTATCAAATCAGGTATTAAATGCCACATCCTTATGATCATATGATTGGCTCTCTAGGCATACATACCAACATGACTTGCTCCGGTTCTCTTGGTTACCACACCCGGAGAAGATAACAATTATCATATGCAATTGAGTTGTATCTGAGAAGTCCTCATACCCCTGTATTTATAGGAGGATTAGGGTCAAGGTTCTCAATCTATGTGGGAGTGGAAGGGACCTGAATTTCATGAATTTTCACAACCTGCAAGTGGCAAAATGGTCAGTTCATAGGTGAATTGATCGGTTATCATGTGAGACAATCAGTTCAACCCTTAAACTAATCTCTTCATCATGTTTTCCAATCACAATTGTATTTTTAATTATAATATGATTATTGCACAACATGGTGTCATCACTAATCCTTGAAGCAATCAAATTTATCCATGAATTGGGTGGTTCATCACATGAGCCATTCATTTGATGACCTTGAGCCAATCAGTTCACTCAGTGAACCAGTCGGTTCATTCCCTGGTTCATCCAAAATGTAGCAAATGCAATCTCCAATCAACCTGACACTCTAAGCGATCAATTCAACACTTGAACTGATCGATTTTAGAGTTTTGTCAGTCTATTGTTGTTTAAATTGAATATTTAAATACTTTAGTAACAAAGTTAAACATCATTCATGAACAAACATCAATTCCAAATGCATCCTAAGTGTGTGAACCTATAGGTTCCATATTACGTTGGCAATGATTGTGTATAACCAATTTATGTCATCACAAGCAAAGATCATTATCTAGAAACATATCATTGCTACCCAAGTAACTAGAAAGTTAGAGAAAAACTTCAACCTACAATTTGTGATTGGTGTTATAGTGTTTGTATAGTTACTTTGTCACTGATATCCATATTGAACTTGAGGCATGTAATAGTCATACTCTTCAACATTTAATATTTGTTCCTTGGACAACAGCAGACTGTCTGAGATATATTAAGCTCAATATCACATATTGACTCACATGTGTTTGGCCATTCATTTCTCAGTCTGGCTTATAAAGTGGAAAAGATATCATACTGATGTAGGAGGGAAAAATATCATCTACATCACTTACAGTCATCCCCATGTGTCATAGTGAATCCAATCATTACCTTTATGGAACACCTTATTCAAAGTTATGTTGGATGATGTCAAAGTACAATGAATGACATGTGACGAGTGTAGTGATTTCAGGTCTAAGAACCACAATCACCACCAATACTATGATAGATGACAACCATGTAATGGTTTCCATGTCACTCTCATGATGGGTCTTGTCTGATACACTATTATCCAACAAGTATCTATGTATTTGGTTGTATAATCTACTCTAAGGAATTGTGACCTACACCATTCCATGTTCTACAACATACTCGACCTCTATTGTAGAATCTACAATTGTCTCTTCCTTGGAAATTTTCAAGCTCACAACTCTATTGTTGAGGCAAAACACAAATCCAAATTGCATTTTGTAAGGATGAGTCTCCATTCTTCACATATCCAAGATCATTCCTTGGAAGTATAATTGCATCCACCTTTTCCAATAAGTGTAGTTGGATCCATCGAATGATTATGGCCACCTCACACATGTCCCTTTGAGGTTGAGGCTGCTAAACAAGTTTTCCCCCATGCTTCAAGACTCTTGGGAGTTCCTTGAAGACCTGCTATGGTACCAATTGAAAGATCTAGAGTGGGAGGTGTATAGAGCTTTTCATAATATTAAAATTAATTTAAAACTTAAATTGCAAGGAAAGGTGAACACAAGGACAAGATTTGAAATTTAGAGTGGTTCCACCCTTCCAATCGAAGGATGTCAATCCACTACCCAATTGTCACCTCCACTACCTCGATGCATGCTTCACCTCCTTGGAGTAGCGTCAATCACGTTGGAGCAGCCTTCACCTCTTGAAGTAGCTCTGAGTCAGCTCCCTCAAGACAACCTCCCAAACTTGGAGTAGTCATGGAGGACAATTGCATCAACTTGCAGAAGTATTTTGGAAGAAGGATATTACAACATTCTTTCATAAGATATACAATTAAGAACTATGGACAAGTGATGATGATCCACTCCATAAGGCTTAGGCAAGCCTATTTTTGGGGGAGAAAGATTCTAGTATTAGGATTAGGCTACAATGATGTCAAATTGAAGTGTAGACCTAAACTCTTGAGAATTATGGAAAGTATACTCAAGTATGTGTATATGAACTCAAATGTTGCATGAAAAACTTGTGTTTAGGTTTCCTAAGACCAATCCTATTTATAGGAAATGTTTACAAGTGGTTAGGGTACCTGTTGGTAGTGTCTAGAGTGTTTTGGACTGATGATTACTTGCTAGGATTAGTTTAATTAAGTTGCAATGGCTATTTTGATCGTTAATAAACTAACATTCAAGAACTTTTCTCAGTCCACAATATTGTTGACCGGAAGAGTCTCAGTCCAAAATGTGATTGACCAAGAAATTTCCTGGGCTCAAATGTTCCAATGGCTATATTTTAGTCTTTCTCTCAGTCAAACTTGTCACAATGGCTATATCTCGATCGACAATATTGTCAAACGAAATTGACTCAGAACTTAAGATACACAAAGTTATTTCTCAGTTGTCTAAGTCTTCAATTGAGTGATTATTTATCAACAATTTTGTCAACCGAGAAGGACTCTATGCAAAGATTTGCAATGTATGTGAGGTCCTATTCATGACTCATATGAAACCTATCAACCCTAAAGTCTTCATGTGAGTGTAAGACAGGGATTTGGATAGTTTTTTGAGGATCATCATTTGTCCTTGAATCATATCTATTAAGTTGTACAAAAAAGAATATTTGTACAATTATACTCATGGTACAACTTGACCTACAAGCATCCAAACATATAAATATCATCTCCTTAATAATTGGATCTTGACTTGGTTCCTTGATCACATGAAACACTTGATACATATGTTAGTGACACAATATGAGAAATATTTGCATCGTCAAAATATGAGTGTGGCATATCAAAAAGCCACAAATCTCCCCTTTTTTATGATGAAAAATATTTCCATAAGATATATTGAATGTATCAAACTTTGAACTTCATACCTTTGATAGACAATTTATCTCATGGGCTATTGTCCCCCTTTTGTCAAAATAAAAAAGGTGTCAATAGTTATCAATGCTCCCCCTCAAAGAGACACACTCCTCAACAAGATAGTCATTTTGGAGAGGGAAAATCTATAATGAATGAAATAGGAATACCAATTTAAGTGAAAGGGCCAAAAATAAGGATATACAGTAATCGTAGTAAGGCATAGTCAAAAAGTCGTATATGAGTAAGGAACAATTGAGATTTTTTCTAATTACCAATGAGAAGAATGGTAAATACTTCATGATAAAACGACCTAATAAAGCAAAAATATCAAAAATATACTCTAAAAAAATGGTGTGTAATATTAAGTCCACCATGATATAGAGATGCCACCAAAACAAAAAAAAAGAAAAATGAAACACTGATTTCTCTACCGTTTTCAAGGGATGTCAAGCCCGATCATGATTAGAGAATCCTTTAAGCTCAAAATGAGGTCAACAAAGGTATCTTCAAATCAAATATAAGGGATGTTAAGCACATTTAATGTAGAGAAGTCAATAAAGAGCAAAATTTAAAGAATATTCTAATAGTATCATCTTTTGTTGAAAGAAAATGCACCTGAATATATCTACTCTAATCATCAAAAATGAATAAAACAATACTTTTTGCCACCAATATATTGATTCCTCATGGGACCAAATAAGTCCATGTGGATATGTTCTAATGGTCTAGTAGTACTAAGTAAGGCTTTAGATTTGAATGAAGTTTTAATTTGCTTGCCTAAAGTACATGGTTTACATTTTTTTAGTTTATAAAAAGAAAGTTTAGGTAAACCACGAACAAGATCATATGTCAATAGCTTTTCCAATAACATCTAAGCTTGCATAACCTATCATTCTATGCCATAATTGTAATGATTCATCATTTGCAACAAGGAATTTTCCAATAATAGCTTGCATAATACTAGGTCTAAGTTTGTAAAGATTTCCTACTCTTTTTCCTTCATAAATAAAAACATTAGTGTTTGTTATGAGAAACTTGCAACCAAATTTGTTAAAAAGAATGTCATAGCCACTATCACACAATTGACTAACACCAATTAGTAGCACATTTATTATTTGAATATATATACTAACATTACCTATCCTTACGATTTTACATTTGGCATTATTTCCAAATGTGACTGTCCCACTCTTCTTTTCTTCAAGTGTATGAAAAGCTTCCTTGTTTCTAGTCATATGCTTGGAGAAACCACTATCAGCTACCCAATCCTACAAAATATGAAGGTTTTGGGTACCCATGTGGTGGTCCTTTTGGTTAATAACATTCATATATATGCCTTAAATATTTTATCCTCATGAATCAACATGATGAGGAATTTATAGATTTAAAATATCAATGTTAATTACATGTAAATGATTTGATTTTCAACAGAAAAATTATGTCAAGTTTATTTTTTATCGACCTTGACTTTGATCGGAAGGCCCCTCAGTCGAGGTCCTTGTCAACCGAGAGGCAATTATACAAATGTCCACAAAATGCAATATTTCTAGTGTGAAAAAGATATATCATTTTCAATTATTTTAATTTGAATGATAGAAGTAAAAAAATCAAATACACAAAGATATAAATCTTAAAGCTCATTTCAGTTGAAATAAGACACATATGAATTTCATTATGAACTTTAGGTCGAATCTCAACAAAGTATCCCAAAATCTCTAAGTTGGGAGTTTTGGAACCCGAACCATGTCAATGCCCTTCTTTTGATTCTAATCACAATAGAATGAATAATGTCCAAGATGTTGGCAGTAATAACTAGATACAATGTGAATTTGGTTTCTCTTCTCAACATTTTCAACATGTGATATATTGTGCTTTGGCACATAGATGGTCTTGGTTCTAGGGGATTGTGTCTTTCTAGCTCGAGGCTTTTTATTGTATTTTTATTTAGGTACATAGCATGGGCCCCTTCTCTTAGCCTATCCAGAATTGTTTTCTAAGACTCTATCAAGAATATCATTATGCTTTAAACTACCAATGTATTTACGTTATTCAAAAATTTTAGAAAGTTTCTTTGTAATGTAATATCTAAATTGACTTGAGATAAATGTACAAGTATTATCTCTTTCTCTAACAATAATATCATAATATGAATGAGTGCATAGAATAGGTTGAGTTTGATAGTCATTTATCTTAGCAAGAAATTCAACATTTTCTTGAGAAAGAAGATCATTAATATTTTCGAAAACAATCAACTTGGCTTTATAGTCATCAATAGAAGCTTTCAAAATATCATTTTTAGAACTAAGACTTTCATTTTTAGAAGTAAGATCATGTAGTTTAGCATGCAACTCATCATTAATTTTAGGGAGATTTTTTTTTGCATTCAATATATTTAGTATGTGTTTCTTATAGACTATTTACTAGATCACTTTTAGATTATTCAAAAATATCTACCTCATTTGAGTCTTCTACTTCATCTTCCTTAGCCATGACACAATCCACTTCTTCCTCTCCACTCTCACTGTCGTCACTTGATTCATCCCAAGCCACTTTGTAGGCTTTGTCTCCCTTCTCGTTATTCTTGAAATAAAATTTCTTACCCTTCTTGATTTTGGGACACTCATTTTTCACATGTCCCTACTTGTAACATTCAAAGTTACTAATGCAAGAAGAGGAAGAAGATATAGAATTTGTTATATTTAAACCTTCTATATTTCTTACCATTTACAATGAGTGCATCTTCTTCATCATCTCCTTTACATGTCATTTTCTTGAGTGATGACTTTGAATTGAGCTTTAGTTGCAGCCTTTAATTTGATATGCTTCCTTTACCCCTTTGGGAGTTCGGCCTCCACTCTTTGTTCTTTTTTAAAGGTAACCTCGTCTGTCTCAACGTTGCCAATGTGATTTTCCATCATCAATTTGGTGAGGTCATTAGCTTCTTCAATGGTTGTCACCTTGGACTTGTACTTAAGAGGCAATGATCTGAATATCTTTGATACTTGATCCTCTTCACTAATGTACTTGCCAAAAGAATTCAATCTATTGATGATAGAACAAAATATTGCATACATCTCATTTATACATTCATTAGGACCCATACCAAATTGTTCAAACTTTTGGTTAAGTATATTGATTTTAGTATTCTTAACTTGAATACTACCTTCATGTGTAACTAATAGTTTATGTCAAATTTCATAAGCGATTTCACAAGAAGATATGCAATTAAACTCACCAATAAATTGAACAATATAAAATTGTTACAACATTGACATTTAGATGAGTTCTTTTTATCATTTATGAATCCCATATATCATACTCTATAGTTGGAAGCTCATAAGGATGAGTCACCATTTTCCATATCCCCAAGCTTATTTCTTGGAAGTAGAATTGCATCTGCCTTTTCCAATAAGTGCAGTTGGATCCATCAAACGGTTGTGGCTGGATC
Source organism: Alisma plantago-aquatica (assembly GCA_963693085.1). NCBI lineage: Eukaryota > Viridiplantae > Streptophyta > Magnoliopsida > Alismatales > Alismataceae > Alisma > Alisma plantago-aquatica. The sequence continues at coordinate 315,666,578 of OY856411.1, read as the reverse complement.
ATGTAGGTCCCTTTGAGTTTGAGGTTGCTAAGCAAGTTTTCCCCCATGCTTCAATACTCATGGGAGCACCTTCAAAACATATTGTAATACCAATTGAAACATCTAGAGGTGGGTGAATAGATATTTTGATGATTTTAAAATTAATTTAAAACTTAAATTGTAAGACAAAGGTGGACACAAGGAGGAGACTCGCAATTTAGAGTGGATCCACCCATCGATTAAAAGATGTCAGTCCACTATCCAATTGCCTCCAATTGGGATTTGCAAGTGATCAATTTTGTTACCTCTCAAGGATTTACAATAAAATACAATCACTTCAACTACACCTCTTATTTACTAGGACACGAAAGAGAACCCCAAGAGAGTATCATGATCGACCTCACACAACATTCACCTCCTTGAAGTAACATCAATCATCTTGAAACAACCTTCACACCTTAAAGTAGCTCTGAGCCAACTCCCTAAGATAGTGTCCCACTAGTACATAACCGGCCTTTAGTGTCGGTTTTTATGTGACACCTATGTGGTCACCGCTAAAAGCCCAACCGTTACCCATCGGTTCTCAAACCGATGCCACAACCCTTTGTGTGCCGTCGAAAATGCACCAGCAGGGGGGTATAGGCATCAGTTATTAGCTTTGAAACCGATGTCATATACCTTCGTGCCACAGAAATGGTGCCATCTGGGGAACTACCGGTGTCGGTTTATTAGCGATAACCGACGCCATCTCACCCGCTGTTACGGTCGTGCTGGCCGGCACGAACGTGGTGTCTGGACCGTTGCCACGGTCGTGTTGTCCAGCACGACCGTGGTGTCTGGCCTCATTAGGGAAATCGACGACGGTTACTAGTAGGGCAACCGAAACTGTAGCCATTTGTCGTCAGTTTTATACAAATAACTGACGCATATTTTATGTTTTTTTTCTGTCAGTCTATAGACCTGCTGTGGCTGGTCGCAAGATGAGAAACCTACAGTTCAGTTATGAACTGCAGGTTTTACGACATCCATTAATATCAGACAACAACAAGCTACACATCTGCAAAATTAACAATGTAAATGTTCACACATTTAGCAACCTGCAGTTCAATTCGTTTTTCACAAATGTAGAAACATTCAATTAGCAATCTGTAGTTCCATTCATTTTCACATTCACACATGTTGAAACATTAATATAGCAACCAGTAGTTTCATTCATTTTCACTCAAACACATGTAGAAACATTCAGACATGTAGAAACATTCACACATATTATAATTCAGAAATTCATTTACAAAATATCATTCTTTAGTCATTATTCGCTATCAACATCCCTATTACATGTTAAAACCCCCACTAAATGTATGGTTGTTTCCCATTCTTCTCTTACTTCATTTAATTCTCTCGTCGTATAGGGAGCATGTACATCTAGTAAGGCCTTTCCTATAGTGTGGTCAGTTTTAAACACCTGCAAAGAGAATGATGTATATATATAATTAATGAGCTATAATTAAGAGTGATATATTTCATATTATCTAATGAGACTATATATAATACTCAGGAATGGTATCGATGTCCATTACGGCATATTTGATAATCATGTGCATAAATTGCATCACATAGTATGCACATGCCCATCTGTTGTCTTGTGTATAACCCTATAAATTGAAACATACAAAATATTAAAAAATACAAATAATTAAGCAGTGTTCACATAAATAATATATACATGGCAGTCGGGAACTTACTTCCACGTTTGTCCAAATTATTTGCTGGTTCTTTTTCCTGGGGACCTTTCCTCCAGCCTTTTTGAACTCATCTAAACCCCTACATGTTAATGTAACACAATACATTGCATAATTAAATAGTAATGTAATAACATATGTTAACGGATATGAAAATGAAATATTTATCACCGGAATAATGACATTTTCATTTTGTATCCATATCTTGAATTCAATTTAGTCCCCTTAGGATCTATATAATAGACAGTGAACGTCTCGGGGACAATAACTAGTAATTGCCAATGCATACCACTAGAGGTAAAAAAGTTAAAAATTAATAACTCAAAATGCACAATAAAAATGTAATTTTCTTAAGTCCAAATTATAAGCAAAATAAACTTACTCCACATTGAATGGAGCTATTATCAACATCTTCTTATTTTGAGCAAAACTTGTAAAAGCATCACAACAGTATTGTTGAACTGACGGAGGGTCTTTAGCTACTAGACTAATTAAAGATGGAATAAAAAATCCTACATGTTCGAATGAAAAATCAACACATATCTTGTCTAAGTAACTGCTAAACATGTATTACGTATGTATTAATAAATAAGAAACCAGATCACCAGATCCTACACAAGGTATATGTATTTATAAAGAATATCTCACCTTATCCATAGCATTATGATAGATGTATTCAGCCAATCATATCGAAACAACTCCAAAATATCTTATATAAATAGGTTGCTTTCGTATGATTGACCTGCATCATCTAAATCTATAGAAACAGTTATAGGGAATTTATATCATGTTCACCTTACCATATTGTCATACCCCTACAATCAGGACCTAATGAGATAGGTAGGTCATGTGGAACCCAACTTGGTAATGTAGGAGGTGGAGGTGGAGGCCTAGATGTTGTGGGTGTCTTCTTTTTAACCTGTATATATATATATATATATATATATATATATATATATATATATATATATATATATATATATATATATATATATAATTTCAGATCAACTGACATCATATACACACACTAACAATTTAACGTAATGTAAATTTACCGTATAGTTTCAGTATAGAGGACAACCACTTTTGGCCACAATATCACTCCGCCTTCTGCCTCACCAAGCGTTTCACAATCTGGGTGGGCATATGTCAATGGAAGATCCATCCAGTTGGGGAATATACGTAGCAGGCTCACACGAACCCAACCAGCTGGTAATGGAGACCCATGAAACATTTCCCCTGGTTGGGATGGGTAAGACGACGCCTCTGCAATGACAAATTCTTTACTTTTTAGACAGCATGGCTTCAACCCCTACAAATTTTTGTGTAAAGAATGTTATATACATATATACATATCATCTTGAAAACATATCATCTTGAAAAGACTAGTTATTATGTCATAAAAATACTTACATTGGATGTGCTAGGTGGTGGGTCTACAGGATTACTCCCAACCTCTACAGTAGGAGTAGAGCGGGACGCCATAGGTACTGTCTGCTGAATGGCAGTCTGAGATGCCTGCCACTTGCTCAGTGCTTCTTTGAGTTTCCTATCAACTAGCGTATCTACCTATACATGGATAAAAGAAACTTTAGCTTCTGATTATTGAATTATCTTTTACAGTAACATTATAAAGAAAGAATAGGTTACCTCTTCTTGTGAAAGTCCCACTTTTGGGACATGTTTGTGCTATGATGGCCCAAAGAATGCTTTGATGCCCACACCAGCGCCTGCATCCCTAACACATCCAGGATGCTCTGGGTTACCTAGAGCAACTGTCAATTCATCCCTTGTGCCCACAGGGATGAACTTTCCTTATTTCCTCAGCTCATGCAGCTCCCGCGAATTACCAAAACAAAAATTTTTAATTAAGTAAATACCACAAATAATCAATATTTGAACAACTGATGTAAGAGTTGTATTTTACCATTTTTGTAGTCGCCTCAGTAGTTGCGGGCTTCCTTATTTCTCCCTTCTTATTTTTCCTCCCAGCTTTTCAGACATCATAGCGAGGCAGAGGTGTGCTACCTATAGTAAAGGACTCCTGAGTAGCAGCATACTGAGCATTAGCCTCATACTATAGTCTTTGGTGAATGCCTGCATACCCCTTTGGGCCCATTGTGTGGTCATGCACATTCAGTGCACGCCTTGCTTTTTGCGCCTCACTGAGGGCCTAGTTATTATGCACATTAATGATTTGGTTAGTAACACTAAATGTTAATCTTGAATAGGAGAATACAACGTATATTAATTAAATTAGGGGTGACGCCTAATACCTTGAATTCATCAGTTTGTCTTGAAGCAACAAATGCGTCCCATTCTTCTTGGTCCATGAAGTTCCACTGTTCTGTGGTTGTCTTCTTCCTCTTGTCACCTTCCTTTATGTATTCTCGGGTGATTATAGTTCCTTAGGACTATCCCACAGTGTTGCATCACACATTTATGATGTAGCTTTTCATCCAATTCAAATATACTCTGCAAAATAGAATTTCTATTAACTAGTATCCAAAAAATTAGTAATCTTACAAATAGAATTGCAAAATTAATAATAACTCACGCATAAATCCTTCCATATTATGTCTTTCTTCTCCTTCGGAACTTTATGCCAAGAATCTATCTTACAACCGCAATGGCTACAAGTAACATACCCAAGATATGAAATAAACAAATTGTGTTTCACTCCAAGTGCATTTTCTGCATTATCAAAATCCACAACAAGTTTGGGTCCATTGCCCCTTTGCGCTATTAACTTCTTCATCATAGTGATGGCCCTTCTCTTGTCAACTTTTTGGTGATGCTCATCAAGTGCCTCAAGTTCTTCAGAGGGTACATTTGCATCATCAACCTAAAATTTGACAAAATAAACACACTTACAGGATATAACTAGAAATGGACATATAGATATAAATATATGATATATATTTTTAAAACATACATCGTGAGGCGGCGCATTGATGTCCCCACCCTCACGGTAAACATCATCGCGGTTATCAGGAGAATGCTCAACCATCTGAAAGTTGACATTCACATTGTAAAGTTCACACTATAAAGTAATTCATATTGTAAAGCTCACATTGTAAAGTAATTCACATTGTAAAGTTCACATTCACATTGTAAAGTAATTAACATTGTAAAGTTCACATTCAGAAAAATAAAACATATAAAAAAATATAAACATGCGTCTAATATTGCGATTTTTGATCAATTAACAATCCTTCATTGTGATCTCCGTGCACATACAAGTCATCATTAGCTTCAATATTTGCTAGTGTTGGCAACCCAACTGAGAATGGACTAGAGTCATCATACTTATCATAATAGTCTTCTTCATGTATAGGATCTTCAATGAACTGTCTTTTACCATGAAGAACAACTGACCATTTATCATTTGTAGGATCATCGAAATAAAATACGTGTTTCGTTTGTGATGCCAATATGAATGGTTCACCCTTCTCTCCAATCTTTTCAAAGTTCACTAAAGTGAAACTCAATTCATCCACTATAACTCCTTTGGTGTTATCAACCCAATTACATTTCAAGAGTGAAATTCTAAAATCTATGTAGTCAAACTCCCATATGTCTTCAATGACACTGTAATATGACATTTTAGCTTCATGTGGACTCTTATCGTTTGCACTTCCAAAAACATAGTCGACGCTTGAAGGGTGACCCCACTGTTTTGGATGACACTCTTATCATCTTGGCGCTTTCTATAATATGTGAATCCATTAATGTCATACCCTTCATAACACATAACAGTCAATTTCGGTTTAAAGGCGAGGCATTTGATAGTTTCAGTAATATCATCTGGTATTTGAGATAGTTGATGTAAGACTTTCTCTTTGAACCACTTAATAAATGTCTTGTTATGCTCTCTAGCAAGCCACATTGTATTGGCTCAAGGATATTGTCTCTTGATGCAATTGGTATGTTCCTCGATATAAACACCCACTTCGTCCATGTTGTGTAAAATATACAAGTGACCTTGTTCCAACTGCTCACGGCTTGTTACTTTCACCTGTGATCCCAAAATTCCTTTTCCAAATTACTCCTCAATATTCTTGTCATTACTAGGAGTGTCATTATCACTGAGAAAGTCATTGAAAAAATCCATAACCTCTCTCGCCACATAACCCTCAATAATACTCCCTTTAGGTCGATAACAGTTTCGAAAATCACTTTTAAAAATGTTCATGTATCGTTCAAAGGGACACATCCAATGCAAGAAAACTGGTCCCAACATTTTCACTTCCCTAGTCAAGTGGACAACAAGATGTACAATGATATCAAAGAACAACGAAGGAAAATACATCTCAACCTGACATAGGGTAACAACCACTTCTCTTTGCAAATTATCGAGAGTATCAGGTTCAATAACTTTGCTGCACAGACTGTTGAAAAAGAAATAAAGTCTGGTGATTGCAAACCTTACATGCTTCGGCAATATAGATCGAATTCCCACAGACAATATTTGTTGCATTAGAGTGTGACAATCATGAGATTTAAGACCTATCAACTTCAGATCTTTCATTGATACCAATCTGCGGATGTTGGATGAGTAACCCTGTGGCACCTTAACATCTACCAAACATTCACAAAAAGCTTTCTTCTCCTTTCTAGACAATGTGTAACAAGCGGGAGGTAAGTATGTTCTCTGATTTCCCATTTCACATAATTCTGTTAATTCTGACCTTATTCCCATTTCACGTAGGTCCAGTCTGTATTTTAGCCCATCTTTAGTCTTACCTGGTATATTCAACAATGTACCAATGACACTATCACAAACATTTTTCTCAACGTGCATGACTGTCAAAGAACTCCAATAAGGAAGATCTTAAAATATTGACTTCTTCTTGAATAAAGATTTGTCACTCCGTGTGGCCATAGTACATTGTGATCTCTTACCAAATTCATTGACAAAGTCTTTTACTCTTTCAAAAACAACCTCCCCTGGTATAGGTTTAGGTGCACTTCGTTCCTCATTCAATCCATTGAATGCTTTGTGCTTCCTACGATACGGATGGAATTTTGTAAGAAACCTTCGATGCGATATATATAGTCTTACCGCAATGTTTTAGTCTTGTTGAATCAATGTTTTATTCATATATAGGACATGCTTTAGCTCCTTTGACACTATATCCAGACAAATTCCCATATGTTGGAAAGTCATTAATAGTGCAAAACAACATAGCATGCAAACAAAATGTCTCTCTTTTGGATGCACCACATTTTGGACAATCTTTTAAATCCACATAGTCCTTTTGAAATAATACACAATCATTCGGGCATGCATGTATCTTCTTGGCATCTATTCCCATTGGGCACAACAATTTCTTTACCTGCTATGTTGAGATTGGCAGCTCGTTCCTTCAGGAAGCATTTCTTTCAACAAAGACAACAATGACGTGAAGCTTTTGTCGCTCCATCTATTGTTAGATTTTAGCTTATACAATCTCAACACAACGCTAAGCTTTGTAAACTTAGTACAACCTATGTATAATGATATCTTAGCATCATGCACAATGTTTCTAAATATGGAAGGTGGATCGGTGTGCTCTACCCAACAACTATCCAGTATCACATCAACAATGTCTATTGGAATTGGTTCATTCACATCTACGTCATCGGAGGAAATTTCTTCTTCCACACAAGCACTGCTATCAACATCCACTGGTTTCGAGTTTGAAATCTCTCCATGCCAGTCCCCTTCCATATAGCCTTGTATAATCTCATTGCACATGACATGACTTTTGATTTCGTCACCAGTGCTAACATTCAAGTTGTTACTACAATGCCTACATGGATAGTATAACCTATCTCCAGGTTGTTTCCTATATTCCTCGGAGAATCTCATAAACTGGTCGAGACCAGATATAAACTTGGATGTGCATTGATTGTGAATGGACATCCATGATCTATCCATTCTATGATCAAAGAGAAAACAAGTACATATTACAACAATATTAGGGTCTAGGGACATGTGTTGTCATTCTTATATATAATAAATGTGTACCACCTATCCCATTCTTGAACACCTAATCTCACTAGTAAGTGTATAATGTGTATTGGGTTTTCAAGAAAATTTCAGCAGCATTTCCCCGATGTTCTCTAAGTACATTTGTACTTGGAGAACAAACGGGGAAATGTTGCCAAAATTTTATTGAAAACCAAATACACATTATACACTTACATCCTAAGTGAGATTAGGTGTTCAAGAACAGTCCCAATCCGAGGACTATCCAAGATTTACTCCTAATGAGTAAATCTTGGATGGGTTTCTAGGCCAACAAATACATGTGTTGTCATTCTATAACATTGATTTCAACATTTCGAGTGTCCATGCATGTTCATCATCAAGATAAAGATTACACATAAATTACTATGACCTAAGGATGGAGAGATTCATAATTGATTTCAAAATTTCAAACTAGCTCATGCATTATCATCAATCTACATCATACAATAGGGATTCATGTAGATGTTAGGGTGACACATCACTACAAAATCAGAGATTTAACATTAGGGTTTTAATCTCTTAAATAGATTGATCACAAGATTTTATAAATATAGTTAATTCAAGATTATGGTGAACTGTGTATTAGGGTTTTTATATCTTAATTCAACATGCATCAAAATATATAGAATTAGGTCAAGCATTAGTATTCAACAACAAATGTATCTTCTTCCTCCTGCTCCCTCTCATTACCAAATGGCCTTAAAAGCAAGGCCACGACCGTGTGGGCTGGCCACGGCCGTGGCTATGTTGGCCTACCACGGTCGTGCTGGGCCGTGCTGGCCAGCACGGCCGTGGAAGGCCAACACAGCCACGACCGTGGCCAGCCCACACGGTTGTGGCCTTGCTTTTATGGACATTTGGTAAGGAGAGGGAGTAGGAGGAAGAAGACATGGAGGAAGAAGAAGGGCAGTGGCCTACCTGGGCAGGAGAGCAACGGCTTGGAGAGCAGGGCGAGAAGAAGAGAGCAGGGGCAAGTGCCATAGCAACGAAGCACGGCGCAGGAGAAGGCAGGCGCCGGAGCAACGAACCACGGGCAGGAGAAGGCCCGCGAGAAGGGAGAAGGCCAGCGAGCAGGGAGAAGGGCGGCGAGCAGGAGAAGGTTGGTGAGTAGGAGAGCAGGAGAAGGCCAGTGAGGAGAGAAGCAGTAGCAGCGACGTCGGTGAGGTGAGCAGCAGAAAACAACAACAACAACAATAACAACAACAGCAGGCGGCGCAGAAAATTCGATCAATGAAATAGAAGAAAGGGGAAGAGTCCACTGTTGCGGGGCTATTAAGTTACTCAAAGTCTTCAGTTATCCATACAAACCGACACCTTTATTATTAAGTGTCAGTTATCTAAGACAACCGATGTCCAATTGGACATTCCTTTACCATAATTTTTTGGGCACGGACGGCGCGCTCACCCTTATAACGTCGGTTATGCTAAGACAACCGACGTCCATATTGGAACTTTTGGCGCAAATTTTATCTTCATTTAGTGTCAGTTATTAGGTAAAACACCGACGTTGTATCTGATATTTTGGCACAATTTTTTTTTGCTCGAAAAAATTAGATTTTGCGGGCTACTTTAGGCGTTGGTTTGGTTTCTGCAACCGACACTGAATGAAAAGTGATACCTGTGTTTGGTTGGTCTTCAAATATACACGTTGGATGTCCTTATTAACCGAATAAAGATGTAGCCCGTGAAATCCAATTTTTTAAAGCAAAACAAAATTGCACCAAAGTATCAGATACAACGTCAATGTTTCACCTAATAACCGATGCTGAATGAAGATAAAATTTGTGCCAAAAGTTCCAATATGGGCATCGGTTTTCTTAGCATAACTGACGTGATAAGAGTGTGTGCGCCGTCCCCGCCAAAAAAATTGGGGTAAAGGAATGTCCGATTTACGTCGGTTGTCATTGCATAACTGATGCTTAATAATAAAGATTTCGGTTGTTATGGATAAATGACACCTTTTAGCAACATAATAGCCCCCACGCACAGTAGACTCTTCCCCTTTCTTCTGTTTCATCGATCGATTTTGCTCTGGTTCCCGACCCCTATTGCATCACCGCCGCCCGCTACTGCTACAGCTGCTCACCACCGCCGCTGCCTGCCTCTCCTTCTCCGCTCGCCGTCGGCGCCTCTGCTGTTGATGCTCTCCTCACCGACGCCATTGATGATGCTATTGTCCTCACTGGCGGTCTCCTTCTCCTCCTCGTCCTCGTGCTCCCCGTGTCGCCGGTTGCCCTGATGTCCTCGCCGGTTGCCTGAAGGTACCTACTCCTCCTGCTCCGCATGAGATTTCACAACATGCACCAGCACTAGCGACCGTGTGGGCTGGTCCTCCACCTCGTCTTCTTCCTCTTGCTCCCTCTCTTTACCAAATGGATTAAAGCAAGGCCACAACTATGTGGCATGGCCATGACCGTGGTTGTGTTGGCCTACCATGGCCGTGCTGGCCAGCAAGGCTGTGGTAGGCCAACACAGCCACGACCGTGGCCAGTCCACACGGTCTTGGCCTTGCTTTTATCCATTTTGTAAGGAGGGAGTAGGAATAAGAAGATACATTTGCAATTGAATACTAATGCTTGACCTAATTCTATAAATTTTGATGCATGTTGAATTAAGATATTAAAACCCTAATACAAATTTCACCATAATCTTGAATTAACTATATTGCTAAAATCTTGTGATCAATCTAAGTAAGATATGACAACCCTAATGTTAAATCTCTGATTTTGTAGTGATGTGACACCCTAACATCTATGTGAATCCCTATTGTATGATGTAGATTGATGATAATGCATGAGCTAGTTTGAAATTTTGAAATCAATCATGAATCTCTCCATCCGTAGGTCATACTAATTTATGTGTAATCTTTATCTTGATGATGAACATGCATGGACACTCGAAATGTTGAAATCAATGTTATAGAATGACAACACATGTATTTGTTGGCCTAGAAACCCGTCCAAGATTTACTCATTAGGAGTAAATCTTGGATAGTCCCCAGTTTGGGACTGTTCTTGAACACCTAATCTCACTTAGTATGTAAGTGTATAATGTGTATCTAGTTTTCAAGAAAATTCTGGTATCATTTCCCCATTTGTTCTCTAAGTACATCTGTACTTGGAGACACTACAAAAAACTGGGCCATTATTCACGGGAGAGTCCTGTCACAAACCCCTCTTTACAGGCCCTCAGAAATAGGGACGGTTGAGGGTCTGGCCCTCACAAATGGTCCGTGAAGAGAACTCACGTGACAAATACCAGTGGCCCTCACGAATACAATTGTCACGGACCAACTGACCCTCAAGAATGTTATATTGAGGGACTATTTAGCCTTCATAAATACATTTTTGAGGGACTATTTAGCCTTCATAAATACATTTTTGAGGGACTATTTAGCCTTCATGAATACATTTTTGAGGGACTTGATGGTCCTGGAGAATATATTTTCAGGGGCTATGTGATCGTCATGAATGCAATTTTGATGGTCAATTTGGACCTTCATCAATATATTTATGAGGGACTACTGTAAATGATTTGGTTATTGATTATTGAATGATTTCTTAAATGTTAATTAATAGTTACTATAGTGAATATCAAATTTTAAATGAAAACTTTGTATACATAACCTCAAGCAATATTTTTATACTAATTCACATGACATCATAAGAAGATTCAACACCAAAATGACACATAAAAATGTTAAATCACCTCAAACCAGTTTTTGTTATTGAAGCAAAATATTATCCATACACTGCGTGCTCAACGTTGATATAAATAAAGAGTACATATGGTTTTGAAATTTGAGATTGATGACAATCAACATATCATGCTAGAAACTCTTAAGATCTATAATGTCTCCATATTCCTTCAAATGGTGTTGTGTTCTTCATCAATGCCACGCCTCATACGGTTAGGTACTTGAATATTCTTCTCCTAAAAGTGACAGATCATTATATTAATAGAATTTAAAGTTAATACATAAATCATAGTACAACAAACAACTTACCCTTATATTTCGGTTTTGGTCTACTCCAAGGTGAATTGTCCGTCGAAATCCATCATTAAAAGTAATTCTACCCTATCAATATAAATACAAAAAGGAATCAGAGTGAGTGCGAAGTAGAGATTAATGTAAGTGAACCAACATAGCAGTAACATTTTGATAAACTATTCACTAATGGTAAGGCTTAATTTTTAATTGGAAAAAGTCCTTACAGATGAAGATGCGTGAGTTAAAATAGAATCGAAAGATAGATTCCAGATCAACAGAACCACAACATGTGGCTACATGCAAAATTTTTTAAAGCAAAACAAAATTGCACCAAAGTATCAGATACAACGTCAATGTTTCACCTAATAACCGATGCTGAATGAAGATAAAATTTGTGCCAAAAGTTCCAATATGGGCATCGGTTTTCTTAGCATAACTGACGTGATAAGAGTGTGTGCGCCGTCCCCGCCAAAAAAATTGGGGTAAAGGAATGTCCAATTTACGTCGGTTGTCATTGCATAACTGATGCTTAATAATAAAGATTTCGGTTGTTATGGATAAATGACACCTTTTAGCAACATAATAGCCCCCACGCACAGTAGACTCTTCCCCTTTCTTCTATTTCATCGATCGATTTTGCTCTGGTTCCCGACCCCTATTGCATCACCGCCGCCCGCTACTGCTACAACTGCTCACCACCGCCGCTGCCTGCCTCTCCTTCTCCGCTCGCCGTCGGCGCCTCTGCTGTTGATGCTCTCCTCACCGACGCCATTGATGATGCTATTGTCCTCACTGGCGGTCTCCTTCTCCTCCTGGTCCTCGTGCTCCTCGTGTCGCTGGTTGCCCTGATGTCCTCGCCGGTTGCCTGAAGGTACCTACTCCTCCTGCTCCGCATGAGATTTCACAACATGCACCAGCACTAGCGACCGTGTGGGCTGGTCCTCCACCTCGTCTTCTTCCTCTTGCTCCCTCTCTTTACCAAATGGATTAAAGCAAGGCCACAACTATGTGGCATGGCCATGACCGTGGCTGTGTTGGCCTACCATGGCCGTGCTGGCCAGCAAGGCTGTGGTAGGCCAACACAGCCACGACCGTGGCCAGTCCACACGGTCTTGGCCTTGCTTTTATCCATTTTGTAAGGAGGGAGTAGGAATAAGAAGATACATTTGCAATTGAATACTAATGCTTGACCTAATTCTATAAATTTTGATGCATGTTGAATTAAGATATTAAAACCCTAATACAAATTTCACCATAATCTTGAATTAACTATATTGCTAAAATCTTGTGATCAATCTAAGTAAGATATGACAACCCTAATGTTAAATCTCTGATTTTGTAGTGATGTGACACCCTAACATCTATGTGAATCCCTATTGTACGATGTAGATTGATGATAATGCATGAGCTAGTTTGAAATTTTGAAATCAATCATGAATCTCTCCATCCGTAGGTCATACTAATTTATGTGTAATCTTTATCTTGATGATGAACATGCATGGACACTCGAAATGTTGAAATCAATGTTATAGAATGACAACACATGTATTTGTTGGCCTAGAAACCCGTCCAAGATTTACTCATTAGGAGTAAATCTTGGATAGTCCCCAGTTTGGGACTGTTCTTGAACACCTAATCTCACTTAGTATGTAAGTGTATAATGTGTATCTAGTTTTCAAGAAAATTCTGGTATCATTTCCCCATTTGTTCTCTAAGTACATCTGTACTTGGAGACACTACAAAAAACTGGGCCATTATTCACGGGAGAGTCCTGTCACAAACCCCTCTTTACAGGTCCTCAGAAATAGGGACGGTTGAGGGTCTGGCCCTCACAAATGGTCCGTGAAGAGAACTCACGTGACAAATACCAGTGGCCCTCACGAATACAATTGTCACAGACCAACTGACCCTCAAGAATGTTATATTGAGGGACTATTTAGCCTTCATAAATACATTTTTGAGGGACTATTTAGCCTTCATAAATACATTTTTGAGGGACTATTTAGCCTTCATGAATACATTTTTGAGGGACTTGATGGTCCTGGAGAATATATTTTCAGGGGCTATGTGATCGTCATGAATGCAATTTTGATGGTCAATTTGGACCTTCATCAATATATTTATGAGGGACTACTGTAAATGATTTGGTTATTGATTATTGAATGATTTCTTAAATGTTAATTAATAGTTACTATAGTGAATATCAAATTTTAAATGAAAACTTTGTATACATAACCTCAAGCAATATTTTTATACTAATTCACATGACATCATAAGAAGATTCAACACCAAAATGACACATAAAAATGTTAAATCACCTCAAACCAGTTTTTGTTATTGAAGCAAAATATTATCCATACACTGCGTGCTCAACGTTGATATAAATAAAGAGTACATATGGTTTTGAAATTTGAGATTGATGACAATCAACATATCATGCTAGAAACTCTTAAGATCTATAATGTCTCCATATTCCTTCAAATGGTGTTGTGTTCTTCATCAATGCCACGCCTCATACGGTTAGGTACTTGAATATTCTTCTCCTAAAAGTGACAGATCATTATATTAATAGAATTTAAAGTTAATACATAAATCATAGTACAACAAACAACTTACCCTTATATTTCGGTTTTGGTCTACTCCAAGGTGAATTGTCCGTCGAAATCCATCATTAAAAGTAATTCTACCCTATCAATATAAATACAAAAAGGAATCAGAGTGAGTGCGAAGTAGAGATTAATGTAAGTGAACCAACATAGCAGTAACATTTTGATAAACTATTCACTAATGGTAAGGCTTAATTTTTAATTGGAAAAAGTCCTTACAGATGAAGATGCGTGAGTTAAAATAGAATCGAAAGATAGATTCCAGATCAACAGAACCACAACATGTGGCTACATGCAAAAAGGACTTATTTCATTTCAGGGGCTTGTTGGTAAGTTCTAGAGTTTTAGTCACAAAGGTTTCAACAACCAAGGTTTTTAGTGGATTGTTATAAATACCAGCCTCAACGTATTTGTCTAGGCAGAGTTTTTATTATTGAATTGCTTTTTGGAAAGCAGTCCTTCTCCTACATTGGTCTGCAATATTTTACAAAGCATTGGTGAAAAATCCCGATCTAATGCAATAGTCCTGCACAAATATCCAGCAATACATGCATTCTATAGAAGATTATGGACCTAACAAAGGAAGTTGTAACATTATGTCATTCTACATTAATCAATATGGCAAAGTTTTGTCTTTCCCCAGCTTCCTGCTTATAGAATTATTCTTTTGGACATTTGCTTCGGGAAACAATTAGTAATACTAATTTCCCTTTTTGCATGTCGCCACAGGTTGGGGTGTGTCAACTCTTATTTCCAATCACACAGGCATACTACATACTAAAGTTAAATACAATTACAATGTTTATTTGATAAAACAGATGCAGCATTTTACAAAATAAACATAAACTTTGATTCATATAATACATGAATCTAATCTTCCAATCTATATAAGTGAACATATTCCAGTAAAGAAATTCCAGTAAATATTATGTGTGCTATTATGCAGTTCAATACATTGTCTATTCAATTACATCCTCAGCAAAGCAATCCATTTTTTTATGATCCTGATTGCCCTTTCCCTCATTTTCCCATTCAATATGATGATATGTAGCTATTAATAAACGTTTATACTCGTAAAGAAATATACCTAGGCAAGGAGGCACATTTTCTATCAAGAAAACCCAATTGTTCAATATATACAGATATATACGTGCAGACATACATGTATAATATATATGAACAGAAATGAATTCATAATTAGAGTTGAACTCAACAAGGAAAGGGCCACAAACCAATTCAGACCCATATTACAATGCAGAATAATAAGAATAACAAATATATGTTTTTGAACAATTCCCAACAATTTGGAGCAGCTTGGACAGCCAAAAGTTTAAAACAAAGTAGATAGAGTTAGCCCATATAGAGAGAGGCCATTCCCAAGGTTATTAATATCAACAGCCCCTTATGAAAATAATTCCAAAGAAGGGGACAAGCAGGGGACAAGGGCATCTGGAGCAGAAATAGTAGGCAATAACAGTATTCATCATCATAATTACTGCCATCTTTAAAGTTTGTGGAGTGTTGGTGCACAAGCAGGTATAACCTAGAGAGTGTTGGTCCACTCAGAAGTAGGCAAAAGTTTCACTCTGTTCCTAAGAAAAATTTGGAACGACCACTCTATATTAATTACTCAACTATTAGTTATTTAGATAGTCTAGAAAACAGAGGTTTGATTCAAAGTTTAGACTAAACATGTGCAACTTCTTCAGCACTGACTAAAGAAAAGTCACTATAAACTTTGTATCTATAATATTATGAATTGAGGCTTGACCAAGATATGGATAAATTGTAGATAAGCTGAAATGAATTACTTACAAGATTTAAATGCTGATTTCTTGGTGTGAAAGACATCGATGAAGATGTGGTTGGTGTGTTCTGCATTTGAGGATAACTTTGTCGATTATTACCAGAAGAAGGGGACCAACTTTCAACTGCAGCCTTTAATAAAGTGTACATGTTAATATTCTTAAGTGTATGAATATTGAAAATAATCTATAGCTGTAATGAGTTACATGTGGATGAAAGATCTGTGGATGTCCATTGCCTTGTATGGAAAGCCTGCCTACTCCATTCTCCCTTGAATTTCCTTGTATGGAAAGTCTGCCTACTCCATTCTCCCTTGAATTGCCTTGTATGGAAAGCATGCCTACTCCAGTCTCCCTTGAATTGCTTGAATTGCTTTGTCTAGAAAGTCTTCCTAAGTCATCCCCGCTTGAATTATTTTGGTTGGGAAACATGCCTACATCTGCACCATTACTTGTATTGTCTTGTATGTGAAAAGAACCCACATCTGACCTATTTGTGCCACTTTGCATGTGTAAGACACATGTAGTATTCTGATTGGGGTATTCGGCTGCACAATCAACATTAATACCGCCATCCTATAACAAATACATCAACAATGTCAAAACAAATTATATATTACATTGACATAGACAACTGAATTTGAGTTACCTGTGATTGATTGTACCAAGTCATTATTTGGGAGACGGAGTTCTTCGATCCATTTACTGTTTCTTCAAATTCCTTAAGTTTATCCTAAAATAGAAAACAAATTACAAACATCGATCTAATAGACTAGTTGTAACGAATAGTTCAAGTTTATTTATAATCCAACATACATCCTTTGCATTGCTTTCCTCAAGAAGCATTTCATATCTTAAATGGGCAGCTTTTCTCCTATGTCCTATCTCTTTGTGCCCAATTCCAATACCTCAGATCCTAGCCGTTTTGGAAGGATTTAAAACTTGCAATTAAGCATCACGTGTTAGATTATCAACACTTCTAGGATCTATTTCTTCTTGGTTTGCTACTTGGTTTTCCACAATATGCGAGATTTCAAGCTGTAATTAGAAAGCATCATAAAAGGAAAGCATAAATTGAGATATCTAAGCATATGTAGCTTTGTAGACATCATAGGAAAGCAAATATCCATTTTCTAACCACTTGTGGGCTTTTGTCGTAAACTTTTTCCAAAAATTTGTTAAGAGGCACAACGGGTTGATCTTCAGTGACCTACACATGATAGATAACATAAAGACAAGTGTCCATTATTATATGTTCAACTCATACTAAGAAAGACAAGTGTCCATTATTAATACCATTTCTGCCCGATAACAACCCCATGGCTTTGATCTTGTGGTATGATCCATCACTTTTTTTGCTCTGTTTGCCTTGTTGATCTCAGAAATTTTCTAAACCACAAGAAACATATAATTAGAAAAATTAGATAGGTATACATGCAAGTTATATGAAACCATTGTACCTTAGACTTCTCAGTTCCCCATTCTTTAACAAGATTTTTAAACTGGTCCATATCTATGGCAGCATTTTTCTCAACTTTCTTCATCATCAATTCGGGTTCAATCTTTTACTTTTCGTAGTAATCTTTCTTTACATGTGCCCTCCACACTGTTATCCCTCTACTAATGTGTTCATCAATGTGATTCCATGCATTAGGTTGACTGCCTAAATCGAAGTATTTCTACAAAAACATAGAAAAACATTTGTTGGTCTTTTTATGAAAAAGATTACTTTAGATATAACAATCATACAATTTGTTGGTCTTTTTATGAAAAATATTACCTCAATAAATGATTTTCTATCTACAAAAGCTTGTTCTGGTTGTTCGTTCCACTTCAAGTCTAGATGCCATATGTGTGGTTTCCTTGCTAGCATATGACAATAACGATTCAATTTGGCACCATTCTTCCCAATAGCATTTCCTTCATCATCCCATTGGACCTTGTGACGTGGCTTCCCTTGCTTAGGAAGTAGGCTTTGCTCACTTGCAGGCCCACATCCATACTTCCTATTCTCCTGTTCATCCTCAACAATTTCTTCAACTATTACATCATTTTCAATATTGTTGGACAGTAGAGTAGGTTCATCCTCACAATTTTCTTCAATTGTGGATGGAGGGACAACAATAGGTTGACTGGGTGTGTTGTTACAACTAGATCTAGTGAATCTTCTTCCTGCCATCCTTCAATTGACAAGGAAAAAAATTAGATTATTAGTGCAGAAATGTCAGTAACAAAAGTAGTAGCTACATTTGAAAAACAAATAAATTGCGGAGAATATGAGACACCAACATATAAATATTCAGCATTTGAAAAACATATAACTTGTAGAGTACCTTGGTTTCATATCCCAAAAAAAAAATGATGTCCTACTTGCTGGTATATGAAACAAGACTAAATAAATTGCAAAGAATATGCCATATAGTAACAGTTTGAAAAAAAAAATGCAATACAACATATTCCCCAAGTAAATTATTCTAGACTTGCAAACAAAACAGACAGATTAATGAACTAAACATTATCCCCATCATTCTTTTTTTTAGTTCTATCAACAAAAGATCCCTCGGTGTCACTCCTCGTCCAAGACACATCACTAGTTACACCACCATCAGATTGTAAACCAGTCAAACAATTCTCAATAAGAGGTACTTCAGAATAATCTTTAGGAGGATGCTTTAGCACTGTGCACCAATCATCATCATTAGGATCCTTCACATAAAAGCATTGCAATGCTTGAGAAGCCAGGATAAACGATTCCTCCTTTTTTTTAATCCTTGAAGTGTTGATTTGTGTGAACCCATACTCATCAATTCGCAACCCGTTAGAAGTGCTTTCATCATACCAAGAACATCTGAATAACGGAACTTTGATTCCTGGACCATAAGTTAGCTCAATAACCTCCTCTAAGTAGCCATAGTACGTGACTTCAGCATTTATAGGATTTCGATCTCTACCACTTGAATAACTTGAAGTGTCAGCACACAAATACACTCCACTATTTTGTGTAGTACATGTACTTTCAATGTGCTTTGAACAGAAACGATATCCATTGACCAAAAATCCTTCATAAGACATTCCCTCAACACAAGGGCCTTGGGATAACCATCTCAAATCATCGCTAATACTGTTCGGCCTAATCTCTCGCATTTGCATTACCTTCATAAAAAAGTAAAACATTAATGTAATCTACACTAACTTGAACATTAAGAGTGACAACAATATTTATGTTTGAGACTTACATGCTCTTTCAATGACTTAGAGAACTCCTTTGCATGTTTTGTTTCTAGGGTCCGTGGGGCAATGTTGGGTTCCATATCTTGAAAAATACACATGTGTTCACTGCTTTATAAGAAGTGCCTAAATTAATGTATAACATATATACAAATATCAGCAAGAATTTTAGGACGTAATTAAATCTTACCTTCTGTAAACATCCAATTCCTCTTTATTGAAAAGGACATAACGATGGGCTTGTTCCAAAGTGTGGATGTCGAGATTTCTTGACACTCCAACTCTAATTGGAGATCCATCAACATTATGAGGAGTGCGGATCAGTTTTGTCTCAAAATTATGCAAGTACCTACCACAAAATGTCAAACTTTCTTCAACTAAATAGCCACTAGCAATACAACCAGCTGGTTTAGCTTTGTTTCTTACATACTTCTTCAATTTCTTCAAGTATCTCTCTACGGGGTACATCCACCTAGTTCGGACAGATCCGGCTTTCCTGGCTTCATAAGCTAAATGACTGGGCAAATGCATCATGATGGTGAAGAAAGAAGGAGGGAAGATTCTCTCCAACTGGCAAAGAGTGACAGCAATTTCTTGTTCCAATTCTTTGAATTCCTCTACATCAATAATGTTAGAGCAAAGCTTGTTGAAAAATAAGCATAAATTAGCAATAGGCTTGTACACATCTAAGCTTATGCAATGTCTCAAGGCAACAGGTAGAAGTTGATGCATAAGAACATGACAATCATGACTTTTCAGCCCAACAAGTTTTCTATCAGATTTGGTAACACACCCAAATATGTTAGAAGAATAGCCATCAAGAACTTTCAACTTTTCAAACACAGATGGGAACTTATCTTTCTGTGCATTAGTCATGGTGTAAGATGCTGGAGGCAAGTAATAGCGGTCACCTGCATTTACTGGCCATAAATCTCTTCGAATGCGCATTTCTTCATATCTTGACAAGCTTGTAAGTTGTCTTTACTTTTCTTAGAATCACCCAATAATGTGTTTAAAATATTCTCGCACACATTCTTTTCTATGTGCATCACATCCAGATTGTGTCTAACAGATAAATACTTCCAATAAGGTAGCTGAAAAAAGATGCTTATCTTATTCCAACCAGGAGGTAATGGTTGAATTTGATCTCCAAGCCTCTTGCGCTTATTCATTTTTCCAAATGTGATATTTTCATATCCATCAAATTGCCTCAGTATATCTTCTCCAGATAGTGTCTTAGGTGGAAGTCGAAAATCTTTTTCACCATCAAAATTTTTCCTATCACATCTATACGGATGATTCATGGGAAGAAAACGTAGATGGAAACCATAGCATTGCTTTTTCCCATACTGTAACCCTTTTGATACAGTCTCCACATTACAACAAGGACATCCCAAATCTTTCTTACCTTTAGTGCTCCAACCAGATAAGTCACCATATGCTGGGAAATCGTTAATGGTCCATAAAATCATTGCCCGCATAGTGAAGTTGCTTTTTCTATATGCATCATAAACTTTGACTCCAAGCTCCCAAAGTAGTTGCAACTCCTCAATTAATGGCTCCAAATATACATCAAGGTCATTGCCAACCATATGTGGACCTGGGATTAATAGGGACATCATAATAAATTGTTCTTTCATAAGAAGCCAAGGCGGAAGATTGAGAGGTGTCACCAACACAGGCCAGATGCTATGTGATGCACTCATATTGCCAAATGCATTAAATCCATCTGTTGCTAATGCCAATCTAACATTACGTGGTTCAATAGCAAAGTTTGGATACCTGGCATCAATAGACAACCATTCTGGTGTGTCTGAAGGATGATGAATACGACCATCCTTGCCTTTTACTTCTGATGGCCAAATCATATCTTTAGCAATAGATGAAGACATATAGAGCCTCTCTAACCGAGGTATCAAAGGGAAGTGATACATGAACTTAGGAGCTACCTTCTTTCCCTTTGTTTTGTATTGCTTTTCATTCCATCTTGAAGCACCACAAGTATCACAATTTTCTTTTGAAGCTGCATCTTTGCCAAAAAGCATGCAATTATTTGTACATACGTCCATAGTAGAATGATCAAGTCATAAATCCTTCACGATCGCATTTTCTTCATAGTACGTCTCCGGGAATAGACAATTTTCTTCTGGAAATCCTGAAACAATCAACTGTAACAACTTTGTGAAAGAATCGTTGGACCATCCAAATTCCTCCTACAGAAATAGCAAGGCAACAAAATACAATAGCTTAGAATGACTTGTGCAACCTCTATAGAGTGGTTGATCTGCCTCTTTTAGTAGCTTGTAAAATCTTTGTGCATCTACATTTGCAGGTTCCTCTGTAGCTTCAGTAGAGTGGTCATTTGTTGTATCACCCATACCAAACAAATCCTCTAACATCTGATGCATATTGTCGGTGCTAGGCATGTTTGGTGCCACAACAGGATTGCTCCTACCAATCACCTCCCCATGAAATGTCCAAACCTCATAGCTATGCACAAATCCTTTTTGTAATACATGTGAGAATATCTCCTCCTCTGTTTTAAGGTATCTATTCAAACATACCTTGCAAGGACATATTAATTTCCCCTGTCTAGTTCGTCTCTGATGGATAAGAGCAAACTCAATGAACATTCGTAACACTGCCTTGAATACATCACTTCACACTCTGTTCCCAATATACATCCAACTCCGATCTATTAGAAAATCCATCTACATGTAGGGAAAATATATAATAAGTAGAGGAACAGTTGTTTGAGATGTAGTCATGTAGGAGATGTAGTCATGTAGGAGCAAGAATAAGTAAGAAAAAGTAGAAGAAAACTTGCAAATAGAAGTGATACTAGTAGTCTAGTAGACGTGCGAGCAGGAGATGCAAGTAAGAATCTGAATTTCTGATATGAGTAACAAGGAAATAGCAATAAGAGGGGACATAGAAGTAACAAAAATTTAGATGCAATAGAAGGAACAGGAAATGAAGGAGAAATTGCAAAAAAAGAAAAGAAAAGAAGCTAGAATAGGAGACACAAGAGGAAATAGAAAAAAATCAAAGAAACAGTAGTATAAAAGGACTGATTTTTTTGCAACAATTGTAGCAAAAGGGGGTCGAATACACAACATGAAAAAGGAAAAATAGAAAAGGGGAGGGAAGGGAGAAGACATACATGAAGTCTATCAATATACAAGAAGCAAAAAAAGAGGCAGAAGAAACATCCTACAAGAAAAATCCTTCAAGAACTGCAATAGCATAGGTACCAACCTAATCAATAATAGTTCACAGATCCATCCATTAACTTTTGCTCACATGTCTCAACATATACTCGATTACAGGGGCTACTTATACTGTCAGACTAGCTACACAGCTTCTCCTCTCAAACTAGGCGATCTCTCTACTACAAAGGAGTATTTTGACGCATGGCTATTTAGACTCTACCAAAGGAGATTCAAAGTTGTGTGTGGTCCTGATGCTATGGGTTATGTCCAACATATCCCATAGAATCTCAATATTGTAGCAGATCTCTATGCATAAAGGCACTGACAGTCTATTTCTTCTTAGATCTGATATCAACATATTGTTATTACTTATAACAAGCATTATGAGACAAATACCTAACTGTCCCTATAAGTCAGCTGAAATACTTAAACATATAAGTATATGGTATCATGTATAACATCTCATAAAATTAAGAACTGCAATACTTAAAATAAGTCAGCTGCATAAGACTTAACACCAACCAAGATAGAATATATGACATGCAGACCAGGACAACAGGGACAATTTCATTGTTTGGTATCTTGTTAATAACACAACACTCAAATTATGATAGTAGGAGACTGTAAACCAGTAGAACAATAGACTACCAGAAGAAAACAATTCATATATACCAACCACTACAGAAGAAAAGAAGTTTCCTCCCAAGAGAAACATTGTAGAAGTGTTTATCCCATCTAAAAAGATTACTTTCATTGATAGCTGCTAGATATCAAAAGAGGAAAATACCCACTTCTGAAAAATGGAAATTTGGATACAAAGATGAGTAGCAATAGCCTCCAACCTGGGAGTACAATAAACACATTTAAAAATGTATATACTTTTGATTAACTTTGTAAATATACAGGGGAATCCTATCAATGAGTTTACACTCGACAGCCTTACCCCGATGAAATCAGCTACATGGCAATTAAAGAATAAATGAATGATACATTCATTAGAACTTCTACACAGAAAACATATAGAAGTATAGAAAAACCCTCTTTTTTTAGGTTGTTCATCACTGAGATGTTGTTTCTAGCAATCTTTCGTAATAGGATTTTAAATTCAGATGTATGATCATCTGAATTAAATACCAAGAAAGTTGACCATAGATATCAATATTTTAGATAGAATCCTTAAGAAGGTATTTTTCATGGATCAATTTGATCCATAGACTACCTTAAGAAGATGGTTACATCATCCCACTTAAGAAGATGGATATCATTCTTGCCTTCACACTATCCCCACAAGAAATTTATAATAATTATTTCCACTTCATCACAGATAGAAGTAGGAAGTGAAAAGGAAGAGGACCAGAATTTTTGATTGGCGGACATAGTAGAATTACAAAGTTCTAGTCTCCAATGGAAACTGAAATGATATGTAAATAAGTTTGGTATCTTTAAAAATCAAATGATGGGCATAGAAGAACTAAAGCATGGGTGTAAAATGAATGTAACTTCTGGTTCACTTGTATGATATGTATCATTATAAGTTAGTAGCATACCATCTTTGTGCACACTTAGCATCAATAGAATGTCTATCATGACCATGGAAAGCTTCAGACATGCAATCAACAAAAGGTCTGCTCTGGTGGAGAAGTCTAGTCAGAAGCCTCAAGAACGAATGGGTGTTCTTAGTAATGTGGGTTCCTCCTTGATCCCTTTGTTGTTAAAACAACATTTGTATATTTGTCTTTTTTCATTTTCCCCCTCCATCTAAAATAATTCCCTTTCTTTAACATGTGGTTGTGATGTAGGCCCTAAAAGCCAATAACTATGATAATGATCCTCTGCTAAGTGCATCTTTGTACCTAAAGATTAATTAAAGGACGACTGCCCAGGGCTCCCATGGGACACATCCATTCGTAATATAATAGTTGGCTCTTAGGAGATCTTTGGCATGGATGGAAGATGCATAGAAGTTCACCACAGCTGAGCATCCTCCATCCATGCCAAAGATCTCCAAAGTGCCAACTATTATATTAGGAATGGATGTGTCACATGGGAGCCCTGGGCAGTCGGCCTTTAATTAATCTCTAAGTACAGAGCTGCACTTACCAGAGGATCACTACCATAGTTATTGGCTTTTAGGTCATACATCACAACCACATGTTACAGAAAGGGTATTATTTTAGATGGAGGGGGTAAAGGAAAAAAAACATATAATATATCCAATTGTTGTTTTAGGAGGATCCCATTCGTTCTTGAGGCTTCTGCCTAGACTTCTCAACCAGAGCAGACCTCTGAGATGTTGACAATGACTTAGTGTGCCTCTGCAAAATGCAAAAACACCAGGCTATATTATACTTACAACCAACAAAAAAATTAAGTGGTGACTAGACTCTTACATATTCCATTTGACCCATATAATTTTAATAAATCATTACACTTAGCTTACTACATGTCTATTTTTAAACATCAACCCATTCTCAGTCCATAGTAGTATTACCCATTTATCAAACATCACAATGTGAGTTCCGAATGAAGGCTATAAGGTTTGAGATTTAATTTATATGGCTATTTTATGTAAAGAGGAGATACGTTATAGGAAACTCAAAATTTGGATATGCAAATGAAGAAAGAAGCAAACACTGGCAGTAATTAACAGATTACAGTAAACTATTGGGATACACATATGAAGAAATAAGCAAGCATTGGCAGTGAACAGTACATTACAATGAACTCAAATCTGGGATACACATGAAGAAGGATGAACATTGGAATCGTTACCTAAAACTAAATGACCAACACATGATTGAATCAAACAGCATAACAACAAGCAAGCACAACAGTTGCAAGAGAATAATAAAACAAGTAGCACAGAAAAAAGATGCAGTTTTAGTAGCAGTACCTTTTCCCACGCTTCCGGTCAATGGACAGAAGCAATGAGATTAAAACTGAAGAAGAAGAATAATGGACGTTGCAAGAGAAGAACTGGAGCAGAGGTGGTTGGGCAGCTTATGGGCATCAAATCAAGGAAAAGAGACTAGTAGCTTGATCCAAGGTTGAAGTAGGTTTAGAGCTCCTACTGGGCGCCGCCTGAGTCGGGTGCCGCTGGTTTCACTGGGATCCGGCATGATATGGCTACTCATGGCCGTGGAATTGGAAGTCGGCCAGACAGCCGACGATTGGAGTTACGACCTGATGCAGTTGGGGTGGTAGGAGCAGTTGGGGCGCCGTCCGGGAGGTAGTTGGGGTGTCGTCCGGGAGGTAGGCGTGGTTGCAGCTGGGTGCGACCGGTGGGATTTGGGAAATGCTAAGCAACTGGGGTCGTGGGGTTGCTGAGGCTGGGCGGCATTAAGCTGGAGCAGACCCTGACCGTGGAGTGATGGAGGCCTGGTCAACGGACTGAAGGCGTGGTCGATGCAATCAAGGAGGCGCCGAGGACGAGTGGCGGATGATCAGTGCTTCTCTAGTTCGTCATTGTGCAGAGGGACGAGTGAGGAGGGTTTTTCTTTTCCTTTTTAATTTTGATATCCAAATGTTGTATTTTAGAATGGAGGGAAGGGAAATGAGATGGAGGGAAGGGATATGAGATGGAGGGAAGCATTTGTCATGGTATTTTTCAAGGGATTATTAGTGAGTAATGTATTTGTGAGGGATTAGTATTTGTAAAGATGCTAAAAAAATGGTTGAGGGATTTGGTCCCATATTTGAAGGATGAGCCCTCACAAATAGCCATCATTATTCACAATCTATGGTTCCTCACAAATGTTCTTCAACAAAGGACAAATTTTTTGTAGTGAGAACAGTGGGGAAACGCTGCCAAAATTTTCTTGAAAACCCAATTCGCATTATACACTTACTAGTGAGATTGGGTGTTCATGAATGGGATAGGTGGTACACATTTATTATATATAATAATGACAAAACATGTATTTATTGGCCTATAAACCCATCCAAGATTTATTCATTAGGAGTAAATCTTGGATAGTCCCCGGTTTTGGACTATTTTTTAACACCTAATCTCACTTAGGATGTAAGTGTATAATGTGTATTGGGTTTTGAAGTAAATTTCAGCAACATTTCCCCGTTTTTTCTCTAAGTACATATGTACTTGGAGAACAGCGGGGAAATCGTGACTCTATTGGGAATGAGATGTCAGAATCCAAAGACATCATCCAATCATATCAGAGAGCGATGTGGAAGCATAATACACATACATGAACATACAACCATAACATACTCAACATTCAACATGTTTATTTAAACAACATGAATTAAATTTACATATTGAAAGAAGATTTACAAGTCTAGTAACATGTATGCTAACATGATCTACACAATAGGTACAACCTGGACAACTGCTCACGCCCATCTTTTTCCTCCCATGCTATCACTGAACCTAAAACATACGTGAAACAGTGAATCAACACACAAGGTGTTGTGCATGTGGGTAGAAAGATACATACTAATATGTTTGCATAATAAAAAAACTTGAGAAAGAAAGATTAAAAGAAAATATTATTTAAAGCATTAATCAGGTGAACATTCCATTTATTACATTCACTTTGATGCGGTTGTACTACACATACTTGCACTTGACTTACATCTAGTGTGGGCAATATAGTATCATCATACATCTAACATGGGCCAAGGAATCATACATCCATGTTAGGCAACATACATCCACACCAGGCTATGTGCTCTAGTAGCTACAACCCATCATACTCATTTATGTTCTATTAGATTTGGCGAAGTATAACTCATACTAGTTCAACCAAGCAATCATATCCAAATACGAGCATTCAAGATATTGCATATCATAGGCAACCAGAAAACTAGTCCTATACTTAATAAATCCCACGTACCTGAGTTCATAGATTCATAAATATCTTTGATCATCTAGACAAACTGGTCAGCACCTGATTAATAACAAAAACACATAATATCATCAGATTCTCGTCATCTTAACCCTAGTCGTGTTCATTAGGGTTTATATTATCTCATTAGGATATTACAATGTTTACTTGCATTACTGACTTATATTTAACTTACTGATGTCATTTTCCAGATTATGATTCATTATCTGAATATTAGGTTCCATATCCTTTTTGTGCACATAATAACCCTAGTTTATATACATTATTCAAGTTAGGGTCACAACCCGTGTATCAAGGGTCATCTTCATATTACATGAATTTCGTGTACAAAATAGGTCTCATATTTACATATTATCGTTCAATTACAGATATGAGAATGTTCTATGAATTTCATCATTTATTGAGCATGTATGCATTAATTGCATTATCTTTAGTGTTATTAGCCCTAATTAGCCATATTAATCAAATTACAAGATTTCATGCATCAACATGACCATGTCTGACATCATATGCATTCTATACATAATTGTGGACTTATTGATATTTTTCCATAATTTTATATCATCATTTGATATTTATTATCTATGAAACGAGCATTACCAATCTTACATGATATCACTATTATTAATGCAACAAAATACTGATATTATGGTTCCATGTTATTCTACTTATTTTTCTGAACATTTCGATACCTTATTTGTATTTTTCTGATCATCAAGCTAATTACTAGGAATTATATACGAACTGAGTATTTTGGGGATTTTTACCTTATTGTGGCCAATCACGCGTTGCCACGTGGCCACCATGGTGGGCGCAACTCTTGCCTTCCTAGCTCGGATGAGTCGACCGGTTCAGGTGGTTCAGACCCGGTTCAGGCTGGGTGGAGAGTTAATAGAGCCCGGTTTCTCTGCTCTCCCTCTTCCTCGCGATCTCACGCTCGCGATTCACCTCGTTCTTCCACGCTTCGAGCTTCTTTGTTGGGAGAGGTATCTCTGACGAGTAAATCACCAGAGATCCAAGGTTTCTCACTTTCTACATGGTCTCTCTCTCCTTCTTGTTCGCTGGCCCTCACTCGCAGGTTCCTTCTGGTCTGCTCAGGATGATGATCATGCTCTGGATCTGTCCCTCGACTAGCACGTCGTTGTCTGCTATGTGGAGTCTCCGACGCTATGCTTGGCTCATATGGGGTCGTGCCCTGGATACTTGGGAGACGACCGTTCTTTCTGAAGGTTGTGGATCGGTCTCCCTCACGTGAACTAGAGCCCGAGTAAACGTCCACCTTTGTGAGCGTCGCCGCATACAAAAGCCTCGATGATTGATCAGCCTCTACTGTCCTCTCGGATGAGATCACCTCCAGATTGACCCCACGATTTCCGTCGTTATGAAGTCGGGGCCTGGTATGATGATGTCAGGGCAATCAACCTCCAACTTGCGATCTGTATATTGTTGCACGGGACTCTGATCCTCCGTTCTCCATAGAAGGGTGGCGCTTGTGCTACTTGTCTGGTGAGGACTCCAAGCTTGGTCCTACCTCGGCTCCCTGGACGTCTTCTAGTTTCTCGGCTATAAGCAGCGATGGAGACAATGGCAACAAGGGAGAGGAGAGTTGTAGGCTGGTTTCACTGTCATTTTTTCTGGATCATTGAACCTTATGTAGGTGATCTCTTGGTTTCTGGAGTGAGGAGGGGGAGGGGTTGGGATTGGACTCCCCAATCTTGCCCATATCCGCAGGCTAGAAGTTATTAGATAGATCCGAACTTGGAGGAGGGATGATGGCTAGCTATAGTTCTTGGTCATGATACCTTTATTTCAAAGGCATGGCATCGGGGACGTGGTCTTCAAGTGAACTACCATCTCCATGAGAAATTGGGTAGGGGATAACAATTCGATCGCGCGATCATACCTATGGCCTTAAGGCTTCATTTATGTGAATGAATAAGTTTTCCTATACAAAAATGATCATGCAGAAACACAATATCATTGGTTGTGTCACTCATATCTCGTCATATATCAAACAAGTCCAAACTGCCTTTCCTGATCCTAACATACCTTACATTTCATCAATTTGCTTCTTGGGTTCATTGAGAATATTAAACGAACCTCTTGGTCTCCTAAACGCCCAAGTCAGTGAATGGAAAACTATTCATTGTAATTGAACCCAATTAGATCTAATAACCATTCATTGCATCTATGCTTACCCTTTTTAAGTGAAAAGAGTTTGTTATTGAATAATCAATTTCTCAGTTTGGTATCATCATCTACATGACACTCATGGTCTTAAAACACTGTATTGGGTATCATAATCCTAAAATTGGGGTCATCACATTCACCCCACCTTATATGGAATTTCGTCCTCGAAATGAAATTGATTTTATACCCCAGGGGATATCAAGAAGTCTAGATTTATATAGTCACCACTCCTAGGTACCAAAACCATCATAATTATGGATGTATCCTAAGTTTTCATCTTTAGTTCATAGTATCTAGGGTGTACTCACCCCACCTTAAATATGTGGAAGCATCACTTAAAGTCTTATCCATAACATGACATTATGATATTTAGGATTACATAACCCCTAAGGATATGAGTTTTGTTCATACTTTTAATGCTCAGGAGGAATTCATTTATATGCCATGATATTCAGATCGTTCAAATCTAACATCATTAATATCTTACAATGATTTCAGCATTAGAGGAGATTTATCTTCATCCTTGATATTAGAATTTTTCTACTTAAGAAGGCTTACATAACATGCTTGACCATTAGGGTTTCACCCTATGGTGTGATATTCATACTCAACTTAGAAGCATACATTGAGAAGGATCAAAGTTACAAACTATATTTCTGATCACATATCCTATGATCCAAAAATATCTTTATATCAAGTTCATGAGTTCAATTGTTTTATGTCTTGCATGTATTATGTGAAGGGAAAAAGAGAATATACTAAGTTTATCCCATGATCTTAGCATCATATCTTTCATGTTTCATATGATGGGGAAGAGAATATTTTAAAGTCAAACTTATCATGATTTCTATCTTGGTGCTACATGTATGATATAGGTTGGGGGGGGGAATATATAATAGGTCAAGCTTATACGAGTGACTCCTCATATATAAATCATCTATATAGCTCAAGTGAGGTTTCTATCATCATATATTAAGAAAGAGAAGAAGAAGGGAGAGCATGCATTTTGAGTATCTTTTTCACAAAGCATCATACTCTCATAACTAGAGTTCATATATTACCTCACTTGCAACTAATGATGAGATTTGCAAAATATGTCACTCCAGCTAGGACCTAACTCAGCTAAAGGATTGACTTTATCATAGGGGTCATCTACCCATCCTTTTCTTTTACCCAATTCTCACATATAGATTTGAATCATGCATAAGGACTCAACTCAACACTCGAGATTAATCTAGTGTAGGACATTTTTTATTACACATCTCATATATTGGAGGCTAGGTCCTATGACCTTCTCCTTGTGGGTCTTACTCTCTCTAGAGTTCACCACAAATCTCATCCTACCATAAGATATCCTCCTTGTATAAGAGCTTGAGGCTCATGCACACTCATCTCTATCTTACTTAGTTTAACTTAAGTAGGAAAAGGGAATGTAATTTCATCATCAAGATTTTGCATAAATTCTACAAAATTGGATTCAAGAAGTATACAACTTAAACCTTTATAAGGAAACTTATACCATCAGAGATCAAACTTGGATAAGATTTCACATGCTTATTTCAGCTATCATTCTATCATCTAATCTATGTATCACATAACCTTATGAGGTTCTAGATGTCTAATCTAGGTATATTCTCTCTTCTAGACTGATGTCACTCCCTTTCACTTAGGTTGCATGAACACTAACTACTCTACAGTGTGAGGGACACATTTTTTTTATTTACATATATATAATAAAATATCATATAGTTATTCTCCGAGAAAGAAGACGTCAGAGAAAACACTCGAGCCTCGAGCCGATTGGAAAACAAAACCAAATCAGCAAAACCGAGTGCCCCACACACAGTAGATAGTGTAGTGCCCTATAACCTAGTGAAATGGTGAGAACATGGTGTAGACGAGTGTAGCTACCCAATACATATGAGCTCTATATGGAAAGGGTTTCTCACACTTGTCTAAACCTAGTTCTCAAACATCTAGGTTCTAACTTAGAGGCTAAGTCAAACCTTATTCCTATAGAACAACTTACTAAGTTTCTAGGGTTTTAAGTGAAAGTTGAAGTTTAGTTTTATGTTTCATGGTGAGCAATTGTTAGGTGTAGCTATTGTTCATGCTCTGATACCAATTGTGACGTCCCCGAATTTTGATTTCTCCAAACCCTATTGGGAATGAGATGTCAGAATCCAAAGACATCATCCAATCATATCAGAGAGCGATGCGGAAGCATAATACGCATACATGAACATACAACCATAACATACTCAATATTCAACATGTTTATTTATACAACATGAATTAAATTTACATATTGAAAGAAGATTTACAAGTCTAGTAACATGTATGCTAACAAGATCTACACAATAGGTACAACCTGGACAACTGCTCACGCCCATCTTTTTCCTCCCATGCTATCTCTGAACCTAAAACATACGTGAAACAACGAATCAACACACAAGGTGTTGTCCACGTGGGTAGAAAGATACATACTAATATATTTGCATAATTAAAATAACTTGAGAAAGAAAGATTAAAAGAAAATATTATTTAAAGCGATAATCAGGTAAACATTCCATTTATTACATTCACTTTGATGCGGTTGTACTACACATACTTGCACTTGACTTACATCTAGTGTGGGCAATATAGTATCATCATACATCTAACATGGGCCAAGGAATCATACATCCATGTTAGGCAACATACATCCAGACCAGGCTATGTGCTCTAGTAGCTACAACCCATCATACTCTTTTATGTTCTATTAGATTTGGCGAAGTATAACTCATGCTAGTTCAACCAAGCAATCATATCCAAATACGAGCATTCAAGATATTGCATATCATAGGCAACCAGAAAACTAGTCTTATACTTAATAAATCCCACGTACCTGAGTTCAGAGATTCATAAATATCTTTGATCATCTAGACAAACTGGTCAGCACCTGATTAATAACAAAACCACATACTATCATCAGATTCTCATCATCTTAACCCTAGTCGTGTTCATTAGGGTTTATATTATCTCATTAGGATATTACAACATTTACTTGTATTACTGTCTTATATTTAACTTACTGATGTCATTTTCCATATTATGATTCATTATCTGAATATTAGGTTCCATATCCTTTTTGTGCACATAATAACCCTAGTTTATATACATTATTCAAGTTAGGGTCACAACCTGTGTATCAAGGGTCATCTTCATATAAAATAAATTTTGTGTACAAAACTGGTCTCATATTTACATATTATCTTTCAATTATAGATATGAGAATGTTCTGTGAATTTCATCATTTATTGAGCATGTATGCATTAATTGCATTATCTTTAGTGTTATAGGCCCTAATTATCCATATTAATCAAATTACAAGATTTCATGCATCAACATGACCATGTCTGACATCATATGCATTCTATACATAATTGTGGACTTACTGATATTTTTCCATAATTTTATATCATCATTTAATATTTATTATCTATGAAATGAGCATTACCAATCTTACATGATATCACTATTATTAGTGCAACAAAAGACTGATATTATGATTCCATGTTGTTCTACTTATTTTTCTAAACATTTCAGTACCTTTTTTGTATTTTTCTAATCATCGAGCTAATTACTAGGAATTATATATGAACTGAGTATTTTTGGGATTTTTACCTTATTGTGGCCAATCACGCGCTGCCATGTGGCCACCATGGTGGGCGCAACTCTTGCCTTCCTAGGTTGGATGAGCCGGCCGGTTCAGGTGGTTCAGACCCGGTTCAGGCTGGGTGGAGAGTTAATAGAGCCCGGTTTCTCTGCTCTCGCTCTTCCTCGTGATCTCACACTCGCGATTCACCTCGTTCTTCCACGCTTCAAGCTTCTTCGCTGGGAGAGGTATCTCTGACGAGTAAATCACCAGAGATCCAAGGTTTCCCACTTTCTACATGGTCTCTCTCTCCTTCTTGTTCGCTGGCCCTCACTCACAGGTTCCTTCTGGTCTGCTCACGATGATGATCGTGCTCTGGATCTGTCCCTCGACTAGCACATCGTTGTCTACTATGTGGAGTCTCCGACTCTATGCTTGGCTAAGATGGGGTCGTGCCCTGAATACTTGGGAGACGATCATTCTTTCTGAAGGTTGTGGATCGGTCCGCCTCATGTGAACTAGAGCTCGAGTAAATGTCCACCTTTGTGAGCGCCGCCGCATACAGAAGCCTCAATGATTGATCATCCTCTACTATCCTCTCGGATGAGATCACATCCAGACTGACCCCACAATTTCCATCGTTATGAAGTCGGGGCTTGGTGTGATGATGTCAGGGCAATCAACCTCCAACTTGCGATCTGTATATCATTGCATGGGACTCTGATCCTCCATTCTCCAGAGCAGGGCGGCGCTTTTGCTACTTGTCTGGTGAGGACTCCAAGCTTGGTCCTACCTCGGCTCCCTGGACGTCTTCTAGTTTCTCGGCTATAAGCAGCGATGGAGACAATGGCAACGAGGGAGAGGAGAGTTGTAGGCTGGTTTCACTATCATTCTTTCCGGATCATTGAACCTTATGTAGGTGATCTCTTGGTTGCTGGAGCGAGGAGGGGGAGGGGGTTGGGATTGGACTCCCCAATCTTGCCCATATCCGCAGGCTAGAAGTTATTAGATAGATCCGAACTTGGAGGAGGGATGATGGCTAGCTGTAGTTCTTGGTCATGATACCTTTATTTCAAAGGCATGGCATCGGGGACTTGGTCATCAAGTGAACTACCATCTCTGTGAGAAACGGGGTAGGGGATAACAATTCGATTGCTCGATCATACCTATGGCCTTAAGGCTTCATTTATGTGAATGAATAAGTTTTCCTATACAGAAACGACCATGCAGCAACACAATATCATTGGTTGTGTCACTCATATCTCATCATATATCAAACAAGTCCAAACTACCTTTCCTGATCCTAACATACCTTACATTTCATCAATTTGCTTCTTGGGTTCATTGAGAATATTAAACGAACCTCTTGGTCTCCTAAACGCCCAAGTCAGTGAATGAAATACTATTCATTGTAATTAAACCCAATTAGATCTAATAATCAT
Source organism: Alisma plantago-aquatica (assembly GCA_963693085.1). Lineage (NCBI taxonomy): Eukaryota > Viridiplantae > Streptophyta > Magnoliopsida > Alismatales > Alismataceae > Alisma > Alisma plantago-aquatica. The sequence goes on along the minus strand of OY856411.1, from coordinate 315,631,865 downwards.
TCATTGCATCAATGCTTACCCTTTTTAAGTGAAAAGAATCTGTGATTGAATAATCAATTCCTCAGTTTGGTATCATCATCTACATGACACTCATGGTCTTAAAACACTATATTGGGTATCATAATCCTAAAATTGGGGTCATCACAGAAATGCTGCCAAAATTTTCTTGAAAACCCAATACACATTATACACTTACTAGTGAGATTAGGTGTTCAAGAATGGGATAGGTGGTACACATTTATTATATATAAGAATGACTTCACATGTATTTGTTGGCCTAAAGTTTTAACCATGCAAAAACTCTAATCTGTTAACCCTAGACCCTAATCTTGTTGTAATATATACTTGTTTTCTCTTTGATCATAGAATGGATAGATCATGGATGTCCATTCACAATCGTTGCAACCCACAGTTTATATCTGGTCTTGACCAGTTTATTAGATTTGCCGAGGAACATAGGAAACAACCTAGAGATAGGTTCTACTGTTCATGTAGGCATTGTGGTAACAACTTGAAAGTCAGCACTGGTGACGAAATCAAAAGTCATGTCATGTGCAACGGGATTATACAAGGCTATACAGAATGGCACTGGCATGGAGAGATTTCAAACCTGAAACCAGTGGATGTTGATAGCAATGCTTGTGTGGAAGAAGAAATTGCCTCCGATGACGTAGATGTGAATGAACCAGTTCCAGTAGACATCGTTAATGTGATGTTGGATAGTTGTGGGGTAGAGCACACTAATCCACCTCCCATTTTTAGAAACATTGTGCATGATGCTGAGATATCATTATACATAGGTTGTACTAAGTTTACGAAGCTTAGCACTGTGTTGAGATTGTATAAACTGAAAGCTAACAATAGATGCAGCGATAAAAGATTCACGTCATTGTTGTATTTGTTGAAAGAAATGCTTCCTAAAGGAAACGAGCTGCCCATCTCTACATACCAGGTAAAGAAATTGTTATGCCCAATGGGAATGGATGCCAAGAAGATACACGCATGCCGGAATGATTGTGTATTTTTTCAAAAGGACTATGTGGATTTGAAAGATTGTCCAAAATGTGGTGTGCCACGGTATAAATTGACGACTTTGGGGGAGTCCAAAACTGGTTCTCCTACCAAGGTGATGTGGTATCTACCTATAATATCATGGTTTCAATGCTTGTTTGCCAATCCGATAGATGCAAAGAATTTGAGGTGGCATGTAGATGTTAAGAAAACTAATGATGGGATCCTACGACATGTGTCTGATTCCCCCACAGTGGAAGAAGATTGATCTATTGTACCCTGAATTTGGTGAAAAAGTCAGGAATCTAAGACTTGGGCTTTGTACAGATGGGATGAATCTGTACGGGACATTGAGCAGCCAACATAGCACTTGTCCTGTCATGCTTGTTATATACAATCTTCCACCCTAGTTGTGTATGAAAAATAAGTATGTAATGTTGTCGTTGTTGATATCAGGACCTAAACAACCTAGAAATGATATCAATGTTTATCTTGAACCTCTGATTGATGACTTAAAGAAACTATGGGGTGAAGGTGTGATGACCTATGATGCTTCACAAAGAGAGACATTTCGTTTGCATTCTATGTTGTTTTGCACTATTAATGACTTTCCAGCATATGGGAATCTGTCTGGATATAGTGTCAAAGGAACTAAAGTGTGTCCTATATGTGAAGCGAACACTGATTAAACAAGACTAAAACATGGCGGTAAGACTGTATATCTCAGTCATTGAAGGTTTCTTACAAAATTCCATCTATATCATAGGAAGCGCAAAGCATTCAATGGATTGAATGAGGAACGGAGTGCACCTAAACCTATACCAGGGGAGGTTGTTTATGAAAGAGTGAAAGACTTTGTAAATGAATTTGGTAAGAGATCACAATGTACTATGGCCACACGGAGTGACAAATCTTTATTCAAGAAGAAGTCAATATTTTAGGATCTTCCTTATTGGAGTTCTTTGACAGTCAGGCATTGTATCGATGTCATGCACGTTGAGAAAAATGTCTATGATAGTGTCATTGGTACTTTGTTGAATATACCAGTTAAGACTAAAGATGGGATAAAATACAGACTGGATCTACGTGAAATGGGAATAAGGTCAAAATTAATAGAATTATGTGAAATGGGAAATAGGAGAACATACTTACCTCCCGCTTGTTACACATTGTCTAGAAAGGAGAAGAAATCTTTTTGTGAATGTTTGGTAAATGTTAAGGTGCCACAGGGTTACTCATCCAACATCCATAGATTGGTATCAATGAAAGATCTGAAGTTAATAGGTCTTAAATCTCATGATAGTCACACTCTAATGCAACAAATGTTGCCTATGGCAGTTCGATCTATATTGCCGAAGCATGTAAGGTTTGCAATCACCAGACTTTGTTTCTTTTTCAACAGTCTGTGCAGCAAAGTTATTGACCCTGATACTCTCGATAATTTGCAAAGAGAAGTGGTTGTTACCCAATGTCAGCTTGAGATGTATTTTCCTCCTTCGTTCTTTGATATCATGTTACATCTTGTTATCCACTTGACTAGGGAAGTGAAAATGTTGGGACCAGTTTTCTTGCATTGGATGTATCCCTTTGAATGATACATGAGTGTTTTTAAAAGTGATGTTCGAAACCATTATCGGCCTGAAGGGAGTATTATTGAGGGTTATGTGGCGAGAGAGATTATGGATTTTTGCAATGACTTTCTCAATGGTAATGACACTCCTGGTAATGACAAGAATATTGAGGAGCAATTTGGCAAAGGAATTTTGGGATCACGGGTGACAGTAATTAGCCGTGAGAAGTTGGAACAAGGTCACTTATATATTTTACACAACATGGACGAAGTGAGTGTTTTATCGAGGAACATACCAATTTCATCAAGAGACAATATCCTCGAGCCAATACAATGTGGCTTGCTAGAGAGCATAACAAGACATTTATTAAGTGGTTTGAAGATAAAGTCTTACATCAACTATCTCAAACACTAGATGATATTACTGAAACTATCAAATGCCTCACCTTTAAACCAAAATTGAATGTTATGTCTTATGAAGGGTATGACATTAATGGATTCACATATTACACAAAGCGCCAAGATGATAAGAGTGTCGTCCAAAACACTGGGGTCACCCTTCAAGTGTCGAATATGTTTTTTGCAAGTGCAAAGGATAAGAGTCCACGTGAAGCTAAAATGTCATATTACGATGAATTGGGTTTCACTTTAGTGAAATTTGAAAAGATTGGTGAGAAGGGTGAACCATTCATATTGGCATCACAAGAGAAACAAGTATTTTTTGTCGATGATCCTGCAAATGATAAATGGTCGGTTGTTCTTCATGGTAAAAGACAGTTCATTGAAGATCCTATAGATGAAGAAGAGTACTATGATAAGTATGATGACTCCAGTCCATTCTCAGTTGGGTTACCAACACCAGCAAATATTGAAGCTAATGATGACTTGTATGTGTGTGGAGATCACAATGAAGGATTGTTAATTGATAAAAAATCACAATATTAGAGGCATGTTTATATTTTTTATATGTTTTATTTTTCTGAATGTGAACTTTACAATGTGAATGTGAACTTTACAATGTGAATTTTACAATGTGAATGTGAACTTTACAGTGTGAATTTTACAATGTGAATTACTTTACAATGTGAACTTTACAATGTGAATTACTTTACAATGTGAATGTGAACTTTAAAATGTGAGCTTTATAATGTTAATTACTTTACAATGTGAATGTGAACTTTCAGATGGCTGAGCATTCTCCTGATGACCGTGCTGATGATTACTGTGAGGGTGAGGTCATCAATGCGCTGCCTCACAATGTAAGTTTTAAAAATATATCATATATTTATATCTATATGTCCATTTATATGTATATCCTATAAGAGTGTTTATTTTGTCAAATTTTAGGTTTATGATGCACATATACCCTATGAAGCACTTGAGGCACTTGATGAGCAACACCAAAATGTTGACAAGAGAAGGGCCATCACTATGATGAAGAAGTTAATAACTCAAAGGAGCAATGGACCCAAACTTGTTGTGGTTTTGAAAATGCAGGAAATGCAATTGGAGTGAATCGCAATTCATTTGTTTCATATCTTGGGTATGTTACTTGTAGCCATTGCGGTTGTAAGATAGATTCTTGGCATAAAGTTCCTAAGGGGAAGAAAGACGTAATATGGAAGGATTTATGTGTGAGTTATTATTAATTTGCAATTCTATTTTGTATATTACTATTTTTTAGGATACTAGTTAATAGCAATTCTATTTTGCAGAGTATATTTGAATTGGATGGAAAGCTGCATTGCAAATGCATGATGCAACACTTTGGGAGAGTCTTAAGGAACTATAGGACAAATCTCACTCGAGAATACATAAAAGAAGGTGACAAGAGGAAGAAGACAGCCACTGAACAGTGGAACTTCCTGGACCACGAAGAATGGGACGTGTTTGTTGCTTCAAGACAAACTGATGAATTCAAGTTATTAGGTGTCACTCCCAATTTAATTAATATACATTGTATTCACCTATTCAAGATTAACATTTAGTGTTACTAACCAAATCATTAATGTGCATACTAATTAGGCCCTCAGTGAGGCGCAAAAAGCAAGGCATGCACTGAATGTGCATGATCACACAATGGGTCCAAAGGCGTATGGAAGCATTCACCAAAGACTATAGGTTGAGTCTACTACTCAGTCTTCTTCTACTCAGGAGTCCTCAACTATAGGTACCACACCTCTACCTCGCCATGATGTCTTTATAGCTGGGAGGCAAAATAAGAAAGGAGAAATAAGGAATCCCGCAACTCTTGAGGTAGCTTCAAAAATGGTAAAATACAACTCTTAGAGTAATCGTTCGAATATTGATTATTTTTGGTGTTTACTTAATTACAAATTTTTGTTTTGGCGATTAGCAAGAGCTGCACGAGCTGAGCAAACAAGGAAAGTTCATCCCTGAGGGCACAAGGGATGAATTGACAGTTGCTTTTGGTAACCCAGAGCATCCTGGACGTGTTAGGGCTGCAGGCGTTGGTGTGGGCATGAAAGTGTTCTTTGGGCCATCCCAGTGTAAACATGTCCCAAAAGAGGGACTTTCACAAGAAGAGATAACCTATTCTTTCTTTATAATGTTACTGTAAAAGAGAATTCAATAATCAGAACCTAACGTTTCTTTTATCCATATATAGGTAGATAAGATAGTTGATAGGAAACTCGATGAAGCAATGAGCAAGTGGCAGGAATCTCTGACTGCCACTGAGCAGACAGTACTTATGGCGTCTCGCTCTACTCCTACTACAGAGGTTTGGAGTAATCCTGTAGACCCACCACCTAGCACATCAGTTGTAAGTATTTTTATGACACAGTAACTAGTCTTTTCAAGATGATATGTATATATGTATATAACATTCTTTACACAAAAATTTGTAGGGGTTGAAGCCATGCCATATAAAAAGTAAAGAATTTGTCATTGCAGAGCCATCGGCTTACCCATCCCTACCAGGGGAAATGTTTCATGGGTCTCCATTACCAGCTGGTTGGGTTCGTGGGAGCATGGTACATATATTCCCTAATTGGATGGATCTTCCATTTCCATATACCCACCCAGATTTTGAAACGATTGGTGAGGTAGAAGGCGGAGTGATATTGTGGCTAAAAGTAGATGTCCTCTATACTGAAACTGTATGGTAAATCTACATTATGTTAAATTGTTAGTGTGTGTATATGATGTTAATTGATCTGAAATTATATATATATAGGTTAAAAAAAGACACCCAGAGCATCTAGGCCTTCACCTCCACCTCCTACATTACCAAGTTGGGTTCTACAGGACCTACCTGTCCCTTTAGGTCCTAATTGTAGGGGTATGGAAATATGGTTAGGCAAACATGATATAAATTTCCCTATAATTGTTTCTATAGATGCAGATGTTGCAGGTCAATCATACAAAAGCAACCTATTTATACAAGATATTTTGGAGTTGTTTTGATATGATTGGCTGAATACATTTGTGATAGAGCTATGGATAAGGTGAGATCTTCTTTATACATCCATATACCTTGTGTAGGATCTGGTGATCTGGTTTCTTATTTATTAATGCATACGTAATACATGTTTTACAGCTACTTAGACAAGATATGTGTATATTTTTCATTCGAACAAGTAGGATTTTTTATTCCATCTTTGATTAGTCTAGTAGCTAAAGACCCTTCGTCGGTTCAACAATACTGTTGTGATGCTTTTACAAATTTTGGTCAAAATAAGAAGACGGTGATAATAGCTCCATTCAGTATGGAGTAAGTTTACTTTGCTTATAATATGGACTTAAGAAAATTACATTTTTATTGTGGATTTTAAGTTATTAATTTTTAATTTTTTTACCTCTAGTGGTATGCAATGGGAGTTACTAGTTATTGTCCCTGAGATGTTAATTGTCTATTATCTAGATCCTAAGGGGACTATGAATTCAAAATATGGACACACAATGAAAATGGCATTATTCTAGTGAGAATTATTTCATTTTCATATTTGTTAACATATGTTATTACATTACTATTTAATTATGCAATGTATTGTGTTACATTAACATGTAGGGGTTTAGATGAGTTCAAAAAGGTTGGAGGAAAGGTCCCCAGGAAAAAGAACCAGCCAATAATTTGGAAGAATGTGGAAGTAAGTTCCCGACTGCAATTTATGTATTATTTATGTGAACAATGCTTAATTAGTTGTATTTTTGAATATTTTGTATGTTTCAATTTATAGTGTTCTACACAAGACAACGGATGGGCATGTGCATACTATGTGAAGCGATTTATGCACATGATTATCAAATATGTTGCAGTGGGCATAGATACCATTCATGAGGTATTATATATAGTCTCATTAATTAGATAATATGAAATATATCAATCTTATTTATATATTATTAATTATATATACATCATTCTCTTTGCAGGTGTTTAAAATTGACCACACTACATGAAAGGTCTTACCAGATGTACATGCTCCCTATATGACGGAAGAATTAAATGATGTAAGAGAAGAATGGGCAACATCCATACAAGTAGTGGGGGTTTTAACATATAATTGGGATGTTGATAGAGAATAATGACTAAAGAATGATATTTTGTGAATGAATTTCTGAATTATAATGAATGTTTCTACAGTCTGAATGTTTCTACATGTGTCTCAATGTTTATACATGTGTGAATTTGAAAATGAATGAAACTGTTGGCTGCTATATGAATGTTTCTACATGTGTGAATGTGAAAATGAATGGAACTGCAAATTTCTACATGAATGTTTCTACATGTGTGAAAATCGAATGGAACTGCATGTTGCTAAATGCGTGAAAATTAATGTTGTTAATTTTGCTGGTTTGTGGCATGTTGTTGGCTGATATCAATGGATGTCGTAAAACCTACAGTTCATAACTGAATTGCAGGTTTCCCATCTTGCGACCAGCCATAGCAGGGCTGCAGACTGATAAGAAAAAAAACATGAAATAGGCATCAGTTATTTGATTATAACCGACGAAAAATGATTACAGCGCCGGAGAAATAATTATAACTGATGCCTAATGCATGTGATGTGGCGTCGGTTATCAATAATAAACTGATGTTGATGGTTCTAGCGTCAATTTCCCTACTAGTAACCGATGTCGATTTCCCTAATGAGGCCAGACACCATGGCCATGCTGGCCAGCATGGTCGTGGAAGCAGGCCAGACACCATGGTTGTGCTGGCCACCTCATTCATGGCAGCAGACTAGACACCACGGCCGTGCTGGCCAACACGACTGTGGCAGCAGGCCAGACAACACGATCGTGCTGGCCAACACGACCGTGGTAGCAGGTGAGATGTCGTCGGTTATTACTAATAAACTGACGCTGATAGTGCCCCAGATGGTGCCCTTTCTGTGGCACGAAGGTTTATGGCGTCGATTTCAAAGCTAATAACCGACGCCTATACCCCCATGATGGCACGTTTTCAGTGGCACGCAAAGGGTTGTGTCGTCGGTTTGAGAACCGAAGCCGAACGGTTGGCCTTTTATCGGCGTCCACATAGGTGTCACATTAAAACCGAAACTAAAGGCCTTAAATAATCGACACTAAAGGTCGGTTATGTACTAGTGTGAGCATGGTACTCTTCATGTTTAGAGGAAAAGGAAACCTCTTAAGTTAAGGTATGTTTGATGAACCCCTCATCGCTAAGTTGATGGCATGGGAAGGTATGATCTTGATCCAACATTGAGGAAAGAGAACAAGTTTGACCTAGCATGGTTTAGTAGGTGGTCTGCTTGTGCCTTGGTAGCTGTTGGGTTAAGCATGCTCATGTGAATATAAACCCTAAGGATGTTTGTGACCTTGTTGTCAAGAGTTGTAGTTTCCTCCCATCCTAGGAGAGGGACCCTTTGGTAGGGTGTATACAAGTTTTGTGGTTTTTGTGGAAACCTAAAGAGGTCTCATTGGATCTTGAGAAGCTAAGTGAAATGTACATGGTATGAGAATGAACCTCTAGATCCATAGATAACCATCTCTAAGTGCATGAGGATGTGTTACCATGGAGGTAACTGGTATGGGGTCTGACCAAGGTAGGCAGGTTGCCATGACCCCTATGAAAGGATGGAAGTCAGTCATGAATGCAGAGAGAGAGATGATGAAGGCTTGTGTAAGGTTCTAAGTTGAACATGTACTATGATCGAATCCTAAGTCTATCCTAGGGTCAGGTAGGGATAAGACTGATGGATGTGGGAGTTGCCTAATTCCCTAGTTGCACATGACCATAGGGTCGGGAGGAAACATTTATCATTGTCTGAGGTCCATGGGTTAGGAGATTGATCACCTTCATGAACTCATGGAACCCAAAGGGAAGATGATTAGGGAACTCTCTAGATTCATGAGGGAAGAGGGATGACCCCAAAAGTATCAGCACCCTATAGACCTATAGGAGATGACCAAGGAATGTGTGTGGACCCAAGTAAGTTTGAGACCAGTTTTTCCCTGGAAGTAACTTTGATATCGAGATGATTGTGATATAGAGACATATGTGGCACGGTTCAATGTAGATTTAAAGGTGTACTGGCAAGGTGAGATGTACCATCTCTACTCTTGGAACATGAAGAACTCTATATTTGGACTGCAGCTAAATGTTTATTTCCTCTTGTTATGGGATTCAGATAGGATAATATGCATGCCATACACTAAGGTTAAAGATGATGTGAGTTGGAACGTTGCTATGAGGTATGAGGACATGGATGATAACATACCTTGGTGGAGTGAATGATACATGGATGGTTTACAAATGCTAAGAGGAATAAGGTAGTCATCTTATGAGGATGTTTTTATCATGAGGTATGATTCATACAAGGTTGAGTTTGAACAACCAAGAGAATCAACTCAGAGTTTTCTTGATGAAGATAGACTTAGAGTTGAGATAATAAGTGAAATACATGGAGGTGTACGTCTTCAACGTTACCAAATACCTAAGGATGGGAAGTGGTAATAGATGCTCTGGATGAGATACAACTGCCTAGTTTAGATGGAGGCTAGAAGAGGTTGTTATGTTAACCCTAAGTTTGAAAAGAGATATGTTTGGGCTAACACTCAAATGTAATGAGATATATTGAACAAGTTAGTAGTTGTTTGGTTAGCCATCCTAGGCCTTGATGCAATGAAAGGATGGTTGTAGAACCTCATATGCACTTATCTAGAAATGAAGGTGATGAAACCCTGATTAGTGTGATTTAGGGTTTCTGAGGAATCAATCTTGAGGAATCATAACATTCAGGAGATCATGGTACACCTTGGTACCACCAAGATAATAAGTGACAGTAGTACTTTGGATGCTTAATATGAAGTTGAATGTGGTATGTTGCAATGCAAGCTAGGAGGTGAAGGGTGAACACTAGTAGCCTAGTGTATTGGTATAAAGGATAAAGTGTCCTCGAGAGGGAAAGGGAGTTCATCACTATGGATGTTGAAGTCTCCCCAAGACCAAGGAAGGTCAAGAGGCAATATGGGTTAGGATAGATCTCCTTACCTAGATGACATGAGAAAGAAAGAGTATCGTCAAGGGACAAATCTGGTTGAACTACACATGAGAGAGATGGTTCAAATACACCATGATGTGAGTTCAAAAGTTATTGAGTATAACCTAAAGATTCACTTCTAGGAGGTGGAAGTAGATACATGAAGAACTCAATGTTAGTACAGTTAATCACCCCTAACTAATGGTTAGTACGATCCAGACTAGAGGGTCTGAGGAGAGCATGTGTGCTCATTCAGGGTGATACATAGAGATAGTTTTTGTCCTTTGTAAGATGTGATGATAACCACCATATCCAGTATCGGGTTGTAAAGAAGCTCTGTAATGGAGATTGTGTCAATCACTACTTCATTAAGATGATGTTGGTGAAGGGAGATCGTGAAGATCAAGAAAGGACCACAGTGTGTGTGCAGATGAAGTCACTTTGATCGTGCAATGGCTGAAAGGAATCCAGAGATGACATGAGTTGTAATATGATGTAAAGTAGACTCACATGCAGTTCAATGTGGGGGAATATGTGACATGAAAATCTGACCCCTCTAATTTATAGCTAAGAGAGTTGAGTCCCCGATGCATGGGTTCTTTTGACATGGTTGGTGGAGAAGATTAAGTTTTCCCTTACCCCTCAGGATAATGTGATGTGTGATGAATTCCATGTGAGCACTATGTGAGGTACCCGGGCCATGTGTGGAGCAATGAACCTAGTGAGTCCCAAGGGAGGCTAAAATGACCTGAGTCACCTTGAGGTTTATAGATGCCAAGGTAAAAGAACTCAGAGAAAAGAATATGTGATGATAAAGGTTCTTCAGAAGCACCATGGATAGGGCAAAGCCACATAGGGGCCAATGATGGACATGGAAAAATCTTATCCTGAATTGTTTGTTTGCTTGATGGAATTTTGAGGACAAAATTCCTATAAGAGGGGAAGGATGTTACAACCCCAACTTTTGGGTTCATTTGCTGAGAAATGTAATTTCTCATATTAAAGATATTGGAACAAATAATGATATAATTTGTTTTGAATAAATGAGTTTAGTTTACAATAGCCTTATTGGTTGTTTTGTGGGCTTTATTGGCTATGCCCAATAATAAGGAAAAAACAAAAGGAATTCCATTATTAATAAGAAATGGAGAAAAGAAAAATGTAGAAACCTCTAGAAGGCAAAAGAAATTAATCCAAAGATGGATTTCGTGCCTCTTTAGTTACATGGGTTCCAAGGAGTCCAAAGTTGCAAAGAGAATGCAATAAGAAAAGAAAATAACAACTCAATATTTCTTTGTTAAGAAAGTAATAAAAAACAATGATAAAATGTGGGAAATAAGAGGAAAAAGGTATAATTGAGTTATGCTTGGTGGATTTTCATATCCAAAGGATTCCTAATGTTAAATGGAATGCCAATGAGGAAAATAAAAAGAAAGATAAAGATAAATCCTCAAAAAGAGATATTTTAATAATAAATAAACAAGATAATGAGAAATATGAACATAGATGCATCTAGAAGGATAATAAGTATCCTTATAAAGGCATTTCGAAATATTAGAGTTTCTTGCGGTCCAAGGAGCCCCAAAGGAGAAAAAGAAAGAGAAAATACCAGTGATAGAAAATAAAAGGATAATATGATGCATAATGAATGAATTTTGTGGTATTGTTTAAGAGGTGGTATTTTCTATTAAAAGAAAATATAATTTCATGACCAATGATTAAAAGGGCAAGTACTAAGAAAATAAAAGAGGTGATTTTCGAAATTCTAATATCTAAGGAGTAAAGAATATCAAAGAGTTTCTTTTTAGAGAGAGAAGATTTCTTCTTCATGAAGGAATATTATTCCAAGTTGGAAAAGGACTTGGTTGCTTTGTGGGTAGGCATTCTGGGGCGTGGATACCCACCCCTATATAAGGGGTACGAGCCTTGGTCAAATCCAAGAGGATTATGTACATCCTTCTTTCTTTTTCTTCTTCTTCTTGTACTTTGCATACAAACCCTAACCCTTGAGTGTGGCTCTATTCTGGAGCAACAAGGGGACACAAAGGAGGTGTGTTGGAAACCCAATGCTCCCACGACAACACCAGAAGAGTGAGGCCATCTTTCCGTGCACTAGAACTTGCGCCATATCCGCTAGATGGCTGCAAGTTGTCTGTAAGTTGCAGGCATCATGTGCTTCAGTTAGCCAGCTGGGCCGCAAGCTAGGTAGTGCCCCAGGCGTGGCAGAGGGTGGTGGGGCTAGGGCAACCTCTTTTGGCGGTCCTCGAGCCCCAGGAAGGTAGGGCAGACCTCCGAAGTGCTATAGATCACGACACTACTAGGGTTGCGAGGAGGAAGATGACCCTTTGGGTTGATGGACGGGTTTGCCCCTCTGCGGGATGAGTGCGCCAACATCTTAAGTAAGGGAAGAATCATAAATTTGAAATGTTTTCAACTAAATCAAGCAACGTTGCATGGAGCAGGACACTTGGCGCACTCTAATTGGCTCTGGTAAGTAATATCTTGCAAAAATCATATTTAAATATCGGTAGCTCGGATGGATACACATAAAATATGAAAATTGCTGAGAAAAATGAGAGGAATTCATTAAAAATGGTATTAGAGGCTAATTACTCTTGCTATTCGAAAAGTAGTGTAAGTTATCAACTTTAATGAATTAAAGATTAAGAAACCCTTATTAGAGATGATTAATGCATTTAGTAGGGTTTAATGGATGATTAATGTTGATATTAACATGTTGGTTGTAAAAAGGTACATTAAGAACAAAAAGGATGAACTTTGCTCGTAATTGGTTTAATATAGAAATTCATGTGCATAAGTATGCTTTAAGGGGCCTTGAAACCCTAATATTAGTAATGTGACTCATAATGGTTTTAATTATTCAAAATTGTGAATAAAGTTGAGACATGGTAATTCTAAGCTATTTCAAGTATAAAAGTTCCTAATTGTGGATTAATACCCTTAATGTAGTAATTAGGATTTCTAATGGATAAAGGTAGAATTAATGACAAATAGAGTTCATATGTGAAATAGACCATAATGAACTATGAATTGATGATAAATGAGCATAATGATCTTGTCATGGATTGAAAGGATAAAAATGGAAGCTTTAATGTAAAAGTGGCTTAATGGACTTAATTGATGGTTAATTATGCTGTTTCAGATATCAGGGTTATATGTTGTTAAAAGATAACCTTAGTGTCTTTCATGATGAATAGATGAGATAATTAGGGTTTGTGAGTAATTTTTTAAAATTAGGGTTTAAAATAGTAAGAGATGAAGGGAAACCCTAATTGTAATGAAAACCCTAAAAGTGGACTAGAAACCCTAGGAAGCGAGCTAGGTTTAGTAGATCTTGATGACATGATTAATAATAGGAAATTGTATGCATATTTTAGGATCTCATAATGTGCTTGCTTGCCTATTTGGATTTCTTGATTGGATTATTCTATCTCAAATCATCCTGATAGGTATGTGGTTACGCTTATGGTTAATCACTTTAGTTTCACGGTGATTCTCGGTTGTTTTATCAGTTGCTCGAAAATAACTGCTTGGATGACTTTTCTTTCATGCAATTATAAAATGACTATGACTATCACCATAAGTATGTATACATGACTGGCTCAGATCCTAGTCCTCCTCTTTTGCTTAACTAATGATGAAAAGGGTAACCTGGTAAAGGGTCTACTTGTTAAGTGGAACCATCAGGTTATTAAGAGTTAGGGAGTGGACTACCTATGGGTAGTGCCATGCGACTCTTTAGTACACCATGAGTTAGGGATTGGGCTACCTAGGTTTAGTGCCATGCGACTCTACCCTAGATATTGATCTACCTATTAGGTAGGATCATGCGAGGTTTAATGGGGATCTACCATGAGGAAGGTAGAATCTAGGTCCACTGTAGGGACAGCGCAGAGGTTGGGATATGTATGGATTGAGCAGTTATGTTGAAAATTAAAAGTTTTTTGTTAAATCATATTTGATTGCAATATGTTGTCATCCTAGTTGCAAGATTATTGTTTCCCCCACATACCAGCTTTATGTTGACCAACGTTTTTTTTTCGGGGTTTTAGGTACAAGTGAAAAGAACAAACGGTAAAGTGGCATATGTGGAATTAATTATGACTTAAAGTTCAAAGGAGGATTAGTTAGAATAGGCTGAATGTGGATAGTAGTAGATATCCAAGTTTTTGAAAAATGTATGAAAAGTCTAATTTTATTACAGCCTTTTAGTTTAGTTTGGTAGAATTTGATAATTGTTATTGATTAATTGTGGACCCTTTGATCCGGAAATTGGGATAACAATTTTGACCTCTTGGTCTCCCTTAATTGGGGGTTACTGGGAGGCGGGGTCGTTACATACTTTATTTAAGAATAGCATTGATAAGTTTAGATACATGCTAGAATAAAATATGGGTTGTTGGGGCTAGTCCCCTTGCCTGAACACAAATCTCCACTTTATCATGGAGAGAGACATTAATGGAAATATAGAAATAACAATGGAGGGAGCCATGATGCCTGGTGTATAAAGACCAATCTCCACTGTGGTTGTCACCTCCTTGCTCCTCACTTGGGTTTTCACTATAAAATGTGGATTCTAATAATAGATTAGAGACCCTTTGTAACACCCCACCTTTCACAATATATAAATACCACTGAGTAGATGTGCTCTAACGCAAGGGGTTGTTACAAAATATTGATGTTTAGAATTTGAATAAACAAGACACTTTGGATTGAATGAAATCAGATTCATACATAGACTATGAATAGGGAAACTACAACTTGTTCATATTAGGATGTAATCTATTAAGCCATACTTCAACTAACAACACTAAGGCATGATGTAAATGATATTTCAATCTTTGGATCGTCTTGGTACATGACACCCGAATAGACTAATCTTTTGAAATCTTCAAGTCCTTCACTTATTTTATTGATCTTTATTTTCTCCAAATCCTACAAACATCATGTCCCCAACCGTGCATTGGAAAAAATAGTTGTTAGAGTAAGTGGCATGAGTATTTTAAGAATATGCATTATTGAAAAATGAAATTCTATGAAATATCCTTAGACATTATAATTTAAAACTAACAACAAGCTTTGAGTAATATCTGAAATGTATTATCTCTTATTTATTTATCTTGATTCTTATATTCTACTTTATATCTTTTTGGAGACTTGTAATGCGGTACATGGGTCTCATGATCTGCACCAAAGTGCCTGGGTCATAGTTATCTTATATGAATCTTTCTCATCATACTCATGGATGAGATTATGGGAATGTTGTAAACTAAGATGTCTTTCACTTATGATTTTTATCTAATTGTAGCCACCATTATACAATAAGACCTTCTTTGTTGATAGTGAAGTGTCCTCTATGATGCAACACACCCTCTACTAGCACAACATCCCCTCAGTTGACACCTTAGTGTCCTCTATGCTACAAAACAACCTCTGTTTGCACAACATGCCCTCTGTGACACCCGTAGTGTATGGTGCAATGCACCCTCTGAATCATTTGGCGACTCTCTAGTGAGGACTTTTACTATATTGTAATTAATGTTTTGATGTAATTTCTATTGCCATTCTTAATTTCTTAACTCTGAATCTTACTCTCTTATTTCTGATTCTTAATCTCTTATCTTTGAATATGCTCTAAATTTCTATCTCTGAATATCAATCTATAATTCTTAATTTGTATCTTTATTCTTAAGTTACAAACTCAATCTAACTATGGATCTAAAATCTAATATCCTTATTGTCTAGATAAATATTAATATGAGGTTTTGATTGGTCTAAAGACTTAATTAAATTATAATATCATGCGTATGACATCTGAGTCTAAGGGCCTAAGAAAAAAAGTAAATTCAATATAGAAATTTTAAGTATATGAAAGTAGCTTAAGTATCAAATATTTCAAATATTTTTTCTAACAAGATAACTTGATCTCTTTAAAGTCTCATTAAATATTCTCTTAACATGAATCTTAATGAGTTCATGTGCACTTAAATCTTAAAGCAATATGTCCTCATAATCTTATCATGAATTAAATCATGAAATCTCAATAAAATCTTATCTTGGAACCTAACCATTTCTTAGACCATTATAATCTTATAATATTACCATGAACTCAATTCTCAATATATTCTGATCATAGTACAATCTTAATCTTGAAAATTTGATCATGTCTTAGTATGTTCAAAACTTATATTATTATACTATATTTAGCTCTTAGATATTAATCTTTATATGAGATCTAAATTACTTCTTTGTTATTAGATCTCTATCTATATAAAAAAATTATTTTATTTTTTGGAAAATTGGGTAAGTATATTCCAAAAACCCCCTAAAAGGGGACAAAGTTACAAGCCACACCCATACATGTGACTACACCCACCTAGGAATTAGTTACAGTAGATCCCAATTCCTATCTATAATAGGAGGAAAATCAAGACAAGATTTAAAAGTAAAGTACATTCTCTTGATCTCAAGTGCAAGACGGCTGAAGATGGCGACAAATTTGTAGGCTGAAATTGCCTCCGATGACGTAAATGTGAACGAACCAGTTCCAGCAGACATCGTTGATGCGATGCTGGATAGTTGTAGGGTAGAGCACACCGATCCACCTCCTATCTTTACAAACATTGTGCATGATGCTGAGATACCGTTATACACAGGATGTGCTAAGTTTACGAAGCTTAGTGCTGTGTTGAGATTGTATAAGTTGAAAGCTAACAATAGATGGAGCGACAAAAGCTTCACTTCATTGTTGACTTTGTTGAAAGAAATTCTTCCTGAAGGAAACGAGCTTCCAATCTCAACATACCAGGTAAAGAAAATGTTGTGCCCAATGGGAATGGACGCCAAGAAGATACACGCATGCCCGAATGATTGTGTATTATTTCAAAAGGACTATGTAGATTTGAAAGATTGTCCAAAATGTGGTGCGTCACGGTATAAATTGACGACTTCGGGGGAGTCCAAAACTGGTTCTCCTGCCAAGGTGTTGTGGTATCTACCTATAATATCACGGTTTCAACGCTTGTTTGCAAATCCAAAAGATGCGAAGAATTTGAGGTGGCATGCAGATGTTAAGAAAAATAATGATGGGATCCTACGACATGCGTCTGATTCCCCACAGTGGAAGAAGATTGATCTATTGTACCCTAAATTTGGTGAAGAAGATAGGAATCTAAGACTTGGGCTTTGTACAGATGGGATGAATCCGTACGGGACATTGAGCAGCCAACATAGCACTTGGCCAGTCATGCTTGTTATATACAATCTTCCTCCCTGGATGTGTATGAAAAATAAGTACGTCATGTTGTCATTGGATATATCGGCCCCTAAACAACCCGGAAATGATATCGATGTTTATCTTGAACCTTTGATTGATGACTTAAAGAAACTTTGGGCTGAAAGTGTGATGACCTATGATGCTTCAGCAAGAGAGACATTTCGTTTGCACGGTATGTTGTTTTGCACTATTAATGACTTTCCAGCATATGGGAATTTGTCTGGATATAGTGTCAAAGGAGCTAAAGTGTGTCCTATATGTGAAGAAAACACTAATTCAATAAGACTAAAACATGGCGGCAAGACTGTATATCTTGGTCATCGAAGGTTTCTTTCAAAATTCCATCTGTATCGTAGGAAGCGCAAAGCATTCAATGGATGGAATGATGAACGGAGTGCACCTAAACCTATACCAGGGGATGTTGTTTATGAAAGAGTAAAAGACATTGTCAATGAATTTGGTAAGAAATCACAATGTAGTATGGCCACACAGAGTGACAATTCTTCATTCAAGAAGAAGTCAATATTTTGGGATCTTCCTTATTGGAGTTCTTTGACAGTCAGGCATTGTATCGATGTAATGCACGTTGAGAAAAATGTCTGTGATAGCATCATTGGTACTCTATTAAATATACCAGGTAAGACTAAAGATGGGATAAAATCCAGACTGGACCTACGTGAAATGGGAATAAGGTCAGAATTAACAGAATTACGTGAAATGGGTAATAAAAGAACATAATTACCTCCCGCTTGTTACACGTTGTCTAGAAAGGAGAAGAAAACTTTTTGTGAATGCTTGGTAAATGTTAAGGTGCCACATGGTTACTCATCCAACATCCGTAGATTGGTATCAATGAAAGATCTGAAGTTGATAGGTCTTAAATCTCATGATTGTCACACTCTAATGCAACAAATATTGGCCGTGGCAATTCGATCTATATTGCCAAAGCATGTAAGGTTTGCAATTACCAGACTTTGTTTCTTTTTCAACAGTCTATGCAGCAAAGTTATTGACCATGATACTCTCGATAATTTGCAAAGAGAAGTGGTTGTTACCCTATGTCAGCTTGAGATGTATTTCCCTCCTTCGTTCTTTGATATCATGCTACATCTTGTTGTCCACTTGACTAGGGAAGTGAAAATGTTGGGACCAGTTTTCTTGCATTGGATGTATCCCTTTGAACGATACATGAGCGTTTTTAAAGGTGATTTTCGAAACCGTTATCGGCCTGAAGGGAGTATTATTGAAGGTTATGTGGAGAGAGAGGTTATGGATTTTTGCAATGACTTTTTCAGTGGTAATGACACTCCTGATAATGACAAGAATATTGAGGAGGGCAAAGGAATTTTGGGATCACGGGTGAAAGTAATCAGCCGTGAGCAGTTGGAACAAGCTCACTTGTATATTTTACACAATATGGACGAAGTGAGTGTTTATATCAAGGAACATACCAATTTCATAAAGAGACAACATCCTCGAGCAAGTTCAATGTGGCTTGCTAGAGAGCATAATAAGACTTTTACTAAGTGGTTTGAAGATAAAGTCTTACATCAACTATCTCAAACACCAAATGATATTATAGAAACTATCAAATGCCTCGCCTTTAAACCAAAACCGAATGTTATGTCTTATGAAGGGTTTGACATTAATGGATTCACATATTACACAAAGCGCCAAGATGATAAGAGTGTCGTCCAAAATAGTGGGGTCACTCTTCAAGCGTCGACTATGTACTTTGCAAGTGCAAAGGATAAGAGTCCACGTGAAGCTAAAATGTCATATTACGGTGTCATTGAGGACATTTGGGAGTTTGACTACATAGATTTCAAAATTCCGCTCTTTAAATGTAATTGGGTTGATAACACCAAAGGAGTTATAGTGGATGAATTGGGTTTCACTTTGGTGAACTTTGAAAAGATTGGCGAGAAGGGTGAACCATTCA
This sequence comes from Alisma plantago-aquatica, assembly GCA_963693085.1. Classification (NCBI taxonomy): domain Eukaryota; kingdom Viridiplantae; phylum Streptophyta; class Magnoliopsida; order Alismatales; family Alismataceae; genus Alisma; species Alisma plantago-aquatica. The sequence goes on along the minus strand of OY856411.1, from coordinate 315,612,576 downwards.
TATTGGCATCACAGGCGAAACAAATATTCTATATCGATGATCCTACAAATGATAAATGGTCGGTTGTTCTTCATGGTAAAAGACAGTTCATTGAAGATCCTATAGATGAGGAAGAGTACTATGATAAGTATGATGACTCCAGTCCATTCTCAGTTGGGTTGCCAACTCCACAAAATATTGAAGCTAATGATGACTTATATGTGCGCGGAGATCACAATGAAGGATTGTTAATTGATAAAAGATCACAATTTTAGAGACATGTATGTTTATACAAATGCTAAATGTTTGCCTTTTTCTAGTTAATACAAATGCTAAATGTTTGCCTTTTTCTAGTTAATACAAATGCTAAATGTTTGCCTTTTTCTAGTTAATAGAAATGCTAAATGTTTGCCTTTTTAATGACATTTTCAGATGGCTGACCATGATGAGCATGATGTCCATGATGAGCATGAAGTCCATGATGAGCATGTTGTCCATGACGAGCATGGCGAGGATACTAATGTAAGTTCTAAAAACATATCCTGTATTTCTATAAAATTCATTATCTTCTAGTTATGTCATATATCCTATATTTCTATATTGGGCTAATTTAGTGTGTTTTATTTTTGTCAAATTTTAGATTGATGCACCTGTACCCACTGAAGCACTGGAGCAACTTGATGCGCAACACCAAACACTTAACAAGAAAAGGGGCATCACTCTGTTGAAGAAGTTATTAGCGCTAAGTGGTAGTGGATCCAAATTGGTGGTGGAGTTTGATAATGGAGGAAATCCAATTGGAGTGAACCACAATAATTTTGTGAACTATCTTGGGTGTACCACTCGGAGCCATTGTGGTGTTAAGTATGACAATTGGCATAAAGTTCCTCAAGGGAAAAAAGACTTGATATGGAAGGATTTATGCGTGAGTTATTATTATTTGCAATTCTATTTTGTAGATTACAAATTCTATTATTTGCAATTCTATTTTGGATACTAGTTAATAACATTTCTATTTTACAGAATCTGTTTGCATTGGATGAGAAGTTGCATCGTAAAAATGTGATGCAACGCGCTGGAAAGATGCTTAGGAATTATAGGACAAATCTGAACAGAGAATACATAAAAGAGGGTGATAAGAAGAAGAAGTCAGCCCTTGAACAATGGAACTTCTTGGACAAAGAAGATTGGGACAATTTTGTTGCTTCAAGAAAATCTGAAGAATTCAAGGTATTAGGCGTCACTCCCAATTTAATTAATATACATTGTATTCACCTATACAAGATTAGCATTTAGTGCTACTAACCAAATCATTAATGTGCATACTAACTAGGCCCTCAGTGACGCACAAAAAGCAAGACGTGCATTGAATGTGCATGACCACACTATGGGTCCAAAAGGCTATGCAAGCGTTCGCCAAAGACTATAGGCGGAGTCTGTGGCTACTCAGGAGTCTGCTCCTACTCAGGAGTCTGCCATACCCATGCCTCGCCATGATATCTCGATAGCTGGCAGGCAAAACAAGAAGGGTGAAATAAAGAAGCCTGTAACTGCTGAGGCGGATGCAAAAATGGTAAAATAACACTCTCAGAGAAATCGTTTGAATATTGATTATTTGTGGTGTTAACTTACCAATTTCTATTTATGGTGATTAGCGGGAGCTGCACGAGCAGAGGAAACAAGGCACGTTCATCCCTCAGGGCACAAGGGATGAATTGACAGTTGCTTTGGGTAACCCAGAGCATCCTGGACGTGTTAGAGGTGCCGGCGCTGGTGTTGGCATCAAAGCATTCTTTGGTCCATCCCAGTGCAAACCCAGAGCGGGACTTTCTCAAGAAGAGGTAACCTATTCTTTTTTTAGAATGTTACTGCAAAAGGAAATTCATTAATAAGAAGCTAATGTTTCTTTTATCCATGTATAGGAGAATAAGAGAGTTGAGGATTTAGTTGCTAAGAAGGTCAACGATGTAGTTGCTGAGAAGGTCAAGGAAGAATTGTTGCGGTGGCAGGCATCTCAGGCTTCCAATACGCCTATGGCGACCCACTCTTCTCCTGATGCACAGACTGCGAGTAATCCTGGAGACCCATCACCTAGCACGTCTGCTGTAAGTATTGTTTATGACATTGTAGTTAGTCTTTTCAAGTTGTTATGTTTTCAAGATGATATGTATATATGTATAATATTCTTTACGTAAATTTGTAGGCATTGAAGCCATGCCGCTTAAGAATGCAAGACTACGTTGTTGCAGAGGCGCAAGCTTACCCGTCCCTTCCTGGGGCAATGTTTCACGGGACTCCAATGCCACAGGGCTACGTTCGTGTGAGCCCGATACGTGTGTTACCTAATTGGAGAGAAGCTACATTGCCATATCCCCACCCGGATATTGATAGACTTGCTGATGCAGAAGGCGGGGTGATATTGTGGCCCAAAGCAGATGTCGTCTACACGACTGAAATTGTAAGATAAATTTACATTGATTTAGACTGTTAATGTGTATATATGATGTCAACTGATCTGAAATTATATGTACAGGTTAAAAAGAAGACACCAGGAGCACCTAGGCCTCCACTTCCACTTCCCGCATTACCCGATTGGGTTCCAACTGACCTAACATACCCGTTAGGTCCTGCTTGTAGGGGAATGGCATGTTGGCTACGGGCACATAATGTACATTGCCCTATAATTATTTCTTTAGATGCAGATTATACAGGTCAATCATACGATAGCTCTTTATTTATACAAGATATTATTGAGCTATTTATGTATGATTGGCTGAATACATCAATGATAGAGACATGGATAAGGTGAGATCTTGTTTATACATCCATATACCTTGTGTAAGATCCGGTGATCTGGTTTCTTATATATTAATGCATACGCCTATATGTTTTGCAGCTACTTAGTCGAAGATCATTGCAAACAATTTGCATTTGATCATTTGGGATTTTTGATTCCATCATTGATTAGTTTGGTAGCTAAAGACCCTGATAATGTTCAACAATACTGTATAGATGCTTTTACAATTTTTGGTCAGCAAAAGAAGACGATAATAATAGCTCCATTCAATGTCAAGTAAGTTTACTTTATTTATAATTTGGACTTAAGAAAATTCCATTTTTCTTTTGCATTTTGAGTTATTAATTGTTAACTTCTTACCTCTAGCTGTCGACATTGGGAGTTACTATTTATTGTCCCCGGGACATTCACTGTTTATTATCTAGATCCTGCGGGGAGTACATTGAACCCTAAAATTGGACACGTAATGAGAATGCCATTATTCTGGTGAGAAATATTTCATTTTTATATCCGTTAACATCTTTTATTACATTACTATTTACTTATGCAATTTATTATGTTATATTGACATGTAGGGGTTTAGATGCATTCAAAAAGGCTGGAGGAACGGTCCCAAGGAAAAAGAACCAGCCAATAAATTGGCAGAACGTACAAGTAAGTTCCCGACTCGAATATATATATTATTGATGTGAATTGTGCTTAGTTGTATTATTTTGTATGTTTCAATTTATAGTGTGCTACACAAGACATGGTTGGGCATGCGCATACTATGTGATGCGATTTATGCAGATGATTATCAAATATGCCGCATTGGACATCGATACCATACATGAGGTATTATATATAGTCTCATTAGTTAGTATGCAATATATCAATCTTATCTTATTTTTATATTATTACTTATATATATACATCATTCTCTTTGCAGGTGTTTAAAACTGACAACACTACAGGTAAACGCTTAAAAAATATACATGCTCCATATACAATGGAAGCATTAAATGAAGTAAGAGAAGAATGGGCAAAAGCCATACAAGCAGTGGCAACTGTAAGATATAATTGGGATGTTGATAGCGATAATGAATGATACTTTGTAAATGAATATTTATGAATGTTAATACATGTATTTGAATGTTTCGATATGTGTGAATGTGAGAATTGAATTGATGTATGAATGTATGTACATGTATGTACTTGTGTGAAATTTTCTTTGTGACTTTTGCAGGTTTGCGTCCTGTTTGTAGGCTGATATCAATGGATGTCGTAAACCTGCAGTTCAGAAAACTGAACTGCAGGTTCTCATCCTGCTGACCAGCTACAGCAGGCCTACAAACTGATATGAAAAAAAATATATATAAATAGGCGTCGGTTATTTAATGAAAACCGTCAGCAAAGACATACAGCGTCGGTTATTTATAGATAACCGACGCCTAATAGTACAAACAACCCGACCGTGCAGGATAGCACGGCCGTGGTGGAAAAGGTGTCGGTTATGCATATAAAACCGACGCCTATAGTACTAAACACGGCCGTGCAGGGAAGCACGGCCGTGTCGTCTTGAAGTATAGGCGTCAGTCGTTTGGTATATAACCGACGCCAAAAGGGTTCACGCCACAGAAAACGGCGTCCTCTAGGACACTTTATGTGTCAGTTATCAACTAAAAGACCGACACTACATGGAATATAGGCGTCGGTTATTTAGTAAATCACCGACGCAGAAAGTGCCCTAGATGACGCCATTTTCTGTGGCGCGAACCATTTTGGCGTCGGTTGTCTACTAAAAGACCGACGCCTATAGGTTAAATAGGCGTCGGTTAAAAAACCGACGCCGAAATGTTCGACCTTTAGCGGCGCCCACATAGGCGTCGGTCGGAAACCGACGCCAAATGGGGTTAAAAGACCGACGCCAAATGGGGTTTCTGTAGTAGTGAAAGTCAGAAGCACCACCGTTATGTAGCCTTTTATTACGCTCCTCCCAAATGAAGTGAACAACACCAGTGATGGCCCAAAGTTCAATGATTCTGGATTGCTTTGACCATTTACCAAGATCCATGAGGCATTCATATAGAGAATATGAGGCTCTGATGTTGAGTTTAAGTTGAGCACATCCCCAAATATATTTCCAGTATTTGCAGCTCCCAAAAAGATGATTAATGGAGTCATTGTGCTGGCCACATAGTAAGCATGCAGGGACAGGAGCCCCCGACTAGGAGCTAATCTTTTCCATAGTAGGTAGTACATTTGTGAGTGCTCTAAAGGTAGTAAGACTCCATCTGGGATAGTTCTTGGAGAGCCAAAGATTTCCATAAGCCTTATCAGATGGATGCGTTTGTCTTGCGTTCTCCCAAAGATCATTGCCATCCCAAGCTGAGAAGGAAGGCCATACAGCTACCATATGTCTATGATAAGTAGAACCATTCTTGGAAGTAATAGACAAGGTATCACCATACCTACAAGAAAGCCATGAGCTCCATATACATTGAGCTTGGGTGAATTTCTTGATGCGACGTAATGAATGGTAATCTGCAAGTTCATCAAGTCTCTTAAGCCCCAAGCCATGTTCGCCATGAGGGTAAGCTAAACATGACCAACTAGAGGGGTGCACTAAGCTACCCCAAAGGAAGTCAGAAAGTAACAGCTCCATTCTTCGTAAGACAACAGGAGGGATGTCACCCATACACATCCAATAGCGGATCAGACCCATGGCACAGTGCTTAACAAGCACAAGATGACCAGCCATTGATATTTTAGAACCAGACCATCTCTGTATCATATCTCTGAGCTTATCTAAGCATTCATGGAAATGGCACCTCCTGAGGTTGCCTCCAGCCATAGGAAAACCAAGATACTTTGTGGGCCACGTACCACACTGAATACCTAAGCAGCTAATAAAGGCGTCCTTGTTGCGGCAAGAAGAGGATAAGAATATATGTGTTTAATTCAAATTGCATTTCATTCCAGAAATAGTACCAAATTCAAACAAGACATGTTTGAGTTTGACAAGGCTGTGTAGGCGTCCCTCGGAAAAGATAAGTACATCATCCACAAATAGAAGATGGCTAAGTGCTTTGGTCCCATTGATGGTATAGCTCCTGATGAGTATATTGTTATATGCCTCCTCAAGACATCTGCTGAGACCTTCCATAGGAATAGTGAAAAGTAGGGGGGATAAGGGATCGCCTTGCCTAAGACCGTTGGAGCTTTTGAAGAAACCAACCAAAGAACCATTTAGCAAGAGAGAAAAGGATGGAGTTTCCACACATTGCTTAAGAATGGAGATAAACTTTTCATTGAACCCGAGGCTGTAGAGACAATCCCAAAGGTAAGACCAACGAACAAAATCGAAAGCCTTAGTAATATCCAACTTGATGCAAGCAGCGGGAGGACTGGATTTCTGATTGAATCTAAGAGTGAATTCAGCCGCAAGAAGGGAGCAATTCTCAATACTCCTACCTTTGACAAAAGCACCTTGGTAGGGAGAGATAATCTTTGGCAGAAGAGTAGCTAGTCTCCTTGATATGACTTTAGCGATAATTTTATAGAGCATCGAGCAACAGGAGATAGGCCTGAAGTTAGAAGGGGACGAAACAATGTCTATCTTGGGAATAAGAGCAAGAAAAACATGGTTGACTTGCCTAACCATGTTTCCCCCTTCAAAAATCCATTGGACATCCTTAAGGAGATCATCACAAATGACGTTCCAATTACCCCTATAGAAGTAACCATTAAAGCCATCCGGGCCCAGGCTTTTGTGAGGTCCTATGCTCCACACAGCATCACGAACCTCACTCATACTTGGAGTGGAGCATAGCATGTCATTGTCAATTCCAGCGACAAGAGGTGACCAATCAGGAATACAAGGGAGTGAAGCATCACAAGGTTGATTATATAGTTGTTCAAAAAATAGGACAGTGTCATGAGCAATAGCATCTTTATCCTGCAAAAGATTACCATGTGAGTAAAAAAGTTTAGTTATAGAGTTGATAGCATCCCGTCTCTTGACCATGGTATGGTAGATAGTAGTGTTTCTGTCACCATTGGAGAACCACTCCATTCTACTACGCTGCCAGAAATAAACCTCTTCTACCTTAAGAAGCAAGTCCAATCTTTCAAGGGTTTGTTGTTCAACATGAATGAGATCTGGATCTAGAGGACATCTACGGACCATAGCTGAAATGTCATCGAGCTCCATTCTTTCTCTAGCAATCAAGTTCTTGAGGTTGACATATTGTTTGGACCAAGTCTTCAACTTCTCCTTGACATTCTTAAGTTTGTGACAGAATTGGAAGAGGGGATTACTGTGGATGTCAGTCGTCCAAGCCTCTTTAATAATGTCCCAACAACCTTCCCAATCCATCCAAAAATTGAGCAAATGGAAAGGCTTCTTCTTGAAAGAAATAGGCTTCATATTGATGTTTAGAGCACAGTGATCTAAATAATTACATGTGATGAACTTTGTTTTGGAACCTGGAAATTTAGTCAGCCAAACATCATTAACAAAGGCTCTATCAAGTTTTCACGCCACCCTTTTAGAAACACCTTGCTTGTTATGCCAAGTATAAACCTCCTTACCAATGACGGGTAATTTGGTTAGACCAGCATTATTAAGGGCAACATTAAAAGAACTAAGGATAATAGAGGACACCTCACGACCCCCAGCCTTCTCCTCTTGCTTCCTGATATTATTGAATTCACCATTGATAAGCCAAGCAACATCTATTCTAGTAGCTATCCTCTCCAAGGTACGCCACAGAAAAGAACGCTCTGACAAAAAATTCCTAGCATAGATAGCAGTAGTGTAGATGATGAGACCACCTTTATTAATGCAATTCAAAGTGACCTGTTGATCATCCATCTCAACCATAGAAGTAGTCCAGCAATTAGGATTCCATCCAACATAGATGCGTCCATTATGATCATGCAGATGATTAGAGACCCATAACCAGCCTTTAGGGAACATACGGTCAGATGTGTGGATCATGTGAGACTTGATTTTAGATTCGACAAGAATAGCGATACTAGCTTTATTTTCAAGGATGGTTCTCCTCACTTCTTTCTTCTTACGCGGCTTCCCAGAGCCACACACATTTGTCATGAGAAAGGTCATTAATGACCTTTGGCAGCCAAGCGGGTCTTACGAGACCCATCCCCTTTGGACACCCTGGAGGCCTTGGACAAAGAAGAGGAGGCACCAGTGGATCGCCTAATAACTGAATCATCGATCAAACCCAAACCAGCAGCAGAAGCTTCCATTACTGATCCATGCGACCATCATTGACAGCAACACCTGGTTCATCAGCAGTGCCTAACCCATCATTGACAGCATCACACAAACCAACACCGACATTAACAACATATCTGCAATGCAGCACATACCCACCGTCTGCTCTAACCACTACCGGAGGCACAACATTGATGTTGCCCCCTCCTTCAACACTTGGAACGTTACTGCAACTAGGGCCCAGCCCATGATCAGCTACTCTTGCCACAACAACACCACCATCTGCATTAACAGTGCCGCCATCTGCACTAATAATGCCACCATCAGTTCTAGCAGCACCTCCAACAGAGCTAGCAATGCCACCGTCAGCACCCGAGGAGGAGGCGCCACCCGATGAGGAAGTACCACCGCTGCTCGAGCTCATCACCATAACTTGGTCATCTAATAGGTCCTCCTTAGCATTATCCATAGCCGCTGCTTTGCCCTTCTTCCCTACTACCTTCCAGACCTGCATTTGAGGAGCATGAACCTCCTCTTCAATGATCGGATGGATAGGACAGTCAGCCCCGTCATGGCCAAAAACTTTGCATGTGGTGCATCTCTTCAGAATATGCTCATACAAGATCTTCACCGGCATTGGGTCACGCCGAGGCATGTTGACCCACACCTCCTGAGGTGGCTCCTCATCAGCGTCGATTTCCACCAGTGCGCGAGCCTCCCCCAACGATTCTTGGCCCAGTGACTTGAAATCAATACGGAGCATCTTCCCGACGCCACTGGCCACGATTCCAACTGCTCTAGAAGACCAGTTGTGCCCCATGCTGGGTATGTTGATCCAGACAGGCAAGGTGTTGAAGAAGTCCTTTTGCAGGTCGTCACCAGTTTTGTAGTCCTTGATGACCACTAGACGGTTGTCGAACCATCGTGGTCCTCCATTAATGATACTCTTCTTATCATCTGTCGAGTTGAAATGGAGGAGGAAGAACTTATTTGGTTTGGAGAACAGATCGAAGCCACCCTTAGGCTTCCAAATCCTACGTATCCAAGCAAGAAGATGATGATAGTAAGGCCTTTTTCCCATCACGTAGAGGATCGTTGTGTTCTCCCAGCACTTTTCCATGGCATCGTATGTTGGTTGATCAATGGTTACAAATCTTTTGCCATCTATCTTCTCGGGCGGACTGAAGGAGTGTTTTTTGGACTCCAGGCCACCGCCGGAAAGAACTTGGTTCCAAGCCCTTCTGAGGACAGGCCGTGCCGTTCCAGCAGGTTCACAGGCACCAGGAGGCACTGTCGCAGCCATGGCGTCGGGAGAGGACCCCCCTCCGGGGGGAAGGGAGATCTTACCTTGGATCTTCAGATCGTCACTGGGCGGCGCAAGCCCTAGAGCGCCCTCATGCGTTTCTTCTACTGGATTTACAAAACTATATAGGAAATTTGAATAATATGTTTCTACTTGAAAATCTTAACTACATGGTCATATCACATAACCATGGAAGTATGATAATCATACTTGTTCTTCTTATCTTCTAGTCTTGAGTATTAATATTAAGCATTAATAAGAAATCTGATAGAAATCTGTTCTTTTATACTTCTCATAAACTTAATTTGTGATCTTTAACCACTTTATGACACAAGCGTGACATATCTCTACTTGAGATATTGAGCATATGAAATAATCATAAAAGTATAGAAAATATTGCTTGCATATCTTAACTAGAGAATATTAGAACAATAGGATCATGAAATTCTAATTTAAGAAATATGTAACTGCACTCTCTTTAAATATGAATACTCATGGGTGTGGACCACTTACCTAGATTGGAGAGAACAAGACATTCATCACAAGTTCCATTGATCATGTCTACAACCTATGTAATAGTGAATTATTGTAAGATCTTGATCTTACTGACCTCAATAGGAAACACCCCCTCTTAATCGTGATGCTATGTTCTAAGCAAAAAATGGAACAACATCATCCATGTTTCTCTAGAGAGGCAGGCATTTGAAAAGGAATCTTGACTAGTCTTGTCATGCCTCTTTGTATGTGGAGGGTTGTCGAAGATGTCTCTCTATCTCCCTTCACCTACAAACGTGGCAACATACCATGACTACTTCCTAATAAACTGATCAGGAGATTCTCTCTTCACATGCATATAAGGAAACATTCCACGATCATTGCCTAATAGACTGATCAGGAGATCATGTATACCCCTGATCATTAGGGTAAGGAGAGAGGATATTTGAAAGGGAGGCAAAACATAATCTACATTTTCTAATGACACACCAAGACAATACCAAGGGCAAAATCCAGATGGTTTGTTCTCTACCAAGATGGAGTAGGGTACACTCCAGCCACCTCATTTATCTTCATGATGAGTGAGGGCTCATTCATTGTAAATCTTGAGTCCAGTGCGAATACATAGTAATCTAGAGGGATCGATATCAATAGATTGTGCAAGGATCCCTTCAAATCCTCATCTGTAATGAACTAAGCAAGAAAATCCTTTTTATCCAATATACAAGATGACATACGAGTATTTGATTTTGAAATAAGTGATGTATTAAAATCCGACTCAAACATGAACTTCAATTACTTTTTAGGAATATCACACGCATGACTTTGAGCTTTAACAAATCCAATTGAATATCATATAAGCGAATAATTCAACCTAGAGTAATATCTTCAAACCATTACAACTCTGAGTTCATTTATTTAAATGCTACAGATTTATCATTACATTCTAAATTTGTTCCAACATGAATATATATATATATATAAAGATATTTTGACATATAAAACAACTTTTTTAGTGTAGCCAATTTCATGAATTCCCAAAATCAACTAAAAACTTAGTGATCTCTAAAACTTTTGATATTCATTTCTGTGATTTGTATCCTTATATTATACCTAAAAAATATATTTGTAACTAAAGCTAGTGCTCACTAGTTACACACTTCTCTTTCTATATATTATTTCTTTTTAATAGTTCCAGTAAAATGTCATTACTGATATGCAATAATTTACATGTCCTTATTTCCTTATTGTCTATGACTAACCATAACTACATGTACATTATGCATATGTTTTTCTTATTAAATTCTTTTTCAAATGGTTCTAATTAAATAGACTAGTATGTGTTGCTCTTTTCAATTTCCATATCCTATTGTCTTCTATCAATTTGGATCGTCCATGAATGTTATTGTTGTTATATATTTGATGCTCCCTCAATGGAAAACTCTTGAGTACCTATTAAAGTATTAATAAAAGTTATCCTTTTCCATTCAATTGCAACCACAAAAAAAGATGAGTCTTTGATATGAGTGAGTCAAAGTATTTCCTTTGTGACCATGAATTATAAAGTCTTATAACAAAAAACCTTTATATCTTTTGTTTCTATGTAGTCAATGTATTTATCTTGTTACAAAATCAGATTTGCCTTCAAATTAACAACTAAAATTCATTAAAAATTAATAAATATGTTTAAAATCATCAAAAAACTTACCTAAAGTAGGATGAGGAGTATAGAAATAGGATGAATCTTAGTATCCCTTATTTGTGGTATCGCCATTACTTGAAAGAAATCCCATTAGACATAAGTTGTCTATGTATGTTCCATACATTTTCTTCTTGTCACTCTTTATCCATTTAAGAAAAATTTATTTATTATATGATATATATTTTCAAGCTTATTCTAAATACTTATATTGCAAAATCCCATAAAATTCCATTTCTCATATTTAACTTATTTAATATATACACTGTGAAACAAAATGTTTCCAAATTTTTGATTTGTCTAAGAAGTTGAACATTGATATATTTGTAAAGGTAATTCACTTTCCTATTTATTCCCAAATTACTAATAGCTCTTATTTATTCTATTATCAATCTATTGATTTCCATTATAAGTTATTTTTTATCTTCCTAAATTTGAGACTATCGTCTTATGACATATATCTTATTTTAGAGAAAATGAAACTGAAGGCCCTAGCAGATCGATCTGCTGCTTCATCTATTATCATATTCCTAAATAATTTTTAGTTTTAAACTTTAATAGCATGCATTCTAAATTATCCAAATATTTCATAAAAGACACTCATGTTCTCATAATATTTTCATTAAAGTGCATATTTTGACAAAAAAAAAGATGCAAACTTCTTTTGTAATTAAAATTAGGATGTTATAATTCGACCCACCTTGATATAAATGTCATCCTCAAAATTTTCTTTAGGCTACTACCCACCTTAAGGGTTTTGTTTATCTCTTCATTCTTTGAAACTTCACATATGAAGGAGCACTCATTTTCAAAGCTCTTTATGAAAAGAGATATGTAATACATGATATTTAAATTTCATAAAAATATTTATATGAGCATTAACTATTATCTGGTCTACTTCTCAACTCTTACTTAAGGATTATGAAACAAAAATTGGTACTAAACTTCAGGCATCTAACTCAACCTTGTCATGACTTTCTAACATTAGGTTTAGATGAATGTCTAGTCTTAGGTTCTTTAGGTAATTCCAACATTTCTTGATATGTGAGATCAGACACACATCAAGAAATTTGGGATCTTGTCATGTGAATCCTCAATAACCTACTAATACATGTGTCCATACCACATGGACCAGTAAAAAGGAGAAATGTATAGAAAGGGCTCATACTTATGACATCCCTCTTTAACTCTCAATTGGTTGGCTATGACCATTGAGAAAGGATAGTCTATCTCATTACCTACGGTTAGGTGGATACATGGGATTACATTTAGGTAAACGTCTCTTTGATATCTCTATCTCTTCTAAGGTGAAAACTCTAATCATTATGGGTCATGGTATTTTTCCATGGGAATCCATTCCTATACATAACCTCATATCTTCATTCTAGGTTGACTATGAAAATCATATTTGCCTAGTGGACATTTACCAAATTGCTCTAATACCCTAACGCATCACCCCACTTTTCACAACATATAAATATCACTGAGCGGAATTACTATATATCAAGGAGGTGTCACAAACAACCGATATTTGCAATTTGAATAAATGAAACACTTTGGATTGAATGAAATCTTGTTCATTCATAGTTCATGAATAAAAAAACTACAACTTGTTCATATTGGACTGTAATCTATTAAGCCAAATTTGAACTAACAACATTAAGGATTTCAATATGTGTTGTGATGATTTTGAGCATCTCATCTTCTCTAGATAATCCCAAATCAGACCTATCGATTGGATGGTCCAACTACAAAACTTATTCTTTTTAATTACTTCCACATTTTAATGTAAATGATATCTAAATTTTTGTGTTGTCTTGGTAAATGACACCCCACCGTGCTAATCTTCGGAAATATTATGGTCCTTTTCTTATTATTTTGAACTTTAGTTGCTCCAAATCATGTGGATATTGTGTCTCCATCCATGCATTGGGAGAAACATTCATTAGCATAAGTGGAATGAGTATTATAAGAAAATGCATTACTGAAGAAATGAAATTCTACAAAATATCCTAGGATATTATAAATATGAAACTAACATCAAGCTCTGAGTAAAATCTAAAACATATTATCTCTTATTTCTTTCATTTAATTCTTATATTTATAACACTCTGGAGACATGTATTGTGGTACTTGGGTCTCATGATTTGCACCAAAGTGTCTGAGTCCTAGTTATCTTATCTGAATCTTTCTCATCATACTGATGGATGAGTTATGGGCATGCTATAATCTAATATGTCTTTCACTTATGATTTGTATTTTATTGTGGCCACCATTATACAATAAGTCCTTCTCTATTGACACAAAAGTGTCCTCTATGGTGCAACACACCCTCTACTGGCACAACACGCCCTCTGTTGACACAAAAGTGTCTTCCATGGTGAAACACACCCTCCGTTGGCACAACATGCCCTCTGTGACACCAGGAGTGTATGGCTCAGTGCGCCCTATGAACTGTCTGGGGACTCTCTAGCGAGGACTTATCCTATATTGTAATTATTGTTCTGATGTCATTTTTTGTCTACACTCTTAGTTTCTTATCTCTAAATATTACTCTCTTATCTTTGAATCAGATCTTAATTTCTATCTATCGATCACAATATATAATCTCTTAATTTGTATCTCTATTCTTAAATTATGAATTGAAGTTAAATCTGGATCTAAAATCCAATAATCCTTATTGTCTAGATAAATCTTAATTTGAAGTTATGATTTGGCTAAAGACTTATTTCATTAAAACATATGATGTATGACATCTGAGTCTAATGGCCTAAATAAAAAAAATCTGAATTGAATATAGAAATATTAAGTATATGAAAGTAACTTAAGTATCAAATATGTCGAATATCAATTCTGACAAGATAACTCAATCTCTTTAAAGATTCTTTATATCTGGTCTTAACATGAATCTTAATGAATTCATGTGAGCTTAAATCTTAAAGCATTATGTCCTCATATTCTTATCATGACTCAAATCATGAAGTCTTAATAAAATATTATCTTGGAACTTAATCATTTCTTAGTACATACTAATCTTATAATATTTCTATGAACTCAATTCTCAATATATTTTGATCTTAATAGTAACTTGATCATGTCTTTGTATGTTCAAAATTTATATTATTACAATGTATTTTTCTCTTAGATATTAATCTTTATATGAGATCTAAATAACTTCTTAGTTCTTAGATCCCTATCTATAGAGGAAATCTTAATAGTATGTTTCTACTTGTAAATTTTAACTGCATGGTTATATCACATAACCATGGAAGTATGATAATCATTCTTGAACTTCATATCTTGTAGTATTGAGTATTAATGTGAAGCATTATTAAGAAATCTAATAGAAATGTATTCCTTTGTTCTTCTCATAAACATAATGTAATGAACTCAAATCCATGTATAATCTTAGTTTAGGATTTTCCTAAGCTTTTCTTTCCATTCCATCCTTGATGTTGAATAAGTGGAAATTATAAAGGTTTGGTGTACATTTGTTCCGAATATTTTACATTTTAAGGAGTTAAGAACAAATACCTTAGTGAAAATTAGTAATGGGTTTAATTTGCAAAATGTCCACTTAAGAGGGATAAGGATAAAATAAAAATTGATCTAGAAGTTTCTATGGCTTTTGCGTGGGAAAAAGAAAACAAAATCCTAAAATTTAGATAATTTGACATTAAATGAATTAATTTTCCCATTTAGTGAATATAAGAATAAATTTCCTAAAAGCCTAAAGTGGAACTCAAAACATAATTTGAAATCAAAATTCATTTTCTTTGAGTACAAGTTTATTGGGATGATAAGTTTCACGACTTTTGGAAATTTTGATAAGTATAATTGTATTAATTGAATGGGAAAATAGGAGTTAACTTAAAAATAAAAAATAAAATCTTTAATGACTCCAAAAGTAACAATTAATGCCAAATTCATGACCTACACATTAAAAATGCCTTTGGGTGAATTTTGACACAATTTTTAGAATATTTGATTAAAAGATGAAATCAGGAGAGAGAAACTATGTAGAACCTTTAAATTATTAAATTAATGAACAAATAACTCTAACAAGTAAAATTTACAGCAAATTTGGAGTATCCAAGGCACTTAATGTGACTTGTGGGTGAAGTTTCACTAAATTTGTAGTATGTTATAACCATTAATGAAGGAGTAAAGAGATAACACGTTTTCATTTATTTAACCCATTAAAAGTTTCCATCAGGCAAAATTAATTGTATATTTGGATTCCACATATAAAAGTAGGCTTGGTCTCAATTTTCATTTAATTTGGAGCATGTTTTCCCCTTCAAACAAGGAGAGAGAAAAAGGAAATTAATGTACAAATACACTATATACTAATATGTTTGGGAATTCAATTTATTCTATCAAGCGTTGACCTTTGACCCATGCCATTTTTATCATTGGGTTTGTGATCCAACGACGCATGCATCATCTCCTAGATCACACTAATCGGGAAATATGGAACCATATAGTAAGGATTTAATTCAATGATTTCTCGATCATTTTTTAATCAAACTTCATGAAATATTTTCCAAAAGATTCTACATACAAATCTACACCAATTGATCCCCTATTTGTCATGTTTTGTCAAGAAATTAGAAAATGCTAAATTCTTGCTCTCTAAGGTATTCAGGTGACCTAGCTATCTCTGGCTTTACGATCCACTACCTATATATATTTCTCCCTCGGTCTTTGTAGCCTCTTGCTTGACTTTTCTCTGGCTTCAATTGTTCATTTGCTCGCATCCACTTGTTCCAGTGCTTGACTTTGATCTAGAGTATTGTGGCGGGTCATGCTCAAGTTCCTTGGCATCTCGGTCCCAATTGATTGGCTCGTTAGGTTCATGATGTTTACCTCTTTCTTTTCATGTGCTTTGTGGTGGGTTTGATCAACACTTGCAAATTTTCCTAAATCTTGAGCTACTATTCATCAGCAATGGTGTAGAGTGACGAAGGGAATGAAACCCCTATGTGTATCCTCCCTATTGCCCTTCTTATTTTCTTTTTCTCTTCATTTTTAGCTTAAGGTCAGTATCGTCCTTTTACCCAATTTGCTTTGCTTTGAGCGATTCAAAGCCGCCCTTTAACCCTAACTTGAATGACTCTGATTGGGCCAAGCCAGTGAGGCAGGCCTTCTCTTCGCTCTCTCTTTACATCTCTACAATGGCTTTGATGACATGGCATTCCCTGATTAGTTAGAATAGGAAAAATCATATCTTTTTACTCCATTGTCCAAAAATTAAAAGAAAATATTCTTTGGAATAAAAAAAATTAAGCTTTCTAATAAAAATGTTTTTGAGACTTGGTATTGAGTTTTATCAAAAGGGGTTTTCTGGAAACAGATTTAATGCAAAAAAAATCACCAAAATGCACGTTTAACCTCATAACTCCAAAATAGAAAAAAAATATGTTTTCTTAATCAAGAGAACCTAATAAGATCAATGGCAATAATTCTAGGGTCAAATTGGGTTTTTTTTGAAAAGTCTAAAAGTTAAGGTTTCTTACCTTTATACGTGTAAACCCTAATTCATGGTTATATGTTGGAAATAGGAAACTGGGCTTTGGAATCAATTAAAGTAGTGAAGGATAAGTAATTGGATGTCATTAAGAAAGGTATGTGTTTTCCTTACACCTAAGTTGGGAATAATTGCACACCCTAACCCAGTTTCCCTAACAAGGCTTCTATAAAACCCTAATTTCTCGTTCGATAATTCATGTACTATATTTGCCTCAAAATCAGTTTTATTATTTATTTCTTGGGTCTTGTACCCCATTGCCATGTCTTATTTACTTGATGCTTATACTTGCCATAGTTCTTAGCATGTTTATTTTAGTAGACTAATTAACTAGTGTAGTGGTACTTTTGTACAACCACCCATAGATAGGGAATGCATATATTCTCCCTAGGGAATGTGTTACTCTCCCCAATATAGAATATTTGTAGGTGATTGGAATGTGTTACTCTCCCTCACCTATTGGTTGAGGTTAGGTAGATGATTCGACCCTACATAGTTTAGGTAGTCAATATAAATCATGCATGCACCATTTTTACTATTTATGTTATGGAAAACATCTATTTATTTATGCCTCATACTTTTGACATCTTCATCTTATGATGAAATCTTACCCTTCATTTCCATATAGTTTTCTTATTTGTCATCCTTGTTCCTTTTCTCTGACACATACCTTGTTTTCTTACCCTTTTATTGGGTGATTTCCCAACAACCCAGGGTTAGATCAAGGTGTTGAACAAGGCCAGGGTGACCAAATTCGGGAGTAGTAGATTCAAGATTTGCAATCAAGGATGACTATGTTCCTTATTGCTAGATCCTATCGTTTCTTTTCAATTTTTCCTTTTCAAAGAAACCCATGTAGTGAACAAGAGTTAAAAAACAATGTAATAACTTAGTTTCTTTCTTCTTTTATTAACATTTTATATGTATCTAAAACATGTTTATTTACTTATATTATTATGCATGCATTCCACAATGTCTACTTTCTTGGGAAAAAAGTGGATGTGTGTATTTCCTTTAAATTTTAATAAGGAGATGATATTTCCTATTTACACTTAATTTGTTATCTTTAAACACTTTTTATGATGCAAGTATGACGTCTCTCTACTTGAGATATTGAGCATGTGAACTAATAAAAAAATGTAGAAAATCTTGCTTGCATATCTAAACTTTAAAATACTAGAACATAGGATCATGAAAGCCTAATTTAAGAAACATGTAACTATACTAAGCATTAAACATGAATACTCATGGGCATGTACCACTTACCTATATTGTAGAGAAAAAGGAATTCATCATGAGTTCCTCTGATCATGTCTACAACCTGTGTAATAGTTGATTATCGTAGGATCTTGATCTCATGACACAGATAAGAAACATGTCCCCTAATAATCATGATGCTTTATTCTATGAAAGAAATAGAATAGCAGTGTGCATGTTTCTCCAGTGAGGGGGGCATCTGAAAAGGAATGTTCACTGGTCTTGTCATGCCTCTTTGTATGTGGAGAGTCATCAAATATGTCTCTTTGTCTCCCTTCACCTATATATTCTAATAACACACCGAGAAAATACCAAGGGAAAACACAAGATAGTTTTTGCACTGCCAATATGGAGTGAGGTATACTCCAACATCCTCATTTATCTTCAGGAGGAGTGAGTGTAACGACCCCGTCTCCCGGTAACCCCCACTTAAGGGAGACCAAGAGATCAGAGCCATTATCTAATAACCCGGATCAATGGTTCGACAAATAATCAATAACAATTAATAAACTTTACCAACTAAACTGAAAATGGTATAAAATAAAACTTTTCTTACCTTGGAAAAACTGGGATTTCTAAACTTCTATCCATGAAGAAGCTAATCTAACTAATCCTCCGGTGCATGTTATTTTTCATTTAATTTCATGTATGCCACTTTACTATTTGTTCTTTTCATTTGTACTTAAAATGCTGACAAACAAAATGTCGGTCAGCAAGAAGCTGGTATGTGGGGGAAACAATAATCATGCAAATATGTTAACAATGTAATCATTCAATTAATCATTTAACAACCAAGATTACGTTTTAAGACACACTACTCAATCCTTACCTATCCCCTAACTTTGTGCTATCCCTGCAGTGGACTTGTATGCTACCTCTCTTTAGGTAGATTCTTACCCCCATGGACCTACCTTACAAGTAGCCAATACCTAGGGTAATAGAGTCGCATGGCACTACCTGAAGGAAGCCCAATATCTAATTCATGATGACTTGATGGTCCTACCCTATTGATAGCCATTTACTAAGTCATTTAATGACCTGATGGACCTACCCCATTGGTAGCCATTTACTAGGTCAATTTATAAAGCTACAGAGGGGACTAGGATCTGAGCTACTAGGCATGTCTCTTATGTGATAGTCATATTCACATTATAATTTGCATGAATTAAATTCATCCAAAAATTAATTCAAGCCACGATGTAAACATTGATAAAATCCTTGGCAAACTAATGTGAGATAATCATAAGCGTAACCACATACCTGTACATGTAGATTCAGGTGCAGGAATAATCCAAACAACAATGAGCATGCAAGCATTCAATCAGATCCTAAAACAATTATACAATTTCCTTTTATTACTCATGTCATTAAGATCTATTAAATCTAGCTCGCTTCTTAGGGTTTCTAGTCCACTTTTTGGGTTTCCATTGCAATTAGGGTTTCCCTTCATCTTTTACTATTGTAAACCCTAATTTAACACAATTGATCACAAACCCTAATTATTTCCACATCTAATCCTCAATTCTGGATTAAAGGCATAATTAACCATTAATTAAGCTCATTAAGCCTCTTTTTATTTAAGCTACTATTTTTATCCTTTTAATCCATGACAATATCATTATACACATTTATCATTATTTCATAGTTCATTATGGTCCAAATCACATATGAACCCGATTTGCCATTAATTCCACCTTTTATTCATGAGAAAACCCTAATTACTACATTTAGGGTATTTATCTACAAATTAGGAACTTTAACACTCAAAATATCTTATAACCATGAAAACTCAGTTCTATATATGAAATCGAATAATTAAAGCCTTTAATAGTCCTAATTACCAACATTAGGATTTCAAGGACCATTATAGTATTATTCATGCACATTAAACTCAAAATTAACTACTTACATGCAAATTTCATCCTTTTTGTTCTTAATGTGCCCTTTCATCATTAACAGGTTAATATCAACTTTAAACACTAGTCTAACCCTTTCTAATTCATTAATCATCAAAGGTTAGGGTTTTTCATTGATTAAACTATTAAAGATATCATCTCTATATAATTTTTAAATTACAAGCATAATTAGGCTCCAACTATATTTTTATTGGATTCCTCTCATTTTTCTGAGCAAGTTTCATATTTTATGCATAATCATCCTAGCTACGAATCATTAGTTATGAATTTAGCAAAAACACTTACTTCAGGCCAATGAGGACGCACCACGTCGCCTCTTTCTTTGCAACACACAACCGCCCCAAACATAATAGAAAGACCCTTATACCCTGCATACCCACGAGGGGTAGAAGCGTCCAACTGCCTTGGTCGTCTCCTACCTCCGATCTGCCCTACTTGGCCGCAATTTGCAGCCCTATGTGGGGCTTTCTTCTCCTCCCAGGACTGCGAACCTCGCCACCAGTCCTTGCCCTCTGTCCTCTGTCCCTCCGCGCACTTGGAGCGCCACCTGGTTGCGGCCAACGCGGCCAAATTCTTGATTGACAAGGCAGTTTCTTGTGGTCTTTGCTGCAGCCTAGAGGTTGCTCTTGCACACGTTCTAGGACCCAACTTTGATGGGGAAGCTACTCTTCAGTACCACAGCACTCCAGACTCCCATCTAGATGGCTTCTCGGCTTTCCATTGCTCTAGGGAAAGCACCCACTTCATGGCTAGGGTTTTCTCAAAGGAGATGAAGAAGACGAAGAAGGAAGAGACAGCTTCGTAGAATTTCTCTGGAACTCATCCCAAAGGGTCCACTCCTTTTATAGGGGAGTATCCATGCCCCAGATCGCTTGCCCACAAAGAAAACTAGGTTTCTCCTTATAGGAAAGGGATTTTCCTTACTTTTGAAGTATCTTTCTCTCTCTTCATGTATATTTTTCATTAGGTATTAGGAATTCGAAATTCCTCTCACCTACTTTGTTTATTGCTTGACTTTTAACCCTTAGGCATGAAATTAAGTTTTCCTTTTAATAGCAATTATGTTCTTTTTAGCAATACCACATAATACATTAATCGTATACTCACATCAACTCCTTATTTTGCAATTTTAGCATTTTCTCTTTCTTTCCTCCTTATTAGGACTCCTTGGATCGCAAGAAATACTATTATTTCGCAATCCTTTTTCTTGGATACTCATTATCCTTCTAGATGCATCTAAATGCTTTATTTCACCTTATCTTGTTTATTTCTCATGAAAATATCTCTTTTTGAGGATTTCTCTTTATTTCTCTTTTATTTTCCTCATCGGTATGCCTTTTATCATTAGAAATCCTTGGAATACGAAATTCCACTAAGGATAACTCAATTATACCTCTTTTCACATATTTTCCACATTTTATCATTATTTTCAATTTCTTTCTTAACAAGGGAATACTTAATTGGTCTTTTCTTCTCTTATTGCATTCTGTATGCAACTTTGGACTCCTTGGGACCTAAGGAACCCAAAAGGCACGTAATCCAACTTTGGATTGTATTCTTTTTCCATCTAGAGGTTTCCACACCTTTCTTTTCTCGAATATTCAATTATTCATTTATTAATTGAATTTCCTTGTTATTGGGCCCAATAGCCAATAAAGCCCACAACACAACATCAAGGCTATTGTAAATGAAAACTCATTTATTCAAAAAAAATATATCATTATTTGTTCCAATATCTTTAATATGAGAAATTACATTTCTCACCGAAAGAACCCAAATCTGGGGTTGTAACATCCTTCCCCTCTTATAAGAATTTTGCTCAAAATTCCATCAAGCAAACAAACAGTTCAGGATAAGCCTTTCATACATCCATCAGGGCTTCCATGTGGCATCACCCTTTCCATGGTGCTTCCCAAGAATCTTCATCATCTCATATTCTTCCATTTGAGCTCTTTCTTACCTTGGTATATCATACCCTCATAGGTGACTCAGGACATTTCAGCCTCTCAAAAGTTGAATAGGTTCAGGGCTCAACACATGGCTTGGATACCTCACATAGTGCTCTAGATCAGACTCATGGAGCACATTACACATTATGTTATCCTGAGGAGCAAGGATAAACACAACCATCTTCACCAATCCATCTCAAATGGACCCATATATCGGGGACTCAGCTTTCTCAGTTGTAGCTTAGAGGGGTCGTATTTTCACATCACATATTCTCCCACAGTGAACGACATGTCAGTCTGCTTTGCATCAGCTCGTGACTCATGTCACCACTGGGCCCTCTCTCAGCCCTTGCACGATCAAAACGACTTCATCTGCACACATTGTGGTTCTTTTCTGACCTTCACGAGGCCTCCTTCACCAACATCATCTTAATGAAGCGGTGACCGACACAACCTCCTTCTTGCATCCCGATAAAGGCTATGGTGGTTAACATCACTTCTTATGAATTGTCTCTTTGTATCACTCTAAACAAGCACACTTGCTCTCATCGGACCCTCTAGTCTGGATCAAACTAATCATTAGCTAGGGGTGATAAACTATACTATCATCGAGTTCTTTATGTATCTACTCCCACCTCATGGAAGTGAGACTTTAGGTCATACTCAAGAAGTTTTGAACTTGCATCATGGTGTAGCTAAACCATCTTTCTCTCTTAAGTAGTTCCACCAAATTTGTCCTGTGACAGTACTCTTCCTTTCTCATGTCATCTAGGTAAGGCGATCTACCATAACCCATATTGCACATCGACCCTCCTTGGTCTAGGAGAGTCTTATCGTAACATCCATAGTAATGAACTCCCATTCTCTCTTGGGGACTCTCTATACTTTATATCCATGCACTGGGTTACTGGTGTTCGTCCTTCACTCTTGGCTTGCATGACCACATGCTACATGCAACTTCACATCAAGCAACCAACGTGCTACTATCACTTACTATCTTTTTAGTATCACGGTGTTTTGTGATCTTAAAACCATGATCTCCTGAATGTCATGATTCCTCAAGATCGACTCCTCGAAAACCCTAAACCACTCTCAACAAGGTTTTATTACCTTCCTCTCCTAAGAAGTGTGTCCAGGGTTCCACAACCATTCTTCTGGCTATCCAAACAACCACTAATCTTGTTCGATATATCTTGTTACATCTGTGTGTTATCCAAAACACATCCTCTTTCCAAACATAGTGTTAGTCGAACAACCTCAACTTCTTCCAGCTTCCAGCTAACTAGGCAGCTATATCTCAACCAGAGCATTCATTACCACTTCTTATCCTTAGGTGTTAGGTAATGTTGAAGACATACACCTCCATGTGTTCTACTTATCATATCATCTCAAACTCCAAGTCTATCTTCATCAAGAACACTCTGAGCTCATCCTCTTAGTTATCAGGCTCCACCTTGTGATTCCTTGTAACACTTGTAAAAATCCACTTAGTTCAAGATAAGACATCCTTACAAGCTGATTTCCTTAATACTCTTAGTGTGTGTAAACCATCCATGTATCATTCGATCCACTAGGGTATGTTATCATCTCTATCCTCATACCTCGTAGCAACATTCCAGCTCACATCATCTTTTATCCTTGGTTTATGGCATGTGTATTGTCCTATCTCTCACTCCCATAACAAGAGGAAATAAGCATTTGGTTGTAGTCCAAATACAGAGTTATTCCTGTTCCAAGAGTAGAGATGGTACATCCCACCTTGCCAGTACACCTTTAAAGCTGAGTTGAAATGTGCCACACCTGTCTCTACATCACCAACATCATGATATCAAAGTTGCTTCCATGGAAAACTGGTCTCTACTTGGATTACTACACAATCCTCGGTCATCCCCTCTAGGTCTATAGGGTGCCGACACTTTTTGGGGTCATCCCTCTTCCCTCATGCATCAGAGAGTGCCCTACTCATCTGCCCTTTGGATCCCATGAGTTCATGAAGGTGATCAATCTCCTAACCCATGACCCTCAGAAAATGATAGTTGTTACATCCCGACCCTATGGTCACATGCAACTAGGGAATTAGGCAACTCCTACTTCCATCGATCTTATCCCTACCTGACCCTAAGATAGACTTAGGATATCTTATAGTACATGTTCAACTTAGAACCTTACCCAAACCTTCATCATCTCTATTTCTGCATCCTTGGGTTGTCTTTCATCCTTTCTCAGGGATCATGGCGACCTGCCTACCTTGGTCAGGCCCCATACCGGTTACCTCCATGGTAACACATCCACATGCACATAGATATGGTTATCCATGGGTCTATAGGTTCATTCTCTTGCTATGTACTCTTCACTTAGCTTCTCAAGATCCTACGAAACCTCCATAGGTTACCTCAAAACCAACCAAACTGGTAAACACCCAACCAAAGGGTCCCTCGCCCAGGATGGGAGGAAACTACAACTCTTGTCAACAAGGTCACAAATGTCCTTAGGGTTTACATTCACATGAGTATGCTCAACCCTAGAAAGCTACTAAGGCATAAGAAGACCACCTACTAGACCATACTAGGTCACCCTTGTTCTC
The DNA here is from genome assembly GCA_963693085.1 of Alisma plantago-aquatica. Lineage (NCBI taxonomy): Eukaryota > Viridiplantae > Streptophyta > Magnoliopsida > Alismatales > Alismataceae > Alisma > Alisma plantago-aquatica. The sequence continues at coordinate 315,587,846 of OY856411.1, read as the reverse complement.
ATCCTCTACACAAGATCAACTTAGTTGTGAGGGGTTCATCAAACATACCCTTAACTTAAGGGATTTCCTTTACCTCTACACATGAGGAGTTCCATGCTCAAAACTATAGAGACTCAAATCTCATCATGAGCATCGGGTACACTGCTTCCCCTCTTAGGCCTAGGAACCCTAGGTTCACCTTTAAGTGTCCGACTGTATGCTCAATCTTTTAACCACGATTCAAGCATGTTCAAGGTATGTCATGTACTTCCATGATCCTTCTACTCGCAACACTTCGGAGTTGAGTCCTCTTCTAGGACAATCAACTAGGTATAAAGCATCCCAACTGGTTACTTAAACCTCCTCAGTGTCTAAGGCACTCCTGGTCTCATCTCAGCAGGTAACCACTTATACCATAGGCACTTAGGTACTTGAAGCATCATCATCTCTTTCTAGGGTTTGGCTCCTCTAAAGGCAACCAAGATATCATCAACCTCTAGGGGTCAAGCATAAGGCAACCACTATCATCCACTTAGGTCACATTATCCTCAACTCCCCATTGTTCCTCAAATCTCAGGGTTTTAGACTTCCAACTTCCCTACTCGGGGTCCTGCATAAGATTATTTTTATGCTTATCTCATAAGCCATCCATCATATCCTTATGGTCTTAGTTTTAACCTACTATTCACATTACTAATGTACTATGGTGCAAACTATACCCTACTTGCATAAGCTCATAGGATTTCTATAGGTTCTTCTCTAACTTCATCCGTGAAGGATATATCCTTCACTCAAACATGCATGACCCTCCCAGGGTTGGGTTGCCAAAGGTGCTAGGCTATCTAACCTCTCATGGCTCATATGACATCCAAGGCATGTCTATACAAACATCTGGTCTACCAAGACAACTAACTCATCATGTCATCTCTCCCTCTAACCTTCACTTAGGGTTAGGGTTACCATCATCCTCAAAGGATGTCCTAGGTCTCTACTTTTAATGGAGATCTCTACCTCCATGACTAACTCTCTGTACTCCTCCTTCCAAGGAGGTCTATCCTTAGGTCTCTCCCGAGGACACTGACAACTCGTGTCATACGACCGAAGCATGTATCTATTTATTTACGCTTACTCTATTAAGCTTATGTCCATGACATCTTATTTACATGCTTTCTATTAATTTGGTGGATGATTCCTTAATCCTTATCAACCTTACCCATACCTCAAGACTGTGAGGAGAAGAGAGGAAACCCTAATCCTTAAGGTCCTTATCAGAATTTGAGTTGCAAAGGGATGAACAAGATGAGAGAGTCCTAAAGGTATCTTATTTCGATTCATACCCTAAGACTTTGGCCAGGCAGTCACATAGATCCGGGAGTCCTTGTATTCCGACTAGCGGTGCGGAGGAAAATATTGCCAGCCCCCGGACGTGATTCTTTTCTAGACACATCAGTCTTTCGGACAATCCTCTAATAACTCCCTTGGTTTCTACAGAATTTTTAAAATTTAATAATTATTAAAGATTAATTGAGGAACCTATGCTCTGATACCAATTATAACGACCCCGTCTCCCTGTAACCCCCACTTAAGGGAGACCAAGAGATCAGAGTCGTTATCTAATAACCCGGATCAATGGTTCGACAAATAATCAATAACAATTAATAAACTTTACCAACTAAACTGAAAATGGAGTAAAATAAAACTTTTCTTACCTTGGAAAAACTAGGATTTCTAAACTTCTGTCCATGAAGAAGCTAATCTAACTAATCCTCCGGTGCACGTTATTTTTCATTTAATTCCACGTATGCCATTTTATTGTTTGTTCTTTTCATTTGTACCTAAAACGCCGACAAACAAAACATCGGTCAGCAAGAAGCTGGTATGTGGGGGAAACAATAATCATGCAAATATGTTAACAATGTAATCATTCAATTAATCATTTAACAACCAAGATTACATTTTAAGACACACTACTCAATCCTTACCTATCCCCTAACTTTGTGCTATCCCTATAGTGGACTTGTATGCTACCTCTCTTTAGGTAGATTCTTACCCCCATGGACCTACCTTATAGGTTGCCAATACCTAGGGTAATAGAGTCAAATGGCACCACCTGAAGGTAGCCCAATATCTAACTCATGATGACTTGATGGTCCTACCCCATTGGTAGCGATTTACTAAGTCATTTAATGACAAGATGGACCTACCCCATTGGTAGCCATTTACTAGGTCAATTTATAAAGCTACAGAGGGGACTAGGATCTGAGCTAGTAGGCATGTCTCTTATGTGATAGTCATATTCACATTATAATTTGCATGAATTAAATTCATCCAACAATTAATTCAAGCCACGATGTAAACATCGATAAAATCCTCGACAAACTAATGCGAGATAATCATAAGCGTAACCACATACCTGTACATGTAGATTAAGGTATAGGAATAATCCAAACAACAATGAGCATGCAAGCATTCAATAAGATCCTGAAACAATTATACAATTTCCTTTTATTACTCATGTCATTAAGATCTATTAAATGTAGCTCGCTTCTTAGGGTTTCTAGTCCACTTTTTGGTTTTCCATTGCAATTAGGTTTTCCCTTCATCTTTTACTATTTTAAACCCTAATTTAACACAATTGATCACAAACCCTAATTATTTCCACATCTAATCCTCAATTCCATATTAAAGGCATAATTAACCATTAATTAAGCTCATTAAGCCTCTTTTTATTTAAGCTATTTTTTTTTCATTTTAATCCTTGACAATATCATTATACGCATTTATCATTAATTCATAGTTCATTATGGTCCAAATCACATATGAACCCGATTTGCCATTAATTCAACCTTTTATTCATGAGAAAAACCTAATTACTACATTTAGGGTATTTATCCACAAATTAGGAACTTTAACGCTCGAAATATCTTATAACCATGAAAACTAAGTTCTATATATGAAATCGAATAATTAAAGCCTTTAATAGTCGTAATTACCAACATTAGGATTTCAAGGCCCATTAAAGTATTATTCATGCACATTAAACTCGAAATTAACTAATTACATGCAAAGTTCATCCTTTTTGTTCCTAATGTGCCCTTTCATCATTCACAGGTTAATATCAACTTTAAACACTTGTCTAACCCTTTTTAATTCATTAATCATCAAAGGTTAGGGTTTTTCATTGATTAAACTATTAAAGATAGCATCTCTATATACTTTTTTAATTACAAGCATAATCAGGCTCGAATCATATTTTTATTGGATTCCTCTCATTTTTATGAGCAAGTTTCATATTTTATGCATAATCATCCGAGCTATGAATCATTAGTTATGAATTTAGCAAAAACACTTACTTCAGGCCATTGAGGACGCGCCACGTTGCCTCTTTCTTTGCAACACACATCCGCCCCAAACATAATAGAAAGACCCTTATACCCCCCACGTAAGTTGTCATTTCTTCTTACCCACGATGGGGTAGAAGCGTCCAACTGCCATGGTCGTCTCCTACCTCCGATCTTCCCTACTTGGTCACGATTTGCAGCCCTACGTAGGGCTTTCTGCTCCTCCCTGGACCTCGAACCTCGCCACCAGTCCTTGCCCTCTGTCATCCGTCCCTCCACGCACTTGGGGTGCCACCTGGTTGTGGCCAGTGCAGCCAAATACTTGATCGACAGGGCAGTTTCTTGTGACCATTGTTGTAGCCTAGAGGTTGTTGCTGCACACGTTCTAGGACCCAGCTTTGATGGGGAAGCTACTCTTCAGTACCGCAGCACTCCAAACTCCCATCTAGATGGCTCCTCAGCTTTCCATTACTCCAGGGAAAGCATCCACTTCATGGCTAGGGTTTACTCAAAGGAGATGAAGAAGACGAAGAAGGAAGAGAGAGAGCTTTGCAGAATTTCTCTGGAACACATCCCAAAGGGTCCATGTAACATCCCTAACCTGGGTTATAACCTAACCCTAGAATTTTTGCCTAAACATGTAATTATATACTTGTGAATACTCCCTGGCATGTAATTAAGTTCCTCAGGAACATAAATTTTCAATTTTGCTCCTTTTTAAACAAAGTTGTAGCATTGTTTTGTAATGCAGGGACCTATGTGCAAATTACCCAGTTAAGGGGTTTAACTTGCAATGTTCATAGGTTAAGATGTTCCTATGATGATGAGACATCATATGAGTGAATATGATGAGGTGTGATGGATTTCCCAAGCTTGGGCATCAAGATGCAGCTTGAGGAATGATCCTTGTGCTTAAAAACCCTAAATTGGAGTAAAGTGCAATTTACCCAAATTGTTGGGTGCATGTTATAAAATACACCTTCTAGAACATCTTTCATGACTCTTGACATCATTTAGAGTATAAATGATGAAAGAGACACATAAATGAGTAATCAGATAAGAAAAATAATCTTTATGCATAAAATTCACTTAGTATGGGTATGGAGACCTTTCATGTATGTACCCTAGTTGAAAGTGGCTTTCCTTACCCTTAGATCTTGAGTTTAGATGGGCTTTGCATAAGTTTTGATGGTCTTGGACGTTCCCTTGACCAAGGAGGGACTTGGATGAGAAATCCATGTTCTATATGTCCTTATGGTGTAAAATAGCCTAAAGTATATAAGCTCTTGTCCTTGCAAACCAACCAAACGTATCTCTTCTCCTTTTCATTTCTCATCTTTCTCAAACAGCTAAGGTAGAGCTCTGGAGCTCAGGAGAACGACCAACTAGTGCTAAGGTGAGGGGGAAACCATCCTCAAGCTCGAATTCATGGTGGAATTCTTCTTAAAAGGTTGGTTCTATGGTTAACTAACTTAGGTTTCTTGTTCTAGCCGACCATCCCCATCTTTTCCTTGGAGAATCACCTCTGGCCAAGTTGTGGAGCTCAAGACACCATTAGAGGCTTGAATATTGGAAGCTTGGAGCTCTAGGAACAACGTTCTAAGGCGGGTTTTATAATTCTAAACTCCTTGCCTTATATACATGTTTTTGTTCTTGCAATTTATACTTTAGTACTTCTTCTTCTACCTCCCTTCTTTATTGCACCTTTGCAAGCAAAACGGTGGAGAAACGGACCTGAACAGAGGTTGAAGATGATGGGCGTGAATTCCTAGGTAGATTTATCAACCGACCTTGGACCCTTTTGGTCCAAACGGTTGCAAACCGTTTAAGGTCAAACGGTTTCAAACCGTTTGATCTCAAACGATCTTGCAAGATCGTTTGGATCAAACCGGTCTCAAGACCGTTTGATAGAGTTGACCAAGGGATGACCATTTTAGGGACTGTTGGTAACATATTGAATTTCATTCCTACAAATATTCATAATCTAATTCGTAACCAATTGAGAGTTGAAGGCACTTCAACACCCTAAACCTAATCGGGCTGAAATTTATGATTTCAAGTATAGATTTTGTTGAGTTTTGGGTTGAAGGACCCAAACGGTCTCAAGACCGTTTGGGGATTCATCCAAACGGTCTCAAGACCATTTGGTGACAACCCAAGACTGTTTGGAGGTCTAGGGTTGAGCTAATGTAAAGAATTGAGGGTTCAATTGCAGAATAAGTTGATGAATTGATAAAATTGCTGATTTTAGACCTAATTAGGGTTCAACCCTTATCCAACCGACTTGTTTTTTTTTTTGGTCAAACTTTGGGAAAATGGTCTCATGACCGTTTGGAGGTCATCCAAATGACCTCAAGACCGTTTGAGCCAAGTTTGAGCCCAATTGGAGGTCAATTGATAGGTTCAACCATGATTTGATTCACATTGATGAACATTGATGATTATCCGATTGAAACCCTAATTGAATTGGATTTAACCCTAATTGGCTTTCAATTGAGAGTCAATTTGGTGTCCAATTGATTAAGGCTAATCCTAATTGACTCAAAATGTAAGTGGTTAGCTTGGTTTTAGCCAATTGAAGGCTTCAACAGAGATATACATAATCGGTTGTAACTTTTGAACCATGTGGGAGATGCAAACGGTTTGAGCCTATTTGGACCAAACGGTCTCAAGACCGTTTGAGGCCAAACGGTCTCAAGACCATTTGGGATCAAACGGTCTCAAGACCGTTTGGGCTCAAATGATCTCAAGATCATTTGGACCAATCGATCTCAAGTCGTTTTGATCAAACGGTTTCAAACCGCATAAGTTCAAACGGTTTGGAAGTCAACCTTTCCAAACGGTCAATGCACCCAAACGGTTTGGACAAACGACCTTGAGGTCATGCAGTCTTGGAGTCAAACTTAGCAAACGGTCAACGCATCCAAACGGTTTCAAACCGTTTGGAGGTTGAAGGTGTGCAACCGATTGAAGGCTTTAGGGTTGTAATTGATTAGTATTTTGAAGGCTGTAATTGGTTCAATGGTGACCTAATCTAAACCCTAAAGATAACTTAGGACATTAAGGGACTAAGTGATTAATGATTTGACCCATGATGGTGATCAATGGGGTAGTTTACCAAAATACCCTTAAGGGGTTCAATTGAGTAATACCTTGTTCTAATTAAACCCTAATCACATGATAGTCAATGAGGACTTGACATAACCTGATCTAGAGTGGTGTAATCACCATCTACTAGTAAGAGGAGAGAGAAAGTATCATAGGAGAGAGAAAGTACCCTTTTATGGTAGAAACTCAAGAAAAATACCTTCAATACACATGAATGTGCATGTTTAGGGTATGATCCACCAATGTGAGATCATGGAAACCCTAATTATGATAATTGATGAATCTTAATCTTTTCTAAGGACTTTAATGATGTTGTTTCTCATACAAGATGATTTTATGAGATTAAATCACCATGATGTGAATAGTAAACCCTAATTCTAGGGTGATGACATGTAATGTGAATAATGAACCCTAATTGATGAAAATCAGGGAACCTAACTCTAGAAAGAGTAGGAAGATACAACTTCATTCAAATTAATTGTTTACTGTTATCAGTTGAACTAACCATGCAGGTTTCTATATAAGGATGATCATATCAAGGTAAGGATTATGATACTATATTCATTGAAAGCATGCTTTAGCTTTATGAAATAGTGAAATACCCTGCGACGTTGTTAGTGGCATCTTATGAGATTGATGGGCTATGAGAGCCATGAATATCATCAAGGTCATGCTTAACAGATGACTTGTGATGAGATGATTAAGAAATGATAATTGATGTGAGTTAGACTTGTTACATTTAGTATTCTATTTTCATAGTTTTCATGCTAGTGATTAAATGTTTGAGAACATGTATGATGTGAAAAGAATACTGAAATGTACCTAACTAATCAAGTATAATCATACCATGTAGAGCCCTGATCATAGATCCATCATTGTCAGAGACCAAATGATGGTGAAACAGGTTTTCCCAAGGGAACTCCTGGAGCACATACTTTTGAGTATGTGGGGGAAATGGATGTGTAAATCCTTACATCCTAGTGTAGGAATTGATGTAGATGAATAATCCATCAACCCTTCACTACAAATCCAAACTAAGAGATGTACCACGAATCTCCCAAAGAAAACACAAACACCGCATTGGTGAGAGATAAACAAGAAATCTTCCGATGATGAAGAGAGTACAGAATGCCACTGTATCTCTAAAATAGTGAAGGACCAGATTACCCTGGTAACTATAACAGCAAAGACACAAGATGTCCTGCAAGCAATCCTCTTACTGATTGAGGAGGATGAGGTCATAAGAATCCGGCTCTTTTAATGACCTATGTATGATACCGATGCAACTTACTAGTGATCGGTTGGAGTATGAGGGGTATACCTCATCTCCACAGGGCATAATGATGTTTGTTAAACATAATCAGCCGCGTAGTATAATTGCTTAGTTTAAGCTACGAGATTCTTGAATGGTGTAACATTGCATAGTAGATATGTTCTTCACCTTATCTATATGTTGATATTCTGCTTAATACCTCTCTGCTGTTGATTACTTTAAATTTCTTATATTGTTCTTTGACTTGCTATATAAAGCTTCTAGTTGAGAGTTATAACACTCGTTGGGACAATTTGTACATTGTCTCACCCCGTAGACTTCAACATTTTAGGTGATCATTGAAGACGGAGGAACCGGCCTACAGGTGACCAATCCCAGCAGCAGCACCAAGAGCAGCAGTGAATCTCAGGTGGAGATACTGACTGCTGAGATAGTTGTTAGAAAGTCAGTCCTATGTCGTCTCTGTACTCTCAGGTCCTAGGAGTTGATGGTCTGAGATTTTGGTTTTATCTCTTGAGATTTTGTATCATGATATATATAATTACTCAAGAAGTAATTATCAGAGATGTAAACAGTTTAATCCTTTTTCTATGAAAGAAGTTTTAAGGTTTCAAGCTCTTATCTCAAAAAGTTTTAATTTCCCGTGATTTTTGTCTTCCGATGTTAATCGATTGCTTCTGCTAAGTTTAAATCGTATTTATATCGGGGTTTTGGAGATCGGAGCCCACAATTTAGTGGTATCATAGCTCTAGGTTCGCCGAGTCTACAGAGACATAAGGACTTAGGATGTCGAGTCTATATTTAGTGTTCCTTCCTTATCTAATAAAATCTTCTGCTCCTCAGGAGAAGAAGATATATAAGGATGTCTGAGCTACGTGAGGAGTACGTGGCAGAGAGTAGCGTAGCTGCACCACAAGGCGGTGCAAGAGTACCAGAGATAGAGCAACCCAGGGATCCACCTCAGTTCGACCTAGCCGACATGGGTAACCCAGCTGTGCAAATGATGTTTGGGCAGTTTATGACTGCCATGACGCACATTACCGACAGGATGCCTATGCCTGCACCCAGGGCACCTGTCCAGCCTGAAGGTCAAGGTATCGGGAAGACGTTCGAGCGACTACATCGTGTCGGAGCTACCGAATACTTTTGGACTGCCGACCCCGCAGATGCTAACTTGTGGTTGACAGAATTGGAGAAGCTTTTAGGATTCTCAATATCCCTAAAGCTGAGAAGGTTAGACACGTTGTCTATCTTCTCAAAGGAAGCGTTGGTCACTGGTGGACAATGGAAGAGAAGAAAGGTATCCAGTTGTCTTGGATTGTGAGTCCAAGTTGGCTGTGTTTGCTGATGAAAGCAACACATGGATCTTTCAAGGAGAAAGAAAGAGTCTGCCCACCTGTCTTGTGTCAGCTATGGTTGCTGATAAGCTAATGAAGCAAGGATGTTATGCATTCTTGGCCCATGTGGTAGATGTTACCAAGGAGAGCCCCAACCCTGCTGAAGTTCATGTAGTCAGGGAATTCGAAGATGTGTTTCCTGAAGAACTTCCTGGTATACCACCACCTCGGGAAATTGATTTTGAGATCAATTTGGTCCCAGATACAAAACCCATAGCCCAGACACCATATAGGATGGCGCCTGCCGAGATGGCCGAACTCAAGAAACAGCTTCAAGAGTTACTTGAGAAAGGTTTCATTCGACTGAGTACCTCACCTTGGGGTGCTCCGGTTTTGTTTGTTAAAAAGAAAGATGGGTCAATGTGGTTGTGCATTGACTATAGACAACTTAATAAAGTAACAATAAAGAACAAGTACCCTTTGCCGAGGATTGATGATCTCTTTGACGAGTTGCGTGGTGCAACAGTCTTTTCAAAGATAGACTTGAGGTCTGGATATCATCAACTCCACATTAAGGACAGTGACATATCCAAGTCTGCCTTTAGGACTAGATATGGTCACTATGAGTTCACGGTTATGTCGTTTGGACTAACCAATGCACCAGTTGCATTCATGGAACTCATGAATAGAGTCTTTCGACCCTTCCTTGATCAGTGTGTTGTCATCTTCATAGATGATATTCTGATTTATAGTAAGGATGCTCAGCAGCATGAGCAGCATCTTCGCCAATCTTTGACCTTGCTAAGAGAACATAAGTTATACGCTAAGTTTAGCAAGTGCGAGTTCTGGTTGCCAGAAGTGTCTTTTCTTGGTCATGTGGCATCTGCCTCGGGTATTCGTGTTGACCCTAAAAAGGTAGAATCTATTCTACAGTGGGAACAACTGAAGACACCGACGGAGATTCGAAGTTTCTTGGGATTAGCTGGTTACTATAGAAGGTTTATCAAGAATTTCAGTTCTATAGCCTTACCCTTAACCAAGTTGACCCAGAAAGATGTTCCTTTTTCCTGGAGTGATAAGTGTCAACAGTCCTTTCAGTTGTTGAAGGAGAGGTTGACAAGTGCACCGGTGCTTGTGCTACCTGAGCAAGGAAAAGGATATGTGGTGTACTGCGATGCCTCCAAGAATGGACTTGGATGTGTGTTGATGCAGGATAAGCAAGTGATTTCTTTTGCTTCCCGACAGCTTAAGAAACATGAGGAAAATTATCCGACACACGATCTGGAGTTGGCTGTTGTGATTCATGTCCTGAAGATCTGGAGACATTATCTCTACGGAGAAACATTCCAGATTTTCACAGACCACAAGAATCTTAAGTATATCTTCTCTCAGCATGAGCTTAACATGAGGCAACGTCGCTGGATGGAGTTAATCAAGGACTACGATTGTACAATTGATTACCATCCAGGGAAGGCCAATGTGGTTGCAGATGCCTTGAGTAGGAAATCAGCAACATCAACCATGGATAGAGAACAACTAAGTTCCTTAGTATGTTCTAGGAGAGATATGCTTATCTCTTTAAGGCAAAACAATGTACAGTTGAAGATGTCATTGTTATCTGGTTTGTTAGCTGAGATGCATATCAAACCTACCCTAAGAGAGCAGATAAAGGAGGCACAACAAGTTGATGTTGCAGTTCAGCAGATCAGATCTGAATTGGTGAAGAGAAGCGAGAAAGTTTTCATGAGTCACATGATCAAGTGGCATGCTATCATGGGAGGATGATAGTACCTGATGTGGATAATCTAAGGAAGTTAGTCCTAGAGGTAGCTCATTCTTCGATGTATGCTATGCATCCAGGGAGCATGAAGATGTATCGAAACTTGAAAGATATGTATTGGTGGACCGGGATGAAGAAGGATGTAGCTGAGTTTGTTCTGAGGTGTCCTGTGTGTCAGCAAGTTAAGGCTGAACACCAGAAACCTGCAGGAACAATGCAACCCTTACCCATACCACAGTGGAAGTGGAACCATGTGACCATGGACTTTTTTGTTGGCCTACCCATGACAAGCAAAGGACATGATTCCATTTGGGTAATTGTTGATAGGTTGACAAAGACAGCGCATTTCTTACCTGTCAAAACAACCTATTCTGCTGAAAGGTTATCCCAGTTGTATGTTCAAGAGATAGTGTGTGTGCACGGAGTTCCTGTCACTATAGTTTCTGACAGAGGTCCCCAGTTTACAAGTCATTTTTGGGAGCAGTTACACAGAGCCTTAGGCACCAAACTAAGGTTTAGTACAACCTTTCATCCACAGACTGATGGACAGTCTGAAAGGACTATACAGACCTTGGAAGACCTGTTAAGAGCATGTGTTCTCCAGTTTACCGGGAGTTGGGATCTACACCTGAGCTTAATAGAGTTTGCCTATAACAATAGCTATCAACATAGTATTAATATGGCACCTTATCAAGCCATGTATGGTAGACGTTGTAGATCGCCTTTGTGTTGGTATGAAACTGGTGAACATCAGTTGTTAGGTCCGGATCTTGTGCAGCAGACTACAGAGAAGATCAAAGTTATACAGCAGCAACTTAAGACTGCACAGGATAGGCAGAAGTCTTATGCAGACAGACGTCGTAAAACCTTAGAGTTCCAGGTTGGAGATAGGGTATACCTCAAGGTCTCACCTTGGAAAGGAGTCCTTCGTTTTGGAAGGAAAGGGAAGTTAGCTCCTAGATTTATGGGACCTTATCCAATTGTTGAAAGAGTTGGAAAGGTAGCCTATAGACTAGAGTTACCTTCAGAGTTGTAGAAATTACACCCTGTGTTTCACATTTCTATGCTAAGGAAATGTCACCCGGACACCGAGTCAGTTCTACAACCTATGGAAGTAGAATTGAATGAAGATATAACATATGAGGAAGGACCAGTGTCAATCCTTGATAACAGGATTAAAAAGTTAAAGAAGAAAGAAATAAGCCTTGTTAAAGTCCTCTGGAACCACCGTGGTATTGAAGAAGCCACTTGCGAACTAGAGAATGAGATGAGAAGGAAATATCCTGCTCTTTTCTCCTAATATGTTTTATCGATTTCGGGGACGAAATCCTTGTAAGGGGTGGATAATTTGTAACATCCCTGACCTGGGTTATAACCTAACCCTAGAATTTTTGCCTAAACATGTAATTATATACTTGTGAATACTCCCTGGCATGTAATTAAGTTCCTCAGGAACATAAATTTTCAATTTTGCTCCTTTTTAAACAAAGTTGTAGCATTGTTTTGTAATATAGGGACCTATGTGCAAATTACCCAGTTAAGAGGTTTAACTTGCAATGTTCACAGGTTAAGATGTTCCTATGATGATGAGACATCATATGAGTGAATATGATGAGGTATGATGGATTTCCCAAGCTTGGGCATCAAGATGCAGCTTGAGGAATGATCCTTGTGCTGAAAAACCCTAAATTGGAGTAAAGTGCAATTTACCCAAATTGTGGGGTGCATGTTATAAAATACACCTTCTAGAACATCTTTAATGACTCTTGACATCATTTAGAGTAGAAATTATGAAAGAGACACATAAATGAGTAATCAGATAAGAAAATTAATCTTTGTGCATAAAATTCACTTAGTATGGGTATGGAGACCTTTCATGTATGTACCCTAGTTGAAAGTGGCTTTCCTTACCCTTAGATCTTGAGTTTAGATGAGATTTGCATAATTTTTGATGGTCTTGGACGTGCCCTTGAACAAGGAGGGACTTGGATGAGAAATCCATGTTCTAGAGGTCCTTCGGGTGTAAAATAGCCTAAAGTATATAAGCTCTTGTCCTTGCAAAGCAACCAAACGTATCTCTTCTCCTTTTCATTTCTCATCTTTCTCAAATGGCTAAGGTAGAGCTCTGGAGCTCAGGAGAACGACCAACTAGTGCTAAGGTGAGGGGGAAACCATCCTCAAGCTCGAATTCATGGTGGAATTCTTCTTAAAAGGTTGGTTCTATGGTTAACTAACTTAGGTTTCTTGTTCTAGCCAACCATCCCCATCTTTTCCTTGAAGAATCACCTCTGCCCAAGTTGTGGAGCTCAAGACACCATTAGAGTCTTGAAGCTTCGAAGCTTGGAGCTCTAGGAACAACGTTCTAAGGCGGGTTTTATAATTCTAAACTCCTTGCCTTATATACATGTTTTTGTTCTTGCAATTTATACTTTAGTACTTCTTCTTCTACCTCCCTTCTTCCTTGCACCTTTGCAAGCAAAAAGGTGGAGAAACCGACCTGAACAGAGGTTGAATATGATGGGCGTGAATTCCTAGGTAGCTTTATCAACCGACCTTGGACCCTTTTGGTCCAAACGGTTGCAAACCGTTTAAGGTCAAACGGTTTCAAACCGTTTGATCTCAAACGAACTTCCAAGACCGTTTGGATCAAACCGGTCTCAAGACCATTTGATTGAGTTGACCAAGGGACGACCATTTGAGGGACTATTGGTAACATATTGAATTTCATTCCTACAAAGATTCATAATCTAACTCGTAACCAATTGAGAGTTGAAGGCACTTCAACACCCTAAACCTAATCGGGCTGAAATTGCTGATTTCAAGTATAGATTTTGTCGAGTTTTGGGTTGAAGGACCCAAACGGTCTCCAAATGGTCTCAAGACCGTTTGGGCTCAAATGATCTCAAGATCGTTTGTACCAATCGATCTCAAGTCATTTTGATCAAATGGTTTCAAACCGCATAAGTTCAAACGGTTTGGAAGTCAACCTTTCCAAACGGTCAACGCACCCAAACGGTTTGGACAAATGACCTTGAGGTCATGCGGTCTTGGAGTCAAACTTAGCAAACGGTCAACGCATCCAAACGGTTTCAAACCATTTGGAGGTTGAAGGTGTGCAATCGATTGAAGGCTTTAGGGTTGTAATTGATTAGTATTTTGAAGGCTGTATTTGGTTCAATGGTGACCTAATCTAAACCCTAAAGATAACTTAGGACATTAAGGGACTAAGTGATTAATGATTTGACCCATGATGGTGATCAATGGGGTAGTTTACCAAAATACCCTTGAGGGGTTCAATTGAGTAATACCTTCTTCTAATTAAACCCTAATCACATGATAGTCAATGAGGAATTGACCTAACCTGGTCTAGAGTGGTGTAATCACCATCTACTAGTAAGAGGAGAGAGAAAGTATCATAGGAGAGAGAAACTACCCTTTTATGGTGGAAACTCAAGAAAAATACCTTCAATACACATGAATGTGCATGTTTAGGGTATGATCCACCTATGTGAGATCATGGAAACCCTAATTATGATAATTGATGAATCTTAATCTTATCTAAGGACTTTAATGAGTTGTTTCTCATACAAGATGATGTTATGAGATTAAATCACCATGATGTGAATAGTAAACCCTAATTCTAGGGTGATGACATGTAATGTGAATAATGAACCCTAATTGATGAAAATCAGGGAACCTAACTCTTCAAAGAGTAGGAAGATACAACTTCATTCAAATGAATTGTTTACTATTATCAGTTGAACTAACCATGCAGGTTTCTATATAAGGATGATCATATCTAGGTAAGGATTATGATACTATATTCATTGAAAGCATGCTTTAGCTTTATGAAATAGTGAAATACCATGTTGCCTTGTTAGTGGCATCTTATGAGATTGATGGGCTATGAGGGCCATGAATATCATCAAGGTCATGCTTAACAGATGACTTGTGATGAGATGATTAAGAAATGATAATTGATGTAAGTTAGACTTGTTACATTTAGTATTCTATTTTCATAGCTGTCATGCTAGTGATTAAATGTTTGAGAACATGTATGATGTTAAAAGAATACTGAAATGTACCTAACTAATCAAGTATAATCATACCATGTAGAGCCCTGATCATAGATCCATCATTGTCAGAGACCAAATGATGGTGAACAGGTTTTCCCAAGGGAACTCCTGAAGCACATACTTTTGAGTATGTGGGGGAAATGGATGCGTAAATCCTTACATCCTAGTGTAGGAATTGATGTAGATGAATAATCCATCAACCCTTCACTACAAATCCAAACTAAGAGATGTACCACAAATCTCCCAAAGAAAACACAAACATCACATCGGTGAGAGATAAACAAGAAATCTTCCGATGACGAAGAGAGTACAGAATGCCACTATATCTCTAAAATAGCGAAGGACCTGATTACCCTGGTAAGCTATAACAACAGAGACACAAGATGTCCTGCAAGCAATCCTCTTACTGACTGAGGAGGATGAGGTCATAAGAATCTGGCTCTTTTAATGACCTATGTATGATACCGATGCAACTTACTAGTGATCGGTTGGAGTATGAGGGGTATACCTCATCTCCACAGAGCATAATGATGTTTGTAAAACATAATCAGCCGTGTAGTATAATTGCTTAGTTTAAGCTACGAGATTCTTGAATGGTGTAACATTGCATAGTAGATATGTTCTTCACCTTATCTATATGTTGATATTCTACTTAATACCTCTCTATTGTTGATTACTTTATATTGCTTATATTGTTCTGTGACTTGCTATATAAAGCTTCTAGTTGAGAGTTATAACTCTCACTGGGACAATTTGTACATTGTCTCACCCCGTAGACTTCAACTTTTTAGGTGATCATCGAAGACGGAGGAACCGGCCTACAGGTGACCAATCTCGGCAGCAGCACCAGGAGCAGCAGTGAATCTCAGGTGGAGATATTGACTGCTGAGATAGTTGTCAGAAAGTCAGTCCTATGCCGTCTTTGTACTCTCAGGTCCTAGGAGTTGATGGTCTGAGATTTTTGTTTTATCTCTTGAGATTTTGTATCATGATATATATAATTACTCAAGAAGTAATTATCAAAGATGTAAACAATTTAATCCTTTTTCTATGAAAGAAGTTTTAAGGTTTCAAGCTCTTATCTCAAAAAGTTTTAATTTCTCGTGATTTTTGTCTTCCGTTGTTAATCGATTGCTTCCGCTAAGTTTAAATCGTATTTATATCATGGTTTTGGAGATCGGAGCCCACAGTCCACTCCTTTTATAGGCGAGTATCCATGCCCCAGATCGCTTGCCCACAAAGCAAACTAGGTTTCTCCTTATAGGAAAGGGATTTTCCTTACTTCTGAAGTGCCTTTCTCTCTCTTCATGTATATTTTTCATTAGGTATTAGGAATTCGAAATTCCTCTCACCTACTCTCTTTATTGCTTGAATTTTAACCCTTAGGCACGAAATTAAGTATTCCTTTTAATAGCAATTACTTTCTTTTTAGTAATACCACATAATACATTAATTGTATACTCACATCAACTCCTTATTTTGCAATTTTAGTATTTTCTCATTCTTTCCTCCTTATTGGGACTCCTTGGATCCCAAGAAACTCTATTATTTCGAAATCCTTTTTATTGGATACTCATTATCCTTCTAGATGCATCCAAATGCATTATTTCACCTTATCTTGTTTATTTCTCATTAAAATATCTCTTTTTGAGGATTTCTCTTTATTTCTCTTTTATTTTCCTCATTGGTATGCCTTTTATCATTAGAAATCCTTGGAATATGAAATTCCACTAAGGATAACTCAATTATACCTCTTTTCACATATTTTCCACATTTTATCATTATTTTCAATTTCTTTCTTAACAAGGAAATACTTAATTGGTCTTTTCTTCTCTTATTGCATTCTCTATGCAACTTTGGACTCCTTGGGACCTAAGGAACCCAAGAGGCACGAAATCCAACTTTGTATTGTATTCTTTTGCCTTCTGGAGGTTTCCACACCTTTCTTTTCTCGAATATTCAATTATTCATTTATTAATTTAATTTTCTTGTTATTGGGCCCAATAGCCAATAAAGCCCACAACAAAACATCAAGGCTATTGTAAATGAAAACTCATTTATTCAAAACAAAACATATCATTATTTTTTCCAATATCTTTAATATGAGAAATTACATTTCTCACTGAAAGAACCCAAAATTGGGGTTGTAACAAGTGAGGGTTCATTTACTGTAAATATGGAGTCCAGTGTGAATACATAGTTATCTAGAGGGATTGATACCAATATATTGTGTAAGGATCCCTTGAAATCCTCATCTGCAATGAGCTAAGAAACATGATCCTTTTTATCCAATCTATAAGATGATGTATGGGTATTTGATTTTGATATAAGTCATACATTTAAACCCCACTCAATTACAAAAATTAGTTACTTTTTAGGAATAGCACACTTGTGACTATGATATTTAATGAATCCAATTAAATATCATATATAGGGGTAATTCAACCTCAAGCAATACCCTCAAATCATAATGTCTCCCAACTCATTTATTTAAATGTTGCAGATTTATCATTACATTCTAGATATGTTCCAAGAGGAAATATATATAAAGTTCCTTGGACATATAAAACAACTCTTTTATTGTATCCAATTCTAAGAATTGATGAAATCAAATAAATACTTAGTGACCTCTAAACTTCTAATATCCTTATTTGAGATTTGTATCATCGTAATGTACATAAACAATATATTTTTAATTAAATACAATGCTCACTAGTCCATCTCTTCTCTTTCTCTATATGTTCACTTTTTAGTTGTCCCAGTCAAATGTCATTGTTTTTTCATAATATTTTTCATGGTATTATTTCCTCACTGTCTAAGGACAACCATAGCTACATGTACATCATGCATCTATTTTTTTGTAACAAATTCTTTTTCAAATGGTTCTAATTAAATAGACTAATATGCATTGTTCTTTTTAGATTCTATATCCCATTAGTTTCTATCAATTTGAATATTTCATGAATGTTATCGTTGTTATATATTTGATGCTCTCTCGATGCAAAACTCCCGAGTACCTATTAAAATATTACAAAACAATCTCATGCTCCATTCAATTGCAACAACCAAAAAATGAGGAGACTTTGATATGACTGAGTCAAATTATTTCCTTTTTGACCATGAATTATAAAGTCTTTTAACAAAAAACCTTTATCTCTTCTACTTCTACATATTTAATATATTTATCTTATTACAAATCAGATTTGCCTTCAAATTAACAACTTCAATTCATTAAAATAATAAATAAACGTGTTTAAAATCATCAACAAACTTTTCTAATAAAAGACAAGGAGTATGGAAATAGGATGACTCTTCATATTTGTTATTTGTGGTGGCGTCATTACTTGAAAGGAATCCTATTTCACTTAAATTGACCATGTAAGTTCCTTACATTTTCTTCTTCTCATTCTTTATCCATTAACTAAAATGTTATTAATTGTATGATAGTCATTTCCATGCTTGTTCTAGAGTCTTATATTGCCACATGCCATAAAATTATGTTTCACATATTTAACTTATTTAATATATACACTCTTAAATGAAACTTTTCTTAATTTTTAGATTATTCTAACAAGTCTAGCACTGAGATATTTGTAAAGATAAGTCACTTTCCTATTTATTCCCAAATTCCTAGTAGATTTTGTTAATTCCATTATCATCTCTCGATCTCTCAGTTTCCATTCTAACTTAATTTCAACCTTCCTAAATTTGAATCTTTATCTCGTTATCACATATATCTTATTTTTATAGAAAATGAAACTTAATGCCCTAGAAGATTGATCCACTACTTCATCATATTATCATATGCCTAAAACATTTACAGTTTTAAACTTTAATAACATGAATTCCAAATTATCTATTTTTTTCATAAAATACACTCATGTTCTCAAATCTTTTCATTGAAGTACATATTTTGACAAAACAGCTGATGCAAACTTCTTTTGTAATTAAAATTGGGATGTTACACCCTTAGAATGGACGACAATGTTTCCCTTTAATAGATGCATTCCTTGCAACCGAAACCCTAGTGATAGATATTGGTGGTCGAAGGTAGATTATTTCATGGCTTGTACTCACTCCACCAAGCTACTCGCATGGGTTACTTAATCTGGACCTCATATTCGACTCTCTGGGGAACTAGTTTGGGTTGAAAAGGGGTAGGTTGGATGTGAAGAGCATGCATTGGTACAGAAGAATCATGCGGACTCCTGTAAGAATGAGGCTTGAGTTAGGTGACTAGAAATGCTAATCGTTGGACTGGGTGGTTGGAAGATGAACACTAGAAAGTCTCTTGGGATTTTCTTCCCTTGAGGAATGATATCATTAGGGCTTGATCATCCTTCTAGGAAATGAGCCATATAGTTGGCTATTTCTGCATGAGAAGTATATAAAACGCATCAAATTCTAAAAAAGGGAAGATATCTGCATTTAAGTAAATCTAAGAGTAAAATTAAGGAATAAACACACTACAATCCTTAGAAAGCGGATAAAACTTTATGCAAAGATGAGTAAAAATATACTCATCACCAGGAAACAAGAATAGGTGAAGGTTTTACTCCATTATGGAGTAGTCCCAGTCAACAAAAAGGCTCCTACAATTAAGAAGCAGCAGCCATAGGTCACACCATCCACATGACATATGTAATATTTTTCCTAGGAGGTAGATTTGATGCAATCTTAGGGGAGGAGATCCCTAGTGTATCATACATTCCTCCACCTAGGTGTACTCATAAGTCACATGTGCCATTACTAGATAGTCTAATGTTGGGTAAGATGGACAAGCAATTCAAGAAATTTCTTGACATATTCTGAAACTCCACATCATCATCCATCTTATGGAGGTGATATAAAAAATCACTATATATGGGAGATTTGTGAAGGATATCATCAAAAAGAAAAGGTGGCTAAAAAACATACATTTTGTACGTTCATGAGGTGGTCAATGCTTGGGTCTAAAGAAGATTTTAGGCAAAGAAGGAGGGCTCAGGATGTTTCTAAACCCCATGTTCCATTAGAAGAAAACATTTCAAAGGAGCATTATTTGACTTCAGGGCAAGCATAAATCTTATGTCTCACTCTACTTTTTGAAATGTGGGATGGAAGAAACCAACAAAGACTTCCATGACAATGTAACTAGTGGATGGGTCAATTGTAATTCCCCATGGAATATGTGAGGTGTTTATGTTAAAGTGGAAAAATATTATTTATCATGTTGAATTTGATGTCATTGACATGAAAGACATATGAGGATCTGAGATGTTGTTAGGAAGGCCATTCCAAGATAAACATGATGTGATCATTTCCATGGGTAGAGGATACTTGAAACTAGTAATAGATGATGACATAGTGGATTTTAAATTGCTAGATGATTCTTCACCACTAGTACTACCAATGCCACCATCGGTAGCACTGACACATCATCCAAGAATCACACAAAATTCTACAAATTTCAATACCACTGATAGCTGGGTTAGTGGCAGTGACTACTTATCATTTGGACAATGTGCAAAAGCCATCAAGCTTGGTAGAACCAACTGAATCATCGATAGCTTTAACACTTTTTTAGAAGAAATCACAAAGCTACATAAAAAGAGCATTGATACCATTGATATGCCACTCAGTGATACTGACCCATCCAATTCAAATAAGACAAAGAATGACACAACTCGGCACTAACAACACACACGCCAGTTGCACCAACGTAGAAGGCCAGCCATGTCATCAAAATCTCTATAGTTATCTGCACATTCTACCCACCCAATCCACAAATGCTATCAGAAAAATTCCACTCACCACCACCATTAGGTACCACCTTCCACCTTTTAGTTTGACCTTTGAATATGACGACATAGTCAATTTCAAGCTTAGTAGGGTGATGGAATAAATTTATCTTGTATTATTTTTCTATGTTTTTTAGTTTTTCTTATTTCCAAATAGTAGTATCCATAGTCTATATAGTGTAATTATGGAGATTATTTTATCATATTGCATCGTATCAATGATGTGCTTCCTAGTCCATTAATGAATCTAAAAAGAAGAAAAAAATCAGCAAAACATTTTTTTCTTGAATGCTCTATCTTTTAATATTATTTGGGAAGTCTAACACCAACTTTCGAAAGTGTTTAGGTGGTTCAAATTGAGGACATTTTATATGAATGAAAAACTTATTTTACATAAGGATTTTGTAAGATGTGATGCTTGAGCCCAAACCAACCAAATAGTAATGAGATCTTATATAGTAATTTTAGAAATAAACTCTAAGGTGGCCATGAACATAGGTTGATAGGCGAGGGATATATCATAGTTAAGGAATGCATTGTATCAAAGTCATGTGATTTCATACACCACTCATCTAATTTTATTCATCACCATATGATTATCAAGTAAATCCAAATTGTTATCATCTTGATTTCATTGCATAATGAAGTAGTTATTATGTTGTTAGTTTTTTCCAAGTGCATTAGAAAAGAAGAAATAAAGATGTAAACATCATTTTGCTTATTTTAGATTTTTTTTGCATAACAGCTTTCATATAGATTGCATTTTACTTTGCATCATTTTGCATAGTGTGAAACATGTATGTATTTGCTTACTCCACAAATAAATAGTGAAAGAATCTACCTTTGTATCTCCAAATGAATTAAAAATAGAAATAAAGAAATGGTGTACGATGAAGAAAGTGTGAGCATTAATCATGAATCATGCTAAAATAAGAGGGAAAAAATAAAAAGAAGAAGAGAGAATAAAAAGAAATCAAGACAGGAAGAAGAGCATGCCTTGAACTGAATCTGAAGTTTCTCGAAGGAGAAAGTGAAAATAGCTTACATCAATGCATACTTCCATCCACACTCATCATCAGGATGAGACATCCAATGCATTCATCATCCCACCATAATAGTAGGTAATAGGATTTATGCATTTTTGTTTGCTCCATTTTGTGGGTGCATCTTATTTTATTCCATGGATAAACGATTTGGATTTTACTTGTGATTATTGTTTGATAGAAACATATTCCATTTCTAACCATTGCTCTACATGGTAGAACACATACATGATTAATCCACTCATCCATATCTACATAGGGAAATGATTCCAAGATAGTTTGGTAGGTATATAAGAGAAATGTAGAAAGGGGAATCACATTGTGCATAAAACGTATTCCCTATTGACTATGATATAACTTCTTGATATTAGATAGTTTTTTATAGATATTATGTTGGACAACTCTAATGAACATTTTTATCACTTCAGAGTATTTACATATTCAGTGGTTGGTAAGGGTCGGTTCAGGATCATTAGGTGGAGCTAATTGATAAGAGTAATTCATTAGATGTGTGTTCTTGCTGACTCTTTCAAACAAATAAAAATAGTCTTACTTGGTACTCTTGTTGACTCTTGAAAACAAATCCAAAAGTAGTGCTTTTCAAGGATGAACAATTAAGCTTAGGGAATTTTAATGCATTGATTTTTAGTCACTTTTCATAGGCTATTTTATGAGCTTATTTAGCACATGTGTTCTCTTTGAGACATGTTTATTTGTTGTTTTCTATTATTATCCTATGACCAATGTTGCTTCAAGTATTTAGTATTTCTATCAAATACTGCTAATTTATTCTCAAAAATTTAACCACTGAATGGACAAATAGATACCTCTGACACATTTGTTTAATTGTATGGAAAATCACGAGTCAAAAAAAGGGAAAGAGGACAAACTCAGTTCTAGCGAGAAGGCACTTTGTGCTACCAAGAGAGAATTTGATGCTACTAAAGTCACTAATTGGTGCTACTAACTCACGATCCATGGATCATCTAGCCTCGAGAATAATTATCTCAATTCCACCGACTTGAATGTCAATAGTGCCAATTTTAGCATCGAAGGAGCATCAAAACTCAAGGAGAAACTTGATGTTATAACGGTGGTAGTACCAACATAGTTTGAGAGATTCAATTTGGTTGACTACTCGATGCCACTAATGATAATGTGTGATATTTTCAGATCTAAAATCAAGTCAGATACAATAGGCACAACTTAATTAAATTAAAGACTCTCTTATGACTAATGGAGTGTGGCTGAAAAAAGAGATCATGTGTAAAGAATAGAACCAAGACAGAAGGAGACTAGGATATAGGTCGGACAATCCATGAACTTCTAGAGGATGGATTTCCAGTTGAAAAGCTACATGTCAAAGTGTTCTTCAGAGGGGGTCGTTGAGATGACTTCTCTAGGGTTTTTACAATAGTTTTCCAACATTTAGCATGTTTTCTTATTCATCGTCTTGATTTATGATGATGAAAATCACATAGGTATAAACCTCATATTTCTTAGGAACCAAGAGTAGTTTGGAATTGAATTGTATATGAATATGAATTGATAATTTATTTCCTTGATTCTGGATGTGAATCTACAATCTCTTCATTGATCTATTTATTGATTACCATAATCAATGTAATAGACCATTAATTGTTTCGTGAGAGGGATTAGGAGTCATCTAATATCTCATAAACTCCAGCAATTTACTAGATTTTGGCACCTCTATGGCTTCATTGTAATTTTTTGTCTAATCATCTATGACCATCAAATCCTCTGATTGACTCATGAATTTGAATCTCTCTGGTTGTAGACGTGTCCTACTAGACTATAATGTTCTTGTTCTACACAAGGAATTCAAGATTCCACAATGACTTGTAATTCTTGATGTTCCACATCTACCTCCATAGGCTTAATTATCCTTCTATCCTAAAAAATTCTCTAGATCTATTATTCTCCCACTATTTCCTTTATACATGAATTCCTTTTCAAAGAATACATTAGTCTTGGCAACAAACACTTTGTTTTTAGTCAGAACATAGACTTAATAAGCCATAGCGTCCCTAGGATATCCAACAACAAAATATTTATCTGACTTGGGTCCCATCTTTTCATAGAATTATTTTTTAGTATAAGCTTCAAATCCCCAAACCTTCACAAAAGACATATTAAGAAGCTTCCTGATCTGTGATGTATTTTGAACGAATTTGGAAGGTACTTATGTATGTGCATATGTGACAATTTTAAAAGCATGTCCCAATAAGGAAGTTGAAAGATTATCTAAACCCATCACTGATCTACCATGTACAACAAGGTCTGATTCCATCTCTCTAACACAACATTCAGTTGTGGTGTTGCATATGGATTCAATTGTGGTACAATAAATTGATTTTTCTAAACCATCTCAAAATCTTGGCTCATATATTCTCCACCATAATAAGATTGTAGTTCTTTAATATTTTTTCTAAGTTGGTTTTCTACTTCATTCATGAATTTCTTGAATTTTCTAAGAGATTCTAATTTGTGTTTCATAAGGGGTGCATATCCATATCTACTGAAGTCATCATTATACATGATGAATTACTAACATTCACCTATAAAACTTGTGCTAGAAGGTCCACACATATCAGTCTATGTGACCCCAAATAATTCCCTTAGATTCCTTGTACGAAAAGAAAGAATGGACTTTGGTATTATAACCAGAAAAGGTAAAATGCATAGGGTACAAATGCATCTTCAAGAAGAAGAATGACATGGATACTAGTCTACAAACCTACAAAGAACCATTGGGCATGCATGATTAAGATTACATATTCATATGCAATCAGATCTACCATGTACGAATTGTTATGTACACACACAAATGTATTGTATGCTTAGGGCATGTCAAGGATGTACCACTTAGATCTTATTGAAAGTAATTGTATTTCCATGCATAATACCTTAAAGTACCTAAGAAGAACTTAGGATCAATCATTAATTCATAGAGGTGAGAAAAAGTTAGTTGTAAAGGCTTCCAATAATGCAAGCTTCAAAACTGACAAGGGTGGTTACTTATTAAAATAAAGATTTGTGTTTTGCTTAATGAAGGAGTTGTAAGTTGTATTGTTTCTAGAAAGAGAGAGTGGTTGATTCTACTACAAAAAATGAGTATATTTCCCCATTCAAAGCAGAAAAGGAAGTAGTATGGATCAAGAAGTTCATTTATAAACTTGTTGTTTTTCCAACAATTGAGGAGATAGTAGAGATTTACTGTGACAACAATGGATCCATTGCACAAGCTAACCTAGACTGCTCAACATTCCACAACATGCTAAGGCAATATCAAATTACACAAGAGACTGTATTAACAGGATATGTGATGATTTCCAGGGTACCAACTGAAAGAATCATTGTCGATACCTTGACAAAAGTACTTCACATAAGAAGCATGATGGTCATTTTAGATCACTTTGAATATTATGCGGATCTAGTGCAAGTGGGAGACCATAATTTTTGGGTTCATATGGTTGGAAATGCAATTTCCCCAATAAATGTATGATTAGGAGAATTGTACGATTTATGTTTATTGAATGGGTTTCCTTTGCAATATTTCCTATGTGCATGTGATTTCATGGATCATAATATATTAATGAGTCCAATATGATTAAAAGTAAAAGAAGAAATCAAATAATGCATCTTTAAGAGGGAAATTTGTGATAATGATGAAAATATGAGAAATATGTGGAAAGATGTTTGAATAATCATCATGAATAAGATTTTGAAACCACAAGGTTTCTAATGGTAAAAGGAATCCAAATAAAGAGAATAAAATAGTAATAGAGAGAAAATATGGATAAAAATATGCCTCTTTAAGAGATAACTTGCATATGATGAAAAGTCTCTCAATCTTTTCTATTTGAGTCCCAAAAGTGACACATAAGTAGTTTGAGTCCTTATAGACTTTCCTTAAAAATTTTGAGAAGAAAAGGATGATTCATAAAGCAATGAGAATTTCTTTAATGATATGGTTAAAAGAGTAAGCTTTGTAAATCCCACAATTAGATAAGGAATTGGGAAGTGGATATATATGTTGATATGGATATAAAGGAATTAATATCATCCTTCTACAATCATTTATGCCCCAAGATAAGTTTCCTTCATCACTGTGAGGGGGAGAGAGAGAGACTAATGTTAATAAAAGGGTATTTTTGCAAGTTTATACATATACATGTATAATTAACCACGTGGCAAAAGAATAGGGAAAAGAGAGTTACAAAGACATTCCAGAAGGTGCTTGACCAATGAATGGACTTTGTGAAACTATATATGTATCTGAGTGTTGGGTCTTTCGGTAGGTACTCTTGTCCCACCACCCCCATCACTCTCTTCCTTCATACCCTATGGTTTATGCTAGAACCATGTAGGAGATCATGGGAGGCCTCGCTTCCATCAGGGACACGACTGTCCGAGGCATGACAAAATTACCTTGTAAAGAAAAGTAAGGAGCAACATTGGTGATCTCTTGGAAACCGTCTCTCCCTCCTCCATCTTATGTCTGCCATGGGAGGACATGTGCATGATGCAAGTGCATGGCCCAAGACACCATCTTGGTTGTTGTCCGACATAGAAGAACCATGCACTTTCGTCTCCCTCTCTTACAGAACACCGACATATAGCTACGGTCTGCCAACCTTCACTCGGTTGTCTACAACACACCCTAGTACCCAAGGGACAACATCTCCCTCCAAGTGGTGCGCCCTGAAGGCTACAGAGGTAGCCGACTTTTGTGCCTGGGTGGTGACACCTCACGATCGGGGACAGAAGGGCCACACGGATGGGCATTGGAGTCCCTATGTTGGGTGGGGGTCGCATTATTTAAGGAGAATGGAGGAAAAAAGGCAAATGACTAGATTGCCCCTAATAGCATGATTAAGATATGAGGGTGTGTGAGTCTTTGGTAATATAAATCTTAAAATAATTCTAGAAATTATTTGGTATCCCTGATAAATTAATTATATATATGAAAGTTGATCTGAAAATTTTAAGGAATCTATTAAAAATATAATTGAACCCTAATTCTAGTTGCAATTTAAAAAGCGTATAAAGTGGTCACCATTAATGCATTTATAAGTACGAAATCCTAATTGTGAGGTTAATAAGATTTAGTAAAAGTTCTATGATGATTTGAGTTGATATTAACCTATTCTATTAAAAAGGATGTTTTAGATATAAAAAGACAACCTTTGTGGTTTCTTGGCTTAAATTAGGGTTTCATGTATATGATGTGCATTAATTGGCATAGAAACCCTAATCTAGGTGTTTATGACTTTTATTGGGTTATATTTCGAAATTATATGTATGTGACAGAGTTAGGTTATCCCTAAGCTAAATTGATAATAAAGTGGCTTTAATATGAATAATTGGATGATTAGGATTTCGAACATAGAGTTGTTGTTTTAGGGTTTGTTGACCTAAAAAGGATAAAGTTTGAGAAAATGATCTAACAAACCCTAATGCATACTAATGAGACTTAGAAAGGTGTCCCAAGTCAATAAGAGTTTCTGGGATATGTTTGTGACAATTAGACATTATACATGTTTTCAGGATCAATGTTTGCTTGATTGATTGATTGGCTTGCTTGATTGGACATCTAGTTGGATTTGGATATATTTCTTCTTTCAGATCTCCAAAATAGGTATGTGGTTACGCTTATGACTAATCACTCTAGTTTCACATAGATTTCTGAGGTTTTATCTGTTGCTTAGAAATAACTACTTGGTTGACTTTTATTTCATGCAACTATAAAGTGACTATGACTATCACCATAAATATATGTGAATGACTAGCTTAGATCCTAGTCCTCCTCTGTAGCTTTGATTATGATGAGATGGACGACCTGGTACATGGTCTACCCTTGGGGTAGGATCATCAGGTTTTCATGACTCGATGTGTTGGTCTACTCTTGGGTAGGACCATATGATTACACAGCCCTATGTAGTGATCTACATATAAGGTAGGATCATGGGTGTTATTTGAGATCTACCATATGAGAGAGATAGTATCCATGTCCACTGTAGGGATAGCACAGAGGCAAGAATATGTAGGGACTGAGTAGTTATGATTAATATGTAAAGTTTGATCTGTTAAGTAATAATTGGGTTGAATTATGTTGTTACAAATAGATGCACGTTTTTGGTTCCCCCACATACCAGTATAATTCATTATATAGATTGATGTTTTATTTTTTGGAGTTTTAGGAATATCTAAAATTGGACATACAATAAAGTGGAACTTGTGAAGAATAAAGTTAAATCATAAAGGAGGATTTAGTTAGATAGAACTCTATAGTGGGTAGAAGTTCCATATTCCTATTTTTGAAAGGTATGTGGAAAGTAACTTTTTATCTTGTCATAAGCTTAGTTGTGGTAGAATTTATTAATTATTTTTTATTATTTGCAAAACCATTAATCCTATTTTTGGGATAATGCCTCTGACTTCTTGGTCTTCCTTAATTGGGGGTTACCAGGACGTGGGGTTGTTACAATTGGTATCAGAGCATGGTTTTCCATTTAATCTCTAATAACTATTAAAATTTTTACAAACTCTTTAGAACCCAAGGGAGTTATTAGAGAATTTTCCAATGATGAAGGTGTCTATAAAAAGATCACAGTTTGGGGGCTGGCAAGATTATCCTCCGCCCCTCTAGCCGGTCTATGTGTGACTGCCTGACCAAAATTGGAGGATTTGACTAAAAATAAGATACCTTTAGGACACTCTCATCTATCTTCTTCCCTCTTCTCCACCCCCTTCATTGAATAACTCCAAGCGTTTAGGGTTTCTCTCTCTTCTCT
The DNA here is from genome assembly GCA_963693085.1 of Alisma plantago-aquatica. NCBI lineage: Eukaryota > Viridiplantae > Streptophyta > Magnoliopsida > Alismatales > Alismataceae > Alisma > Alisma plantago-aquatica. The sequence continues at coordinate 315,559,311 of OY856411.1, read as the reverse complement.
CTCTCCACCACCCTTCTGTGTTTGGGATAAGAGTAATAAGGATTAAGGAATCCTCCACCAAATAATGAAAAGCATGTAATCAAGATGTCATGGACATAAGTTTTAATATTTTAAGCATAAACTAAAGATTAATTACATGCTTAGGTTGCATGGCAGGTGTTGTTATGCCCTCAGGAGATCTCTAAGGTTAGACCATCTTATAGGAAGAGAGGAGGAAGAAGCCTCCAGGAATTGGAAGAGACCTGATGCATCCTCTGAGGACGATGCTCAACCCAAATACCTTAAGTGGTGGATAGAGAATGAGGAGACATGATGAGTTGGATATCATAGTTGACCATGCATGCACGTATGTGGGTTAGACATGCATGTTGTACATAGAGGTTTTGAATATCCATGAGAAACGTGAACCATGTGTGGTTGTTTGACCCTAGTGCCTTTTGGTGACCCGACCTTGGGTGGTCGTGCCTGTTGAGGGTGAGGGATCGTTCCCTCATTGAGATGGTTGATGGTGACCATATAGGAGCCCTAATGAGCATATATGAACAGGAAGAGGCATGTACCTACATATAAGAGAGTGGAAGCATGGATGGCAGTAGGTTTTATACCTAAGACTGAAAGGTGAGTCCTGATGGTCTATGAGATAGGCATGCAGAGCTTTGGATGGTCTTAGCCAGATATAAGTTTTGATAGTATGTTTCACCTAGGTAGGGATAGACGTGTACCCTTATGAGCTTGACCCATCTTTTGTGAGAGAACCTCTAGTGATAGGACCAACTGTGGGGTCAGCTCTAGAGAGAAAGAGTGAGACCCGTTGAAGAAAGTTGGAAACCTAGACTCTGAGATATAAGGAAAAATGTAGAGGTTTAGTATGATATGGTCTAGAATAGGTGACCCTGAGTAGAAGTATTTGGTTGCCTCATGTACGATCCTTAGATGGTTGTCATACCTTGGAGGCCTTTAGAGGAACGAAACCCTAGAAAAGAGAAAGAGGTTTTGTGAATGAACATATAGCTGATATGAGTGCCTACCTTCTACATGTATGAAGGAGAGTTCGTAGACCCTGAAGAGGTATGGTAACAAGTTGTGAGGCCTCACACCTAATTGGTTGTCCTTATGTAGAACTCTAAGGTTTGTTCACGTGGAAGAGTGTGAGGGTTTATATGCCCTATCTGGTATAGGTTTAGTTGATGGTTGAATAGTTTAGCATGTAGTTAGACAGATGATGCATAAGTGGCAAACTTGGGGTTCCTAGACCTAAGAGGGGAAGTAGTAGTACCTCGTGCACATGATGCTCACAAGGATGTATGAGTTCATGGAAATCAAATATGGCACCCCCTTCATGTATTAGGTTAAAAGGAAACCCCACTCAAACTGAGATACGTGTTTGATTAACCACTCACACAAGTTGGCGACATATGCAAGTGTGATATTGGTCCAACCTTGAGGAATGATGAACAAGTATGTTTTACCAAATAACTAGGCATGGTATAGTAGGTTGTCTTCCTACAAGCTACATGCCTAAGTAGCATGATAGGTCTAAGCATTCACATGATGATGTAAACCCTGGGAATAAGGACATTTGTGACCTTTGTTACTATCAAGAGATAGTTTTCTCCCATCCTGGAAATGAACCCTTCATGTAGGGTGAGTATCAGCTTTTATTTAGGTTTGAGGTAACCTAAGGAGGTCTCTTTTGAGGAGCTTGATGAACTAAGTGGAGAGCACATAGTATGAGCATGAATTAATAGACCCATGAGTGACCATCTCTAAGGGGCATGAGGATATGTTGCCATGGAGGTAATTTGTATGGGGCCAGACCGAGATAGGTAGGTCGCCATGATCCCTATGAAAGGATGTAAGTTTAACCATGCACGTCCAGAAAGATGATGGAGATATGAGGGAGGATTCAAGTTGAAATGTACCATGATAGAAGCCTAAGTCAATACTCAGGTCAGGTAGGGATAAGACAAGTGGGAGTAGGAGTTGTCTGTTCCCGGAATGCACAAGACCATAGGGTTGGGAGGTAACATCTATCTTTGTCTGAGGACCATGAATTACGAGGTTGACCACCTTCATGAGTTCATGGGGCCCCAGGGCAAATGAGGGAGGCACTCTCTGGATGCATGAGGGAAGAGGGATGATCCCAAAAGTATTGACACCCTAGAGACCTTAAGAAGACGACTAAGGATTGTGTATATGAGTAATATGAAGACCCAAGAGTGTTTCGGAACATCCTTTCCATGGATGTAAACATAGGTTGGAGATATTCATGATGTGGAGACATGTGATGTATGTTTCAACTTGAAGGATAATGGCAATGTGTGATACATCATCTCTACTCTTAGAATGGGATGAAGTTTGCGTTTGGACTACAGCCAAATTCCTATTTCCTCTTGTTATTGGTGTGAGAGACAGGCCAAAGCATATGACATATATTAAGGATAAAAGTAATATGATTTGAAACCTTTCTATGATGTTTGAGGATGGAAGAAGTACCACATCTTTGAGAATATGTGGGATAGATGGTTTGAAACAATGAAGAGAATAGAGTTCATATGATGACACACCTTTCTGGAAGTAGTTTGGAATCTATGAGTTATAAGTTTGGGTTTGATAACTGAGAATATGAGCTCTAAGTTTTCTTGACTCTAATAGACCTAAACCCGAGATAGGGATGATGAGTGGAGTATATGAAGGTCTATGTTTTCACCATCACCTAACCCATAAGGAGCTTATGTGGTAATGATATATTCTTAGTTGAATATAGCTCAGGTGTACAGCTGTCTTATTTAGCCAGTAGAGAGACTGGAAGAGGTTCCTAGGTGAACCCTATGAGCGTTAGGAGGTGAGACCTATGTGCAAAACACCCAGATACAATGAGACATGTTGGTCAAGTTGGTGGTTACCCATTTAGCTAGCCCATAGTTTGATGAGAAAAAGGGCATGTTGTAAGAACCTAAGATACACCTCTTAAGAAAAGAAGGTGGTGAAACCCACTATAGTATTTTAGGGTTTCTGAGGAGTCAACCTTGAGGAATCATGTCATGAAAGAAGCTCATGATTTTAGGTACACCGTACACTGTGATGGTTAATGTTCTAGTGGTACCTTGAAGACCTAGTCTGACAAATCTGGTTAAACAATATATATGGGAGAGAGATAGTTCAACTACACCGTGATCCGAGTTTAATATTTTAAGCATGACTTCAAGTTCACTTCCATGTGGTGGAAGTAGGTACATGAAGAACTCAATTCTAGATTGAAGTTGAGTACATCATATCACCCCGGACTAAAAGATAGTCAAGAGAGTATGATCTAGACTTTATAGGGATTGATGAGAGCATGTATGCACATTTAGGGTGATACACGAGATCAGTTTTTCCACTAGTAGAGTTTCTTATTATGATAGCCACTATAGACAATATCAGGATGTAAGAAGCTCTATAAGGGAGGATGTGTTGGTCACCACTTCATTAGGATGATGTAGGTGAGAGGACCTTGTGAAGGTCAGAGAGACCACATTGCATGCAGATGAAGTTGCTTTGCTCGAGCAATGGCTGATAAAGCCCAGGATCGACAAGAGTCGTGAGCTGATGTGAAGCAGACTGACATGTAGTTCACTGTGGGTGGACATGTGTTATGAAAACTCATCCCCTCTGATCTATATCTAAGGAAGATGAGTGTCTGATACATGGGTCCATTTGAGATGGATTGGTGAAGTTGCTTATGTTTAGCCTTATCACTCAGGATAATATGATGTATGATGTGTTCCATGTGTCTGACCTAGAGCACTATGTGATGTACCCGAGCCATGTGATGAGCAATGAACCAATTAAGCTTCAAGGGAGGCTACCATATCCTGAGTCACCTGTGAGAATTCTAAATACCAAGGTGAATGAACTTAGATGTAAGAATATAAGATGATAAAGGTTCCTTGGAAGCACCATGGAGAGGAGGAAGCCGCATGGGAGCCAATGATGGATATGGGAAAGTCTTATCTTGATTGTTTGTATGTTTGGTGGAATTCTGAGGGAAAAATTCCTATAAGAGGGGAAGGATGTTACAACCCCAATTTTTGGGTTCACATGGTTGGAAATGTAATTTCCCCAATAAATGTATGACTATGAGAATTGTATGGTTTATGTGTATTGAATGGATTTCCTTTGCAATATTTCCTATGTGCATGTGATTTAGTGGATCGTAATATGTTAACGAGTCCAATATAATTAAAAGAAAAAAAAGAAGAAATCAAATAATGCATCTTTAAGAGGGAAATTTGAGATAATGATGAAAATATGAAAAATATGTGGAAAGATGTTTGAATAATCATCATGAATGAGATTTCGAATTCACAAGGTTTATAGTGGTAAAAGGAATCCAAATAAAGAGAATAAAAGAGTAAGAGAGAGAAAATATGGATAAATATGGCTTTTTAAGAGATAACTTGCATATGAAGAAAAGTCTCTTAATCTTTCTTATTTGAGTCCCAAACTTGACACACTAGTAGTTTGAGTCCTTATAGACATTCCTTAAAAATTTTGAGAATAAAAGGACGATTCATAAATCATGAGAATTTCTTTAATGAGATGGTTAAAAGAGTAAGCTTTTTAAATCCCACAATTAAATAAGGAATTGGTAAGTGGATATATATGTTGATGTGTATGGAAAGGAATTAATATCATCCTTCTACATCTGTGTATGCTCCAAAATATGTTTCATTCATCACTATGAGGGAGAAAGAGAGAGAGTGAGAGAGAGACATGGTAATAAAAGGGTATTTTAAGAAGTTATACATATACATGTATAATTAACCACAGGGCAAAATAATTAGGCAAAGAGAGTTACAAAGATGTTCCAAAAGGTGCTAGACCAATAGATGGACTTCGTGAAACTATATATATGTCTAAGAGTAGGCTGTTTTGGGAGGTACTCTTGTCTTTCCATCCCCATGACTCTCTTCTACCCTAGGGTTTATGGTAGAACCCTGTAGGAGATCATGGGAGGCCTCATTTCCATCAGGAGAATGACTATCTGAGGCATGACAACATTACCTTGTGAAGAGAAGTAACGAGCAATGTCGATGATCTCTTAAAAACCATCTTTCCCTCCTCAATCTTCCATATTCCATGGGAGGACATATGCATGGATGCTAGTTCATGGCCCAAGCCACCATCGCGGTGGTCATCCAACATAGAAGAACCATGCATTGTCGTCTCCCTCTCCTATAGAACCCTGATATATAGCTACAGTCTGCCAACCTTCAACCGCTATCTACAACACACCCCGGTACCCAAGGGAGAGCATCTCCCTTCGGGTGGCACTCCCTAGAGGCTAGGGAGGTAGTCAATTTCTGTGCCTTCGTGATGACACCATGCAGTCGAAGACAGAAGGGTCGTCGAGGGTCATGTATATGTGTGTTGGAGTCCCAACATTAGGTGGGGGTCACCCTAGTGTAAGGAGAATGGAGGAAAAGAGGAAAATGACCAGATTTCCCCTGATAGAATGATTAAGATACAAGGGTGTGGGCATCTATCCACATGAGTCGGCCCAGCAAATAACTAACTAATCGCAGATGACGTGTCAAACCCCGATTGGTTCAGGTAATATAAATCTTTAAATAATTCTAGAAATTATTTGGTAGCCCTAATGAAGCAATTCTATATATGAAAGTCGATCAAAAAATGCAAGGAATCTACTAAAAATATAATTGAAGCATCATTTTGGTTGCAATTCAAAAAGTGCATAAAGTTGTCACCTTTAATGCATTTATAAGTAAGAAACCCTAATTGTTAGGTTAATGAGATTTAGTAAATGTTCTCTGATGATTTGAGTTGATATTAGCCTATTTCTATTAAAAAGGATGTTTTAGATCTAAAAACATGATCTTTGTGGTTTTTTGTCTTAATTTAGGGTTTCATGTATATGATGTGCATTAGTGGGCTTAGAAACCCTAACCTAGGTGTTTATGACTTTTAATGGGTAATATTTCAAAATTCTATGTAGGAGACTGAGTTAGGTTAATCCTAAGTCAAATTGATAATAAAGAGGCATAAATTTGAATAATTGGATAATTAGTGTTTTGAACATAGAGTTGTTTTAGGGTTTGTTGACCTAAAAAGGATAAAGTTTGAGAAATTGATCTAAGAGATCGTAATGCATACTAATGAGACTTAGAAACGTTAGAAAGGTGTCCCAAGTCAATAAGGTGTTGTTTGGGATATGTTTGTGATAATTAGACATTATACATGTTTTCAGGATCACTATTAGCTTGATTGATTGATTGACTTGTTTGATTGGACATCTAGTTGGATTTGGATATATTGCTTCTTTGAGATCTCCAAAATAGGTATGTAGTTACACTTATGAGTAATTGCTCTAGTTTCACAATGAATTCTGAGGTTTTATCAGTTTCTTAGAAATAACTACTTGGTTGACTTTTATTTCATGCAACAGTAAAGTGACTATGACTATCACCATAAATGTATGTGCATGACTAGCTCAGATCCTAGTCCTCCTCTATAGCTTTGATGATGATGAGATGGATGACCTAGGACATGGTCTACCCTTGGGGTAGGATCCCCAAAGGTAGGACCATACGACTACACATCCCAATGTAGTTATCTACCTATAAGGTGGGAACATGGGGTTATTTGAGATCTACCATATGTGAGAGGTAGTATCCATGTCCACTGTAGGGACAACACAGAGGCAAGGATATGTAGGGATTGAGTAGTTATGATTATGTAAGGTTTGATCTGTTAAGCAATAATTTGGTTGCATTATGTTGTTACAAATAGATGCAAGTTTTTACTTCCCCCACATACCAATATAATTCATTATACTAAGTAACGTTTTGTTTTTCGGTGTTTTAGGAATATCAGAAATTGGACAAATAGTAAAGTGGAACTTGTAAATAATAAAGTTAAATCATAAAGGAGGATTTAGTTAGATAGAACTCTACTGTGGGTAGAAGTTCCAGATTCCTATTTTTGAAAGGTATATGAAAAGTAAATTTTTACCTTGTATTAAATTTAGTTGCAGTAGAATTTATTAATTATTTTTTATTATTTTCAAAACCCTCATCCTATTTGTGGGATAATGCCTCTGACTTATTGGTCTTCTAAAAGTGGGGTCGCTACAATTTGCAAGGAAAAAGTAGATCTTGAGACCCTTGGGAAAAGGTTTGAAACCAAAAAAATCTCCAAGAAGAAGACAAAGTGTTTCTACAATGACAAGGTGACAATAAGAACAACTTTGAATCTAGATTTTCATCTCCAAGTTCTACACATACATGAGAAATGTCTAGTTGTTACACAACTATTGTGCATGAAGGTATATTTGACATTCCTTCTATGTCTCTACATTATAAGTGTTTTATGTCTATGGGAAGTCCCTTGGTTTGGGTTCTTTTGGGCGAAATATGTGCATTTTGGCTTCCCACCCTCCCTACAAAATTGCTATAGATAGGTGATATTGATTTCTACTATTGGGTATTTGAAAAACAAATTGACTAAAGTTCAAATGTTTAGTATGATTTCAGCATACTTTGTGTTTTGAAAAAATATGAGCTTATCAAACTCAAGATTTTGGAGCAACTTGATGTACTTTAAATATTGAAATACAAAGATGCACTATTTTAAGAATCTAGCATTATTTTGACATATTTTCTTCTTAAAATGAATGGGTATACTAAATCCATAATTTTCACATCATTTTGTATTTGAGAAAGAATAAGGTTGCTAAAACTATATTTTTCATTATCAACAAATTTTGGGTTGTGAAAATAATGTTTGTACTTAACTCAATGTTATGATAATATATGGTCTCGTTTAGGATATCAAAAATGATTGGTATACACCAATTAGAATCTTGACATTATTTTTATGTACTTTTTTAAAATTGATGGATTATCAAAAGAAAAATACTGTTAACATTTGATGAGCTTCCAATTTTTTGAAAGATGGATTAATTAAATACAAAATTATTTTCATTTTTTTTTGTTTTATAAATATGTGATAAAAATAATTCTTTTTTCACTTTTAAGTATTTTAGGTTTGTAGAAAATTAGTGTATCGGGAAAATGTAAAAGTTTCCTTAATTTTGACTGTAATGAAAATAATTTTTGCACCACTTCACATAGTGTACCTGAATAGGTCATGCATGGGGCATCATTAACTTCTCTAGGGATGAAAATCTCTTCAAACAATCTAAGTATAAAGACCTCCATTTTTAGTTTCCCCCAATTAAGAAAGGACCTTAAAGTTGAGAACCATTATCTAAAATTCCCAAGAACCAGTTTTCACAATTGATAAATAACAGAAAATAATTTCCTTTATTAACAAATATTGTTTACAAGATATATATTGATACCCCTCTAAGGAGTTATATGAATTTCCAAATTGGGACTACTATATGTGTGAAGAAGTGTCTAACTAATCCTCCTTTACTTATCTCTAAGCCTTAGGGTTAGCAACCCTTCTTGGATCATCTTTAACAAGTTTTATTGATATGAAAATCTCTCATACTAATAAGGTTGGGACTCAAAAATCAATCCCAGGGTATACCCACATCCTTATTCATGACATCACGTTATTACTTATTAATTACATTTTCACTTGAGATTTCAATTTCACTTGGTGACTATCTTTTGACCTATATTTCCAAGATATTGTTTATTTCCTTTCATATAAGGGTGAGGTAACACCTCAAATACAAGATTATATCATTAAATCCAACTTAGGGTATTCATTTTCATGTGTCAACTTTAAGTGTAACATGTTTCTACCTAATCTCTCTCATTCATAGTAAGATGAAATAAGCATTTGACTGCAACGCAAATACAAATTTCATTCCATTCCAAGAGAAGAGATGGTGTATCCACACATTAAATTAAAATTTTGCATTTTGGATGAATTATCCTTCAAATGAATCCAAAACATGAATACTTTGAAATTCCATAATATTCTTATATTTCATGAAGTCAAATGTATTTCTCCCTCTTGTGTTTCTACATAATTCCCTTGAAGACTTTATTCAAACATTATGACTCCTTGTATTCCTTATATTTAGATTGCATGTCTCATTAACCTTAGTCATTTCCTTATGGTCTCTAGGGGTACATGTAATTTTAGAGTGATCTCCTTTTGGCCTTGTGAACTTATTGATGCCACTCACATTTAACCCTTAGGCCACATGAACTCATGAAGGTGGCCAATCTCCTGACCCATGGGCCTCGAGCAAACATGGATTGCTATCTCCTGATCCCATGGTCTTATGCACTTAAGGAATGATCACCCTCGTAACCTCATAGGTCTTATGTACCTTTAATCCTACTTAGTTAACCCTAGGATTGACTTAGGGGTCTACCCTGCCTAGGGTTTATTGAGATATCGCAACTTTAACAAATTTTGAGCACATTACTTCCTTATGTAATTCTTTAATCTAGATTTTCTTCATCTCTTGGGGTACACATAATTCACTTTATGTCCCAACATTGAGCTCATGGCGACCTTCCCTCCTGAGCTTGGTCTTCATGGTGGCCTTCCCTCCTGGGCTTGGCATCTTATGACATTCCCTCCTAGGCTTGGTCTGTAGGGCGGTCTTTCCTCCTGGGATTGGCCTCTTAGTGACCTACGTTCTTGGGCTTAGTTATAGTTGTTTACATCGTGGACTTGGGCAACCTTACCTATATACAGCTTGGTGTCATGTTTGCCTTCCCTATCTTGGGCTTTACCTCTTTGTGGCCTTCCATACCTGGGGCTTGATCATAGTCATCTAGAGTGTGGGCTTAGAAAACCTTCCTTATATGGGGCTTGGTGCCATGTCAACCTTCCCTATATGGGACTTTACCTCTTTGTGACCTTCCCTACTAGGGGTTTGGTCATAGTGTCCGTTAGAATGGCATATGTGACTTCAAGAATTATGCTTATTATATGTGTTTTCATGCTTTATATACTTCATTTTTTACGCTCTATGTGACATTCTAGGTTACCTCCATAATTTATCCAATTGGTCATCTCACCCTTCCTAGGAAGGTCCTAACCTTGAGGAACTTCTTGGATCTTAGACAGAGGTTTAGGATTTCTAGATTCAACCTGACCCCATAGGTTTAGGGTTATGCCTCCTTCATAGGTCTTTTCCCATTAATGGGATGGCCTACCCCGTAGGTTGGTACACCATCCCTAAATGTGAGTTGAGGGTCTTTATTCATATTTTAACTTTGATGTAACCACTGATTTCCTATGTTTCATATGTATATTTAAAACCATTCACATGCAGCATGCATGAATTTCTTCACCTACATCCATGCATGGGAAACTGGGTCACCCAAACTCATATCGAATTTTCTTATTCCTTTTACCCTAATTAGGGTTCATATGGGTAGGGTTACTATTTCACCCACACTACTCCCATTTCCCAGGATTAGGTTTTAGGGTTAACATTAGGGACTAACCTTGCACCATACGGTTTTATGATTTCCTTGACCCACTAGGGTTTCCCTAAACATACCCTAGATCCATATAGGGTTTACCCTTAAAAAGAAATACCAATAAACTATTTGTCTTTAGTTTATCATTAATTCCATATTACATGTACATTAATTAGTAGAGGATACCTTAATACTACTATTTCTTAAAAACCCTAAATTAATATGTGGAGGGATGTATCTTTTAGGATTTATTAAGTAAGAGGATGATAAGTGGATGAAATTAGAGATGAGAAGACTTAGTGGAAGCACTACTTTAGGCAAACCCTAGACTTTAGCTAGGTAGGTATCACATTGGCTAATGGAGTCTGCATATACCAACTAAATCGTATGGAGTAAAATGTTTCCAGACTCCAAAACCATGATCTATTCTAGACACCATTACCATCTGGTTATGCCTTAATAATTCTCCCTATATTTCTAATGACTACTTGAAATTATCAACATTATATATTATTTGAAACTTTTGGTGCTCTAATACCAAATGTAAAGACCTCACTTTTCAGTATCCCTGAAATAAGGAAGGACCTTAAAGTTGAGAGTCATTACCTAAATTCCCAAGATCTAGATTTATAAAATAACAAATAATAGCAAATAATTTCCATTAATTTCAAATACTTTTTATAAAATGTGTAATGGTACTCCTCTGAGGAGTTACATGAATTTCAACATGAGACTATTGCATATGAGAAAAAGTATCTAACTAATCCTCCTTTTCTTAGGTGTAATGTCTTTAGTTGATTTCATTTGATTCATCATCTCTTGATATCTTTATATATTGCAATTACCTAAATCATCAGTAGACAAAACAATATGTGGCGTACAGACAAAAGTGTGAAAGTCATGTAACAGAATATAATCAATCATTTAGTTACAAATAAGAATTGGAATTTTCAATACATATTCTAATCCACACGTGATATGCTATTTTTGATGTAATCACTATCCCTTGTAGGGCCTATGTGCATCACCCCTTGGTACATGTCATCTTGGGCTTCAGAATATGATATCTTACCTATTGTGATATTCATAGTGGAATTATAACTGAATGGAATATAAATAAACATCCAAGATTTTTTTTTGAGAAAGGGAGCTTGCCATTATATTTATTTAGTATCTTCTAAAGTGATTACAATGATAGCATCATCAAAACCCTCAGTCCTAAGATGAGGGTTTCCTACATTGCAGGATAGAGTAGCTAAGGCATGAGCCACACCATTGCCTTGTCTATGAACAAAAAAAAACTGAAAAGAAGAAAACTCATGTGAGAGGAGGATAATGCACCCAACCACCAGGTCTTCATAGCCCAGACCCTAGCTTCTTATCCTTATTGCTTTCTCCAAGAGGGCTACATTCATCTCTATGATGATGTCCCTAAACCCCAACTCCAATGCCATCTTCATGCCTTCTAGAGAAGCCATTCCCTCTGCCCAAAGCATTGATAATGTATGCTTTAGTTTTCTTTGATAGGTCATCTTGAAAGCTTTGTGCTCATCTCTAATAACAACCCTACAACCACCTCTCCTGTCAGCCCCCATTCTGGCGTCAGTGTTCATCTTGTACAGTCCATGCACTGGCTTCACTCAAGCAGCCGTTCCAACTACATGTCTATGCAGAGGCACCCCATCACTGCTATCATGTACTTGGCATGATTAGCCAATAGGGTCTTGAAACCCACAGCCAATGCATGGATGAAGGGGGGACGTAGGGTCAAACAACAACTTGTTCCTAGCCATCCATGCCACCCAAAGAAGAGTGGCCCCTTCATCCTTTCTCCGCTGGTCATCGGTATGCATAGCCTCTCTTATCAGCTCCCTTGCATCCATGGTATCCACATGCCCGCTCCAATATAGATCACTTGTTGCCCATACTGCCTTTGTTGAATTGCACTTCACTAGAGTGTGTGTTAGAGTTTCCTAGTACTAGACGCATCTTTGACAGGTGTCTTCTTAAACAATATCTTTCCTAGAAAGTTCTAATTTTATTGGCAAGAAATTGTAGAGAGCACTCCATATGAAATGTTTTAGCTTTGGAGGCTAGCATTGCTTCCAAACTTTTCACCAATCCTCAATGTCCAAATCATCCAACACATCTACTCATGCCAATATCATGTTGTAGGCATTGCACACTTTAATTGTCCCTTGTTTTCTTTGTCCCAACATAGTGTGTCTCTTGCACCTGTGCCTGAGATGGGTATGAGCCATATCATATTGCCTATATGAGGAGGGAAGCAATCTAATAACGCTCCATAGTCCCACTGACATGTCTCTTGGTTGATTAAGTGTTTCATTGTTGTGTACCCCACTGGTCCATGCATCAGATAATGCTACACCAGACCACTCAACTATCAGATGCACATGTCCCTGTAAATCTCTATCATACTTCCATCTCCCGCACTCCATAGAAATCCTATCATGGATAGTTGTATGGCTCTCCATATGCTCCTCCAAGTGTAGTTGGGTGCACCTCCCAGTTTTACATATAACACTGAATCACCTTTGTAGTATTTCACCTTCTAGATTTGGGCCATTAATGAGCTTTCATTGGTAGCTAGTTGTCAACCTTGTTTATCCAGTAGAGCTTGATTGAAAGCCTTGAGATCTCTAAACCCCATTCCCCCATTCTCCTTCGATCTGCATAGTCACTCATAACTCATCTAGTGTATCTTCCTTTATCCTACTTTACATCCCCACAGAAAGCGTGTAATCATGGAATGTATCTCCTCAATCAACTCATCAAGTAGCTTAGAAATACTCATGAAATATGTCAGGATATCTTGTATGACGAATTTGATGAGGACTTCCTTCCCTGTCCTGGATAGAAGTTGTTCCTTCCATCCCTATAGTTTCTTCCACACCCTACCTTTAATGGAAGCAAAAACTGGTTTCTTGGACATGCCCACCATCGTTGGTAGGCCCAGATATTTCTCATGCTTGTCCAATTCTCTAACATGTAGAAGTTCTTTGATTGTGTTCCTTCTTTCTATGGATATATTTGAGCTAAAGGACACCTCCTTTTTGTCATAGTTAATTTTTTGCCCAGATGCCCTCTCATATTGGTTGAAAATTTCAGCTAGAATGGAGCACTCTTCAGAGATCACCCTTGCAAACACAATGCTATCATCTGTAAATAACAAGTGGGATACTCTACGTGTATTTTTGTATGCTTTAACTCCATCGATTTGGTTCTCCTGTGCTGCTTTGTTAAGGAAAAAAGAAAGAGCATCAACACAAAAAAGAAAGAGGTAGGGGGAGATTGGGTCACCTTGTCAAATCCCTCTTCAAGATCTTGTAGATCCTCTCCTTTTTCCATTGATGATGAACTTGTGGTATACGCTTGAAACACACTCATTCACTTTGTCTCTCCATAGGCTTGACAGCCCCATCTTTTGCATAACTCTATCCGGAAAGCACCACTCTACCCTGTCATACCACTACTACAGAAACGACCTTTGGCGTCGGTCGTTTAACCCCATTTGGCGTCGGTTTCCGACCGACGCCTATGTGGGCGCCGCTAAAGGTCGAACACTTCGGCGTCGGTTTTTTAACCGACGCCTATTTAACCTATAGGCGTCGGTCGTTTAGTAGATAACCGACGCCAAAAGGGTTCACGCCACAGAAAACGGCATCATCTAGGGCACTTTCTGCGTCGGTTGTTTAGTAAATAACCGACGCCTCTATGGAATATAGCGTCGGTCTTTTAGTAGATAACCGACGCATAAAGTGCCCTAGATGACGCCATTTTTTGTGGCGCGAACACTTTTGGCGTCGGTTATATACCAAAAGACCGACGCCTATAGGTTAAATAGGCGTCGGTTTGATATGAATATCCGACGCCATTTCCAGGACTGCTTTGGCCACATCAGGCGTCGGTTTATTGAAAAAACCGACGCTGTAGGTCTTTCCTGACGGTTTTCTATAAATAACCGACGCCTATTTATATTTTTTTTTTTCATATCAGTTTGCAGGCCTGCTGTGGCTGGTCAGCAGGATGAGAACCTGCAGTTCAGTTTTCTGAACTGCAGGTTTACGACATCCATTGATATCAGCCTACAAACAGGCCGCAAACCTGCAAAAGTCACAAGCAAAATTCTACACAAGTACATACATTCAGACATCAATTCAATTCTCACATTCACACACATATAGAAACATTCAAATACATGTATTAACATTCAGAAATATTCATTTACATAGTATCATTCATTATCGCTATCAACATCCCAATTATATCTTACAGTTGCCACTGCTTGTATGGCTTTTGCCCATTCTTCTCTTACTTCATTTAATGCTTCCATCGTATATGGAGCATGTATATTTTTTAAACGTTTACCTGTAGTGTTGTCAGTTTTAAACACCTGCAAAGAGAATGATGTATATATATAAGTAATAATATAAAAATAATATAAGATTGATATATTGCATACTAACTAATGAGACTATATATAATACCTCATGTATGGTATCGATGTCCAATGCGGCATATTTGATAATCATCTGCATAAATCGCATCACATAGTATGCGCATGCCCATCCATTGTCTTGTGTAGCACACTATAAATTGAAACATACAAAATAATACAACTAAGCACAATTCACATCAATAATATATATATTTGAGTCGGGAACTTACTTGTACGTTCTGCCAATTTATTGGCTGGTTCTTTTTCCTTGGGACCGTTCCTCCAGCCTTTTTGAATGCATCTAAACCCCTACATGTTAATATAACACAATAAATTGCATAAGTAAATAGTAATGTAATAAAAGATGTTAACGGATATAAAAATGAAATATTTCTCACCAGAATAATGGCATTCTCATTACGTGTCCAATTTTAGTGTTCAATGTACTCCCCGCAGGATCTAGATAATAAACAGTGAATGTCCCGGGGACAATAACTAGTAACTCCCAATGTCTACCGCTAGAAGTAAGAAGTTAACAATTAATAACTCAAAATGCAAAATAAAAATGGAATTTTCTTAAGTCCAAATTATAAATAAAGTAAACTTACTTGACATTGAATGGAGCTATTATTATCGTCTTCTTTTGCTGACCAAAAATTGTAAAAGCATCTATACAGTATTGTTGAACATTATCAGGGTCTTTAGCTACCAAACTAATCAATGATGGAATCAAAAATCCCACATGATCAAATGCAAATTGTTTGCAATGATCTTCGACTAGGTAGCTGCAAAACATATAGGCGTATGCATTAATATATAAGAAACCAGATCACCGGATCTTACACAAGGTATATGGATGTATAAACAAGATCTCACCTTATCCATGTCTCTATCATTGATGTATTCAGCCAATCATACATAAACAGCTCAATAATATCTTGTATAAATAAAGAGCTATCGTATGATTGACCTGCATAATCTGCATCTAAAGAAATAATTATAGGGCAATGTACATTATGTGCCCGTAGCCAACATGCCACTCCCCTACAAGCAGGACCTAACGGGTATGTTAGGTCAGTTGGAACCCAATCGGGTAATGCGGGAAGTGGAAGTGGAGGCCTAGGTGCTCCTGGTGTCTTCTTTTTAACCTGTACATATAATTTCAGATCAGTTGACATCATATATACACATTAACAGTCTAAATCAATGTAAATTTATCTTACAATTTCAGTCGTGTAGACGACATCTGCTTTGGGCCACAATATCACCCCGCCTTCTGCATCAGCAAGTCTATCAATATCCGGGTGGGGATATGGCAATGTAGCTTCTCTCCAATCAGGTAACACACGTATCGGGCTCACACGAACGTAGCCCTGTGGCATTGGAGTCCCGTGAAACATTGCCCCAGGAAGGGACGGGTAAGCCTGCGCCTCTGCAACAACGTAGTCTTGCATTCTTAAGTGGCATGGCTTCAATGCCTACAAATTTACGTAAAGAATATTATACATATATACATATCATCTTGAAAACATAACAACTTGAAAAGACTAACTACAATGTCATAAACAATACTTACAGCAGACGTGCTAGGCGATGGGTCTCCAGGATTACTCGCAGTCTGTGCATCAGGAGAAGAGTGGGTCGCCATAGGCGTATTGGAAGCCTGAGATGCCTGCCACCGCAGCAATTCTTCCTTGACCTTCTCAGCAACTACATCGTTGATCTTCTTAGCAACTAAATCCTCAACTCTCTTATTCTCCTATACATGGATAAAAGAAACATTAGCTTCTTATTAATGAATTTCCTTTTGCAGTAACATTCTAAAAAAAGAATAGGTTACCTCTTCTTGAGAAAGTCCCGCTCTGGGTTTGCGCTGGGATGGCCCAAAGAATGCTTTGATGCCAACACCAGCGCCGGCACCTCTAACACGTCCAGGATGCTCTGGGTTACCCAGAGAAACTGTCAATTCATCCCTTGTGCCCTGAGGGATGAACGTTCCTTGTTTCCTCTGCTCGTGCAGCTCCCGCTAATCACCATAAACAGAAATTGGTAAGTTAACACCACAAATAATCAATATTCAAACGATTTCTCTAAGAGTTGTATTTTACCATTTTTGCAGCCGCCTCAGCAGTTACAGGCTTCTTTATTTCACCCTTCTTGTTTTGCCTGCCAGCTATCCAGATATCATGGCGAGGCATGGGTGTGGCAGACTCCTGAGTAGGAGCAGACTCCTGAGTAGCCGCAGACTCCGCCTGTAGTCTTTGGCGAATGCTTGCATAGCCTTTTGGACCCATAGTGTGGTCATGCACATTCAGTGCACGCCTTGCTTTTTGTGCGTCACTGAGGGCCTAGTTAGTATGCACATTAATGATTTGGTTAGTAGCACTAAATGCTAATCTTGAAACAGGTGAATACAATGTATATTAATTAAATTAGGAGTGACACCTAATACCTTGAATTCTTCAGATTTTCTTGAAGCAACAAAATTGTCCCAATCTTCTTTGTCCAAGAAGTTCCATTGTTCAAGGGCTGACTTCTTCTTCTTATCACCCTCTTTTATGTATTCTCTGTTCAGATTTGTCCTATAATTCCTAAGCATCTTTCCAGCGCGTTGCATCACATTTTTACGATGCAACTTCTCATCCAATGCAAACAGATTCTGTAAAATAGAAATGTTATTAACTAGTATCCAAAATAGAATTGCAAATAATAGAATTTGTAATCTACAAAATAGAATTGCAAATAATAATAACTCACGCATAAATCCTTCCATATCAAGTCTTTTTTCCCTTGAGGAACTTTATGCCAATTGTCATACTTAACACCACAATGGCTCCGAGTGGTACACCCAAGATAGTTCACAAAATTATTGCGGTTCACTCCAATTGGATTTCCTCCATTATCAAACTCCACCACCAATTTAGATCCACTACCACTTAGCGCTAATAACTTCTTCAACAGAGTGATGCCCCTTTTCTTGTTAAGTGTCTGGTGTTGCGCATCAAGTTGCTCCAGTGCTTCAGTGGGTACAGGTGCATCAACCTAAAATTTGACAAAAATAAAACACACTAACTTAGCCCAATATAGAAATATAGGATATATGACATAACTAGAAGATAATGAATTTTATAGAAATACAGGATATGTTTTTAGAACTTACATTAGTATCCTCGCCATGCTCGTCATGGACAGCATGCTCATCATTAACTTCATGCTCATCATGGACATCATGCTCATCATGGTCAGCCATCTGAAAATGTCATTAAAAAGGCAAACATTTAGCATTTCTATTAACTAGAAAAAGGCAAACATTTAGCATTTGTATTAACTAGAAAAAGGCAAACATTTAGCATTTGTATTAACTAGAAAAAGGCAAACATTTAGCATTTGTATAAACATACATGTCTCTAAAATTGTGATCTTTTATCAATTAACAATCCTTCATTGTGATCTCCGCGCACATATAAGTCATCATTAGCTTCAATATTTTGTGGAGTTGGCAACCCAACTGAGAATGGACTGGAGTCATCATACTTATCATAGTACTCTTCTTCATCTATAGGATCTTCAATGAACTGTCTTTTACCATGAAGAACAACCAACCATTTATCATTTGCAGGATCATCGATATAGAATATTTGTTTCGCCTGTGATGCCAATATGAATGGTTCACCCTTCTCGCCAATCTTTTCAAAGTTCACCAAAGTGAAACCCAATTCATCCACTATAACTCCTTTGGTGTTATCAACCCAATTACATTTAAAGAGCGGAATTTTGAAATCTATGCAGTCAAACTCCCAAATGTCCTCAATGACACCGTAATATGACATTTTAGCTTCACGTGGACTCTTATCCTTTGCACTTGCAAAGTACATAGTCGACGCTTGAAGAGTGACCCCACTATTTTGGATGACACTCTTATCATCTTGGCGCTTTGTGTAATATGTGAATCCATTAATGTCAAACCCTTCATAAGACATAACATTCGGTTTTGGTTTAAAGGCGAGGCATTTGATAGTTTCTGTAATATCATGTGGTGTTTGAGATAGTTGATGTAAGACTTTATCTTCAAACCACTTAGTAAAAGTCTTATTATGCTCTCTAGCAAGCCACATTGAACTTGCTCGAGGATGTTGTCTCTTTATGAAATTGGTATGTTCCTCGATATAAACACTCACTTCATCCATATTGTGTAAAATATACAAGTGAGCTTGTTCCAACTGCTCACGGCTGATTACTTTCACCCGTGATCCCAAAATTCCTTTGCCCTCCTCAATATTCTTGTCATTATCAGGAGTGTCATTACCACTGAGAAAGTCATTGCAAAAATCCATAACCTCTCTCGCCACATAACCTTCAATAATACTCCCTTCAGGCCGATAACGGTTTCGAACATCACCTTTAAAAACGCTCATGTATCGTTCAAAGGGATACATCCAATGCAAGAAAACTGGTCCCAACATTTTCACTTCCCTAGTCAAGTGGACAACAAGATGTACCATGATATCAAAGAATGAAGGAGGGAAATACATCTCAAGCTGACATAGGGTAACAACCACTTCTCTTTGCAAATTATCGAGAGTATCAGGGTCAATAACTTTGCTGCATAGACTGTTGAAAAAGAAACAAAGTCTGGTAATTGCAAACCTTACATGCTTCGGCAATATAGATCGAATTGCCACGGGCAATATTTGTTGCATTAGAGTGTGACAATCATGAGATTTAAGACCTATCAATTTCAGATCTTTCATTGATACCAATCTACGGATGTTGGATGAGTAACCATGTGGCACCTTAACATTTACCAAGCATTCACAAAAAGTTTTCTTCTCCTTTCTAGACAACGTGTAACAAGCGGGAGGTAAGTATGTTCTTTTATTACCCATTTCACGTAATTCTGTTAATTCTGACCTTATTCCCATTTCACGTAGGTCCAGTCTGGATTTTATCCCATCTTTAGTCTTACCTGGTATATTTAATAGAGTACCAATGATGCTATCACATACATTTTTCTCAACGTGCATTACATCGATACAATGCCTGACTATCACATACATTTCGGCAGCATTTCCCCGCTGTTCTCTAAGTACATATGTACTTAGAGAACAAACGGGGAAAGGCTACCAAAATTTTCTCGAAAACCCAATACACATTATACACTTACATCCTAAGTGAGATTAGGTGTTCAAGAACAGTCCCAAACCGGGGACTATCCAAGATTTACTCCTAATGAGTCAATCTTGGATGGGTTTCTAGGCCAACAATAATAGATATCTACAATGAAGCCGGATTCCATACAAACAGTATATAATTTAGTGATTGTTCATTCTAATTTATACCAATGTACAAGTAATATAAAAAACAATGATTGTTCACATTCTAGGCCAACAAACACATGTGATGTCATTCTTATATATAATAAATGTGTACCACCTATCCCATCCTTGAACACCTAATCTCACTAGTAAGTGTATAATGTGTATTGGGTTTTCGAGAAAATTTCGGCAGCATTTCCCCGCTGTTCTCTAAGTACATATGTACTTAGAGAACAAACGGGGAAATGCTACCAAAATTTTCTCGAAAACCCAATACACATTATACACTTACATCCTAAGTGAGATTAGGTGTTCAAGAACAGTCCCAAACCGGGGACTATCCAAGATTTACTCCTAATGAGTCAATCTTGGATGGGTTTCTAGGCCAACAATAATAGATATCTACAATGAAGCCGGATTCCATACAAACAGTATATAATTTAGTGATTGTTCATTCTAATTTATACCAATGTACAAGTAATATAAAAAACAATGATTGTTCACATTCTAGGCCAACAAACACATGTGATGTCATTCTTATATATAATAAATGTGTACCACCTATCCCATCCTTGAACACCTAATCTCACTAGTAAGTGTATAATGTGTATTGGGTTTTCGAGAAAATTTCGGCAGCATTTCCCCGCTGTTCTCTAAGTACATATGTACTTAGAGAACAAACGGGGAAATGCTACCAAAATTTTCTCAAAAACCCAATACACATTATACACTTACATCCTAAGTGAGATTAGGTGTTCAAGAACAGTCCCAAACCGGGGACTATCCAAGATTTACTCCTAATGAGTCAATCTTGGATGGGTTTCTAGGCCAACAATAATAGATATCTACAATGAAGCCGGATTCCATACAAACAGTATATAATTTAGTGATTGTTCATTCTAATTTATACCAATGTACAAGTAAAATAAAAAACAATGATTGTTCACATTCTAGGCCAACAAACACATGTGATGTCATTCTTATATATAATAAATGTGTACCACCTATCCCATCCTTGAACACCTAATCTCACTAGTAAGTGTATAATGTGTATTGGGTTTTCGAGAAAATTTCGGCAGCATTTCCCTGCTGTTCTCTAAGTACATATGTACTTAGAGAACAAACGGGGAAATGCTACCGAAATTTTCTCGAAAACCCAATACACATTATACACTTACATCCTAAGTGAGATTAGGTGTTCAAGAACAGTCCCAAACCGGGGACTATCCAAGATTTACTCCTAATGAGTCAATCTTGGACGGGTTTCTAGGCCAACAAACACATTTGATGTCATTCTTATATATAATAAATGTGTACCACCTATCCCATCCTTGAACACCTAATCTCACTAGTAAGTGTATAATGCGTAATTGGTTTTCAAGAAAATTTCGGCAGCATTTCCCCGCTGTTCTCTAAGTACATATGTACTTAGAGAACAAACAGGGAAATGCTACTGAAAGTTTCTCAAAAACCCAATACACATTATACACTTACATCCTAAGTGAGATTAGGTGTTCAAGAACAGTCCCAAACCGGGGACTATCCAAGATTTACTCCTAATGAGTAAATCTTGGACGGGTTTCTAGGCCAACAAACACAATAATAGATATGACAAATATATGCAAGCAAAAGATTTGTTCATATATGCAAGCACAAATGTATGACAAATATATGCACAAATTAGAAGTTCATAACCATCATAACCCCCCATCTTAGGATGATGAAGGTCCATCTTTGCAGTCCTTGGCTACCATATGAGCCAATGAACAAGGAAGTTGGTCATTTGTCCCAGGATTAACATTGTGAAATTTGAGTTGAAGAACATGAACAAATTTGAGTTGAAGGTCTATCTTTGAGGTCGGTCATCTAGGTTCACCCACAATACAACTTATCAGAAGAACATGAACAACTTTCAGGGCAAGGTCAAAGCAAAAATTAGAATTAGAATCAGAACCAAATCCAAATCTACTAGGATTTATTGTACAAACCGTTCTCCTTTGAAAAATTACAAGCAAATATAAATGACAAAATGAACCAAATTGCAATAAAAAACAACAACATGATGAATATGATTGAAGCAAAAATGAGCTATGTAACTAGGTATAAAAACTCATAACCAAATGATTGACCAACAACTCATAAACCAATCTGACCTTATAAAGAACACACATTGAAGGATCCTATAACAGAGTAAAATCGTACCTGTAAGTAGCGAACTCGTGGAGGAAGAAGAGGAGTAGCTCGGTCGGTAGCGAGCTCCGTTAAGGAAGAAGAGCAGTGGAGGCGGCGACGTTGAGCAGTGGAGGCGGCGATGTAGGCAGTGGAGGCGGCAGCGGCGTAGGGCAGTGGCAGCATCGGCGGAGACGCGGGGGTCGTCAGGCGGAGATGCGGCGGAGGAGAGGCAGTGGGCGGCGGTGACACCGGCGAGCTCCAGGACCACCTGCACAAGTCAGGCAGGTAGCGGCAGCGACACCGGCGAGCAGGGAGCGGCAGGCGGCGGCGGGCAGGAAGGCGGCGGAGAAGGAGCAGGCAGGCGGTGGCGACACCGGCAGCAGAAGGAGCAGGAAGCGGCGGCGGCGCACATGCAACAGCAGCAGCGGAGGGTCGGGTGACAGTAGCGGAGGGTGGCGGGCAGCGGCATCGGTGAGCAGTAGCAAGCGCGGGCGATGAAGACAATGAAACAGGAAAGGGGACCTAAAGTCGATCGATCATGCGTCTAATAAGTTCGTAAAGGGCGTCGGGTATCTAACAAAGCCGACGCCTAAGGTCTTCAGCGTCGGTTCCTATTACAAAACCGACGTCCAATTAGATAAAGTTTGCCCTAAATAAATTGGCGGGAACCACTATCGGCGTCGGTTATCTAAGGATAACCGACACCTAAGCTGTAAATTTTCACGCAAATTTTCATCTTATATAGGCGTCGGGTTTTAGGTAAATAACCGATGCCGTATGTGACATATTTTTTTTGCTCGAAAATTGGATTTCACGGCAGTTTTAGGCGTCGGTTTTTTACCAAAACAACCGACGCTTAATACAAGCGGTACCCGTGTCTTGGCTACAGACGTCGGATGACCTAGATGACCGACGTTGAATGTTATAGGCGTCGGTTTTCCTAAATAACCGACGCCCAGAAAAGCGACACTGAATGTTGTTTCTGTAGTAGTGTACGCCTTGCTCATATCTAGTTTCAGTGCCATCAGCCATTCCTTGCCTTTTTTTTGGTGCTTCATGGTGTCAAAAAGTTCATATGCCGCTAGTACATTGTCAATAAACACACATAAATCATCTTGTCTAGCAAAGGTTTAACCCTATTTTCCATCACCTTTATAAAGATTTTGTAAGACACATTGCATAAGCTAATAGGACAAAATTCAGAAAAGTGAGTTGGATTAGCTGTCTTTATTATAAGGATTATATTTGAATCATTAATTTCTTACAATATAGCTTTCCCTTTCCACCATTTAGCAATAAATTTCAGCAAACTATTTTTAGTAATATCCCAAAAAATTTCAAAGAAAATTTCCTTCATGCCATCTAGACCTGGTGCTTTGTTGGGGTGCATCTATTGGACCACCTGCCAAACCTCATCTTCTGTCAGATCTTGTAGTAAAAGTAGCTTATCGTCATCTGATATTGTCCCTCCCATGTCTTCTAGACAATCATCCAACAATTTATTACATTAATCCTAGAGAAATAATCGTCAAACACCAGCAGTCGATAATGCAAATATTCATAATCGTAACCATGTACCTCATTGTCGAACCATGTAGACCATGCAATCAGACTTCAAGTACTTTAATCATATCATCCAATCAAGCAAGAAATGATGAATCCAAGCAATCATAATTTAATCTGCACATATGTATATCCTAAATTCTCATTGTCATATTATTCATATTAAACCCTACTCAGGTCCTAATCAAAGGTTTCTTCGGTTTAGATAAGGAATAAGGGTACAAATCCTAGTACCATTGCATATTAAATATTACGTAAAACCATAATTATTGAATCAATCATAAACTTCCATTGTGGCACTTAGATTCGATTATGTGCATTAATAACATAGAATGTTATGATCTTTTGTTTTAAGATCCTAATTACATAGGTTAATAGTTATTGGTGTAGAAACCCTAATTATCCATCATTATTATCATCATCATCTTGGATTTATTATATTCAGAAATATTAGATTATGTCTCAATCAAATGTATTAATCATGATTAACAATTTATTTCATCAAAAATGAGGGTTTGCTTTATATTAGTTACTTCACAATCATGTATTGGAAATACTTTTGGAATGGGAAAGATAGTGGGATTCTGAAAGTATTTTCTTTAGATTTTACTCATTTTTTCATCAAGTTGATATTTATATATATGTGATATATTTGGATTATCCTATCACTTACTACAATTTGGAAGATAAAAGTAATTTACCTTGATCATGGGTGATCTAGAAACCTCTTATTGGGTCATGCCACCTGATACATGTGTTCCAACTGGGATAGTGAACTGCAGCCTATCCTTGGTCTCTCCCATAGTTGGGTGGAATATAACAACCTCACTTTAGGGTTTCAATAAGTAGGATTAAGGCATCCTCCATCAATTGATGTACATGTAATGTGGAAATATAGATAAAGTAAATAGAGAACAATATTTTGTGGGTTTTCCCTTTCAAAGGTAAACCCTAGATGGAGCTAAGGTTGGTTTAGGAAAACCCTTAGTGGGTGAAGAGAAAAGTAAAATCCTAAGGTGTAGGGGTAGTCCCTAACCCAAACCCTAAACCCTAATCCTAGGAAATGGGTGTGGTGTGGGTGATATATTAACTTCATCCATATGAACCCTAATTAGGGTAAAAGGAATAAGAAAAATCCATATGAGTTTAGGTGATCTAGTCTTCCATTCATGCATGTATGTGAAGAAATTTATGCATGATGCATGTGAAGGGTTTTGAATATACATATGAAACATAAACAATTAATGGTTACATTAAAATGAATATGAACCCCTTAATTCAACTGTTAGGGTCAATCTCATGACCTAGAGTGGTCCAACCCAAGAATGAGAAAAGTACCTATGAGGGACGGAAAATCCTAAACATATGGGATCAGGTTGTGGCTAAAGAACCTAACTTCCTCCTATGAGCCAAGAAGGCACCCTAATTTGTGGAATAATAATGTTGTATTTGTGGAATGGGAATCCATGACCTAAGTGAGGCCAATGAGACCATTTTCTTTGCAAATAAGTCCTTGTGGAACAAGTTTAATGAATAAAAAGAGTTCATGCTTTAATAAATGATAATGGCTTAATTGTTTGTTAGAAAATTGAATTATGGAATAATAGACACCTTTTCAAAATATTTTAAAATAATTTGTAATTTAGAAAAATAATGGAGTGATTATCTAACGATGAATGGAAACACAAGTTTTGAGGCTTCAAATAAATATATTTAGGTCTGATTCTTGGAACATTTAAAGATAATCATAAAATTTGAGATAAAAAGGAATTTCCATATGATGTGCGTCATTATTTTAAGGAAATACATAAAAGGCAAGTTTTACCTATGAAAATTATTCCAATAAATACATAAAATATATATAAGTTTAGGAAAATATTGTTGAGTTCCCCTCTAAGTTTCAAACGGAAAGGACACTCCTAGTAGCCTATGGAAAATTGAGAAGGAAGAGGGACTTACTTGTAATAATTAAATGTTATTTCTCTTGTTTGAAGAAAGAGAATAGGTAACTAGAAGAATCCATTTGTTACAAAACTTGGATCAATATGGGATACTAGGATAATAAAGGAAGTGTCCAATTTAGTGACAAATCAGAGTAAAGGTGAGAAAGGGATATGAATTACTTCATTTCCATAACCAAGGTTTACAAAGAGGGGCCTGGGATATCAAATAGGGAAATAAGTATTTTTGTGCTCATGAGAAATATTTAAGATAATATGTGAGATAGATAACCCAAATATAGGATTGTAGAAGAAAATCTAGGAAGTTCAAAGATATTCTATGGCCAAGATAATTTAGTTGGTAATTATGTAGGTTTGCCTTTGAAATCAAGTATCGGTTAAATAAGGGAATAATAAAGGAATTTTCCTTTTCCCACTGGAAGGTAATAGTATAAATAGTTTTTCAAAATTAATGATATGAGGGGTTGTCTCCTTTACATGACTTTTAGGTCTGTAAAGTAAACGATATGAGATTGTTGTTATAAGGACGTGAGAGAAGAATATACTTATTACTTTCCAAGAATGATGCCTTGCTAATTGAATAAGGAAACTTTATGGAAACCAGACCCATCGATCTCTAACCCTTGTTCTATATAAGAATTGGTACAAAGAGAATACAGACTACCCCAATCCCCTCCTTCCTTGACATGCATCCTTCTACAATAGTGTGGTAGCAAACATCTCTCTCTTCATCATGGAAATGTTCTTCCCTATCCATGATGTTGTTCTATTTCATAACATGGTGCTTGCCACAATGACATAAAAGTACAGGATATTTTGAAGTACTCTACCCCTCATCCCTTTCCTTCTGAGTATCCACGGAAGAGGCCACAACAACACCCCATGTTCGACATATAGATTCTTATTTTGTTTAATTCGTAGAAATTGATAAGATTATCCAAATATGACAAAAGCATATACCAAATTGATCGGGAGAACATGTTGAATCAAAATAAAATAGTATCATGACCTAGATATGATCCTAATTCCAAAATTAGGGCTAATACATGATTATGTGGTGATTATATACATGGAAGACCTAAATGTCATAATTAACTTGTTGTGTATATCAAAAAATGTTTACTTATATATATATATATATAAATTGATATTGTTGAATATGATGAGAAATCAAGATGATGATGCATATTTAGGGTTTCTAAACCAATAAGCATACATGTGTTGAATCAGGGTTATTAAACTAAGGTATATCTTTCTATGACCTCAATGCACATGATCTAATCTAAATTTTTGTAATAATGTAATATGTTAAATCTAGTGAGAATCTGAGTCCTAAATATAATTTGGATAATAACATTCATGATTAAAAGCTCTAAGACATAAATGTGATAATTAGGGTTTAGTACCTAATATGCTTGGGTCATTATGATCTTATGTTGGATAATCTAATATGATTTATCTTAATGACATAAAATTTATAACTTGATAACTAAAGTTTCTATTAATATATAAATATCATTTATAACTCTATCGAAATGTAATGTGATGGAACTAGGGTTTGAACCCTTATTCCTTACTCAAACCTGAGACAAACCTAAAGCCTAGTGTAGGATATCTATTAGATTAATATGTTTTTGAAAAAATATTAATATGTCTTTAATACGATTGGTAACACAATAGTATATTCATACGTGTAAATAATTTTGGTTGATTATGTTGAATTCTTGGATTTTTGGATATATGTTTGAAGTTCATGTTGTATTGTTTTTTAAAGAAAGTAAAGCTACATGGTTACAACTATGAGTACTCAATTTATCAAATTTAGAGGTTTTGTAAAGTTTCACAAATGGATCGCAATTAAATTTTTGGGTTTTTTATTTAGTTCTCACAATCTGTAATACCCAATGAGCATCACCTTTTATGAATATAACTTCCTTAAACCTAAATTTCCATCTCTGATGAGTTGAATGGACATGTGGTAGGAAGAAGTCATTGTGATGACTGATTATGGAGTTAGGATAGGAAGTTCACCAACAAGCTAAGCCGAGAAAGAAAGGCCAGTATAAAACCAAGACCAGGTGAGGGAATATTGTGAGAGTATACTGCATGGACCAAACCCTAATGAGATGGTACCCCAAAATGAATGTCCTAAAGAGAGGGTATACCACAGTGAGTGAGTAAATATTTTTTGAGAAGCTATATATTTTGCACCAACATGCACATATTTTGTTTGTACCATGTACTCAATATAGAAATATATTGATCGTGTTTTGGTTTGTCGGCATTTTAGGTAACTACCAAATATGAAGATAGCACAAAACATGGTGAACCATAGGAAATAAAAAGAAGATACAAATGCTATGTCCAGAGTATTATTTAGAAGTAATACTTTTTCTCACATGTAATAGTTTTGGGTTGAAAATCCATGTAACACCTTGAAAGAATCTTAGTATACATTTTGTAATCAATATTTTTGAAATAATGGAAATTATTTGCTATTATTTTTTATTTTCTAAATCTGGATCTTGGTAATTTAGGTGTTGGCTCTTGACTTTAAGGTCCTTCCTTAGTTGGGGCCAATGAAAAGGGATTTAATTACATTTGGATCAGAGCGCCATATTTTTTAAAATAATATTTAGTACTTTATAGTTTCAAATAATCGATAGAAATATAAGGACAAATTATTAGGGCAAAAATTGATGGTAATGGTGTCTAAAAAGGATCATGGTTTTGGGGACTGACAATATTTTCCTCCACACCACTAACTTGGTATATGAGGATTCCCTTAGAAAATAAGATACCTGTCTAGCCAAAACCTAGGGTTTCCTTAAAGTAATATTTCCTCTAAGATTCTCATCTCTAAGTTCATCCACTTTACACCTCATAGATAAAATAAAACCTAAAAGGAACTACACTCCTCATCTCATGTTATGATTTTCCTTGAATTTTAGGGAATTCAAAATATGTAAATATAAGGCTTGAATTGATGAGTAGATTCCCTAATTGGTGAAATAATAATGTTATCTTTGTGGCATGGATTCAACCCATGGCCCAAGTCAGACCCATGAGACTATTTTATTTGCAAATGGCTCCTTATAGAATCCATTTAAGAAATGAAAGGAATGCATACATAAATAAAAGATAATAAATTTATGGTTTGTTAGAGAATGAAATTATGGAATAGTAGACAAGTTTTGAAAATATTTTAATACAATTTATAATTTAGACAATCAATGGAGTAATTGTCTAACCATGAATGTATCAAATAAAGGTATTTCAGTCTTCTTTTCTTAATACTTAAAGATAATGTGGAAACAAAGATAATTATAGAATTTGAGACAAATGGAATTTCCATATTATGTGAGTAATTGCTTTAAAGAACTCCATAAAGGGCAAGTTTTTCATGCATAGGTTATCCCAATATATCCCAAAAAATAGATATAAGTTTAGAAAAATATTTATGAGTTTCCCTCCTAGTTACATAGTTAAAGGATAGACGTAGTAGCCTATGGAAAATTGAGAAGGAAGAGTGACTTCCTTGTAATAAATAAATGTTCTTTCCCTTGTTTGAAGAAAGGGAATAGGGTATCTAGAAGCATCCCTTTTTTACCAAACATGGATCAATATGAGATTCTAGGATAGTAAAAGGAAGTATCACATTTTGAGACCAATTGAATAAATATGAGAAAGATATTAATTACTTAATTTCTAGAATCAAGATTTACAAAGGGGTATCTAAGAAATTAAATAGGGTAATAAGTTTTTTGTGTTCATGAAAATACTCGAGATTATTTATAAAATAACACAATTATAGGGTTATGGAAGAAAATCAAAGAAGTTCTCAAATATTTTGTGGCCAAGATGATTGAGACAGTAATTATGTATGGTTTAACTTCGAAATCAAGTTCGAATAAACAAGGGAATAATGATGGATTTTTTCTTTTCCCAATCTAATGTAATAATATGGTAATTTTTTCCCAAAATAATCATATGAGGGTTGGTTTCCTTTATGTGACTTTTGGGACTATAAAGTAAAGGATATGGGATTTTTATTATAAGGACATGAGGGAGGAATATAGTTATTACTTTCCTAGCATGATGCCTTTCCAATTGCATAAGGAAACTTTATGGAATCTAAATGTATCAATCTCTTATCCTGGCACTATATAAGAAGTGGTATGAGAGAATATGGACTACCCCAATCCCCTCCTTCCTTGATGTGAATACTTCCACAAAAATGTGGTAGAAAATCTCCCTCCCTTCATCATGGTAATGTTCTTCCTCATCTGTGATGGGCTCGTTGTATCTTGTAACATGGTGCTTTCCATAATGACATAGAATTCACCATGATTTTCTGAAGTAATTTGCCTCATTCCTTTCCTTCTGAGTCTCCATGGAAAAGGTTGCCACATTACCCCATGTTTTAGGTATAGATTCTTATTTTATTTAATTCATAGAAATTTCTAGGACTACTTAATTATGGAAAAATTGTATAACAAACTAATAGGGAGAACGCGTAGAATCCAAATAAAATAGTATCATGAATTTCGTCTAATCCTAATGCCAAAAGTAGGGCTAATGCATGATTGTGTGGTAATTTATATACATGGAAGGTCTAGATCTAATAATTTACATGTTGAGTATATCAAAAAACATTTACTCCGAGTTATAAACTGATATTGTTGAATACGATGAGAAATCAAGATGATGACAAATATTTATGATTTCTAGACCAATAAGCATACATGTATTGAATTAGGGTTATGAAACCAAGGTAAATATTGATATGACCTTAATGCACATGACATAATCTAAATATTCCTAATAACTTAATATGTTCAATATGATGAGAGTCTAAGTCAGTGATACAATTTGAATGATAATGTTCATGATTAAAGGTCGTAAGACATAATTGTGATAATTAGTGTTTGGAACCTAATCTTCTTGGGTCCTTATGATATTAAGTTGCATAATCTAATGTGGTTTCTCTTAGTGACATAAAATGATGAACTTGATAATTATAGTTTAACCTAATATATAACTAAGGTTTATAAATCTATTGAAATGTAATGTGATGGAATTAAGGGTTTTACCCTTATTCCTTATTCAAACACAAGACAACCTTAAAGCCTAGTTTAGGACATATGTTAGATTAATATGCTTTAATATGATTAGTGACACCTTAGTGTATACATACATATAGATAATGTTGGTTGATTATGTTGAATTATTGGATGTTTGGATATATTCTTGAAGTACATATTGCATGATTTCTACATGAAAACAAAGGTACATGGTTAGGATTATGAATACTCACTTTATCGACTTCTAGGTTTACCAAAGTTTCATGAACGGATTGCAATTAAATTGCTTGGTTTTTATTTACTTCCTATAATCTATAAGGACATGTGAGTAATACCTTATATAAATATAACTTACTCAAACCGAATTGCCATCTCTGTTGAGTTTAATGAACATGTGGAAGGATGAAGTCTTAGTGATTACTAATGATCAAGAAGGAATATGAATGCCACCAATAGGACAAGATAGGAAAGGAAGGCCAATGTAAAACCAAGTTTGGGTGAGGGAAGGTTGTGGGATTCTCTACTATAGGGATAAAACCCTAAAGAGAGGGTACCTCACAATGAATTTCCTAAAGAGAGGGTATACCAGAGAGAGTGAGAAAATATGGTTCAAGAAGCTATAATAGAACATTCAAGTTCAATTATTTAATTAGAATCATTGATATGGTTGTAATGTTGTTACACCTTCATGCACATATTTTGTTTACACCACGTACTTAGTATAGAAATACGCTGACTACATTTTGGTTTGTCAGTGTTTTAGGTAATTGCCAAATATAAAGATAGTACATGACGGGTGAACCCGAGGAAACCAAAAGAAGATACTAAAGATAGGTCAGGATGATTAGTTAAATGTGATACTTCTTCTCATGTGTAATACCTTAAGGTTGAAACCCATGTAACTCCTTGGAAGAATCTCATTACACATTTTGTAATCAATAATTGTGAAATAATGGTAATTATTTGATATTGTTTGTTATTTTCTAAATCTGGAATTTGGGAATTTAGGTGATGGCTTTCGACTTTAAGGTCATTCCTTCATTGAGGGAAACTAAAAAGTGAGGTTGTTACATAAAGTGTGTAGGATTAAGTATAAAACATATGCAAGCACATACATTCTTTGAACCTAGGTATGCTATCTTTGAGGGTCACAAAGAAAAGTCACTAAGGAAGTGGTTGAAAGCATGTGATCAAGTCAAGAAAGGAAGGTCAGTAATAGGCCAAGTGAGGAGAGGAAGGACGATATAAAATGAAGTCTTTGCAATGAGTGGTGATGAAGTCAAGAAAGGAATGTCACTAATAGGACAATCTAGGAAAGGAAGTCATTGCGATGACTGGTGTTCAAGCCGAGAAAGGAAGGTAACTAATATTCCTAGCCAGGAAAGGAAAGTCATAAGAGGCCCAACCCATGAGGGAAGTCTATCATGAACAACATTCCTAGGGGGGAGGTATCCATAAGCCCAATTAAGGGACAGAAAGTAAATAATGAGTAACCTAAGAGACTGAGGAAATTTGGGTTAAAGAATTACATAAGAAAATAATATGCTCAAAAATTGTTAATGTTGTAGTATCTCAATAGACCCAAGGTAGGGTAAAGCCCTAAGTCAATCCTAAGGTCAATTATGGAGGATTAAAGGTACGTAAGACCAATGAGGTTAGGAGGTGATCATGCCCTAAGTCCATAAGACCATGGGGTCAGGAGACAACCATCCATGATTGCCTGAGACCCATGGATAAGGAGATTGGCCACCTTCATTAGTTCATGAGGCCCAAGGGGTATTGTGAGTGGCATTCCATAAGTGCATAAAGACACTAGGCTAGGATGAGATCACTGTGAAGGTACATGTATCCCTAGAAACCCTAAGAAAGTTAATAAAGCTAATGAGGAAAGGAATACAAAGAGCCAAAATGTTTGAACAAATGTTTTTAGGAAATTGTGCACCAAACTCAAGAGGGAGAAAATTACTATCCCTTGAGTTAATTAAATATAAGAATATTGTGGTATTAGAAAGTAATTATGGTTTGGAGTCATTGTTGAGAGTGATTCAACCTCAAATTAAAAACTTTAAGATAATGTTTGGATACACCATCTCATGGAATGGAATGAACTTTGTTTTGTGGTACATACAAACACTTATTTCATCTTATTATGGGTGAGAAAGATTAGGTAGATACATGTTATGCCTAAAATTAACATATGGGAATGAATACCCTAAATTGAGTTTAATGGTGTAATGTAGGGAATGAGGTGTTATCTCACACTTATACAAGAATAAAATAATAGTTTGGAAAAATTAGGTGAAAAGGTAATTAACAAGTGAAATTGAAATCACAAGTGAAAATGTAATGACCAAGAAATCATTGAGGGTGTGAATATACTTGAATTTAGTAAAAGTCAATAATGGTTTCCAATAAGGGTTTCTAACCCTAAGGTTTGAAGCAATATTGAGTTATCATTCATATTAACCATACTAAGATTAAATTTTGGGGAAAATTTTCATTTTAGCAGGGGTGAATGCAATATCCTCAAATTTGGTGAATTTGAATTATGTAAATATAAGGCTTCAATTGATATTTAAATTCCCTAATTGCATTATTGATGGAATGATAAAGTTATCTTTGTGGCGCGGGTTCAAACCATGGCCCAAGTGAGGCCCATGAGACTATTTGCTTTGCAAATAGGTCCTTGTGGCACAAGTTAAAGAAATATAAGGAATTCATGCATATAAAGGATATGTCTTTATGGTTTGTTAGAAAATAAAAATATGAAATAGTGGGAAAGTTTCCTAGAGATTCTAAGATAATATTTAATGTAGACAATTAATGGGGTAATTATCTAACCATGAATAACAACATGAGTTTTGAGGCATCAAACAAGAATATCTCAGCCTATATTTTGGTATACTTGAAGATACTAACAAAAATAAGAGAACTATAGAATTTGATATAAAAAGGACTTTAAGTGTGATGTGGGTAAGTGAATTAAATAAATGCTTAAAGAGCAATTTTTGTATACAAAAAAATCCCAATAAGTCTCAATAATTATATAGGATTTAGGAAAGGTATTAATGAGCTTCCCTCAAAGTTTCATTGTCATAAGATGTTTCTAGTGCCCTATGTTAAATCATGAAGGGAGAGGGGCTCTTTGAAATAACTAAATGTGTTTCTATTTTTTAGAGTCTATATAAATGATCAGACTTTAGTGTGTTATAGTCCATGCACCCATGGATTTGTCTGCTATGTGTGACCCTTGGATTAGGGATTGACTATCCCTATATCATCTCCTGGCTCGCATCTAAAAAGGAAACAGGGTCAACAGTAACCACAAACATCTCATCTATTGTTCTCTCTCTACCCTTCACCAAGCTCCATGAAACTTAATCGATTGGGCTTAGGTGATGCAAATGAATCTTCCTAGCCCCAATTTTTTTACTAACAATAAAATTTGGAAAATGCCCAATCTCAGATTAAAGTAGGTTTCTAAGATGGAAACAACCCTCATTTTCCTTGACGACAGTACCTATATAAGGCCTAGGATCCTCTCATGTACCTAGGGGAGGATCCTAGCAAGCCGAGAGCATGAGAAACCACACATGAAACCCTTCTCTATTTTTTCTTGGTGCCATGTTTTTTACCAATGATAGATCCTTCACTTACCCCTCTTCCTTCTTTCTCTGGTGAAGCCAAAACCATCTCCTGGTCGAGCAATGTCCAATAGATCATACTGCATTGATGGAAGGCTCTCTATCAATCAATCACCCATAGTCAATGATCAGATTGACTCGTGTGAGAACCAAGTTCATGAGCGGCAGAAGAACGGATGTAGAAGATGAAAGACCTTGAAATGACTCATTTATCCCCAGGTTAGTTGGACTTTTGATCCTTTTCTTAGTCCCACGCAGGCAAGCATAAGATGTCAATGGGGCATGATGTCATAGGCTTGGGCCTAACCCCATGGATGATTGGATTCATTCAAATAATATAGTATAGAATGACACCAACCCTATTTTATTACAGGGGAAATACTGAAACACTATGAAAAATCACTCACAAAACTAGTTCGGGTTAAGTGTGCATTCATTTTTTAGGCTTTCCCAACCAGTACATAGTTTATGAGAATCTTTAATGGTAGGGTTTGATGAAAATTTTGGATAGATAGAAGTTGATAATATAATGGGTGTTTGTCAAATGGATTACATTATGCTATGTGGACGATTAATATCATGGTCATAATATTTGAAACATAGAGATTACTAACAAGGATGTGTACCAGAAAAGCACCCACCTTGGCCAAGTTGCTTAATCAAAAGTTACGCAATCGTTTCTTCATATATAAAAGGGATCACATCCATGCACTTACAATTGTACATCAAATGGACTAGCTTAGTTGTTGTGAACAAGTCCGGTTATAAATGAATCTAAGTGTCTATAATGCAATTATATAACAGATATAATAATTAGGGTTTTACCTAATGTTTAATATGCAATGTAATAGAGATTGTACCCTTATTACTTTTCCCAACCTGAGAAATCTCTAAAACCTAGATTAGGACCACGTAGGGTTTAATATGAATAATATGTTGGTGACACTTTAGGATATACATACATGCAGATTAAATGATCATTGCTTGGAATCATTTTTGCTTTCTTGATTGGATGATATGCTTAATGTACTTGAAGCGTGATATCATGGTATACATGTTTCTACATTGAGATACATGGTTAGAATTATGAATACTCACATTTCGAATGCTAGTGTTTATTGAGGATTTTTTGAGGATTGATGAAAAAAATGTTGGATTTTTATTTACATTATGGTCAATTATAATGCCAATAGAGTAGCACATAAGGAAAAATATCATATTTTTAACCCTAGGATGACATGTATCAAGGGGTGTTGCACATGTTCCCTAGAAGGAATATTAATTATGCCCAAGATAGAATATGAAGTATGGGTTAGGATATGTCAAGAAAATGTCAGGTCTTATTTGCAACTAATTGATTGATTGTATGTTGTTATATTACTTGCACACTTTTTCACACACCCCACATACACAGTATAGCAATATACTAATACACATTTTGTTTGTTGGTGATTTAGGTAAATGCAACATATGAATATATCAAGATGTGATTAATTAGATGAAATCAACAAAAAATAAAATCCAAGTAAAGTAAGATTAGTTAGATACTTCTTCTCATAAACATTATTCCCTTATTGCACATTCATATAACACGTCATAGAGGTATCATTATACATTTTGTATATATATTTGGCAAATAGTGGAAATTATTTTCAATTACTTGTTTTTTTATAAATCTAGATGTTGAGAATTTAAGGTAATCACTCTCAACTTTAAGGTCCTTCTTTATTTAAGGGACACTAAAATGTGAAGTCGTTACATTTAATCAGGGGAGAATGTTACACATGAGCACACTATCCAAGGCTCTAGTAGATTTTAGTAATGACAACTGGCCCCACAGATCAACATTGGCCTTAACTACACGCTTTATCCTCACTCACGCACAAGCCAGGATCAACTTCCTGACTAGTCACCCATCCTAGTACTACTCGGGGATGAGCTCGCTTAACCACAAAGTTCTTTATTGATGTCTCCCGAAAAACGAGGTGCACTTTGGTGATATGGGTAGACCAATCATTCCTTTTACAATAATTTTATTTGAGGCCTCATTTCCTAGGAAGTTACAATCTCCTCTACTTAAACTCTTGACGTCCTCATCAAGGCTCAACTATATGGACTCACAATATTTCCACATTTCAACGCAGACCTAGAATGGCCGTTCCCAATCATGGAATACCAACACAAGGGTGGATACATGATAACCCTTTACAATATGCTTGGAAAAAATGACTCAACATGGGTCCCACCTACTAGAGGGGTTATTTCTCTTATGCCATTTGTAATGCTTGGGTCCACCTGCTCAAGGCTCTAGTAGAGTTTCTTGAATGACGAATGGTGCCATAGACCACCATGCATTGGCCTTAACTATGTGCTTTGTACTCACTCACATTTAGGATGGGATCAACTTCCTGATTGGTCATCCATCATAGTACTACTCTGGATTGACATGCTTAACTACAAAGTTCTTTCGTAATGAGATCCCTAAAAATGAGGTGCACCTTGGTGAGGTGGGAAGTCCAATCATTCCTTGTAAGATCATTGTATCCATGGCCTCAATTCGTAGGATGTTACACTAAGTCTATAAGATCACTAGGATTAGGGTATTGGTCTCAATATACACATTGATTATGGTGAAAAACAATCAATCTCAAGTACTAAGAATACAGACTTTAAAGAATAAGGGTTGCATGCTTGCATGGGTCCCTGTTAAGACTAACATGGATAAGATTCTTTTTAAACAAAATTGAGTGATTTAAACACTTCCTTTCAAGGAGAATAGGAGATGGTTGCTTTCTGGAATGTTGAAGTTTTACCCATAGCACAAGAAACATGAAAGAGATACAATGTAAATGTGTAAATTGACAATTGTAATGAAATGGAAATAACATGAATGTCAAAGACATGCAATTTTTATTTTGATTTTCTATCTGTGTTGAATTATTTTTTCATAATTATACAGGAAATAAATAAAATATCTATCTCAATATATAATACAAGTGTTTTGGATACCAACCCTATTTTATTATAGGAGATATATTGAAACCTTGTGAAAAATCACTCACAAAACTAGTTCGGGTTAAGTGTGCATTCATTTTTTAGGCTTTCACAACTAGTACTTAGTTTATGAGAATCTTTAATGGTAGGGTTTGATGAAAATTTTGGATAGATAGAAGTTGATAATATATTGGGTGCTTTTCAAATGGATTCCATTATGCTATGTGGATGATCAATATCATGGTCATAATATTTGAAACATAGAGATTACTAAAAAGGATGTGTACCACAAAAGCACACACCTTGGACAAGTTGTTTAATTAGAAGGTACACAATAGTTTCTTCATATATAAAAAGGATCACATCCATGAAATTACAAGTGTACGTCAAATGGACTGGCTTAGTTGTTGTGAACAAGTCTGGTTAAGGCAGCCCATGCAAGTGATACGTGTGCACAACTCATTCAGAAAAATGTGCAAAAGAATCATGCACATTATTTTGTTGAACTAGATAATATTCTTAGATGAAGAGCCATGAAAACCAATTGGGATCCATGGAGTGGGTTTCTCTGATTGGAGGATCCAAGACAACATGGTTCTTTGGTCCAAAAATCCACACTTTCTCCTCATATGATCATGAAAAAGGCACATCACCATTCATACATGGTAACATTTAGGAAAGGTAGGATCTTAGTTAGTGGTCTATATATTTGTGGTTCAGCATGCAATCCATATGTGGATGCAAACCATCTTAATAATGTATCCATTTATTGAAATTATGCTCACTTCATTGCATTACTAAAAGAGTTCAGACATGGCAACCTCAGTGTGATTGGGAACCTTGGGAATACTCTCATGGAGTCACCAATCTATTTTACCTTGAATAAAAAATGGGGGGAGGTCTTGTTTTGGATCCTTGAGAAAGGGAGAATGATATCTAAAATGAGATACTACAACATTTATGTGAAAAAACACAAAGAAATTGATAACATCTATATGATCCTAGATCTTAAGGGTGATTCATAGTGTGAAAATTGGATAAGGACCATGTATACATGTAGGGAATTATTAGGAACACCACCCTCATGAAATTTGAATTCCCAAATTAGTGGAAAAAGTGAAAACATGACTAAAAAGAATATGAAAACATGGGAAAGAACTAGTAAACTTCTTTCATGGAAATAATATACATGAATAAAACTTAAATAGATAAAATATGTAGGAAATTGTAAGTCTTGGGTGGTCATCTTCTCAAAAAAATGAGATCATATACTAATGATGAGGATATTAGAAGATCTACATCATGATGACATAAGTTTACCTATATTGGAAAGTTTAGATATGAAAGGTGGGCATCCTCCATTGGCTTCCACCAAACAATAATAACTAAGAGGATCATGTTTTTTTCTCACCACTTCCTAATCTAGTGGCCCCAATCATTGGGGGTTGGATTCAAGTTATTGGGTCTGAAGTAGGTCTGGATGGTGAATTAGAGTAATTTGAGGATTCAATATTTCAAACCTATGTAAAGGGAAACCAAAGGGTTGTTTTCATATAGCATGTTGCAATTTATTAGGTTTTTTATTATATTCCACCATGTATTATTTGCAATTTTCAAAATCCTCTTGTAAAACAAATGGATGTACACCTTTATGTATGTCATGATAGAGAATCAATTGTATGACTTGGTAGAGGGAATTGTAGTGAAAATATAACCAACAACATAGCTACAAATGCGTGTGTGATACAAAACCATCTAGACTTCATTAAATAACCTAAGATAAATTTGAATAAAGGTGTTATGTTTTTTTTATAGAGTTTGATAAATTTAAAAGTGGTTTTTCCATTTATGATTACCCACTTTAGATTTCTACATCATGCCTTTTGAGTAATTTTAATGTGACAAGTGATTGCATGTTTTGGAGATGTGTAAGTGTGTGTGAAATATAGGTTCCCGACTTTTGGATTCTTTTTATCTTTTAGGGTTTTTGGATTTGAGGTTGGGTTCATGCATGACTTCTTTTTTAAACCTAAAAGACAATTTTCAATGGAGTGTCTATTTGTAATCCATCCATTGGTGTAGTAGGTCTTTCATAATGTTGGAAGTGTTATTTGAGTTATCCCTTTCTTTTATCAAGTCCTTGTTGTGGGAGTTTTCATTTTTATTATCCATATAGACATAAAAATGTCATGGATTTTAGGAGAAACCAAATATAAATACATAAACAAGATATTCATTTTTCACATCATACAAGTTATTTTTAATTTATAAAACTAGATAAACCTTTTGTCCTTGTATGTCTATATTAATAGTTTATAACTTTTTACAAATTCCTTCATAATGGAATTTAGCTA